>JAPPVO010000002.1:128913554-130261054 GCA_030407325.1 Camellia japonica | reverse complement strand
GTGTATGTGTTTGGTTCATCCCTCCCTCGCTGGATGTGCGTCTACATCGTACGGTAAGATCCTCTCTCTCATTTTACTATCTACTTTACAATTGCTTACATTGAGGACAATGTTGTATTCCAGTTGGGGGTGAGGGTATTTATACTTACAATTCATGTTTGTACTTGTTGCACTTGATTGCACCACTTCACTTGATGTTAGTTTTTTGCCAATATGGTGGTGATATGAGCATATGCTAATTGGGGAACATAATAGACTTGTATGAAAAAGGTTTATTGGGTAAATCCTCGCATGTGATATATGCACTAGGAGAGCTTTTTGTGTTTGTGGTATTAGTACACTTGTCATGAGTATGCCTTGATTCACATGAACACACTATCATAGCGATGATCTCTCTATTCTAATCCCTAGTGTACATCATTCATAATTGCTTGTGTTGCAGAAAAGAATAAATGAGTAGCTTTGATTCTCAAAAATAAAAAAAAAATTAAAAACATAACTTATTTGGGTTCGTAGCCTCTTTAACTTGAGATAACCCGTAGGGGTGTCTATACACCTAGTGCCCTAAAACCGTCTGGTTTGGGAGTCATTGGCCCAAATACTTGCCACATGGGTTAATTATAAAGCTTAGGGGACCAAGACATTGCACAGTTAAGAAAAAATAATGACTTGTTCGGATCTGTAGCCTTTTCAGCTCAAGTTATTAAGCCCGTACGGGTGTCTTCACACCTAGTGCCCTAAAACCATCTGTCTTGGGAGTCATTAGCCCAATGCTTGCTACATGGGTTGATTAGAAAGCTTAATGGATTAGGACATTGCACAGTCTGGAAAAAAAAAAAAAAAAAAAAAAAAAAAAAAAAAAGAGCAAAAATTTAAGAATCTTGGTTTTAAAAGTTTAGTTTTTCTGTATATGATGGGTGTTATTATGAGTTACACTGGGCTATTATAGCGGACAGTAAACTAGTTATGGAGGCTGCACTTTACACTAAGAGCACTGATGATGTGTTTACTAGCATTCGCAAGTACAGGGGACTTAACTTTTGTAATACTGAATTGTGGTTCTTGCTCAATAGATTCCTTCATGCTTGTCCACTATGCCTTCAATGACTCATCATATCTTAACATCACACTGTAGTTGGCACATAAGTTAATTGTTAGGTGGAGTGGTGTGGTCAATTATTGTTAGGAAGATGTGAATATGTTAATGTTTGTGGGTATCATTTCTGGAAACCCTCACGAGACTATACTCGTCTACTTGGGGGCCTTGTGGTTTAAAGGCTTGTTGCATATGCTAAATGCAATCGTGATCCCTACGAAAATGGCTTAGAATATTTTATTTTTCTTATTTCTATTGTTTTCCTTGAGGACTAGCAAAATGTAAGTTAGGGGATGTGATGTAGGCCAAAAGGTACCACATTGAGGCTGCTTAAGTTACATTTATAGTCTTTGAATTTTGTTTATTTGATGGAGATGATGTGTTTTATGCACTTGTACAGATTAGGCAGGCAACATGCAAATTCAAGCAAATTCAATTTATTTATGTCAAATTCAATTGTACAAATTCAATTTATTTATGTCAAACGGCCTTGGGCCCAATTTATTCATGTCAAACGGCCTTTGGCCCAATTCATTTTCATGTTCACATTCAAGTGTGTCTCATATCCGTGATCATGATCATATTCGCATTCAATTAGTCTTATGCAAAAGACTAATATTTCCATCCACAATTCAAAATACAAATCCATAAGGCTTATGCAGAAGTAACATTTGGAAAATAACGTACTTGAACATATCTTTACTAAAATATTACTCACAGTGATCCGCCGGATGATTTGCCCTTGTGCTTGACCATACACATTTCATAACACATTGGGTCACAAGCGATTCAATCCGTTCTCAATTTATTTATTTCTCTTAGGCCCCTTTCTTAGCCTCTTAGTTTATTTACAATGCTCAATGCATGCCTAAGAGTGCTTAGAAATGAAAGAGAACGGAAAACGAAACACAAAATAACTTTTCAAAATTTCAGAAACAGAGCGCCCCGCTCGAGTGCAGGTTTGGGCGCTCGAGCGGACCCCTTGGGTCTGCAAAAGTACTAGTTACACCATTTTTATGCTCGAGCGTGACCCTGGTCGCTCGAGCTGGGAGTCAAAACATGTGAGTGGCCACTCGAGCGCAACTCTTCTCGCTCTAGCGGACATCTCCGTCTGCAAAACTTCTGGTTGCTTGAATTCTCCGCTTGAGCGGTAATTCCTTCGCTCGAGCGAAGAGGTCAAATTCTGGAATTTCCAACAAGCTGTTTGAGCTTCAAATTTGCATTCCAATAGATGTGACTTGCATGTTATGACCCATAATTCACTCGTACATCTTCCAACATGATACAAACACTAAATTTACATCATTATGAAGCTCAATTCCCATGAATTACTTACATGCATACTCAATTTATACCAAACTTATTTCCATTACTTCAAATTCATGCAACAAAAACTTATACCTCCATGGATTGTGCTTGCATGTGGAATATAACTTCCATTCTCAACTTAAGTGATGCAAAAGATGATCAAAAGCATGAATCATAATCAAAATTCAACTTGGATCATATGTTTCATGCTCAAATACACAAATTCATGTTATTTTTTTACATACATGTTTATAATGATTTCAAATTCATCAAATTCAACTTAATTTTTGTTCTTGATTACCATTTAACTTTGAATTCACAAAATTACAAACTCAAACTCATGAATTTATGCTCAATACTCACCAAGGAGCTTCAACCTTCGCAATTCTAGCTTGTTCTAAAGCCTAGCCTTCCAAAACTTGAGTTCTCTTGCAAAATCTTCAAGAATGGCTCATTTCTCTCTCTAAATTCGGTTCACTATCTCTCTCTAGAGTGTAGCATACTTAGCTTATTTACATAGGCTTTTCCTAATCACACTTAATTAGAACTAATCAATGGTGTTTAATTAATTCAATTTAAACTAATTAATTCTATTCGAATCTTTTTTCAATTAAATTTCACTGTAGGCTCTAAAAATTACGCTAATCACTATGGCATAGTTAATTTCGATTTTTGTGGCCGATAAGGCTTTCAATTTTCAGTTTGTAATAGTAAGTTGAACAGATCTTCCTACAGTGAACAGATATAAAGCCAAAATGATATATAATCATGCAATTAACACCCAAATCCAAATTAATCACATAATCACAACATGATCATGATTAATTAGCATAACATGGGACAGGGTTATCACAATCTTCCCCCCGCCCCCTTTAGGAGGTTTGGTCCTCAAATCTTATTTTACCTCTATCTAGGAACAAATGTGGAGAGCGTAGTTGCATCTCGTCATCTTTTTCCCATGTGGCGTCCCTCCCATATTGTTTTTTCCATTCTACCTTCACCATTGGGATGGATTTATTTCTCAACTGTTTCACTTCACGGTCAATGATTCGTTTTGGCCATTCTGCATATTCCATGTTTTCATCGAGAACTATCCGGTGGTAATCAATCACATGAAACGGATCTTGGAGATAACCCCGCAACATCGATACATGAAACACATTATGCATCTGTTCAAATCCCGGTGGTAATGCAACCCTATAAGCAACTGGACTAAGCCTTTCTAGAATTTGAAACAGCCCAATGTAACGGGGCGACAATTTTCCTTTCTTGCCGAACCTCAACTGGCCCTTCATTGGAGTCACACGAATAAACACATGGTCGCCAACCTTATACTCAGGAGGTCTTCTTCGGACATCTGCATAATTCTTTTGCTGACTTTGAGTTGTCTTGAGCCTTTGTTGAATAATCTTGATCTTCTCAGAAGTGCCTTGCACAATTTCAGGACCAAGTAAAGCCCTATCTCCGACTTTTGTCCAACAAATTGGTGATCTACACTTTCTACCATACAAATCTTCATATGGTGCCATACCAATGCTAGAGTGGAAGTTGTTATTGTAAGCAAACTCTACTAGCGGCAAATAATCCTCCCAACTCCCTTGAAAATCTAAAGCATACATTTTGAGCATGTCTTCCAAGGTCTGTATGGTCCGTTCTGATTGTCTGTCTGTTTGTGGATGGAATGCAGTACTGAATCTCAATTCTGTTCCCATAGCTCTTTGCAAACTTTTCCACAATCTAGATACAATTTTCGAATCTCTATTCGAGATAATGGACATCGGAACCACATGTAGGCGAACAATCTCATTAACATATATAGCAGCCAGTCTATAAGCATCAAATGTAGTTTTAACAGGTAGAAAATGTGTAGATTTAGTTAGTCTATCAACTACAACCCAAATAGAATCCATACCTCGAGGAGTTCGAGGTAGACTAACAACGAAATCCATGGTCACATGCTCCCACTTACATTCCGGAATAGGGAGAGGTTGAAGTAGACCACCTGGTTTTTGGTATTCAGCTTTAACTTGCTAACATTGAAGGCACTTGGACACATATTCTGCAATTTCTTTCTTCATTTTGGGCCACCAATAGCTTTGTTTCAAGTCCCGATACATTTTGTTGTTACCGGGATGCATAGCAAATACCGACTTGTGAACTTTATCAAGAATTCTTTTCTTTAATTCTGGAATGTTTGGGACACACATTCGGTTTTGAAATCTCAACACATCACTGTCAATGCTAAATTCTGATTTCAGATTTGCTTCAAACTCATCAATTATCTTCTTGAGAAACTCATCCTCTTTTTGCCTTTGCTTGACTTCATTAATTATTGCTGGCTCAGCTGAAATGGCAGCCATCAACCCAGTTTGTTCGTGTAACATGACTTTAATCTAGGTTCTCTCAAAGTCTAGCAAAATTTCCTTTTGTTCAGTAAGTAAGCAAGCTAAATTCCCAGTCGATTTTCTGCTCAAGGCATCAGCGACTGTATTGGCTTTCCTGGGGTGATATTGAATTTGAAGATCATAATCTTTTATCAATTCAAGCCATCTTTTCTGTCGCATATTTAACTCTTTCAGTGTAAAGAAGTTCTTCAAACTTTTGTGATTCGTGTAGACTTCACATTTTGCCCTATACAAGTAATGCCGCCAGATTTTCAGAGCAAATACAACTACGGCCAATTCTAAGTCATGTGTTGGGTAGCTCTTCTCATGTGACCTCAACTGTCGGGAGGCATAGGCAATTACCCGTCCATTCTGCATTAATACACAACCCAAACCTTTATAAGAAGCATCACTATATATCTCAAAGTTTTTCATACCTGAGGGCAATGTCAAAACTGTTACAGTGGTTAGTCTCGTCTTCAACTCTTAAAAGGCAGTCTCTCTCTTATCAGTCCACTCAAATGGTTGTCCTCTGCGTGTGAGTTGGGTAAGTGGTATAACTATTTTTGAAAAATCCTTCACAAATCTTTTGTAGTACCCAGCTAATCCCATGAAACTGCGGACCTTTGTTACATTCGTCGATGTAGGCCAATTCACAATCGCTTCTACTTTCTGAGGGTCTACCAAAATCCCATTTCTGTTGATGACATGTCGTAAGAAAATAACTTCATCCAACCAAAATTCACATTTCTTTAGTTTAGCAAATAATTTATTTTCTCTAAGTGTTTGGAAAACAGTCCTTAGATGTTGTTCATGTTCAACTCTATTCTTTGAATATATCAAGATATCATCAATAAAAACTACAACAAATTCATCGAGGTAAGGTTTAAAAATTCGGTTCATAAGATCCGTAAATGGTACAGGGGCATTAGTCACTCCAAATGGCATAAGAAGAAATTCATAATGACCATACCTCGTTCTGAATGTGGTTTTCTTAACATTTTCTACCTTTACCTTTAACTGGTGGTACCCGGATCTCAAATCAACTTTAGAAAATACTTGTGATCCCTGCAACTGATCAAACAAGTCGTCAATATGGGGTAAAGGATATTTATTCTTTATCGTTACCTTGTTCAATTCACGGAAATCAATACACAGGCGCAAGGTTCCATCTTTCTTTTTCACAAATAACACCGGTGCACCCCATGATGATGTACTTGGTTGGATAAATCCTTTGTCCAGCAAGTCTTGCAGTTGTTCTTTCAGTTCTTTCATTTCAGCAGTAGCCATTCTGTAGGGAGTTTTAGAAACAGGCTGAGTGACTGGCACAACTTCGATAGTAAACTCTATCTCCCTGTCAACCAATTCTCCTAGCAATTCATCTGGGAATACTTCTGGGAACTCGCTACCAATAGGGATATTGTTCAATTTAACATTCACAGATTGTTCAGACAATACACAACATAAGTAACCTTGGCACCCCTTCCTGATTAGTTTACATGCTTTCATTGCAGATATCAAATAAGGTGAAGGCACTACCCTGTTACCCACAAACACAATTTCTTCCTGCCCCGGTGGTTTAAATACGACCCGTTTTGTTACACAATCAATGGTGGCATAGTATTTAGTTAGCTAGTCCATGCCCAGGATTACATCAAAATGTCTAAAGTCCAGGGGTAATAAATCTACATACAAGGTAGCATTCCCAATACACATATCACAAAATTGACATATGGATGTACACAACATAGATTCCCTGGATGGAGTAGATACACATAACAAATATGGCAATGATTCTAGAGGTCTACTCAATCTAGATGCAAATGCACAAGTTACAAAAGAGTGTGCCGATTCGGAGTCAATTAACACAAAAGCATCCTAATTGCATATAGAGATAGTACCTAGGACAACGGCTTCTGTGTTCCGTGTATTGCCCAGAACAAGCGTAAAGACTATCTCTTGCCTCACGGTATCTCCGATGGTAGTAGGCCTTGTAGTGTTTTCCAGTTTTGGGATCGATGCGGTTGAGCTAGCAGCTAACTTCTGACTGCTTTGATTACAATCCTTGGCCATGCCTCCTGTCTTACCACACTTAAAATAGGCCCTTGATATACGGTAACAAACCCCACGATGCCTTTTCCCACACTGATTACACATTGGGGATGTGTCACACCCCAAACCCGCCCCTAAAAGTTTGGGCATGACCACTTCAGAAACGGACCCTTAACTCGATGTACATAAGATATGGGGCCTGAACGGCAGCATTAAACAACACAGAATAACATCCATTGAGCCAATACTAGCATGCCAGGATCACACACTTGATGTCAGGTAATGTATCATATAATAAACACACACACATCCATATAGATATAAATAAATATACAGACCCATCCCCGAGTCTGGGGATGTAACCAAACCGGGTTAGGAGAAGTTACTTATGTTTTACAATAACCGATAAAAGGCTCAGTACACGAAGCCAAAAGCTCTGCAAGGATCCCACAAAATGGATGAGCTTCGTCTAGGGTTTGGTTGTGGTGCAAAAGCAAAAGAGAAGTGGTCCAGGTTGGACTGGAACTGACCTCTAGACAGAGTACCTACAGAACAGACATAACACAAAGTGAACGAAGCTTAGCGAATAATAGTACATAAACAATCCAATGATAACTTAAACCACAAGGTATGTAAATGCAGAAAACTTATAGTTAATCTTATCCTGTAATTGTTTCCAGAACGGCCTTGGGCCCAGTCTTCAAACAGAGTGGCTTTAAGCCCAGAATACAAAATGGTTGTAAGCCCACAGATTTCACAGATTGGCCCTTGGCCTAACAAGTTCACAGATTGGTCCTCGGCCTAGTAGATTCACAGATTGCCCATAGGCCCAGAGTTCACAGATTGGCCATAGGCCCAGAGTTCACATATGTATGGACTCAAGAGGTGTCTCGCACGGATTCTAGAGGTGACTCGCACTGCAGCACTTAGTTCCGTACAGCACTTTGTTCCATACCAGAGATCAATAGGTATTAAAGGCCGAACGATTCATATCATGTCATAGCATAAACGAAGCGGTAAACAGAACAGATTAATCCCAGATTAATAAGAATACCATTACACAATAGTGTACATAAATTACCCCATGGTTTATTACAAGTTGACATAGTTGTCTTGCGGATAACAGAGCATTAATAATAACTATTAACAGAAGGCAAATATATCACTGCATTAATAGGGACAGAACAATTCACATCATAGTGTGAGTCACATAACAATGTCATTGATATTCAATTCTTTCCTCAGGTTGAGTCATTCATAAGTTAATCCGATATTGAACTAAACCGACTGTAGGAGTCCCTGATAGGGTGTTCGGGATATCATGTTCCCATTCAAAATATCGTGTTCCTTGTAAGCGGGGTTTACATTCCCGATTTCTTTCTGTTAACCAACTCCACAGTATTAATAGTTTGTATGCAATTCTTATGCGGAATCATAGGTAAGTTACAGGTTATAGCACATTACCGATAACCATTAACCGCAACCGGAATGCAGAGTAGTTTCAGAGTCATACCGATGTACACAAATCTTTCAATGTTCACATAAGTTCGCACCGATGTCCAATCGACATAAATATTAACGTCATTACTTGCAAAGAACAGAGCGTTAATAATAAGAATTATTAACGGTAAGTACATATACGATTACAGTACTACTACTCACAGTGCGTTGATGGAGCAATAGTTCCTCCCGGTAGATGCCCTATATATATATATATACATAAGTTGCAAATTAGTTCATTCCTTAGTTAAATCATGTTCTGTCTCGCTTCGCTTCAAATGAATTTACAAATATCAAAATTACATCAAATAAAGATTTTAAAAATATCCGAGGGTCAAGCACGTAAAACGGAGCAGACGAATTTTTCCGCCCTGGGCTGCACGTGCGGCAGTCCCCTCCGCACGTGCGGTACTCCTTCTCCACACGAGCGGCCGAAAGTAGAATGAATTTCCCATTTTTTCCCTCTTGTCCGCATGTGCGGCCATGACCTCCGCATGTGCGGCCGTAGTCCCTATTTTGGGCAGTCCGAATTCAAACCAAAATTCAACAAAACCAACACATTACGAAGGGGAGAAATAGGAAGAATAACCCAATATAAGGGCATAACAACTCCATAAACATGGATCATAAGTCAAAACATCTTATAATCAAGGATTACTAACTTAATAAAATCATAATCTAACTCCTCTATTTGGGATATAAACAAGAAATATGTAGAAATATGCAATTCCAACATGGACCATCAAGGAATAAAATGCAATTCTTCCACATAACTCAATTTTATTTTCCAAGCAACCAAACAATAAGTACTACTCACCAATTAAACAATTCTCACATACCAAACTTTAAACATAAACCGTAGTTCTCACAAGTGAAAGGCATGCACACCCAAATCCAAGAAAGAGCTTATTTAAAGTGAAGTTTACATACCTTAGCTCCAATTCCTACAAACCCTCTCAAATCCACCAATTTTTCTTTCTTATTGAGCTTCCCCTCTTCCTCTCTAACTCTTCTCTTCAAATCCTCTCCCAGGAGATATTTTGAGTTCAAGATTACAAGTCAAATGCTTAAAGAACATATATGTATATAAAAGATGGATAAGGACAAAAATCAATCAGTTTAATCATTCCAAATCAAAATTTTACAGAAAATCATATATTGGCCTAAAAATCATGTTGATCTCAAATATAAAATCAATTTCAGATTGTTAAGGTTCTAAGGCTTTCAATTTATGATCCAAACATTCTAATTGTAGCAGAGATTTTCCTTATTAAACAGATATAGGTCTCTAATCATAAGATCCATTTGCTTAAACTTAATTCCACATGAAATTTCACATTAAGCATTTAAATGCGCAGAATAAGGGACTGAAAGTATACCAGAAACATGTGCGAGGGTCGGGTTATTACACTCTCCCCCCTTTAAATAAGTTTGGTCCTTCAAACTTGTTTTACCACGTGTTAGATTAGAAGTCTCAGTCTCACACCATTGTCCAATTCTGTTATAGATGTTCAAATAATTCCTCAGTTCGAATAATTCACAGGTTAACCCAATACTTATCACGGTTATTCCAAAGTTCCTAATATAATAAACATTGCATGATTTAATCCAACTAGTTGCTTCGATGTCTATTTTAGGCACGTAGAATAAAATAAGACTACCAGAGTCCATTGCAGGGCATTTAAGGCATAAAATCCGCAGTGAGCAGAGTTTATAATCACAATATTTTCCTGTCAATAAGTTCCATAGCGTTAATTCTCAAATGCAAAAACATACAATTATCAAATACAGAAATACAGTAGATACCGCTTCCTTATGCACATAATTCATATATCCCCATAGCATACATTAATTTCAATCACAATAGTAACAAATAAAAAAAATTCTGTACTATATTCATAACCAGATCGACTCAGTATTAATAATTCATATGAAATTCTCATCAGCAGGTACATGTTCAAACTTTGCTTAGTTAAGTAGTTCCTTAGTATTCCCTCATTTCCAAAAGCATTTCAAAAGCATACCATTATATTGGTTCAAAATAATATGTAATAGTTCTTGACAAGGTCAGTATAACATATACACATCGTTGATTTCTCATAGCATTACTTTTAAGTATAGTACTACAAAAAGAATCATACTCCAGATCAAACAGTTATGATAATATCAAAGCGGGCATCATACAGTTTTGCAAATTCATACAGACATATCATTATAGACACTTAGTCATACTGTTATGAGTTCAAGTTTGAGCAATAAGTACAAATATAACAACCATCATTTCGAGCAAAGGACCATTCAACGATAAAGTTAGAAATCAAGTTCAGAATCGTATTTAGTTAATCGATTATAATAGTAAGGTACCACGTCCTCCCTTATTAAGAATTTCCTTTCGTTACGTAGAAGGATAATCCGATTCGTTTTTTTTTTTCCAACTATAGGGCACAAGATCGACCATATCGTTCCGTATCCACAATTTATATTTACCGTGGCCCAGCAATTAGCCTTACGAAAATCACAGACTAGTTATCCGGCTCAGTCAATTAACATAAACAGAGTATCCAGTTACTCCTCGTATGCAGGTTCTATTAGGTCCGTTCATAGAGTCATAAATCTCCTTAAATATATAACAATCACAATAGTCCTACCCATTCAGTTTCCATAATGTCAAACAAAATAGACAATGATATAGCAAAAGAATAATTTATTCAACTAATTTCCCAGTTAGTACTTTGTGGAGAGGTTGGTTCCATATGATAATAAATCAATTCGTAACCACGTAATGAATATCGTTCAAATCCGTATAAGCCTGCAATAAGAGGTAAATGCCCAGTGCATACTCTTAATCAAACATTAATATAGCGTATTCCCATTTTCATTTGTTTCTATCAGAGTTCACAATGTCATACAGAACAGTTTACATTATAGCCTTCAAATACTAAATAGGGATTAATTTGACTGTTTGCAATATCTAACGTTTGCATATCTACACAGAAATTATCACAGAAATGATTTCTCAGTCTTAAGTCATGAATATACATAGGCAGGATTTTAATTCTTGCGGTAAGTTATCAGATTATCAATCATTAAGTTTCGGTCTCAAAGTAGTCAATAACTACCCATCTTTTTACAAGTATCATGTGAGCAGACACGTAATATAGGTGAGGTCCTTCATGTCCTTCCACCATTCCCTATAAGAAATCCTGATTACGGATTATAGATTACACATAAACAAAACAGATTACAAATTACAGATTACAGATTACAGATTACAGATTACGGATTACGGATTTCAGATTTCAGATTACAGATTCCAGATCACAGATTTCAGATCACAGCTTTCATAAACAAATCCCGATTACACATAAACAAAACTCATCCGACACCATCAATAATTCCCTTGGTTCCTTGTCAGAAGTCATCAATAATTTTCTCAGTTTGCGAAATCACATTAATTATATGTTGTTTCAAGGTCAATAACCAATTCCCCAGCATAACTTATCTATTTAACCATCAGTAAGAAGCAAAATCACATTCAATTAATTTCTTACATCATTCTAAGTGGGGTCACTATATGCATAACTTCTTCTTACAGCCCGTCATACTCAACACAATTTCAATTATCACGCAAAACACATCTTATCAAAATATTCAAACACAGTAATTCCTCAAAATCACAGATCTAAACATTGTTATGGCAAGGAAGACATAACTATAGCATAAAAGTTAGAGTATCACATATATCATTTCCTTTGGTCTTAGAATATCCCATACCTAGAGTTTAATCAATTCACTTAAACATATGCTAAAAAGCCCCATTATATTGTCATTATTTCCCATAGATGACTATCAACTGATAACACACATTTCATCTAACTATTTGCATATAAATTGTCTTGCCGATCAGCTCGAACCCTCACCACGCTTCCGCAGTGCAATGTCGTTGTTTTAATCCCATCTGCATGTCTTGCATTGTCCACCAATCTCTGTAAGATAAACTGAGGCAATAGTTCTCATAATCATTCATTATTTAATTTTTAATTTTTTTTTTCTGCAATTCATTTTACTTATGTTGTACAATTTTTCTTTCCATTCTGTCTAGCCAGGTGGAGGTAGAACCCTCCGGATCTTCCATCTTATGCTCATTATGTCCTGCATCACAATCAATTACAATTTGCACGAAGGATATACAATAAACTTGGATAGTAACCATTGCGGTTAGCAGATATTACACACACAAGTATCGTTGCCATCAATCTTTTTCATATGCATTAAGGATGTCATGCATGATGTATGATGCTTAAGTCTTTTTTAGATATCCTAAGGCTCAATGGATTCGTGTGTGAGATAGCAACTCGTTCTCTGATACCACTTGTCACACCACAAACCCGCCCCTAAAAGTTTGGGCATGACCACTTCAGAAACGGACCCTTAACTCGATGTACATAAGATATGGGGCCTGAACGGAAGCATTAAACAACACAGAATAACATCCATTGAGCTAATACTAGCATGCCAGGATCACACACTTGATGTCAGGTAATGTATCATATAATAAACACACACACAGCCATATAGATATAAATAGATATACAGACCCATCCCCGAGTCTGGGGATGTAACCAAACCGGGTTAGGAGAAGTTACTTATGTTTCACAATAACCGACAAAAGGCTCAGTACACGAAGCCAAAAGCTCTGCAAGGATCCCACAAAATGGATGAGCTTCGTCTAGGGTTTGGTTGTGGTGCAAAAGCAAAAGACAAGTGGTCCAGGTTGGACTGGGATTGACCTCCAGATTGAGTACCTACAGAACAGACATAACACAAAGTGAGCGAAGCTCAGCGAATAATAGTACATAAACAATCCAATGATAACTTAAACCACAAGGTATGTAAATGCAGAAAACTTATAGTTAATCTTATCCTGTAATTGTTTCCAGAACGGCCTTGGGCCCAATCTTCAAACAGAGTGGCTTTAAGCCCAGAATACAGAATGGCTGTAAGTCCACAGATTTCACAGATTGGCCCTCGGCCTAACAAGTTCACAGATTGGCCATAGGCCTAGCAGATTCACAGATTGGCCATAGACCCAGAGTTCACAGATTGGCCATAGGCCCAAAGTTCACATATGTATGGACTCAAGGGGTGTCTCGCACGGATTCTAGAGGTGACTCGCACTGCAGCACTTAGTTCCGTACAGCACTTTGTTCCATACCAGAGATCAATAGGTCTTAAAGGCTGAACGATTCATATCATGTCATAACATAAACGAAGCGGTAAACAGAACAGATTAATCCCAATTAATAAGAATACCGTTACACAATAGTGTACATAAATTACCCCATAGTTTATTACAAGTTGACATAGTTGTCTTGCGGATAACAGAGCATTAATAATAACTATTAACAGAAGGCAAATATATCACTGCATTAATAGGGACAGAACAATTCACATCATAGTGTGAGTCACATAACAATGTCATTGATATTCAATTCTTTCCTCAGGTTGAGTCATTCATAAGTTAATCCGATATTGAACTAAACGACTGTAGGAGTCCCTGATAGGGTGTTCGGGATATCATGTTCCCATTCAAAATATCGTGTTCCTGGTAAGCGGGGTTTACATTCCCGATTTCATTCTGTTAACCAACTCCACAGTATTAATAGTTTGTATGCAATTCTTATGCGGAATCATAGGTAATTTATAGGTTATAGCACATTACCGATAACCATTAACCGTAATCGGAATGCAGAGTAGTTTCAGAGTCATACCGATGTACACAAATCTTTCAATGTTCACATAAGTTCGCATCGATGTCCAATCGACATAAATATTAACGTCATTACTTGCAAAGAACAGAGCATTAATAATAAGAATTATTAACGGTAAGTAAATGTATGATTACAGTACTACTACTCACAGTGCGTTGATGGAGCGATAGGTCGTCCCGGTAGATGCCCTACATACATACACAACTTGCAAATTAGTTCATTCCTTAGTTAAATCATGTTCTGCCTCGCTTCGCTTCAAATGAATTTACAAATATCAAAAAGACGTCAAATACAGATTTTAAAAATATCCGAGGGTCTAGCACGTAAAACAGAGCAGACGAATTTTTTTGGCCTGGGCCGCACGTGCGGCAGTCCTCTCCGCATGTGCGGAAGTGGGCCGCACGTGCAGTACTCCTTCCCCGCACGAGCGGCCGAAAGCAGAATGAATTTCCCATTTTTTCCCTCTTGTCCGCACATGCGGCCATGACCTCCGCACGTGCGGTGGTGCTCCGTACGTGCGGCCATGACCTCCGCACGTGCGACCGTAGTCCCTGTTTTGGGCAGTCCGAATTCAAACCAAAATTCAGCAAAACCAACACATTACAAAGGGGAGAAATAGGAAGAATAACCAATATAAGGGCATAACAACTCCATAAACATGGATCATAAGTCAAAACATCTTATAATCAAGGATTACTAACTTAATAAAATCATAATCTAACTCCTCTATTTGGGATATAAACAAGAAATATGTAGAAATATGCAATTCCAACATGGACCATCAAGGAATAAAATGCAATTCTTCCACATAACTCAATTTTATTTTCCAAGCAACCAAACAATAAGTACTACTCACCAATTAAACAATTCTCACATACCAAACTTTAAACATAAACCCTAGTTCTCACAAGTGAAAGGCATGCTCACCCAAATCCAAGAAAGAGCTTATTTAAAGTGAAGTTTACATACCTTAGCTCCAATTCCTACAAACCCTCTCAAATCCACCAATTTTTCTTTCTTATTGAGCTTCCCCTCTTCCTCTCTAACTCTTCTCTTCAAATCCTCTCCCAGGAGATATTTTGAGTTCAAGATTACAAGTCAAATGCTTAAAGAACATATATGTATATAAAAGATGGATAAGGACAAAAATCAATCAGTTTAATCATTCCAAATCAAAATTTTACAGAAAATCATATCTTGGCCTAAAAATCATGCTGATCTCAAATATAAAATCAATTTCAGATTATTAAGCTTCTAAGGCTTTCAATTTCTGATCCAAACATTCTAATTGTAACAGAGATTTTCCTTATTAAACAGATATAGGTCTCTAATCATAAGATCCATTTGCTTAAACTTAATTCCACATGAAATTTCACATTAAGCATTTAAATGCGCAGAATAAGGGACTGAAAGTATACCAGAAACATGTGCGAGGGTCGGGTTATTACAGGATGTGTCTCTGGAAGAATTCGATGTACTTGAGGAACCCGTATTCTTCTTTTTTGAAATCTCTTCTTTGAGAAGAAGCTCTGTCTTTTGTTACTTTTCCAGTCAGTTGATGATTTGGCCTGTCTGGCTATATTAGCTTCTGATATTATGGCCCGGTCTAACACTTCGATATAGGTTTCCAACTTGAGTACATTCACCTTCTTTAAGATATCATCTCGAAGCCCTCCTTCAAAATGCCTTGCTTTCTTGTAGTCGGTATCGACTATATGCAGTGCAAATCTAGCCAATTCAGTACACTTGGCCTCATACTTAGCTACGGTTATGCTGTCTTGCTTAAGTCCCACGAATTCTAACACTTTCCTATCACAGACACATTGTGGAAAGTATTTGTCATAGAAAATCTCCAAAAATCATGCCCAATCAGTATCTTTATTGCCTCATCTTCAACAGTAAAAGTGGCTAGCAATACTTTCTGTGTTTCTAGACATGGAAACACTTCAAATAACTTCTCTATGTCGAGGACCCATGCTTTAGCCTTTAATGGATCCAATCCCCCATGAAACTGTGGCGGTTTCATTTTTTTAAACTCTTTGGTGAGAGCTATTGTTCGGTCATCATTCTGTAGGTCTGGTACAGGTGGTGCTGGAGGTGGAGGTGGTGGGTGTGGCTGTTGCCATTGTTGTTGCCACTGTTGTTGTTGCCTCAATGTTTCTGCCATATCCTATATCAACCTTTCCATCCTATCCATTCTGGCAGTAGAGGACTCCTCTATTTCATCACATCTTGTTCTCACCATTATCTAATTAGACTTGCATTATTCTTTATACAAAAATGTTAACAAGTATGCATATACAAAGAGCATACATACTCAAATAATTCACAATGCAAGTAAATTGCAAAACATATAGCACATAATCATTTACTTCGAAACATTTAAGCATATATTCGATGTTTTCAAGTTTATACTTATCACATGAATGCATCCTAGATCTTTTCTAGATGCTTATTGCTCATTTGGACAAGTGTGTGAGTTATTACTCGTGGTCTGATACCACTCTGTCAAGACCCGAACCCGCCCCTATGGGTTAAGGTCATAACCGGCCAGTAATCAAGGGATTACCTACAGCTTCAAACCTGATTAAACATATTTTCAATAGAATAAGGGGCAAAATGGAAGCAGACTTAAAAATTTTGTCCAATGAGCTGTGCTTACATGGTAAAGCGAAACATTCCATAATAACTCACACAAGTTGACAGAATTAACATCTTATATGTCCAGGAACTTTCAAACATACAGTCAGCTAAACAAAAAGCTTATATACATGGTGATCCAACATATTCACCAAGGTAACAAAAGGGAAACAAAAACAAAAGAAGCAAAACAAAGTCTCATGCATGAGACGTTCGGGCTGACTCCACAAAAACTTGACTTCTCTCATGTCTTTCACTGAGGCTGGGTTTGGATATCTCTTTGCTCACCTACACACACATAAATGAGAGTGAGCGATAGCCCAGTGAATAACATCAAAATAAAGGAGTACATTAATGAAATTTGTAGTAGTCATATCGAACGGCCATAGGCCCATTCATGTTTCTATCTAATACATCAAATGCCTTCAGGCCCAAACGTATCAAACAACCTCGGGCCTAATTCGTTATTATCAAACGGCCTCGGGCCCAAGTTGTTCATGTCAAATGGCCTTTGGCCCATTCCTTCATGTCAAACATCCTTTGGCCTAATCATTCGAGTCAAATGGCCTTAGGCCCATTTCATTTATGTCAAACGGCCTTTGGCCCAATCATTCATGTCAAACAGCCTTGGGCCTAATTTATTTATGTCAAACGGCCTTGGGCCCAATTTATTCATGTCAAACGGCCTTTGGCCCAATTCATTTTCATATTCACATTTAAGTGTGTCTCATATCCGTGATCATGATCATATTCGCATTCAATTAGTCTTATGCAAAAGACTGATATTTCCATCCAAAATTCAAAATACAAATCCATAAGGCTTATACAGAAGTAACGTTTGAAAAATAACGTACTTGAACATATCTTTACTAAGATATTACTCACAGTGATCCGCCGGATGATTTGCCCTTGCGCTTGACCCTATACATTTCATAACACATTGGGTCACAAGCGATTCAATCCATTTTCAATTTATTTATTTCTCTTAGGCCTCTTTCTTAGCCTCTTAGTTTATTTACAATGCTCAATGCATGCCTAAGAGTGCTTAGAAATGAAAGAGAACGGAAAACGAAACACAAAATAACTTTTCAAAATTTCAGAAACAGAGCGCCACGCTCGAGCGCAGGTTTGGGCGCTCGAGCGGACCCCTTGGGTCTGCAAAGGTACTGGTTACACCATTTTTACGCTCGAGCGTGACCCTGGTCGCTCGAGCCAGAAGTCAAAACATGTGAGTGGCCGCTCGAGCACAACTCTTCTCGCTCAAGCGGACATATCTGTATGCAAAAATTTTGGTTGCTTGCATTCTCCGCTCGAGCGGCAACTCCTTCGCTCGAGCGGAGAGGTCGAATTCTGGAATTTCCAACAAGCTGTTTAAGCTTCAAATTTGCATTCCAATAGATGTGACTTGCATGTTATGACCCATAATTCACTCGTACATCTTCCAATATGATACAAACACTAAATTTACATCATTATGAAGCTCAATTCCCATGAATTAATTACATGCATACTCAATTTATACCAAACTTATTTCCAATACTTCAAATTCCTGCTACCAAAACTTATACCTCCATGGATTGTGCTTGCATGTGGAATATAACTTCCATTCTCAACTTAAGTGATGTAAAAGATGAACAAAAGCATGAATCTTAATCAAAATTCAACATGTTTCATGCTCAAATACACAAATTCATGGCAATCTTTTACATGCATGTTTATAATGACTTCAAATTCATCAAATTCAACTTAATTCTTGTTCTTGATTACCATTTAACTTTGAATTCACAAAATTACAAACTCAAACTCATGAATTTATGCTCAATACTCACCTAGGAGCTTCAACCTTCGCAATTCTAGCTAGTTCTAGAGCCTAGCCTTCCAAAACTTGAGTTCTCTTGCAAAATCTTGAAGAATGGCTCCTTTCGCTCTCTAAATTTGGTTCATCCTCTCTCTAGAGTGTAGAACTTGATTTGAGCTCAATAATATGAGCTTAAGCATACTTAGCTCATTTATATAGGCTAATCAATGGTGCTTAATTAATTCAATTTAAACTAATTAATTTCGCTCCGAATCAGTTTTCAATTAAATTTCACCGTTGGCTCTAAAAATTATGCTAATCACTATGGCGTAGTCAATTTTGATTTTTGTGGCCGATAAGGCCTTCAATTTTCAGTTTATAACAACAAGTTGAACAGATCTTCCTACGGTGAACAGATATAAGGCCAAAATCATATATAATCATGCAATTAATATCCAAATCCAAATTAATCACATAATCACAACATAATCATGATTAATTAGCATAACACGGGACAGGGTTATCACAATGGCATGACAGTAGCACTAATTATTGGCTATTTCTATGGCTAATTTAAATTTTTGGTGATTTTCTTCACAGAGTTTTGTATCCTATTTTTAAACCTAAAGTGTTATGTTTTAAATTGTTATAGGAATGTATTGCATGTTTTAACAAAGTAAATGGGGAAAAAAAGAGAGTAAATGCCATGAAAAACAACAAAGTAAATGCTATGATATTTGAAAAACAATGCCATGAAATGTAAATCAAGCTTTCCATTATGCGACAATTTTTTATGTTATAACAAAGTTCCTTTATAGTGATAGCCTATGAAAAAAGGTGACCTAAATTAAAGGGGGGGGGGGGAAAGAAACTAAGCAAAAGGCAGCAAAATATGTTAAATAGATGAGAATCTGAATTACTAACTTTAACCTTGTAACTTCCTCTCAGGGAGTGGAAAAAGACACCACTTAAGCTAAGAGCTGGTGGTCATTGTGTTTCTTCTCAACTCTAACAAATTCAAAAGTGGGAGATAGGTGCACTAAAGGATAAGTTAGCAAAAATCCCTGCTTCTTATTCACAGAGACAATATCAGTAAGAACATAACATGAAAATTGATAAGACTACCTTAGCAGCTACAGCAGCAGTTACGGCTACAACCTGTGGCTCACCAGATGCAGCTCAAGTTCGGCTCAAGTTCAGCTCAAGTTAGTTAGCAGTTAGAGTTTGTTAGGACTGATTTGTTAGAAGTTTGTTACACTGATCTGCTTTACTCATCTGTATACATATACACTGTATTTGATTATAATAAAGTAATGATGAAAGTTTCAATTGTTCATCTTGGTATCAGAGTGAGAAGGATTAGAGAGTGTAGATGTCTAGTCAATAGGTGAAGTAATTGGAGAAGTTGGAAGAGAGACTGCTAAAATATGATGGGGAGCTGCAATAGGCTGAGATGGAGGCCTAGAGTAAGGGACATCAGAGAGGCTTGTAGGAGAACAAACTTGAGGATCTGCAGAGGGAACATTAGATAGGCTTGCAGGAGAACATACCTGAGGGTCTGCGGAGGAAGAAAGCAGAGAAGTTGTTGGTGGACAAAACTGAGCAGCAGATAGAGGTTTTGTAACTGATTAATGGTCAATTAGTTTAGTATCAATCCTTATTCTTCTATATGTGTAGAAACTTGGGAACTTTTCTTTACAAAATAGAGCTGTTGAAGGATAATGCCATAAAGCTTTTATCAACATCAACCCGGAAACATCAATTTCACCTCTCTTACCTGCACAAAACAGATCTATGTTTTTAGGCAGTAGCTGCATCTATATTTAATGAAGTATCAAGTGAGCATTTGCATTGAACATGGCAATCTCCTAGTCGAGAATGAAAAAGAAGACTAGCATATTCGCAATTACAAACAAAATACATGAGTTTAGCATGAAGTCCACTAGCTCTGAGCCAAAAGGGTGGATAATAAAGATCACTTTTTCTTTTTCTTTTTCTTTTTTTTGTTAAGTGACCAGCAAAATTATCTTTAAGCCAATCACAACATTATTGCATCACAAAACCTCTACTATGAAGGAAATTCTCATAATTAGACACATATTGATTGGACATTGAAATGAAATCTGAAGGGGTTTTATTCATCTCTAGAACAAACAGGCCATACTTTCTGGTCTTTAACACCTATAACTAGTAACATAGTTCAAACCAAAAGGGATACAAAAGACGAGGAAATGCCAAAGAGAGCCAGGATTAAGGAGATCAGAAAGTGCATATTGTTTACAATCCACCACAGGGCTACTAGTTCACAACTAGTCATCAGGTATGACCAATCTAAGAATTGCAATAATGGGTTCATGAAGCTCACTTAATAGATGAGGTATGGCTTTGCTTATTGAAAATTTTCAAGTAAAGAACAAGTTTGTGTATTTGCTCAACTAGATGAAAAATAAAAGGGTGATGATACAAAATAGACTAGCCATGAGACTTTCATTTTTACTTTTTCCATTGACAGGTAGTTTTGTGCATCAATCCGTGCTAAAACATATTAAAGTTGGTTTTCTGGAGTGCAAATTTGGTTGTAGTGACTCCTTAACATGCAAACGTTTCACTTCAACAACAAATTCATCAAGACTCAACACAAGTTCATGCAAATATTATACACTAGAATTTGATTTCAATCTCTACAGAAAAAAATAGGTGGTTGTCTAATTTGATATGCCTTTACTTTAGCTACAATCAAAATTTAGTAATGATGAAAGTTTCAATTATTCATAAAAAATAACCACTTCACCAAACTCCTATTAACAATAAAAACTAAAATTATCCTAAATTTTGTGATTAAATCCTGATCATACTTTTTCTCTTTTATTTCTTTAAAAAATTTCATGTCAAATTTCAGCAACTACCATGTCAAATTCCATATCAAATTTCAAAAGGCCAAGCTATAAGCTCTAACAAAACAAAAACACCATAATTAACAACATTTTAACTTTAAGAATGCAACTGTACAAGAGTAAAGACTAAAATTTACCGCTTACTCAAATCTTGGAAGCTTTAAATTTTGAAAAGAGAAAAAAATTATAGGAACAAACAAATCAGTAAGCAATAAACTGGGCAGCATGTGTCAATTCAAAGTCAGTGTCACAAATGCAGATCCAGATGTGCTTGATAGGAAGACCAATATGTGGTGTGAATGTCCATCTATAGACCATATATGGTTGTAAAATTGGCAAAAAGTGGTGCTTCAAGGGTTTGCATAGGTGTAAAAAAGGGTAAGCTTTTGGTGACTTAGTAAGGCAAGGGATGACACAATTTCTAAAGCTGTTGGAGCAACAAGTAGCCCTCTATAACCAACCAACAACAAACTAGTTCACACAATTAATGATTTTTAAAAATTCATAAAAGTTAAATAATTCCTATACTGCTACAACTCACCAATACTAATTTGTCTACTAATACTGCTATAAAACCTGCTATAGCTTAATTATGTTTGAATTCTAAATTTAAAGTAAAATAAAATAAAATAGAAACTATTTTTTAACTCTCTCTTTTTTTTTCTTTTTTTTTCTTTTTTTACAAATGATAATTCAAATCCAATATCGAAACAAATTCATGCCCTCATCATGAATATCAAGATTGTTATGTACATTTTGTGACTTCTGTACTGCTATCTCTCTCCATAACAAAGAAAGAGAGAGGTTGCTGGGTAGTGACAATGCTGGAAGTGTCACAATGCATACACATGTTTTGTGTCTAAAAACATTATGTGAATTAGGGTGGATGTAAAGGGAAGTGGTTCTATAAATTGTCTAATTCAATCCTAGCAACTCAAAACTGTTGCAGATGTGTAACTTGAATTGGGGTTGATTGAATATCTTAAGAAAGTCACACTCTGAAAATTGTAATTGATTTCACATATATTATTGAAACTCCAAAAGCATTTAGTGCAGCATATTGTCCAACTGGTGTGAGTGATCATAAACAAGAAAGATTGACATTTTATTATAATTGGAAGTCAGGTTGAGCTCTACCAAAAATATAGATGAACTACCCAATAAAATAGTGATTTTTGGCCTATTAACAAGACCACAAAAGCATAAGAAACATATATTATCAAAATATTTATAATTTCAAGATACCGTTCACATATTTTAAACAGTCTAACAGTCATTTTTTAGATATGTTGGTGGAGATATACTAGAACTCCAATTTGCTTCTGAGTTTTGGGAAGCAGTTGGGAAAGCATCATTTTTCCCCCTTTTTCTTTTAGATACATTTTGAAAATGAACACCCCCAATAAAACAATGATTTTTGGCCTATTAACAGGACCATAAAGCATCTTTTTTTATAGGTACTTTGGAAAGTCAGACCACAAAAGCATCAAAGCAATGAAATCAGCAACAAAAAGGTTCTGTTACAGATAAATCCAATTCTAAAAAAATAAATTATGTACACTATCCTCTTACTTCTTTTTCTTTTCTTTTCTTTTCTTTTTTTACATATTATTTCGCAAAAAATAAAATATTACTAAAAATCAATTCACAAACCAACCCTTAATTGTGTTAAAAAAAAACCCCCTTAATTATGCAAACAGTTGATTGAGATTTTTCTTTTCCCAGCCTTTCTTTTCTTTTCTTTTGTCACCAAAAACTATCAATCTAAACAGAGTGTAAATAATCTAGGATTTTTCTTTGCTAAAACGCTTGGATTCTCATGGGATGTTAAAGAACCGACTCATCCATGGCCATTTCCATAGGCTTGGGATTCGTGTGAAAGGTATATTATATATATATATATATATATCAAACCTTCTTTGTATAAACACAGATTTGTAACCATTAATTTCATTTCTATGCAAGTTTGATTAGGCTCTGTTGCAGCATTTGAAACAGTTGATGAACTAGAGTCTCAATGTAGACACCTAAACAAACCCAACACTCAAATAGATCAACAACCCATACATTAATCCATTGATCAAAATTCTACAAACCCATAATCAAAATTGCAATTAAAAACACCAAATAATTGAACAAATATGGAGTGAATATGTGTGTGTGTGTGTGTGTGTGTGTGTGAGAGAGAGAGAGAGAGAGAGAGAGAGAGAGAAGGGTGGAATACCTCATGAATCGAACTGATATTTTTTCAGATCGAAGAGAAGAGAATGAAACTCTTTCCCTTTGAACCGTCGATCATTGCCGCCGCCCAAGCAGTCTCACCGCCGAAGAGAGAGCACAGTTTCCAGGTTGAAATCTCGCCGCTGCGAAGTCTCCTTTTCGAACCCTCCCTTTTTCAGTTTTGCAACTTATACAATTTTCAACGAACCCAAAGAGTTTGTATTTGATTGAAAAAAAAAAAAAAAATCCTTGTAGTGTTAGCTAATAAACAAAAAAATCGTGAGAAAGCTGTGCAAGAGTGAAAATTTTGGAGAAGGACGAGGGGTTTACTTATCCTAGAAAAAAAAAAAAAAGAATTTTGAGAGGGAAGTTTCCACTGCCTCAAATTTTAATAATTTTTTTTGAAAAAATTAAAACTAATTTGAGAACTATAAAAATCAAAAATATATTTTTAAAATTTAAAAAATTATTTATGAGCTCCTAAAAATAAAATTATACAAAAGTAATAAGTGTTTTTTTTGTTATTTTTTTACCAATTTATTTATTTATTTATTTTTAGCTTTTTGGGAAAATTTTTTTGAAACAAGTTTCTGAAAATAAAACCAAACATATTGAAATTGATAATCTAACCACATTCTTTGGAAAAGTTTAGATTATCTCAAATTAGCCATCTCAACTTAAGAGTGTGTTTGGGCTTGATGGGTTCATTTTGTGATCTAATTCGATGATCACTTTAATTTTACAATTCAATAACTAGAATATTTAAAACTCTTTAAAAAGTTATAATAAAAACACAAATCACTAAATCACCTAATTTCACTAGCAAAACTTTTACCAACGAATAGTGTTATCGTTGCTAAATGTTTAACTCTTTGCCCACGCCAACTTGTCATCACCAAAAGTAAGCACACTAATAGCGACGCTTATTGTATTGCTAAAAAATAAGCCTCATAGTTAAAATTTTTGAAATTTTGGCGCTAACCAATAATTTTGGCGTCTAGTGAATGTTATGCTTTTTTAGCGACAGTAGTAAATTGCATCGGTAAAGGTCTACTTTTACCAATGAAATTGATCACTATGTCGCCAAAAATATAGTTTTGACTATGAAAAATTGACGTCGTCGCTAAAAGTAGTCGCCAAAAGTGCAATTTCTTGTAGTGACTTAGCTTGGGAGGACCGTGGAGCTGAAGGCTTATTTTTGTTTCTTTTGTTGTAATTATATGTTGTACAAGCCTCGGGCTCTTTATCCATTTTGGACTTGATCCATCTTGTTATTACCAAGCAATGTCTTGGAAAGATCTAGTCATTAGGGCATAAACTTATTTGCATCACCCTTTATTTTAGTTCACTCATATGTGGCATATGTTTAAATTTAGGATCTAAGATTTATGAATGTATACTTGCATTTGTCATCTTTTGTACGGTAAATGAACATTAATGAAAAGTTATTATTTTGCATGTCTATGCTTTTATTTGAATATCATGAGATGGTTCGTCACTATTATTTTGGGGCATTACAACTTGGTATCAAAGCTACTGGGTTTGAATATTTTGGGATCGTGGGACGTGGTTTTTACCACAATGGGTTTATCTCGCTAGATAACGTTAGAAGTAGACCTGGTATGCTATGTGATAACATATTTATGTGACTAGATGAGTATGTGATTTGGTTTCTAAGATCTTGATTGGATCTATGAGTTTCTAGAAGTCATATTAGAAGAGCACTTGATCACTACTTATTCTAAATGGAGCTCTGGCAATGTCACCGAACAATTAATTATCTAGAAAGGAAATTTGTTTATGATTACGTGACTCAATGCTTATATGGAATGATTTAATTATTGTCCACTGTATTTGGACATGAGTGAGTTCACTTCGGCACATTTGTAAATGTGCTAAACTATTGTGTTTCCTTTATTAGAATGTTAGGACAATGATGTGGTGGTGGTGGGCGTGACAGGCCTAGGTGGTAGGAGGTACCGATACTGGATGAAGTTCTGGCTCAAGAAGATGGACTTGGTCAAGTCAACGTGGTTGAGCCAGCAGGCCAGCAAGCAATGGATGCCTTAGCCCACGAAATGACAAGAGCATTACGGGAATCCATGGACATTCTCAATAGTGAGAATCAAGTTCAGGCTCATGTGGTAGAAACAGGGCTATCCTTTCTAAAGAGAGAGTTCTTCTAGTCAAATCCAGATGAGTTTTTGGGGGATTCGAAAAAGCCATTGAAATCCAATGAGTGGCTCAAATAGATGGTGAAGACGTTCAAGATTCTTGGCATCGAGGACAATGGGTTGAGGGTGACCTTGGCATCTTTCCAACTCAAGAGGGATGCGGGTCAGTGGTGGAAGTATGCGCGAGGGCGTACTAAGGAGACTTGGGAGGCCTTTGTCAACTCCTTCTAGGACAAGTTTTCGGCACCCACTACTACGGAGTAGTTGAGACACCAATTTCTGAAGCTCAAGCAGCTAAACATGCCAGTAACGAAGTTTGAGGCTATTTTTACTAGCCTATCGAGCTTTACACCTGAACTTGTGGCGACGAAAGAATGTCGTTGCATCGAGTTCGAGAAGAGGTTAAGGACCGGGCACCTTTTTAAAGTGGTCGGGTCAATGATTAGGGCTTATGGCCGTCTCATGGAGTTGGCGGCCCACTTAGAAATTGTGATCCAAGCAAAGGAGAAGCAAATGAGGGGCTCCAGATAGAGGTCCTAGGATGTTCTAGGAGAGGCAAGGAACAACAAACGGCAAAGGGTTCCACCTCACAGCAGTCACAAGCTACACAGTTTAAATCCATATTTCTCGTATCGAGTTTGGGTTTGGAGAGAGGTAATCATGGTGGGTTCGCTTGCTTCAAGTGTGGTCAGTTGGGCCACAATCCTTCAGTTTGCCTGTAGAGAAGAAGAGAGTAATAGTCTGTATCATTTTCGGCTCGTCCTTAGAGTTAGGAGAGGAGTCAGCCACCTATATGTTATCAGTGTGGGCAGTTGGGGCATCTGAGGAGGTTTTGCCTTCAGTCTGGTGGCATATCTAGTGCGTCTGGTTCGAGGTAAACACAGAGCCATCAGCCAGCACAATCAGCACAGGCCTCAAGGGCCAATCAAGGAGCCACGTTAGCTCAATCCATGTATCAGGCCTATACTCTGAGGGGTGAGAAGGTAGAGGCCTTCAGAGTGTGTGTATGATGTTAACATGCCAAATTAGTTACCAACACCTTTCATACTGAGAGGAAACTTTTTATTGTTTAACTCTATTGCCGATGTGTTGATTGATACTAGTGCATCTCATTCATTCATATCGTCTTCTTTTGCATCCGTTTTGGGTTTGGGGTTCGAATTGTTGCAGTCTTCTATGTTGGTTGAGACACCTATTGGTAGTATAGTGGCATTGGGATGAGTATGCCGCTCCTGTGAGATTGAGGTCGTGGATCATCGGTTCTCTTTTGACTTTATTGTTCTTGATATACATGCCTTTGACGTAATTTTGGGTATAGATTGGTTGACTCATTATCGAGCATCAATAGATTGCCATCATAGGAGTTTATCGGTGTGTATGCCATCAGGAGAGTGCTTCTATTTCCTGTGTGATCGGGGTGATAGTCCTACCCTTCCATTGTATGACCTTAAGAGTCGAGGAGAGTCGAGTTTTCTTTTTTCCATCACGATAGCCGATGAGGGTAGTATAATTCTGGGTGAATTGCCGAGAGTAGTTCAAGAATATTCGTATGTTTTTCTAGAGGATCTCACAAAGTTGCCACCATATAGAGAGATTGAGTTCTTAATTGACTTAGCGCCAGGCACGGCTCCAATTTCTATAGCACTATATAGGCTTGCACCAGTTGAGTTGTGTGAGTTGAAGGTGCAACAACTTCAGGATTTGTTAGATAAGGGCTTCATTCGTCCTAGTACATCACCTTGAAGAGGACTGGCTCTCTTTGCTAAGAAGAAACATGGCACGTTACGGCCCTGCATCAATCATCGGAAGTTGAACTGTTAAGAACAAATACCTATTACCACGAATTGATGATCTGTTTGACCAATTAAAGGGGTCTCGTTGTTTTTCTAGGATTGATTTGAGATCGGGGTATCACTGGTAGAAGGTGAAGGAGGAGGATATTCAGAAAATGGCATTATATGCGCGGTATGGCCATTACGAGTTTTTAGTGATGCCTTTTGGGTTGACCAATGCCCCGGCTTCGTTCATGGACTTGATGCACCGAGTCTTTCGTGAGTTCTTAGATCGATTTCTAGTTGTCTTTATCGACAAAATCTTAGTCTACTCACCCTTCGAGGAGGAACATGAGGAACACTTGTAGGTTGTACCTGAGTTGCTTAAAGCACATCAGTTATATGCTAAGTTTGGGAAGTGTGAATTTTGGCTCAGTGAAGTTAAGTTCCTAAGCCATTTGGTGTTCTGGGAAGGGGTGACCGTGGATTCTTCTAAGATAGATGCAGTGCAGGATTGGGAATAACCTAAGAATGCCTTAGAAATTCAGAGTTTCTTGGGGTTAGCCGGGTACTACTGGCATTTTGTCAAAGAATTCTCTAGACTAGCCTCACCATTGATTAGATTGACGAGGAAGTAGATTAGATTTGTGTGGAGTGAGACTTGCGAAAAGTCATTTCAAGAACTCAAGGTTAGACTCACCACTGCTCCAGTTTTGATTATTCTGGAGAGGGGTTTGCGTTATGTGGTTTATTATGAGGCATTTTGAGAAGGTTTGGGTTGCATGTTGATGCAAGAGGGGAAAGTGGTAGTATACGGTTCACGGCAGTTGAAAACAAATGAGACAAATTATCCCACTCACGACCTAGAGTTAGCGGCATTGATTTTTGCCTTAAAAATTTGGAGGAATTACTTATACGGGGAGTGATTTGAAGTGTTTTCCGATCACAAGAGTTTGAAATACCTATTTTCACAGAAGGACTTAAATTTGAGGCAAATGAGGTGGATGGAGCTTATGGAGGATTACGATTTTGAGTTGCATTATCATTCGAGAAAGGCCAATGTAGTAGCTGATGCATTGAGTGGGAAGTCCGTAAGTAGTGTAGGTAACATTGCCATCCAAGAGTGGGAGATATTAGGCGCTATTGGCAAGTTTGACTTGCACCTAGGCGAATCCGTTGAGTTGGCCACCTTATTTACCGGAGTTGCACAACCTACCTTAATTAGCAGAGTTATCGAGGTACAATAGTGTGATCACGAAATAGAGGCTATCCGAGGGAAGATCTCTAGTGGGAAGGTAGACAAGGGTTTGAACATTCATTTAGATTCGAGTGTAAGATATTTAGATCAATTTTTTGTGCCAAAGTCTTGTAGAGAGGAAGTACTCAAAGAGTTTCATCATTCACGCCTTGCGGTGCACCCGGGAGGCACAAAGATGTATCACGACCTTAGTCGCCAGTTTTAGTGGTGGGGGATAAAGAGAGATGTAGCCTTGTTTGTTTCGAGGTGCCTTGTCAACAAGTGAAGGATGAACATCAGCGACCAATGAGTTTGTTGCAACCTTTACCTATAGCCAAGTGGAAGTGGGAGCATGTCACAATGGATTTTGTTATGGGTCTTTTGAGGACTCAACGGGGTAATGACGCCATATGGGTAGTCGTCAATCAGTTAACCAAATCTCCACACTTTATACCTATGCGAGCGAGTGACTCGGCAGACTACCTTGCCAATCTGTATGTTAGAGATAGTGTGACTTCATGGGGTCCTAGTGATTGTTGTTTCGGATAGGGATCCACATTTTACGGCTCGATGATGGCAGAGCCTATAAGATACCTTGGGCACTAAGTTGAACTTTAGTACTGCCCATTATCCTCAGGCTGACGGGTAGCTCGAGCGCACCATTCAGATGTTAGAGGACATACTTTGGGCTTGTGTTCTTGATTTTAAGGAGTTGTGGAAAAGGCATTTGCCCTTTGTGGAATTTTCTGCAATAATAGTTTTCAGGCAAGTATTAGTATGGCACCTTTTGAGGCCTTGTATGGCTGACCATGTAGATCTCTTGTGTGTTAGGCCGAGGTGGGTGATGCACCTATGTTAGGTCCAAAGTTAGTCCGGGAAACAACAAAGAAGATTGCGCTTATTCGTGAGAGGTTGGTTTCGGCTCAAAGTCGTTAGAAAAGCTATGTCGACCGTAGGAGGAGACCTTATCCATTGAAGTGGGAGATCATCTGTTTTTGAAAATATCACCGAGATAGGGTTTGATGAGATTCGAGAAGAGTGGGAAGTTGTCTCCTAGATTTATTAGGCCTTTTGAGATTCTAGAGCTAATTGTGGAAGTAGCTTATTGTTTGGCCTTACTGCCCTAACCTTTTGGGGTTCATGATGTGTTTCATATTTGTATGCTTTAGAAACACGAGCCCGATCCTTCACACGTGCTAGATTCGACCGAGTTAGAGGTAGATAAGGATGCATCGTCCGAGAAGAGGGCAGTTCGGGTGTTAGATACTCGGGATCAAGTCTTGAGGGGCAAGACTATCGTATTAGTTAAGGTTTTGTGGCGACGCTATGGAGATGAAGAGGCAATTTGGGAGTGTGATGCGGGAATCCATGAGAAGTATCTAGACCGATTTGTTGATGTTTGAGACTTGTGTTGAAAATTTTATTCGTGTTGTAAATGTAAACATTGTAAATGTTTTGGGAATTCGAATTGTAGTGTTTTGTATTTGAGGACTTTGTTATATCATTGTTACTAATGTGAATGATCAATGGAATTTAAGCACAATGGTTATTTGTTTGATTTAAATTTGGGGATGAAATTTCTTAAGGGGGAGATTATAGTGATTCCGGTTTAGACTCGACCTATTTCATACTCTTAGATCTGGGATTCCATGTCTTTAATTGTTGTTCATTCCCTTTACCATCCTGTTGATAGTTGAGTTAAGTTGTTGGTTGTGTTTGAAACAGGTTGGGAGTTAATTTTTCAAAATGTTGTTGTCCAGTTTTTCTTCTTGTTCGCTCGAGCGGTGTTGTGGTCGCTCGAGAGGTGTTTGAGATCTCCCAGTATTGTTATAGGTCCGTAAAACTTTTGGGAGTAGGGTATCTTCGCTCGAACAATCTTTCTTGTGCTCAAGCAGTCTTCTGCAGTCTGTAAAACTTCTAGGAAGGGGTCATTGTGCTCTTGAGCAGTGGTTTGGTCGCTCAAGCAATGTCACTTATTGTTTTTGACTCGAGCGGTGTTTTGGTCGCTTGAGTGGTTTGTACGTATATTAGTTTAAGGAAAGAAGTTTTTAAATCACTTTTTTCATTCCCTCTCTCTCTCTCTCTCTCTCTCTAAAAAACCTCTAACCCTAGTTTCTTCACTTTCTCCTCTAGTTTTTACTTTAAAACCTCAAATACACCCTCACCTTTTGGTTTCTCCTCCATAGTTCCTTGGAGAAAAAGGTAGAGCTCGTCGAAAGCTTCATTTTAATCGGAGAGGATCTTATCTTTGGTTCCATCAAACATCAAATCTTGTTTTCTTTCGTCTTCTAAACTTGAGGTAAGGATTTCTTCAACCTTTACCATGACTCTTAGCTTAGTTATTTGCTTCTTAAAAAGGTTTAGTGATTTAGAGATTTTGGATTAAATCCATGGTTTGATTTTGAAATATAAAAGAGAAGTTTTTCGAATAAATTGTTGAGAAAGGTTGTGGCATTATATATATTGTTGGGTTGTGCTGAAATTTTGGAAACATTTTCCTTAAATGAGATTTTAAATAACAAAGGAGATTTTGTTTGAAAGTCATTGATGTTTGGCTTATGAAAGTAAAGGAAACGATGTTGGGTTTTGAAAAGATATAGAGAATGTATCTGTTGATAATGAGAGTGGAATTGGATATTTATTATTTCTCCCATTTATGAAATTTATGAGATTTTATCTGTTGTTGAAAAATGATTTGTTGAGTAGAAATATCTGTCTTGGGCTATTGGTGGAGGACAGTTTTGATTGTTGTAGAAATTGTATGGGTTTTTAGAAACTAATTTTGATTGGTGCAGGTTAAATTGAAACTCATTTCTCATACATATTGCATTGAGCATTGTTTCATACTTGAACATTGAAAATGTATTAGTTTTTCGAAAAGGGGGTACATACCTTGGTTAATCTGGTTAGGGGGTGTGACGGCCCCGACCTCTATACTATTATATTATATTGTTTCAATAAGTTTAATTGCATGATTGTGTGTTTAATTATGTGTTTACATGCTTAATTTTGTAGTTATCTGTTATTTCAAGGAATATCTACTCACTTATCGACTTAGAATCACAAATTGAAAGCCCAAACGGCTTTGAAAGCCAAAATTGACTAGCCCAATAGGTCAATTAGAACATTTAGAATTTTACGGTAACTTTTGAAAAATTTGATTTGGACCAAAATAATTAGAATAAACTGATTGAACTTAGTTAGAAATGAGCCTAATTAATCAACTTTAATCGACTTTGATTAGGCTAAGTTAATTACACTCTATATAAGCTTAGCACATGTTTTGAACTCACTTATACAAACACATGGGCTGAGATTTTGAGAGAGGAGGTAGCTAAGCCTAACATTTAAAGAGAGAGAAAGAGGAATTTGAAGGAAATTGTGGAGGATTTGAAGAATTGAGCTAGACAACACTTGAATTCACATCCTAGGTATGGAATTCCTCCTTAAATCTTCAAATAAAACATGTAGGCCATGAATTAAAGAAGTTATGAGTCTGTTTGCATGTAAGTAGAAAGGATTGGCTTGATTATGGAAGCATTGAGTATAATTGCATACATGCATGCATAATCCTTCATCTTTGAGTTCAATTTTCTATGAATTCTTACATGCATGGGACTTCTACACATTTATTTGAAAAGTTCTTCATGTTTTTACACTTGTCATGCCATTTTATCAAGTCTTGAAAGGATTTGAAAAGAAATAAGGGCAATACATGGCATGTATGGTTCCAACTTCATGATTTAACTTTGATTTTGAGAATTGGGTCCATGATTTTGAGAAATTGGTTTCAAATTGGCTACATTTCCAAGCTCTAAAATATTTTTCCATGTTTTTGTACCAAAAATACAAGTTTAGGAACCTTTGTATATCAAATTTGAACTTCAAACATAGTTCTAGAAATTCCAAAATTTGGCCTGTCCACTTGAGCGAAGAAAGTGTCGCTTGAGCGTAAAAATCGAGCTCCCAAAAGTTTTACCAAATTTTACAGACCGCTCAAGTGACCAAAGAGCGCTCGAGCAAGGACCCCTTTTACTCAGTCTTCCGCTCGAGCGACCGTCAAGTTGAAATTTCATGCAACCAGTACTTTTGCAAAATTTACAGACCGCTCAAGCGACAGAAGTTATGCTCGAGCGACTACTCTTATTTTTGAACATCCGCTTGAACGAAGGATGCTGCGCTCGAGCGGAGACCCTGTTTTCAACAAAGTTTGACTAACTCTTTTAAGTGCATACTTGCATCCTCATGTTATTTCAAGTACTCTTAGGCATCAATTGAGCTCACATAAGCACAGAATGAGTTCGAAACACATGAGGAAAATTTAATGAAGGCAACATGGTTATCGAACGGTACTCCAATTGCATTTTTGTTATGTGTTTTGTATAGGTGGACGTCCGAGGCCCAGTGACAACATAACCCACTATGAGTAATAACTCTATAAAGATATGTTCGAGTAAAATGTTATTGTTATAGAAATTGATATATGAATGATTGAATGGCTTATTGAAACGAATGGTTTATTGAAACGTCATGATGATTTATCAAACCTATTATTGTTCATCAAATGGTTTATTGAAACTTTAGTTTCTTATGAATGAATGAAGTTCCTTTTGAAAATGTATTCGTGGCATCCTTTAGTCAGGCCCTCGCTTGGGGGATATAATACCATGGCCTATTGCTTAATAGGCCCTTGCCTGGGGGATATAATACCATGGCCCATTGCTTAATAGGCCCTTGCCTGGGGGATATAATACCATAGCCCATTGATAAAGAGGCCCTTGCCTGGGGGAAATAAATACCATGGCCCATTGGCCCTCGCTTGGGGGAAACAATACCGTGGGCCATTGGATAATTAAAATATAGAGATCTTTGCAGTTAGACCTTAATTGTCACATTGGATAAGATACATTGATTGACCCATTGTGGTCCCATTGATTGACCCTTGAGGTCCCATTGTTATTGATACATTATTACTCTATTGGATGTTCCACATAAATTGTCATTGAGTGTGTAATGCTATTGAGATAACATGGATTATTGAGAATTGTATTGAAATCGAAATTGTATTGAAAACACTATTGAGCAATGGTTCTGTTATTGCAAAGGATTGATATGATGGCTAAACTAATTGATATTTGTAATGGTGTGGGACTTCATTCATATAACCTCTTTATTCTCTTATTACTCATTGGGCATTAGCTCACTATTTATGTATATATATGTGTAGGTGAGCAAGTTGAGCATCAAGGATAGAGATCTCCTTGGAGTCACCCCGTGGTCAGCCTGTTGTGGAGCTCCTGAGATGGTGCCAACTTGGACTCGTGCGGAGCCAAGCAAAGTCTAAACCCCTTTTTGTTATAAACTCTTAGTTGATTTTTGGTATAGGGGTTTTTGTGTATGTAAGACTTGACAAGTTCAAAATTTTGGGCTGAATGTTTGTTTTTATTTAAAACGTTTGTGGCATATGCACTTACTTATAGAATGGTTGTACAGTTTTGATTCGAATTTTCTTTCATATACGCACGGCTCAATGGATAATATTTTTTTTTATATTATGATATACTTCCACTAAGCCCTGTACTTTATATTAAACTGGTTTTGTTTATAGAGGCTATAGGTAATCTATGATTATTGGCTGGTCATGACACTAAACCTATAGGGGCGGGTTTGGGTCGTGACAAAGTGGTCTCAGAGCATGAGTTATATCTCACTCACTTGTCCATTGAGCTATAGAGAGTCTAGAGGAGACTTCAGGATTGTATTCATGTGTATTTAAATGCTAGAGTGAGACAATTTATACGATTACATATTTAAATTTGTACATGTATATATATGGCGTTTGTTGTGTTTATTATAATACAAGTTTTATATAGAAAAATGGTGAGGACAAGGGGTGATGAGCTAGATGAGGCAACCTCCTCAAGACTGGATAGAATGGAATGGATGATACAGGACATGCTTGAAGCCATAAGACAACAACAACAGTGGCAACAACAATAACAACAACGAACGCCACCCCCACCTCCAATGCATGTACCACCTCCAGCTCCAGGGTGTCAGACAGGGGACTGTACTGTTCCTTTGACTAGAGAATTCAAAAAGATGAAACCACCGTTGTTTCATGGTGGAATTGAACCACTAAAGGCTGAAGCTTGGGTCTTAGGGATTGAGAAGTTGTTCGATGTGTTCCCATGTACCGAAGCTCAGAAAGTATAACTAGTTGCATTTACATTAGAAGATGATGCCAGACATTGGTGGATGTTGGTTTGAGATGAGAATGAGGATATTACTTGGGCTCGCTTTCTAGAAATCTTTTACAAGAAATACTTCCGACAATGTGTACGGGATAGGAAACTGTCTGAATTTATGGAACTCAAGTAGGGAAACAAATCAGTTGCTGAATATGAGGCTCAGTTTATAGAGTTAGCCCATTTTGCACCCCACATGGTAGATACAAACTACAAGAAAGCTAGACAATTTGAGGGAGGTTTGCGTGACCCAATCCTAGACAGAGTCAATGTACTTAAATTACCAACTTATGTGGATGTGCTTGATAGGGCACTAATAGCATAGGGATATGTGGCTAACCGTAAACATAATTTAGAATGGAAGGGTAGGAGACAAAATTTCAATAAGGGGACAACATCAGCAAATAAGAAGTTGAAGTCTGGGAATTCCAGTAATTTCGGGTTAACCCAAAGTGGCAACTCAGTACCTACTTGCACAGTTTGTGGAAAGATGCATCGGAGTGTTTGCTATCTCACTACGGGGGCTTGCTACCAGTGTGGAAAGATGGGGCATATGGCGAAAGATTGTACACAATCACGTCAAGGTAGTAGCCGAGGTGGCACAAGCTCCAATGGATTAGTTCCCACAACAAAACCAACTACAACACCATCTACCACAACAAATGAACAAAGTCAAGGAAGAGTTTTTGCATTAGTCCCGGGGAACACTCAAAATACTGAGGTAGTAGTGTCAGGTACAATCTCCATTTGTAGTAAACCTGCTTATGCTTTAATTGATTCAGGGTCTACACATTCGTTTGTTTCTATAGTTTTTGTTGAAACTTTGAATAGACCTATGGAAACATTGAGTTATATATTATGTGTTGCATCACCTACGGGGGGATCCATGTTATGCTTAACTGTATATGTTGCATGTGAATTATTTCTTGGGAATGCTATTTTGTATACTGATTTAATACCTTTAGACATGAGACATTTTGATGTTGTTTTGGGTATGGATTGGCTAGCTAAATACCATGCGACCATAGATTGTGCTTTGAAACGAGTGATATTCCGACCTCCTAGACAAGATGAATATTATTATGAGGGAAAGGGGGTAGTTCCACCACCACACCTTATATCTGCTATGAAAGCCCAAAAACTAATGAGTAAGGGTTGTCAAGGGTATTTGTGTAGTGTAATAAGTGAATCGACCATGGACATTACTCTAGACAATATACCGGTGGTGAGAGATTTTCCCGATGTGTTCCCAGATGAATTACCTGGACAACTTGTTGCTAGAGAGATTGAATTTACAATTGATGTAATACCGGGTACACAACCAATTTCTAAAACTCCCTACCATATGTCCACCATTGAAATGAAAGAATTGAAAGTTCAGTTGCAGGAATTACTTGATAAAGGATTTATTTGTCCGAGCACTTCGCCGTGGAGAGCATCGGTTCTTTTTGTAAAGAAGAAAGATGGGACCTTCAGACTATGTATCGATTACCGAGAACTCAATAAGGTAACAGTGAAGAATCAATATCCATTGCCACGTATTGATGATCTATTTGACCAGATGTAGGGGGCCTAGGTATTTTCAAAATTTGACTTGAGATCAGGCTATCATCAATTGAAAGTTAAGGCTAAAGATATTGAAAAGACTGCTTTCCAAACCAGGTATGGACATTATGAGTTTTATTCATGCCTTTCGGAGTCACTAATGCACCCGCAGCGTTCATGGATTTGATGAACAGGGTTTTCAAACCTTTCTTAGATGATTTTGTTGTTGTTTTCATTGATGACATTTTGATTTATTCGAAAAGTAAGGATGAGCATGAACAACAATTGAGAATGACTCTTCAAACACTTAGAGAAAAGCAATTGTATGGGAAATTAAAGAAGTGTGAGCTTTGGCTTGATGAAATAACATTTTTGGGGCATGTTATTAACAGAAATGGTATCTCAGTTGACCCTTAGAAAATCGAAGTGATTGTTGATTGGCCTACTCCGACCAATGTAACAAAAATTCGTAGTTTTTTGGGATTTGCTGGTTATTATCAAAGGTTTGTTAAAGACTTCTCAAAGATTGCAGTGCCATTGACTCAATTGACTCGAAAGGGAGAACAATTTGAATGGACCGACCAAAGAGAATCTACATTTCAAGAACTAAAGACAAGATTGACCGCAACTCCAATCCTCACTATACCCTCAAGTACGGAAGGATTTATGATTTATAGTGATGCATCTTATAAAGGTTTGGGTTGTGTCTTAATGCAGAATGGTAGGGTGATTGCTTATGCCTCTCGATAACTGAGACTACATGAGAAAAACTATCCAACGCATGGCTTAGAACTTGCCGCAGTTATGTTTGCACTGAAAATATGACGTCACTACTTGTATGGAACCAAATGTGAGGTGTACACCGATCATAAAAGTTTGAAATACTTTTTCACCCAAAAGGAATTGAACATATGACGAAGACGCTGGCTTGAACTGATCAAGGACTATGATGTACAAATTCACTACCATCTGGGCAAAGCCAATACTATGGCAAATGCACTCAGTAGAAAGAATGTGGGGAATCTAGCTTGTTTGCTCACAGATCAGAAAGAATTGCTACTGTAGTTTGAACGACTTGAAATTGAAGTGGCACCTTTTGAACAAGATAGCTTGATAGCTGCAATGTCTGCACAACTTGCAATTATTGAAGAAATCAAACAAAAGCAAATGAATGATGAGTTTTTGAAGAAGATTTGTGATGAATTTGACACCAAGCCTAAACTGGGGTCCATAATTGAGGATTCTGTGTTGAGATTTCAAGGGAGATTATGTATTCCTAATGATGCCGACTTGAAAAGGGAAATTTTAGAGGAAGCTCACAAATCAATGTTTGCTATGCATCTAGGAAACGCCAAAATGTACCAAGATTTGAAGCTAGTTGAAACGAAGGTAAAATGTTATTCTTATAGAAATTGATATATGAATGATTGAATGGCTTGTTGAAACGAATGGTTTATTGAAACGTCATGATGATTTATCAAACCTATTATTGTTCATCGAATGGTTTATTGAAACTTTAGTTTCTTATGAATGAATGAAGTTCCCTTTTGAAAATGTATTTGTGGCATCCTTTAGTGTGGCCCTCGGCTGGGTGATAAAATACCATGGTCCATTACTTAATAGGCCCTTGCCTGGGGGATATAATACTGTAGACACCCCATTTTTGACCGTCCTCAAGACTTGGACGTCACCGTTTGAACACTCGGTGATTATCCATGTTTGTGTTCGTTTGGAGTTCCCGGAGTCCTCGGCTACGCGCCCTGCCTCAAGATCTCCGAACTCGACCGTTTTGTGTCTGGTTTTGCACCAAACACTTGTGTTTTGCCTTGGAAGGGCAGGGAATGGCTTATTAGCCATCTCCACACCTCACCGGCCCTCCCCTACCATCACCGGCTGCATAGGTGTACCACCGACCATGGTTTCTTAAAACAATGGCTGGTCGGCACTATGTTTAGCCGACCGGCACTTTATTGTGCCGGTGACCTATTTTGGTGGCCGGCGCGCACCCTTTGCACCCCTGAGGCATGGTGCATGCCAGCTGTGCCAGCTGTGCAGCTGGACTGCACCATCACTCATCCCTGTGCATGAGAGTGGCCACTTTGCACCCTTTGCACCCTTTAACCCCCAAACCTTCTAGAAGGTTGCCCCCTTTGGCCAAGCTTCTTGGAGAAGCTTGGCCAGCTGTCTTAGCTTCTCCAAGAAGCCAAGCCCCCTTTGCACCCTTTGCCCCTTTTGTTATAGCTTCTTGGAGAAGCTTTGAGTGTTTTTTTTGCCTATATAAGCTCCCCTCCTCTCCCTTTGATAGAGGTTAGCCATTTTTGATCAAAAACCAGAGCTTGTGTATCTATATAGCTGCCATATATCTTCTCTCTCAAAACTTTCCCTCTCTCTCTCCTCTTGTGTGTGTGTTTTTAGGGCCTAAAAGTGTGGTTTTACCTACTTTTGCACCAATACACACACCATCACACCTTAGCTCGAGATTGGAGGCTTGGAGGGTTGTTTGTTGAGTTTTTGGACTGGTTTTGATCAATAGAAGAGGGCTGTGCCACCTGTTCTTCAAGTGTTCTTCAAAGGTGAGCACTTTACTTTAGATTCCCCATTTTTGCAACAAGTTTTTACCTATCTTCTTTTTTGTGTTTTGAGCTTTGTGTATAACTGAAAAAAGTCTTATATTTTCTTGCTTTTGAACTTTCATTAAGGTCATTTTGTGGTTTGAGTGCAAACTCACCCTCTTAGGCCTTATTTGGCCCTTTTGGTGCCTTTTCTTGAGGCTTGGTTTACTTGGGTGTTTTGGTCTTCTCACCACTGAAAACCAGTGGGTTTTTAGTGGTGAGGAAGGTGGTTTATAGTCTTGTATAGGGGAGGGACACCCCTCTCCCCTTTGTCCCTCTTTTGCCTTTGTTTTTGGCCTAAAGGATAGCATGTATGAGTACTTGCATTTGGCTTCATTTCAGAGTTTATTTGGATGTTTTGGAACATGTTTTACCTCTGTCTAATGGTGGTTTGTTGGCCTCTTTCATGCATATTATACTTGCTTAGCATTCCTCTATTTGGCATAGAAATGCATCTTGTGGTTAGGCCATGATTCTTGCATGTATTAGCTTAACTCCATGAAGATATTAGCCTCATTTTGTCATGTGTAAGGGCTGTGAGCCACTGATTTTGCCATGTTTGGCATGCTTGATGTGGTTGTTGTGCATTTTGGGCTTGCAAGCCTTGAGTATTTTGGCCTCTAGCATGCTCACCTTAGTCCATCCTCACGATTTGGCATCATTTAGGATCATATTTTAGTCCATAAATCATGTTTGTATGTTTGCATATGTGACCTATTTCATGCTTTGAGGATGTGTCCTTTTATGCCTAGGAATAGGCCTTATGCATACTTGTATGTTTCTAGGCATTTGGGTTGCCATATCAAGGGTTTTTGGGGGTATTTTTTGCATGCTAGAAATCTGTTTTGGTTGCTTGATTCATGCCATGAATGGTCACTATTGGTGGTAGTGGAATGCCCTTTGTTTATGCCTTGGTTTTAGGCCCATTTGCTTGCATGTTTGCATGAATGTTGGTCCATCATTTTGGGCACTTTTTGCCACTGTTTTGGGGAGGTTTGAGGGCTGCCCCATTATGGTTTAAGTCCACCATTGCACATTTGTCTAAGTGATTGGTTGCATGTTTGATTAATATGGTCTTGCCACTTGCTAGTTCCATTGCATAATCATCAATGTTTGCATTGCATTTGCACCTTGCATGTTGCATTACATTTGGCATGTTTGTATCTTACCATTAGGTTGCATTGTTGAGCCATGTTTGCGTAACATGCATTGCATTACTTGGTTTGGGGTGTCAAACCAAGTGTAAGGATTGAGAGGAGTTCATACCACAAGTGATGCAACTTGTCTCAACTCTTGGTCACTAAGGCCCTTGATCTTGACATGATAGGGACTTAGTTCTCATTTGTGTGTTGCATGCATATTGACATTGAAATGCAATCTTGGTTCCTTAGGCTATCATGCACCAAGATGCATAATTGATGGCCCAAGAACCAAGGTCATGCTTCCTTGAGTCCCATACATGATAGGGAGCATTGGCCATGCTTACATATGCTCAAAATCTCATACCATGCACTGCTTGTCTGCTGTTGCTGTCAAAACTGTCTTCTGCAGGAATTTTCTGCCGACCGGCAGTATAGAGTGCCGACCGGCACTATATGTGTGGCCGATGAACTCATGAGCAGCCGACGGACATTCTACATGGCCGGTGGCTATTTCATCCAGCCGATGGTGATCCTCAGTGTGCAGGGAACATTTCCTGAGACTTTGGAAGTTTTCCCGAGAAGCAGGACAGTAAAAACAGAGGCAACAGTGGCATGGTACGGGTTCCCAGGCAAGTCGGATCTGAGCATGCATCATTCGCGCATCCCGGGCGGGGGTTGTGGCCTCCTTTCTTTTTGCATTTATTTACTAAGTAATTAGGAATTTTGTAATAATTTATTTATTCATTACTCGACTGTATATTCTTTTGGTCCTCCGGGCGAGGGCAAATCTGTAATAAGTGTGCGTGAGTGGTGTGCATGTCTTCCAACCCCCACTTCTCTCTTCCCTTTTATTTACCTGCTTACGATGGTGGTAGATTAGGGCATATTTTAAATTAGCATACAGTACGATAGCATGCGTGCATCCATACATTTGTCTTACATGCACCGGGCTCGTACATCACGCTAACTGCATTGTATTTCAATTTCCAATTGAATACTTGTTACTTGTAGCATTTCACATGCCATGCTTAGGATAGCCGAGCCTGTCTAGATTGCACCATTGCTTGTGTTGCATTAGCCACTTAACATGAACTAGGGCATGCATGTTTGCTAACTAGTTTATTGTTTTGGCACGGAGTACGATGTAAGTATTTATGCTTTAGCATCTCGCATGCGTGTGAATGTTAACATAACAAGCATGATTACCATGAGGCTAAGTGCTTACATGAGATAAACTGTTTGAATGCCTGTGGGTGGAGGTTGGATTGTTTGGGTTGGAAAAACTCATTGAAATCCGTGTTTTAGCCTACTTGCGAGTAGCAAATTCCAAAGCGCTTTTCAAAACAAACGGATATGCAATGCTTGTTTCCAAATTAGGCAATCTAGTCTATACTTGTTTGCCGTGCGCATAACATAGTAATTCTAGGCTAATAATTGGTACAAGAACACATAACGTTTTCAAAATCGGATATCATGGTTAGTAGAGGCCGGTCTTCGGACTGGGCGAAAGGGGGTGCTCATAGCTGACCTTCCCCGATCGTACCCAAGCTCCCGAGCCAAGACAACTTTGGTGATGACGGACACGTGGCCTTCGGCACCGAGTCAGGGTTTCCTAAATTTCCCATTTTAAAAATATTTAGGTGGCGACTCTGTATCTGGCAAAGCAGTCCATGTTTGGCACTTCTTTTCAAAATCTGTTTTTTTTTTCAAAACGATTTGCCAGAGTTGGACTCTTCGGTTCAGATTTAGAACCGACACAAATCGAGTCCGAACTGTAACCCCGTTGAGTCCCCTCGCGGGCATGTTACAAATACCATGGCCCATTGCTTAATAGGCCCTCGCTTGGGGGATATAATACCGTGGCAAATTGATAAAGTGGCCTTTGCCTGGGGGAAATAAATACCATGGCCCTTGCAAAGAATTGATATGATGGCTAAACTAATTGATATTTGTATTGGTGTGAGACTTCATTCATATAACCTCTTTATTTTGTTATTACTCATTGGGCATTAGCTCACTATTTATGTATATAGATATATATATGTAGGTGAGCAAGTTGAGCATCAAGGATAGAGATCACCTCAGAGTCACCCCATGGTCAGCCTTTTGTGGAGCTCCCGAGATGGTGCCAACTTGGACTCATGTGGAGCCAATCAAAGTCTAAACCCCTTTTTGTTATGAACTCTTAGTTGATTTTAGGTATAGGTGTTTTTGTGTATGGAAGACTTGAAAAGTTTAAAATTGTGGGTTGAATGCTTGTTTTTTTTTAAAACGTTTGTGGCGTATGCACTTACTTATAGAATGGTTGTATAGTTTTGATTCGAAGTTTCTTTCATATACGCACGGCTCAATGGATAATTTTTTTTATATTATGATATACTTCTGCTAAGCCTCGTACTTTATATTAAACGGGTTTTGTTTATAGAGGCCTTAGGTATTCTATGATTACTGGTTGGTCATGACGCTAAACCTATAGGGGCAAGTTTGGGTCGTGGCAAGGGGTGTGGTTGTTGTTTATATTGTTGGCCTATGTGTCCTTAGTGAAAGTCAAGAAACCCGCACGATTAGATGCTAATCCTTTCGGTTAGTTCCGGCAAAATGGCTTTGGTAGTGCTTTTATAGCCTACTGGCAGACACGTACCTAGAGATTCCTTGTGTTTTGTATTCGCGACCCTATTTTCTAATATAAAAGTGTATTTTTCATGAATTGAAATATATTGATAATGGCATTGCATTGTTTGGAGATGTAAAAGTATAATATTTTGGCAAATGACATGCGTATGCATTCACCTTATGACTTCATTAAGTTTCATACATAGTGTTAAAGTATCTCTACTTTGCTTTAGCTTACCCTACATGAAAAACAATTTTTAGGTGCTGATGATATATCTCTACCAAGGATTTAGCTTGGGAGGACTGTGGAGCTGAAGGCTCATTTTTTTTTTCTTTTGTAGTAATTATATTTTGTACAAGTCTCAGGCTTTTTATCTGTTTTGGACTTGATCCATCTTGTTGTAACCAATCAATGTCTTAGAAAGATGTAGCCATTAGGGCATAAACTTATTTGCATCACCTTTTATTTCAGTTCACTCATATGTGGCATATGCTATAGATTTAGGATTTAGGATTTATGAATGTGTACTCGCATGTCATCTTTTGTACGGTAAACAAACATTAATGAAAGGTTATTATTTTGCATGTCTACGCTTTTATTTGAATATCATGAGATGGTTTGCCACTATTATTTCAGGGTGTTACACGTGGACACCCAAAAACCTTTTCCCACATTCATCCGGAAATATTCTCAAGACAGGGCAATTAGGCTCCTTGACTCCTCGCGCGAGCACCAAATACAATACATGACACAATTCCAAAACCCGACTCACTACCCGGACCCATACGCTATTTAAAACATCCACAAAATTGTAGGATCAAGATCTACAAAATTGTAGGATCACAAGAGAGATTATAATGCACATGATGCATGAGTTTTCAAATCAATTTTCCCTAATGTTTGTTCAATTCACAACAACTTTTAATAATATCAACAATTTAAGAATTTTCCCCAAACTCCCAATCTCCACAATCGCAATACATATATCCAAAATGTTCAAAAAGAAACATCATGTCTCAGCACCTTTGTCATAATCATTGGCCAATTCCAAGATTTAAGAATCAATTGAATGAAGCACCATTATTAAATCAAAATTAAAAATTAGGGTTTTTAAAAAAATTGCAACTTTTCCCTCTTTTACACTTAAAGAGTCAATAGTCATCATCCATAACAATAATCAACAAGAAACATTAAAAATCTTTTTCAAAAATATTAGGTATAAGGCCATTTTGTTTATCAAACGCTTTTATATAACCAAATCATCTCATGCATCTCTACAACTAAGAAAATACCACATATATATACACCTCAAATCATAGATATACTAAGTTAAAAGTACTCCTACCTTAAAAAAGAGAGCAAACAAGCTAGGTTCAAGAAGAATCCTTCATAGAATCAAAATCTAATCGGTAGAAATCTTAATCCCCACGTAGTCTTCACACTTTTGCAAGAGATTAGGTTTGTATCTTTGTGAAAAGTGAGATATTTAGAGAGAGAGAGAGAGAGAGAGAGAGAGAGAGAGTTAGTGTAATGCCCCAAAAAAATCACAATAAACCATCCACAATATTAATAAATAATGACAATGTATATATGTAATTCTTCCATTTATTCCAATTACTTGCCCAAAAGAGTAACATATATAGATATACATTTACAAGCCTAACCCTGAATCTGTAGCATATGCCACTTAATAGAGAAATGGATTGAAAAGTAAAAAAATAAGATAACGCCCTAATGGCTACAATTTTTCAATACAATGGTGGGTTACAACAAAATGGATTTAAATCCAATATAGTTTAAGCCCTAGGCTTGTACAAATCAAATACAACAAATAACACAAAAGGAAGTCTTTAGCTCTGAGTCCTCCTAAGCTATTGCCTTGGCGGAGGCATATCATCAACATCTGAAAATGGTTTTCCCATATAGGGTGAGCCAAAGCCCAGTAGTGATACTACAACATAGTTTATGAATTTTAACAAAGATATAAGGTGAATACATATGCAATGCTCGTGTCAAAAAACATTTTATACCTTTTTCCAAAACCATGCAATGCCAAGTTTTTAACACAATTTATGAAACCATTTCCTTTACAATAGAAAATAGGGCGGTGAGTACAACACTATGAATCTCTAGGTACGTATCTGCAAGTAGACTATACAAGTATTACCAATTTGTCATTTTTACCGGTATTAAATGGAAGGCTCGATACCTATCCGCTCAGGTTTCTAGTATTTCACTAAGGATACACAGGCCAACTTAATATTGTAACCACATCCCCTACCCAAATTCACCAAGTATTCACCATTTTTCTCAAAACAATATAGATTTCAATGTGTTAAAGATGCGACAATGTTCAATGCAAATGGACGGGAAATCAGTTTCAATTCACCTAATTCTCATGCAATTTTTAGAACAATCGTAGCTATCTTCCACCGATAGCCCAAAACAGATATCAATAGATAAATAATTTTCATAAAGAAAACTTTACGAAAATCTCAAGATGGGAGTGATAATACATATCCAACTCTGCCATCCTCATCAACATCAATCCAATTCCACATTTCCAACATCAATTCCAATTATCATTACAAAATCAACATCTGATATGCTTAGGGCAAAATCCCCTTTCCTTTATAAATTAATTTCAATGATAAAAATCCATCATTTCGACATAACTTAACAATAAATACATTTCCTCAATCATTTCCAACAACCCATTTGAAAACCCCTCTTTTTGATTTCAAGCCAAAACCCTAGATTGTACAAAAATCTACTTTTTCATAATGTTGTTTTATAAAAACAAATAGCTAAGTTAAAATTAATAAAAAAGTGCAGAGAAATCCCTACCTTGAAGCTAGAAGGCGAGAGAAATGATGAAGAAACTTCAACAATTCCAAAACCCAACTTTGTTCTGATCAAAAGAGAGCTCCTTGTAGTGCTCTACCTTTTTATCAAAGAGGCTAGGGTGGACAAGCCAATGGATCTAGATGTATTTGTAGAGAGAATGAGAGTTTTAGAGAGAGAGGGTCTCAACTTAGGGTTTTGAAATGTTTAGAGCGAGTGACGAGTGAAAAAGTGATCTAAAAAGTGATTTTTACAACCTTATATATGCGTACACCGCTCGAGCACAGGAACGGTCGCTCGAGTAACTAGACACAATAAGTGAGACTGTTCGAGCACACAAAGTGACCGCTCGAGTGAAGAATACCAACTCTTAGAAGTTTTACAAATAAAGGACCATCGCTCGAGCGCAGGAAAGACTACTCGAGCAAAGAATGCCATCTCCTAGTATCTCTGCAGACTAGCAAAAGTACTGGAAGTTCACAAAGGTCGCTTGAGCACAGGAATCACCGCTTGAGTGAAGAGGCAAAATTCTGGGCAACAATAGTTTGAAAAACAAGCTACCAACCTATTCCAAATGCTACTGAGACACTTCAATAACCAAACTCAATGAGGAATAGGGAGAAACAAACATAAACAACTATATAAGACAATGAAACCTGATTCCAGAATATCAAATGGGTCAAGTCTAAACCAAATTTGCTATAACCTCCTCCCTTAAGGAATTTCATCTCGGAAATTTTAAATCCAACAACAAAACCATCTTTAAACCAATTACAATGATAGTAAATTAAATTCATCACCATGACCCATCTACTGGTCATTCATTCTCATTACAATGATAAATAAGTTTTCAATACTTAATATACAATTGACATCTCCAAAACATATACAACGTTTATATTAAATTAACATATCAAGATTTTTAATATAAGTTTAAACATTAATAAATAAGTCTGGATACTTCTCACGGACTTCTGCCTCATGTTCCCAAGTTGCTTCCTCGGCACTGTGATGTCTCCACAACACCTTTACCAACGGAATTGTCTTACCTCGCAAGACTCGGTCTCGACTATCTAAGACTCTAACCGGCCTCTCCTCATAGGAGGCATCCTCATCTACCTCTAACTCAGTCTAATCCAACTAATGTGATGGATCTGGCTCCTACTTTTGGAGCATACAGATATGAAACACGTCATGAACCTCGGAAAGCTGTAACGGCAAGGCCAAACGATAAGCTACCTCCCCAATCCAATCTTGGATCTCAAACGGCCCAATAAATCTAGGAGACAACTTCCTGCTTTTCCCAGACCTCATCAAACCCAGTCTAGGTGATATCTTCAAGAAGACATGATCTCCTACCTCAAATGATAATGGTCTCCTCCTATGGTCGGCACAACTCTTATAATGACTCTGAGCCGAAACCAACCTCTTTCGGATAAATGTAACCTTCTCCATTGTTTCTCGAAATAACTCAAGACCTAGCATAGGTGCGTCACCCACCTCGGCCCAACACACAGGAGATCTAGACGGTCGGTCATACAAGGCCTCAAACAGTGTCATACCTATACTCGCTTGAAAGTTGTTATAGGAAAACTCCAATGAAGGAAAGTGCCTTTCCCACGACCCCTTAAAGTCAACAACACAACCCTGGAACATATTCTCTAGGATTTGAATGGTATGCCCAGACTACCCGTCAGTTTGAGGATGATAGGCGGTACTAAAAGTCAATCTAGTGCCCAAAGCATTCTGTAGGCTCTACCACAACCGAGCTGTAAAATGCGGATCTCTATGTGAAACAATAGTAATAGGGACCCCGTTAAGCCACACTATGTGCCTAACATAAAGGTCGGCAAGGAAATCTATGGAGTCACTCGTGCACATAGGTACAAAGTGTGTTGACTTAATTAACCGATCAACTATCACCCATATGACATCATTACCCCGTTGAGTCCTCAGAAGACCCACAACAAAATCCATCGCGACATGCTCCCACTTGCACTTGGCTATAGGCAAGGGTTGCAACAAACCCGCTGGCCTCTGATGCTCGGCCTTCACTTGTTGACAAGTAAGGCACTTGAATAAACAAGGCTACGTCCTTCTTTATTCCTGTCCACCCAAACTGGCAACTGAGGTCGTGATATATCTTTGTGCCTCTTGGGTGCACTGCAAGGTGTGAATGGTGAAACTCTCGGCGTACCTCCTCTTTACAAGACTCTGGTACGAAAGGACGGTCTAGATATCTAACACTCGAGTCAGAATACACGTTCAAGCCCTTCTTTACTTTTCCACTAGATATCTTCTTCCGGATTCTACCTCATGATCACCCCACTGGACTTCTATAACCCGGCTCACAAATATAGGTTGTGCAACTACAGTAAACAAAGTAACTAACTCCATAGATTTGCCAAGCTGCAAGTCAAACTGACCAATAGCACCCAACATCGCCCATTCTCGGATGGCAATACTTGCTACACTGCTAATGGACTTTTTACTCAAGGCAACGACCACTATTTTGGCCTTCCTCGGATGATAGTGCAACTCAAAATCATAGTCCTCCACAATTTCCATCCACCTTCTCTGCCTTAGATTCAAATCTTTTTGTGAAAACAGGTACTTCAAACTCTTGTGATTGGAGAATACCTCAAACCTCTCACCATTTAAGTAATGCCTCCAAATCTTCAAGGCAAATATCACTGCTGCTAGCTCTAGGTAGTGAGTATGATAGTTTCTCTTATGTGTTTTCAACTAACGTGAGCCATAAGCTACTACCTCCCCCTCTTGCATCAGGACACAACCCAAACTTTTCCGAAACACATCACAATACACTGAATAGCCCAAATCCCTCTCTGGAATAGTCAACATTGGAGCAGTGATAAGTCTAACCTTAAGTTCTTGGAATGACTTTTCACAAGTCTTACTCCACACAAACTTAACTCCCTTTCTTGCCAGTCTAGTCAAAGGTGAGGCCAATCTAGAGAAATCCTTTACAAAATGACGATAATACCTAGCTAACCCCAAGAAACTACGAATCTCAAACACATTCTTAGGTTGTTCCCAATCTTGTACTACTTCTATTTTGGAAGAATCTACAGTCACCCCTTCCCCGGATACCACATGGCCTAAGAATTTACATCCTTCAACCAGAACTCACACTTCCCAAACTTAGCATACAATTTGTGTACTCTAAACAACTCAAGCACAACTCGCAAATGGTCCTCATGCTCCTCCTCAGAGGGTGAGTAAATCAAGATGTCATCAACAAAGACAACCACAAAATGGTCTAAGAACTCATGAAAGATCCGATTGAAAAAATCCATAAACAAGCCAAGTGCATTCGTTGACCCAAAAGGCATCACTAGTGAACTCATAATGGCCAATCAGGTACGGCATGCCATTTTCTGGATATCGTCCACCTTCATTCTCAACTAGTGATAACCCGATCTTAAGTCTATCTTAGAAAAGCAACAAGGCCCCTTCAACTGGTCAAACAAATAATCTATATGAGGCAATGGGTTCTTGTTCTTAACAGTTAACCGGTTCAACTTCCGATAATTAATACAAAGTCGCAAAGAACCATCTTTCTTCTTGGTAAAGAGAGCTAGTGCTCCAAAAAGCGAAGTACTAGGGCAAATAAAACCCTTTTCTAACAACTCTTGGAGTTGAATCTTCAACTCACTAAACTCGGTAGGTGAAAATCTACACGGTGCCATAGAAATCGGTGCCGTGCTAGGCACTAAATCGATAGAGAACTCAATCTCACGGTGAGGTGGTAAACTAGGGAGATCTTTAGAAAAGACGTCCAGGTATTCACAAACTACCCTCGGCAACTCAACTAGGACCGTATCACTCTCAACACACAAGAATGTAGCAAGTAGGAGACTAAGCTCACCCCGACTGCGTGAATCACACACTGGCAACAAGGCTTTATCAACTCGGTCCCCCAAGAAATAAAAACAATCACCACTCGAGGTACATACAGTAACCCTCTGACATTAACAGTCTATAACAGCCCAATAGGATAACAAGCAATCAATGCCCAAAATGACATCAAAACTCAACATATCAATCACTAAAAATGTAAAAGGAAGTTGACGACATGCAACCTCTATCTCACAACCCCGACATCTCTGATCCAACACAACCTCACCACCAACTGGTGACTCTACCTTGAGTGGAGATGCTAATTGAGCCACTTCTAACCCTAATGCCGATGCAAATGCAGACAAGATAAAAGAATGGGATGCACCCGTATTAATCATCACATTGGCAATAGAAGAGGCTCCCTGATCGGCCCTCGAGGCCTGTCCTGATGGTGCAGGCTAATGGCTTTGTGTTTGCCTCTGACCAGATGCACTAGATGTGCCACCTGACTGAGGGCAAAACCTTCTCATGTGTCTTGACTGCCCAAACTGATAATAGGTGGGCGGTTGTCCTCTCCCCTGACTCTGGCTCTAGAAATGAGCTGCAAGTGGCGCAGACTGTTGCCATCCTCCCTTCTGTAATAAAACTATAGACCTGTGATCCAACTAGCGACAATTGAAACAAGTGATCCCTCTCTGACCACCTCTCCCTGCCCTAGAACTCGGTACAGGAAAAGTGGACCTAGACTGTGCTCCTTAACACTGCCGTGGAGTGGAACCCTTCTGCCTTTTATCGTCCTAAGTCTCCCCGTGAACCTCCTGACTCCTCTGCTTGGAGCTCCTCATCCTCTCCTCCTCCATCTGAACCACGGTCTCAAGATGAGCCCCTGCCTCCACAAGGTGTTCGTAGTCCCTAATCATAGACCTAACCACTTTGAAAAGAAGCCCGGTCCTCAACCTCTTCTCAAACTCAATGCAATGACATTCCTCCGTGACCACAAGTTCCAGTGCAAATCTAGAGAGGCTAGAAAAAGCTGCCTCAAACTCAGTTACGGGTTTGTTCAGTTGTTTGAGCTTCAAAAACTGCTCCTTCAACTTCTCCCTAGCAGTGGGAGGTAAGAACTTGTCCTAGAAGGCGCTGACAAATGCCTTTCAAGTCACTCCAATGCACCTACGCGCATACTTCCAGCGCTGACCCGCATCTCCCTTCAACTGGAAGGATGCCAAAGTCATTCTCAGCCCATCGTCCTCAATGCCAAGCATCTCGAATGTCTTCACCATCTGCTCGAGCCATTCATCCACTTTCAAAGGCTCTTTCAGATCCCCCAAAAACTCATCCGAATTAAACCGAAAGAATTCCCTCTTCAAGAACAACGGCCCTGTCTTAGTAACATTGGCTTAGACTTGATTCTCATCCCTGAGAATGACCATGGATTCTGGCAAAGCTCGAGCCATTTCATGGGCCAAAGCTCCCATGGCTTGCTGACCAACTGGTTCAGCCACATTAGCTTGACCAACGCCTTCCTCCAGTGCCAAAATTTTATCTGGTAATGGCACTTCCTGCCATCTAGGCCTGCCGCGCCTACCACCACCACGTCCACGTCCCGACATCCTAATGAAGGTAACATAAGAGATTAGCACATTTACAAATGTACTGAAGCTAACTTACTCGCATCCTAATGTGATGGAAAACATATTATTCATTCCACATAAGCACCTAATCACATAAACACATACGAATTTCCTTCCTAGATAATGATCGTCCCGCAGCGCTGCTAGGGTTCCAGTTAGAAATAGCAGTGATCAAATGCTCTTCTAACAGGACTTCTAGAAACCTGTAGACCCAATCAATATCTTAGAAATTAAACTCTATACCCACTTAGTCACATAAGCATGTTATCACATAACATACCAGGTTATTCCTAAAACTAATTGGTAAGATAACCCATTGTGGTAAAAACCACATCCCACGATCCCAAAGTATTCAAACCCAGGAGCTCTAATACCAAGTTATAACACCCAAAAAAAAAATCACAACAAACCATCCACAATATCAATAAAGAACGGCAATGTATATATGTAATTCTTCCATTAATTCTAATTACTTGCCCAAAAGAGTAACATATGAAGATATACATTCACAAGCCTAATCTTGAATCTATAGCATATGCCACTTAATAAAGAAATGGATTGAAAAATAAACAAATAAAACAATGCCCTAATGGCTACAATTTTCCAAGACAATGCTTGGTTACAACAAAATGGATTTAAATCCAATACAATTTAAGCCCTAGGCTTGTACAAATCAAATACAACAATAAAAACAAAACGAAGCCTTCCGCTCCAAGTCCTCCCAAGCTATTGCCTTGGTGGAGGCATATCATCAACCCTGAAAATGGTTTTCGCACATAGGGTGAGCCAAAGCCCAATAGAGATACTACAACACAGTTTATGAATCTTAACAAAGATATAAGGCGAATGCATATGCAATGCTCGTGCTGAAAAATATTTTATCTCTCTTTCCAAAACCATGCAACGCCAAGTTTTTAACACAATTTATGAAACCATTTCCTTTACAATAGAAAACAGGGCGGTGAGTACAACCTTGTGAATCTCTAGGTATGTATCTGCAAGTAGACCATACAAGTACTACCGATTTGTCATTTTTACCGGTATTAACCAGAAGGCTCAACACCTATCCTTGCAGGTTTCTGGTCTTTCACCAAGGACACATAGGTCAACTTAATCTCATAACCACACCCCCTAACAGATTCACCAAGTATTCACCCATTTTTTTTCAAAATAGTATACATTTCAATGTGTTAAAGATAAGATAATGTTCAGTGCAAATGGATGAGAAATTAGTTCCAATTCACCTAATTCTTATGCAATTTTTACAGCAATTGTAGCTATCCTCCATCGATAGCCCAAAACAGTTATCTCTAAACAGATAAATAATTTCCATAAAGATAAACTTTTTGAAAATCTCAAGATGGGAGTGATAATACTTATCCAACTCTGCCATCCTCAGTAGCATCAATCCAATTCCATATTTCCAACATCAATTCCATTTATCATTACAAAATCAACTTTGATATTCTTAGGACAAAATCCCCTTTCCTTTATAAATCAATTTCAAAGATAAAAATCCATCATTTGGTCATAACTCAACAATAAATACATTTCCTCAATCATTTCCAACTACCCATTTGAAAACCCCTCTTTTTGATTTCAAGCCAAAACCCTTGATTGTTCAAAAATCCACTTTTTCACAATGGTGTTTTTATAAAAACAAATAGTTAAGTTAAAAATCATAAGAAAGTGCGGAGAAATCCCCACCTTGAAGCTAGAAGGCGAGAGAAAGGGTGAAGAAACTTCAACAACACCGAAACCCAACTTTGTTCCGATCAAAAAAGAGGTTTCGGAGTGCTCTACCTTTTTATCAAAGGGACTAGGGTGTAGAAGCCAATGGATCTGGATCAAGATGTATTTGTAGAGAGAATGAGAGTTTTAGAGAGAGAGGGTCTCAACTTAGGGTTTTGAAAAGTTTAGAGAGAGTGGGGGGTGAAAAAGTGATCTAAAAAGTGATTTTTACAACTTGACATGCGCAGACCGCTTGAGCACAGGAATGGCCGCTTGAGCGACTGGATACAACAAGTTAGACCGCTCGAGCGAAGAATACTAACTCTCAGAAGTTTTACAGACAGTGGACCATTGCTCGAGCTCAGGAAAGATTGCTTGAGCGAAGAATGCCATCACCCAGTATCTCTGCAGGCTTGTAAAAGTACTGGAAGTTCACAAAGACCGTTCGAGCACACGAATCACCACTCGAGCAAGGAGGCAAAATTTTGGGCAACAACAGTTTTGAAAAACAAGCTATTAACCTATTCCAAATGCAGCGATGACACTCCAATAACCAAACTCAATGAGGAATAACGGGAAACAAAACATGAACAACCATATAAGACAATGAAACCCGTATCAAGAATATCAAATGGGTTGGGCCTAAACCATAATCGCTATAGTTAGGGTTTTCAGAGTTTAGGAGAGAGGAGAGGAAGAGGAAAAGAAAAAGCGAAAAGAATGATCTAGAAAGCAACTTTTAAGTTACTGAATTTGCGCAAACCGCTCAAGCAGTGAAATCAATCTCTCAATGTTTCGGTCTGCAAAACAAGATACCGGATGGACCTCCTGCATCCCTCGAGCGGTCACCCTGGACACAGCAAGACACACAGGCTTAGTACCTAAGGCACTCCCAACACATCAACCTTATTTCCATATATAACCATTTAAGCAAATACTTTCATTTAGTCTCTTACATTTATATTTCATTTACTTAACCCCCCCCCCCCCCCCAATTTGGATTCAAAGAACAATATAAAATAATTATAAAAAAAAACAAAATCTATGTAAATCAAAAAGTGATTCTCCAAGTTTTAGTACAAAAATAATTTTTCGACTGAAATTTTTGAGTTTGACGTTGAATTAAAGTGATTAATACCTCATAGAAAAATCTCATACAATCAAAATTGGCTATTTAATATATAAAGAACAATTACTGCCAAAAATAATTTTCAAAATTGCAAGTTTTGAAAAATTCAATTTTTACACTTAGAAAAATTTCAGGCCAATTCTAATTTTTTTGACAAAAAACATTTGTAATACAACCATCCTCGTAGGAAAAAGAATAAGGGTTGAATCTTGATCCAAGTCGTTACAAATAATTTATAAAATTCAAATATACATGTGTAGACACCCCATTTTTGACCGTCCTCTAGACTTGGTTGTGCTTGTAGGTACACCCAACAACTGGTTCGATTGCTCGCCCAGCACTCGACTATCGCGGCGGAACGTCACCGGTTCAAGCTTCCCGGACCCTGTATCCTTTCTGCCTCATTTTTGGACCTTGACTAGGTCCTTTCAGAGTAGACCCTGTGGTGCACTACCGGCCATGGCATGGCATTGCCGGCCATGGCATGGCACTGCCGGCCATGGCCTTGACCCTGCCGGCCACTGGTGAAGCCCTGCCGGCCATCAGTGTGGCACTGCTGGCCATTGCTGATGGCCGGCACCCCCCCTATCTCAGCTGGTTTTCCTCCAGATCTTTTGAGCCAGCTGGATTTTTGTTTGCTCCCCTCCATACACGTATATGGAGGGATGAAGGCCTTGCAAAGCTTCTTGAAGAAGCTTTGGCTTTTGATTTCTCTATATAAGGAAGAGGCCTCTTTCTTACACCAGGTTCAAAGTTTTTGAAGAGCAAAAACTCCCTCTCTCTCTATATTGTTGCTAAATTGTGCCTTGAACTTGATTTTTCTTGCACTTTTACACTACAACACATAGATATACACCACCACCATTGGACTAAGCTTCTTGGGAGGGATTCTTGAGGTCTGAAAACTGGTTTCCACCCCCTGAAGTTGCTGGTTTCGAAGAGGGTCTTCAAGGGTGAGTATTTTCCCCATTTTTGCACTTTCTTGCACCTTGCTTTAGCCCTCTTTGCATATTGTTTTAGGATTTGCTTATAACTGAAAAAAGTCATGTTTTTAAGTGATTTTGAAGTTTGGTTAAGGTCATTTTTCTGTTTGGGGTGTGTAGTCCCCTTGCATGCTTTGTTTGGCTTTGTTTTGAGCCATATTTGGAGGCCTCCGAGCTAGCCTTGGTTTGGCCTTCCTACTACTGAAATCCAATGGATTTTCAGTGGTAGAGGTGTGGTTTTGAGGTCCTAAATCAGAGGGGGTAGTCCCCTCTCTTTGTGTTCCTCTTTGCTTGTTTTTTTGGCCTTCCAAAGGACCATCCCTCTATGCACTTTTGAGGCTTGGTTCAGGCCTATTTTTGTCACTTCTAGGACCTACCTTGGCCCTGTCCAAGGCTGGTTTGGTCATGCCTTGCTTGCATCTAGCATGTGTAGTGTAACTCCATTCATAGCTCATCAAAGTAGCATGTGTGCTTGGCTTTTGTTGAGTCCATTTCAGTCCATTTTTGGTGATGTTTTACCATGCCATGAACCTGTTTTCAATTGGTTTTGTTACTCCATGCTTGCATGATACACTTGTAATGTAAATCCCCTAAACTAGCTTCATATGTTCCATGCCATGCCATGTCATTTTAGCTTGTTTGGTTTACATTTCAGCATGTATTTGGTCATCATTTGGCATGTCATGACCCTATCCATAGTTGGTTTGATCATCCTTTGCATGCTCCATATAGGTCTAGAACAAATCTTGTTTACTAGCCTTTTGTGCATGATGTTTTGATTCATCATACTAGCATATTTTGGCGTTGCTCAAATTGATTTTATGCTTATTTTGAAGTGTTCTAGGACTGTTTTGGGCTGCCATGGCCGTATCACTCATGCTTTGCATAGCTATACTGTAAATGCTTAGGCTAGCCTTGGGTTTTGAGGCCTCTATCATGTCATACATGTGATGTTTGCATGCCTTGCCCTCATTCCACATGCTATTTCAGTCCATGAAATGTTGTCATACACTTGCATTTGACGTGCCTTGAATGCTTTGTATAGCTTGTGCTTTATGCCTCAAGAGTGGACTTTTGTGCATGCCACTTAGCCTAAGCCTTTGGCTCATCATTTCAGTGCATTTTTGGTCCTAATATACCATGATGTAACTCTATTTTTGGTTGTCCAAGTCATGCCATGATTGGTCCTCATAGGTGTAGTGCATTGCCTCTTTTGTAGCCTTGCATGTTCCATGTTTTAGCATTGTATGCTAGCTTGCTTTGGCTTACTTCCATGCATGTTTTAGTCTCATATCAGTACGTACTAGGACTGTTTTGGGTTGCCCTTGCCATATCCTTTATGCTTCGTATAGCTGTAGTGTAATTGGCCTTGCAAGCTTCGTGTTTCGGTGATTCACGCATGCTATCCTTGAGCTATTTAAATGATTTTGCATCATTTATCATCTCATTTCAGTACATATAGTGTTGTTACACTTGCACATTTGTCACTTCTTAGGCACTTTTGAGAGTTGCCCTTTTTAGGCCCCTTTGTTGAACCTTTCGCATTTTGCATGCTTGAGTATGTTGTGTGGCTTAATTCCAACACTTTTGGCTACTGATTTGGACCTAGTTGAGAGCCGTCCATCTTTGGTGTAAGCCCATCTTACCATGTTGTCGCATGCTTGTTTCCTTTCGTATATCGTTGCATACTTGTTTAACTTCGCATGCCTTGCATGTTCACATGTTCATATTGCATTTTGTCATGATGTCCAAGGTTGTTGCCTCACATCATGCTCATATGCTTGTTGTATGCTTGAGTTAGTTGCATGTTTGCACACTTAGGTCATGTTGCATGTTTGCCATGCTTATATGTTGCATTGCTTGGATTGAGCGTTAATCCGAGCAAGAGGAACGAGGGGCGTTTCATACTTCGAGTGATGGAACGTGTCTCAATTCTCGGTCGCCGAAGCTCTTGATGATTCATGATAGAGTTCTAGGCTTTACTTGTTGTATTTGTGCATTCATTTTCATATTGATTTGCACAAGTTGGATCTTTGGCCGTCATGCATCGGGATGCGTGACTGATGGTCGTGGATCCGACTTGGCCTCTCCCTTGATGTTTTGAGGTAATTTGGGGTGCCATGGTGCGTACATATCCTTGGGAAACCCTCCTCTTTCTCTATTTTGTGCTTCGTTGCAGTTTGGTGTCACAGCACACCAGTGGCCGGCAGCCTGCCATTGATGGCCGGCAGTGCTCCATCCTTGGCCGGTAGTACTCCTCTCATGGCCGGCAGGCCACTGGTGACTTCCCCTAAAGTGTTTCGGTAAGTTTCAGCAACAAGCACTGAAAGACACCCTGCAAACAGAGCCTCTAAAGAGCAACCGGAAGGTGTTTCGAGGCAAGGAACCGAAGCGAGCATACATGCCTCCCTTCTTCAAACAGAGCTGGAATAGCACCATTTACTGCTTTCCCTACTTGCTTGTTGTCATTCATTAATCAGTTAATTAATTTGTTAATTAATTAAGTTGTGTAATAATTAGTTGTAGCTAGTTTATTCATTTGGTTATGTAATAATTAATTAGCTTGTGAGTTAGTTAATTAGGTGGCCTGTATTATTCTTTCGGACCCTCCGAGCGAGGGCACAATTGTAATAAGTGTGGGTGCGTGTGTGCATGTCTTCCAACCCCCACTTCTTTCTTCCTTTTACTTACCTGCTTTGATGGTTAGTATTAGGACATGTTTAATTTAGCATCCTTATGCTATGCATGCGTGCATCATTCATCAGTATTACATGCAACGGGCTCGGCGCATCATACTATCTGCATAAGTATTTCAAATCTAACTTGAATACATGCTACTTGTGCATTTTCACATGTCAATCATAGACTAGCCGAGCCTACTCTAGTGACATTCCGTATGCGTTGCATTAGGCATTTAAACATGGACTTGGATCATGCATGATTGCTAACATCTTCTTGTTTTGGCATGGAGTACACTATAAGTATTTTATGCTTTAGCATCTCACATGAGTGTGAATGTTAACATGACAGCATGCTTACCATGCGGCTAAATGCTTATTTGATTACCTGCCTGAATGCCCGTGGGTGAAGGTTGGATTACTTGAATTGGGATAATTCATTGAAATCCGTATTTTAGCCTACTTGCGAGTAGCAAATTCCAAAGCATTTTCCAAACAAACGGATATGCAATGCTTTGTTCCAAATTAGGTGATCTAGTCTATACTTGTTTTGCTGTGCGCATCACATAGTAATTGTAGGCTAATAACTGGAATAAGAGCACATAATGTTTTCAAAACGAGATATCATGGTTAGTAGAGGCCGATCTTCGGATCGGGCGAGAGGGGGTGCTCATAGCTAACCTTCCCCGATCGTACCCAAGTTCTCGAGCCGAGACAACTTTGGTGATGATGGACACGTGGCCTTCGGTATCGAGTCAGGGTTTCCTAAATTCCCCCATTAAAAAATATTTAGGTGGCGACTCTGTATCTAGCAAAGCAGTCCATGTTTGGCACTTCTTTCAAAAAAATCTGTTTTCAAAAACGATTTGCCAGATTTGGACTCTTTCGTTCAGATTAAGAACCGTGACAAATCGAGTCCGAACTGTAGCATGGGGCCCAAGGGCGCGTCTACAGTTTCTGGCGACTCTGCTGGGGAGTTAGAGAACTTGACTCGAACTCATGATATCTTGTTTTGATTACACTTATGTGTCTCTTTGCATTGCATTTGCATTGGTGCACCTAGGACACCGTGTTTGCCGTATGCTATTCCTGAACGGTTTGCCAGAGGCTCACTTCAAGAAGCGTGCCATAAGGCTGACTGGTTGCGGGCTCTGCCACGACGGGAACACAAACCCCGATTTTACCGGGGCACCCTTTTTGACTATTCAACCTAGTGCATAGTCAGAATCCATAGTGACCATTCCAAGCTTGGACAGGTTGCTTACCCGATCATAGGTTGTTTGCAACCGCTGCGTGCGTAGTGAAACCCTAGTTCCTGACAAAATAAGACAGGGAAACCCTATCCCAACATAGGGGTGTTTTGGCTCTCTTTTACTTATTATGTGCTTCAAGGGAGTGTATCCCTACAGGAAACGTACATATCAGTCTGTAAGTTTGAGCATCAGGCCTGCGGGCATCAGTATTAGTGTTTTTGAGAAACAGGTATGTCTGCAGGTATCCGATTCAGTGTTTTGGGGGACAGTGATCAGTATTAGAGTACAACTGTTCAGCTAAGCCTGTATTTGTTCTGATTGAGTCGAAATGCTGTGTGTTTTCTCTTTCAAGGCGTTCAGGAGATTCAGTACAGAATAGCCAGTGTTCCCCCTTTGCTGAGGCAAGATTTATCATGATGCAGAATTCAGAGGAAATCGTGGTTATGACAGCCGCATTAGATCAAGAAATCACTCTGCAAAGTGAGACCAATGTTGATGTGCCGCATCCACCCAGGTCGCCTGCTGCGCGCCCGATCTGGGAACCCCAGTTGTACCAGGCTCGTGAGCCCACCACATTCGAGTTGATGGGGATGATAGGTGACCTCCAGAGGTTCGTGGCAGATCTCGCTTACGGAATGTCAGCTTTGCCACCAGCCACACCATATGCCAGAAATTTTGTACCGCAGGAACCTTCGCTATTGGGACGGATTGTGATCGAGCTTAGCCAACCTGAGGTTGTCTCAAGTTATAGCAATGACATGTCAACATCAACCCAAGCCCTCGATCAGGCAGAGGCCAGAGTTAAGGACAAAATGAAGGCAGATGCCGATCCCATTGAACAACTGCTGTGGGCAGTCGAGGCTTTGAAAGCCGGAGGAATGAATAAGCAACAGATATCCGCAGTCGTGGCCAAGACTATGGGTGATGCTTTCCCCACTTCAACCGAAGGCAGTTCCCGTCAGGCAAAAAATCGGGATAGGCCCCGTCATGCCAGGACAGTCCCAGCCAATCCCAACCTTGCACCTGGGAAAGATCAGAAAACTAAGGCAGTGTCTGCCGACCCGTTCGCTAGTGCGTCTAGCAAGAATACTCAGACTTCAAAGTACCTGCCCCGAGGGCGCAGGGTCTTTCATGCTCTCTACATGCCGTTGTCCAAGGCACTTCAGATCCTGGCCGAAAGGGGGCATCTTAAACCCCTCGAGCCTAGGCCCCTTCCTAGTCCTCTTCCAGCAGGCCATGATACTACTCAGTACTACGCGTACCACCAGCAAACCGGTCATGCTACCGATAATTGTTTTCACCTCCGTCATGAGGTGCAAGATTTGATCGACAACGAGGTTATCCTCCCACCCACCTCAGCCAAGTCCGTTACTACCCAGCTATTGGATTTTGAGGATACTGATACTGCGAGTATGTAATCAGGGAGTGAACCACCTGCGGGCGGCGCTTGGTGTATTTTTGGATGTGGCGTCTGGCACGCATTTTTGAGCATCTGCAATTGCTAGTTTTGTAAATTCTAGCTTGGGTGTCGAGTCAGTCTTTTGTTTTGTTTTGAGTCTGTCTCATTGTCTTGAGTCAGTCCTTTTTGCTTAAGGGTATGTCTTGTTGTAGCGAGTCAGTCCCCTTGTATAGAATGTCAGGTGATTCCGGGGTTGTTGCCTCGAACACCGTTTTGTTTTGTAATTACTCCTTTTGCTTTCTTTTGAGTTTGTTTCTGCCAAGGAGCCAGTTGTGCCAACAAATCTCAATGAAATAGCGGTACATTTTCGCGCCCTTATGTTTGCTTCTACCGTGTGCTAGTTGTGCCAGAAGCTTGAATGAAATGGCGGTGCATTCCACCTGCTCTTCTGTGCTCTGAAATTATGGCATTGACCTAAGTTTTTCAAAACTTTTTGAACATTGTGTTGAAAACGAAGAGGAAGGAATTCCTCGGGATTTTCAAAAACTTGATCAATTGAGAGAAAGAGAGGCATGCTAAGCCATTAATGATAGAGATCATGTTTGTGAACGTGAGTACTGAGAAGGATCCTGGCCTGATCCAGACTGGCTCCACACTATCTTCAGCGCGAGCGATTCGTCGCTTTCTTAAAAACTTTCAAAAATTCAAAAAATGTTTTGCGCGGTCCTGCGAAGACCTGTGTGGAATCGCTCTTGAGATTGTGCAGCTTAGGATCGCTCTCAGCCTCAAGATTCAATCCCTCCGTTCTCAAAAACCTTGACCTTGGGTTCAGAGTATTCAACGATCAACCATCAAGAGAGGCCTATGCGGCCGTATTTGAAGTGGCCCTCGAACAAGAGGCACCGGAGTCAGATCAAGAAGATCAGATCTCATTAGTAGAAGCTTGTAAAGCTAGAACAGAAGCACCCCTCCAACTAGGGGCAAAAATGTCCGATGTGCTCGTAGAGCCGAAGATGGATCCTTTTGCAAATCAATACAATGGTCATTTTCCCAGATTCAGATGACTTCAGGACCTCAAAACCATTTGGCATGGACTTGTTACACTTTTACCCTTTGAGAGGCTCGCTGGGCCAAAAACCTGGAAGGGCGGCCCAGGCAAAAGTTAGAACAAGATATACAAAAAAAAATTAAAAAAAACAAAAACAAAGAGAAAGAAAAATACAGAAAAATGAAGAAAATGAAAGGAAGAAATGAAAAAAAAATGAAAAAAAAATTGAAAAGAAAAAGAAAAACAAAGCTCGCAAGGTTGAAAACCCGGAAGGGCGGCCTTGGCAAAAGTTAGAGCACAAAAGGAGAGGTTAAATACGTGAGTGTACCTTAACCCCGAACTACGTAAGGCTTGATTCCCATGTTTGGGATGCGTAGGCAACTTCATTCTGAAGTCCAGCCATAAACACTTCAAATTCGATTGTGTCCATGTAATGGTTCTCATCATCTTTGTCTTCTCTGTATCCGAGAGATTGGTAGTAATGGTCACTGTAAAGACTGATTACAATGCGCTGCGGTGCCGTTCAAACAAGGGGCAACTTTCTGTTGCCCTACAATGTGCTGCGGTGCTATTTCAAACAAGGGGCAACTTTCCGTTGCCATGCAGTGTCCTTCAGATGAGGAGCAGTTTGCCATTGTTATGGATCTGAGGTTGTGCATCTCAAGAGTAGGTTCCATGCTCGTTGAGCATTGGCCGTTTGCAAAAATAGTTTTTGAGAATTTTTAATGAAGTTGACTAATTTTCTCGAAAATTACTCCATTTTTCCAAAAAACTGGACCTTTTTCTTGGATCCAAAAAACGAAAATTTTCAGTGCTCATAGCCTAACTTGCATGATTTCAAATGAAAAATCGAACAAGCATGTTAATCTAACCCTCATTTTGGTTAAAATTGTTTTAGCAGAAGCAAAAACAAAAAATGGTCAAAATGATGAACTAGGGGCACATTTGAGTCAGGCTTCCTGTCTTTCCCCACTGTCAACATACTTGCCAGAAAGGGCACTCTACTTGCCGGAAAAGGCACCCTTCTTGCCGAAAAGGGCACAGCGGAAGCCAACCGCAAAAGGGCAGAAAGCTCTCATATCCTCCAAGCAACGAGGTATCAAGCCAAGTGCGAAGCACGAACTGGAATGGATCAAGATATTCTCATTCCCTCATCTGGGCAGATCTGATCATGTCCAAACTCCCCAGCGGAGCATCGTCCACTGATATCAGCCGCAGATTTGCTACACACCCAGTTATAGCGCAATCCCTCTGTGCGAGAAACTCACTGTTGTGAACAAGAAGAAAAATCTAGCGGAATGCTAGGGGCAAGAGCCCACAACTTCCTGTTTATCCATCAACCACTCAGGGGAGGGATGAAAAATGAGAGATTAAAGAATAGAGAGGTGTAAGTTGAGAGAAAAGTGAGCAAAAGGGTTTTGAGAGAAAAACCGAGCTTGAGGGCCGAGTCATGTGAGAATCACAAATTAGAAAGGGTGGAAAACAAACCCGAAGAAACTGGCTCCTCGTGATCTGAGGTATGTCGTCTTTGTAACACGTCTGTGTGTCGTGTCTTTTGTTTTGTTTTGTTTACCTCAATTCTTGTTTTGAGTCGGTTCCGAGCGTGTCTCGATGTGTTTAGGTTGTTTACCTTTTGTTTTCCGTTGCTGAGTCTTTTTCACTGTGTTCAGTCATAGGCTCAATACCCAGTTAAGAACTCATTTTTAATTTCGAAAATAAAATCGTTTTGTGCTTAGAGTGCTGTGCCATTCTTTACATTTGTGCACAAAAAGGCTTGTTCTTTCATAAAACCGCTGGGTTCAACCCAGGTCATGTGAGAACAGTGGAACCTGGACCTATCTGAAGCTTTTTGGGTTCCAGATTGCGATACAAAAGAAAATAAGGAAAGTTCGGAGCATCTGAGTTTGTTTCGACTCCTGCAAATTCCATCTTCCCATCCAGCCTTTTCAAAAATGAACAGAGCACTGTGTTATGGGTTGTGTGCTCAGGAATGAGCATTGTTGCTGTAAGAGCTGTGTGCAGAATAAATCAATTACTGTGTTATGGGCTATGAGTTCAGAATGAGCAATGTTCAGAATGGGCTGTATGCCCAAAATCAGTTGTGTGCTATATAAACAGAATGTAAAGTTATAGGTTGTGAGTTCAGAATAAACAGTGGTCGGAATAGGCAGAATGTTCAGAATGAATAGTATACTGTATGAGCTATGTGCCAAACCAAGTAGAGTACAGTGTTATGGGCCGTGTGTTCAGAAGCCAGAATGGCATTACCGTTCCCCGTCAGAGTACAGCGGTTCACTGCCACTCACCTCGTGAGGTCCTTTCTAAAGCACCGCTTTAGTTATTGCATTCCTTACATATCATGCATTGTATTGCATTCTACCTATCAAGATCCTCACTCGTTCATGCACGGTATTGTATGTACGGTCCATTCTAGACCAGTTTCGGTTCAGTTTGGCGGATACCTTTCTTCCCTCGCGTGTACTACGCTGAGAGGCTCCTTCACCATTCAGAGAGACCGGGATACGTCCTTATGTCTCTTCATCTTTTTGAAACACCAGGACATGTCCCTATGTTTCTTCCTCTCTAGTTAAAAGCATTTGAAATACATTCCGATGCACACACCATTCAGAGACACCGGGATACGTCCTTATGTCTCTTCATCTTTTTGAAACACCGGGACACGTCCCTATGTTTCTTCCTCTCTGGTTAAAAGCATTTGGCATACGTTCCGATGCTCACACCATTCAAAGACACCGGGATACGTCCTTATGTCTCTTCATCTTTTTGAAACACCGGGACACGAACCTATGTTTCTTCATCTCTGGTTAAAAGCATTTGGAATACGTTCCGATGCTCATACCATTCAGAGACACCGGGATACGTCCTTATGTCTCTTCATCTTTTTGAAACACCGGGACACGTCCCTATGTTTCTTCCCCTCTGGTTAAAAGCATTTGGAATACGTTCCGATGCTCACACCATTCAGAGACACCAGGATACGTCCTTATGTCTCTTCATCTTTTTGAAACACCGGGACACATCCCTATGTTTCTTCCTCTCTGGTTAAAAGCATTTGGAATACGTTTCAATGCTCTCGCCATTTCTGAGACACGGGGATATGTCTCTGTGCCTCTTCTTCTTTTGGAAACGCGGGGTTGTCTCCCTTTGTTTCTCCCCCTTTGGCCTTGAACATTCGGAACACGTTCCAATGCTTCCACCTTTCTGAAACACGGGGATACGTCCCTATGTTTCTCTCGTTGTTGGACCTCCTCTCACAATTTCAGCGTGGTTTGAGTGTCCCGTTCCTTACGCGATTTCAGCGTGTTTGGAATTTATCCCAGGTTGCGTTATAGATGCGCTGGACGGTTTGTTGGACCTCTTCTCACGATTTCAGCGTGGTTTGAGTGTCCCGTTCCTTACGCAATTTCAGCATGTTTGGAATTTATCCCAGGTTGCGTTGTAGACGCGCTGGGCGGTTTGTTGGACCTCCTCTCACTATTTCAGCGTGGTTTGAGTGTCCCGTTCCTTACGCGATTTCAGCGTGTTTGGAATTTATCCCAGGTTGCGTTGTAGATGTGCTGGGTGGTTTGTTGGATCTTCTCTCACGATTTTAGCGTGGTTTGAGTGTCCCTTTCCTCACGTGATTTCAGCGTGTTTGGAATTTATCCCAGGTTGCGTTGTAGACGCGCTGGGCGGTTTGTTGGACCTCCTCTCACGATTTCAGCGTGGTTTGAGTGTCCCGTTCCTTACGCGATTTCAGCATGTTTGGAATTTATCCCAGGTTGCGTTGTAGACGCGCTGGGCGGTTTGTTGGACCTCCTCTCACGGTTTTAGCGTGGTTTGAGTGTCCCATTCCTCACACGATTTCAGCGTGTTTGGAATTTGACTTAGGTTGCGTCGTGTGCACGCCTGATTTTTTTTTTTCCTCCTCTTGTGATTCCAACGTGGTTGGAGTATCCTTACCTGTTTGCGTTTTGCATGCATTCATTGCTCGCGCTATTTTGCGCATCGCACTGTTCTGTGCATTCATTGTTCGCGCTTTCTTGGGCATCGCGCTATTTTGCTTGCGCATCGCACTGTTCTGTGCATTCATTGTTCGCGCTTTCTTGCGCATCGCGCTATTTTGCGCACATCATCGCATTGTTTTGTGCACCCCATTGCATTTTACATGCATTTAATCGCGCTATCTTGCGCACCGTATCGCACTGTTTTGTGCATTTCATTTCAATCGCGCTATTTTGTGCATCTCATTGCATTTTGCATGCATTCATTGCTCGCGCTATTTTGCGCATCGCGCTATGTTGCGCATCTCACTGCATTTTGCATGCATTCAATCACGCTATCTTGTGCACATTATCGCACTGTCTTGTGCATCGCGCTATTTTGCGCATCGCACTGTTTTGTGCAGTTTGCATTCGCGCTATCTTGCGCACCTTATCTGTACTTGTTAGTGCATTGCATTGTTATGCATCCCTACCGGCTTGCATTGTCATGCATGTCGCCTCCTTGCATTTTTATACACACTCCATACGCATCGTCACACAGATTTTCAATTGCATTGTTATGCATGTTTCTAACGATATTGCACCTGTTAAGTTTATTTCTTTTTCAGGCACGATATTGTATGTACGGTTCATTTGAAGCTGGTGCAACCAGACGAGTCGCACAGGTATTGTATTCACTCCGTGTGAAACGTGGTAAGAATTGCATAATTCTCTTACATCCTTTCTGCATTGTAGTGTAGTTGGATTCTTGTTCACCTGCTTAAAATTGTTGCATGATTTGCTTCATTACAGCATCCGTGGCATGATTGCCAGTCATGCTCTTGCATCTTGCATATCATTTGCATTTTGCCCCCAGCCTTCGGGCGCATCTCTGCATGCTTATATTGATTGATTGACTGAGTCTTCGGCCTTGTCAAAAATGGGTCGTCTCTGGGCTTTGACATTCACTCCCGTCACTTTGTGACTTCCGAGTTCTGTCCAAGAGGGGCAACTGTAGACACCCCATTTTTGACCGTCCTCTAGACTTGGTTGTGCTTGTAGGTACACCCAACAACTGGTTCGATTGCTCGCCCAGCACTCGACTATCGCGGCGGAACGTCACCGGTTCAAGCTTCCCGGACCCTGTATCCTTTCTGCCTCATTTTTGGACCTTGACTAGGTCCTTTTAGAGTGGACCCTGTGGTGCACTGCCGGCCATGACATGGCACTGCCGGCCATGGCCTTGACCCTGCCGGCGTCTGGTGAAGCCCTGCCGGCCATCAGTGTGGCACTGTCGGCCATTGCTGATGGCCGGCACCCCCCCTATCTCAGCTGGTTTTCCTCCAGATCTTTTGAGCCAGCTGGATTTTTGTTTGCTTCCCTCCATACACGTGTATGGAGGGATGAAGGCCTTGCAAAGCTTCTTGAAGAAGCTTTGGCTTTTGATTTCTCTATATAAGGAAGAGGCCTCTTCCTTACACCAGGTTCAGAGTTTTTGAAGAGCAAAAACTCCGTCTCTCTCTATATTGTTGCTAAATTGTGCGTTGAACTTGATTTTTCTTGCACTTTTACACTACAACACATAGATATACACCACCACCATTGGACTAAGCTTCTTGGGAGGGATTCTTGAGGTCTAAAAACTGGTTTCCACCCCCTGAAGTTGCTGGTTTCGAAGAGGGTCTTCAAGGGTGAGTATTTTCCCCATTTTTGCACTTTCTTGCACCTTGCTTTAGCCCTCTTTGCATAATGTTTTAGGCTTTGATTATAACTGAAAAAAGTCATGTTTTTAAGTGCTTTTTAAGTTTGGTTAAGGTCACTTTTCTGTTTGGGGTGTGTAGCCCCCTTGCATGCTTTGTTTGGCTTTGTTTTGAGCCATATTTGGAGGCCTCCGAGCTAGCCTTGGTTTGGCCTTCCTACTACTGAAATCCAGTGGATTTTCAGTGGTAGAGGTGTGGTTTTGAGGTCCTAAATCAGAGGGGGTAGTCCCCTCTCTTTGTGTTCCTCTTTGCTTGTTTTTTTGGCCTTCCAAAGGACCATCCCTCTATGCATTTTTTAGGCTTGGTTCAGGCCTATTTTTGTGACTTCTAGGACCTGCCTTGGCCCTATCCAAGGCTGGTTTGGTCATGCCTTGCTTGCATCTAGCATGTGTAGTGTAACTCCATTCATAGCTCATCAAAGTAGCATGTGTGCTTGGCTTTTGTTGAGTCCATTTCAGTCCATTTTTGGTGATGTTTTACCATGCCATGAACCTGTTTTCAATTGGTTTTGTTACTCCATGCTTGCATGATACACTTGTAATGTAAATCCCCTAAACTAGCTTCATATGTTCCATGCCATGCCATGTCATTTTAGCTTGTTTGGTTTACATTTCAGCATGTATTTGGTCATCATTTGGCATGTCATGACCCTATCCATAGTTGGTTTGATCATCCTTTGCATGCTCCATATAGGTCTAGAACAAATCTTGTTTACTAGCCTTTTGTGCATGATGTTTTGATTCATCATACTAGCATATTTTGGCGTTGCTCAAACTTGATTTTATACTTATTTTGAAGTGTTCTAGGACTGTTTTGTCCTGCCATGGCCATATCACTCATGTTTTGCATAGCTATAGTGTAAATGCTTAGACTAGCCTTGGGTTTTGAGGCCTCTATCATGTCATACATGTGATGTTTGCATGCCTTGCCCTCATTCCACATGCTATTTCAGTCCATGAAATGTTGTCATACACTTGCATTTGACGTGCCTTGAATGCTTTGTATAGCTTGTGCTTTATGCCTCAAGAGTGGACTTTTGTGCATGCCACTTAGCCTAAGCCTTTGGCTCATCATTTCAGTGCATTTTCGGTCCTAATATACCATGATGTAACTCTGTTTTTGGTTGTCCAAGTCATGCCATGATTGGTTCTCATAGGTGTAGTGCATTGCCTCTTTTGTAGCCTTGCATGTTCCATGTTTTAGCATTGTATGCTAGCTTGCTTTGGCTTACTTCCATGCATGTTTTAGTCTCATATCAGTACGTACTAGGACTGTTTTGGGTTGCCCTTGCCATATCCTTTATGCTTCGTATAGCTGTAGTGTAATTGGCCTTGCAAGCTTTGTGTTTCGGTGATTCACGCATGCTATCCTTGAGCTATTTAAATGATTTTGCATCATTTATCATCTCATTTCAGTGCATATAGTGTTGTTACACTTGCACATTTGTCACTTCTTAGGCACTTTTGAGAGTTGCCCTTTTTAGGCCCCTTTGTTGAACCATTCGCATTTTGCATGCTTGAGTATGTTGTGTGGCTTAATTCCATCACTTTTGGCTACTGATTTGGACCTAATTGATAGCCGTCCATCTTTGGTGTAAGCCCATCTTACCATGTTGTCGCATGCTTGTTTCATTTCGTATGTCGTTGCATACTTGTTTAATTTCGCATGCCTTGCATGTTCACATGTTCATATTGCATTTTGTCATGTTGTCCAAGGTTGTTGCCTCACATCATGCTCATATGCTTGTTGTATGCTTGAGTTAGTTGCATGTTTGCACACTTAGGTCATGTTGCATGTTTGCCATGCTTATATGTTGCATTGCTTGGATTGAGCGTTAATCCGAGGAAGATGAACGAGGGGCGTTTCATACTTCGAGTGATGGAACGTGTCTCAATTCTCGGTCGCCAAAGCTCTTGATGATTCATGACAGAGTTCTAGCCTTTACTTGTTGTATTTGTGCATTCATTTTCATATTGATTTGCACAAGTTGGATCTTTGGCCGTCATGCATCGGGATGCGTGACTGATGGTCGTGGATCCGACTTGGCCTCTCCCTTGATGTTTTGAGGTGATTTGGGGTGCCATGGTGCATACATATCCTTGGGAAACCCTCCCCTTTCTCTATTTTGTGCTTCGTTGCAGTTTGGTGTCACAGCACACCAGTGGCCGGCAGCCTGCCATTGATGGCCGGCAGTGTGCCACCCTTGGCCGGCAGTGCTCCATCCTTGGCCAGCAGTACTCCTCTCATGGCCGGCAGGCCACTGGTGACTTCCCTTGAAGTGTTTCGGTAAGTTTCAGCAACAAGCACTGAAAGACACCCTGCAAACAGAGCCTGTAAAGAGCAACTGGAAGGCGTTTCGAGGCAAGGAACCGAAGCGAGCATACATGCCTCCCTTCTTCAAACAGAGCTGGAATAGCACCATTTACTGCTTTCCCTACTTGCTTGTTGTCATTCATTAATCAGTTAATTAATTTGTTAATTAATTAAGTTGTGTAATAATTAGTTGTAGCTAGTTATTCATTTGGTTATGTAATAATTAATTAGCTTGTGAGTTAGTTAATTAGGTGGCCTGTATTATTCTTTCGGACCCTCCGAGCGAGGGCACAATTGTAATAAGTGTGGGTGCGTGTGTGCATGTCTTCCAACCCCCACTTCTTTCTCCCTTTTACTTACCTGCTTTGATGGTTAGTATTAGGACATGTTTAATTTAGCATCCTTATGCTATGCATGCGTACATCATTCATCATATTGCATGCACCGGGCTCGGCGCATCATACTAACTGCATAAGTATTTCAAATCTAACTTGAATACATGCTACTTGTGCATTTCACATGTCATTCATAGACTAGCCGAGCCTACTCTAGTGACATTCCGTATGCGTTGCATTAGGCATTTAAACATGGACTTGGATCATGCATGATTGCTAACATCTTCTTGTTTTGGCACGGAGTACACTATAAGTATTTTATGTTTTAGCATCTCACATGAGTGTGAATGTTAACATGACAGCATGCTTACCATGCGGCTAAATGCTTATTTGATTACCTGCCTCAATGCCCATGGGTGAAGGTTGGATTACTTGAATTGGGATAATTCATTGAAATCCGTATTTTAGCCTACTTGCGAGTAGCAAATTCCAAAGCGTTTTCCAAACAAACGGATATGCAATGCTTTGTTCCAAATTAGGCGATCTAGTCTATACTTGTTTTGCTGTGCGCATCACATAGTAATTGTAGGCTAATAACCGGAATAAGAGCACATAATGTTTTCAAAACGAGATATCATGGTTAGTAGAGGCCGATCTTCGGATCGGGCGAGAGGGGGTGCTCATAGTTGACCTTCCCCGATCGTACCCAAGTTCCCGAGCCGAGGCAACTTTGGTGATGACGGACACGTGGCCTTCGGCACCGAGTCAGGGTTTCCTAAATTCCCCCATTAAAAAATATTTAGGTGGCGACTCTGTATCTGGCAAAGCAGTCCATGTTTGGCACTTCTTTCAAAAAAATCTGTTTTCAAAAACGATTTGCCGGATTTGGACTCTTTCGTTCAGATTAAGAACCGTGACAAATCGAGTCCGAACTGTAGCATGGGGCCCAAGGGCGCGTCTACAACATGTCCTAATTCTATTAAGAAAATATGAAATTAAAACTTAAAATTTTAAATATAAAGTTAAAATTAATAATTAACACTTCACTTCTTTTAAACAAGTTCTAGGCCAAAAGCATAGCAAATGCCTGGTCTAATATTGGAAAATGTTTTCAAACATAAATATACATTAATATTAATAAAATAGACATTAGTTATATTTTTAGAATAAATTTCATAATTAAAATTTTAAAATGTTAATAAATATACAAGAACAATATATACATATTTCTTATTTTGATGATATATATATATATAACAATTTAATACAAATAAATAAATAAGTAGACAAGTAACTCATAGATTGACCAGCAAGTAACAATTCTTCACTAACTGGATTTAGGACAATAATGGTATAAAAGTTAACCCAAAATTAGTTTTTAAGCTATGTTTAGTGTATAATCCTGTTGTAGCACTCCTAAGTTAACACATGCTTATTACAACCTACAAATCTATTATATAAATGTAACTAATTATTTATCGAATGTTTACTCTTTGATGGATAAATTTTCTTACCTAGGTCCGGACATAGACTTATAACATGACTCATCATGGTGTATCTAACTTAACCTGTTCTTGCATTAGTTTTTTTTCACTACAACAAAACTGGGTTTTTACGGCTTCACATCAACGACATACAGTAAATGTAACCTGTGGTTTCTCACTTTTATGACTTGCTTTTTTTGCATGTCATAAATAATTTTCTAACCATGACGTATCTACTGCGTAGGTCGTGAATGCTAATAACTATGATTTTTTTACGGCTTGCAATGCTAGCTGTAAATAATAAAATTTTCTATGACGTGCATATGGCATGCCGTTAATACATCAACTATACATGACATGCGTACATCAGCTGTGAAAAATATTGAATATTTCACGGCGCACAAAAAGCCAGCCGTTAAAAGTTACACTTTCCACGACTCATAAAAAGCCAGCCATTTAAAATATTGCTCTTTCCACGACATGCAATTACTGTCGTGAAACGTGCAATTGAAAAAAAAAAAAAAAAAAAGTAGCGCCAAAATGAAAATTTCGAGCGCCAAACACCAAAAAATTAAAAAAAAATCAAAAAATCAAAAATCAAAAGCTCCAACTCTTCAGGCCCAACATCAATCTGAAAAACAAAAGGGGAGGGGGGGTGGGCATACAATCAATGCATACACCAAAACACAAATTAAAAAAAAAAAATTCAAAATACATTTAACTTTTTGGCTTCTTCTAATCAAAAGGAAAGTAGAAGGCTAGGGTTCATCACAAGGCATATAAGAGATAGAGAGGGAGGGGAGGGAGAGGGAGTGAGTTCAATATCGTTGGGGGCAGAGTGTTTCTCACAATCGCCGTCTTCGGAGGCCTCTCTCTCACCACCCCAAACCAATACAACCTCGAAAACCCCTCCGCTTGCGACGCTAGCATCGTTGCCGGCAAGAAGCTTCTAGTCTTCGAAGTCATCTCCTTTAGCTTCTTCCTTTTCTCCTCCTTCGTCGTTGAGGGCCTCAAGCTCGCCATCAATCTCTTTAACAGCAAGGATGTTGATGAGGCATTTCGGGTCCACATTAATTTCAAGGTTCTCAAATTCTGAATGTTGGCTTCAGATATTTGAAACATTCGAGTATGCCCGGAGTTTACACCACTCCTTGTTTTGGTTAGAAGCATTCGGGTACGCCCAGTGTTTACACCACTCCTTGTTTTGGTTAGAAGCATTCAGGTACGCCCGGTGTTTACACCACTTCTTTCTTTGGTTACACACATTCGGGTACGCCTGGTGTTTACACCACTCCTTGCTTTGGTTAGAAACGTTCGGGTACGCCTAGTGTTTACACCACTCCTTGCTTTGGTTAGAAACATTGGGACGTGCTCCGATGTTTATACCACCCCTTCGATTAGAAGTGTTTGGAACGTGTTCCGATGCTTATACCACCTTGCTTTGGTTAGAAACATTGGGACGTGCTTCGATGTTTATACCACCCCTTCGGTTAGAAGCGTTTGGAACGTGTTTTGATGCTTATACCACCCTGTTTTGGTTAGAAACATTGGGACGTGCTCTGATGTTTATACCACCCTCTGGTGTTTACACCACTCCATTTTCTCCTCTCGCGCGTGATGCGTCAGGATGCTTCGGTTTAGAAACATTTGGGCGAGTCCCAGTGTTCGCATCATCCCTTCTTTCCTTTTGCGTGCAACACATCGGAATCTTGTTTGAGACCTCGGGGTGCACCTGACAGTCACTCTTAGCCTTTCCTACGTGCTGCGTAGTTAAGGTTGCATAATTTTCTTACATCCTTTCTGCATGAAATGTGGTTTGGTTCGTAAGTCTCCTGCGTAGCGTGATTGTCTACATACTTTCGTGTATGAGATTATTGTACCTTATTGGTTTGCTTAAAATGTGGCATTTGCTTTGCATAATATTTGCATTTAAATGCTTCATTACAGCCTCATTGCATGATCATAAGTTATGTTGTTGCATCGTGCATATCATTTGCATCTTGTCCCAGAACTACGCTGGTTTGATTCCTTGCAAAGGGATATGTAGACAGCCTGCGGGTGCAACCGTTCTTTGTTTTGTTTGGTTGTTTGTCTAAGTCTTCGGCCTTGTCAAAAATGGGTCGTCTCTGGGCTTTGACATTCACTTCCGTTATTTCATGACTTCCGAGTTCTGTCAAAGAGGGGCAACTGTAGACACCCTATTTTTGACCGACCTCAAGACTTGGACGTCATCGTTTGTGCACTCGATGATTGTGCTTGTTTTGGGTGCCCAAATTTCTCGGCGGAACGCCTTGTCTTTGAGCCTCTAAACCCCTTTTTGTTTTGTGCTTATTTTTGGGCCAAACCTTGGTGCCTCTTGCCTGGAAGGGGGAGGGGCCTTGTGTTTGTTTTGAGTGCCCGAAGTTCTTGGCAGAATGCCTTATCTTTGAGCCTCTAAACCCCTTTTTGTTTTGTGCTTGTTTTTGGGCCAAACCTTGGTGCCTTTTGCCTGGAAGGGGGAGGGGCCTTGTCAGCCACTTTTTGTTCCTGTCGACCAGTTGAAATGGCCGGTCGGCTAGTTGAGGTGGCCGGTCGACTACTTAGAGTGGCCGACGGCCATTTTTCTCCTTTTTCAGATATTTGTTTGCCAGCTGTGCCAGCTATTGTTCACTGAAGGCCATCTCCATACACGTGTATGGAGGGATGAATACAAGCTCTAAGCTTGATTTTCTATATATAGGGGATGCTTTCCCCCATTTGGAGGGGTTAGAAATTTTGGATCAAAATTTTCTCTCTCTCTCTCTCTGTCTTCTTGTTTTGTGCTTGATAGTTGATTTTCTCTACACCTTTGCACACTAACCCTTAACCAAATTGGACCACCTTGGAGCTGAGGTCCCTTGAAGCCCAATTTGAGCTGTGGGAAGGAGGTTTGAGTCTAAAAGAGGGCTTGTTTTGTGCTGTGCTTTAAGAGGTATGAGGCTTGCCTTGTAGGCTTAGTTTTAATTACTTGCTTGGCCATCTTTTTATACTGTTTTTGGCCTATTTTTCAACTACAAAAAACTCTGATTTTTGAGCCTTAACATGGTGGTTTGAAGCCATTTTGTGTTAAGGGGTAGTCCACCCTTCTTGTTGCTTATTTGTGTGAGCCTTTGCACCATCTTTTAGCATATTAAAATCAAACTTTTTGGGCCTTTAAACCACTAAAATTCAAAGTTATTTCAGTGGTAAAAATCAACTTTTGAGGTCCAAAATAGGAGGGGTTAGCCTCCCCTCCTTGTGTCTCACTTGCATGCCTAGTTAGCATCACATGGTAGCATGTTTTTGTAGCCTAACTTAGCTTATTTCCAGCATGTGTTTGCCTTTAATTTGGCATGATTTAGCTCTGTTTTGGGCTGCTTTGGTCATGTGAGCCTTGTTTTGCATAGTTGTAGTGCAAATGGCTTCACTAGCTTGGTGTTTTAGGCCTCTAAACATGTTTTGCTTGGAATGGTTGCATGTTGTAGTGTCTTTTAACATGTAATTTCAGTGTATATAGCTCTGTCACATGCTCATTTATTTCACTCTTTCATTGCTTTTGAGAGTTGTGTCTTGAGTCTTGTATGCAAGCTAACATGTGAGTATGTTTTTCTAGCATTTTGTACCTCAATCTCAGTATGTTTTGGCCATTGTTTTGACTAGTTTTAACTTTGTTTTGAGTTGGTTTGGCCCCTTGAGGCTTGTATTGTATGGTTGTAGTGCAATCTCTTTCACTAGCTTAATGAGTTAGGCTTTTTAGCATGTATTGCATGAGTTGCTTGCATGATTTAATGCCATTGTGCACTCTATTTCAGCTTTCATTCTTCACTCTTTCATTTGTTTTGAAAGTAGCTTTGAACCCCTTGTCGGCTTGAGTGTGGAATTAAGGCCCTCATGCCTAATGGTTTTAATCCACTCTTGAGGGTTTCTACTAACCAACAGCATGAGACATCTTTTATGCTCAAGGCACTTGTGGTTTAAACCCTCTTTCCATTAGAGGACATTCACCTTTTGGACTAATCAATTAAAGAATGGATTGGTAATCTAAAATGTGTAAACAAAATGAACAAAGTAAAAGAGGCAAGAATAAGCATCTTTGTGTTGCATTGCATGTGTTTGGATCGGACGTTAATCCGAACACAAGAAAAATGGGACGTTTCATACTCAAAGTGATGAAACGTGCCACTTTTCTTAGTCACCATCACCCTTGATCATGCATGATAGGGTGGTGGTTGTTTTAGTCTTGTTTGTGCATTCATTAACCTTATACAAGCTTGGTTCTCTAGCCATCATGCATTGAAAATGCTTGGTTGGTGGCTTGAGAGCCAAGAGCTACACTCCTTTGAGCTTGAGAGATGATAAGGAGGGTAGCAGTACATAAATTTCTTGAAAATGCATTGCTTTGCCTTTGTTTGCTCTCTGTTGCAGCAAAAGAAGAAGTCCAGAAAAAGGGGTGGCCGACCGGCCACTTGAAGTAGCCGACCAGCCACTTTTTGTAGCCGACCGGCCACCAGTGAATTTTTGCACAACTGTGTTCCTGTGTTGGAGCAGAGGCAATCTGCAAGTTGGTACAATTTTCGGTGATCAAACGAGTGCAAATAGAGGCATCCGATGGCAAGGCAATGGCATTTTCGGGTGGAGCAACTGAGCATGCGTGCATCCCTCGCCCTCGAAGCCATTTAATCGCTTTTGTTAGCTTAGAATAAGTTAGCTAATTCCTTCATACATGTGTTGTAATTAATTAGCTTAATTCGTTTTGTAAAATTTTAATTAGCTTAGCATAGCTAGTTATTCAATTGTGTTGTAATAATAAGTTTACTAGAATAATTAATTAGTTTCGTTTTGTAATAATTAGCTTAGCTTAGTGTAGCTTAGCTTATTCATTCGTACCCTCCTTCGTGGGGGCGCAATGTTGTAATAAGTGTGCGTGCGTGTGTGCATGTCTTCCAACCCCACGTCTTTCTCCCTTTTATTTACCCACTTTCGATGGTTAGATTAGAGATCATGTTTTGATTAGCATACCTTATGCTCACATGTTTGCATCCATTCATTGATCTTGCATGCACCGAGGCTCGGCGCATCATACAAACTGTATTGTAATTTCAATATATTCTTTGAATACGTGTGTCAAAGAATGTTATCAAATTGAATCAAATCATATGCCATGTTAGTAGCCGAGCCTATTAAATTGCATATTGCATGTGTTGCATTAGGCATCTTGTATAGTTAGGATCATGCATTCTTTATAACTAGTTTTTGTTTTGGCTTGGAGTACTCGGTAAGCTTTACGCTTTAGCATACTTGCATGAGTGTGATTGCCATGTTGCCATGATAGCATGCTTACCATGAGGCTATTTGCTTATATGATTAACTACATGAATGTCTGTGGATGAAGGCTTGATTGTTTGAATTGGAAGAATTCAACGAATGAGAGTTCTAAGCCTACTTTGCGAAGTGGCAAAATCATGTTTTAAGCTCACTTGAGATGGCAAATCCGTAAACTTTTAAGCCCACTTGAGGGTGGCAAATTCAAATCATTTTTGAAAACAAGTATGAGTTGTTTTGTTCCAATTCTTGCGATCTTAGTCTATACTTGCTTGTGTGTGCGTCACATAGTAAAGTTAGCTAATAACCGGATAAGAACACATGAGGTTTATAAAACAACATATCATGATTAGTAGAGGCCGATCCTTTGATCGGGCGAGCAGGGGTGCTCATTTCATGACCTTCCCCCCTCGTACCCAAGTTTCCGAGCCGAGGCAACTTTGGTGATGACGGACACGTAGCCTTTGGCACGAGTCAGGGTTTCCTAAATTTTTCCAAAACAAAATATTTAGGTGGCGACTCTGTAATCTGGCAAAGCAGTCCTGTTTTGGCATTTTTTGATTTAAAATCGATTTTCTAAAATGATTTGCCAGATTAGACTCTTTGGTGTTTATCAGTTTCACATTGCACTTTGTGAGATTAGATTCAGAACTGTGACAGGAGTCCGAACTGCAGGACCAATTCTAGCTCTCCGAAAGGGGGCGTGAAAAAGTCGAGCTACAGTTTCTGGCGACTCTGCTGGGGATTTAGAGAACTTGACTCGAACTCATGATATGTTGTTTTATCTACATTTATGTGTTTCTTTGCTTTGCATTGCATTTGCATCGGTGCGCCTAAGTCACAGTGTTTGCCATCTGCTATTCCTGAGCGGTTTGTCGAAGGCTTGCTTGGAAAAGCTTGCAATAAGGCTGACCTGTTGCGGGCTCTACCACGATAGGAACACAAACCTTGGATCTGGACTATCGCTGTACCGTTTGATCCTCCTTTCACTTCTCGGTATTAGGAGCGAGAGGTATATTAGGTGGTCTTGCTGAGGCACCCTTTTTGACCAATCGACCTAGTTACATATCGGAAGCCTTAGAGACTGTTCCAAACTAGGACAAGTTGCTCACCCGAATGTAGGTTTGTTTCAAACTACTTGCTTGTGTAGCGAACCCCTAGTTCCTGATGAAATTAGGATAGGGAAACCCTACCCCACCATAGGGGTGTTTTGGCTCTCACTTGCTTGATACGTGCTTTTAGAGTGAAACTCTGCAACAATGTATGTATCAGTTGCAAGTCTGGGTATCAGTTTTTAAGCAGAAATTTGGGGCAGAAATTTGGGTTTGAGTACAGATTGTCCAACTTATGATTACGACTACGTGTTGTTTCTGTCTAAGCCGAGGTGCTGTGTGTTTGCTGATTTTTGTTTCCTTTTTTGCTTTATTTTCTTTTTGCAAGGTAGTATTTCATAATTGCTTCCGACGAGGCAGTTACCCCCTGAGCACTCTGGACTCAAGTCAGGAGGATTTACTGATCTGAGGATCTTATTGGAGGACAACCAGTGTTTGCTTCGCTACCAGCGGTTACAAGACGGAGGAGAGTCAGGCATAGGTCACCGGTTCAGCAGTTGCCAAATCAGCGGTCATTGTCTACTCCACCTATGCTTAGTCGGGCCCAGTCATCTGCATCAACTTCGGAAAGGGAACACACACCAGTTCTGGTAGATCAGCACCTCATAGACAATATGGAGGATATGTTGCGTCAACTTCAGCAGACCATCGAGGCCATGCAGCTGGATGTTGCTGGCCAAGCGGAAATCACCACCCGCCAAGCGGAGATTGTAGCCCAGTAGGCTGAACTGATTGCTAGACTTCAATAGCAACAACAACCATAACAAGCAGCAGCTTCTTCTTCACATCCGCCCCTAACCAGGGTTCCAATACCCGGGGTTACTACTAATGTCCAGGAGAATGCGGACATTCCAGCAGAGCCAGTTCTACCCCAGACTTCCAAAGCACCAGTCTACTCAACAGAGGCCCCCTTTGACTTCGAGGTCGATCCTACCGCTCTGAAAGTGAGCAAGCTTGAGAAGCTTTTTAAAAGGGCTCAGAGTGTCAACTCGATCCTAGACATAGAGGACGGCTATACAGATTCGGCGGTGACATTGCCGGATAGATTTAAAATGTCACACATAGACCGCTTCGACGGTTCGGGTGATCCCGTGGTACACTTACGATTATTTTCAGATATTCTGTGGCCAATGGGCCTGTCCAGACTGCAGAAGTTATCCCTCTTTGGTCAAACCATGTCAAGAATCATGGCCATCTAGTACGCTAAACTCGAGGATTCTGTAAAAAGAAATTGCGAGGAAATAGCTGAGGCCTTCGTACTATAATACTCCTACAACACACAGATCGAGGTCACAAGTCGTGATCTCGAAGCAACAGGCCAAGAGCAGAAGGAGGGATTCTCCGACTTTGTAACCCGATGGAGGGCCAAGGACTCCATGATGACAACCCGACTAGCTGAAAAGGACCAGATCCGGATGATGGTCCATAACCTGCAACCGAGGCTGTTGCAGAAAATGATCGTCTTACCTCTGTCAACGTTCGCTGACCTCTACGAGATAGGGGTGCAGATAGAGGATGCGATGAAACAGGGTCTGATTGACCATGAAAAAGAGCAGCCCAAGAGGGCTTTTACAAGTGGTTCCAATGCGGCTATAAGTAGTAATGCAGCTGCAAGGACCTCTAATGCTGGTATGGTCATCACCACACTGAAAATAGCCACCCCCTTTGCCGGCACATCTGAAACCACCTCACAACCTACAAACCACCAACCCTGAGGCCAGAGGGTTTTTACCCCACTCTATATGTCTCTGTCAACGACCTTGAGGGTCTTGATCAAGAAAGGGCATCTAAAGCCCCTAGAGCCGTGCCCGTTGCCTAATCTCCTCCCTCCTACACACAACCCGGCCAAGTATTGCGCCTTCCACCAGCAGCATGGTCATGACACCGACCTATGCTTTAGATTACGTCATGAGATTCAGGATCTCATTGACAACAAAGTGATAGCGCCTCCCCAAAAGCCAAATGTCACTACAAACCCCCTTCCACCACATAACCAAGCCCCTCCACCCAGGCAAATAAACCTTATCCAGACACTGGCCATCCCATACGACCCTAGCATATACATCACTCCCTCTCACCTACCCAAGCCGACGTTTTTCTTCCCAGAAAGCACAGATCTGTACATGATGAACGCATCCGTATCCCAACCCAAGTCAGTGGTGGTGACTATGGAGGAGGAAGGCAGGGTGACCTTAGTGGAGACTGGAAATGTCGGTTTAGAACCTGAGGGATCTGTGGACTTAGCAGACGAGGAGTACAACCCTTGCTGCTATATTGCACCAGCCGATTAGGCCAAGTCAGAGGTTGAATTGCCAAGGGGAATCAAGGTTAATGTAGTCCGGGAGAATGGACTAAGCCAGGGACTGGATGACTTAGCTGACCTTGAGGAGGGCATCACTAATCTGTAATTCTTCGATGAGCAGGATCCAAGGGATGTACACATTAACTGGTTTGATATGAACGGATTAACGGATAATTCAGGATGGCTTAGTGATGAGCCAGATGTTGATGAGGGGTCTCATTCAAAACTGGAACAATCGGAAGCAGGAGCTGCTACAGGGACCGGAATGGTCGATGACAAGGGAAAGTTGCCGAAGAGCACCAGAACTAAGAATTTTGCTCGGGAATTGATTAGCATTTGTACAGCAGATACAGAGCAAGAGGCTGCATTGAAGCGTTTCAAACATGAAAGAACTGAGAGTGATCAGAAGGTTAGAAAAGGCAAAGGCCCTGCGGGGACTGACTGTGTTGTGGACTCGTGTAGCTCGACTTTCTTCGCGGCCCCCCTTTCGGAGAGTCTCGGCCACTAATATGGCATATGATACAATTTGATAACATGCTTTGAAACACGTATTCAAATAAGTATATTGAAATTTGTGATGCAGTTTGAATGATGCGCCGAGCCTCAGTGCATGCAAGACAAATGAATGGATGCAAACATGCAAGCATAAGGTATGCTAACCGAAATATGATCGCTAATTTGACCATCAAAAGTGGATAAATAAAAGGGAGAAAGACGTGGGGTTGGAAGACATCCACACACACACGCACACTTATTACAACATCATGCCCTCGTGATGGAGGGTCCGAATGAATAAGCTAAGCTACACTAAGCTAAGCTAATTATTATAACACAATTGAAACTAATTAACCAACTTATTCTAAGCTAACTAATTAAAGCAATGAAATGGCCTCGAGGGAGAGGGACGCATGCATGCTCGGTTGGTTTCCACTCGAAAATCCACTGCCTTGCCTTTGGATGCCTCTGTTTGCACTCGTTGATCTCTGAAAATTGCACCAACTTCCAGATTGCCTCTGCTCCACCTCAGGAACATACTGAGCAAAATTTTCGCTGGTGGCTAGTCGGCTACAAAAGGTGCCAGTCGGCCACTACTAGTGGCTGTCGGCCACTGCTGGTGGCCGGTCGGCCACCCCTTTCCTGGATTTCTCCTTTTTGCTACAACAAAGAGCAAACAGAGGCAAAACAGTGTATTCTCAAACAATATATGTACTATTACCCTCCTTATCATTACATAAGCTCAAAGGAGTGCAACTCTTGGTTCTCAAACCATCAACCGAGCATTTTCAATGCATGATGGCCAAAGAACCAAGCTTGTACAAGCTTAATGAATGCACAAACAAGACCAAGACAACCACCACCCTATCATGTATGATCAAGGGTGACTGTGACTAAGAAAAGTGGCACGTTTCATCACTTTGAGTATGAAACATCCCATTTTTCTTGTGTTCGGATTAACGTCCGATCCAAACACATGCAATGCAACACAACATGCTTAACTTGCTCAAGTTTTACTTGTCATGTTTTATTTACACATTTTACATTACTGATTAGTCCTTTAACTGATTAAGTCCAAAGTGAGAGTCCTCTAATGGGAAAGAGGGCTTCAGCCACAAGTACCTTGAACATGAAAGAGGTCTCATGCTGTTGGTTAGTAGAGACCCTCAAGAGAGGATTAAAATCATTAGGCATGAGGGCCTCAATTCCACACTCAAGCTAACAAGAGGCTCAAAGCCAGTTTCAAAACAAAGTAAAGAGTAAAGAATAGAGGGAGGTTGCAGATATGTCAATGCTGAAATGGCATGCAAAATAACACTAAAACATGAAAACAACACATGGAAGTCATGCTAAGAGCCTAAAACATTAAGCTAGCGAAGGGGATTGCACCACAACCATACAATACAAGCCTTAACTAACCAAACCAACTCAAAATAGAGTTAAAACATACCAAAACACTGGCTAAAACATGCTGAGATTAAAGCACAAAATGGTAGTAAAACATGCTCTCATGTTAGCTTGCAAGCAAGACTCAAAACACAACTCTCAAAAGCAATGAAAGAGTGAAGTAAATGAGCATGTGACAGAGCTATATACACTGAAATTACATATAAAATGACATTACGACATGCAATCATTCCAAGCAAAACATGTTTGAAGGCCTAAAACAATGAGCTAGTGAAGACCATTACACTATAGCCATGCAACGCAAGCCTCGAAGGACTTAACCAGCCCAAAAAAGAGTTAAAGTAGGCCAAAATAATAGTAAAAATATGCTGAAGTTAAGCTAACACAAGCTAGAATAATAGGCTAAACCATTAGGTATGCTAGACTAGTAAGCACAATTGCACTACAAGTGCAAAAAGCAAGCAACAAATGCTCCAACCAACCCAAAACAGAGTTCAAACATGCAAAAATAGAGCCTAAGACATGCTTGAACTAAGCTAACACAAGCTACAAAATCAAGCTACCATGTAATGCTAACTAGGCATGCAAGTGAGACACAAGAAGGGGAGGCCAACCCCTCCATTTTTGGACTTCGAAACATGTTTTTTACCACTGAAATAACTATGAATTTCAATGGTTTAAAGGCCCAAAAGTTTAACTTTAACATGCTAAAAGATGGTGCAAAGGCTCATACAAATAAGCAACAAGAAAGGTAGACAACCCTTAGCACAAAATGGCTTTAAACCAACATGTTAAGGCTAAAAAATCAGAACTTTTTGTAGTTGAAAACTAAGCCCAAAACAGTATAAAAAGATGGCCAAGCAAGTGATAAAAATAAAGCTTACAAGGCAAGTCCTTTACCTCTTGAAGCACAGCACAAAACAGGCCTTCTTATGAGCTTAAACCACCCTTCAACAGCTCAAATTAGGCTCTAAGGGACCTCAGCTCCAAGATGGTCCAATTTGGTTAAGGGCTAGTGTGCAAATGTGTAGAGAATTCTAACTATAAGGCACAAAACAAGAAGAGAGAGAGAGAATTCTAGAGAAAGAGAAAATTTTGCTCAAAAATGTCTAACCTCTCCAAATAGGGGAGAGACCCCCTATATATAGAAAATCAAGCTTAGAGCTTGTATTCATCCCTCCATATACGTGTATGGAGATGAGCATTAGTGAACAACAGCTGGCACAGCTGGCAAATAAATATCTGAAAAAGGAGAAAAATGGCCGTCGGCCATCAATGTAGCCGACCGGCCACCACTGATGGCCGACAGGAACAAGCCCTGGCTGATAAGTTATAGGGCTGGCCGACATGCCACCCTCTCCCTCAGAATTGAAACAACAAGATCCTGGTCCACAACCAAGCACAAAACAGACAAGTTTCAAAGGCTCAAAGGAAAGGCACTCTGCTAAGAACTTTGGGTGTCCAAAACGAACACAAACAAGGATAATCATCGACTATTCAAACGATGACATCCAAGTCTTAAGGACGGTCAAAAATGGGGTGTTTACAACACGAGAATAATTATAGCGGAACTGGACATGTGCTTGTTGGTTGCCGGAGGAACATGGTGGGAAGACGATGATTTACGTCTTGCCCATACTGATGAAGATTGGGGACAGAATCTGCTGGATGATACTTGGTATTTCGAAGAAGTGTATCACATGACTCGGAGCAGGCGATACTTCAAGCCCCCACACCTGGACCAACCGGAAGCATCTGAGAAGGATAAAGAGACAGAAAGACAAAAAGAGAAACTGCTAGAAGAAGAAGCTGTACTGAAGCAGCTGAAGAAGATTCAGGTAGACATATCTATTTGGGGATTGCTCATGGCTTCACGGGTTCACAGACAAGCCGTCCTGTCAGCAATGGATAAGGCTAAGCTCTCTATTAACACAACCCCTGAGCAGCTAGTGGGACTGGTTTTCCTGGGAGGGGCCTCGCCAACTTTGACCTTTACGGATAAGGAATTGCTACCCGAGGGCTCTGAGCACAACAAACCACTATATATCTCTGTTGAATGTAAACAAAAGTGAATACCAGTTGTCTTGGTTGATACCGGGTTTGCAATTAATGTGTGCCCGTTGCATACGGCCTATGCTATTGGTTTGAAGCCACCAGACTTTGTACCAACGAGCCAGGTCATTCGAGCTTATGATAATACAAGTCGGGAGGTGATGGGGACAGTCTGGATCAGAACGCAGGTGGGCCTAGCACAATAGGACATTGAGTTTCACGTCCTAGATGTTCCGGTCGCCTTTAACTTACTCCTTGGACGGTCGTGGCTACATCAAGTGAAAGCTATCACTTCCACTCTTCATCAGATGCTGAAGTACTCCCTTGGGAAGGGGGTAGCTATTGTTTTTGGAAACTAATCAATCCACCCTTCGCCTGAGGTCACTATGCCAGTGCTGGAAATTGTTCACGGTGATGAAGATGTTTCCCTGTCTGGATTTACCTTAGATGAGGCCCAGGTGATGCAAGATATTTTGGCTATTAATGATGGGTTGTACGTCAGTGCTCAATCTATCTACCTCATAAACAAGGTACATCATGTACCCGGAATGGGATTGGGAAGGAGCGGCTGGAAGGGCGTTGCTACATTGGCCGAGGTGCCACACAAACCTCACACCTTTGGTTTAGGTTACACACCTACCAAAGAGGATTGGGTAAGAAAGGGAAAGGAAATGGCAGGAAGAGCCAAGGCAAGGCAAAGTGGGAAGCACTATGAGCTAGTGCACAGACCAATTCAAGTAACCCTGAATGGCCGCCTTGTCTAGGAGGGAGAAGACTTCTCATTTTGCGGCTTTCCTGAGCCATGGTTGAACTCTGAGAAGCGGCGTTTGCCCGGCTTTAAGATTTTCTTTGACCTACAAATGCAAGAGAATGAAGCCATAGAAGAACAAACTGACTTAACTCCTAAGACTGAACAAAATACAGAGGATGAGTCCAACGACATTGAATTTGAGATAGGAGCAGCGCTGGCTTGTCTCCTTTCGGATCCTCATATCAAACCAGAGAGCTTGGGGGATGACTTCACCGTTTCCATGATTGGGACAAACCTAGGTGTGGACCCTTCTACCAGCATTCTGGATGCATCTATCACACCTTCTCTCGCTTGGCAGCTAGAGGAGAGCTTTTTGTCCGACAGTTCTAAATCAGGTGGTGAGTCGGAATCTGATTCTACAGAGTCTGTGGAGTCAGAATCAGATTCCAATTCTTCTGAGTCGGAGTTCGGTATTCCTAGGGTTGATAACCCGGATGCCGTTGTTTTGTCCAGGTCATCTTTTTCCTTTTCTTTTGAGTCGGTTGTAACCGAGGAATTGGACGAGCTAGAAGCTTTGAATGAGAATGATACAACTGCTATTTTTGAGTACTTCTTTGTGCCACTTGTGTATTGCATTGATCATGACTTTCAAAATTTTGATGAAAATGATGAGGAAGGAATTCCTCTGGTTTTAAAACATTTGATTGATCGAGAAGAGGAGAGGTTTGTAAAACCCCTGGTTGATGAAATCATTTCAATTAACATGGGTACTGAGAAGGATCCGCATCGGGTCCAGATCGAGTCTATGTTGTCTTCGGAGGAACGCGAGCGGTTAGTCGCTTTATTAAAATATTTCAAAGATGTTTTCGCGTGGTCCTACGAAGACATGCCTAGAATCCATCCTGAGATCGTACAACACCGGATCCCTCTTGACCCTGAGGCCTGACTTGTTAAGCAGAAACTTCGGAGAACATGCCCGAATTGGGCTTTGAAGATTAAAGAAGAGGTCACCAAGTAGATAGACCCAGGGTTTTTGCTAGTATCTAAGTATCCGACTTGGTTGGCCAACATTGTTCCGGTGCCGAAAAAAAGATGGCAAAATTCGGGTATGTGTAGATTTCAAAGATCTGAATAAGGCTAGTCCGAAGGACGACTTTCCTTTACCGCACATCGACGAATTGGTGGACTTCACCGCAGGCCATGCACTGCTTTCCTTCATGGACAGATTTTCCAAGTATAACCAAATCTTGATGGCACCCGAGGACAGAGAGAAAACTGCCTTCACCATGCCGTGGGGGACCTACTGCTATAGGGTGATGCCATTCGATTTGAAAAATGCTGGGGCTACATATCAACGGGCCGCAACCATGATCTTACATGATATGAACCACAAAGAGGTTGAGGTGTATGTGGACGACATGATTGTCAAGTCTAAGGAAAGAGAGGGCCACTACACCGCCTTGAAGAAATTTTTCCAACGGATCAGAGAATATCGATTGAGGCTGAATCCGGAGAAATGCACTTTTGGTGTCACAACAAGGAAAATGCTGGGGTTCTTGATTACACAAAGGGACATCGAGGTTGATCCTTCCAAAATCAAGGCCATCCTAGAAATGCCACCGCCAAGGACTGAAAAAGAGGTGCGAGGCTTTCTGGGTAAAGTGCAATTCCTAAGACGGTTTATTACAAAATTAACATTGACTTGTGAATCACTATTTGGTCTCCTGAAGAAAGGAAAGAAATTCCAATGGGATGACCGATGCTAGGTAGCTTTTGAGCAAATCAAGCAGTACCTTCAGAACCTGCCCGTGTTGTCACCGTCCGAGCTGGGGAAGCCGTTGATTTAGTATCTGTCAGTAATCGATACGACCATGGGATGCATGCTTGCACAGGAATCTGAAGATAAAGTGGAGAAAGCCATCTATTACCTGAGCAAGAAGATGCTGGAATATGAGACCCGCTACATGCCGCTGTAAAAGGCTTGTTTAGCTTTGGTATGGGTCACCAGGAAGTTGAGGCACTACTTGTTAGCTCACTTTGTAATTCTGGTTTCAAGATTAGATCCCATCAAATATCTCTTCGAGAAACCAACGCTTATGGATAGGCTAGCCCATTGGTTGCTTCTTCTCTCCGAATTTGATTTGAAATACATGACTCACAAGTCTGTTAATGGGAGAGTTGTAGCGGAATTTTTGGCAGATCACCCAGTGGAAGGGGACGAAGCAGTAAAGTACTTATTCCCAGATGAGGCCATTCTGCAAGTTGACGAAGAAACTTGGACGATGTACTTTGACAGAGCATCTAATCAGTACGGTTATGGGATAGGGGTGTTGCTGATAGCACCTGACAATTCCCATATAACCCTAGCCTTCAAGGTATCGAACAACGAAGCAGAATACGAAGCATGTATCGCTGGTTTGGAAGCCACCCTGGAACTAGGGGCAAAAAGGTTGGACGTGATTGGGGACTCGAACCTGGTTGTATCTCAAGCAAAAGGAGATTGCAAAGTTAAAGAAGAAAGAATGAAAATTTATCACCAAACCCTAGACATTCTGATTCCTAGGTTTAAGAAGTTAACCTTCACGTATTTATTAAGAGAGAACAACAGGTTCGCTAACGCCTTATCAACTCTATCTTCTATGATAGACATCCCTTTTGGAGTCCGAATGCGTCCGATCGTTATTGAATAGAGATATGTGCCAGCCTACGAGTTGATTGCCGTAATTGATGAAGTACAAGATCAAAACCCCTGGTATTATGATGTCTGGAACTTCTTGGAAAAGGAAGCTTATCCGCTAGGGGCAAATGCCAAAGACAAGAGGGCAATACGGCGAATGGCTGCTCAATTTATCATCTGCAGGGGTAAATTGTACAAACGAGGCCATCTGGGAATGCACAAGCTGTGTAATGATGAAGAAGAGTCGAAGCGCCTAATGGAAGCCATCCACGGAGGACAGTGCGGATCGCACATGAGCGGAGTAATGCTAGCCCGAAAGATTCTCAGGCAGGGTTACTACTGGTTAACCATGGAGAAGGATTGTATCGGTTTTGTTCGGCGATGCCACAAATGCCAAATTCACGCAAATCGCATGAATATTTCGCCGTCGATGCTGTACAACATGACTTCACCATGGCCGTTTTCAGTCTGGGGAATTGATATTATTGGGGCAGTTACTCCAAAAGATTCGAATGGGCATGAGTATATCCTGGTGGCAATAGACTACTTTACAAAGTGGGTCTAGGCCCAATCCTATGCAGTGCTGAAAGCATCGCATGTAGCTAAGTTCATCAGGAATAATATCATCTGTCGTTATGGGGTCCCAAATGAGATTATCTCGGACAATGGTTCCCACTTTAAGAAGGAAGTGATCGACTTGTTGGAGAGGTACAATGTGGCTTTTCATAAGTCATCCACATATCGGCCGCAAACCAACAAAGCTGTTGAGGCTGCCAACAAGAACATCAAGCACATTCTACAGAAGACGGTGGAAACTTACAGGCACTGGCCAAACAAATTGCCATTTTCTCTCTGGGGTTATAGAACATCATTTTGGACATCCACTAGGGCAACTCCGTATTCTCTCATTTATGGGATGGAAGTTGTTCTGCCGATTGAAGTTAAGGTTCCGTCGCTACGGGTTATGGCTGAGTGCCAGATAGCAGAAGCGGATTGGCAGCAGAGCAGGTTCGAGGAACTAATGTTGTTCGACGAGAGAAGGCTGAAAACACTGTACCATGTCCAAGGTTATCAATGTAGGATTGCCAGGGCTTTAACAAGAAAGTTAAGTCTCGGAATCTGAAAGAAGGGGATTTGGTTCTCAAGGACAACCGAGCTCCCATCCACGACCCTAGGGGCAAGTTCAGAGCTAATTGGACTGGTCCTTACATCATCAAGTCTATCTGGTTTGGTGGAGCTACCATTCTTATGGACCTAGATGGCCTCGAATTCTCCCAACCAATCAACATGGAGAAGTTGAATAAATATTACCCTTGAGAGGCTCGCTAGGCCAAAAACCAGAAGGGTGACCTAGGCAAAAGTTATAGCACAAAAAATTAGAAATAAGAAAAACTGAGCTCACAAGGTTGAAAACCTAAAAGGGGCAGCCTTGGCAAAAGTTACAACGCAAAAGGAGAGTGTTAATACCCTAGTGAACCCGAACTGAACTGCGTAAGGCTTGATTTCCATCTTTAGGATACGTAGGCAACTTGATTTTGAAGTCCAACCATACACACTTCCAAATCAATTGTGTCCATGTGTTTGATTAAGGCATCTTTGTCTACTTATTACCCAAGAGTTCGGTTGAGATCTTTACTATGAGAGCTGCTTACAATACAGTGCAGTGCTATTCAGACAAGGGGCAACTTTCCATTTGCTGAATTTGGGGTTGTACATCTCAAGGATAGATTCCAAGTATGTCCAGTTATGATCCATATCGAAAATGATTTTGAAAAGTTTTAATAAAAGTTGATTTTGATCAAATTAATCTTTTTACAACTTAGGCCATTTTTGGACCAAAAGGAAAATTTTCAATACCCACAACTTCAATTTCATTGATTTCAATACAGAGTTCTCTACCTCTTGATACAAATCAAAGTTGCTTTTATTACATTCAAAAGGAAAACTCGAAAGTATAGATCAAAGCAATAAACTTGGGGCATCGATAAGTCAGGTGTTCCTGCGCCCCCTCCCAGAGCTTGTGGAAGCTCCAGATGCTAAAGTAGGCCCGATTTGCACCTCATCTTCAAGCCAAGCTATGCATTCGCCAAAAAGGGCGCAACTGAAATTGGGAGCGGGAGCCAGAAGTTCTCTTGTCCTCCATGCAGCGGGATATCGGGCTAGTTGTGAGCCTCGGATTGGAAATGAAGCCGGGTACTCTACTCCCTCTTCTGGCCAAGCAATGTCAACAGCAAACCTGTTGCATATCTAGTGGCACCACCACCCCTCGTTCGGGAAATCAACTAGCCGTTGCCGAAAGAAATAGCTGCGCGCTGAGTATGCAGGGAAAAAGTCCACTACCTTCAACCTACCCATGAGCCATTCCTGGAGAGGGATGAAAAATAAGAGAGATTAAAGAATAGAGAGGTGTGCGTGGAGAGAAAAAGTGAGAAAGGGTTTTGAGAGAAAAACAGAGCCTGAGTGCTGAGTGATGTGAAAAATACATGTGAGATAGGGTAGGAAACATTACCTGTAATAATAGTGGACTTCCTGCGAACTTGGTTGTCTCCCGGCTATGGAAGGCGTCCAAGCCCGTCAAAGTCTCGGCTAGTGTCGAGCCAATGCAACTCTTGCCCTCTTTCAAGCCTTGGGCTACTTCGATCAAGCGAATGCTAGACCCTCTGAAGCCGGGGGCAAGTAGAAAATGAGCCAACATGCACAAACAGAGGGCATGCTGCCGAAAACTCTGCGAGAGATGATTGTCACGGTTTCCGGCGTCAGAAAATTGATGAATGAGGCTGGGAATATCCAACTCTCCGTTGTGAGCCAAAGATCGGGCATCGTGTAAAGTGAGCCCATACATCCTTCCTAAAGCTTGGATGTGACTAAAACGGGACTGAGGCAGGATTTCCTCATCACACTGAGATTCCATCAGAACTTGGAATTCTTCAATTGTGGGGCATATCTCTTGTCCTCCAAAGCTGAAAACATGTGTAACCAGGTTCCAACATCTTGCCGCAGCATGAAAGAACGGAAAATACAATGGAGTACGACTTAGCAAGAATAGTGCATTTATGCCGAAACCTCGAAAATTCAGCTTTTCCGAGCCATCTAAAGTCGCAATCCAATCGGAGAGTTTTTTGGTGAAGAATGGCTCCATTTGCAAAAACTGAGCTGGAATGAAGAAACTACGAATTCCTAGCTTTTGTAGAAGATATGGCACTGAGTGGAAGACAGGTGGCAGCAATCTGGAGACTCCCTGCATCAATGGCCAACCGGCCACTTTTGTGGCCGACAGTTACCATTAAGTGGCCGACAGCCCCTGTTTGTGCCCAGCAGAATTCCTTTGGTCTTCATGTGTGCTGAGAATGCTGAGAACCTGTGTTTTGTTCTATTCTTGATGCATTCTGCTATCTTGTTTTAGGAGTTTTGTTGAGTCGCTCTCAAGTTGTTGTATTTGTTTTGTTTATCGAGTTGTTGTTTTGTTTATCGAGTTGTTGCATTATTCATTGAGTTGTTTTATTTCGTCTGTTATGTGTTGGTCGGTTCATTACCTGATTAAGCGAATGCCAATACACTACACATAGTTCAAAACCTTATTGCTCTTGTTTTTATGCTATGTGGTGCAATGCGATGCTCATAATATAAAATGCAACACTTTTTCGTCAAAAATTGTTTTCATTCCAATCATGGTTTCTTTTTACAGAGAGTACAAGTTTTTAAAGAAAAGAAACTATCTAAGCTGTACAATGTGCTAATACTACTAGCAAAAAGAAACAAAGCAAAAACACATGGATCAGCTCAGGCTAGCTGAAGCTCTAGAGGCCCTCTTCGTCTTCTTCCTCGGCAGAGTGGACTCTGTAGAGCTATCTCCATCCGCACCACTGTCTGAACCTGATGCAGAACCGGAACCAGAGTCATCGTCATCCTCTGCATCATAACTTGGCTCAGCCTCATCTCCACTAGCAGAATCCGCTCTCGGATGACTCGGTGTGCTGATCCCCAGCCTCTTCAGCCTCGGCCTCGCTGGTCTCATCATATTCATCGCGCATGATGGGCTCCCGACGTCTCCCTCGGCAGCATGCCGGAGCCTCTCTCTCTCTCCTTCTGTTGGAAGGGGCGCTGATGGTCCTACTTCTATCGCCGCCAGTCCTGTCTGTAGAGGTGTGACCTGAAAAGGCAGTTTGAATATGTCAGACATAGCATATGTATCAGATGCAAGTATCGTGTGCTGAATGAGTACATACATAAGTCAGATATGGTGAGTAAATGTAATGTGCCAGATGTGATCTATACATGCAGTGTATCAGTCCAATGTGTGGAAGTGTTCAGTTGAGATGTCAGTTTCAATATATCAGCAAAAATATGATGACCGAAATGCAAGAAATCTGAAAAATTACCTGAATACCGTGGGAGCTGAGTATTGATTCCCTCCTCAAGATCATGCCCTCGAATGAGGCCAACATCTCGAGTAACCCGTCGACGTACCCTATGGAGGGCTGCAAATGCAAGTTGGAATGATTAGTGTCTGGAATGAAAGAATGTCTGAGTATTTGAGCGAGAATGAAAAAATGAAATCTGTAGTACATACCGGAGGTGAATCGGCTGTACTGACATATCGGTGACCGCGCAATGGAGGCTCAATTGGAATCTGATAAGGCTCTCCAGAGTACCGCCAACTTGTCAGCTTGGTCGGAAGCTCTGGCCATCCAACACTCTACCTAGCAGGGGGCATCTCCCTAGCCCTGCCCATCGGTGCTCGGGCCCTGCTCGTCGAAGGGGCATCAGTTGCCCTCCCTGTATGAGCACGAATACCTGTCAAGGGAGGCATGAGGTGCGTCTAGATGTAGGTCGTATACTCCCCCTCCTCAAGGAAAAATTATGCATCCCCACCTCGCATAAAGTCAATGATCTCCTGAGAGGAGAGACTCTCTTTGGCTCGCATGGAAGGCAGAGGTGGTAAGGGAACCGGCTGTAATGGCAAACCCAACATTTGGCGCATGAAGCAGTCACCTAGGAACCAGGCTCGGCCTACTGGTCCCTCAAGCACGAGCCGGTAACGGAAGGCGCCCCAAGCGCCGGCGAACTGAAATCTGACACCCTCTGGCATCGTCGTCCAGGGCTGTCACGTGATTTGCAGACAGCAAGTGCATAGATTGATTAGTTGCCATTAGATATGCAAAATGAATTGGAGCTTAAAGCAGAAAGAACTGTGAGTTTTGAATTACCTCTACCGCCCTTACTGCATCTAAATACTGGCAAAAGAATGAAAGAGTCTCTCGGGTCCTCGGCTGACATCTCCCGTCATACCGGTGAGAATATGGCATCCTAAGAGGCATCTCGACCTTCGGCTCTGGGGCAAGCGTCAAGAAATCGGTATACACCCATAGCTATAAAAAGTAAGAGGGCGACAGTGAGTATACAACAGATAAACACAGATAATGCGGAAAGCAGAGTATGTGTGCAATGTCCAGAAAATGTAGAATGCAGAGAATACAGAATACAGGGAAAATGCAGAAAGTAAGGTATGTAGTACAGTGTACAGGAAGTACAAATGCAGAGCAGAGATCAGACTGTGTGTGTGCAGTGTACAGAAAGTGCAAAGAAGAAAGCACGTGTGTGCAGTGTACAGAAAGTGAAAGCATAAAGCACGTGTGTGTAGTGTACACAAAGTGTGAAGCAGAAAGCACGGTAGAGAATGTAAAGCAGTAAAGTAAAGCATACCTCCCAGGCTCTCCAATAGCCGCCGACTCTGTTCCTGCTCCTGCGGGAGGTCGAGCTCATATAGCACTACAGGGTAGTGAGGCTAGCGCCGCCCCAGTCATAATGTCAGACCTGAGATAAGTCCACCAAGGCGCTCAAAAGGTATAGCCCAACGGTGTTCGCCCTGTCAGCGAACAAAGTAGTGCCAAAGAGGAACATCAAGAAACCTCGAGCATACTGCTTGGTCTCCTCTACAGTCGCTGGTGTTGTCCCTCTGTAGTGGTCTGCAAACCAGGTGTATTGGACCATCCCTGATCGGAAGATAGGTGGGTGTGCTCCCAGCAAATAGGTCCAGGTGGCCTCCCACTCGCCCATGTCGGTATCATATGGGATCGGCCGGCCTCCTACCTCGAGGCCCCTCAGCATAGCAAAATCATATGGGGTCATCGTCATATCTCCCGCTGTAGAGAAATGGAAAGAGTTGGTGGTATCCCACCATCTCTCTACCAGCGCGCCCAGGAGGGACTTGTTCGCCATGAGGTGCGACAGCCTCATGCAGAACAAACCAAACCGCGCCTCGTCGATGATCTAGCAGACAGCGTCGGAGAGGTCCATGTACCACTCCCTCGCCGATATGGACCCATATCCTTGAGTAAAGCGAGAGTCTACCCGTGTTTAGAATGAGCAAATGAAATACAGTGCAAAAGTACGAGCTATGCAGGAAATTTAGAGTACATCGCAGAAAATGTAAGAATACAGTGTGTACCTCGGAGGCGCCATGAGATAAGTGAGACTCTGGCTCTCGCAGCAAGAGATCTGCTGGTGCGCCTTGTGCAAATTCGCTGAAATGACGGACTGTATCGGGCGGTAGTATATGCACCTCGGGATGGTATCTCTCCAGCTCGAAAGGTCGGACTCTGGGTGGTAATGGTATGTGCTTGGGATCTCCCTCCATCCCTGGTAAACCTCCATCGTGAGGAATGTCGTCTGCCATCTGGAAAGAATGTGAGAAAGGAGGCGAAAGTGAGCAAAATAGGTGGACAATGCCAAAAGTCAACAAAAGTCAACTCTCGGAGAGAGAAAATGGGAGAAAAAGTCAAAGCCCGGGAAAAGGTGCCAAACTAAAGACAAACTTGAGGCGAACGAACCTCAAGTGGCGAAAATGGAGAAAAAAGCTCCGAAAACAAATTTTAATTTGTTCAAAACGGAGGAAATCGAAAGGTTTTAGCGAATCAATTTCGCGTGGGGCATTGGAAAACGCATATAAAGCACAGATCTAGGAGGAAAAAGTGTCTAGGGATGAAGAGGAAGCAATTTCGACAATGAGGGTGTGAGCAAATGTGATTTGGAAAGGTGTTTTTAAAGATCTCCATGCAAAAAGACCAAAATGGCCCGGATTTGCCACCTCAAGTGGCCTACAGTGCTTCAGGGTGGCCGACTGTAGACCGCCCCGAACTCGCTCCTCGCGCCCCCCTTTCGGAGAGGGCACGGATTGTAGTTCTAGTTACTACAGTTCGGACTCCTGTCATGGTTCTAAATATAATCTCACAAAGTGCAATGTGAGACTGATAAATCACCAAAGAGTCCAAATCCGGCAAATCGTTTAAGAAAATCGATTTTAATCAAAAGTGCCAAACATGGACTGCTTTGCCAGATTTCAGAGTCGCCACCTAAATATTTTATTTTGGGGAAATTTAGGAAACTCTGACTCGTGCCTAAAGCCATGTGTCCGTCATCACCAAAGTTGCCTCGGCTCGAGAACTTGGGTACGAGAGGGGAAGGTCCTGAAATGAGCACTCCCGCTCGCCCGATCAAAGGTTGGCCTCTACTAACATGATATGTTGTTCTTGAAAACACATGTGTTCTTATTTTGATTTATTAACTATCTTTACTATGTGATGTGCACAACACACAAGTATAGACTAAATCACTCAATTCGGAACAAAACATCTCATGCTTGTTTTTTTGAAAATGGTTTGAAAGTGCTACTTGCAAGTACGCTAAGACGCGGATTTGCCACCCTCGAGTGGGCTTAGAAAACAACATGATTTTGCCACTCTACAAAGTGGGCTTAAAACGCACATTTTGGTGAATTGTTCCAATTCAAGTAATGAAGCTTTCATCCACAGGCATTCATGTAGTTAATCTCTTAAGCACATAGCCTCATGGCAAACATGCTATCATGGCAGTCACTTACACACATGCAAGGATGCTAAAGCATAAACACTTACAGTGTACTCCGAGCCAAAACAACAACTAGTTAGAAATCAATGCAAGATCCTAACTATGTTAAGTGCCTAATGCAACACATGCAAAATGCAACTAAATTGGCTCGGCTATCTAAGATGGCATATGAATGCGACATTTGATACATGTATTCAAAGAAGTGTATTGAAATACAATGCAGTTTGAATGATGCGCCGAGCCCGGTGCATGCAAGACAAATGAATGATGCAAACATGCAAAGAATAAGGTATGCTAATTGAAATATGTCCTAAACTAACCATCAAAAGCAGATAAGTAAAAGGGAGAAAGACGTGGGGTTAGAAGACATTCACACACGCACGCACGCACACTTATTACAACATTTGCCCTCTCGACGGAGGGTACGAATGAATAAGCTAAGTTAATCAACTACTCTAATTAAGCTAATTAGACTAATTATTACAAACCAACAAAGAAATAGCTAAACTAAGTTACTTAATTATTATAACATTTAACTAACAAATTAATCAAATTACAAATTCAAGCCAATTAACAAATAAAGCTTTAAACTAAGCTGCTCCAGCTCTGTTTGAAGATGCATGCACGCATTCGGTTTCTCGCCCCGAAAAGCCTTTCGGTTTGCTCTCTTGAGGCTCTGTCTGTAGCGTGTCCTCAAGAATTTGCTGCTGAACCTTACCAAATCATTGCTGGGGAATGCACCAGTGGCCTGCCGGCCATGAATGGTGACTACCGACCCTCTTGCCGGTGAAGGATGTGCAGTGCCGGCCACAGATGAAGAGGTGCCGGCCATCAATAAGGCACTGCCGGCCACTGATGTACTGAAACTCCATTTTGCAACAGAGCTCAAAAGACAGGAAATGGAGGGTCTCCCAAGGACATGTATGTACCATACCCCTCCATATCACCTCAAAACATCAAGGGAGAGGCACCGTTGGATCCAAAACCATCAATCAAGCATTCGGAATGCATGATGGCCAAAGATCCAATCTTGTACACATTCAATAAATGCAATGCAAACAAGACTCTAAATTTACTACCTCATCATAGATGATCAAAGGCAATGGAGACAAAGGGGATTGGCTCATTTTCAGCACTTTGAGTATGAAATGGACCAATCCACCTTACGTTCATCATAACGTCCGGTTGAACCCAATGCAATGCACTCATGCTACATGCTTATCTTGACATGTTTTACTTGGTTGATTCTTGTTTACACATTTTAACATTACCGATCCATTCTTTAGCCGATTAAGTGTAATGTGAGTGGTTCTCTAATTGGAAAGATGGCCTCAGCCACAAGCACCTTGAGCATGAAAGAAGCCTCATGCCTTTGGTTAGTAGAAACCCTCAAGAGAAGGTTAAAACCATTAGGCATGAGAGCCTTAATTCCATGTTCAAGCCAACAAGGGGCTTAAGACTACTTTCAAAACTAATGAAAGAGTGAAGCATGGAGTGCAATGGCATATATTTCAGCACTGAAATGGCATGCAAAATGGCTTGGAATCATGCAAACAAACCATGTAATACATGTTGAAAGGCTTAAGCATCAAAGCTAGTGAAGTGTAGTACACTAGAGGCATTTTTGAATGGGACCACAGCGCACTGTAATTAGTCCTCAAAGTGACGATCACCACCGAACTCTCGGATACAGAGAAGAAAAAGATGATCAAAACCATTACATGGACACAGTCGATTTGGAAGTGTTTATGGCTGGACTTCAGAATGAAGTTGCCTACGTATCCCACAGATGGGAATCAAGCCTTATGTAGTTCGGGGTTAAGGTACACTCGGGGTAATAACCTTTCCTTTTGCGCTCTAATTTTTGCCAAGGCCGCCCTTCCGGGTTTTCAACCTTGCGAGCTCAGTTTTTCTTTTCTTTTCATTCTTTTCTTTTCTTTTCTTCTTTTCATTTCTTTTTCTTTTTTTCTTTTCTTCTTTTCCTTTCTTTTTTCATTTTCTTCATTTTTTCATTTTTGTTCTTTTCTTTGCTCTAACTTTTGCCTGGGTCGCCCTTCCGGGTTTTCGGCCCAATGAGCCTCTCAAGGATAAAAAGGTTTAACTGGTCCATGTTGATCGGTTTGAGATCTCAAAGCCATCTGAATCCAAGAGAATGGCTGTTGTTCGTTAATGATATAGAAGTCCATCCAATGGGGGCTGAATTTGCCCCTAGTATTGTGGATAGGAACCCGGTTGTCCTTCAGCAATACTTTCTTCTTCCAGCAGCTGGAATTTGGCTTTCTTGCCAGTCTTCATTGGTTTGCAGAATGATCCATCTTTTGAATCTTTGAGCACATCGGACATTTTTGCCCCTAGTTCAAGGGCTGCTTCTGATCTAGCTTCGCAAGCTTCCTTTGATAACATCTGATCTTCTTGATCTGACTTTCTTGCCCCTAGTTCGACGGTTGCTTCAAATCTGGCCTGGCGGGCCTCCTCTGATGTCATACGACCTTATTGCCCCTAGTCCATGGGCTGCTTCAAATCTGGCCATACAAGCCTCACATTGTGATTTGATCGTTGAACATTCTGAATCCAAGTCCAAGGTTTGAAAGCAAAAGGGGTTGAATCTCGAGGCTGAGAGTGATCCTATGTTGTACAATCTCAAGATCAATTCCATACATGTCTTCACAGGACCACGCAAAACATTTTTTGAAATGTTTTAAGAAAGCGACTAGTCACTCGCGCTGAAGACAATGTAGAACCAATCTGGATCAAGCCAGGATCCTTCTCAGTACTCATATTAATAAACATGATCTCATTCATTAAGGGCATAGCACGCCTCTCTTCCTCTCAATTGATCAAATTTTTACAAATCCCAAGGAATTCCTTCCTCTTTGTTTTCATCACATCGTTCAAAAAGTTTTGAAAAACTTAGGTCAATGCAATGATTTCAAGGCACAGAAAAGAAGGTGAAAAGCATTGCCGTTTCATTCAAATTTGCTGGCACAACTGGCTTCAATGGCAGAAACAAACGCAAAATGGTGAAAATCACTGCTGTTTCATTCAGATCTTCTAGCGTAACTGGCTCCATGGCAGAAACAGACTCAAAAGAAAGAGTATAAAAAAACAAAACAAGAAAGTGATGTCCAAGGTAACACACTCGAAATCACCCGACTCTAACACAACAGGACTGACTTGATACAACAAGACAAACTCAACTGACTCAGTACAAAAAGACTGACTCAATACAACACAACAAGACTGACCCAACAACCAAGTCAGGAAGTAAAATTAACAACATTTGTACATTACTCAAAATAGTGCATGCCCTCCACCATATTTGGAGTAAAAATGAGCGCCATTCGCAGGTGGTTCATCCCCTGATCACATAATCACATTATCCCCCAAGTTCACTGATCCAGTGCCGATAGACTTTGCAGAGCCTGGTGCGACGATGACCTTGTTATCAATCAAATCTTGTATTTCGTGGCGAAGACGAAAACACATGTTAGTGTCATGGCCGGCTTGTTAATGGAAGGCACAGTACTTGGCCGGATCATAGGGGGGAGGGAGGTTATTCGGTAATGGCCGCGGCTCAAGGGGTTAGAGATGGCCTTGTCCAACGAGGATTTGGAAAGCTTTGGACAAAGTCATGTAGAGGGCATGGAAGACCCTCTGACCTCGGGGTTGGTACTTCGTGGTTTATGGAGTTTTGCTGGATGCACCAGCAAAGGGATTGATGGGCGCTAACTGGGTTTGCTGATCTCTTCCGAGTGCAGGATTAGAACTAAAAGGAACGTTTCTGGTACGATGGCCCTTCTCCCGGCTTGCCCCTTGATTCAAACTACTCTCATTCTGAGTGGCAAAAGTGCCATCCACAGTCTTTGTAACAACTGCCAACACTTGCTGTTTGTCCAGTCCCTTGGCTTTCAAAGCCTCAACAGCCCACTGAAGGTGTTCATGGGGACCAATGCCTGCCCCTACCTTGTTCTTACTACTTGCCTCCACCTTATCAAAGGATTGGGTCGCTATATCAGAGCGGAGCCCAGTTGTTGTCGACACACCAACACCTAGATCTGAGATGGCTTCAGGTTGGCCCTTTTCAGTTGCAGCTTGCCCCGAGATCAAGGAGCCTTTTGGATTGAAACTTCTAGCCTGTGATGTAGTCGACGATGGAGCCAAAATTCCAAAGGCTAAATCTACCACGGTTCTTTGCAAATCTTCAATCATGCTTCCCAGCTCAGAAGTAGTAGGTTCACGGGTTCGAGATGATTGGGGTTCAAGTGTATCCATCATGCTTAAGCCCATGCTTTCTGGGATAAACACCTCAGGCTTGGATATATGGGTCAGGATGTATATACTAGGATTGCAGGTGGGTGGCAGTGTATGGTTGAGGTTGAGATGTGGATGAGGTACTTGGTCCTTGGGGTTTTGAGGTGGAGCTATTGTCCGGTTGTCAATGAGATTCGGGATCTCATGACGAAGGCGATAGCAACAATCGGTGCCATGGCCGCGCTGCTGATGATACACGCAGTATTTCGTGGGGTTATGCCCGGCAGGGAGTGGGTTAGGCAAAAGTTGAGGATCAAGGGGTTTGAGATACCCTCTCTCCATCAGGACTTTTAGTTCGTTGGTTAAGCTCATGTAGAGGGGGGTGAAAGTTCTGCCCTGAGCTCGGGCTGGGCTGGCTGTTTGTAGGTTGGCCTTAGCAAAAGGGTCGGCTGTGGCGACTGTATGGATTTTAGTGGGTTTGGGAACAGTGCTAGCGTCAGCATTAGTACTCCTGGAAAAAACCCTCCTTATTGGTTCCTTGTTCTGGGAATAATCCCTCTGTTGAATACATTCTCAATTTGAACCCCTAGTTCATGCAAACTTCAGAAAGTGAATAGTGGAGCCACTATTACCTTTTGCAACATATCAGGCTCCAAGTTCTGCACCACCATCCGCACTTGATCCCTCTCAGAAGGGCGATCTGTCATCTGTGCTGCCTTTGCTCTCCATCTTGCAACAAATTCCACAAAAGGCTCCATTGGGCTCTAGCGGGTTGCTTCAAGCTCTTGCATGGTCATTTCAAGTTGGGTATTGTAAGAATACTGATCGACAAAGGCCTCAGCCAACTTTTCCCAGTTTTGCTTCACTGTATCCTCCAACTCGGCGTACCAAGTGGTGGCTGCACCCAACAAGGTTCTGCCATATAGAGAGAGTTTCTGCGGCTTAGTCAGACCTGTCGACTTCAAGACATCCACGAAAAGTCGGACATGAACCATAGGATCCCCAGACCCGTCGAAACAGTCAATATGTGGCATTTTGAATCTGTCTGGGAGTTGTACGGCAGCTTCGGTGTACTCATCTCCAATGTCGACTTGCTTTTCAAGTTTAGCAATTTTCACCGAGCTTGGTTTGAGATCAATAGTATCAAGGGGATAAAGCCTCTCAGTAGGCTGCACCAGGGGTCTGAAAACTCGGGCTTGAGCCAACCCTTCTCAGGGATCCGGACCATGCAAATCTTCAGCTGGCGGGAGTGGGTCAAAGGTCGGCTGGGGTCTTGAGGCTAGATGTGTGGTTGGTGCCCCAGATGGGCATTGCATTTCAGATTGGGTCTCATCCTGCATGGTGATTCCCTGGTTTGATACCGCTATCATGGCCAGGACTTCTTCCGGACTCTGTGCCATCACAGTCTGTTGAGTTTGAACAAAGGTGATGTGACTGGTGACTGTTGGATCAGTTGAACCAATGACCCCTATCTGGCCCTTCTTTGCCTTGCCTCTAGCGAAGGAAACACCGGTTGCCCTTGAACTGAATCTCTGACCTGACCAAGTCTATCAGCACAAGTCCAATGTACTCGGGGGATATTGAAGCCTTCTGAAGCTATGGTTCCAGGACCACCTTGCAAAACAAGAAAACAGACAGCATCTCAGCCTGATTTCACTAGAACAGATATGAGCATAGCTGAATGATTACGTTCTTTACTGAATTCTGCCCAAAATCATAACCAAACTGATACCCTCAGGCCGATACTCAAACTTGCAACTGATACATACAACTTGTAAAGACACACCCTAACAGCACATATCAGGAAAGTAAGAGCCAAAAAACCCCTATGGTGGGGTAGGGTTTCCCTGTCTCTATTTTGTCAGGAGCTAGGGTTTCACTACGCACGCAGCGGTTTCAAACAACCTACATTCGGGTAAGCAACCTATCCTAGTTTGGAACAGTCTCTAAGGCTTCCGATATGCAACTAGGTCAATTGGTCAACAAGGGTGCCTCGGTAACAACCAAGGTTTGTGTTCCCATCGTGGCAGAGCCCGTAACCAGTCAGCCTTGTGGCACGCTTTTCCAAGCAAGCCTCCGGCAAACCGTTCAGGAATAGCAGATGGCAAACACTGTGACTTAAGCGCACCAATGCAAATGCAACGCAAAGAAACACATAAGTGTAGATAAAACAACATGTCATGATATTCAAGTCAAGTTCTCTAAATCCTCAGTAGAGTCGCCAGAAACTGTAGACCGCACTGAACTCGCTTTGCGCGCCCCCCTTTCGGAAAGGACGCGAATTGTAGTTCTCGCTACTATAGTTTGGACTCCTATCACGGTTCTGAATCTAATCTCACAAAGTGCAATGTGAGACTGATAAATCACCAAAGAGTCCAAATTTGGCAAATCGTTTAAGAAAATCGATTTTAATCAAAAGCGCCAAACATGGACTGCTTTGCCAGATTTTAGAGTTGTCACCTAAATATTTTATTTTGGCAAAATTTAGGAAACCTGACTCGTGCCTAAAGTCACGTATCTGTCATCACCAAAGTTGCCTCAACTCGGGAACTGGGGTACGAGAGGGGAAGGTCCTGAAATGAGCACCCCCGCTCGCCCGATCAAAGATTAGCCTCTACTAACATGATATGTTGTTTTTGAAAAAACGTGTGTTCTTATTCTAATTTATTAGCTCTCTTTACTATGTGATGCGCACAACACACAAGTATAGACTAAATCACTCAACTTGGAACAAAACATCTCATGCTTGTTTTTTTGAAAATGGTTTGAAAGTGCTACTTGCAAGTACGCTAAGACGCGGATTTGCCACCCTCGAGTGGGCTTAGAAAACAACATGATTTTGCCACTCTGCAAAGTGGGCTTAAAACGCACATTTTGATGAATTGTTCCAATTCAAGTAATGAAGCCTTCATCCACAGGCATTCATACAGTTAATCTCTTAAGCACATAGCGTCATGGCAAACATGCTATCATGGCAGTCACTTACACACATGCATGGATGCTAAAGCATAAACACTTATAGTGTACTCCGAGCCAAAACAATAACTAGTTAGAAATCAATGCATGATCCTAACTATGTTAAGTGCCTAATGCAACACATGCAAAATGCAACTAAATGGGCTCGGCTATCTCAGATCGCATATGAATGCGACATTTGATACATGTATTCAAAGAAGTGTATTGAAATACAATGCAGTTTGAATGATGCGCCGAGCCCGGTGCATGCAAGACAAATGAATGATGCAAACATGCAAAGAATAAGGTATGTTAATTGAAATATGTCCTAAACTAACCATCAAAAGCGGATAAGTAAAAGGGAGAAAGACATGGGGTTGAAAGACATTCACACATGCACGCACGCACGCACAATTATTACAACATTTGCCCTCTAAACGGAGGATCCGAATGAATAAGCTAAGCTAATCTAAGCTAAGCTAATCAACTAATCTAATTAAGCTAATTAGACTAATTATTACAAACTAATAAAGAAATTGCTAAACTATGCTACTTAATTATTATAACATTTAACTAATTAAAAAATTAATCAAATTACAAATTCAAGCTAATTAACAAATAAAGCTTTAAACTAAGCTGCTCCAGCTCTGTTTGAAGATGCATGCACGCATTCGGTTTCTCGCCCCGAAAAGCCTTCCGGTTTGCTCTCTTAAGGCTCTGTTTGCAGCGTGTCCTTAAGAATTTGCTGCTGAACCTTACCAAATCATTGCTGGGGAATGCACCAGTGGCCTGCCGGCCATGAATGGTGACTGCCGACCCTTCTGCCGACCAAGAATGTGCAGTGCCGGCCGCGGATGAAGAGGTGCTGGCCATCAATAAGGCACTGCCGGCCACTGATGTACTGAAACTCCATTTTGCAACAGAGCTCAAAAGAGAGGAAATGAAGGGTCTCCCAAGGAGAAGTATCTACCATACCCCTCCATATCACCTCAAAACATCAAGGGAGAGGCACCATTAGATCCAAAACCATCAATCAAGCATTTGGAATTCATGATGGCCAAAGATCCAATCTTGTACACATTCAATAAATGCAATGCAAACAAGACTCTAAATCTACTACGTCATCATAGATGATCAAAGGCAATGGAGACAAAGGGGATTGGCTCATTTTCATCACTTTGAGTATGAAATGGACCAATCCACCTTACGTTCAACATAACGTCGGGTTGAACACAATGCAATGCACTCATGCTACATGCTTATCTTGACATGTTTTACTTGGTTGATTCTTGTTTACACATTTTAACATCACCGATCCATTCTTTAGCCAGTTAAGTGTAATGTGAGTGGTCCTCTAATTGGAAAGATGGCCTCAGCCATAAGCACCTTGAGCAGGAAAGAAGCCTCATGCCTTTGGTTAGTAGAAACCCTCAAGAGAAAGTTGAAACCATTAGGCATGAGAGCCTTAATTCCATGTTCAAGCCAACAAGGGGCTTAAGACTACTTTCAAAACTAACGAAAAAGTGAAGCATGGAGTGCAATGAAATATATTTCAGCACTGAAATGGCATGCAAAATGACTTGGAATCATGCAAACAAACCATGTAATGCATGTTGAAAGGCTTAAGCATCAAAGCTAGTGAAGTGTAGTACACTAGAGGCATGCAAGACAATGCTCAAATGGTGAAACCAGCCCTAGACAGACCTCAATCATGCCAAAATAGAGGTTAAAACATGTTGAAAAAGGAGCCCAAAAGCTTAGACAAGCATGCATACGTATTGGCTCGTAAACAAGGCATAACACACAACCCTCAAAAGCTATGAATAAGTGAAGTATATGAGAGTGTGACTACACTATATGCACTGAAATTACATGCTAAATGGTGCCATACCATGCAAACATTACATGCATAACATGTTATAGGCCTCAAAACTCAAAGCTAGTCAAGGCCCTTTATACTACAACCATACTAAGCAATGCTCAAATGACCTTGACCTTTCAAAACAGACCTAAGGCAGGTCGAAATAGTAGCAAAAACATGCTAGACTTGCATCATAGATGGCAAGAAAGATAGGCTCATGTATTGGCTCCCAAACAAAGCATGAGGCTCAACTTCTCAAAAGCATTGAAAGAGTGATAAACATGAGAGTATGACAGAATATATAAGCTTTGAAATTACCTACCAAATGATTCCATATCATGCACACATCACAAATAAGGCATGCTAGGGGTCTTAAAACTCAAGACTAGTAAAGCCATTTGCACTATAGCTATACCAAGTAAGTCCTAAAAGGCCAAGAACACTCAAAAAATTCCTAAAGCATGTCAAAATAATGCCAGAAACATGCATGGAGTATAGCTAAAACAAGCTAGAATGAAAGGCCAAAACGCCAAGTACACTAGGCTAATGGGCAAGATTGCAGTACAAGTGCAAAAACCAAGCAAGAGGTGACCCCACCAACCAAAATCAAAGTTAAAGCATGTTAAATAATGGCCAAAAACATGCTGAAGTGAAGCCAATACATGCTAGAATTATAGGCTAAGACATGAAGCATGTTAGGCTAGCAAGTAGGATTTCCACTACAAGTGTATGAAGCATGCAAGAGGTGACCAAACCAGCCAAAAACAGAGTTATGGAAGGTCCAAAAAGTCACAAAAAGTGCTTGAACTAAGCCTCAAAAGGGTAGAAACACATGCTCATCTGATAGGCCAACAAGACAAGTAAGCAAGACAAGTAAGCAAGACAAGAGGATAGGGGACCACCCTCTCCTATTTGGGACCTCAAAATAGGGCTTTTACCACTGAAAATTCTCTGGATTTCAGTGGTTAAAAGGCCACGAAAAGTTGTTTTGAAAGGCCTTGAAAGATAGCTCAAAAGGTTTTACAAGCCAATGAGCAAAAGGGAGAGACAACCCCCTAGCCAAACAAGGCTTAAACCACCATTTTAGAACCTCAAAATCAGAGTTTTTTATGGTTCAAAACTAGCCCCAAAATATTCCAAAACAATGGAAAAAGGATGGTGAACCAAGTGTGAAAGACAAGCTTAAAGGGTGAAAATTTTACCTCTTGGAAGGAAGCACACTTTGAGGCACAAAACCAAGTCAAAACCTCCTTAATGAGCTCCAAGAAGACCTTCTAGCAACCTCAGCCCAATGATCAACAAATCTTGTTAAGGGTTGATAGGTTGAAGATGATTGTATGAAAGCCTTCAAGCACAAATGCCCAAGAGAGAGTGAAATCTAGAGAAAATATTGAAGAGAGAGAGGCTCTCAAACTTCTTCCTCAATTGTTCTCAAATGTTCTAACCCTTGAATATGAGATATTTGGCTTCATTATATATCAAAAATGGAGCATTTGGTAGAAAATATCTCAAGAGAGACAGCTGGAGCAAGCTGGAGCAAAATATCTGTCCAAAACTATTTTCTGCCATCTGTGGTCGGCACTGTACCACTGTTAGCCGGCACTTTACCATTGTTGGCCGGAAGCACCCTCCCTTGGATGGCAGGGGGCCGGCATTGTCCATTCATGGCCGGCACATGGCCCAAAAATCCCATTCATGGTCATAAACTTCCACCTCTGGTTGGACAGAAAAATCTGCCTTTTGGGCCCGACTTCAACCAGACATATCTCCTTCACCTGGACTCATTCGCAGGTCATTCTTGAGCCTAAATTGTAGCCCTGGAAGTATTCTTTCCAATGGTGAAAACCACACCTCAAAATTCCAACTGTGAAAAAAGTTATGCTCCTTTGAGTGAAGACTGTTCAGTTTTGATCCTTCCTGGATTCATGCCGAACTTCTCCCAAACTAGTTTGCTTCTCTCCTCTCCTCTTTTCTTCAACTCTAAACCCCTAAACAAGGTGTTTTGAAAGATTTTTTTAGAGATTTCCTCTCTCTTTCATTCATTTCCACTTTGTCCTTTGCTCGGTTTACCGAAAAGCGCAACATTTAACAAAATACGAGCGTCGAAAGATCGTAGGAACTTTTTCAAAAACTATTTTGAAAGAGAGGGTTTCAAGGTCTAAAATCTTTTGATCAAGATTGTTTTAGTCCAAAAAGGGGTGTGAGGTTGGGATTTGACTCTCTCTTTACTGAAGAAATCGAACCCTTGCACTGCACAACTTTCACCACCAAGTAAACCATCAGTAACACCCGAGTCTTAAGGGCGGTCAAAAATGGGGTGTCTACACCGACAAGCTTCCATTGTTCTCCCTATGGGTTTCTAAGCTGTTTTGTGCCCTTGGCTCTCGAGAAAGTGCAAGAAAAGTTCACTTTTCAGCTCAAAGTGTCTCTGCGGAAGTTTCAAATTATGTCCTTGATGCATGACTCATCGTTAGCCGGCATGAATGAGGTGCATCCTTTTGAAGTATATAATAACTCCTCCAAGAGGTAACTCAGAGGTTGCAACTGAATCGGTTATATTAAGGCACGTTTGTTTATCATTGCATAGAATGTGTGTTTCTTTATTCAGTGTTTCGTATCGAACATGCTACTGGTGTCACATTGAATATGCATTGTTGTTATTATGCATAGAATATGCATGTTGCGTTGCATGTTGCATTGTACATGCCTGTACATTCACATAGAAAATGTTCGTATCTGTTGCATCGACCATGCATTCGCTATTATTGCATTGAACATGCATTTTGGTGTTGCGTAGAACATGCTCCATTTTTCGTTGCGTAGAACATGCCTCTAACGTTGTGTCACGGTTATTCATCTTGCATGGAACATGCATTCTTATTACATTGTACCTGTTAAGTTTCTTTCTTATGCAGGCACGATATTGTATATACGGTTCATTCAAAGCTGGTACAACAGGACGATCTCGTATGTACGGTTCATTCAAAGCTGGTACAACCGGACGATATTGTATGTACAGTTCATTCAAAGCTGATACAACCAGACGATATTGTATGTATAGTTCATTCAGAGGAGCTCCAGGTCAGATCATTCTTGTCCTTCAAACCTTGTTGGTTAAAAACATTCGGGTATGCCTGGTGTTTACACCACTCCTTGTTGGTTAGAAACATTCGGGTACACCCAGTGTTTACACCACTCTTTGTTTTGGTTAGAAACATTCGGGTTTTGGTTAGAAACATTCGGGTACACCCAGTGTTTACACCACTCCTTGTTTTGGTTAGAAACATTCAGGTACGCCCGGTATTTACACCACTCCTTGCTTTGGTTAGAAACATTCGGGTACGCCCGGTGTTTACACCACTCCTTGCTTTGGTTAGAAACATTCGGGTACGCCCGGTGTTTACGCCACTCCTTGTTTTGGTTAGAAACATTTGGGTACGCCCGGTGTTTACACCACTCCTTGCTTTGGTTAGAAACATTGGGACGTGCTCCAATGTTTATACCACCCATTCGGTTAGAAGCGTTTGGAATGTGTTCCGATGCTTATACCACCTTGTTTTGGTTAGAAACATTGGGACGTGCTCCGATGTTTATACCACCCATTCGGTTAGAAGCATTTGGAACGTGTTCCGATGCTTATACCACCCTATTTTGGTTAGAAACATTGGGACGTGCTCCGATATTTATATCACCCTCCGATGTTTATACCACTCCCTTTTCTCCTCTTGCGTGTGACGCGTCAAGATGCTTCAGTTTAGAAACATTTGGGTGAGTCCCATTGTTCACATCATCCCTTCTTTTCTTTGGCATGCAACACGTCGGAATCTTGTTTGAGACCTCCGGTGCGCCCGACAGTCGCTCTTAGCCTTTCCTGCGTGCTGCGTAGTTAAGGTTGCATAATTTTCTTACATCCTTTCTGCATGAAATGTGGTTTGGTTCGTAAGTCTCCTGCGTAGCGTGATTGTCTACTTACTTTTGCGTATGAGATTATTGTACCTTGTTGGTTTGCTTAAAATGTGGCATTTTCTTTGCATAACATTTGCATTTAAATGCTTCATTACAGCCTCATTGCATGATCATAAGTTATCTTGTTGTATCATCCATATCATTTGCATCTTGCCCCAGAACTACGCTGGTTTGATTCCTTGCAAAGGGTTACATAGCAGCCTGCGAGCGCAACCGTTCTTTGTTTTGTTTGGTTGTTTGTCTAAGTGTTCGGCCTAGTCAAAAATGGGTCGTCTCTGGGGGGCTTTGTTGTTCACTCCCATCATTTCATGACTTCCGAGTTCTATCAAAGAGGGGCAACTGTAGACACCCTATTTTTGACCGACCTCAAGACTTGGACGTCATTGTTTGTGCACTCGATGATTGTGCTTGTTTGTGCTTTTTTTGAGTGCCCGAAGTGCTCGGCGGAATGCCATGTCTTTGAGCCTCTAAACCCCTTTGTGTTTTGTGCTTGTTTTTGGGCCAAACCTTAGTGCCTCTTACCTGGAAGGGAGAGGGGCTTTGTTGGCCACTTTTTGTTCCTGTCGACCAGTTGAAGTGGCTGGTCGGCAAGTTGAGGTGGCCGGTCGGCTACTTAGAGTGGCCGACAACCATTTTTCTCCTTTTTTAGAAATTTGTTTGCCAACTGTGCCAACTGTTGTTCGCTGAAGGCCATCTCCATACACGTGTATGGAGGGATGAATACAAGCTCTAAGCTTGATTTTCTATATATAGGGGATGCTCTCCCCCATTTGGAGGGGTTATAAATTTTGGATCAAAATGTTCTCTCTCTCTCTCTCTAGAGTTCTCTCTCTCTCTAGAATTCTCTCTCTCTCTTCTTGTTTTGTGCTTAATAATTGATTTTCTTTACACCTCTGCACACTAACTGTAGACACCCCATTTTTGACCGTCCTCAAGAATTGGACGTCATCGTTTGAACACTCCATGATCATCCATGCTCGTGTTCGTTTTGAGTTCCCGAAGGTCTCGGCTGCGCGCCTTGCCTTAGGATCTCTTAACTTGTTTGTTTTGTGCTTGGTTGTGGACCAAGGACTTGTGGTTTTGCTTCTAAGGGAAGAGGATGGCTTGTTGGCCATCCCTACAACCCATCGGCCAAGGCCTTGTGCCATTGGCTTGTTTTCTTGCCATCAGCCATAAGTGGTGGTCGATCGGCACTCTTTTTGGTCGATCGGCCATATTTTCTGGCCGAGACCTTTCCGCCTACTTTTGCAGATATTTTTGTGCCAGCTGTGACAGCTGGTAAGCACAAATCTCATCCTCCATACACATGTATGGAGGGATTGAATCAAGACTTAAGCTTGTTCAACAAGCTTGAGAATTGAATTTCTATAAGAAGGGAGGTCCCTCTCCTTTTCCAGAGGTTCTGAAAAATTAAGATACAAAACATATATCACTCTCTCTATATTTTACCTCTCTCTCCATATTTACCCTAGTTTGTGCTCAAAAGTGTATTTTCTTCATACTTTTGCACTAAAGCACCTACTAGAACACCATTCTTTTGTTGCTGGGGTACTTAGGAGCTGGTGTTTATGTTTTTGGACGGGTTTTGGTCAGAAAAGAGTGCTGGAGTTGTGTTCTTGGAGGTGTTCTTCAAGGGTGAGTCAACTAGCCTTTAAACCCTTGTTTTGATTTCAGCTTTTGGACCTATTTGCATGCTAATTTAAGCTTAACTTTCTACTGTAAAAAGTTCTGATTTTTCATGCTTGTAATGTTTGTTTAAGGTCACTTTTGTGTTGGGGGTTGTCTACCCCCTCTTAGGCCTTCTTTGGTCTTGTTATTGTGCCTTCCTTTTAAGCTATTGGGACCACCTTGTTTTGGCCTTCTCACCACTGAAATCCAGAGGACTTTCAGTGGTGGAAATGGTGTTTTGACGTCCCAAATAGGAGAGGGTCATCCCCTCTCCTTATGTCTCATATGCTTGTATTGATGGCTCATAAAAGTAACATGTTTGTTAAGCTTGTTTTGGCTCCATCTTAGCATGTATTAGACCTTATTTCAGCATGATATACCTCTGTCTAAGGTTGGTTTGATAGCCTCTTGCATGCACCATGCACTTGTAGTGCAATCCTCTCTATTGCCTTAACATGCATCTTGTGTTTGAATCATCATTCTTGCATGTTTTGGCTCAACTCAAAGAAGCTTTCCCTCATGTGTTTACCATGCTTGAGCTCTGTTTGATGTTGTTTTAGTCATGCATGCATTGCTTTGTATAGCCATAGTGCATTCTAGCTTGTTAGCTTTGAGTGTCCAAGTCACTAGCATGCATTGCTTAGGCCATTTTCATGATTTGGCATCATTTCATATGTGATTTCAATCCATCTAGTGTGGTCATGCACTCACATTTGTCACCTTTTCCATGCATTGGGAGGTTTGTGTTTTAAGCCTTGAACATGAGCCATTATGCATGTCTTATTGCTTAAGCTTTTGGGATGCCATCTCTGTGGGTTTTTGGGCTTATTTTGACATGCCATAACTCTGATTTTTATTAGTTAAGTCATACCATGCTTGGTCTTGGTAGGTGTAGTGTAACCCTCTTTATTGGCCTTGCATACATCATGCCTTATGCCCTTCATGTTGGCTTGTTTTAGCTTTGGCCCATGCATGTTTTAGACTTATTTTGGCATGATCTAGGACTATTTTGGTTGTCCTTGGCCCTTTGGGGTTTGATTCATGTAGCTTTGGTACAAGTTCCTATGCTAGTTTCAAGCTTTGAGCTTTCTTGCATGCCATACTTGTCTTGCTTGGTTGATTTGGCATCATTCCATACCTAATTTCAGAGCTTATAGTGTTGTTACACTTCCACTTTGTCACCCTTTGAGTGCCTCTAAGGGTTGTGTTCTTGTTGCCTAGCTACTGGATCAATATGTGTGCATGCATGTTTTCCCTTTTGGTGCCTTAGTTTTGGTGTTTTGGCCACTGATTTGGGCATGATTGAGATCTGTCCATTTTAGTTTAAGTCCATTTTACATGTTGTTGCATGCTTGTCTCATTGCATGTTGTTGCATCGCTTGGTACATTGCATGTTGTTGCATACTTGGTACATTGCATGCTAGTTGCATTACATAACATTGTTGCATACTTGTTGCATGCCATGTTGTTCACATGTTTAGGTTGCATTGCATTGTTTGCATGCCATTAGCTTTGTTAAGTTGTGCATGCATTGCATTGTGTTTGGTTTGGGTGTTAAGCCAAGCACGAGAAACGAGGGACGTTTCATACTTGAAGTGATGAAACGTGCCTCAATTCTCGGTCGCCGACCCTCTTGATCATACATGATAGAGGTTAAGGCATTTATGTGCTTTTGTGCATTTCATCCATATTGATTTGTGCAACTCGGACTCTTTGGCCATCATGCATCGAAATGCATGACTGATGGCTCGAGAGTCAAGCACTACACTCCTTTGAGCTTCAAACATGATAAGGAGTGTGGTTGTACAAATATTTTCTTACAAATGTATTGCCATGCCTCTGTTTGTACTCTACTGCAACAAAAGGAGGAGTTTGTAGAAAGATATGGCCGATCGGCTATCTAGTGTGCCGATTGGCTACAAGTATTTGGCCAATAGTCTCAAAATTGGTCGATTACCATTATCCACTGGCCGATGGCCACCCCTCTTGGCCGATGACCTCTCAGAATGACCATGAGGTAGGTCAGAAGCATCACAGAAGTTGGCATAATTTTCAGAGGTGCAGAACAGTGCAAACAGAGGCAACATGAGGCATGGCAACGGATTTCTGAGCGAAGTCGATCGAGCATGCATATGCCCCTCTTCTCGAGGCCGTTTTAACTGCTTCGTATAGTCAGTTAATTTGTAATTAATTAGTTAATCTGTTAGCTAATTTAATTTATCGTTGTAAATTCTTAATTAGCTTAGCTTAGCTAATATTCAATTTGATTATGTAATAATTAGTCTAATTAGATTATTAGATTAGTTAGAATAGCTTAGCGTAGCTAGCTTGATTATTCATTCGGACCCTCCGTCGAGAGGGCGAATTTTGTAATAAGTGTGCGTGAGTGTGTGAATGTCCTTCAACCCCACGTCTTTCTTCCTTTTACTTAACCACTTACGATGTTTAGTTCTAGGTCATGTTTTGATTAGCATCCTTATGCTTGCATGTTTGCATTCATTCATCTGTCTTGCATGCACCGGGCTCGACGCATCATACAAACTGCATTGTATTTCAATACCAATTTGAATACATGTTATCTAGTTGCATTGCATATGCCATCTTAGAATAGCCGAGCCTATTTTAGTTGCATTTTTGCATGTGTTGCATTAGGCATCTTAACATAGCTAGGATCATGCATTGATTACTAACTAGTTGTTGTTTTGGCTCGGAGTACACTGTAAATGTTTACGTTTTAGCATCCCTACACGTGTGTTATTGATTGTCATGACAGCATGCTTTCCATGAGGCTATTTGCTTAAATGATATAACTGCCTGAATGCCTGTGGGTGAAGGTTGGATTGCTTGAATTGGAACAATTCATCGAAATGCGAGTTTTAAGCCCACTTGAGAGTGGCAAAATCATGTTTTCTAAGCCCACTTAAGGGTGGCAAATCCACGTCTTAGCCTACTTGCGAGTAGCACCTTCAAACCATTTTCAAACAAACATGAGCTGTTTTATTCCAACTTAGGCAATCTAGTCTATACTTATATGTTGTGCGCATCACGTAGTAAGCTAGCTAATTAACCGGAATAAGAACACGTGTTTTCAAAAACAAAATATCATGCTTAGTAAAGGCCGATCTTTGATCGGGCGAGTGGGGGTGCTCATTGCATGACCTTCCCCTCTCGTACCCAAGTTCCCGAGCCGAGGCAACTTTGGTGATGACAGACACATGGCCTTAGGCACAAGTCAAGGTTTCCTAAATTTCCCAAAACAAAAACATTTAGGTGGCGACTCTGTATCTGACAAAGCAGTTCATGTTTGGCACTTCTTTATAAAAATCAGTTTTCCAAAACGATTTGCCAGATTTGGACTCTTTGGTGATTTATCGGTCTTGCATTGCACTTTGCGAGATTAGATTCAAAACCGTGACATTGAGTCCGAACTGTAGTAGCTAATGAACAAAACGGATTTCGCGCCGTTCGCGCGCGGAGCCAGGACGTTCTAGTACGTCTACACTAACCATTAACCAAATTGGACCACCTTGGAGCTAAGGTCCCTTGGAGCCTAATTTGAGCTATTGGAAGGAGGTTTGACCCGAAAAGAGGGCCTGTTTTGTGTTGTGCTTCAAGAGGTAAGAGACTTGCCTTGTAGGCTTATTTTTTATTACTTGCTTGGCCATTTTTTTATACACTTTTTGGCCTAGTTTTCAACTACAAAGAACTCTGATTTTTGAGCCTTAACATGGTGGTTTGAAGTCATTTTGTGTTAAGGGGTAGTCCACCCTTCTTGTTGCTTATTTGTGTGAGCCTTTGCACCATCTTTTAGCATATTAAAATCAAACTTTTCGGGCGTTTAAACCACTGAAATTCAGAGTTATTTTAGTAGTAAAAATCAACTTTTGAAGTCCAAAATAGGAGGGGTTAGCCTCCCCTCCTTGTGTCTCACTTGCATGCCTAGTTAAAATCACATGGTAGCATGTTTTTGTAGCCTAACTTAACTTATTTCCAGCATCTGTTTGCCTCTGATTTGGCATGATTTAGCTCTATTTTGGGCTGCTTTGGCATGTGAGCCTTGTTTTGCATAGTTGTAGTGCAAATGGCGTCACTAGCTTGGTGTTTTAGGCCACTAAACATGTTTTGTTTGGAATGGTTGCATGTTATAGTGTCTTTTAACATGTAATTTCAGTGTATATAGCTCTGTCACATGCTCATTTATTTCACTATTTCATTGCTTTTGAGAGTTGTGTCTTGAGTCTTGTTTGCAAGATAACATGTGAGAATGTTTTTCTAGCATTTTATACCTCAATCTCAGCATGTTTTAGCCATTGTTTTGACTAGTTTTAACTCTGTTTTGAGTTGGTTTGGCCCTTTGAGGCTTGTATTGTATGGTTGTAGTGCAATCTCTTTCACTAGCTTAATGAGTTAGGCTTTTTAGCATGTATTGCATGAGTTGCTTGCATGATTTAATGCCATTGTGCACTCCATTTCAGCACTGAAATCTCTGCAATCTTCCTTCATTCTTCACTCTTTCATTTGTTTTGAAAGTAGCTTTGAACCCCTTGTCGGCTTGAGTGTGGAATTAAGGCCCTCATGCCTAATGGTTTTAATCCTTTCTTGAGGGTTTCTACTAACCAACAGCATGAGACATCTTTTATGCTCAAGGCACTTGTGGTTTAAGTCCTCTTTCCATTAGAGGACATTCACCTTTTGAACTAATCAATTAAAGAATGGATTGGTAATCTAAAATGTGTAAACAAAATGAACAATGTAAAAGAGGCAAGAATAAGCATCTTTGTATTGCATTGCATGTGTTCGGATCGGACGTTAATCTGAACACAAGAAAAATGGGACGTTTCATACTCAAAGTGATGAAATGTGCCACTTTCCTTAGTCACCATCACCCTTGATCATGCATGATAGGGTGGCGGTTGTTTTAGTCTTGTTTGTGCATTCATTAACCTTATACAAGCTTGGTTCTCTAGCCATCATGCATTGAAAATGCTTGGTTGGTGGCTTGAGAGCCAAGAGCTACACTCCTTTGAGCTTGAGAGGTGATAAGGAGGGTAGCAGTACATAAATTTCTTGAAAATGCATTGTTTTGCCTCTGTTTGCTCTCTGTTGCAGCAAAAGAAGAAGTCCAAAAAAAGGGGTGGCCGACCAACCACTTGAAGTAGCCGACCAGCCACTTGAGGTGGCCGACAGCTACTTTTTGTAGTTGACCAGCCACCAATGAATTTTTGCACAAACGTGTTCCTGTGTTGGAGCAGAGGCAATCTGCAAGTTGGTACAATTTTCGGTGATCAAACGAGTGCAAACAGAGGCATCCGATGGCAAGGCAATGGCATTTTCGGGTAGAGCAACCAAGCATGCATGCATCCCTCGCCCTCGAGGCCATTTAATCGCTTTTGTTAGCTTAGAATAAGTTAGCTAATTCCTTCATACATGTGTTGTAATTAATTAGCTTAATTCATTTTGTAATATTTTAATTAGCTTAGCATAGCTAGTTATTCAATTGTGTTGTAATAATTAGTTAACTAGAATAGTTAATTAGTTTCATTTTGTAATAATTAGCTTAGCTTAGTGTAGCTTAACTTATTCATTCGGACCCTCCTTTGCGGGCGCAATGTTGTAATAAGTGTACGTGCGTGTGTGCATGTCTTCCAACCCCACGTCTTTTTCCCTTTTATTTACCCGCTTTCGATGGTTAGATTAGAGATCATGTTTCGATTAGCATATCTTATGCTCGCATGTTTGCATCCATTCATTGATCTTGCATGCACCGAGGCTCGACGCATCATACAAACTGCATTGTAATTTCAATATTTTCTTTGAATACGTGTTTCAAAGCAAGTTATCAAATTGAATCAAATCATATGCCATGTTAGTAGCCGAGCGTATTAAATTGCATATTTCATGTGTTGCATTAGGCATCTTGTATAGTTAAGATCATGCATTCTTTCTAACTAGTTTTTGTTTTGGCTTGGAGTACTCGGTAAGCTTTACGCTTTAGCATACTTGCATGAGTGTGATTGCCATGTTGCCATGATAGCATGCTTACCATGAGACTATTTGCTTAAATGATTAACTACATGAATGCCTGTGGATGAAGGCTTGATTGTTTGAATTGAAACAATTCGACGAATGAGAGTTTTAAGCCTACTTTGCGAAGTGGCAAAATCATGTTTTAAGCCCACTTGAGGTGGCAAATCCGCCAACTTTTAAGCCCACTTGAGGGTGGCAAATTCAGACCATTTTCGAAAACAAACATGAGTTGTTTTGTTCCAATTCTTGCGATCTTAGTCTATACTTGTTTGTGTGTGCGTTACATAGTAAAGTTAGCTAATAACTGGATAAGAACACATGAGGTTTATAAAACAACATATCATGATTAGTAGAGGCCGATCCTTTGATCGAGCGAGTGGGGGTGCTTATTTCATGACCTTCCCCCCTTGTACCCAAGTTCCCGAGCCGAGACAACTTTGGTGATGACGGACACGTGGCCTTTGGCACGAGTCAGGATTTCCTAAATTTCCCCAAAAAAAAATATTTAGGTGGCGACTTGTAATCTGGAAAAGTAGTCCAATTTTGGCATTTTTTGATTTAAAATCGATTTTCCAAAATGATTTGCCGGATTGGACTCTTTGGTGTTTATCAATTTCACATTGCACTTTGTGAGATTAGATTCAGAACTGTGATAGGAGTCCGAACTGTAGGACCAATTCGAGCTCTCCGAAAGGGGGCACGAAAAGTCGAGCTACAGGGGCTAATTATGATGATTTGCTAAGTATTTACTATTGCAAGTTATGCTTATTTGATTGAGCACACCCCTTCAAATGAATTTTCAAAACCATATTAATGTGCATTCTGTATACCTGTGTGGTCACTGAGTATTGCCCTTGCTGTTGGAATTATATATACATATATATATATTGTGCAAATAAGAATATTTTGTGACAGATTGTCCAAATAAGAATATTATATATATATATCATGAGTTAGTATTTCATTACTGTTTTGGGCTTTATTTCTGATGTTAGCATTTATGGATGGCCTTTGTTTATCAATGTTGAGATCAACCATGAGAATGAAACATGAATTTTTGATGTTCATTTGGAATCCTTTAGTGGTGTTGTTGTGTCTGTGTTGATCTGCTGATGAAATGACATTATTTTAGCCATTATTTTAATATTATCCTTGGCCAATGATTGTGTTGGCCTCTCTGCGACTTTTCATTTGCATTTTGGCAGGGTATCCACCAATGCTATGACTAACAAAAATAGTGTTAATATCATATCTATAAGAATTTGTTGACAACATAAATAAATAACAAACTTATAAGGCCACCAGATGTGTTTAACATGCAGTTTACAACAGTAACAAAGTTTGTTTATTTTGGATACAAATATGTGAATACATTTGACTTGCTCATGCATAACTTTGTTTGTTGGCTCATCGAAGTATTATAGAAGAAAAAAAGTTTGTTGCTTATGTGGGCAGGGATCTGTTGTTGAACAATGTTACTATCAGCTATTTTACAGGGTAAGAATGATTTTGCTACCAGTGAACATGTACTAGGGACAAATAGTGGGAAAAGATCTTACACTTCTAGGCATGTCTACTCAGCTAGTTTTAGTAATTTTGGGGATTTTCTTTTATCATCTTCATCAGATTCAACAAGTATGTTTCCTTACCCATCAAGTTTTACTATTTTCATCTCTTTTCTTTTCTCTCTTTCTCTAAAGATTTGTTTCAAAAAATTATTTCTTTTGCAAATCAATAATGCTACAATGACCATGTTTGTATACCATATTTGGTTTACTGTATGATGCGTCATCACTATATTGGTAACATACATGAGTTCTAGAACCTATTCAACTAATACAAACATGACAAATGAGATGGTAAATCCAAAATGATATATAAAGATGGTCATTGTAGCATTCTCTCTGCAAATTTCATCCTAAGTGAGTTTTAATTTAATCAGGAATTTATTTGTTAGGATTTGTTTACTTTATGGGATTTTATTAGTTTAGTTAACCTATTTATGACTTCGGTGTAATGAACTAATCAGATTTTGAGCTTTCGAGATGTTTACAAAATGACTCCAACCTTCACGCTTTTAATATATTGTGCATGGGCTCCGTAGGACTTTGTTACCGAGCAAGGAAGAAATAATCTATTCTTTTAGTCTCTTCCCATTCATGAGAACAATTTGTTATAAAAATCACACCATTCCTCATTATCTCTTTCCCTTCACTTGCCTTGGTTTTCTTTCCTTTGATCCATCATTTTTTCCTTGAACCCAAAAATTTGGACTTCTTTTCGAGTCCATTTCCCACCTCTGAGGTTTTTATTTTATTTTCTTTTCCAACTTTGTTCCGAAGTTTCGATTTGCGGCCGTAGTAGTGGAAGTGGTGAGTTGGTTAAAGTTGGGTATTGAGATCTTAGAGGTAAAAACAGATCTTTAGCATTTAAAATGAAGTTTATGAAACTTGGATCGAAGCCTGATTCATTTCAGCTTGATGGGGACAGTATCAGATCAGTATCAGACCCTTTTTTCATTAATCCTAGTTACTATTTTCATTTTTTTTTTTTTTTGCATGAATTATATTTTTTTGGTTGTGTTATTGCTTTCGTTTGTTTTAATTCTTTCTGAAGCAATGATTTACTTCTATGGCATTCGATACAACCAGTTACCGCAATTTCTTGAGCAACCTAATGATCAAAACATCACATTCTCTTCTACTACAACTTTATAGTATAGTTTTCTAGTAGTTCTTTACTTCACTGTGACAAAGTCTCATGAAGAAGGCAAATGGAGAAACCTCCCAAAGAGAGCCGAAACTTTTTTTTTCTCTCTCTTTATGTTTTCTTCTACTCATTTTTCAATTATTGTCTCACTTAGATCTCTACTTTTGCTCTTTATTTTATTTTATTTTATTTTATTTTTGTTTTGATAAATGCAGGTTTGAAGCAATGTGGTAAGAGTTGCAAGTTTAGATAGTTGAATTATCTTAGATCATACATCAAAAGAGGAAACATATCCCCACTAAAACCAAAAAAAAAAAAAAAAAGAAGCATTTTTAATAACATTTTTTAATAGCATTCTTCTTAAAATGTTATCAAATATAATGCGTTTAGCATCAGATGACATTAATGTTTTTTTTTTTTTTTTTTTTTTTTTTGCAATGAATTCATATTTTATGGAAACAGGGTTAGTTGCTCCAGCTATTGTTGCAGGTTTAGGTGCCTTAGCACATACATTGGGTACCCTCGTCCTTATGATAGAAGCAAGTGGGTTTGCTACAGCTGCAGCTACAACTGCTTTAAGAACTGTTGGCGATAGTTTTAGATAATCTCTCAATAGTTTTCGATATGTTTAGAAACTTAGATATGCATAGTTTTGGATGGTTTAAACTTTTTGTATAGCTTAGAACTTAAGGATATAGTTTTCGAATGTTTAGAATGTATAGACAATTGTTGAATGTTTATAATTTATGAATGTAGTTTCTTTTTTATGCTTCAAACAATATTTTGGTGGTTGATTGATATTTTGTGAGGCTTGCTTGTAATGTTTGTTAGATTATAGAGAATTGGTCAAATAGAACCTGTTGCATTAAACAAAAAAAAAAACAAAAAATGCATATTCTACAACAAGCATAATAAGTCATTGTATTACATATTTTACGACGAGCAAAGTTGTGATTTGTCCCAAGAATTAACAGCGTGCAAAAGTAGTTGTAAAAAAATAAAACACAACACACAAGATCTGCTGTTAAAGGGTTTTTAAGGGCGTGCAAAAATAGTTGTAGAAAAATCAAGCATGACTCACAAGATCCGCTATTAAAGAGCTTTTTACGGCATACTACGGCATGCTGTTGAAAATAAATGACTTTCCATGACTGGTCATAATATGACGTTACCTTGTGCGTCGAAGAATCGTATCCACAGCGTGCATTTGGCGTCGTAAGAGTCCTTTTTTGTTGTAGTGTTTCATACAAAAATATATCTAAATATTAATTAATAAATTTGAATATTAATAAATAAAATTTTACCCAAATTTAATTTTTTTAATAAACATGCACAAATATGTACATATTTGTTATTTTCATTATGAAAAAATATTCAAGATATGTATTTATCAATTTACAATGTATTTACATAAATAAGTTCGTCAAGTAACTCTTCAATTTATATTGGTTGACTGAATCCTAACATGACTCATGACAGTTCGATTATCCCTAAGAATTTTAGAAATTTAAAAAATACTCTTACACTTGAAGGTCAACTTAAATTTATCTTATCATATCAATTAATTATTTTTCTAAACCACAATATGGCACACAATAAATCGAGTAATATTTCTAATATAGTTATTGAAAAAAATATAACATTTAAATCTTTCATTTCATTCCTTTTTTTAGCGCACATCGCGTTAAACCCTAAAATCTGAACCTACCTTCAGCCATGAAAACTCACTACTATTACCACAACAAGTTCTTTCTACAACTAAAATCCGCCACCACAATCAAAATTACATATAAAAATTTAAGTATTTTCAATAAAAAAATATATATATAGGGAATGGATAGAAGAGAGTTTTAGAGATACAAAAATAAAATAAAAATAGTGTTATTATGTTATCTAAAAAATTTTGATATGACAAATTATAATTATAAAAATTTTATAAACATAATATAGCTATGACAGACAGAAAGCAGTTTTTGAAATTTATGCAAATTTATTTAGTTTTAATTTTACCAATTGAATTAGGATACATATATTTTATTATTGAACAAAATATTAATAGATTGATAAATCCCATTAGCATCTCCAACCCACTAGGTATATAATACTTGTTAGTCAAATGCCTAGCATGACTCACTTGTTATATAATACTTGTTAGCTAAAATGATTAGGCATTTTAGCTCAATTCACATTCACTAGCTACATGTAGCTAGTCTTCAAGGCTAGGCAAAATGTATTAAATCATTTAGATTATTTCCCTCCATCTTTGTTGCTGATGTGGTATTCTATAAAGTTAATAGCATTTGGATAAATAGCTAAAATACAAATATGGTTGGAGTAGAAACATGAAACAGTTGATAGGCAAAGTAAAATGTATACTTTACAGTAATGTTTAGATAGGTAAAATGTCTATTACCATTGGAGTTGCTAGAAGTGTTTTAATCCAAGAAGTCCATGAAGGAATTTTTTAACCCACTTAGTCACATGTATTTATAGTTTTATTCCATAAAGTCTTTTTTCTTGATTTACATTATTTTCTTAGACTCTTATGCCCTTATATTTAATATTAATAATGTGAACATTCTTTCTCATCTGATATGAATACATTTTTAATTGACAACACATTAAAAATAATGTGAACATTCTCTCTCATCTAATGTGAATGTTCACAACACCTTTCGAAATTTTTTTCTCTCATCTAATGTAGTGATGTGAACATTCACAACATGTGAACCTTTTTATTTTTAATTGACAACACATTAAAATAACGTTTATTATATTTTTAATTGACAACGCATTCTTATTCACAACATGTAGTGATGTGAACATTCACAACATGTGAATATTCTCTCTCAGCTAATATAGTGATATGAACGTTCACATTCGTATGATTTAGTATGAATAATTAACAACACAATAAGAAAAATTCATTTCAAATTAATGTACATATAATGATGTGAATATTTATTTCAATTACATGATGTGAATATTCACATCATATAATTGACAACATAATAACAAAAATACATTTCAAATTAATATAATGATAGTCAATATCTTGATGCATGGGAACTATCAAAACATAATGACAATCAACATTAAATATCAACATTAATAGGGGTAGAAGAGATTGAGAGTGTTTTGATTTTCTTACCTCAAATAGGACTTAATGGAATAGTCAAAATAATATCGGTTGGATAGAATAAAACTCTTTGAAAGACGATTTATCAAAAAAGCTCCCATGTTTAAATAAGTACTGAAACTTACTTAATTTTATCCTTTTATTTATTTTTAAATTATTTGCAATTAATTTTAAAACTAAATTTGGAAATTTTACGCTAGTTACTCTTTTATGCCAATGACCTAACAAAAATGAAAGTAAAATTTCGCGTTACACCATGAGAACTACATGAATAATACAGCGTGATCTTCCAAAATATTGAATAATTTTTTCCTTAATCGAGAAAGTCCTATTATAGAATTACAAACAACATTCCTTAATTAATACCCTTACCATTCATATTGTTTCCATCTTCTCTCTCGGGATTTCAAGGAGATTAGGTTAATGCAATCAGTACTCATAAATTTCAAACATCTCTCTATATTATAATAACATTAATTACTCTCTCTCTCTCTCTCTCTCTCTCTCTCCGTCTCTCTACATATATATCTCCTCTGCAACATCCAAGAATCAACTCAAAATTCATATTTCAGACAATGGGTTTATTTCAAATAACCAAAAAATCCCATGTAATTCTTCTCTTTCATCATCGTCGTCATCTACTTTTCCTTTGCTTGTTTTCATTTGAGTTCAACCTTTAGTATGATAGACGAGATGCTTCTTTACTAGTCTTGATCTCTAAATTCAAATGACGTCGTTGTTCTCTTTTCACTTATTGAAAAAAATAATAATAATATTAATCTTGTTAAAAAGTGATAAATTTTCCTAGTTTTGTCAAATGGGTTTTCTTGTTTTTATTTTTCTTGTATAATTAGTGGAAGAGAGAATCGACTTGTGACCTTTTCATTTTTTCTAGTATAATTAGTTGAAGACCTGTGACCTTTTAGTAAGATACACGGACTCTAACCACTAAACTAACCCAATGGTTGGGTTTTTTCTGTTTTCATAAGTGTTTTTGGCACAAAGAATGTAAGTTCGGAAAAATCTGTGTTTGTGTGTTTTTTTTTTATTTAATCAATTTTCTTATTCAACTTAATCTGTGAGATGTCTACAGGTTATCCAGATTGCTTTGGCCTTTTTAACATTGGGATTACCGAGTTCAAGAGAAGTAGAATGTGCAAGACATGGACACACAAAACTGTTTGATTTCCAGGCAATAAATTGTCGCAAACACAGTGCAGTTTTGACAGAATTTGGAGGCAAAGGAGATGGAAAAACATCAAACACAAAGGCATTTCAATCTGCAATTAGTCAACTAAGCCGGTTGGCATCGGATGGAGGAGCACAACTCATTGTACTGCCCGGTAAATGGCTCACCGGAAGCTTCAATCTTACCAGCCATTTCACTCTTTACATCCACAAGGAGGCCGTTATTCTTGCATCTCAGGTATGATAAACTCTAAATCCTCAACGATAGGAAATTAAAAGACAATAAGGTTATTTACAACAATTAAATGTGCTAAGATCATAATATAGAACCACGAAATTGTCAAATAGGTCCACCTAATAGTTTTTATGTTGCAATGAGTCAGAAATTAGAGTTTTTGCATTTTAGATGTGAGCCACAATTTTTTAATAAAATTTCAATATTACAGGGGCGTGGTATCGCCAATAATTTTTTTTCTCTAAAATTCTTGTCCATTCGCCCCTTTATCTGTAATACACTATCAACCACATGATATGAAAAGGAATTTCGAGATATAGGAATTTGAGGCACAATGGAGTTCGAAGTACATTGGGAAAAGTGCAAAAATTTTAGGAATATATGTGCCCCATTTTTGCCATTTTGCCGTACCCTCGTTTTTTGATTTTCAATCCTGAAGTCTAACCGAAATTTATCCACTGTGATTATATGCAAATCATGGTGTTATTTCCGAGACCCGTTAACAAATGAAATTTGAGTGACCTGCCCGTTAAGAGACACTTTGATCTCACATAATAATATCGATGGTTACAAGTTAGTAGGCTTCAAAATATAACAGAAAAATGCCTAAAAAAATTATGACCTCGTCTTTCGTTTGGTGTTGGCAAGTTGCTGCCATATCGCACAACTAAATAAAATGTGATGATTATTTTTGGGCAGGATGAGTCAGAATGGCCTGTTGTTAGTCCGCTGCCTTCCTATGGGAGAGGAAGAGATGCCCCTGGCGGAAGGTTCATCAGTCTAATTTTTGGGACAAATCTCACTGATGTTGTTATTACTGGTAATTATACTTGTGCATGTTGGCTGTTTATCAATTAATGGAAACCGAATCCTCTGATCACATCTCTCAGCTTTGCATCATTTTGATTTTGATGATTATCAGGTGGAAATGGGAGAATCGATGGACAAGGTGCGTACTGGTGGGACAAGTTCAAAACGAAACAATTGAAATACACAAGGCCTTACCTGATTGAGATTATGTATTCACAACAAGTTCAAATTTCTGACCTTACTTTAATCAACTCTCCTTCCTGGCATGTCCATCCCGTTTACAGCAGGTTCAGCTCTCTCCATGTCTTTGTTTTCCTCTTAATACATTTCCAGTAATTAATAACAGCCCCGTGTTTATCTCATAATTAATCAAAACCATGTAGGGATATAATAATCAAAGGGCTCACAATCCTTGCCCCAACTGATTCTCCCAACACAGATGGAATAAACCCAGGTGTGCAAATTAATTTTTCAACATATATATATATTTCAAAACTTTCAATTTATAGCTATTTCATATTGAATTACCTGTCTTGTTTTTACAGATTCTTGCTCAAATATACGCATTGAAGACTGTTACATAGTCTCAGGGGACGACTGCATTGCAGTGAAAAGTGGCTGGGACCAATATGGAATATCATTTGGAATGCCAACTCAGCACCTCCTCATCCGGAGGCTCACATGCATCTCCCCTGACAGTGCCGTCATCGCTCTCGGCAGTGAGATGTCCGGCGGCATCCAAGACGTTAGAGCCGAAGACATCATAGGCATCAATTCCCAATCAGGTGTCAGAATCAAAACCGCTGTGGGGAGAGGGGCTTATGTGAAGGACATCTATGTGAAGGGAATGAAAATGTACACCATGAAGTATGTGTTTTGGATGACAGGCAATTACGGGTCACATCCAGATAAAGGATTTGACCCAAAAGCATTTCCTGTCATCCAAAACATAAATTACAGAAACATATTCGCTCAGAATGTTTCAATGCCAGCTGACCTTGAAGGAATACAGGATCATCCCTTTACAGGGATTTGCATTTCAAATGCAAATATCAATTTGTCCGCTAAGCCGAAGAAAGTCCTGTGGAATTGCAGTAACATTGCTGGTGTTTCAAGTAAAGTCAATCCTCAACCTTGCAATCTGTTGCCCAATAAGGTGTCTGCGTCCTGTGACTTCCCTCCTGATACGTTGCCTATTGATAATGTAAAGTTGAAGATCTGTTCCGGTAGTGGCACCTACATTTAAAGATAGCTTATAAGCTATAAACTATCTTTGATAAGAAAAGTGAATGATACGAAATTTTTTGCAAGTTCTTCTATTTATTGAGCTTATGCTCCCGTCTTAGAATAGGCACAAATGTGGATAAATTCATTGAACATTAAAACTTGAATAAAACCAGAATGTGATAGCATTAGAGTGAAATTTCTCCGTTGGATGAGAATGCAGATTGTGTTTGCTAAGTAAATTGAGGTCACCTACTCTCCTTTGAAAATTAATAGCTGATGAATTAAAGCTCAGTAGCAAAAGACTGAATAGATTTAAAGATTTTTTCTTGGTTTCTTTGATCAAAAGTAAAGGGGTTACAATTACTCAAGCCCATCCGTACAAAGGCCTAGACTGTTGAGGAGAAGGCCCAGTACAACATGGGCCGAGCTAGGGCCAAGCCCTAGCCTCACTCCGAAGTGGGCAAGATCATGGGCCAAGCCCTAGCCTTACTTCCCATTCCAAAGTGGGCCGATCTATGTGCTCGACCCTGGCTCCCTTCTCCACTCCAAAGTGGGCCGAGCAAAGGATTCGGTCTTGGCCCTTTCCCTACTCCGAAGGGGACAAGGCCATGGACCTAGCCTAGGCACCCTTTCCTACTCTGAAGTAGGGCCGAATTAATGGGCCTGGCCCTAGCACCGTTTCCCACTCCAAAATGGGTCAAGTTAATGGGTCAACCTATCATCCATCCCTACTCAAAAGTGGGCAAGTGCATGATTTGGTTTCCAAGACTTATACTCACTCTGAAGGGAGTTAAGCTTTAACAAATCAACCAATGCCATGTGAGTGAAGGGCGCGTGGCACCCGCAAACAACAGAACTGCCCAATAGAGTCTCTTCTCTCCTCTCCTCTTACCCACCCAAAAAAAAAGTCTCCCCTCTCTTCTAATGAGGAGTATCCTAGCATAACGACTAAGTGCCAGGTAGCAAAGATAGGAACTTGGTGTGCAAGTCAAGCATTCCCTATAAAAGGTAACATCACCACCCTTCATAGGAGGCTAAATTTATTTCTCTCTATCTCTACACACTCGTCTTCTCTACAATCCCTCTATCAGATGCTGGTATTGACTCAATCGTTGGAGGGTTTCTAACCAAACCTCGGTCGAGCAGTCTAACCATCTATTCCTTGTGCAGGCCTTCACCCATTAGTGCACCAGGGTTCGTCCACTTCACTCTCTATTGCGGAAATTAGTCTACACATTTGGCGTCATCTATGGGAATCGTTCTCAAATAGCTTCGAGACGAAGTTCAACGATGGGAATTGAAGGTACCTCACAACTTGGGATTGGAGCGAAGACTTCGAGAATGGAGAGAACCAAGGACAAGGGTTTGAACTTCCCTACTAGCAACGACGATCTGATGGATCACGAAGATCAGACCCTTGCTGCAGTGGAGAAACGTCGTGTCATTATCGTTGAATAGTCTCAAAGTCTATTCGTCGAGAAGTATCACCGTGACTGCATCATCGACTCAATGAGTCTGGAGATCGAGGAGCTTCGTGCTTAACTAAGGAAGCAGACCGATGGAGCCTAGGAAGTCCAAATGAGGGCCATTGTAGCAAAGGAGGTGCACCCCACCGCTTCTACGGAAGGAACGGTCCAACTATGGCCCTATTTGAGGTGAGCGTAGACGGCCGATTTCAATATGCAGTGAAGGGGCCAGCAATAGGACGGACAACCCCCGCACAGACGATCTTCGAGAATACTCTCGCAAGAGACAAAAAACCGTCAATCATTACTCAATAGTCCCTCTTCCTCTGTGCCGTTGTGACGAGCCACCGCGTGACTTGAGAACATAGTTGAATGACATTAGGGAATATGACTAAGGGTCAAACAGAGAGGCACAACGGCTACTAGAGAAGGAAAATGAGTATCTAAATCGGGTTGTTCATCAGATGAAGTGTCGTGATCTGGACCGACTAGTCTCTTCCCTCTTCTGTCTTGAGATTGAAGTGGTGGAAGCTCCCTGGAAATAAGTCCGCCAAATTTCATCCTCTACGATAGAAAATTTGACCACTGACTCACATTAACCACCATTGCTAAATGATGTCACTTTTGAATCAGAATGATGCATTCATGTGCAAGGTCTTCGCCTCTAGCCTTGGTAAACATGGCCTCATATGGTACAACAAACTTCCTCCTTAGTCAATCTTTGACTTTGATTCCATGTGAAAACTTCCTCCTTAGTCAAACTTCCTCCGATTCATGTGCAAAGATTTTGATTCAATCTTTGATTAAGAATAGAACTTGAAGGGTTAGAACACTTTGTTCAATATCTGGAAGGATAGAAAGGAGACTTTGCATGAGCACGCCTGGTGGTATTGGAAGGGATACGTCAATTTAGAGGCAAACGTATGTAATAAGCCCACTGGCAACGCTCTACTTCAAACAAGGCCTCCCCCTTTCATACACACTCAAGTTGTCATTAACGAAATGACCTGCCTCTGATTTGAAAGAGTTGAGGGCCTGATAGAAGAGCAGACTCGTGTGGAGGATGATGTTGTTTCTGTACAGGTGTCAATCGCTAATGATAGAATCAAAATCTCCTGGCAACCTAGGGCTGAGCAACCTAGAAGAGTGGACCAAAGGAGAAAGAAGTAGATCCTACGAAGCCATAACCACCATATTCACTGAGCCAATCTACATGCCCCTGGAGAAATTAAATCGGGGCCCTACTTCATTTGGCCTCCTAAGATGATGGGGGACCTTGCCCGGCGCAATCAAGAGTGGCGGTGCACCTACCACTGAGAGAAATGGCATAAGACACAGAACTGCAAGGACCTGATAAGGGACCTAGACGACTTGGTCACTAGAAGCCACCTCCAACAATGGATTCATGTAGAGAAGACAAGGGCAAAATAGGGGCAACCTCCAATCCCTTCACCGAAAGACCAAGTCCCGAGGCTAGTAATCAATGTCATCAGGAAGACCAAACTTGAAAGGGAGAATGCTCTTCGTGGCAAGATTCAGAGAGCCACTTACCTACAACATGTTATGTCAATGGGACTGTAATGCCGCATTGATAATGACAATAAGACAAGAGTAATGATTAATTAAACAACATCATATTCCAAGAGTAAAGTCCTTCCATTCATATGATTCCATTGTACAAATGGTAACACATGTAATTATACATTCGTAAGTCCTAACCTTGAATCTATAGCAAGTGCCACAAGTTAAAGATATGAAATACAAGTTAAAACAGATATATAAATGCCCTAGTGGCTACAACTTTCCAAAACTATATTTGGTTACAACAAAATTGAGTTTTAATCGAATACAGTTTAAGCCCTAGGCTTGTACAAAAATAAATAAATAAACGAATAAATAATAATTACAACAATAACAAAAAGAAGCTTTTGGCTTCAAGTCCTCCCAAGCTACGGCCTTGGCAGAGGCATATCGTTAGCACCTGAAATAGTTTTCCACATAGGGTGAGCCAAAGCTGAGTAGAGATACTCTAACATAGTGTATGAATCTTAACAAGGCTATAAGTGAATGCATATGCAATGCTCGTGCCAAATCATTTTATATCTCTTTCCAAAACCATGCAATGCCAAATTATATCACAATTTATGAAATCATTTCATTTACAATAGAAAATAGAGCAGTGGATACAACACTGGAAATCTCAAGGTACATGTCTGCAAGTAGGCTATACAAAGCACTACCACTTGCCATTTTTATCGGTACTAACTGGAAGGCTCGGTATCTAACCGCGTGGGTTACTGGACTTTCACCAAGGACACACAAGCCAACAATAATACTACTGCCACACCCTCTACCCAGATTCACTAAGGTATTTACCCATTTTTCTCAAAATAAGTTACATTTTTCATGTGTTAAATATGCAACAATGCTCAATGCAAATGGATAAGAAATTAGTTTTAATTCTTCTAATTTTTATGCAATTTCTATAACAATCATAACTACCCTTCACCGATAGCCCAAAACAGATATTTATAAAGAGATAGATAGTTTCAAACAAAGATAGACTTTCCAAAATTTCAAGATGGGATTGATAATGTATATCCAACTCTACCATCCTCATCATCATCATTCTTATTTCATAACATCCAATATCATTTCCATTTCGTCTTTACAAAATCCAAGATTCACATTTTAGGGCAAAATCCTCTTTTCTTTATAAACCAATTCCAAGGATAAAATCCACCATTTTATCACAACTCAACCACATTTACAAATCCGCCATCATTTCCAAGAAACTATTTTGAAAACCCCTCTTTTGATTTCAAAACCAAAACCCTAGGTTTATCCAAAAATCCCCAAATCGCAATATTGTTTAGAAAAGCAAATAACCAAATTAAAAACCATACAAAAGTGTGGAGATATCTCTACCTGAAAGTTAGAAGACAAAGAAGAGATTGGAGAAACGTTGACGAAGCCGAAAACAAACTTTGCTCCGATTAAAATGAAGCTCTAAGTGAACTCTACCTTTTTATCAAAGGGACTAGGGTGTAGAAACTAATAGATTGAGAGTACGTGGAGGTTGAAGATGAGTTTTAGAGAGACACGGTCTAGATTTAGAGTTTCGAAATGTTTAGAAAAAGAGAGATATGAAAAAGTGACTCAAAAAGTGAGTTTTACAAATTGATATATGCACAGACTACTCAAGCAACAAAAACACCGCTCGAGTGACCAAACACAATAAGTGAGACCGCTTGAACGAACAAAGTGATTGCTCGAGTGAAGAACACCACCCTTCAGTACTTTTGCAGGCCTAAAAAAGTATTGAGAGTTCACAAAGACTGCTTGAGTGTAAGAAGAACCGCTCAAGTGCAAGAAACATCGCTTGAAGGGAAAAAAAAAAAAAAAAAACCATCCCAGCATATTTGCAAATATACTGGAAGTTCTCAAAGACCGCTTGAGCGACCAAAGGACCGCTCAAGTGAACTAACCAAAATCTGGGCAATAGTTCTACTGAAAAACAAACTCCCGACCTGTTCCAAACGCAATAAAGACATCCAAACAACCAAACTCAATCAAAAATAAGATGAATCAGGATATGAACAACCAAATAAGACAAGAATCCCGGATCCAAAACAGTAAACAGGTCGGTTTTAAACCGGAATCGTTATAACCTTCCCTCCCTTAAGGAATTTCGTCCTTGAAATTTTAAATCAAACAACACGGTGTTGTATCAATTATAACAATAATAACAAGTTGAACTCATATCCATGACCCACCCACCGATCTCACAACAATGATAAACAAGGTTTTCAATTTGAATATACAATTCACTTTTTCCAAAACATATGCAATGTTTTACATTTAATCAACATAACAAGATTTTCATTACAAGTTTCAAACACTTACATTTAATCAACATAACAAGAAGGTCTGGATACTTCTCACGGACTTCCACCTCGCGTTCACAATTCGCCTCATCAACACCATGGTGTCGCCATAACACCTTTACCAATGGAATTGTCTTGCCTTGTAAGACTTGGCCCCAAGTAGCTAAAACTCTAACTGGTCTCTCCTCGTACAAGGCATTCTGACCTACCTCTAACTCAGTCCAATCCAACACATGTGATGGGTTTGGCTCATGCTTCCGGAGCATACAGATATGGAACACGTCATAAACCCCAGAAAGCTATGGCGGCAAGGCCAAACGATAAGCTATATCCCTGTGGACGCGCCCCGAGGGACTTATGCTACCACAGTTCGGACTCGTTTTAGTTACGGTTCTAAATCTGAACCAAAAAGTCCAAATCTGGCAAATCGTTTTGAGAAACAGATTTTTTTTTGAAAGAAGTGCCAAACATGGACTGCTTTGCCAGATACAGAGTCGCCACCTAAATATTTTTTTAATGGGGGAATTTAGGAAACCCTGACTCGGTGCCAAAGGCCACGTGTCCGTCATCACCAAAGTTGCCTCGGCTCGGGAACTTGGGTACGATTGAGGAAGGTCAGCTATGAGCACCCCCTCTCGCCCGATCCAAAGATCGGCCTCTACTAACCGTGATATCCTATTTTGAAAACGTTATGCGTTCTTATTCCAGTTAATTAGCTATAATTACTATGTGATGCGCACAACACAAAAGTATAGACTAGATCGTCTAACTTGGAACGAAACATTGCATATCCGTTTGTTTGGAAAATGTTTTGGAATTTGCTACTCGCAAGTAGGCTAAAATACGGATTTCAAGGAGTTGTTGCAACTCAAACAATCCAACCTTCACCCACAAGCATTTAGGCAGTTTATATCACATAAGCATCTAGCCACATGGTAAGCATGCTGTCATGTTAACATTCACACTCATGCGAGATGCTAAAGCATAAAATACTTACAGTGTACTCCGTGCCAAAACAGTAAACTAGTTAGCAAACATGCATGACCCTAGTTCATGTTAAAATGGCTAATGCAACGCATACAAAATGTCACCAGAATAGGCTCAGCTAATCTAAGAATGACATGCGAAAATGCACAGATAGCATGTATTCAAGTTAGATTTGAAATACTTATGCAGTTAGCATGATGCGCCGAGCCCGGTGCATGCAAAACAAATGTATGGATGCACGCATGCATAGCATAAGGTATGCTAATTTAAATATGCCCTAATACTAACCATAAAAAAGCAGGTAAGTAAAAGGGAGAAAGAAGTGGGGGTTTGGAAGACATGCACACACGCACCCACACTTATTACAAATTTGCCCTCGCTCGGAGAGGCCGAAAGAATAATACAATTTAATTAACCTACAAGTTAATTAATTATTACAGACCACCTAATTAATTGACAAATCAATTGAATATAATTAAGCAGTAAACAGAAGCCTCGGGAAGAGGGTCCAATGCATGCGTGCTTGGTTCCGCTCGGAAGTCACTGCCATGCACAAGATGCCTCTGCTTTGGCTGTTATCCTCCTCCAAAGACTGCACAAGTCCCAGGGTTGCTTCTCTGAGTGCTGTAGAACACCACCGGCTAAAGGGATTGGTCACCGGCCACAAAATACTCCATCGGCCAACAATGGATGGCCGGTCGGCACTGAAGATGGCCGGCCGGCCAAATCTTCCTGCAAAATCTGTGTTGACAGCAACAGAGGGAAAAACAAAGCATGATAATGCATTTCAAGCAATGTATGTACCAACCACACCCCTTATCATGTGTATGACTCAAAGGAGGATGGGCCTCGATTCTCGGGCCACCAATCACGCATTTCCATGCATGATGGCCTAAAAAATCAAGTGTGCATTTTGATATGGAATGCAATGCACATAATCAAACAAAGGGGCTCAACCTCTATCACAAACAATTCAAGAGGCAAAGCATGCATGCCAATGCAATGCAACCCTATGCATGTGAACTAACATGCAACATGGCAATGCAATGTGTATATGCAAGTATGCAAGCAAACATACAAGGTGAGCATGCAAACAAGCAAAGGGGATGGACTTAAACTAATTTAGGCAGCCCTCAAACAAGCCTAAAACAGTGGCCAATGCTATGGAAATGAGGGCCAACACACACACTCACATGTACATGTTGATGGGCCAACACTTAAGCATAAAACAAGCAACTTCTAAGCACACTTAAAGAGACTAAACATAGACAATTAGCATGCATGGAAAGCTCTGAAAATCATGTTAATGGTGGTGCCAAACCAACTAATCAAAGCAAGCAAAGCATGCAATGATGGTCCAAGATTCAAGGCAAGCCCAAGGGGACTTAAACCAAGGCTAAGTCAACCAAGCCTCACAAGGCTAAGAAGACTTACAACAGGTCCAATGCAGACCTAAGCGATGCTAAGGATGCACTTAGATGGCATCTAAGTGGTCTAAATATGCAAGCATACAAAGAAGCACATTCATGGAGCATAAGGCAACAACCTTTTAACACATTGAAGAAGCATCAAATGCAAACATATAGGCATGTTATAAGGACTGAAATAACATGGTAAGTGGTTCCAAACCACTGGAATAATGCAAGTAATGCATACTAGAGGGGCCAATGCTTAAGGCATACAAGAGGGATTACATGGTGGCTATACAAAGCAAAGCATGGATGACCCAAACAACCCAAAACGGTCCTCAAGCACACTAAAACATGCATATAAGCTTCACAAAGCTTGGCCAAAATACATGAGCATGGTAGTCTAAATGCTATGCATGTATTAAGGCAAATTATGGCATTACAAGGCATGTATGCTAAGCAAGCATGGTGTACCAAAACCAAGCAAAAACAGAGGTAATACATGGCAAAATACTACCAAATAACATTTAAGGCATGGCCAACATGCACTTAAATTGGATGCTCAAACATGAGGCAAAAAGGGCCCTTTTCAAGGACAACAAGGAGAGGGGGGGCCCTCTCCTTCCTAGGACCTCAAGGCACCATCCTCACCTCTGAAATCCCTCAAGATTTCAGTGGTGAGGAGGCCCAAACACAATGGTCCCGGAGCTCAACCAAAATGGCACAAAATGGAGCCTAGCAAGGCTTAAGAGGGGTCAAACAACCCAAAGCTTAAAGCAACCTTAACCAACTATTTAGAGCACCCAAAAATAGAACTTTTATATGTTATACACAAAGCTCAAAAATAGTTTCAAGATAAGCAAAAAGAGTTTGCAAAAATGGGGTAAAAAGGGACAAAAGTCTTACCCTTGTAGACCCTCTTCAAAAATGGTGGACCAGCTGGTTCTTTAGGCTCAAATCAGTCCAAAACCTCCAAGAACAAGCCTCAAGGACCTCAGCTCCAAGAAAAGGTGTGATGGTGGGTGTTTGTGTGCAAAACTAAGGCTAAACACACACCAAAACACAAAAGAGAGGGAGGTATAGATATAGGATAGATACAAATCCTAACCCTAAAAACCAGAGCTCTCCTCTGAAATTTTTTGTAACCCTAAAAGAGGGAGAGAAGGCCTCCTCTTATAGAACTCAATCTTGTAAGCTTACAAGACAAGCTTGCTAAGAGGGAGATCCCTCCATACACGTGTATGGAGGAGAGCCAAATGCATGCCAGCTGCACAAAAATATCTGCAAAAGCAGATGCACAGTAGTTGGTGGGCCAAAAATGCAATGGACCAAAAAAATATAGCCGGCCGGCCATCTATAGTGCCGGCCGGCCAAACATTTGGCCGGTGGCAACAAAACACAGCCGGTGGCCTCAAGCCATGGCCGGTGATGGGTAGGAATGGTCAACAAGCACTACCCTGCCCCCTCAAAGGCAAAACACAAGTGTTTGGTGCAAAACCAGACACAAAACAGTCGAGTCGAGAGATCCTGAGGCAAGGCGCGTAGCCGAGACCTCCGGGAACTCAAGACGAACACAAACATGGATGATCACCGAGTGTTCAAGCGGTGATGTCCAAGTCTTGAGGACGGTCAAAAATGGGGTGTCTACAATTCCCAATGCGCTCTAAGATCTCAAAAGGTCTAATGAATCTAGAAGACAACTTTCAACTCTTCCTAAACCTCATTGAACCGTGTCTCAGTGATATTTTCAAGAAGACGTGATCTCCTACCTCAAATGATAACGGTCTCCTCTTACGGTCGACATAACTCTTCTAACGAGTCTAAGCTGAAACCAACCTCCTACGGATAAGTGCAACCTTCTTCGTTGTTTCTCGGATTAACAAAGGACCTCACATAGGTACGTCACCCACCTCGGTCCAACACACTGGAGATCTACACGGTTGGCCATACAAGGCCTCAAAAGGTGCCTTGCCAATCCTCGCCTGAAAACTATTGTTGTAGGCCAACTTCATTAAAGGCAATTGCCTCTCCCACGACTCTTTCAAGTCAATAACACAACCCCGAACCATATCCACTAGGATCTAAATGGTACACTGTGACAGCCCGTCAGTCTGAGGATGATAGGCGATGCTAAATGTCAATCTAGTGCCCAAGCCACAATTGAGCCGTGAAACGCGGATCTCTATCTGAAACAATAGTCACAGGGACCTTGTGAAGTCGAACTATGTCCCTAACATAAAGGTTGGCTGTAGACATCCCCAAACGTCCCGGGAGAAATCCCGTTTTGTTCATTGGGCTTACTACAGTTCGGACTCAATGTCACGGTCCTGTATTTAATCTCGCAGAGTGCAATGCAAGACCGATGAATCATCAAAGAGTCTAAATCCGGCAAATCGTTTTTGAAAAATTATTTTTTAGAAAGAAGTGCCAAACATGGACTACTTTGCCAGATACAGAGTCGCCACCTAAATATTTATTTTGGGGAATTTAGGAAACCCTGACTCGTTGCCTAAGGCCACGTGTCCGTCATCACCAAAGTTGCCTCAGTTCGGGAACTTGGGTACGATTGGGGAAGGTCAGCTATGAGCACCCCCGCTCACTGAATCAAAGATCGGCCTCTACTAACCATGATATCGAGTTTTGAAAACATTATGTGCTCTTATTCCGGTTTTATTAGCCTAGAATTACTATGTGATGCGCGCAGCATACAAGTATAGACTGGATCGCCTAAGTTGGAACAAAACATTTTATGTTTGTTTTTGAAAACGGTTTGCTACTCGCAAGTAGGCTAAAATGCTGATTTTGCTACCCTCAAGTGGGCTTAGAAAGCATGGTGATTTGCCACTATCTAGTGGGCTTAAAACTCGCAATCAATGAATTGTTCCAATTTAGATTATCCAACCTTCACCCACAGGCATTCAGGCAGTTATATCACATAAGCACATAGCCTCATGGTAAGCATGCTATCATGGCAGTCACTCACACGCATGCAAGGATGTTAAAGCATAAACACTTACAGAGTACTCGGAGCCAAAGAAAGAAGCTAATTAGAAAACATGTATGAATCCTAACTATGCTGAAATGTCTAATGCAACACATGCAAGAATGCAACTAGGAATAGGTTCGGCTATCCTAAGAATGGCATATGAAATGCTACAGATAACATGTATTCAACTCAGAATTGAAATACAATGTAGTTAGCATGATGCGCCGAGCCCGGTGCATGCAAGACAGATGAATGAATGCAAACATGCGAACATAAGTATGCTAATTGAAACATGCCCTAATCTAACCATCATAAGCTGGTAAATAAAAGGGAGAAAGATGTGGGGTTGGAAGACATACATCACACACACACACACACACTTATTACACAATTGTGCCCTCTCTCGGAGGGTCCGAATAAATATTACACAACCAAAATGGATAATAACTCACAGCTAATTATTACACAATTCTAGCTAATTAACAAATCAACTAAGTAAGCAATAAACTAGCATGCAAACTATGTAGAATGGACTGCCTCAGCTCCGTTCCGAATGATAGGGATGCATGCATGCTCCAGTCGCCTTGTCGGGAAATCCTTCGCGATGCCCCGATTTGCCTCTGTTTGCAACTGGTCCCAGAACACTGTACCAAGCTCCAGAAGGCTGCTGACCAGTTTTTGCTGCTGGTTTCCGATTTGCTACAACAGAGAGCAAGAAAGGGGCATGGCAAAGTATTTTCAACACGTGTGCACGATCACTCTCCCCGTCATTGCATAAGCTCTAGGGAGTGTAGTCCTCGATCCTCGTGCCACCAATCATGCATCTCGATGCATGATGGTTGAGGAGTCGAATTGCATGACTCAATGTGAAATGGATGCACAAATGAACACAATAAGGCCTAAACTCCATCATGGATAATCAAGAGTGTCGGCGACTGGGAATCGAAGCACGTTTCGTCACTTTGAGTACGAAACGTCCCTCGTTTCCCGTGTTTGGACTAAACCCTACTCCAAACACTATGCAACAACTAGAATGGCATGGCATGCAAACACGATGCAACAACTAGCATGCAATCCTAAACGAAATGCAACTAAGACATGCAAACATGCAGGAAATGACATGCAAAGATACAACTAGCATACGCAATGCTATGAACTACAAATGGCATACTCAATGCACATGACGCTATATGGCATACACAACGCACATATGGCGATGGACATACACAAAGGCATAATCAAGGCATACACAATGCGACGATCAAGCATGTGACAACATGGACATGGCATACAAAATGCAAGATGGACTTAAACTAAAATGAATGGGCCTCAGCCACACTCAAATCAGTGGCCAAACATGATGAAATTAGGCAACAAAAACACATGCAAACATGCACAAATGCAAGGGACCAAACCTAAGGCACCAAATGCAACTCCACCAAAGCATGGCAAGGGATGAAATATGGCATACAATCACACATTTTCCAGCTATGAAATGACATGCAAGATGGTCCCGAATCATGTAAACACCTCACACAATGCATGCTAGATGGCCCGGATACCGAAACTAGTGAAGTGCATTACACTAGAGGTACACAAAGCAATGCTCAAATGACCAAACCAGCCCTAAACAGTCTCTATGCAGGTCCAAGACAGTGGGAAAATGGTCTAAAATGATGGCTCAAAATGCACGGGAATGAAGCTCATGCGATGGCCCATAAATGAGGTATTTAAGCACAACTCTCAAATGCATTTAAAGAGTGGAAAACATGAGAACATGGCAAACTTATATGCTCTAAAATACCATTTTTAATGATTCCAAAACATGTCAAGGGCCCAAACAATGCATGCTAGTGGACCCGATATGCAAAGCTAGTAAGCTTGATTGAACTATGACCATATACAACAATGAATGGATGAACCAAAACACTTCAAACAGAGCTGAGGCAGCCTAAAATATGAATAAAATTAGTTCGGATCATGGCCAAAATATGCTAGGAAAGGGGGCCAAAACATCATGCAATATAAGTTAGTGAACCATGATTTACACTACGACCATATGAAGCGCATGAGAAGCCACCAAATCAGTTGAAAATAGAATCATGGCATGTCAAATGAAGTCCAAAAACTTACTGAAGCCTGACCAAAACATGCAAGAATGAAGTGCTACTTTGATATGCTATGAAGAGGGTTATTCTACACATGCAAGATGGACATCTAATATGGCAAAACTAGCTCTGGACAGAGCCTATGCAGGTCCTAAAACTCACCAAAAATGGCCTGAAACATGGCTTGAAAGCATGCAAATAAGGGCTCCTTTGTTAGGCCAAAAATGCTAGTAAACAAGACAAGGGGTGAGAGGGTCACCCCTCTCTGATTTTGGTGCACAAAACAGCATGCTAGCCACTGAAAATCCACTGGATTTCAATGGCTAAGAGGCCAAACAAAGGCCAATGCAAAGGCTCTAAGACATGGCTCAAAATAAGATGAAATGAAGCATGGGTAGATAACCCCCAACAGAAAAATGATCTTAAACAAACATGTTAAGAAGCTCAAAATAAGACTTTTTTCAGTTTATGACAAAGCCCAAATATGCTTGCAAACTAGGCTAAGAGATGGAACAAAACAATGCCAAAAAGAGAGAAATAGAGTGTTACCCTTGTAGCCAAAAGGACCAGCAGCTTCTGGACCAAAACAGCAAGCCTTCAACCTCTGAAAATGGGCTCCAAGATGCTTAGGTTGATAGTGGAGGTGTTGTGCTAGGAGGTGGTATGCAAAAGGGGCAAGAACTATGGAGCTTTGAAGCTAAAATATGGAGACAAAGGGAGAGATATAGTGTATGCCCAAAACCAACTTCTCAACCTTTGCTAATGAGGGAGAGGCCCTCCTTTATAGCCAAAGAGGTTCAAAGCTTCTCCTAGAAGCTTAAAACCAAGCTTGAAGATCCTCCATACACGTGTATGGAGGATCAATTCTGTGCCTTCCAGCTGGCACAGCTGGCAACAACTCACAGAGACAAGACAGGGGGGAGTAGGCCGACCAGTTCAGGTGGTCGGCCGACCACTTGCCCTGGTCGGCCGACCAGGTTCAAAAGGGTCAAGTGGTCGGATAGTCTCCAAAATGAATCCCCAGAAGTTAGCTTTCCAATGGCGCCAGCCTTGCATTAAATATCCAATTGTGCAAAAAGTTATGCCTGTTTTGGTGAAGCCGCGCAGATTCGGTCCAACCGGATTGATGCCCTACTTCAACCAACCTTATCTCCCCCGTCCGGACTTGGCTTTAGGAGATTCTTGAGTGTAAAATGAAGCCTCGGAAGTCTCCTTTCCAACGGTAATGGCCTCATATCATAAATCCAAGTGTACAAATGAATAGGCCCAATTCAGCGAGGGCTGCTCGACTCTCTCTTAACGGTTCATGCCCATTTTCTCCCCCAACTGGATTTCTCCCCTTTTCTCCTATTTTCCTCAACTTCAAACCCCTAAGCAAGGTGTTTTGAAAGATTTTTCGAAGATTCCGTCTCTCTTTCATTCATTTCCATTTTATCCTGGCTCGGTTTACCGAAAAGCGCGACATTTAACAAAATGTGAGCCTCGAGACATTGTAAGAACTTTATTTCAAAAAATATTTCGAAAGAGATGGTTTTAAGATCTAAAATCTTTTGATCAAGAAATGGGGTGTGAGGTTAGGGTTTGACTCTCCTCTTGCCGAAGAAATCGAATCTTTGCCCTGCTCAACTTTCTCCACCAAGTAAACCATCAGTAGTGCCCAAGTCTTAAGGCCTTTCCAGAGGAGCATGGACCTGCTGAGTATTTACGGTATTCCGGTAAGTTCTTTCAACCTTCATCCTAAAACCCTGCATAATCCGCTCCATACTGATCTGATGCATCACATTATCAATACTGCATTTGGTACACCACACTCATATACCACTCACGGCACCGATACACTGCATCTCATATACTGGCCACGGCCCTCATACACTGCAATCATTCACCGCTCATGACGTTTACATACTGCTCATAGCATTCATACACTGCAATCATATATTGCATTTGATACCATACTCAGCTTCGCATAGCATAACTGATGCATTTGCCACATTGTTCTTCTCAGGCCCCATTCCAGATACCAACCGCAGCGGGTGCCTCAGCAGGACCTTCAGTGCCTCCCCGAGCAGCAGGGGCAGCAGGAGGAGGGACTCCAGTGCACAGCCGGAGCAAAGTTGGGCATGCTCACACCGGGAGTAGTTCATGGGAGCCTGCCCCAGATGATGATGTGTCTGACGAGGAGGCAGTGAGTCCACAGTCTGAGTCGTCTCAGGATGGAGAGGAAGCTGGAGATGGCTCGGGTTCAGACTCAGGCAGCGGAGCTGACGGCGGTAGTCCTGGGCCTTCATCGATGACGAGGACGAGGAGGGCTTCCCGCTCTTGAGGCGACTGGCGCCGATTCAGATGTTTTGTTTTTTGCTTTATTTCTCCTTTTACCTGTAGTTTTTGCACATTGTACAACCTCAGGCAGTTTTATTTTCTTTAAAACTTTGTACTTTTGCAAAAAAGAAACCATAATGGAATGAAACAGCTTTTTGTTCAAAAAGTGTTACATTTTACATTCTAAGCATCACATCGCATCACACAGCATATAAATGAGATTGATGGAAATTGAACATTCGTGTATTACCAAGTCAGGTAGTGAACCAACGTAACAAACAAAACAACTTAAAGAACAATTCGATAAATGAATTATAACAACTCGATAGTCAAAGAGCAACAACTCGATAAGCAATGCAATTACCCGATAAACAAATTAAAGTAACACAGGCACGACTTCACAAAGTCATCACAAAAAGGCATTCGAAGTGGAACAAGTCACAAGTTCTCAACATTTACAACACATGGACAGCTCAGAGAACAAAGGAGGGGCCATCGGCCAAGATGGGAGGCCATCGGCCACCATAAAGATCTATCGGCCACAAAAACTAGCCAGCCGGCTAAAAAGATGGTCGGTCGAACATCAGACTTAGCCGGTCGGCCATTAATGCAGAAAGTGCCCAGATTGTTGACACCTGTCTTCCACTCAACACCTTATCTTCTACAAAAGCCCCAGCTTCATAGTTTCTCCATTTCAAATCTGTTTTCGCACCAAATGAAGGCATTTCTTGTCCAAAATCTCACAAATTGGATTGCTAACTTGGATGGCTTGGAAAAGTTGAATTTCCGGGGCTTCGGAATAAATGCACTATTCACGCTGAGCCACCCAGCTACATTTTCCGTTCCTTCATTCCGCGGCAAGGTGTTGGAATTCGGTAACCCAAGTTTTTAGCTTTGGCGGACAAGAGATGTGTCCCATTTTCGAAGACTTCCAAGCTTTGATGGAGTCTCAGCGCGATGAAGAGATCTTGCCTCAATTCCGTTTTGGCCACGTCCAAGCTCTAGGACGGATGTGTGGGCTTACTTTGCATGACACTCGGTCTTTGATTCGCGACAGAGACCTAGACATTTCGAGCCTGATTCGTCGGTTTTCTGATGCCAGTGACCGTGGCGATCATCACTGGCAGGGTTTTCGGCGACATGCACTTTGCTTGTGCATGTTGTCTCATTTCTTGCTTGCCCCAGGCTCCGGTGGGTCTAGCGTCCGTTTGATTGAGGTTGCCCAAGGCTTAAAAGAGGGCAAGAGCTGCATTGCCATGACGCTAGCTGAGACACTGATGGGTTTGGATGCCTTCCATCGCCGAGAGACGACTAGATTCGCGAGGAGTCCACTACTGCTGCAGGTAATGTTTCCCATCTCACATATATTTCTCACATCACTCGGCCCGCAGGCTCGGTTTTTCTCTCAAAACCCTTTTCTCACTTTTTTCTCTGCGTACACCTCTATATTCTTTAATCTCTCATTTTTCATCCCTCCCTAGATATGGTTGATGGATAAATTGAAGGTTGTGGACTCATGCCCAGCATATTCAGCTCGTGGCTATTTCTTCCGGCGACGTCTAGTCGATGCCCCTGATGAGGGATGGTGGTGCGAATGGATGTGCAGCCTGTCCGCTGTCAACATTGCTTGGCGCTGCCCCTGGCTTAATTTACCGGCGATGAGTTACAGCATGTCTCGCCAACCCGGGATTCAGTTGATCGGCCTGACACACTGTGTCTTTTACTTCCCGTTCTGATTTCGGCACCAATTTGGACATGATCAGACTCGCCCAAAAGAAGGGATAGAATACCCTGCCGCATTTCCAGTCCGAGGCGCACAGCTAGCTCGGTATGCCACGGCATGGAGGACGAGAGAGCTTCTGGCCCCCGCTCCCACTTTCAGTTGCACCCTCTCTGATGAGTGCATAGCTTGGCTCAATGAAGAGGCATAGGTTGGGCCTACTTTGGCATCAGAGGCTTCCACAAGCTCTAGGAAGGGGCGTAGGAACACCTGACTATGCCCTGAATTTATTTACTTTAATTAGTACTTTCAAGTTTTCTTTATGAATGTAATAAAAAGCAACTTCAATTTGTATTCAAGAGTAGGAGAACTCTGTACTGAAATCAATGTAATTGAAGGTTGTTGGTATTGAAAATTTTCCGTTTGGTCCAAAAATGGTCTAAGTTGTAAAAGGGTTAATTTGAGCAAAATCAATTTTTATTAAAACTTTTCAAAACCATTTTTGATATGGATCACAATTGGACACGCCCGAGATCTATCACTGAGATGTACAACTCTGGATCCAGCAACTGGAAAGTTGCCCATAGTCTGAATAGCACTGCACTAGAGATCACAACCGAGCTTTTGAATGCAAAATAGACAGAGATGACCAACAAGATCACATGGACAAAGTTGATTTCGAAGTGCTTATGGCTGGACTTCAGAATGAAGTTGCCTACGTATCCCGAGGATGGGAATCAAGCCTTACGTAGTTCGGTTCAGGTTCACTCGTGTATTAACACTCTCCTTTTGCACTCTAACTTTTGCCAAGGCCGCCATTTCTGGGTTTTCAACCTTGCGAGCTCAGTTTTTATTATTTCAAATTTTTCATGCTCTAACTTTTGCCTAGGTCGCCCTTTCGGGTTTTCGGCCTAGCGATCCACTTAGAGATAGTATTTCTTCAATTGTCCATGTTGATCGGCTGGGAGAACTCTAGGCCATCTAGGTCCATCAGAATGACAGCTCCACCTGACTAGATTGACTTGATGATGTAAGGACCAGTCCAATTAGGTCTAAACTTGCCCCTATGGTCGTAGATGGGAGCTTGGTTGTCTTTGAGCACTAGATCTCCCTCTTTCAAATTCCTGGACTTAACCTTCTTGTTGAAAGCCCTGGCAATTCTTCGTTGATAACCCTGGACGTGATACAGTGCTTTCAGCCTTCTTTCATCAAAGAGCATGAGTTCTTCGAACCTGCTTTGCTGCCAATCTGCCTCAGCTATCTGACACTCAGCCAATACCCGTAATGACGGAACCTCAACTTCGATAGGCAGAACAGCCTCCATCCCATAGACCAAGGAATACGAAGTTGCCCCAGTAGAAGTTCGAATTGAAGTCCGGTAGCCCCAAAGAGCAAATGGCAGCTTATCTGGCCAGTCCCTGTAGGTTTCCACCATCTTCTGCAGAATGTGCTTGATGTTCTTGTTGGTGGCCTCAACTGCTCCGTTGGTTTGCGGCCGATATGTAGATGACTTATGAAAAGCCACGTTGTATTTCTCCAACAAGTCGATCACCTCCTTCTTGAAGTGGGAACCATTATCCGAAATAATTTCATTCGGGACCCCATAGCGATAGATGATGTTGTTCCTGATGAACTTAGCAACGTGCAACGCCTTGAACATAGTGTAAGATTGGGCCTCAACCTACTTCGTGAAATAGTCTATCGGTACCAAAATGTACTCATGCCCATTGGACCCCTTCGGAGTGACAACCCCAATCACATCAATCCCCCAGACTGAAAACGGCTATGGCGATGTCATGTTGTACAGCTTTGACGACGGAATGTTCATGCGGATTTCATGGATCGGACATTTGTGGCATCGCCGAACAAAGCCAATACAATCCTCCTCCATGGTTGACCAATAATAACCTTGTCTAAGGATCTTCCGAGCTAGCATCACCCCGCTTATTTGCGCTCCACATTCTCCTCCATGCATGGCCTCCATCAGGCGCTTGGATTCTTCAGCATCAATGCATAGCTTATGCATCCCGAGATGACCCCTCTTGTACAGTTTACCCCCGCAGACGATGAATTGAGCAGCCATTCTTCGAATTGCCTTCTTATCTTTGGCATTTGCCCCTGGTGGATACACCTCCTTTTCCAAGAAGTTCCAGATGTCGTAATACCAGGGATTCTCATCGTGTACCTCATCTATGGCAACAATCAGCTCGTAGGCCGGCACGAATTTCTGTTCAATGATGATCGAACTCATCTGGACTCCGAAAGGGAGATCTATCATAGAAGATAGAGTTGCTAATGAATCAGCGAACCTGTTGTTCTCTCTTAACAGATGAGCAAAGTTCAGTTTCTCAAACTGAGGAATCAGACCGTCCAAGGTCTGGTGATAGATTCTCATCTTTTCTTCTTTAACTTTCCAATCTCCTTTAGCTTGAGATACAACAAGGTTCGAGTCCCCGATGACATCCAACCGTTTTGCCCCTAGTTCCAGGGCGGCTTCTAGTCCAGCAATACATGCCTCAGACTCTGTCTCATTGTTCGACACTTTGAACCGGAGTTTGAATGCTAAAGGTATGCGGGAATTGTCGGGTGCTATCAGCAACACCCCTATCCCATACCCGTATTGGTTTGACGCTCCGTCAAAGTACATTGTCCAAGTCTCTTCTTCGACATGCAAAATGGCCTCGTCTGGAAATAGATATTCAACTGCTTCACCCCCTTCAACTGGGTGGTCGGCTAGGAACTCCGCTACCGCTCTCCCTTTCACTGACTTGCGCGTCATGTACTTCAGATCAAATTTGGAAAGCAGAAGCAACCAACAAGTTAGCCTACCCGTAAGTGCCGGTTTCTTGAAGAGATATTTGATGGGATCTAATCTCGAAACCAGTATTACAGAGTGAGCTAACAAGTAGTGCCTCAGCTTCCTGGTAGCCCATACCAAGGCCAGACAAGCCTTCTCCAGCGGAGTGTAGCGGGTCTCGTAATCCAGCATTTTCTTGCTTAGGTAGTAGATAGCCTTCTCCACTTTGTCCTCGAACTCCTGTGCAAGCATGCAACCCATTGTCGTTTCAGACACTAATAGGTACAGAATCAACGGTTTCCCCGGCTCAGGTGGTGACAACACAGGTGGGTTCTATAAGTATTGCTTGATCTGCTCGAAGGCAACTTGGCATCGGTCGTCCCATTGGAACTTCTTTCCTTTCTTCAGGAGACCAAACAGTGGTTCACAAGTCAAGGTTAATTTTGCAATAAACCATCTTATGAATTGTACTTTGCCCAGAAAGCCTCTCACCTCCTTTTCAGTCCTTGGTGGTGGCATTTCTAAGATGGCCTTGATTTTGGAAGGATCGACCTCAATACCCCTTTGTGTGATCAAGAACCCCAACATTTTCCCTACTATAACACCAAATGTACATTTCTGAGGATTCAGCCGCAACCGATACTCTCTGATCCGTTGGAAGAATTTCTACAAGGCGGTGTAGTGGCCCTCTGTTTCCTTAGACTTGACAATCATGTCGTCCACGTACACCTCAACCTATTTATGGATCATATCGTGCAAAATTGTGGTCACAGCCCGTTGATACGTAGCCCTAGCGTTTTTCAAGCCGAACGGCATCACCCTATAACAATAGGTTCCCCATGGGGTAGTGAAAGCAGTCTTCTCCCTGTCTCCGGGTGCCATCAAAATCTGATTGTAGCCTGAAAACCCATCCATGAATGAGAGCAGCACATGCCCAGTAGTGAAGTCCACTAATTCGTCGATATGCGGCAGAGGAAAGTCATCTTTCGGACTGGCTTTGTTCAAATCCCTGAAGTCCACACATACCTGAATTCTGCCGTCCTTCTTCGGCACCGGAACTATATTGGCCAACCATGTAGGGTATTCAGATACCAACAGGAACCCTACGTCAATCTTCTTGGTGACCTCTTCTTTGATCTTTAGAGACCAGTCCGGGTGGATCCTTCGGAGCTTCTGCTTAACAGGTCGGGCCTCTAGGTCAAGAGGGATCTGGTGATGTACAATCTCAGGATTGATTCCAGGCATGTCTCCGTAGGACCACGCGAAAACATCTTTGAAATCTTTTAATAAAGCGACTAAGCACTTGCGCTCCTCCGAAGACAATGTGGACCTGATCTGGACCAGCCGCGGGTCGTTCTCAGTACCAACATTAATTGTGGTGATTTCATCAACCAAAGGTTTTACAAACCTCTCCTACTCTTGATCAATCAAACGTTGTAAAACCGGAGGAATTTCTTCCTCATCGTTTTCATCAAAAATTTGAAAGTCTTCATTAATGCAATAAATTAAAGGCACAAAAAAGTACTCGGAAGCCACAACCGTACCATTCTCATTAATAACATCCAGTCCGCCTGATTCCTCTGTTACAACAGACTCAAAGGAAAAAGAAAAAGATGACCTGGACAAGACAGTGGCATCCGGGTTATCACCCCTGAGAATACCGGACTCAGACTCAGACGAGTTGGAACCTGATTCTGACTCTACAGACTCAGTGGAATCAGATTCCGGCTCACTACCTGACCCGGTGCTACTCGATAAAAAGCCCTCCTTGTATTGCCAGATGAGGGAGGGTGCGATGGATGCATCCAGAATGCCTGAAGATGGGCCCACAGTCGCTTCATTCCTGATCATGGAAACTGAGAAGTTATCCCCCAAGCACTCTAGTACGATCTGAGCATCTGAGAGGGGACAAGCCAGTGCTACCCCCATTTCCAACTCTGTACCCCTGGAATCCTCCTCCTTGCATTGCTCAGCCTCAGCTGGTGGGTCTGTCTGCTCTTCGGCAACTTCATCCCCGGATAATTGCAAGTCAAAGAAAATCTCAAATCCCGGCAAGCGCCGCCTCTCTGCATTTAGCCATGGCTCCGGAAAGCCGCAGAACGGGAAGTCTTCCCCCTCCCGGACAAAGTGTCCGTTCAGGGTCCCCTAGATAGGTTGTGACGCCTCGAGTCTACACTATTGGTTACAGTCAAGGGAGAGTCACTAATGAGTCCTATGGTCAATAACCAAGTAAGATCCCAGATCGCCGAAGGAGTTAAATTAGCCTCCGTTCTAAGTCCGGCTTTCTTAGGCAGCGCACTACCCTTTTGACAGATCTTAAAAGGTATTGACACAAGGTCTCATAAGCAACGATAAGGTGTATACATATATATATATATAGAATATAAGAACATAATAACCACCATTATCCTTAATTTCAAAAGCTTGTTCCATTACATTACATCCCAAAAGAAAATTTAAATCTTCATATGAGTCTTACAAAATATCAAAAGGGAAATTTCTAACTTTTCTAAGATAGCCAAAAGTCTTCGAAGGTTTCAGGCTCGTCGTCTCCAGCTATAAGCTCCTCTTCGGCATCTGGCATGATACGCCGTGAGCTTTGAATGCCCAGTAAACGCACACGCACCCCGCCCCTTTTCCCCCAGTCCAATACACAATCACAAATATGACAGCAAGTAGTAAAGCATGATACTCAACTAAATAAATAAAGGGTTACAAGGTTAGATGTTAGCAAACTAGAAATCCCCCAAAGAGATTTCGTCCTCCCAACCACAAGAATCGGACGCGGATTATTCGGTATGCCCCCTCTTTTGCTGCTTTGTTGTAGACCTTACCTTGGATGCCTACCAACGGTTATGTACCACATAGCGCCAATCGCAGGGCCTCAAAAGAGACAGTAATAATGGGCCTTGCCCAAATCCCTCCTCACACCAAACCACCTAGGGTCCGAATACAATCGCTCTGTTCAAGGGTTTCGAAAACCACTTGGGCAAGATTTTAACTTCCAAATAGGGAACACATCCCAACAATCCATACATCACATATTATCATCTTTTCATTACTCAAGTGATCGAAAACCCAATACCATCCCAATTAAGTTTTCCGTGGAGTTAAATGTTTTAAATCAAGGTTAGACCCACTTAACAAGATTATAATATCCACATAAGCATGAATCATTAAGATGAAGAAGATAAAGAACATAACCATAACACATACAATATCATGCCAAGACATGATCATAAGTTAATAAGCATTTTCATAAACACAAGAGCATAAAACACTCATGCACAACAGAATTTCCAGATTCAATATCACTTAAGGATTAGAATGAAATGGGCTATTTTAGATGTTCACCGGACTCGGCCTTCCTATGGTTCGTAGAGAATTTAATCTAGTTTCCAGAACATATTTCGGAAATGGGATAGCTTTTCTAGATTTTTAGTTATTTAAGACACACTCCAGCGCTGTCTAGATTCGTCGACCGTTACAACAATTTGATTTTCTTACAAACCGCTCACTGTTTTTCAATGAAACAAATTTTAGTTGAAAGCTAACTCCTTAAGGAAGAGTTTGACATAAAATAGAGGTCCAAAATAATTTTCTACATTTTTCTAGAAATTTTGAAAGTTGACTGTGAAAACAGATTCGTAAGGCACAATACCCAAAACAAGAATATTTGTGAGAAAAGAGATCCACTAAGGGAAAATTTTCATTTCTTTTGTGATGAAAACATGCTAAATAACATATATTAAACTCATAAAATTTTCTTGAAGATGTGCCTTTGGAAATTTTGAGAGATTGGTATGAAAAAGATAGTTTTGTACCGAAATGAGGGAAACTACAAGAGAGGTAGAATCATGGCTCAACTCTTATCATTTTTAACACAAGGAAATCATTAATAACACATCTTAAAACAATGTTTAGAACCCTTAAGAGCATGTATTTGAAAAAGGAAAATGAAAGAGAGGGTTGTGTTGTGGCTTACTTGCTAGGCTTGAACAAGATTGCTCTCCTCTTTCTTCCTATCCCTCTCAAGACTTCTCTCTTGCTCTCATTTCTCTCCTCTAGGCTGAATGTATGTGAGTGTGTGTTGTTTGTGTGTGCCATGCTAGGGGGGTGGTTGTATTTATAGGAAATTTTGGTGTAAAAAGACATAAAGGCCCACTAGTTGGAATTGGATTGAAAAGTTTGGATTTACTTGGAGTCTAATGGAATAGGGAGTGATTAGGGAACTTAATCATGTGATTAGAAAATATCTAGTTGGCCTCTAGTTGGAATGAAACTAGTATTGGGAACACAACCCTAGATTTAGGGTACTAGGTGCTAGGGTTTCTAGAATATCATAATTACAATTCATGAAAATAGGCCCCTCACATTCTCCTAGGTTGGCCGGCCATGGGAAAGGGAGATGGGAAATTTTTTTATTCAATATAGATACTATGGACACATTTCCCAATGTATATATATATATATAGATCTCAAATTGATTTGATGGTACCTATAGTATAAAAGCACATGTACTAGTTTTGGGGCAATTTCTTGAAATTAATAAAAGAAGTGAGGGCTTGGAATTAAACTTATGTATTGGAACCTTACTTATGTAGAATTAAATTAAATTAGGCTAAGGAACCTAATTCAGCTACGATATTCCTATTTCGACAAAAAAAAAAAATGCTAACCGACAAGATTCGAAATAATTCAAGAAACTGAGGGGCTTTAAGGAAATAATTCAAACATAAGGGTTTTTAAAGAGAATACATTTTTCAGGGGCTTCACAGGTGAACCAACTCATAATGCTTCCCGGCTTGCTTTGCCTTGGCTCTTCCGGCCATCTTTCTTCCTTTTCTCGCCCAATCCTCTTTGGTAGGCAGATAACCTAGGCCAAAGGTATATGGGTTGTACGGCACTTCGGCCGATGCCGCAACGCCCTTCCGGCCACTTCGTCCGAATCCCATCCCGGGCATGTGCTGAAGCTTGTTGATAAGGTAGACAGACTATGCACTGACGTATAGCCCCTCATCAACAGCTAGCATATTTTGTACAACTCGGGCCTCAGCTAGGGTGAACCCTGATAAAAACACATCCTCCGCGGCATGCTCAATTTCTAGAACTGGTGTAGAAACCTCTGGCAGCGGATGTATTGAAGAATTTCCAAAAACGATCGCTACCCGCTTCTTGTGAGGGAACGTCAACATTTGGTGTAAGGTGGAAGAGACGGCTTTCACCTGGTGCAGCCACGGCCGCCCAAGGAGTAGATTGAAGGTTGCGGGAACATCCAAGACATGAAACTCAATGTCCTGTTGCCCCGGACCAACCTGAGTCTTAATTTGTACAGTCCCCATCACCTCTCGGCTGGTATTATCATAGGCCCGTATCACCTGGGCAGTAGGCACAAAATCTGCGGGCTTCAACCCGATAGCATATGCCGTTCTCGACGGACACACATTGATAGCAGATCCTGTGTCAACAAGGACCACCGGTATCCATTTCTCTCTACACTCAACAGAGATATAGAGCGGTTTGTTATGATCTAAGCCCTCAGGCGGCAGTTCCTTGTCAGTGAAGGTCAAGGTTGGGGAAGCTCCTCCCAGGAAAACCAACCCTACCAACTGCTCAGGAGTTGTATCGATTGAAAGTTTAGCCCTGTCCATTGCAGAAAGGACAACTTGTCTGTGAACTCTTGAGGCCATAAGCAGTCTCCAGATAGAGATGTCTGCTTGAATTTTCTTAAGCTGTTTCAGTACAGCCTCCTCTTCGAGCAGTTTTTCTTTCTGCCTCTCCGCTTCTTTGTCTTTTTCGGACGCCTCCGGCTGGTCCAAGTGTGGGGGCTTGAAATACCACCCACTCCTGGTCATATGGTCAACCTCCTCAACATACCAGGTGTCATCCGGTTGGTTTTGCCCCCAATCTTCATCAGTGTGGGCAAGACGTAAGTCGTCATCTTCCCACCACATCCCGTCGGTAACCGACAAACAGCTGTCCGGTTCCACTGCAACTGTTTCTGTGCGCGCAGCACATTCTGTCCCCGCAGGGGCCTTGGCCTTCCTAGCCCTCTCAAGATCCTTGATCTTTTCTTGCTCAAGACGCTTCAATGCAACCTCCTGTTCCGTGTTTACTATACTCAGATTGCCCGGATCCCGAGAAAAATTCTTTGCACCAGTGCTCTCCGGCGATTTCTCCTGATTCTCGGCCATTCCGGCCACTGCTGATATTCTAGCTTCTGATTGCCCCTTGTTCTGGCTGAGACACCTCAATAACATCTGGCTCGTCACTGAGCCACCCCGTATTTTCTGCTGACCCATCCAAATCAAACTAGTTGACAGTCACGTCCCCCGGATCTTGTTCATTAAAGAATTGCAGATTCGTGATATCCTCTTCCAGCTCTGCTAGGTCATCTAACCCCTGACTAGGTCCATCCTCCCGAACCACACTAATCTCTGCCCAAACTAGCAATTCTACCCTTGGCTTTGCCTGGTCCGTTGACACGATATAACCACTCGGGTTGTATGCTCCCTCGGTAAAGCTCCCAGACCCTACAGGCTCTGAATCATCATTCCCATCTTCCTCCAAAGTCAACCCAATTCTATCTTCGATAGTCACCACCACCGGGTCAGGTTGGGTTTGGGAGGTGCTCACCATGCACAAGTCTGTGCTGTTCGGAATGAACACCTCAGGCTTGGGTAGGTGAGAGGGTGTGATATATATGCTAGGGTTGTATGGCACAAACCCAGTTTGGATCAGATTGATGTGTTTGGGGTGCTAGAGTTTGGTTATGTGGTAGGAGTGGGTTGGTTGTGACATTTGGTTTTTCTGGAGGTGCGATCTCCTTATTGTCAATGAGATCCTAAATCTCATGACGAAGTCTGTAGCACTGGTTGGTGTCGTGACCATACTGTTGGTGAAAGGAGTATTTGGCCGGGTTATGGGAAGCAAGAAGTTTATTTGGTAATGGCCACGGCTCCAGGGGCTTCAAATGCCCTTTCCTGATTAGCACCCCCAGAGCTTTAGACAGAGGCATGTTCAGTGAAGTAAAGGTTCTCTGGCCTTGGGGTGGATATCTGGCTATTTGTAAGCTGGTACCGGATGCACCGGTGAATATGGTGGCTGTTTTTGGTGTCATGGTGGTGACCATGCCCACATCAGAAGTTCTAGCAGCCGCAGCACTACTCGTGCTAGCAATCGAACTGTGGGTAAATGCCCTCTTGGGCTGCTCTCTCTCGTGGTCAATCAGACCCTGCTTCATGGCATCCTCAATTTGTACCCCAATCTTGTGTAAATCAGCAAAGATGGGGAGGGGTAAGACAATCATCTTTTGCATCAGCTTGGGTTGGAGGTTGCGCACAACCATCCGTATCTGATCCTTCTCGACCGGCCTGGTGGTCATCATAGAAGCTTTGGCCCTCCAACGGGTTACAAAGTCAGAGAAGCCCTCTTCGGCTCTTGCCTTGTTGTCTCGAGATCACGAGTTGTGATCTCGATCCATGTGTTGTATGAGTACTGGGCAATGAAGGTCTCGGCCATTTCTTCCCAACTTCTCTTGATAAAATCTTCCAACTTCGCATACCAGATGGCTGCGACACCCAACAGGGTCCGGCCGAAGAGGGAAAGCTTTTGCAGTCTGGAGAGGCCCATTGGCCTTAGGATATCTGAGAACAACCGCAAGTGCACCATGGGATTCCCAGAACCGTCAAATCAGTCTATATACGGCATCTTGAACCGGTCCGGCAAAGTCACCGCCGAATCGGTGTATCCATCCTCTATGTCTAGAATGGAATTAACGCCTTGAGCTTTTTTGAACAGCTTTTCTAACTTGCTCACTTTCAGCGCTGTTGGATCCACCTCAAATTCAAACGGTGTATCCACTAGATTAGCCAGTGTTTTGGACAGCTGAGGTAAGATTGGGGGTGGAACTGGCCCCGTTGGGACGTCTGTATTTTCCTGGACGTTTACCGTATCCCTGAGTGTTGAGACTCTAGGTGGGGGTGGGGGTGGATGCGAAGCAGATGCTTCGACTTGTTGTGGTTGCTGCTATTGCTGAAGTCTGGCAATCAACTCTGTCTGTTGAGCTACAACCTCTGTCTGACGTGCAGCAAACTCTGCCTGGCAGGCAGCATCCCGCTGCATGGCTTGCATAGTCTCTTGGAGCTGACGCATCATGTCCTCCATACTTGCCATAAGGTGCTGATCTAGCTGAACAACAGGTATATCTCTCTCTGCGGTAGAAACGGAAACCTCAACCCGACTACACACTGGTGGGGTGGATAAAGACCGTTGATCTGGTAACCGTTGTACTGATGAACTGCGCCTAACTGACCTCTGTCTAGTAATCGGGGGTAATGAAAGGAACACTGCTTGTCTGTCAATTAGATCCTCGAATCGATGAACCCTTCGACCTTTGATCCAAAGTGCTTGGGGAATATTTGCCTGTTCGGAAGCAATGATGCTAAACTACCTTGCAAAAAGATAAACAAAGCATAATAAGGAAACAATAAGCAGAAAAATGGACAGCACTTCGGCTTAAATTAAGACAACACACAGTTGGCAATCACAAGCTGAAAGAACTGTTCTCAACACTGATCACTGCCCCCAAATCACTGCTTCAAGTCTGATACCCTCAGGTAAAATTGATTCCCCCAAATACTGATGCCCGCAGGCCTGATACCCAAACCTGCAAACTGATACATGCATTCTTGTAGAGACACACTCTAAAAGCACATAGCAAGCAAGTGACAACCAAAACACCCCTATGGAGGGGTAGGGTTTCCCTGTCCTATCTTGTCAGGAACTAGGGTTTCTGTCACGACCCAAACCCGCCCCTAAAAGTTTGGTTCATGACCGGCCCGAACATAGGCCTCAAACAGAATTTAGAATAATATTTAAACACATATGGGGCCTTAAGCGGAAGCAATGTCAACAAAAGACAACATCCATTGAGCTTGTGCAGACATGATGGTTTAGTTAGATTCAAGTATCTAAATACATTCTCAGAGTTACACATACAATCACAGAATCTATATAGATCTCACACACACTTAAATAAGACTCCAAATATTACACAACTCCCAGTAACCAAAATTACGGCCTCAACACAGAGGCGTACCCCAGGCGGCTTGACAGACGAGTAGACCTCAATACAACTCTAGGGTCAATCCCTGATGGCTCACCTACATAAATATACACAAAAACGGAGTGACCGAAGCTCAGTGAATAATAGCAATGTAAGGAGCTGAGTTAAACGAGCATAGATTTAAGGAATGTAAATTTGCATATTGAACCATACACAAATCTTATTCATAATCATGTCTTAAAACGGCCTCAGGCCCACATGTAACACAGAATGGCCTCAGGCCCAGATATAATACAGAGCGGCTGTAAGCCCAGATATAATACAGATTGGCTATAAGCCCAGATATAATACACATCGGCTATAAGCCCAGATATAATACACATCGGCTATAAGCCCAGATACAATACAGATCGGCTATAAGCCCAGATATAATATAGATTGACTTTAAGCCCAGACATGATATAGATTGGCTTGAAGCCCACACATAATACAGAACGGCCTTAGGCCCAACATATTATGCAGAGCAGCCTTAGGCCCAGATATCAACAGATTGGCCTCGGGCCCATTATTAACAAAACAGAATGATTCCAGATACACGAAGATATCATTGTTCCATAATACACATATGTTCCATTTGTTCATCATGAATTCAGATAATTAACTTGCAGATAACAGAACGTCAGTATTAACTATTAATAGTAAGTAAAACGTACTGCTACAGTACTATTACTCAATAGTGCACAAAGATTTTCCCATGGTTTATTACAAGTTGACATAGTTGTCTTGCGGATAACAGAACATTAATAATAACTATTAACAGAAGGCAAATGTATCACTGCATTAATAAGGACAGAACAATTCACGCCATAATGGCCTCGGGCCCATGTCTATTACTAGGGATAGAACGACCTTAGGTCCATATCAATGCCATTATTCAAGCATATCTATTAATTAAATCAAAGCACAACATCAATGGAATAGACCATTCACAAATAACAATACATAAATCATAATCAGAGGAAGTAAGTGAAACATTTTGTTACACTACTATTACTCACAGTGATTGGCTCCTGGTGGTAATGGGACGATGTCCTCGTCTCGACCTACAAGCACACTGCACAACACATAATATGAGATTATAATCGATCCTTTACTTATTCTCTTTGACCATTCAATCAATTAGCCATGGTGGTACCAAGTTCATTATTCCTTAATAAGTTATAATCCATGCCTCAAAAAATAGGAGAAATCGATGGGAAATGGTTTAGGTGAAGAAATGGTATAAAATTGGTTGACAGAAAGTGAACAGTCGTCACTAATTTGGGCATAACTATTTCTGTATTTATAATTTGGGAGTGAGACTACCACCATTGGAAACTAGACTTCCGGGGCTTGATTTTAGGCTCAATAATCACTCAAAACGGAGTCCCGAGGCAAAAGATATGCTTATTCAAAGTTGGCTGAATAGAGTTGTCTCCCGCACGCGCGGGAAACAGAGCCGCACGTGCGGCCCTGGACAGTTTGCAGTCCGAAAATGGCTAAAAAATTGGAACTTCTCATTTTCAAAATCAAACCTCAATTCCATGTAAATCAAAGCCCAAAACCCTTTAGTACATGACAAATTTCACATTATTAATCTCCATCAAACATCATAACCTCAAAATATTACTCAATTCCCAAGCACAAGAACACAGAAGCATAATATAGCCATAGTTGGGGTTCAAAGTTCACATCTCACTACAACAAAACTAACTATTCACGGCATCATGTTTACGACATGCATTAAAAGCATGTCGTAGTTAGTACATTTTACGGCATTTTTTTTTTTTGCAAGCCGTTAATGTTTTGTCAATAACAGCATACATACCATGTAAGTCGTTGATTCATATATTTATAGCATGCAAAAGTATGCCGTAAAAAATGTATGTTTTTACGACTTACAAAAATATGTCGTAAAATATTTCCATTTAAGACGACATACATTTCATGTTGTAAAATATTATAACTTTACACGACATACATTAACATGTCATGAAAACTTCTACAAAAAAAAAAATAATAATAATCAGAATTTTTTTATGGCATGCAAAAGCATGCCGTAAAAAATGTATATTTTCACGGCATACAAAAATATGTCATAAAATATTTGTACTTAAGATGACATACATTTCATGTCGTAAAATATTATAACTTTACACGGCATGCATTAGCATGTCGTGAAAACTTTTATTAAAAAAATTTCAATCCGATTTTTTTATTTATTTAAAAAAGCTAACAATTTCCAACCAAGCTTCTCACCTTAAATTTTCCTAATTGAGGACAATATAAAAAATAATTTATACATTATTTTATAATTTAGTGTCTCTTTTAAGGGATAATCACACCCAGTGAGATTTTGGGGAAAAAAAAATTACACATCCATGAAAAAGTTTATAATTTTAATGATTAATATTTATATAGTTTCTCACTAATTTGTAATTATTATTTTTTAAAATTTCCTTGATTTGATATTTTTCTTTCTTTTAATAATTTCTTTATTTTTTACTTTTTAGATGTGTCTAATCTGAATACAACTAAAAAATAAAATATTTGTAAAAAAATAATAAAATATAATATATATAAAATGTATTAAATTTTATATTTTTTTGAATTTAGTGATTTTGTTTTTAAAAAATTAAGAAGTAAAACATTATTAAAATTAAAATAAAATATTTCTTTTAATAAAAAGTAAATTATTTGAATTTAAAAAGTAAAAAAAATTATTTAAAATATTACAAATATTACAATAACTAAAACACTGAAAAACATTTTAGGCCCTTACTCTCTCACTCACTCTCTGGTATCGATCGAGCTCGATCTCTCTCTCTCTCTCTCTCTCTCTCTCAACCCTCTCTAAACCCTAATCTCTCTCAACCGATCGAATCAGCCTTCTTCAGCCTTGATTTGATCTCAAAGCAATTGGTGATTCATCTCAGATCCAATCTCAGAGCGATTGGCAATTTCGATTTTGAGATTCCGAAGCTCCACCGCCTCCACCATCTGCACCGGCGAGGGAAGCACGGACCATCGTCTACTAAGGTGAGCACCACCGTCTCTCTCTCTCTCTCTCTCTCTCTCTCAGTTTCGTATTCTCTTTCTCTCTCCCTCAAGCTCTTCCCGTCGAGTTTGAGCAATTGGTTTGTGTATCCTTGTATATGTTAAGTTTGTGTATTTTGTTATGATATTACAAACAAAGTTACTTGATTGGGTTGGGACACAAGGTTTAGTTTAAAGTTACTTCATAATTAGAATCCTTGCTATTTGCCAAGGAATTAAACTCTAATTATTACTGTTTTTTCATTTAGGTTGTTGCACTAGCTGTGCTGTTCGTGTAAAATCTGGACAAATTAGACAGCCTGAAGCATTAGGGATATCTGCAGAATTGAAATCTAAGGCACGTAAAATTCTCCTTCTGGTTGTGATTTTTAATAGCTTGTGATTAGAGGATGAGTTTGGATTCTTGTCTCTTATTCTGATGTTGCATCCCCAAAATTTGTTTATAGCTCATATTTGTGTACATGCATCACAGATTGAAGTTTAAGATTGAATCATTTAGAATTTAAGAATGAGGCATTTGGGAAAACTGCATAAACCCAAAGTATTCACATAATTTTCTATATATTGAATATTGTCCGGCTGTACAATAAATAGCCATATTAAGCTGGAGCTATTTGAAAGCTGTGGGTTATTAGTCATAGATGATTCACTTTTTGACAAGTTAAGAGGGCATGTGAAATCATAAGTGGTTTGAGAATTTCATCCATTTCCAAGGTGTCTTCCTTGGTGGATATACGAAGGTAGTAGTTCTTTTGTTTCTGTGTAATATTCTTACTTTTTATTTTGATTAGAGCTAACCTTCCTCCTCTCTCCTGAACTCAATTTATCCCTGGCCTAGAAAGAAAAGAAACCCCAACAAGAGTAGCTTTCATTGGATTGGGAGATGGCTTACTTTTTGGTTGTTGCACATCTTGTCATTAAACAACTTAATGCAGCCACAGAAAAGGAAAATGTTTTTGTGAAAAGTAACATAGGAGCTTTCATTGAATTTTTTAATTTAGTCATATGGTTAATTATTGCTGTTAAATTTAGGTTTCCATGCACTTCAGAATTCTTATCATTAGGTGTATTTTGGTTAGTATTTTGTATTGTTTGATCACAGAACTTCGAGATGGTGAGCTTATACATGGAGAGAATTTTAATCTTTTTGCTGCCATGTCTGCCCTGGAGGTAATGGTTCTTCTTGATTGGACTTACAATTTTTAGCGGGCATTGTCGAGTGTGTCTCATTTTCAAATGAGTAATTATGTGCCACTGTACATATTGCTACAAAACCTGAAACACAACAGAGGATGTGTGAGACAACAGTTTTTTCTTTTTTGTAAAATTAAATATGTTATTCTATTTTTTTTTTAATTTATTTTAAGAGGTAAGTGCTGAATTGTGTGTTAGTGATGTAAATCAAAATCATAATATCTCAGTAAGCCACGTTTGGTGTTGAAATTCAAAAAAGAAGAAGAAGGTATTTAGAAGTGTCAAAGCACTTGACAGAAATAAAATCCAGCCCAAATGGGGCCAGTGGACATCCTTCTTCAAGGGAACTTAGGATTCTATCTGAAAAGAGTAGAAGAAAAAGGAAAGAATCTGTACTGGAAAGTACAGGTGGAGAAAGAGGAACCAACCAGAACAAATCACATTTAATCTGTTTTACATTTTTGTAAGGACTGAGATAGATTGACTGCAAAAGTGAAAAATTGTTTAGGGGGAGACCTTTTATTGTTTTTAGTTTTGAATTCCCTTTATTAGTGATAAGATGACATAATGTGCTGCTGTTATATTCTTAATTATGTATTTGAATGTTTTTTCTCTTTTAAAAATTATATAGGACATGTTAACTGGAAGTGTGGTACTCACTAAACATGGCTCCTTTGAATCTCTCTAGCAAAATCTGTTAAGAACCAATCCCCCTATATCTTTGCTACCCATAACTACCAAACACACAGCAAGGCAGAGCAAACATTTGTTGTGATCTTGCCTAGTGATGAACCCATTCATTATTCTTTTATATCTTTAGCAAACACAGAAATCATGTTGCTTGAGGCTGAGTTTATTCACCAGTAAGCCAAAAGGGTTGCTTCTTGCTACCAAGTCAAAAGTAGATTAAGAAATATGGTAATTGAGAACTCACATGCTCAGCACAACCAGATTATTTTGTTGTCTGAAATGAATGAATCTGTTTAATTTGTTTTCTTTACTGGTGCAACTTTCTACTTCCTTAGCTGCTATACATGCCCCTTTAACTATCTCCTAGAAGATCAAAATATAGCAACAATGCCACAATGTTGCAAACACAAGACAAGCTAAAACCTAGTTTAAATTTTATTTATTTAAAAATAAATAAATAAATAAAAGTACATTTTCAAGCCTCATCCTCTTTCAAAAGAACTTGCACAGGTTCCAATTTATTTACATCAAAAGATGAAATTCGTAGCATGTCTGTGGGGATGTATTGGTACAAGAATTTGAGGCAGTGTCATTACATGTTGGACAATAGTAAGACATTTTTCTGCTCTATGAGCACGTGTGATAAATTAATACCTTAATGATTTTTAAGTTACAAAGTTGAACAGTACAGACTAAGGAACAAGCTATGTTTCTCCTAAAAACAATTTAAAAGAGCTTATTTTTCTGTAATGTAGTTTGTATTCGCACTTAAGGATTTATTACCTTTTGAAATACAGGGAACTCAGCTTTGAACATCGTGCATGCGGTTTCCTGAATTTTCTCATTAGTTCCTGGTTCTTGCCAAAACTGGTTGCTAGGAAATGCTAAAATCTCAAAACCTGTCATAAGAATATATATCAGCAATAAAGTTAAGATTAAGACCCCTCAAACTCTTTGAAATAATAGAAAGGAAACACACAACTAACTGGAGTCAAATAACTAACAGACCTTGGTCTTTGTATTTTTCATATAGAACGTTCAATTCTTTGTAGTTTGATTGTGTTAAACCACTGCATTTTTCATATAGAACGTTCAATCTACGACACAGAATTATAATGGGGAGAAAAGAAAATTGAGAGTGGTATATTTCATTTTTGTTTGGATAATTTAGGAGAAAAAATAAGATAAAAGAATGAATTTCGTCCCCTTCTTGTTTGGGAAAGACAAATAAGAGATAAGATTTTTATCACAATGGTTTTTTTGTTTTGCGATATTTTTGTTTTTTTGTTTTTTTTTTTCTCTCATTAAATTGCTTTAAATTGTTTTTTTCCCCTCTTCTTTCATTGGAAATGGACTCATTTACTTATTTAATATGTACATTTTTAACAAAATTGCAGGAAATCAAACAATGGGATAGAGTTTCAAGAAATCCACTTCCAGTGATCTTCAGAAAGTCAGTTGAGGAGTTCTACGAGAATGAGAAACCAAATGAGGTGAATTCTTTTGGCGATTTTGACTATTGCTAGAGAATTTATGGTTGGCTTCAGAGGATAGGACAAATATTCGGTGCATCAATAGGCTGTAATTTTGTTTTTGGACCTAGCCAAAATTGCTCTGGTAATAGGATAGGAGAACCCTATTCTAATTGCAAATTCCAAAAAGAGATGAGTTGATTTCTTGTTCTTTACAAAAAAGAGGATTTCTCAGTAGATGTGCACTTGAAATAGTCTTTGATTAGAGACTCACTTCGATGAACATGGCAATGGCCTCAACTCTTGAGACAATGCCCTAACATCCTTAAGATCCGCACACGATCGTATGGTCTTGGGGCCTTTAGGATAGTGCCCCAGGAATATCGAATAATTTCTAGCAATAGATGGTTACGTCAAAGAGCAATATTTTCCAATATTGGATCCCAAACGAAGTAGCATAAGTTATATTTAATACCTAGGCAAATCAGGTGTGGATTATTCTATAATACATTTTCAAACGCTTTGTCTTCTCGAGTTTGTAGTACTGATTCATCTGTTATGTACTCAAATTTTGAGATGAAGTGATAAACTGGATATGTTTGTCATCTTCATGAGCTTCGAACTTATTTTTCATTTCTACTAATGGCTTATAATTGAATATTTGCTGTTATTGATGATATTTTAGGTTTGCATTTATTGTGAGTTTGTTTATCATCTGGATTTACTTGAGGTTTGTACCTTGTCACGAGGAAAGTATCAAAACTACTTGATGATTGTTGGATCTGCAATTATCAAATTATTTATATCAAAATCTATTCAAAGTAGTTTCATTCTTAAAAAATTATAATGTTATACATAAACTGGATTTTTTTTTTTTATAGTCATTCGTAGCAGTATGCTTATATACTAATACTTCGTAAATGGGATGAATGTTATGCAGTATGCTTATATACTCTTAATTTTTGTAGGATCAAAGTATGGTGTGTCGAGCTTAGCAAATGTCAAATGCAAGTTGTTGCATTGGGAGGGGTCAAACTTGGTGGTTGCAGAAGGCCAAATTGCATCAAGGGATCCCAAGGCAAAGGTGCATCATGCAATTCTTGGACCTTTGTGTTGGAAAGTATGGGTGAACCACGTAACAGTCAACGTGCCGTTGTTTCATTCTACTCATGAGATGTATGATCTTCAAGATGCAATAGGAAGTACGGTTGCATGGCCTAGTCAATTCATTCTTTTGGACGAAATATTGGACTAATTGATTTACAATTTGTAGTTATACTTTTTGGATTTTTAAAGTCGTATTTTAGAGATTAGTGAATCTTATGATTTGGATACTTTTTTTGATTTGTATGTTTGAGGTTGTTATCAACTTGATATGATAGAAGTTGAGGATAAAAGTTAGTATGCAGGTTGTTTGGTGTATGGATATTAGATTTTTTTGCTTATTTCATAGTTGTTGCTTCTGCTTGGTTTGTAACAGATTGCATTTTATAAGCTATTGTCTACATACGGTTAGGCAAGGTCATGTTCCTATATATATATATATTATATTAAAAATAATTTTCTACGGCATGCAAAATTATGCCGTGAAAAGTGTAATGATTTATGGCATGTAAGAAAATGTCGTAGAAGATTATATACAGCATACAAGGCATGTCATAAATATATTAAAAATGACCTTCTACGGCATACAAAATTATGTCGTGAAAAGTGTGATGATTTATGACATGCAAGAAAATGTCGTAAAATACTATATACGGCATACAAAGTATGCCATAGATATATTAAAAATAATCTTCTACGGCATGCAAACTTATGTCATGGAAAGTATGATGATTTATGACATAATAAAAATGTCGTAAAAAGTTATATACGGCATACAAAGTATGTCATTAATGTTTAATTTATTACTTTTTATAATTTTACCTGCATGCCGTAAATGGCGCTCAACTTTCCACGGCATGTCATATAACAGCATTTGTGTGCATGCCGTGAAAGAGTTTTTACGGCATGCATTGCAAGCCGTAAAAAGTCAATTTTGTTGTAGTGTCTTCCATATCAATCCTTGATTTCATGTAATTGATGCTTTAAACATAAGGATTCAAGATAGATGATCATACCTTAGTTCAATCTTTGTCTTCCTCTTAATTCTCTTCCATTTCTCAAGCCTCCATGGTTGATCTCCCTTCTCTTTCTTCAATTCCCTTCAATCCTCTTCAAACCCCCATGATTGTTAAGCTTTTCTTCAAGAATCTTGGACTCTCTTCTCTTTTGTCCCTCACGGTTCTCTTCTCTCTCTTTTAGATATTTTGGGCTCCAAAAAGATGAGACCAACCACTCAAAACCACTCAAAGACATATCTAGATATATAAATAAACACACACACATGGCTTAACACAATAGGGAGAGCCAAACGTGGCCTTACGAATCGCACGAAATCAAATTTCAATTAAAGTTCCCAGGTGACTCTAAAAATTGTGTTGATCATAAATATGTCCCCTGTTCTGGTTTCTGAAGCCTCTAGGGCCTTCAATTTGCAGTACAAAGTTAACCACCCAAATATGCATTAACGAATCAGACAAATTAAATTTCCAATTACTTTTCCCAAATAGCTTTAAAAGTTCCCATTAACATATCTATGTACTCAATTCCGATTTTTAAACCCACAAAGGTCGTCAATTCCAGTTTTAAAGCCATAACTCAACAGATAGTTCTTTAATTCCAATAGATGTAATTAAATTAAAACACATTATCCCACAGTTAAACAAGGATGACTTCTTTTATGCATTTTGGGGTCGTTATAGTTTCACTACGCACGCAACGGTTTTCAAACAACCTACAATCGGGTAAGCAGCCTGTCCTAGTTTGGAATGGTCACTATGGCTTCCGATATGCACTAGGTAGAATGGTCAAAAAGAGTGCCTCGGTGAAAACCGAGGTTTGTGTTCCCATCGTGGCAGAGCCCGTAACTGGTCAGTCTTATGGCACGCAGCCTCCGACAAACCATTCAGGAATAGCAGACGGCAAACACGGTGTCCTAGGCGCACCAATGCAAATGCAATGCAAAGAAACACATAAGTGTAGTCAAAACAAGATATCATGAGTTCGAGTCAAGTTCTCTAAATCCCTAGTAGAGTCGCCAGAAACTGTAGACCGCCCGAACTCCCTCCGCGCCCCCCCCTTTTCGGAGAGGGCACGGATTGTAGTTCTAGCTACTACAGTTCGAACTCCTGTCACGGTTCTGAATCTAATCTCACAAAGTGCAATGTAAGACTGATAAATCACCAAAGAGTCCAAATCCGGCAAATCGTTTTGGAAAATCGATTTTAATCAAGAAGTGCCAAACATGGACTGCTTTGCCAGATTTCAGAGTCGCCACCTAAATGTTTTGTTTTAGAAAATTTAGGAAACCCTAACTCGTGCCTAAGGCCACGTGTCTGTCATCACCAAAGTTGCCTCGGCTTGGGAACTTGGGTACGAAGGGGGAAGGTCATGAAATGAGCACCCCCGCTCGCCCGATCAAAGGATCGGCCTCTACTAACATGATATGTTGTTTTTGAAAACACATGTGTTCTTATTCCGGTTATTAATCTAACTTATTACGTGATGCGCACAACATACAAGTATAGACTCAATCACTCAATTTGGAACAAAACATCTAATGTTTGTTTGTTTGAAAATGGTTTGAAGGTGCTACTCGCAAGTAGGCTAAGACGCGGATTTGCCACTCTCAAGTGGGCTTAAAACAACATGATTTTGCCACTCCGCAAAGTGGGCTTAAAACGTACATTTTGATAAATTGTTCCAATTCAAGCAATGAAGCCTTCATCCACAGGCATTCATGCAGTTAATCAATTAAGCAATTAGCCTTATGGAAAGCAAGCTATCATGGCAGTCACTTACACACATGCAAGGATGCTAAAGCATAAACACTTACAGTGTACTCTGAGCCAAAAAAGAAGCTAATTAGAAATCATGCATGATCCTAACTATACAAGATGCCTAATGCAACGCATGCAAAAATGCAACTAAAATAGGCTTGACTATCTAAGATGGCATATGAATGCTACACTTGATACATGTATTTAAATAGGAATTGAAATACAATGCAGTTTGAATGATGCGCCGAGCCCGGTGCATGCAATACGAATGAATGATGCACGCATGCAAAGTATAAGTATGCTAATTGAAACATGCCCTAAAACTAACCATCAAAAGTTGGTAAATAAAAGGGAGAAAGACGTGCGGTTGGAAGACATTCACACACTTACGCACACTTATTACAACATTGTGCCCTCTCGGCGGAGGGTCCGAATGAACAAGCTAAGCTAGGTACACTAAGCTAAGCTACTTAACTAATCTAATAATCTAATTAGGCAAATTATTACACAACACAAATTGAATAACTAGCTACAACTAATTATTACATCACTTTAATTAATTAACAAATTAACTAAGTTACAAAACCAACTTAGTAAGAAAAAGAAGCTAAATTAGGCTGCCACAGCTCTGCCTTGGAATAATGAATGATGCATGCTCAGTCGGCTTCGCTCGAAAATCCATTACCATGCCTCAAGATGCCTCTGTTTGCACTCTTTTGGACTTCTAAAAATTGTGCCAACTTCCAAGATGCTTCTGATCCACCCTAGGAACATGCTGAGGGATGGTCGGCCAAGAGGGATGGCCGTCAGCCAAAGTTAATGACCATCGGCCACTTCTGACAGCCGATCGGCAGTCTTGGTGGCTGGTCGGCAGCTTTTATGGCCGGTCGGCCACTGCTTCCTGCAATTTCTCCTTTTGCTGCAACAGAGCACAAACAGAGGCATGGTAGTGTATTTGTAAGAAAATGTGTGTGCAACCATACTCCTTATCATGTCTCAAGCTCAAAGGAGTGTAGTGCTCAGCTCTCGAGCCACCAATCACGCATCTCGATGCATGATGGCCAAAGAGTCAAGCTTGCACAATGTTGATGAATGCACAAACAACACATATGACTCGATGAACCTCCACCTTATCATACATGATCAAAGGTATCGGTGACCTAAGGAATGAGGCGCATTTCATCACTTTGAGTATGAAACGTCCCTCATTCCTCGTGTTTGGATTAATGTTCAATCCAAACACAATGCAATGCAACACACATGCAAACAACATGCTATCTATCAATGCTAGAGTGGCACTTATGAGGTTCCATCATATAAGCAATGCATGCATGGCATGTTTGGAGACTAAAGCATCAAAGCAAGTAAAGAGCATCATACAAGAGGCATGCAAGACAATGCTTAAATGGCCAAACCAACACCAAACAGACCTCATGCATGCCAAAACAGTGGCCAATATGATCTGAAATGATAGCATGAATGGCAAGAGAATGATGCTCATGCAATGGCTCACAAACAAGGCATGAAGGTGCAACCCTCAAGAGCACTTAAAGAGTGAAAAACATGGAAGTTTGACAACACTATATGCTCTGGAATAGCATGCCAAATGATGCCAAAACATGCAAATAGCCCAAGCAATGCATGCTAGGAGACTCAAAGCTTAAGGCTAGCAAAGGCATTTGCACCATAGCCATATCAAGCAAGCCCCAAAGGGCCAAGATGACTCAAAATAGCCTCAAGGCAGGTCAAAAAAATGCCAAAACATGCATGGAGTAAAGCTAACACATGTTAGAATGGGAGCCATAAAGCATGACGCATACAAGGCCAATGAAGAGGATTACAATACACCTACCAAAACCAAGCATGAGATGACTTTACCAACAAAAATCAGAGTTGTATCATGGCAAAATGAGGCCAAAAAACACACTGAGATAGTAGCCCAAAAGCTTAGGCATGCATGCATACAAGTTAGGCCATGATCAAGGCATAAAGCATGACTCTCCAAAAGCATTGAAAGAGTGAAGCATGAGAGAGTATGACCACACTACACACACTGAAATCATGGTAGAAATGAGGCCAAAGCATGTAAACAACTCAAGTATGGCTAGAGACTTTGAAACTCAAAGCTAGTGAGCAAGATTGCACTATGGCCATACAAAGCAAGGCATGCATGACCCAAAACACTTAAAATAGAGCTTAAGCATGGCAAAGAATGAGTAAAAGCTTGCTGGACTGGAGCCAAAAACATGCTAGAATGATGGCCCAAAGCATGATGCATGTTAGGCTAGTGAGTGTAATTGCACTACAAGTGCAAGGAGCATGCAAGAGATAACTAAACTGACCCAAAACAGAGCTAAGACATGCTAAAATAACACCAAAAACACGTTGAGATAGAACCAAAATAGGCTAACATAATGGCTCAAAGCATTGAGCACACAAGGCTAAATGGCAAGATTACACTATAAGTATAAAAAGCATGCATGAGGTGATCAAACCAAGCCAAAACAGTGTTATGCCATGCTAAAATAAGGCCTAAGACATGATAAGATGGAGCCTCAAGGAGGTAGAAAATCATGCTAACTTGGTGAGCCATCAATACAAGCACACAAAAGAAGAGGAGGGGGGACAACCCCCACCCATTTGGGGCCTCCAAACACACTTTCTACCACTGAAAATCCACTGGATTTCTGTGGCTAAAAGGCCAAGAGAAGGTGATCTCAAAGGCCTAAAGAGATGGCACAAAACAAAGCCAAACAAGGCACAAAAGGGGGTAGACCACCCCTAACACCAAAGAGGCCTCAAACAAACACTTTTAATACTTAAAAATGAAGCTTTTTACAGTTGAAAGTTAAGCCAAAAGAAGCATGCAATTAAGGCCAAATAAGCAATGAAAACAAAGCTTTAAAGATGCTAAAAACTCACCCTTGAAGAACAACTTCAGAAAAGCAACTTCAAAGGCAAAAACCAAGCTAAAGCCACTCAAATGCAACCTGCAAGAACCTCAGCTCAATAGTGAAGGTGTTTCACTAGGTGCTTTAGTGCAAAAGTGTGAAGAAAAACCACTTTAAGGCACAAACTAGTGCAAATATAGAGAGAGAGGGAGAAATATAAAGAGAGAGGGATATGTTTTCTATCTAAAATTTCTCAATCTCTGAAAGGGGAGAGGAGCCTCCCCTTATATAGAATCACAAGTCTTAAGCTTGTTGGACAAGCTAAAGGCTTGTTACAATCCCTCCATACACGTGTATGGAGGATGCATTCTATGCTCACCAGCTGGCACAGCTGGCAACAAAATATCTGAAAAAGCAAAGAAAAAGGTCTCGGCCAAAAAACATGGCCGACCGGCCATAAAAGGTGCCGACCGGCTATCAATAAAGCCGACCAGCCACCACTGATGGCCGATGGAAAGAGGGCATGGCCGATGGGCATGGGGCCTGGCCGATGGGTTATAGGGCTGGCCAACAGGCCACCCCCTTCCCTCAGAAATAAAGCCACAAGCACTTGGTCCACAACCAAACAAAAAACAGAGAAGTTGAGAGGCTCCAAGGCAAGGCGCACAACCAAGACCTTCAGGAACTCAAAAGGAACACAAGCATGGATGATCATCGAGTGTTCAAACGATGACGTCCAAGTCTTGAGGACGGTCAAAAATAGGGTGTCTACAATATCCCAATGTGGGGGTTACTAATGGCTTCTTGAGAACATAGACAAGCCTTGTTGCAGGCATTGAATAAAGTCAAGCTACCTCTACATACTACACCCGTTCAACTGATGTCCTTGGTCACATCCAGGGACATTACCCCAATGTTGTCATTCACTGACAAGGAATTGCCCCCTGAAGGGACCAATCATAATAAACCTCTTAATGTGACTTTGGAAAGCCATAAGAAATGGATCCCAGTGGTGTTGGTAGACACTGGCTTAGCAATCAATGTGTGTCCGGTGAGGACAGCTTATGCTATAGCCTTAAACTAGCTAACTTTGCACCTACAACTCAAGCCATCCAAGCCTATGACAATACTAGTCGTGATGTTATGGGAACCTTCAAAAGCCAGATATTGGTCAGTCTGTCTGAACATGAGGTTGAGTTTCATGTTATGGATGTACTTGCGACCTTTAATTTGCTATTGGGTGGACCTTGGTTACAACAAATGAAAGCAATTTCTTTGACGGTGCACCAATTGGTAAAGTACTCGTTCAAGGGGGGGTTGCAACAGTCTATGGCAATTCTTCAATCCATCCTCCCTTAGGAAACACCACACTCCAGTTGGAGATATTACATTTGGATGTGTTCCTCTCTGGGTTCACCTTGGCAGAGGCATGGTTGGTGCGGACCACTATGGCAGAAGATGGAGGAAATTATGTGAGCGCATAGTCCATATACATGATGAACAAACAGGGGCATCTCCCTGGATCTAGATTGGGTAAAGTGAGAGGCAAGGAATCACTGCTGCCAAAGAAGTGAGTCATAACCCTCATGCTTTCCGGTTGGCATATGAACAGACTAAAGAGGACTATAAGAGGAAAGGAGATGAAGTGAGGGAAAGAATCAAGGCAACAAAAACTGGAAGGCAGTTTCAGTTGATCCACAAACCAATCATGGGGACTTTGAATGGATGCTTTATTTATCAAGGAGAAGACTTCCCCTTTTGTGGATTCCCAAAACCGTGGATTGAACAAGAGACAAGGAAGAGATACTCGGGGTTTGAGATTTTCTTCAATCATCAGCTGCCAAATAGCAAGGAAGAATGGATCGATCCGAGCATTAATATGGGGCATGAAATAAGTGCCAATTCAGAGAGCAGTGAAGAGGAACTTCTACATATGACACTGACCGAACTCCTGGTTGATTCCAGCACCGGGGCTAAAGACTACTAACTTGGAGGACAGTGTGACTGTTTCTGTGATCGGGGATGGACTAGCAGTGGATTGCACTGATCTTATTCAAGATGCAGCAAAGGCTTCACGTTTGGTTTGGCATCTCAAAAAGGGTTCCAGTGGAAGTTCTAATTCAAATAACGAGTCTGAGTTTGATTCATCAAAGTCTGCTGAGTCAGAATCAGATTCAACTCAGTCTGGTGAGTCCGAGCCTGGCACTCCCAGGGGTGGTAACTTGGGTGCCAAGGTCTTGTCCATGTCATTTTTTAGTTTCTTTTTTGAGTCAACTGTAATCGAGAACCCTGATTTTATCATTGAAAGTGCAGTACACTTTGCTTACTTTTCTGTGCCTTTAGTTTGTTGTATTGAAAGTGATTTTCAAAATTTTGACCAAAACGAAGCAGAAATAAATTCCTCAAGATTTAAAAAATTTACTTGACTGTGAGGAGGAAAGGTGTGCTAAACCCTTATTGGATGAGATTGTGTCAATTAATATGGGTACTGAGAATGATCCACACTTAGTCCAGATTGGTTCCATGTTGTCTTCAGAGAAGCGCACGCGATTAGTCGCTTTGTTAAAAGATTTCAAAGACGTTTTTGCATCGTCTTACGAAAACATGCCTGGAATCGATCCTAAGATGGTACAACACAGGATCACTCTCAACCCTAAAGCCTAACCAGATAGGTAGAAGCATCACAGGATTCGTCTAAATTGGGCATTGAAAATCAAAGAGGAAGTCACCAAGCAGATCAACGCAAGGTTCCTAATGGTGTCCGAATACCCGACTTGGTTGCCAAACATCATCCCAGTTTTGAAGCAAGATGGCAGAATCAAAGTTTGTGTCAACTTCAAGGATTTGAGCAAGGCTAGTCCTAAGGACGACTTCTCGTTGCCACACATAGACAAGCAAGTGGACTTCACTATAGGGCATGCCTTGTTGTCATTCATGGATGGGTTTTCAGGATATAACCAAATCTTGATGGCACCAGAGGACAGGGAAAATACTGCATTCACCACACCATGGGATACCTACTGCTCTAGGTCATGTCATTCAGGTTGAAAAATGTCGGGGCTACGTATTAGAGGGCTGCAACCACAATACTGCACAACATGATCCACAAAGAAGTTGAGATGTATGTGGATGATATGATGGTGAAATCCAAAGAGCGAGAAGGCCACTACGTCATTCTGGAGAAGTTCATTGAAAGGATCAGGGAGTACAAGCTAAGGTTGAACCACAGAAGTGCACTTTTGGGGTGACTACGGGAAAAATGTTGGGTTTTCTGATTACATAGAAAGGAGTTAAAGTAGATCCATCTAAGATCAGGGCCATCTTAGAAATGCCATCACCAAGGACCAAAAAGGTAGTGCGCGACTTTCTAGGAAAAGTACAATTCATAAGACGGTTTATCTCTAAATTAACCTCGACTTGTGAACTACTATTTGGTCTCTTGAAAAAGGGAAAGAAATTCTAATGGGACGATCGATGTCTGTTCACCTTCCAACAAGTTAAGCAGTATCTACAGAATCTGCCTATGTTGTCATGCACCTGTCAGAGACGGAGTCAACTATGGAATGCATGCTAGCACAAGAGTTAGAAGCTAAGGTTGAGAAGGCCATTTACTATCTGCATAAAAAGATGCTGGGGTATGAGACTCGTTACACTCTTTTGCGAAAGCGTGTTTAGGTTTGGTTTGGGCCACTAGGAAGTTGAGACACTACCTGTTAGCCCATTTAGTAATTCTGGTTTTGAGATTAAATCCCATTAAATATCTCTTTGAGAAGCCAGTACTTATGGGTAGCTAGCTCATTCGTTGTTTCTTCTCTCTGAATTTAACCTCAAGTATGTCACTCGCAAGTTAGTCAAAGGAAGGGCTATAGCGGAATTTCTGGCAGGCCGTCCAGTGGAGGGAGAGGAAGAAGTAGAGTATCTATTGCTAGATAAGGAGATCCTATAGGTGGAAGAAGAGTCGTGGAAAATGTACTTTGATGGAGCGGCTAACCAATATGGGTATGGAATAGGTGTGTTGCTTATAGCACTCGATCGTTCCCATATACCCCTACCTTTCAAACTTTGTTTCAAAGTATCCAACAACGAAGCAGAGTATGAGGCATGTATTGCTGGATTAGAAGCTGCCCTAGAACTAGGGGCAATAAGATTGGACGTCATCAGAGACTCGAACCTGGTTGTTTCTCAAGCCAATAGAGATTGGAAGATCAAAGAAGATAAAATGAAAGTTTATCAACAGACGCTGGACATTTGGATTGCAAGGTTCGAAAAACTGACATTTACACATCTGTTAAGAGAGAACAACCAGTTTGTTGATGCATTGGCAACTCTATCCTCTATGGTAGACATACCGATTGGGATTAAGATGCGTCCGATTATTATTGAACAAAAGTATGCGCCCGCTTACAAAACAATAGCTGCAATAGAAGAAGTTCAAGACAAGAATCCTTGGTATTATGACATTTGGAACTTTTGAAGGATATGTATCTACAAGGGGCAAATGCCAAAGATAAAAGGGAAATACGGCATCTAGCCATCCAGTTCATCATCTGTAGAAGTAAGTTGTACAAAAGAGGGCATCTAGGAATGCACAAACTATGTGTGGACGAGGAAGAGTCGAAGCGTCTTATGGAAGCCAATCATGGAGGAGAGTGTGGAGCACACATAAATGGTGTAATGCTAGCCAGGAAGATCCTCAGCCAAGGTTACTATTGGTCAACCATGGAGGACGATTTTGTCAACTTTGTTCGTCAATGTCATAAGTGTCAAATCCATGCTAATCGCATGAATATTCTGCCGTCGAAGATGTACAATATGACTTCACCATGGCCTTTTCCAATTTGGAGAATAGACATCGTCGGAATTATCTCACCGAAGGGCTTGAATTGACACGAGTTCATTTTAGTGGCAATCGACTACTTCACCAAATGGATAGATACGCAACCATATTCTGTGCTGAAAGCTTCGCATGTGGCCAAGTTCATTAGGAATAACATCATTTGCAGATATGAGATGTCGAACGAAATAATATCGGACAATGGCTCACACTTCAAAAAGGAAGTTGCAGATTTAGTTGAGAAGTGCAACGTGGCTTTTCACAAGTCATCAAAATACCAATGTAGTTGTTGAAGCCGCAAACAAGAACATCAAGAATATTCTGCTACAGATGGTGGAAACCTACAAGGATTGCCCTGACAAACTGCCTTTTGCACTTTGGGGTTACAGAGCATCAATCTGAACTTCTACAAGGACAACCCCCTACTCTTTGGTATATGGGATGGAAGCTGTTTTGCCAATCGAAATCGAGGTGTTGTCCCTAAGAATCATGGCTAAGTGTCAGATAACAGAGGCAGATTGGCAACCGAATAGGTTTGAAGAGTTGGTGTTGTTTGATGAAAGGAGATTGAAGGCGTTGTATCATATCTAGGGATATCAGCGCAGGATTGCTAGGGCATTTAACAAGAAAGTCAAGTCTAGAAATCTGAAAGATGAAGATATGGTTCTTAAAGATGATCGAGCTCCTATCCATGACCCTAGGGGCAAGTTCCGACCCAATTGGACCGGTTCCTACATTATCAAATCTATCTAGTCAGGAGAAGCAATCATCCTCTTGGATTTAAATGGCTCAGAATTCTCGCAACTAATCAACATGGACAAGTTGAAAAAGTACAATCCTTGAGAGGCTCGCTAGGCCAAAAACCGAAAAGGGCGACCTAGGCAAAAGTTACACCATAAAAATTGGAAATAAATGAAAATAGAGCTCGCAAGGTTGAAAACCTGAAAGGGCGGCTTTGACAAATGTTAGAGCGTAAAACAAGAGAGTTAATACCTGAGTGGAACCTACTTGGGAACTACGTAAGGCCTTATTCCTATCTTTGGGATACGTAGGAAACTTTATCTTGAAGTTCGGCCCTAACCATTTTCAACTCAACCGTCCTATCCATTATTAATCGGTCCATCTCACCATCAGTCGGCTTGATTGTTTTACATTCATTCGGCCGAAGGTCTAGTTGCAAGATAAAGCAAGTGGCAGAACAATAGTGAAGATGAATGCAGTTGTCGGCAGTCATGATCCTCTTGATTCGGGATTGCATGTCTTGAGGATTGATTCCATGTGTATCAGGTAGTGACCACCTACGAAAATTTGTTTTGAAAGGTTTTAATGAAGTTGATTTTCTCAAAATTTTACTTTTTGCAAAACAAACCATTCTTTGGACCCAAAAAGGAAAATTTTCAATACTCACAACTTTGATTATATGATTTCACAACAAGTGCACCATCCAACTCTAAGGTTAAATCAAAGTTGCTTTTACATCATAAAGCTTGAAAAGAAAAGTCAAAACAATAAACTAGGGCACAGATAAGTCAGGTGGTGGTCCTATGCCTCTTGCCCGCACTCTCAAAAGTTTCTACCACCAAAGATGGCCCAACCCCGTGTCACATCCTCAAGTCAAGCCAAGCCAAGCCAAGCACTCTCCAAAAAGGGCACAACTTAAGCTAGCAACAGGGGCCAAAAGCTTTCTCATCCTCCAAGTAGTGAGATATCGAGCCAAGTGTGAAGCATAGACTGGAAATGGAGCTGGATATTCGAGCCCCTCGTTTGGGCGAGTCTGGTCATGCCTAAACTGTCGGCTGAACCGAAACGGGAAGTAGAAAACACAATGTGTGAGACCGATCAATTGTATACCTGGCTGGCGGGACATGTTATAACTCATCTCGGTCAAGTTAAGCTAAGGGTATCACCAAGTGATGTCAGTTGTAGATCTGTTGCACATTAAGTCGCACCACAACCCCTCTGTGGGAAAACTCACTAGCTGTGAACAAAATAAGTAGGATCTACCTGAGTACTCAGGAAAGGGTCCACAACTTTCAGCTTATGCATCAACCACACTTGGGAAGGGATTAAAAAAACAAAAAAAAAAAAAGAGTTTAAAGAATAGAGAGATTAAAGAATAAAGAGATGTGCATTGGGAGAAAAAGTAAGGAAAGGGTTTTCTTAGAGAAAATAGAGATGGAGTGCCAAAGTGATGTGAGAAATCATAAATGAGAAAGGGTGGGAAACAATACCTGGAGAAGCAGTGGACACCCCACACATCGAGAAGTCACTTGCCTGCGGAAAACATCCAAACCTATTAAGGTTTCGGCCAGTGCCAAGCCTATATAGCTCTGGCACTCCTTAAGGCATTGGGCCACTTCGATCAATCTATTACTGACTCCGTTGCCACAAATAGAGAGCGTGTTGGCGATAACCTCACCAAAGAAGATCACACCTATTTCCGGTACTGGAGAAACGGCGAATCAAACCAAGTGTCCAACTCTCCATCGTGAGCCAAAGATTTAGCCTCATTGAAAGAGAGGCCACACATCTGTTCAATAGCTGGTACATGGCCAAAGAAGGGTTGACGCGTGATCTCTTCATTACGACGAATCTCCATTAGCGCTCGAAACTCTTCAAGAGTAGGATACATCTCTTGCGATATGAAGCAAAATACGTGAGTAAACGGGTCCCAACAACGGGCAACAGCGTGGAGAAATGGAAAATAAAGCAGATTGTGGCTCAAGGAAAAAAGAGTGTTTATGCCGAAACCGTTGAAATTCACTTTTCCATGCCATCCAAAGTGGCTATCCAATCTTTGAGCCTATCAATAAGGAAAATCTCCATTTTCAAAGATAACTATCAAAAAAGTGTTGCTCTGTCATAAAAGCAGCAAGACAAGGCTTTTATAGGGAATAGGGGTGCGTGAGTGGCTGACAAGCTATTGCCAGCTGCCTAATCACATTTTTTGGCCAGCCCACTATTTCATCAGCCGGCCATACATTCAATTGGTCAGCCGGCTAAATATGCCGACCAAGCAGTTTGGCATAAGTATTATATCTGTCCTATTTGTTTTGAGTCTTTTTGTTTCTAGTAAGTCTAAATAGATGTGTTTAGGTTATTTTTACTTTGCTTTTCCTTTGTTGAGTCGCATTTTGTACTCTGGTCAGTCGTTGGCTCAATATTTGATTAAGAACTCATTCTCAGTTTCAATTTTAGAAATAAATCATTTTTGTGCTCAAAGTGTTATGCCATTCTCAAACATGATATGCAAAAAAAATTCTTTTGTTCATAAAATGCACGGTCCGACCCCGATCATAGTTTTTACAAAAATATACAAGCTGTCAAAAAATAGAAAGCAAAAAGTAGAGGACCAATCTGAAGCTACAAAACTTCTGAACTACAAAGCAAAAGAAAAGAGAAAGCGGAGTGCAAACTCAGTGTCAGTTGGGTCAGGTACGCCGAGAAGCCCTCTTCGTCCTCTTTCGAGGATGGGACTCAGGATCACTATCACCATCAGCACCGTTATCATCGGAAGAATGTGACTCTAAGCTAGTATCATCCTCTCCACCCTTGGACTTAGAATGCTCACTCGCCATCTGCTCGGTGTCCCCGCTCTCGGTATCATCTCCAGTCAAGATCTCTCAGAGGATGACGAGGTCTCCTGCACCCGAGATTCTCTATCTTGACTCCAACTCCGGGCATCTCTGCCCTTACCTCTACCTCTACCTCTACCCTCACCCTTGCCGCGTGCAAGAGCCTGTCTGTTTCTCCTCCTCGCAACTAGGGGGGATGCCACTGGTGCAGGCAACGGCTGAAAATAGTTTACAAGAAAGAGTATCAGAACAGCTTAGTGCAGTATTAGTATGAGTATGGCAAAAGGGAACCAGGGCAATCTAAAGAATGAGAAAAATGGATACCTGATGACCGTGGTAAGCGAGCAATGCCTCCCTCCTCCGCACCATGTGGACCAAGGAGTCGACCAACTCGAGGAGGCCATCTAAATAGCCCACCGGTACCTATAATTAAGCTTGAACATCCGCATATAGAAAAAAGGTAGTATGAAATACAAATTGCAAGACAAATTGCATACGTGCTAGACATTAGGGTCCAAAACATACTCACGCTCCTCCGGGTGCTCGAGTGGAATCTGGTGGGCTGTCCCATTTGGTGGCCAGTAAGTGATCACAATTGGGATCGCAGGGAGACCAGCCACATGAATGGCAAGGGTAACACCTCCAGCATCAGGCTCAGCCACAGGAGCAGCACCTCCAGCACACAGGTACATCAACAGCGCCACCTGTGTGAACTCTGGTCAGAGGCTGCATAAGGTGCGTCCGGATAAAAGCAGTGTAGTCCCCGACCCCATGGTGCAGATTAGCATCCTGCCCCGCCATGAATGTCATAATAGCCTCGACAGGAAGACTATCAATGGTCCTCATAGATGGAGGAGGGGGAGCAGGAACAATATGGTTGGCAAGACCCGGAGTCTGGTGCACAAAGCATTCCCTAAATACCAAGTCTTGCAGAAAGGACCCTCCAGTTGAATCCTCAATCGGGATGTATCCCAAGAACCGGCATAATCATCCCTTATCCCTGTAGGCATGATCACTTACGGCTGCCACGTAATCTACAAACAAAGGATTCACAATTGAAGTCAGTTGTCAAAGTAAGGGCCAAAGTAATAGAGATGGAATGGAAATCAGTATGAGTTTCAGATTACCTAATGGGCTGTCACTGTGTCAAAAAAGTGGCGGTAGTAGGCAAAAGTAGTGACACTACGGTGACGAGGGTAGCACTTGCCATCGTACAACCTCGAGCGAGGCACAGCTGGTGTCACTTCATCCTTTAGAGCTGAGGCAAGAGTAGGGAAGTAAGCATAGACCCAATGTTGCCAGAAGAGAACAGTTTGTATGTCAAAAGGTAGAAACAGAAATAAAGGTAGAAAATGCAAAGCAGAAAGCATAATTTACAACAAAAATTGAAAACAAAAGTGCAAGACATACCTCCCAAGCTCTCCAGTAGCCGCGAACCTTGTTGGAACTGGAACTCGTCTAACCATACAGGGTGGCAAGGCCAGCACCACCCCAGTCGTGGAAACAAACCAGTGGCAAAACCACCAGTGCACTCAAAAGGTATAAGCCCAGGATGTTCCACATGTTTGCAAATAGAGTTGTGCTAAGAAAGTACTGTAGACACCCCATTTTTGACCGTCCTCAAGACCTGGACGTCACCGCTTAAACACTCGGTGATTATCCATGTTCGTGTTCGTTTGGAGTTCCCGGAGTTCTCGGCTACGCGCCTTGCCTCAGGACCTCCGAACTTGACCGTTTTGTGTCTGGTTTTGCACCAAACACTTGTGCTTTGCCTTGGAGGGGCAGGGAATGCCTTGTGAGGCATCCCCACACACCACCGGCAGTGGCTAGAGGCCACCGGCTGGTTGGTGTTGCCATCGGCACTATATTGTGCCGGTCGGCACTCTTTTGTGCCGGTCGGCAGTCAATTTTGTCAAAATGACAATTTTGCCCTGCCGACTACTGTTCAGTTGCTTTTTGAGATATTTTGAAGCAGCTGTATAGCATTTGTTTCCCCTCCATACACGTGTATGGAGGGATGAGCCTTTGGTTTGCTTAGCTTGTAAGCTTTGTTGCCTATAAGAGAGGGCTCTCTTCTCTTGGCTCAAGGGTTAGAAAAATGGACATTTTTAGAGAGAAAAGACAGAGAAGAAGCTCTGGTTCTAGGTTAGAACTTGTGTATCTATCCTATCTCTCTTTCCTCTCTTGTTTCTACACTAGGTGCTTTAATCCATATTATTGCACACAACCACCTAGTGTTTCACCTTCCTTCGGTTACTGAGGTTCTAAGGGCTGGTTCTTGAAGTTTTTGGTTGGATTTGAGCTCAAGGAAGCAACAACATCAACCTTTGTGAAGGTGGTCTTCAAGGGTAAGAAACTACCCCTTTTTACCCCATTTTTGCACTCCATTTTTGCATAGTTTAGAACTGTTTTTGTGCTTAGCATTCAATACAAAAAAGTTCTATTTTTTAGTCCTCTTTATTGTTGGTTAAGAGTGTTTTGTGCTTTGGGGAAGTTTGACCACCCTTAGGCCTTGAAAAGGCCTCATTTTGTGCTATTTTGTGAGAGCTCCGGGATTTTGGTGTTGGGATCTCTTCACCACTGAAATTTTGAGGGATTTCAGTGGTGAAGATGATGCTTTGAAGTCCCAAGAAGGAGAGGGTCACCCCCTCTCCTTGTTGTCCTTGAAAAGGACCTATTTTGCCTCTTGAGGGAGCCCCATGTTTGGTTGTTTGTTGGTTATGCCATGGCTGTATTTTGTGCTCATATTGCCATATTATAAATTTGTATCATGTTGGTTTTAGTACTCCTTGCATGTTTTGCATAGATGCTTTGTAATGCCTCTTTAGTCCTTTAACATGCATTAGGTTGTGTGCCTCTATTCTAACATGTTTTAGGCTTAGATTCATGAAGCTTGTATGCTTATTTTTCCATGAATAAGGTCTGTCCATGGTTACTTTGGTCGATCTTAGCTTGCATCACATAGCCTCTTTGCATTTGGCTTGTTGGCCTTAAGAGCATGAAAGTATAGCATGCCTTGCTCGCATTATTTTCAATGGTTTGGAACCATTTAGCATGCTATTTCAGTCCCTTAGACATGCTCGAATGATTGCCTTGCATGCCTCTTTGAAGTTTTGAAAGCATATGTTGTATGCCTAATGATTTGGTCATTGTGTGTGCCTTGCTCTAGAGCCACTTAGATGCCATCTAGGAGGTCCCTTTTGTATGGTCTAAGGCTGCCTTAGACCTGTTTTAAGCCTTCTTGGCCTTGTGAGGCTTGGTTGGCTTAGCCATGGTTTAGGTCTCCTTTGGCTTGCCTTGGATGCTTGGACCATTTATTGCATGCTTAGTCTATTTCGTTGCTTGGTTTGGCACCATGTCCAACATGACTTTAAAGCTTATATATGCATGTTAATATGTCCATGTTAGCCTCTTTTAAGTATCCTTAAGAGTTGCTTGTTTATGCCTAAGTGTTGGATTATGTATGCTTGCATGTGTGCATGTATTGCATATATCTTAGCTTTCACTCCTATGGCATTTGGCCACTGATTTTAGGCTTATTTAGAGCTGCCTAACCTATGTGCAAGACCATCCTCTTGTTGCTTGCATATGCTCCTTGAGTGTTGTAATGTATTGGTAAGTAAATGCATGTTAGGACTAACATGATTGAATGAAGTCACATGCTTGTTTGCATGCTTAGACACCCACATTACACCTTGCATACTTGATGGTTGACACTGGTGTTTCATGCCTTGTATGTTTGTTAGCTTGTATGCTCCTTTGCATTGGCATGATTGCATACTAGTTGACATGTCTAGGATTGCATCACATAAACATGCATGCTCTACCTCTTGACCAAGTCATGATAGAGGCTTAGCACCCTTGTGTGTTTGTTTGGTTTGCATGCATTTGAAATAGAAGTTGCACATTTGGTTCTTTGGGCCATCATGCATGGAAATGCGTGATTGGTGGCCCGAGAATCGAGGCGCATGCCCCCTTTGAGTCACAAATATGATAAGGGGCGTGATTGGTGCACACATTGTTGGAATTACATTGCCATGCAAGTTTTTGCCCTCTGCTGCTGTGAGTTGCAGGTTCTGCAGACATTCAGTGCTGGCCGGCAGTATTTAGTGCCGACCGGCAGTCTATTGATGGCCGATGGATGAATTTTGTGCCGGTGACTTCATGCTGATGCCGGTGGAAGTCCTACTCAGCCGATGATGTCCCTCAGTGTCCTGGAAGGCACTCCTGAGACTTTGGCAGTCTTCTGAGATGCAAAGCAGGGAAAACAGAGGCAATCTAAGCATGGCAGTGCAATTCCGAGCAAGTCCCGAGCATGCGTTGCATCCGGCCCTCATCTCGAGGCGGTTTACTGCTTTAATTAGATTAATTAATTTATTTGATTAATTTAGTTGGACTGTAATATTTTAATTAGTTTGCGTAGCTAATTAATCTGTATTATTCTTTTGGTCCCTCCGAGCGAGGGCATATTTGTAATAAGTGTGGGTGAGTGGTTTGTATGTCTTCCAACCCCCACTTCTTTCTTCCCTTTTATTTACCTGCTTTTAATGGTTAGTATTAGGGCACGTTTATTTTAGCATACCTTATGCAATGCATGCGTGCATCCATACATTTGTTTACATGCACCGGGCTCGGTACATCATACAAACTGCATTGTATTTTTAATTCCAAATTGAATACGTGATAATTGTAGCATTTCACATGCCATTTTAGGGTTAGCCGAGCCTACTCTAAACTGCATCTTTGCATGTGTTGCATTAGCCACTTAACATGAACTAGGACATGCATGATTGCTAACCAGTTTATTTTTTGGCACGGAGTACGATGTAAGTATCTATGCTTTAGCATCTCGCATGCGTGTGAATGTTAACATGACAGCATGTTTACCATGTGGCTAGTTGCTTATGTGATAAACTGTTTGAATGCCTGTGGGTGGAGGTTGGATTGCTTGAGTTGGAATAACTCATTGAAATCCGTATTTTAGCCTACTTGCGAGTAGCAAATTCCAAAGCATTTTCAAAGAAAACGGATATGCAATGCTTATTTCCAAATTAGGCAATCTAGTCTATACTTGTTTGCTGCGCACATAACATAGTAATTCTAGGCTAATAACCGGAATAAGAACACGTAACGTTTTCAAAATCGGATATCACAGTTAGTAGAGGCCGGTCTTCGGACCAGGCGAAAGGGGGTGCTCATAGCTGACCTTCCCCGATCGTACCCAAGCTCCCGAGCCAAGACTACTTTGGTGAGGACGGACACGTGGCCTTCGGCACCGAGTCTGGATTTCCTAAATTTCCCATTTTAAAATATTTAGGTGGCGACTCTGTATCTGGCAAAGCAGTCCATGTTTGGCACTTCTTTTCAAAATCTGTTTTTCTCAAAACGATTTGCCAGAGTTGGACTCTTTGGTTCAGATTAAGAACCCTGACAATTGGAGTCCGAACTGTAGTGAACCCAATATAACGGAACGGGACTAACCCTCCACCCTCCCTTGAGCGTTCGGGGACGTCTACAGGTACATGAGAATCCTCTTGTGTATTGCTTTACCTGCTCCTCAGTCGTCGAGTGACTCCTATTGAAGTAATTGTAAAACCAACTATACTGTACCATAGATGGCCTATCCAATTGAGGGCGTGCTCCAAGAAAATGAACCCAAGCAGTCAGCCACTGGCCTATGTCCAAGTCAAAGGGAATCGGATCACCCCCTATCGATAGCCCAGTGATCATGGAAAAATCATAGGGCGTCATCGTCATTTCCCTTGTGGAAGAGAGGTGGAAGGAGTTAGTGGTGTCCCATCACCTCTCTACCAAGGCACTAAGCAAAGGTCGGCTCGCCTACAACTGTGAGAGCCCAGACCAAAAGAGGCCGAAGCTCGCATCATCTACCATCTCTCGGACCTTGGCAAGGAGCACCTAGTACCAATCCCTCACCATCACGGCCCCTAACACCTCCAAGAGTAAGGATCGCACTGTGGTGAAAGAAAAATATGTTAATACATGGCTAGATGAAAGACTATAATGAATGTTAAAGCAAAGTGCATGAAGGGATAAAGGTCCTTACCTCAGAAGCATTGTGGGAGAGGTGCAATGTGCAGTCTCCTAGGAGAAAGTCCTCAGGCGCTCCCCAGTAGAAGTCATCGAAACTCAAAATACCACCGAGAAGCCATCGCGTGAGTATATGGGTGGTAAGTGGTTGGGTCAAAGGGCCTCCCCCTCAACGGTGGCAACTCAATCTCAGGCTCAGGCTCAAGCTGAGGCTGGGTAGGGTAAATCTTCTTCACAGTAATATCAGCACGAATATCCCTTACCGCCACATTTGCCTCCTCTAACATCAGGCCTTCTACACCCATAACGGGTAGCAGAATGAGTACCTTAGGATGGGCATCACCTTGTGGAGCATCATCAGCCATGGAAAATGTGTTGGGTGGTGAGAGAAAAGCAAGAAAAATGAGCGAAATAGGTGAAAAACCCCAAGACCAAATCCGGGGAGAGAGAGAAAATGAGGGGAAAAAATGAAAACTCAAGAGTGAGTATGAAAAACTAAGAGAACTGTGAGAAACAAGCCAAAAACAATGAGAAGTCCAAAAACTCAACCAAATCAAAATCCAATCGGTTCAAAATGTAGAGGGCCAAAGGGTTTTCAAGAAAAAAGTTTGCGAGGATCATTGGGTAAAGCGAATAAAGTGAAAATCTTGAGGGGGAGAGAGAGAAAGTACCTAGAGAGAGAGGGATGGAGTTTTCGGATTATACATGTGTGAAATGGGGAGTCAAAAGTGTGTTTAAATGTGCCTCAGGTGTGAAAATTCGTAACTACCCCCGAAGTCAGTACATTTGGCCGGTTGACCATTCTTTTGTATAGCCAGCTGACTATTCAAGTGTGTTTTGGTGTGTCATGCTGGAATTTTCTCTAATTTGGGCATGGTTGTTCTTGTATTCATCTTAAAAAATGGAAAATTGGTGTATTTGAGTTTTCTTCAACTTCAGAAAATTTTGAGATTGCATTCCGGATGCACCGTCCTAGGTCCTACCATTTCTCCGAAGTGTAAATGTGCCTCGAGCTCTAGGTCGAGCAGGTTTTACCGTCTTTTCAACATTTGAAGACCTTTGAATTGTGAGTTGAAGGGGCAAGTTTGAAAAATAGAAAAAAGAACAAAAAAATAAGGAAAAGAAAAAAGAGATCCCCGTCAAAGTAAGGCAGTTCATCGCCACTTCCCCCTATGGGTTGTTTCCAATGCCACAACTTTTTGTTTATTTTCTCTATTATGTTGCATGGAACATGTATCGCATTGTATTTCGCATCAGCTACAGCAATTATATTGCATTCATATGCATCGTGCCTATATCATCTTATTTTATCCACCCTTATCACCTGACGGTGTGATTTGTCTTGTATTCACCCTTTTCACATTGCATGCATTAGGCTTCTTCTCCCTTATCACATGTGTGGTTTGGCCTGTACCCTTTCACCCTTTCTGTGCGAGGCATAGTTTGGCTAGTATCTTTCACCCTTACCACACGAATGTGGTTTGGCTTGATATCTTTTCATCCTTTCTACACTCAACGTAGTTTGGCCTGTATCTTTTCACCCTTACCACAGGAATGTAGTTTAGCTTGTATCTTTCACCCTTACCACACAAAGGTAATTTGGCTTGTATCTTTCACCCTTACCACACGAATGCGGTTTGGCTGGTATCTTTTCACTCTTTCTACGCGAGGTGCAGTTTGGCTTTTATTTTTTTCACCTTTTCTGCGTGAAGTGTAGTTTGGCTTATATCTTTTCACGCTTTCTACGTGAGGCATAGTTTGGCTTGTATTTCTCACCCATTCTGCGCGAGGCGTACTTTGGCTTGTATCATTCACCCTTTCTACGTAATATGTAGTTTGGCTTGTCCCCCTCTCTGCATTATGATTTTTGAGTGGTATGCTCATCTATGATTTTGATCATTGCATTGAATATTGTTCGTATCCTGCCCCTAAACTACGCTGGTTTGATTCCTTGCAAAGGGATACATAGGCAACTCTCGGGTTTAACCAACTGCATCTGCATTTTGTTTGTTTGCCCAAGTCCTACGACCTTGTCAAAAGGGTCGTCTTCGAGCTTTGACATTCATTCACGTTAGGAAATGACTTCAAGCTCTGTCAAAGAAAGGTAACTGTAGACACCCATTTCAATTGTCCTTAAGACTTGGGCGCTTCATTCCAATTACCCAATGATGAAACGTTACGCTGCACAATCTTTCGAATCTTCAACAAAAGAATTCGATTTCAAGCTTCAAAACCTAAACCTTATACCCCATTTTGACCAAAACCTTCTTTTTTCTTCCATGACCACTCAAAAAGCTGTAGGCCCATTTACGGACCGGCATACCATTTTCCTGGCCGGCCGTACAATTGATTGGCTAGCGGACCATGTTTAGCATTATGTACTGTATTTGCAGCACATGCTACTCCCATGCACAGGATTTGGCCACCTATCCTTTTTTGAAGATATTTTCGACGTAAGAGGTTAAAATTCTATAAATAGAACCCCCCCTCAGAGTTTGGTGTTAGAAAAAATTTCCAAAAGGCTTAGAAGCTTGTCTAAAACACTTCTCTACCCTCTTGAATATAGATACACTATAGAAACACCATTGAAGCTGAAACTTGAAGCTTTTTGCTGAAGTTTTGAACCATATTTCAGACACTAGAGGGTGTTTGGATTGAAGTTTGCTAGCTAAGAAGCTCTTCCTCTTTCCAAGAGGTTAACCTTTGAACTCTTTTCATCCCCTTTTGTTTCACTCTTTTGCTTTTCATTTCTTGTCACAATACATTGATTTTCAAAGTTATTTTAGGCTCAAAAAACTTTGTTAAGGTGGAAGGGTTAGTCTCCCTTCGATAGGCTTATTCATTAGTTGTATTCCTTTTTTTTGGCTTTCAATCTTTTTCTCTTGTTTTTTTTTTTTTTGGGATCAGTTTTAGCAATGTTTTAGGTTGTTTTTGTGTGATATGAACTGAATATAGGCTTATAAAACAGTCTTAGTCCTCCCTAATACATGACTTCTTACTTTATATGTTTTGAATACTATATTTGCATTGTTGTAATAGCGTAATAATCCTCGCGGATTTGGTGTGTTTAGGATGTAGCTGACAATTAGTTTGAGTTGATCACTTTACTTTTCTTCTTATAGATTTCCATATGTATATTGGAACCTTGTGGTCATGATTGGTTTAGAGCTTAGCCACCCCCCCCCCCACAAGTTTGATTAACTAGCTATAAATATCTTGCTTTCATACTATTGTTGTTCACCTTGAAGCTAGGTAGTAGCTTTCGTGTCAAAAGTGTTGAAAAACTCTCTTCTTAATCATTTTTGAAACATGGAAATGGATATCTCATCCTTGTTCCATGAATAAAAGAGGAGTTATCGCCAATTTTTGACGAGTTGTATGTTTAAAGCTTTAACTAGTTAGCTTGATTTTTGCCTTCCTCTCTTTTCTTCTTTAACATTGTCGTAAGCTCTCTTCTAGTTCCATCTTTGAAGCATGGAAAAGGATGTCTCATCCGTATTCCATGAGTAGGAAGATGAGCATACAACAAATTTTCATAGCTTTTATTCATTTGGTTAGTCTTGTTTTGATTTTGCTTTGAAGCCATATGAGAGCTCTTTCATCGGAAGTATTAGAGGCTCTTCTAGTTCCTTTTGAAGCATGGAAATGGATTTCAATCCATGTTCCATGAGTAGGAAGAAGAGTCTCTAATTGCTTTCCTTAATGAAGTAATCTCTTATTAACAAGCTTCTCTTTCAAAAATGGCTTTCTTTAAACCTACTCTCTCCAAATTTGAGTACTCACTTACTCTTATTTTCTATGAGATATAGTAGGTTTCAGCCATTTCTTTGAATGCTTCTAAATTAGCTTTAGTTTTGTATTCATCAAATATTTCGTCGCATTGCTTCTCCACTCATCATCTAAATACCCTTGGGATGTTTCATGATTTATGAAGCAAACCTATTCTCTCCTTGAATATCTTAATGATATAAGGGAACATGAAGGATGAACATGCTTTGGAAATCCTTTGTTTTTGCTTTGTTCCAGTTCTGTTGCAACAGGTTGTCTTCTAGAAACAATGGCCATCCGACCATCAAAGTGTACGGCCGACCAGTTCATCAGGCTGGCCGATCAACTATTTTGTATGGCACTGGTGGTTATTCAGATAAACAGAGCAGATCTCGAGGTCAAAACAAAACTGTTTTCTAACGACGAACAGGGCAATTTCTGGCAGCAAACAGAGAGGCTTCCCGAGGATGTTCTTGCTTGTGCTCACGCAATTCCCTTATTCAACTCCTTTAGATTAGTTGCTTTGAAATTTGTATTTTGTAATAATTAGTTAATTCATTTGTGTTTGTAATAATAACGTGGTGACGAAATTATTTTGTCACAGATCAATTTGGTGACAAAAATTTCACTATAGAAGACAAAGTGATTCTGTCATTGAAGAACTATTTTTTTGTAGTGCTTGCTACTATTTACATCAATGAGATTGTTCGTTTGCGTGGAGTTCCAATATCCATTGTTTCAGATAGGGATCCAAAATTTGTGTCTAGGTTCTGGAAGAGTCTTCAAAGGATAATGGGAACAAAGTTGAGGTTTAGTACATCTTTCCATCTGTGAACCAATAGGCAAACAGAAAGAACTATCCAAGCGTTAGAGGATATGCTTCGAGTGTGTGCTTTGGATTTTTAGGGAAGTTGGGAAACCTATTTGCCACTAGCGAAATTTGTATACAATAACAGTTTCACTTTAGCATTGGCATGGCATCTTCTGAAGCCTTGTATGCAAAAAATGTAGATCTCTGGTTTGTTGGACAGAAGTTAGTGATAGAATGTTACTTGGTTCTGAGATTGTGCAAACAAGTACCGAGAAAATTAAGATCATTCGGCAAAGGTTCAAAATTGCACAAAGTCGACAAAAAGTTATGCGGATCAAAGAAGAAGAGCTCTTGAATATGATGCCGGTGATCATGTGTTCATTAGGGTAATTTCGATGACGAGTCAATCAAGGTTTGGTAAGAAAGGCAAATTATCACCTCGATACATTAGGCCGTTTTAGATTTTGGAAAGCCTCGGTCCATTTCCGTACCAAATTGCTTTACCTTCGGGAATGGAACAAATGCACAACGTGCTTCATGTGTCAATGTTGAGGGGCTCTCTCCGAGATCCATTCCATGTTATTGATTATCACCAAATACCTCTCGACGATAATATAGAGTTGTAACATGCTCGGGGGCTACCAGTGCACGTTAAACAGTCCGAACCCTCGATCTCTTCGATCTAGTCTCACAAGTGCAATGTGAAACATAGATGAGAGTCCAGATTTGGAAATTTTTATAGAAAATCCATTTTATTGCAAAACCATTGCCAGAAATGGACTGCATCACTAGATCTTAGAGTCACCACCTAATATTTTGGAAAAAATTAGGAAACCCGTGACTCGTGCCAAGACCATTGTTTGTCGTAACCAAAAATGCTTAGCTCGAAACCTTAGGTATGAGAGGGAGAGGTCATTAATTGAGCACCCCCACGCACCCAATCAAAGATCGGCCTCTACTAAACCATGATATGAGTTTTATTAACTTTATATGTTCATGTTCTAATTAGGTCATAAATCCTAAAAATTACTATGTGAAACAAACAAGTATAGATTATGTCATTCATTTTAGAACAATTTGATTTCATGTATTTTGAAAGAGTTTTGAAGACGTACAACCTAAAGGAATTGAGTTTATGAACATGAAAAATCAACATTATTCCAAATTAAGTGACACAACCTCCATCCACCGACATTCATACAGTTATATCAAGTAAGCACACTGACTCATGGTAGAATCCTAAACATGGTAAGAAAAACACACACAAGCGGGATGCTAAAGCATAAATACTTACACGTTTATCGATGTCTTGCACAAAACAAAGTTAGAAAAATAAGCATGATCTTATATACAAAATCCTAATGCAATTCACACATGAAATGGAACTGAAGATTTGGTTTCCACTAGATGACATGCGAATCATTTCAAGAACATGATGTAGCGCACATAATCACATAGGAATTGATTAAATCCACAAATGCAAATTAAGCCGAATCAAGGTGCATGAAGCATGGATATGATTACCAAAAAAAAAAAATATGATACATATTCACAAATAAGAAAAGCAAATAAAAGAATGGGATCAAAATAAGTGAGGCGAAAAATTATTACAACACTTTGAATAAATAATCACGAACCAAATGAGAGAGAGAGAGGAAGAAAATATTAAAACAAAATAAAAACAAAACCTCACAAAATACTCAAATGAAAAGAAAATAAAAGCTTCATGCGCATTGGAGATCACCGGGAATTGGTATGCTTAACACCAGAAGGCTACGCCATCTTGTCCAAAAGAAGCTAACCGGCCGCCCAAAAAGGCCGGCTGGCTAACTAGGCCTACCAAAACATGTCTTGTTGCAAAACTGAAAAAATGAACAAACAAGAAATATGTAGATGGCTCAACTAACCACTACCATTTAGCTTACAAAAAAACTAATATCAAAATTAAAACAAGAAAGCAAATATAAGATAGAAAATGTAAGAAAATGAAAGAAATTGAAAATTCACCTTCTAAAGAAAGAATGAACTTCTAGATTTTCAAAGTTCCTTTTGATCACCCTCAAGGTTATGAATTATGTTCTTAATCCTCAACTCTAAAATTTGGAATTTTAGCTAGAATGACAATTTTGGGATGTTTATTAGTGTGTGTGGGAAAGATTGTGAAAACCTAAATTTCACAATTCATTCTAGTCTTCTCACTTTTGACAAAACTGAACACTCTTTGTTCGAAGCTACACAAGTTGGCTATGAAAGAAATTTTGGGACCAACAATAGTGTGTAAGGATGAAATATCAATGTATTGGAGCTCTTCGAAGAAAATAAAACTGTATAAGGAGTATAACAGCGTAATGGAATGCAATGCAATGCAACGGAATACAATCCAAACATATTCACATAAAAGAAATAAATGTAATTGATGAATAGTTTCAACTAACAACCCAAGAAAAGGGAGGTATTAATAAATGGTGGCTTGGACTGCCAACCCGAGAGAAGGATAATTTCGTTATCCCGAAAAAGGGCCTGTACAAACCGAGTGGTTTTAATCTAAAACCCAAAAAGAAGGCCATTTGTAACTGATGAAAAATGTTATAATCAAATGTTGATGTGAATAGATTGTAACCAAGTGATGCAACAGTAGTAGTTGTAACTAGGCAAATGATATTCTAATGCAATTGAAAGTTGAATTCTTTTTCTTTTTCTTTTTTTTTTTTTTTTTTTGTTCAAAATGCTTGATTTATGCAATATATGGCGAGGCAAGCCTCATGCAAATGATGCAAAATAAAGGGGTACAATCGAAACACACTTACATAAGAGAAGGAAATCTAACTGATGAATAGTTTTAACCTACAACCTAAAACAGAAGTGGTATTAACTAAAGATGGTTTCAACTAACAACCCAAGAAAATGGAGGTATTAACCAATGGTGGTTTGGACTGCCAACCCTAAAAAGGGATAGTTTCGTCATTTCAAAAAAAGGGCTAGTACAAATCGCGTGGTTTTAACCTAAAACCCAAAAAAGGGGGAGGGGGCAATATTAACTGAGGGTGGTGAAAAGGGTGGTCTTAACCAACAAGCGCAACCTAGACTGTACCTCAATACGAAATAGGGGATTGGTTTCAACTGGGCAAGGGAAAAAAGTTGTAACAAAAAAGTTTGAGGTGATGTGAATAAATTATAACCATGTATGACAAATGTAATAGACAGTGCAAGTGTGATGATGAATGCAAAAACACGAAGGGGCAATGTGAGACATAAAATATGCAATGGTGAATGCACGATAATAATATGATTGATGCACAACAGATGAATACACAAATGATTTTTTTTTTTTTTTGAAAATTTTCTTCTTTTTTGTTTTTTTTTTCTTTTCTTTTGTTTTTCAAAATTTTCTTCTTTTTTTCTTTGTTTTTGAGTTTTTTTCTTTTTCATACAATACATATTATATACATATATACACAATATATATATACAGATACGAATACATATATAGATACATACATATACATATACATATACATACAAGTTAGATATATATACGGATACATACATATATACATATACATAGACATATACACAATATACCTCTCTTTCTCTCCCATGTCCCTGTCTCTCTTTTCCTCCCTTGTCTTTGTCGAATGTCACATCTAGCGCACGATTTCAACAATTGTGGCACCTGACCGACAACACCTGGATTGCCCATAATTTTCAACGATTGCCTCGGCAATCCCTCATTGTCTTCTTCTTCTCTTTCATCTCCTTCTTAACCATAACTTGTGAGGGAGACAATGTAGAAGGCTATAACTCTCTCTTTCTACCATTACTCTACAAACCCCCTGTTTAGCATTACTCTCCCCTTCCTCTTCCAGCCATACTCTCACTCTATGTCTTGACCTAAATGATTCCCTAATAGAAAACAGACACCAACTCCTCTAAGCCTCGACAGAGTGCCCCTATCCATTCTCCTATTTTCAACTTTCTTGTGTCAGTCGAGCAACTGATAGCGGCACAGTCTGACATTGATCCCAACTACTACACATTAAAGTCATGCGTGGAGACCATGACTACGGTCTCTACTTTGTCCTGCTAGCTACAAAGCAGGACAAGTGAGGTGCAACAGCTAAAAACACAACTCTCTCTGTTCCACAACATGTTTTAGGATGTCTAAAAAGCGATCACCTAACTAAAAAAATGAAATACAGAGCTCAAATGATAGGTGACCATTGCAGCCCGATTCGAAGCTTCTTAGGACTCCCCATTTGATGGCCAACGAGGGATAATCTCTTTCAGATGCTTCGCAAATGTTGAAACAGAGTCTTCAAGAGCTTTCAAGGAATAAGGATATGGCAAGGCACTCGACGGAGAGTCTAGCAATGAATCCATCTGTACATGAAGTCGGTTTGTACTCACTAAGCTGCCACAAATAATCCAAGAACTGTAACAACCTCGATCTAAAATTAGCTAATAATCCTTAATTAAGAATGCCTAACAAGTAATTAAGGCAAAATTATGAGTTAATTATGCATTACGTGCATGTTTTCTATTTATATCTGTCTGTTACAGGAACATCTGTTTAGAATTCTGTTTTTCCCTATTAATTGAAGGCCTTATAAGCATTAGAACAAGAAATTGACTACGCTTATGTGTTATCTAGAATTTTTAGAATTTTTTGGTAAGTTGAATTAGAATTCATTTCGGAATCAAACAATTAGAATAAATTACATTAACTCAAACAAGTTTGATTATAGCTAATCCCACTTAATTAGCTTAAGCTAAATGAACCTATATACGGCTCATATATCTTTTAGACTTCACTCCTTCCTCATTGTTGACCTTAACAATGTGTGAGAGAGAGAGAGAGAGAGAGAGAGAGAGAAGTCTAATTCAAGCTAGAAAAAGAGGAATTTGGATGAAAATTGGAGGAATCAAGCTAGACTCGCTAGAATTCAAGGGAATTTAAGCTTCTAGGTAAGAATTAAACCTTAGATTTATGATATTGAGTTAGATAACTTACGAATTCAAGAGGTTTAAGTGTTTAAACATGAGAATTGAGCTTGGAAAGTATAATAGAAGAGCATTCCATGCATGCACGTCCATTTCATCACAATTTGAGTTTGATTTCAAAGAATTTTCACATGCATGTGTTCATCTTGACTTTGTTTCGAGAATTCATGAAGTTTCATACCAAATTACCTCAATAATTCATGTTTTGAAAGCAAGGAATTCAAATCATTACATGCATGTCATGTATTCAAAGTTTCAAGCTTTGCTTTTAAACAATAGAATTACTTTTGGGCCTTGATTTTGTGAAATAGCTTTCAATTTGATGAAGTTCTATGAGTTTCCAAATGTTTTTTTAAGTTTTCGCCCAAAAGAGTGTGTTTTGATGCATTAGAATTGTGTTTTGAAGCTTAGAGAGCAATCTGGAAATTTCATAATTCAGCATGATCGCTCGAGCAACGATTCCTTCACTTGAGTGTAAAATACGAGCTCTCAGAAGTTTTGCAGAGTTTCGGGATTGGCTTGAGCAACAAAAGTTGCGCTCGAGCAACCACCCTTTGTTTTGAACCATGGCTCGAGCATAAAATTCAAGCTCCCAGTACTTCTACAAACTTTGCAGACCGCTCAAGCAATAGAAGTTACTCTCGAGCGAACTACCCTATTTTCAAAAATTTGACTAAGTGTTCCAAAAGTGCATTTTTGCATCCTCATTACATCTAAGGCATTCCTAGACCATGATTATGCTACAACAATGAGGATAAGAGTTAGAAACATACGCTAAGGAAGAAGAATGATAAGTTAAACACCTGACGTGTGTCTAATGTGTATCTGTCACGTGTTTGTGTAGGTCACGTGTTATCGCCCACCTGATCAGTCTGTTCTGTTTAAGTGATTTGTCCTACTATTACTGGAGCTATGTGTGAGTAACAATTATGTAAAGCTAAGCTTGATTATAAGTATTTTCTAACTAAAATGATATGATTTGTTTTCTTAAATACTATTTTATGAATCATGAATGAATGTCCATTTTTCTAAAATGCATTTGTGGCATCATTAGTTCACGTGGCCCTTGCCTGGGGGGAAACAATATCGTAGCTTATATTCATGTCGCCCTTGCCCAGGGAAAATAATACCACTATGTTCACTTGGCCCTCACTTGAGGATAACAATGCCATGACTATTTGTGCACAAAGACGTTGACCTTTTTGGTCATCGGTACCGACTATGCACGTGGATCTTTATGACCAATTTGATTTGTTAGATAATGAATGTACCACATATAACTATTTATGAAATCTATATAGGTATGCGACTATGAATCTGTTTCTGATCTAAATTTTGATTTTTGAATCTTTTATGGGACATCATTCAGTAAAACCTTTACTCTGTTGTTATTCACTGAGCTCCAACTCACTGTATTATTTATGTATATAGGTGATTAGGCACGGGACCAAGCCTAAGTTGCTAGCCTGGAGTATTGTTTGTCAAGCCAACCACCATGCCTCCCAAGGAGGTTCCCAAGTGTTTTAAGTTTTGTGAAATCAATGCCAACTTTATTCTCTTTTGTTTGTTGGACAAGTTCCTGTATATTTTATAAATAAGGCTAAGTTCCGTTTTGTCTTATCTGTGTATAGGTGACGTAAGATTGATGTAAATATGACATTATATATATATATATATCTAAATCAAGTTTTAAATTTTTTATCTCATATACGTCTGCACAGCTCTATGGATATTGTATTTTGACATTTGTTTTCGCTAGCCTCTTGATTTTGTTTATCTACTTCAGAGGCTTTCTGTAATCCTAGGATTACTGGCCGATTATGATGCTGAACCTATAGGGTTGGGTTTGGGTCGTGACAGAGTGGTATCAGAGCACATGTTCTACCGCACACACGAGTCCATATGAGCTACAGGATATCTGTAGCTCGACTTTTTCGTACTCCCTTTCGGAAGACGAAGAAGCCCTACAGTATCGGACTCCCGTAGTTCTGATCTGATCTCACAAGTGCAATGTTAAATAAATAAACACCAAAGAGTCCCATCCGGCAAATCTTTTGGAAAATTGATTTTGAATCAAATTGCCAAAAATGGACTGCTTTGCCAGATACAGAGTCACCACCTAAATATGTTTTGGGGAAATTTAGGAAACCAATGACTCGTGCGAAAGGCCACGTGTCCGTCATCACCAAGATTGTCTCAGCTCGGGAACTTAGGTACGAGAGGAAAAGGTCATGAACTAAGCACCCCCGCTTGCCCAATCAAAGATCGGCCTCTACTAATCATGATATGAATCTTATTTACATTATATGCTCTTGTTTCGGTTTATTAGGTTAGCATTACTATGTGATGCGCACACACAAGTATAGACTAATTTGCAAGAATTGGAACACTTGATTCATGTTTGTTTGCAAAATTGTTTTGAATATGTACCACTTGAAAAAGCGATCGCATATGAACATTTACTCAAATTATTCTAATTCTAGCAACAAGCCTTCATCCATAGGCATTCAATCAATTATAGCATTTAAGCAATTAGCCTCATGGAAAGCATGCTACACATGGAAACAATCACACAAATACGATATGCTAAATCAAGTAAAGGCTCACCTAGTACTCCAAGCCAAAAAGATGAAAGAGTTAGAACAATGCATGATCCTAACTATGCAATACGACTAATGCAATACATACAATATGCAATTACTAGGCTCGACTACTAAACATGTCAAATGAAGTAATTTGATACCATGCGGTCTAAGCACGTATTGAAAGAAGTATTTTAAACTAACAATGCAAGTTAAAATGATGAACCGAGCCTCGGTGCATGCAAGACAAATGGATGCAAACATGAAGTATGCTAAACAAAACATAATGCTTTAACCTAACCATCGTAAGTAGTTAAATAAAAGGGAGAAAGACGTGGGGTTGGAAGACATACACGTTATTATAACATTACACTCTAACGAAGGAGAGATCGAATGAACTAGCTAACTAGCTAATTAATTAAAACTAAGCTAAGCTAAGCTAATTATTACAAATCCAAAGGAATAAATTAGCTAACTACTAAACTAATTATTACAACAAATTAATCAACTATTCTAGCTAACTAATTATTACAACACAAAATTAAAAAACTAGTTAAACTAACTAATTAATTACAACACTTTACAAAATTAATTAGTTACAACTAAGTACAACAAATAGCTAAGCTAAGTATTTAAACTAAATAGGCTCGATACGCGAGGAATGCTCATGCACGTTCTTGGTTTCCACCCGAAAAGGCCACTGTTTTGCTTCCAGAAGGTCTCTGTTGCACAATAAAACACTTACACCTTTGTCCACCTCCAGAATAGTTCTGCTCTGCTCAAAAAACACACTGCTGGATTTTGCATTAGTGGTTGGCCGGCCAAGAGTGAGGGCCTACCAGCCACTGTTGCAGGGTTCATCTTGCTGCAACAGAGAACAAACAGAGCATGCACAGGGTATTCTCAAGGATTGTTTGCACAACTCACCCCTCCTTATCATCAAACAGCTTAAAGGAGGGACAAAACTTAGTCCACAAACCACCAACTCAAACAATTTCATTGCATGATGGCTATGAATCAAAGTGTGCAATTTCAATAAATGTAACAAAATAAGACACAAACCTCCTCTTTTCATGAATTGATCAAGGGAAGTGGTGACCTTGGAGACTTGAACCATTTCATCACTAATGAGTATGAAATGCCTCAAATTTCCATGTGTTCAATTAATGTTTGATTGAACACAAAACCAAATTCTTATCTTGCACCATTTTAGTCCCATTTTAATTACCAACCATTCTTTAATTCATTGAGCCCAAAAGTGAGTTTAAGGTCCTCTAATGGAAAGAGGGCTCAAACCAAGGGTTGTTTTAGACATGAAAGAGACAGCATACCTTTGGTAATGAACCCCCAAAGGGATTAAACCATTAAGCATGACACCTCAATCTCATGCTTAAACAAACAAGTAATTTGAAACCACTTTCAAAGGAAAACAAAAGCCAAGAAATGAGGGAGCTTGTAGAGATGATTAAGAGTGATCACACGTATGGAAAGCCATAACTAAATGCAATCAACTCAAATAAGATAGTGTCTAAGGCCAAAAACACCAAACTCATGAGGACAAAACAAAGCTCAAATGCAACTATCAACCAAAAATAGTGCTAAAACAGTCCTAAAACGTGCTGGAATTAAGACAAAAATAGCTAGATTAATAAGCTAAACATAGCACAAGCTAGGCTAGTAAGCAAGACACAAGGAGGGGAGGCTAACCCCTTCAAATTTGGACTTCAAAATATGATTTTGGCCACTGAAATAACTCTTGAAAATAGTGTTTAAAAGCTCAAAAACAGATAGTAAAAGGATGGGAAACACAAGGGAAAAGGCCTTCAAAATAAGGTGCAAAGAATGGTGAACCACCCCTCAACTTTTAATGGCCTTAAAACCCAAGTTTCATCCCAAAAATAAATAGTTTTTACAGCTCGAAAACAATTGGAAAATAGCAAGAAAAAGAGTAGTTAAAGCAAGTAAAGAGGCAAAACCTTATACCTCCTGAAGAGGAAATCAATTCCAAGTAATAAAACCAAGCAAACACACCCTCAAGAGCTCAAACAAGTCTCAAAGATACCTTAGCTCAAATATGGAGAGGTTTGGTTAAGAGTGTATAGGCAAAGGTTAAGGATATGTAGGCAAGAGTGTAGAAATTGGCAAGAGAGAGAGAGAATTGTAGAGAGAGGAAAAATTTTGCTCCAAAATTTTTCTAACCTTAAAACATGAGAGGGAGGCCCTTTATATATAGAAAACATGAATTTCCCTCAAGAACATCCAACCATACATGTGGGAGTAGATGTAAGCATCTGTGCAAACAGTTGGCACAACTGTCACAAAATATCTACAAAAGACATTGGTGGCCGGCAACCAAGAGTGATGGCCGGCAGCCCAAAGAGGTGGTCGGCAGGCCACCAGAGGTTGCAGACTTGAAGATCTCTGGGTTTGGTCCAAAAATGAGGCAATAGGTGTGCAAGATTGAAAGGCTCAAAGCTATGGCATTCCGCTGAGGGTTTCGAGCACTTGACAAGCATATAGACTCATCATTGGGAGTGTAAGCTATGACGTCCAAGTCGTAAGGGTTGTAAAAAATGGAGTGTCTACAGTTACCCCTCTTTGACAAAACTTAGAGTCATGAAATGACGTGAATGAATGTCAAAGCCCAAAGACGACCCATTTTGACAAGGCCGTAAGACTTGGAGAAACAATCAAGATAGAAATAAATGGTTGTGCCCGCAAGCTGCCTACGTATCCCTTTGCAAGGAATCAAACCAGTGTAGTTCTAGGGCAAGATGCAAATGATATGCACAATGCAACTTTGAAAGCTATACTAACTCGCTTCACAAAGCCAGTTATTTTGAAAACTCATGATTATGCAAGATGATGCAATAAGTAAGAACATGAAATAATAGTATATGAACATATTAATGAGCAGCTTCAAGCTTGAAACCAACACAGGGTCCATGCAAAAGATAAAACCACACTCTAACTGCATCAAAACATGAAACGAGGAAAGAAAACACTGCCCAGGGTTGCGCCTCACACATCATGAGAAACTGAGAAACAAAAATTCCTTAGGGTCGTGTTTCACACATCCCAAGAAACTGAGGAACGAAAACTGCTCGTGGTCGCATTTCATGCGTCCCAAGAAACAAAAAAACCGCTCGGGGCTCACGCTTCATGTGTTCCGAGAAATAAGAAAAATTGCTCGAGCTCATGCTTCACGCATCCTGAGATAAAACACACCCAGGGCCACGCTTCACGCGTCTAGAGAAACAAGAGAAACCATTCGGGCTCGCGCTTCACGTATCTTGAGATAAAACACGCCCAGGGGCCGCGCATCACGCATCCTAAAATACAAGAAAAATCGCTCGAGCTCATGCTTCACACGTCCCGAGATAAAACACGCCCAGAGCCGTGCATTACGCATCTTGAGATACAAGAAAAATTGCTTAGGCTCGCGCTTCACGCTTCCCAAGATAAAACATGCCCAGAGCCACGCGTTATGCATCCTGAGATACAAGATAAACTGCTTGGGCTCGCGCTTCACACATCCCGAGATAAAACGAAGAGGTGTGCGATAGATGCACAAAGTGAACAAGATTACAAATCAATACAGTGACAACGCATGTTCCATGCAAGATAGAAGATAGACAACCGACGTATGATTTTAATTGAAAGCATGTTCTATGCAAGAAACAAAAGCATATTCTATGAAAATTGACAGCATATTCTATGCATGTAACAAAAGCAAATTCTATACAAGAAATAAGAGCATATTCTATGCATGATTGACAGCATGTTCTATGCATACGCATGCAGCATATGTAATGTGAAATGCATATTCCATACAACGAAAGAGAGCAAAGACATAATCCAACAAAACAAATAAAATGATATTCGGTAGCAACTTCCGATTTACCTCTCGGAAGAGTTACAACACGTTCAAAAGGATACACCTTGTTGAGAGTAGCAAGTGGGATATGTTCACTCACCAAAACGTAGCTGGAAGCTTCCAAAACAAAACCTTCCACACACCACTCAAGAAAAAGAAGCTCCAAATAGCACCAGGACCTTCCTGAGAACCACTGGCCACCTGCCGGCCATCAAAACAGTTTGCCGGCCACCAATGACAGTTCGAGACAATTTGGTCTTTTTGTGCATAGGTCTTTAAGTATACATCACAACACTTCATTTCCACACAACCCTAGGTCTGAAAATCTTCCCTCTCTCTCTCTCGAGGTGCTCCTTCTCTCTAGATTTGCACTTTATACACGTTTTCCAATGCCCCACGTGAACGTTTTTTGTAAAACCCTTTCGATTCTCTTCATTTTGAACCGATCAGATTTTGGTTTTGACACTTTTTCTCGGATTTCCACCACTTTAGGCTTGTTCCTCTCGAGTTTCTCTCGAGTTTCGTGAACTTTTCTAGGCTTTGACTTTTTCTCCCATTTTCTCTCTCCTAGGGTTGACTTTTTCCAAGTTTTTTTCTCCATTTTTTCTTCACTTTTCACCTACTTTTCACCTATTTTCCACCCATTTTCCAAATGGCAGATGATATTCCACACGACGAGGCTCCTCCAGAGGTTCCCCTTGCATTTCCACCCGTTGCCGGGATAGACGATCTGGTGGTTACCAAGGTTGGCAAGGCGGCTGAGGGCATTGAGGCCGACCTCAAGGCGGAGTTTGAGCCAGAGCCATTACCATTGAGGGTACGGCCTTTTGATCCTGCGAGATATCATCTCCGCACACATATATTGCCACCTGGAGGCATTAAACGGTTCAGCGACTTTGCTCGCGGTGTACCAGAGGACCTCCTATTAAGGGAGCCGGCCTCCCATCTTTCATCTAACACCACTGAGGTATGAACTCTGTTTTCATGCATTCCTGCTTGTCTTTTCACAGCATTTCTTGCATTGCCTTTCATCTGATTGTACTTTTTCATCACTGCCCGATCTGATTGTACTGCCTTTCATCTAATTGTACTTTCATCCTTGTCTTTCATCTGATTCACCTGTTCTTTGCCACAGGGAGAGTCTCGTGCTTACAGGGGGTACAGAGCCACGACAGCGAAAGATTGGTATGACGAGCTCCTTGTTGGAGTCTGTGACATTATTGATGAGACTGGCTTCAGCCTTTTCTGCTCTGGCCTGACATAGGTCATTGCGAGCCGTCCTCTTCTAGGAGCGCTTTGTGGAGAGGTGGTGGGACACCAGCAACTCCTTCGACTTCTTTACTACCGGGGACATGACGATGACTCCCTACGACTTTGCCATGATCATAGGCTTAGGAGTTGGGGGTGATCCGATCCCCTTTGACACTGACATAGGAAAATGGGAGGCTGCCTAGATCGAGCTGTTAGGAGTGCGTCCACCTCTGTACTGGCCAACCATGGTTAGATATAGTTGGTTTTCTAAGTAGTTCCGAGAGAGCGAGCCCGAGACGTTAGAGGAGATGGAGCAGTAAGCCAGAGGCTTCCTGATGTTTGTCCTCAGTACCACCTTGTTTTCGAATAGGTGGAACACCATGGGTTTATATATGTTGAGTGCCCTAGTGACTCTTCCCCGGGTATGCTTCTATGACTGGGGTGGAGCTGGCCTCACGACCCTGTACGACTATATGAGCTCTACCTCCCGCTTGAGGGGAGAGTTGATCAAAGGCTATTGGCGAGCCTGTGAGGTATGCATTTTGGTTCTCTCTTTGCACTTTACATTTTTTGCTTTATATCTGTTCAACACATGTGCTTTCTGCTTTCCACTTTTTGTATCTGTTCATGCTGTGTGCTTTTTGCTTTGCATTTTATACATTTGTTCATGCTCTGTGCTTTCTTCTTTGCACTTTCTATATCTGTTCATGCCCTATTGATCGCATATCACTGCACTTTCCTTGTAGCTATAGGTTTATGCATATTTCCCAGCCCTGGCTCCAGAGCCCATGGAGGAGTTTCCCCTGATGGTCCCTTACTCGAGGCGATATGATGTCCAATGCCAGCGGAGGAGTCGCAAGTCCTTCGCCTTCTTCTGCCACTACTTTAACACTGTAGCCACCCACAAGGTAACCCAAAACATAGTCATTTTTGCTTTAAAACTATTCTGATTCATACTTTTAACAACTAACAGAGACTAACAATCTGTTCACTTTGTTTGCAAATCATGTGGCAGCCTTAGGCCATGATACCGGCTGGGGTATGGGACCAGTACGCGGGAGCGTGGGCCACATCTTGCTTTCAGATCCTGCTAGAGGGCCCAATCTGCCCAGCCTGGTTCGTGAGTGGGCGATTCGTTCGACAGACCGTGGGCTTGCCGGATCCAATAGTGTCAATGCCACCCCTGAAGTCTATGAGGTTGGCAGATAGCCTATCTGTTGATGCAGTCACACAGTTTATGGTGGGCTTGGATGCTGATTACTTCAGAGACGAGGGTGACTACGAGACCTTTATTCAGACCCACCTCATGCCACCCTGACAGGCGCTTATGGAGGCGGGGGGGCGAGGGCTCCTGCGGTGAGAGAGATGACTAGGGCGACTAGGGCTCGTGCTAGAGGGGCTCCCCCTGAGGAGCAGAACAACTGTTGGCCGGAGCTTCCCACTATGCTTAGATGCTGAAAGGCTACTGGGACTACTAATCAGATCCCGATTGAGTCGACAGAGGCTGGATACGAACTTGTTGGAGTTCGAGGCTTATCCCAGGTACAAACCACACTTTTCCATTCGCACCTCACATTTCATTTCAGATATGTTTATTACGAACACTATTCATTCAAATGCATTTGCAGACATCCATAGAGTACACGGAAGCACATTCGAGCTGGTGGCTTCCGTGATGGGCATGGTGTTGAGGAGGGAGACACTGCTTGGTCTCCACGGTATCTAGGTAATTTCCTTCAGTTCAGTTATTCATGCTATCATATTTCCACTGATACACTAGCATTTCAACTGTAATCTTTCCCAAACTGTACCGATACACTGCATATGATACACTGCATTCACACATTGCATCCACACACTATACTTATATTGTATCTGATACACACACAATAGCTGATATGTTGACAACTCTTTTTTTAGATCCTATCTGTACCGATGGCACCAGCAGCAACAACAACACCAGCAGTACCTCCTCCAGCAGTAGGGAGAAGAGAGGGATAGGCCCCAGCCCGTAGCTAAGATGTGAGCCACAGTCGAGATAAAGGTAGGGGCACCCGAGGCCAGAGTAGCCTTTTTGAGCCTATTTTGAGCGATGATGATGCTGAGACCAGTGACTCTGAGGAGGCAGCGAGTCAGCATTCTAAGTCGTCCGACAGTAGAGACGATGGTGCTGGCTCAAGATCTGAGAGCGGAGGTGACGCCGATGCGGACTCTGAGGCAGAGAGCGGAGATGATACCGGCTCGGGTTCTGGTTTAGAGACTGATTCAGACAGCGGTGCCGATAGAGATAGTGCCCCAGAGTCCTCCCCTCCGAGGAAGAGGACGAAGAGGGCCTCCCAAGCTTGAGGCGACTGGCGGTAATTTTTGTTTAGTTTCTTTTTGTTTGGTAGCATTAACACATTGTATAGCTTCCGATAGGTTTTATTTTCTTTTAAAACTTGTGCTCCTCTTTTGTAAGAACCATGATAGGAATAAAACCTCGCAGTTTTTATGAAAAGTGCTGCTGTTTTTGCATCATAAGCACAATATTTGCATGAAATGAACATGGAATTGAATCGGCCAATAGAGCAGTTGATTGAAACAATGTTCTTAATTAGGTAATGAGCCGACCAATAGCCACAATACAAAATACAAAACACAACTTGATAAACAAAGCAAAAACAACTCAAATACAAATAAACAAACTTGCTAAAACCAAAAAGACTCAAAACAAGACTTTAAAACACACAAAGATCAAAACAAAATACATGCTTCTAGCCCTACTCAGCATAAAGGTGGACGGCAGGCTTGAAAACAAGGCTGCCGGCCAGAGATAGAGCTTGCCGGCCATAGAGGGTGGCCTGCCAGCCACAAGAGGTGGCCTGCCGGGCACAAATGTGAGAATCGCCACATTGCTGACAGCTGGCTTCCATTCACTGCCTTATCATCTACAAAAGGTTCAGCTTCATGATTTCTCTTCAAAGCTCATTTCAGCTGCAATTTCTTCCACAAATGGAGCCATTTTTTTGCCAAAAAGCTCTCGGATTGGATTGCAACTTTAGACGGCAAGGAAAAGGTAAATTTTGGGGTTTCGGCATAAATACACTTTTGTCGTTGAGCTGTACTCCACTTTGTATTCCATTCCTCCATGTCGCGGCTCGATGCTGGGACCCAATTACACACGTCTTTCACTTTAGGGGGCAAGAAATATGCTCGACAATTGAAGAATTTCAAGCACTAATGGAATCCTGACACGATGAGGAAATCATGCCTCAGCCCCGTTTTGGCCACGCCGAAGCTTTGGGATGGATGTGTGGGCTCACTCTGCATGAGGCTTGATCTTTGGCCCACAACGAAGAGCTAGACATTCTCAACTTGATTCATCGATTCTCCGACGTCGGTGACAGAGGCAACCTTCTCTGGCGAGGTTTTCGGAAACTTGCCCTTTGCTTATGTATGCTTGCATATTTTCTTCTTGCCCCTAGCTTTGGCGGATCCAACATTCGGTTGATCGAAGTGGCCCAAGGTTTGAAAGAATGCAAGAGTTGCATTGGCATGGTGCTGGCCGAGACCTTGATGGGGTTAGATGCCTTTCATTGACGGGAGACTTCAAGGTTCGCAGGGAGTCCACTTCTTCTCCAGGTATTGTTTCCCACCCTTCCTCATATTTGTTTCTCACATCACTCGGCACTCATGCTCTATTTTTCTCTCAAAGCCCTTTTCTTACGTTTCTCTCAACATACATCTCTCTCTCTATTCTTTAATCTCTCCTTTCTTTCATCCCTCCCTACGTGTGGCTTATGGATAACTGAAGGTAGTGGACTCTTACCCTATGTACTCAGCTCAAGGTTATTTCTTCCACCACCGACTAGTGGATTTCCCAAATGAGGGATGGTGGTGCGACTGGATGTGCAACAGGTCTGCTGCTGACATAGCTTGGCATTGTCCCTGGCTTAATCTAACCAAGATGAGTTACAACATGGCTCGACAACCTGGCAGACAGTTGATTGGACACACGCATTGCATGTTCTATTTCCCTTTCCGATTCAGACATTAGTTCGGGCATGATCAAACCCACCCAGATGAGGGGGTAGAGTACCCAGTTTCATTTCCCATCCGTGGTTCACACTTGGCTAGGTACCTCACTGGTTGGAGGACGAGAGAGCCTTTGGCCCCTGCCTCTAGTTTCAGCTATGCCCTTTCTGGCGAGTGCTTGGCTTGGCTCGAGGATGAGGCACAAACCGAACCCACTTTGGCTTCAGAAGCTTCCACAAGCACGAACGGAGGATGCAGGAGCACCTGACTCATCTGTGCCCCTAATTTATTGCTTTGACCTTTTTTTTCAAGTTTTTTCGATGTAATAAAGACAACTTTGATTTGTATCAGAGAGTTGGAGAACTTTATGTTGAAATCAATGAAATTAAAGTTGTGAGCACTGAAAATTTTCCTTTTGGTCCAAAAATGATCTAAGTTGTAAAAGGTAAAATTTTGAACAAAATCAACTTTTATCAAAACTTTTCAAAACCATTTTCGAAAAGGATCATCACTTGACACACACAGGATCAATCCTCAAGATGTACAACCCAAATCAAAAGATCACAAATTGCCCCTTGATTGAACACCACTGCTCAGCATTGTAACCAGCTCTTCTCTTATAGTAAAGATCACAACCGAACTTTTGAGTAAAGGACAGACAAAGATGACCTGATCAGCCACATGGATAGGACAGCTGAGTTGGAGGTGATTACGACTGAACTTCAGGATGAAGTTGCCTACATATCCCGAAGATGGAAATCATGCCTTACGTAGTTCTCAACCATCTTCTACAAGATATTCTTGATGTTCTTATTGGCGGCTTCAATAGCTTCATTAGTTTGCAGCCTGTATGTAGATGACTTATAAAAAGCTACATTGTATTTCTCCAACAAGTCTATCACTTCTTTCTTAAAGTGGGAGCCATTATCTGATATGATCTCGTTTGGGACTCCGTACCGGCAAATAATATTGTTTCTGATGAACTTGGCCACATGCGATGCTTTCAACACTGCATAGGACTGAGCTTCCACCCACTTTGTGAAGTAATCAATTGCCACCAAGATGTATTCATGCCCATTTGACCCTTTTGGTGTAACTGCACCGATGACGTCGATTCCCCAGATTGAGAATGGCTATGGCAAAGTCATGTTGTACAGCTTTGACGGCGGGATGTTCATGCTATTAACATGAATTTGGCATTTGTGGCATCGTCGAACAAAACCAATACAATCCTCCTCCATAGTGGACCAGTAGTAACCTTGCCTGAGAACCTTTCGGGCCAATATCACTCCGTTCAGGTGCACTCCACACTCTCCTCCATGGATGGCTTCCATCAGGCGCTTTGATTCCTCTTTTTTCGACACACAATTTGTGCATTCCCAGATGACCTCTTTTGTACAGTTTACCTCTGCAGATGATAAATTGGATGGCCATTCACCGTATTCCCCTTTTGTCCTTGGTATTTGCCCCTGGAGGATAAATCTAATTTTCCAAGAAGTTCCAAATATCATAGTACCAAGGGTTTTTGTCTTGCGCTTCATCTATTACGGCGATAATTTCATAGGCCGGTGTGTATCTCTGCTCAATGATAATCGAACGCATCTGGACTCCAAGTGGAATGTCTACCATGGATGATAGAGTTGCTAAAGCATTAGTGAACCTATTGTTCTCTCTCAGTAGATGCGTGAAAGTCAGCTTTTCAAACCTAGGAATCAAAACGTCCAGGGTCTAGTGATAAACCTTCATCTTTTCTTCTTCAACTTTCCAGTCTCCATTTGATTGAGAAACAACTAAGTTTGAGTCCCCGATAACATCCAATCTTTTTGCCCCTAGTTCTAGGGCAGCTTCTAAACCAGTGATACACACTTCATATTCTGCTTCAGTATTGGACACCTTGAACCGGAGTTTGAAGGCTAAAGGTATATGGGATTTGTCGGGTGCTATTAACAACACACCTATCCCATAACCATACTGATTGGACGATTCGTCGAAGTACATCGTCCAAGTCTCCTCCTCAACTTACAGAATGGCTTCATCTGGGAACAGGTATTCCGCCACTTCATCCCTATCTACTGGGTGATTTGCTAGGAACTCCGCTATAGCTCTTCCTTTGACTGACTTGCGGGTGACATACTTAAGATCAAATTCAGAGAGGAAAAGCAACCAACGGGCTAGCCTACTGTAGACGTGCCCGAACGTCCCGGCTTCGCCTGCGAAGTGGCGCAAAAATCCGGTTTGTTCATTAGCTACTACAGTTCGGACTCAATGTCACGGTTCTGAATCTAATCTCGCAAAGTGCAATGCAAGACCGATAAATCACCAAAGAGTCCAAATCTGGCAAATCGTTTTGGAAAATCAATTTTTATAAAGAAGTGCCAAACATGGACTGATTTGCCAAATACAGAGTCGCTACCTAAATGTTTTATTTTGGGAAATTTAGGAAACCCTGACTCGTGCCTAAGGCCACGTGTCTGTCATCACCAAAGTTGCCTCGGCTCGGGAACTTGGGTACGAGAGGGGAAGGTCATGCAATGAGCACCCTCGCTCACCCGATCAAAGATCGGCCTTTACTAACATGATATTTTGTTTTTGAAAACACATGTGCTCTTATTCCGGTTATTAGCTAGAATTACTATGTGATGCGCACATCATACAAGTATAGACTAGATTGCCTAAGTTGGAACAAAACATCTCATGTTTGTTTGTTTGAAAATGGTTTGAAGGTGCTACTCGCAAGTAGACTAAGTCGTGGATTTTGCCACCATCAAGTGGGCTTAGAAAACATGGTGATTTGCCACTCTCAAGTGGGCTTAAAACTCACATTTCAATGAATTGTTCCAATTCAAGTAATCCAACCTTCACCTACAGGCATTCAGGCAGTTATATCATTTAAGCAGTTACCCTCATGGCAAGCATGCTATTATGGCAACACTCACATTCATATAGGATGCTAAAGCGTAAAAGCTTACCTAGTACTCCGAGCCAAAACAATAGCTAGTTCGTAATCAATGCATGATCCTACCTATGTTAAGATGGCTAATGCAACATATGCAAAATGCAACTAGAAATAGGCTCGGCTATTCTAAAATGGCATATGAGATGCAACTTGATAACACGTATTCAAATTGGAATTGAAATACAATGCAGTTAGTATGATGCACCGAGTCCGGTGCATGTAATACGAATGAATGGATGCAAACATGCAAGCATAGGGATGCTAATTGAAACATGACCTAAAACTAACCATCATAAGTGGTTAAGTAAAAGGGAGAAAGACGTGGGATTGGAAGACATTCACACACTCACACACACTTATTACAAAATTCGCCCTCTCGACGGAGGGTCCAAAAAAATAGGCTAAGCTAGCTATGCTAAGCTATTCTAACTAATCTAATTAAACTAATTAGACTAATTATTACAACACCAAAACTAATTAACTAACAAACTAATTAATTGTTACAATCCAAATTGAAACAAATAGCTACACTAAGCTAAATGAATATTACAAATCCAACTAAATGATTAAATTACACGAACTAATCATGAATACTGAAATGGCCTCGCAGGCGATGAAGAGATGCATGCTCGGTCACGTCCTCTCGGAAATCCGTTGCCATGCCTCATGTTGCCTCTGTTTGCACTGTTTTGCACCTCTGAAAACTGTACAAATCTCTGTGATGCTTCTGAACCACCTCATGGATACTATGAGAGGCCATCTGCCAAAATATATGGCCATCGGCCAAGGAAAAAGGGTAATCGACCACTTTTGAGTCCATCGGCCAAAAATTGTTAGCCGATCGGCACTCCAGATAGCCGATTGGCCATCTCTTCCTGCAAACTGCTCCTTTTGCTGCAACAAAGTACAAACAGAGGCATGGCAATATATTTGCAAGAAAATGTTGTGCAACTACACCCCTTATCATGTTTGAAGCTCAAAGGAGTGTAGTGCTCGACCCTCAAGCCATCAATCACACATTTCGATGCATGATGGCCAAAGAGGCCGAGTTACACAATTCAATGTGAATGAAATGCACAAAACACATAATGCCTAAACTCTATCATATTTGATCAAGATGGTCGGCGACTGAGGATTGAGGTACGTTTCATCACTTCAAGTATGAAACATCCCTCGTTCCTCGTGTTTGGTTCAACACCCAAACCAAACACAATGCTATGCATGCAACATGGGGAAACTATGCAATACAACATAAACATGCCAAATGCAATGTGACTCAAGCATGCAAAATGCAATGTGACCTAAACATGCAAAATGCAATGTAATAAGCATGCAACAACAATACCAACAACAAGCATGCGACAACATGTAATCTAACAAGCATGCAACAACATGCAAGATGGATGAGCATGCAACAACATGCAAAGATGGACTTAGACCAAGATGGGCAGACCTCAGCCATGCCCAAATCAGTTGCCAAAGTGATGAAATGATGGCATGAAAAGTGAGAAAAACACATGCACATGCAAAGGCCCATCACCTAGGCATAAGGACACAACTCTCAAACATGAGCAAGGAGTGACAAACATGAGAATGTGGCAATGAAGTAAGCTCTGAAATCTCATGTGAATTGATGCCAAATCAACCAAACAATGCAACTATAGCATATTAAGAGGCTCAAAGCTCAAGGTTAGCAAAGGGACTTACACCATGGCCATGCAAAGCAAGCCCTAAAGGGCCAAGGGCAACCAAAATAGTCCCAAGGCAAGTCAAGATAAGACCAAAAGCATGCTTGAACCTAGCCAACACAAGCTAGAACAAAATACCAAAAGCATGAAGCATGCAAGGCTAACAAGGGGTGTTACACTGCACCTATTACAACCAAACATGGCATGACTTAACCAATGAAAATCAGAGTTATGGCATGTCAAAATAAGCCCAAAAACCCACTGAGATGGCATCCCAAAGGCCTAAGCATAGAGGTATGCACAATGGTCCATTCTTAAGGCATAAACACCAAACCTCCAAAACATCAAAAGGGTGACAAATGCAAGTGTATGGCTACACTACATGGACTGAAATCACATATGAAATGATGCCAAATCATGAAAATGGTCTAAGCAATGCATGCTAATGACTTGGACACTCAAAGCTAACAAGCTAGATTGAACTATGGCCATACAAAACAGTGCATGCATGACTAAAACAACATGAAATAGAGCTCAAGCATGGTAAAACATGACTAAAAGCTTCTTTGAGTTGAGCCAAAACATGCAAGAATGATGATCCAAATGCAAGATGCATGTTAAGGCAATAGAGAGGATTACACTACAAGTGCATGATGCATGTAAGAGGCTATTAAACCAACCTTAGACAGAGGTATAACATGGCAAAATAACACCAAATACTTGCTGAAATGGGGCCAAAACAAGCTAAGCAAACATGCTACTATTATGAGCCATTAATACAAGCATATGAGACACAAGGAGATGGGGGTGTCCCTCTCCTATTCAAAACTCCAAAACCACCTTTCCACCACTGAAAATCCTCTGGATTTCAGTGGTAGAAAGGTCATGCAAAGGTTAGAACAAGAGCCAAAAGGGATGGCTCAAAACAAGGCCCAACAAAGCCTAAGAGGGGGTAGACCACCCCCAACCAAAAAGTGACCTTAAACAATCATCACAAGCATAGAAAATTAGAATTTTTTGTAGTTTAGAGTTAAGCGTAAAACAATATGCAAGTAGGTCTAAAAGCTTAAGCCAAAATAGGGGATTAAAAGCTAGAATCTCACCCTTGAAGAACACCTTCAAAAACACAACTCCAGCAGCTTTTCTGAGCTTAAACCACTCCAAGAACTCTAACACCAGCTCCTAAGGACCTCATCAACAAAAGGATGGTGTTCTAGTAGGTGTTTGTGTGCAATAGTGTGAAGATTTTACACTTTTGGGCACAAACAAGGGTAAAAGGAGAGAGAGAGGTCAAATATAAAGAGAGAGAGATATAGAACTTGTATATCAAATTCTCAGAACCCCTGGAAAGGGAGGGGAGGCTCCCTTCTTATAGAATTCAATTCTCAAGCTTCTTGAACAAGCTTGAGTCTTGAATGCAATCCCTCCATACACGTGTATGGAGGATGAGAATTGTGCCCACCAGCTGTCACAGCTGGTACAAAATATCTGCAAAACGCAGATGGAAAGGTCTCGGCTCAAGAATATGGCCGATCGACCAAATAGAGTGTCGATTGACCAAAAAGAGTGCCGATCGGCCAACACTTATGGCCGATGGCAAGAAAACATGGCCGATGGCACAATGCCTTAGCCGATGGGTTGCAGGGATTGCCAACAGTCCACCCTCTTCCCTCAAAAGCAAAACCACAAGTCCTTGGTCCACAACCAAGCACAAAACAGACAAGTTGAGAGATCTTGAGGCAAGGCGCGCAGCCGAGACTTCCAGGAACTCAAAACGAACACGAGCATAGATGATCATCGAGTGTTCAAACGATGACGCCTAAGTCTTGAGGACGGTAAAAAATGGGGTGTCTACACCTACCCGAAAGCGTTGGTTTGTCAAAGAGATATTTGATGGGATCTAATCTCAAAACCAAGATTACAGAGTGAGCTAACAAGTAGTGCCTCAACTTCCTAGTAGCCCATACCAAGGCCAGGCAAGCTTTCTCCAACGGAATATAGGGCGTCTCATAATCCAGCATTTTCTTACTCAAGTAATAGATGGCTTTCTCCACCTTATCTTCAGATTCCTAAGCAAGCATACATCCCATAGCCGTGTCTGTCACTGACAGGTATAGAATCAAAGGCTTTCCCAGTTCTAACGACGATACACAGGTGGATTCTAGAGGTACTGCTTGACTTACTCAAAAGCAAATTAACATCGATCATCCAATCGGAATTTCTTTCCTTTCTTTAGGAGACCAAAAAGTGGTTCACAAGTCAATGTTAGTTTAGAAATAAACCGTCTTATGAATTGCACTTTACCTAGAAAGCCTCGCACCTCCTTTTCAGTCCTTGGTGATGGCGTTTCTAGGATGGCCTTGATTTTGGAAGGATCTACTTCGATGCCCTTCTGTGTGATCAAAAAGCCTAGATTTTCCCTGCTGTTATGCCGAAAGTACATTTCTGCAGATTCAACCTCAACCTGTATTCTCTGATCCCTGAAAAGAATTTCTTCAAGGCAGTGTAATGGCCATCTCTTTCTTTGGACTTGACAATCATGTCATCCACATACACCTCGACCTCTTTGTGGATCATATCATACAGAATAGTGGTTGTAGCCCTCTGATAGGTAGTCCCGGCGTTCTTCAACCCAAACGGCATAACCCGATAGCAGTAGGTGCCACACGACGTAGTAAATGCAGTTTTCTCTCTGTCCTCAGGCGCCATTAGAATCTAGTTATACCCGGAAAACCAATCCATAAAGGATAGCAATGCATGGCCTGCAGTGAAGTCCACTAACTCATCAATGTGCAGTAGAGGAAAGTTGTCCTTCAAACTAGCTCTATTTAAACCCCGGAAGTCTACACATACCTGAATTCTACCATCCTTTTTCGGCACTGGGAAGATGTTGGCCAACCAAGTATGATATTCAGACACTAACAAGAAACCTGCCTTGATCTGCTTGGTGACCTCTTCTTTGATTTTCAAAGCCCAATTCGAACTGATTCTACGCAGCTTCTACTTGACGAGTCGGGCCTCGGGGTTAAGAGGGATCTGATACTGTACAATCTCAGGATCAATTCCAGGCATCTCTTCATAGGACCACGCAAAAACATCTTTGAAATCTTTTAATAAAGCAACTAAGTGCTCGCCTCCTCCGAAGACAACGTGGACCCGATCTGGACCTGACACAGATAATTTTCAGTACCCACATTAGTAGTAATGATTTCATCAGCGTAGGGTTTTGCAAACCTCTCCTCCTCTCAATTAATCAAGTTTTTCAAAACCAGAGGAATTCCTTCCTCTTTATTTTCATTAAAATTTTGAAAATCTTGGTCAATATAATAAACAAGCGGCACAGAGAAATACTCAGAATCGACAGCGTTCTCATTCATAAGATCCAGCTTTTTGGTTACAACCGGCTCAAAAGCAAAAGAAAAAAAGGACCTGGACAAAACCTTGGCATCCAGGTTATCACCCCCAGGAATACCAGACTCGGACTCAGAAGAACCAAAATCTGATTCCGACTCCACACACTCTGTGGAATTAGATTATGGCCCATCAATCGACTCAGAACTAGATAGGTAGCCCTCCTCCAGCTGCCAGATAAGAGATGGTGCTTCAAATGCATCCAAAATGCTGCTGGATAGGTTCACACCCGGTTGGTCCCCGATCATGGAGATTGTAGGTTTATCCCCTAAGTTCTCTGAGTTAGCCAGAGGACCTGTAAGGAGACATGCCAATGTTGCACCTACTCCAAGTTCCCTGCTGTCTAAGTCATTTTCCATGTTTTGTCTAGCTTCAGCACTTGATTTAGCCTTTTTTCTCGGCATCACTATCTTGCAGCTATAGGTCAAATAAGATTTCGAACCACGGGACACGCTGCTTTGTGGAATTCACCCAGGGCTCAGGAAAGTCGCAAAAGAGGAAATCTTCTCCCTCTAGAACAAAGCAGCCATTCAGTGTTCCCTGGATTGGCCTGTGAATAAGCTCGTAGTGTTTCCTGGCCTGCTTGGCTCTAGCTCTGCTTGTCATCTCTTCTCTTTTCCTGATCCAATCCTCTTTAGTGGGTACATATCCTAGACCAAAGGTATGTGGATTGTACGGTATGTTTGTCAAAGTCGTCATGCCTTTCCGGCCACTTCTTCCAAGTCCTATTCCTGACACATGCTATAGTTTGTTCATGAAATAGACAGACTGGGTGCTGACATACATGCCCTCATCTGCAGCCAAGATGGTTTGCACTACTCGGGCCTCGGCCAAAGTGAACCGTGAGAGGAATATGTCCTCTTCGCCATGAGTGATTTCCAGAACTGGTGTAGTTACCTCTGGTGGGGGATGGATGGATGAATTCCCGAAAACAATCGCCACTCCTTTCTCGTGAGGGTACTTCAACATTTGATGGAGTGTAAAAGAGACTACTTTCACATAATGCAACCAAGGTCTCCCTAGCAATAAGTTGAAGGTGGCCGGGACATCCAGGACATGAAACTCGATATCTTGCTGAGCTGGGCCCACTTGGACTCTGATTTATACTATACCTATAACCTCTCTGCTTGTATTATCATATGCCCGAATCACCTGGGTTGTGGGCACAAAGTCTGCCGGTCTAAGGCCAATTGCATAAGCTGTGTGAGAAGGACAGACATTGATAGCCAAACCGGTGTCTATTAACACTACCGGTACCCATTTTCCCTTTCACTCAATAGATATGTACAAGGGTTTCTTGTGTTCTGAGCCTTTCAACGGTAACTCTTTATCAGAAAAAGTTAGGGTTGGCTCGGCGCCACCTAGGAAGACCAATCCCACAAACTGTTTAGGGGTAATATTAATGGACAATTTAGCTTTGTCCATTGCTGACAATACTGCTTCTCGATGCACCCGAGAGGCCATGAGCAGACCCCAAATTGAGATCTCAGCTTGGATTTTCTTCAATTGGTTTAACAATACCTCTTCATCCAGCTGCTTCTCTTTTTATTTTTCAACCTCTCTATCTTTCCTAGATGCCTCATCTTGATCTAAGTGCGATGGCTTAAAATACCTCTCATTTCTTGTCATGTGATCTATCTCTTTTGCATACCAAGTGTTGTCTGGAAGGCACTTTCCCTAGTCCTCATCAGTGTGGGCCAGATGTAGATCGTCATCCTCCCACTAAACACCTTTGACAACCGACAAACAGTTGTCTGGCTCCGTTCTAATCACTCTCACATCACAAGTATCCCCTGCAGGGTATTAGGCTAGCATTGCTTTCTAGTTGTCTTCACCCCTTTCTTGTTCAAACTGCTTCAACGCAGCTTCCTGTTCTGTGTCCATAGTGCTCACAACACTCAATTCTTGAGCTGAATTTTCCACGCCGGTGTTCTCCAGCAGTTTTCCCTTTTCATCGGCCATTTTGGTCACTATAGCAATTCCTACTTTCTTTTCCTCTGGTTTTGTTTCAGTTCCTTCTTCCCTATCTGGTTCATCACTCAACCACCCACAGTTGTCCGTTGATCCATTCAAATCAAACCAGTCAATCTGCATATCCCTTTGATCGTGTTCGTCAAAGAACTGTAGGTTGTCTAAGTCCTCCTCAAGTTTTGCCAAATCATCCAAACCTTGGCTCGGGCCGTCCTTCTTAACCACATTGACCTTCACTATAGTTGGCAATATCACTTCTAGCTTGGCTTGATCAATCGGCACAATGTAGCAGCTTGGATCGTACACCCCCTCAGACAAGTCCTCAGAGTGCTCAGGCAATGGACTCGTACTCTCCTCTAAGGCCAACCTCCCTCCTACTGCAATTGTCACCACCACAGGTTTAGGTTGAAGTGGGGATGTGTCCATCATACACAAATCTGTGCTTTCAGGAATGAACACCATCGGTCTGGGTAGGTGGGAAGGGGTAATATATGTGATGGGGTCGTAGAGGATGGCCAGTGTATGGATTAGGTTTAGATTTTAAGGTGGAGGAACTTAACTGTGGGCCGGGAGAGGGTTTGTAGTCACATTTGGTTTCTGGGGCGGTGCGATCACCTTATTGTTAATGAGGTCTTGAATCTCATGACGTAGTCGGAAGCATTGGTCAGTATCATGACCATGCTGCTAGTGAAATGCACAGTACTTGGCTAGGTTGTGTTTGGGTGGGAGATGATCAAATAGTAGGCGAGGCTCTAATGGTTTGAGGTGCCCTTTTTGACCAACACCTTCATGGCTTGAGATAGGGTCATGTAGAGTTGGGTAAAGGTTCTTTGGGATCGGGCAGGGTTGTTTGAAGTTTGTGGAGCTGTATTGGCAAAGGGATTGGCGGTCTTGGTTGTAGTGGTGACGATGCTCACATCCGACGGCCTCGCAGCTATGCTACCACTGGTGGTTGCATTGGAACTATGCACAAAAGGCCTCTTTACCTGCTCTTTCTCATCAGTAATCAGCCCTTGTTTCATGGCGTCTTCAATCTGAACCCCCATCTCATGGAGCTCAGTGAATGTGAACAGAGGTAGGACGATCATTTTCTACAACAACCTCCCATGCAGATTGCGGACTACCATCCTTATCTGGTCTTTCTTGGAAGGCCAGGTGGTCATCATTGAAGCTTTAGCCCTCCACCTCGTCATAAATTCTGAGAAGCCCTCCTTTGGCTCCTGGTGCGCTACCCTGAGATCACGAGTTGTGACCTCGATTTGTGTGTTGTACGAGTATTGAGCAATAAAGGCCTCAGCCATTTCCTCCCAGTTCTGCTTCATAGAATCCTCCAACTTTGCATACCATATGGCTGCTATTCCTAACATGGTCCGGCCAATGAGAGAGCTTCTGCAATCTGGTCAGGTCCATTGGCTGTAGGATGTCTGAAAATAGCCGTAAATGAGCCATAGGGTCTCCTGAGCCGTCGAATCTATCGATGTGTGGCATTTTGAACCGATCTGGCAATGTCACTGCAGAGTCGATATACTCGTCTTCTATGTCGGGGATAAAGTTAACCCATTGTTTCCTCTTGAATAGCTTCTCCAGCTTGTTGACCTTAAGTACAGTTGGGTCAACCTCAAATTCAAACGGAGCCTCAGTTTGATACACAGGTGCTTTGGAGCCTTATGGTGGGATCGACTATGCCAGATTGCCCTGATTTGGATTGCCCTGATTTTCAGTATGGGCATTAGCAGTGTGGGTAGTGGCTTCGGGTGCTGGGATACCCGTAGGAGGTGCATGAGATACAGAAGCTTCTGTCGGCTGTGGCTGCTGTTGTTGTAGCCTGTTTATTACCTCAACTTGACGAGCTGTGACCTCGGCTTGACGAGTAGCGTCTTGCTACAAGGTTTCAACTATTTGCTAAAGGTGATGGATCAATTCCTCCATATTGACTAGGGGATAATGTGCCACCAGAATAGGTGAGTGATCTCATACTGGACTAGATATAGAAGACTGTCCCTGAGCCTAACTAGATGCAGGTGAATTGAGGAGTGACTATTGTAAAAATTAGACCAGTGAACTCTGTATGACTCTCCTCCGTCTAGTAACCAGTGGGAGTGAAGTAAACACGAACTGTTCCCTAACAAGATCTCTGGCTTTGCACAGCCTTCGGACTCGGGTCAAGAGTGTAGAAATTTGCAAGAGAGAGAGAATTGTAAAGAGAGGAAAAATTTTGCTCCAAAATTTTTATAACCTTAAAACATGAAAGGGATGCCCTCTATATATAGAAAACATGAATTTCTCTCAAGAACATCCAACCATACATGTGGGAGTAGATGCAAGCATTTGTGCAAATAGCTGTCATAAAATATCTACAAAAGACATTGGTGGCCAGCAGGCCATTATTGATGGCCCACAGGCCACATCAGTGGCCAATAACCAAGAATGATGGCCAGCAGGCCACCAGAGGTTGCAAGCTTCAAGATCTCTGGGTTTCGTCCAAAAATGAGGCAACAGGTGAGCAAGATTGAAAGGCTCAAAGCTATGGCATTCTGTTGAGGGCTTCGAGCACTTGACAAGCATATAGACTCATCATTGGGTGTGTAAGCGATGACACCCAAGTCGTAAGGGCCATAAAAAATGGGTGTCTACAATGTCCTAGAAAATAATTAGGGACATCGCATCAGTATGTGTGTGTGATAATCATGTGAACATGTTTGAACGAAATTAACATACAAACATGTATAACATGAAATGAAATAAAACTGAACGCCATGAACATTGTGAAAAGATGTATTAGCCTATGCTTATTATCGTTTTGTTTACATATAGCAATGGAAAGAACAAGAAGTGGTGATTTATTTGAATCATCCGATGCTCGAATGGACCGAATGGAACGAGTGCTTGAGGCCTTAACCGAATCCATGAGACAACAACAAAGGCAACAATCACTTTCTATTCCACCTTCTCCAGTGCAAGTGGAACCGGTTAATAATGACATTATTGGGTTGACTCAGAAATTTAACAAGATGAAGCCACCAACTTTTCTGGTTAGTATTCAGTAATTGAAAGCTGAAACGTAGATGTTAGAAACTGAAAAATTATTTGAAGTTTTTCCATGTACCAAAATTCAAAAAGTTCCATTCACTACTTACACTTTGAAAGAGGAAGCCCAGTGTTGGTAGATGTTCATCCGAGATAGTAATGGAGCCATGACATGGAATCAGTTTAAAGAGATCTGCTATGAGAAATATTTCCCTCAGTGCTTCTGAGACAAAAAAGTGTCAGAGTTTGAACAACTTAAGCAAGGCAACATGTCTGTTGCTGAGTATGAAGCTAAGTTCACTGAATTATCTCGATTTTCTCCTCACATGGTAGACATAGATTACAAGAAAGCCTGGAAATTTGAAGGAGGCCTCAACCTAGATGTGTTTGATCGAGTCAGCATGTTAAAGTTGCCTAAGTATATGGATATGCTTGACCGAGCCTTAATGACAGAAACCAACTTAGCATCAATGAAATAGACTAAAGCTCCCACAAATGAATGGATAGGCAAAAGATCTGGGTTCAATTTCAAAAAGAGCCACTCATTTTCCATGAACAAGAAGCGAAATTCGGGATCTACTAGTAGTTCAAGTCAAAGTAGTGGATCTACCCCTATTTGTTCTGAATGTGGGAGAAGACATAAAGGTGCCTATTACCGTGCAACTGGTGCTTGTTTTCAATGTGGAAAAATTGGCCACGTGGTAAAAGACTGCCCACTCCTAGCTGAAGGTGTCAATCATTCTGTGGCAAGTTCAGCTGGATCTATTTCTATACCACAAACAAATACAAGAACCTATACGGGAAAAGAAACCTTGAGGTAAGGGAGAATGTCTGCACTGGTGCCAAGAGATGTTCAGAACACCAAATCTGTGGTGTCAGGTATACTTTGTATCTGTGCCCAAAATGCATATATGTTGATAGATTCTGGATCTACACATTCGTTTGTGTCGCATGCTTTTTCTCGTAAATTGACTAGATCTCCAGAATAAATAAACTATGTGTTATCTGTATCTATACCATCTGGGGTTCTATGATATGTGCTTATGTATATCCTGCATGTGACATTATGATTGGTGATGTGTTGTTATACGTTGACTTGATGCCTATGGCTATTGATCATTTTTTATTGCATACTGGGGATGGATTGATTAACGAAATACTATGCTACTATTGATTGTGTTGCCAAATCTGTTATATTTCGACCACCTGGTTTGCTTGAGTTTGCATTTTGTGGGAATGGTGTGGTACATCCTCCGTATTTGATTTCTACTATGAAAGCCATCAAATTGCTTAGAAAGGGATGTAGGGGTTACCTATGTAGTGTCTTGATTGTGACTCCAGATAGTACTAATGTGGAAAATATCCCAATAGTTAATGAATTCCCTAATGTTTTTCCTAATGAATTACCTGGGGACTTAATTGATAGAGAGATTGAATTCACTATTAAAGTAGTACTTGGAACCCAGCCAATTTCTATGACCCCGTACAGAATGTCTACAACTGAATTAAAAGAATTGAAAGTCCAACTTCAAGAACTATTAGAGAAGAAATTTATTTGGCTGAGCACTTCACCTTTGGGTGCTCCACTTTTGTTTGTTAAAAAGAAAAATGGAACTTTGAGAGTATGTATAGACTACCGTAAATTAAACGAAGTAACTGTGAAAAAAAACATATGCACTGCCCAGAATAGATGATTTGTTTAATTAACTTCAGGGGCACAAGTGTTCTCTAAGATCGATCTTAGATCCGGGTATCACCAATTAAAGGTTAAAGCAAAAGACATTGAGAAAACAGCCTTTCAAACTAGATATGGGCACTATGAGTTTTTGGTAATGTCATTCGGGGTAATAAATGCACCTGCTGCCTTTATGGATCTAATGAACATAATCTTTAAACCGTTTCTTGATGTATTTGTTGTTATGTTCATAGAAAATATCTTGATTTATTCCAAAAACAGGATTGAACATGAAAATCATTTGAGAATGGTGATACAGACTCTGAGAGAAAAGAAATTGTATGCAAAACTATCCAAATGTAAGTTCTAGAGTGACAATGTAGCATTTCTAGGATATCTAATCAACAAAGATGGCATATCAGTTGATCCACAGAAAATAGAAGCTATTATGAGTTGGCCAAGATCGACTACGGTGACAAAAGTTATAAGTTTTCTGGGTCTTGTTGGCTTTTACCATAGATTTGTAAAGAACTTTTCCAAACTTGCTATGCCACTGACTCAGTTGACACAGAAAAATGCACCATTTGATTGGAATGATCAGAGGGAGTCAGCCTTTCAAGAGTTGAAGACCAGATTGATAACTGCACCAATGTTGACTTTGCCCAATGGTGCAGATGGGTTCCAAATCTACAGTGATGCTTCTTATAAGGGTCTGGGGTGTGTGCTAATGCAAAATGGTAAGGCGATTGCTTATGCTTCTCGGCAACTCCGCCCATATGAAAAGAATTATCCTACCCACGACCTTGAACTTGTAGATGTAATGTTTACTTTAAAAATCTGCCGACATTATTTGTATGGAACAACTTGTGAGGTATTCACCGACCACAAAAGTCTGAAATATTTCTTTACCCAAAAAGAACTGAACATGACACAGAGGAGATGGCTCGAACTGATAAAAGAATATGATTTGCAAATTATGTATCATCCGAGAAAGGCTAATACAGTTGCAGATGCTTTGAGCCAAAAATCCATTGAGAATTTAGCATGTTTGTTCACAAATCAGAAAGAATTGTTGTATAAGCTAGAAAGAAATGAAATTGATATTGTCTTTCGTGAACATGATAGAATTTTAGCCGTCATTTATGCACAACCAGCCATAATGGAAGAAATTAAAAGAAATCCTGTTGGTGAAAGTTGACTGGCAAAATCGTGGAGGGACATATGCGACGTGGGAAATCGAAGAAGACATGATGAAGAGACATCCTGATTTGTTTCCTCTAGACCCGGCATTCTTTCAAAATGAAGGTAATTCGAGTTTGGAGGACCAAACTCTTTAAGAGGGGAAGACTGTAACAACCCCAATCTGCAATTAGCTAATAATCCTTAATTAAGAATGCCTAACAAGCAATTAAGTTGAAATTATGAGTTAATTGTGCATTATGTGCATGTTTCGTGTTTATATCTATCTGCAGTAGGAACATCAGTTTAGAATTCTGCTTTGCCCTATTAATTGAAGGCCTTAACAGTATCTAAACACTAAATTGACTACGTTTATGTGTTATGTAGAATTTTTAGAATCTTCTAGTAAGTTGAATTAGAATTCGGTTCGGAATCAAACAATTAGAATAAATTGCATTAACTCAAACAAGTTTGATTATAGCTAATCCGACTTAATTAGCTTAAGTTAAATGAACCTATATAAGGCTCATATATCTTTTAGACTTCACTCCTTCCTCATTTTTGACCTCAAAAACGTGAGAGAAAGAGAGAGAGAGAGAGAGAGAGAGAGAGAGAGAAGTTGAATTCAAGCTAGAAAAAGAGGAAATTGGAAGAAAATTGGAGGAATCAAGCTATACTTGCTAGAATTCAAGGGAATTTCAGCTTCTAGGTAAGAATTCAACCTTAGATTTATGATGTTGAGTTAGACAACTTATGAATTCAAGAGGTTTAAGTGATTAAACATGAGAATTGAGCTTGGAAAGTAGAATAGAAGAGCACTTCATATATCCATGTCCATTTCATCACAATTTGAGTTTAATTTCAAAGAATTCTCACAAGCATGTGTTCATCTTGACTTTGTTTTGACAATTCATGAAGTTCCATACCAAATTACCTCAATAGTTTATGTTTTGAAAGCAAGGAATTAATATCATTACATCCATGTCATGTATTCAAAGTTTCAAGCTTTGCTTTTAAACAATTGAATTACTTTTGGGCCTTGATTTTGTGAAATGGTTTTCAATTCATGAAGTTCTATGAGTTTCCAGATGATTTCTTAAGTTTTGGCCTACAAGATGTTTTTTGATGCATTAGAATTGTGTTTTGAAGCTTAGAGAGCAATCTGGAAATTCCATAATTCGGCATGATCGCTCGAGCGATGGTTCCTTCGCTTGAGCATAAAATACGAGCTCTTAGAAGTTTTGTAGAGTTTGGGGTTTGGCTCGAGTGGCTAAAGTTACGCTCGAGCAACCACCCTTTGCTTTGAACATTGGCTTGAGCGACCAAAAGTTCACTCAAGTGTAAAATTCAAGCTCCTAGCACTTTTGCAGACTTTACAGACCGCTCGAGCGACAGAAGTTGCGCTCAAGCAAACTGTCCTGTTTTCAGAAATTTGACTAAGTGTTCCAAAAGTGCATTTTTGCATCCTCATTCCATCTAAAGCATTCGTAGACCATGATTATGCTACAAAAATGGGGATAAGAGTTGGAAACATACGCTAAGAAAGAAGAATGATAAGTTAAACACCTTTGAGACATATGTTCAATGTGTATCTGTCACGTGTTATCGCCCACCTGATTAGTCTGTTCTGTTCAAGTGATATGTCCTACTACTACTGGAGCTATCTGTCAGTCACAATTTTATAAAGCTATGTTTGATTATAAGTATTTTCTGACTGAAATGATATGATCCATTTTTTGAAATGCTATTTTATGAATCATGAATGAATGTCCATTTTTCTGAAATGTATTTGTGGCATCCTTAGTTCATGTGGCCTTTGCTCGAGGGAAACAATACTGTGGCTTATGCTCATGTGGCCATTACCAGGGGGAAATAATACCATAGCCTATGTTCACGTGGCCCTCGCCTGGGGGTAACAATTGTCATGACCCAAACCCGCCCCTATGGATTCGAGTCATAACCGGCCAGTAATCATGAGATTACCTGCGGCCTCAGTCAGAAATCAAATCATATTTAATAATAGGGGGCCAAGTTACGAAAGCAAAACTTGCAAACATTGCACAATGAGCTGTGCATACATGGCTTAACCAAAAGCTTTTCTCATATATGTAATAATTCACACTATACAAACATCCATAGTACGTATTACGTAAGTCCATGATCATTCAAAAGTCAGTATTAACAAAAACCAAGGTTATACACAAACTTGGTCACATATGACCACAAAAGAAACAAAAAGGAAATTAAAAGCCTCTTGCATAAGGTGACCTTGGTTGACTCCTCAAAACTCGGTTTCTCACAGGTCACTGGGGTTGGGGCTGGACATTCTGCAGCTCACCTACATACATATAAATAAAGAATGAGCTAATGTCCAGTGAATAATACCAAAGTAAAAGGGTTTATGAATGAGATACATTAAATCAAAATCCCAAAAAATCATACTTGTTGATTAATATCCAACAAAACGGCCTCAAGTCCAATATATCATATCCATATACAAAACGACCTCGGATCCAATTAGTATACAAAATGACCTTAGGTCCAATTCATATACAAAACGACCTTGGGTCCATTATATGCAAAATGACCTTGGGTCCAATTCATATACAAAACGACCTTGGGTTCATTTTATACAAAACAACCTTGGGTCCAACACTTTAAATTCACCTTGGGTTCACATTCGCCTTCATATTCAAAATGACCTTAGGTCCAAATCAATTCCTTATTCAAAACAGCCTTTGGCCCATTTAACAGTCATACGAAATAGCCTTAGGCCCAATCTATATCAAGTAAACCGAACGGCCTTGTGCCCATTTCATATTCATACATCAACCACTTCACATATCTCATTATGAATCAAGTGGATAGTATGCTCATTCATAGTGCCAAATTCAAAAGTTTAGAAACTTACCACATAGGTAATGTTTAGAAAATAACGCATACACAAAAATATCTTTACTAAGATATTACTCACAGTGTTCCAGTGCTTAATCCGTCCTTGCACTTGACCCTAAGTAATTCCTAACACATTGGGTCATAATACAATTCAATATGTTCTTTAGTTTACTTAACTTTCTTAGGCTTCTTCTGTGCCCTTTAATTCATTTAGGGTGCTCAATATGTGCCTAAGAATACTCAGAAATGGAAGAGAACAGAAATTGGAACAAAAAACAACTTTTCAAAAGTTTCTAAAACAGGGCACTCCGCTCGAGCGCAGTTTTGGTCACTCGAGCAGTCTGTAAAACTCTGTAAAAGTACTGGTTGCATGATTTTTATGCTCGAACGAGAATTCTATCACTCGAGCAATGAGCCGTGCAAAATAGGATGCGCTCGAGTGTAAAGGTTGCCGCTCGAGCTACCATGCAATTCTCTGTAAAACTTTTGGAAGCTTGATTTTTACGCTCAAGCGACACTTTCTTCGCTCTAGCAGACAGGTCAAATTCTGGAATTTCCATAACTGTGTTTGAAGTCCAAAATTTGTTTCCAAAGGCTCAAAGCTTGCAAGTTGATGCCAAAAACATGGTAGAACATTGTATAACATGAATACATAGGTAATTTGAAACCAATTGTCCAAAATCGTGGTTCGTCTCTCAAATCATTTCAAATTCTTCTTGTAAATTTCAAAACTCATGCAATCAAGCTTCATAACTTCATGCATTATGCATGCATGTGAAATATAGACTCTAATTCCATTTCAAATGGTACAAATGATGCTCAAAATCATGAAGCTCAACAAAATTATGCATGCATGTGTGATTTGGCACTCAATTCTTCATGTTAAGCTTGCATCCTACATTAATTCACCAATTCTTCTTGAATACACATGATTATGGACTGAATTAAGCTCATGAATTAAAGTTCAAATACTCACTTGGAGCCTTCAATCCTTCCAACTCCAACAAATTCTTGAGCCTAGCTTCCCAAATCTTCACTTCTAAGTCAATTCTTCAAGAATTTGGCCTCTCTCTCTCTCTCTCTCTCTCAAGTGTTCTCTCTCTCTCTCTCTACAACTCTCTCTTGACAGATTTTTGAGCTAAAAAAAAATATATGAGTTAGCCCCTTAATTAGCATATATATAGGCTTCCTTGATCTTTTTGGCTAATCAAAGCTTAGGCCTAATCAAATGAACTTAATTAGATCAAAGTAATCTAGTTATTTTGATCCAAATCAATTTTTAATTAAATTTCACCATAGGCTCTAAAAGTTATGCTAATTACAATGGTACAATCAATTTTGGTTTCTGACACCTCTACGGCCCTCAATTTCAATTTATTATAGCATACATAATAGATTTTCCTACGGTGGACATATATGAATTCAAAACCACACATAATCACATAATTAGCATCCAAATTCATATCAAGCACATAATCACAAGTATAATTAACAATTAATATCATATCAAGGAATGGGGTTACCACAACAATACCATGGCAAATAAAAGATGTTGACCTTTATGGTTGTCGGTACTGGCTATGCATGTGGGTCTTTATGACCAATCTAATCTGTTAGCTAATGGATGTACCACATATAATTGTTTATGAAATCTGTATAGGTGTGTGACTATGAATCTGTTTCTTATCTGAATTTTGATTTTTGAATCTGGTATGGGACATCATTCATTAACATTTACTCTGTTGTTATTTACTGGGCTCCAGCTCACTATATTATTTATGTATGTAGGTGATCAGGCATGGGACCAGACCTAAGTTACTAGCCTGGAGTACTGTTTATCAAGCCAACCATCCTGCCTCCCGAGGAGGTTCCCAAGTGTTTTAAGGAACGAGCTCCAATCCTTCATATTTTTGCTTGTTGTTTTTGAAATTTTCTTTGTCTTGAATATTCAATAAAAATTTTGTTCTGCACATCATGGCAATGGCACAACACTTGAAAACCATTTGTTTTGAATTTTGAAAATGAGAATAATTGAATTTCAATGAGTTATGAACTGAATATCGAGCCTATAACTGACTAGAAACCCAAAATATAACTCAATGAAAAGAAAACAAATAAAAAAAAAACCATCTCAAATGTGTCCCATTGCGCTTGCCAGAATAAAATGGACACAAAATAAAACAACACCGATCGATCGCCCAACTGAAGGACATCGCCGAAGACAACCACTGTGCATTTTTCGGCAAGTGCTTGACTAAAAGAAAAAGTACAAGCCAATAAGGACTCGAGAGTGCAGGAAAAAAACAGAACACCTGACTCAACTATGCCCCTAGTTCATTATTTTGACTATTTTTTGGTTTTCTGCTAAAAAGATTTTGACCAACATGAGAGTTAAATTAGTATGCTCATTCCACTCTCTGTTTTATAATCATGTAAGTCAAGCTACAAGCACTAAAATTTTTCCTCTTTTGGGTCCAATGAATGGTCTGGGTTTTGCAAAAATTGAATAATTTTTGAGAAAAATAGTCAATTTCATTAAAATCCTCAAAACCTATTTTCATAAATGACCAATACCCAACCAACACGAAATGAACCCTTGAGGTGTACAACTGAATTTGTCTTGCAATATCACAAAGAAGGGGTAGGACAACCGAACCAAATGAAGATAACCCAATTTGAACATGGACAAGACAACCAAGTAGAATAAAGAATTGCCAATCAAACATAGACGAGAGAAGTAAGTTGAAAATGGTTAGGGTCGAACTTCAAAATGAAGCTACCTACGTATCACAAAGATAGGAATCAGGCCATACATAGTTCACAACTAAGGTTCAATTGGGTATTAACACTCTCCTTTTGTGCTTTAACTTTTGCGAAAGCCGCCCTTCCGGGTTTGCAACCTTGCAAGCTTTTCTTCAGTTTTTCTTTTTTCTTTTTTCATTCATATTTTTCTTTCATTTTCTATTTTATTCTTTGAGCTCTACTGCATAACTCGAATTCGAGCTTGGCCCGAATGGCTCAAATCTTATCTTGTCGGTCGTCTGCCAGGTCAACCGGTCAATCGTTTGCCTGGTCATCTGGTGAAAAGGCTTACAGTCGCGGTCGACAAGATGGCAACTACGGTAGACAAGTGTTTCACCTAGTCATCCGGGTGGTCGTCCGACCGGTCGACCAGTGAACAGTGATCGAGCCATTCAAGGCAGCTCAATTTGAGCTACCAAACATTCTTCTTCTTCTTTTTTCTATTTTTTTTTTAATTTTTTTACTTTTTCTTTTTCTACTCTAACTTTTGCCTGGGTCACCCTTTCGGGTTTTCAGCCCAGGGAGTCTCTCAAGGGTAGTACTTTGTAGCTTGTCCATGCTGATTGGTTATAAGAACTCTAGGCCATCTAAATCCATGAGAATGGCTGTTCCTTTTAACCAGATAGACTTGATGATGTGGGGATCCGCCTAATTGGGTCTAAACTTGCCCCTAGGGTCGTGGATAAGAACTCAATTGTCCTTCAGCACTAAATCTTCTGCTCTTAGACTAAATCTTCCTATCTTAGATTTTGGGATTTGACTTTATTTTTGGTTTCTGTTGGCGTAAGAAACGACACAGTTTGCATCTCTACTCACATCCAACCTTATTGTCCCTAGTTTGAGGGCTACTTCCAATCTGGCTATGTAAGCCTTATACTTTGGTTGATCATTGAACATTCTGAATTGAGGTTTGAAAGCTAGGAGGGTCGGGGCTCCAGTCGAGAGGGATCCTATGTTGTACAATCTCAGGATCAATTCTAGGCATGTCTTCGTAGGACCACGCAAAAACATTTTTTAAAATCTTTTAATAAAGCGACTAATTGCTCGTGCTCTTTTGAAGACAATGTAGAACCAATCTGGACCAAGCCAAGATCCTTCTCAATACCCACATTAACAAAAATGAGCTCATCCATGAAAGGCTTAACGCACCTCTCTTCCTCTCAGTCGATCAAATTTTGCAAATCCTGAGAAATTTCTTTCTCTTTGTGTTTATCAGATGTTTGGAAAAAGGTTTTGAAATTTTTGATCAAGGCAATGATCTAAAGCCACAGAGAAGTAGGTAGAATCTATGGCACTTTTATTCACAAGAAACTCTGACTCAGTGATGACAACAGAATCAAAAGAAAACAACAAAGGACAGAGATTTCTAGGTTAGCACTCCCGAAATCAACAGATTTAGACTTGCATCAGACTCAGACTCAACATTCAATTCAGAATTCAGAATAAAATCATTCTCAATATTTAAAGTGCAAGCCATCAACCGTATCTAGAATGAAATTCGTGCAATTCATAGGTGGTCCACCCCCAATCACAGAAACAGTCTGATATCCTACAAGTTCTAGGGATTTACGCTGGTACACTTTATGGGATATCAATGTCATGACCAAAACCAGCCCTAATAGGTTTATCGTCATAACCGGCTAGTAATCTGTATATTAACTATGGCCTCAAAGACAAAATTTCAAAATTATTTAAAAAAATATCGGAGCTAAAGCGGAAGCAAAACAAAAATAATAATGTCCATTGAGCTATGCATACATGATCAACTGTAATAATTAAAACATTCTTAACACACTTTTATATATACATGTACGAAGACATATTTTATATCTCACACACTACATGAAGGACTACCAACAAAATACAAAGTTTAACCAAAGCTTCACAAAATAAAACGAAGCCTCTACACAGAGGCACCTCTTGGGTGGCTTGACAAAAAAGTGGACTCCGGAGCAAACTCTAATGTTGATCCTCCAAATGCTCACCTACATATATGTATAACGAGTGAGCAAAAGCCAGGTGAATAATACCAAAGTAAAGAGGTTGTATGAATGAGATTCTTAATTAAGTAAATCACATGAATACATATTACATATAAATCAAAATCAGAACAACCTCAGGTCCAATCCATCATGTTGAAGGCATATCAGAGGGGCAAAACGACCTCGGGTCCAAAGTACTCATTCATACATAATGACCTCAGGTCCAAAATACTTGTCCAATGATATTACAGAATGGCGTCGAGCCCAATCAGAACACAGAACGACCCTAGGTCCATCATTTCCATATTCATATCTATGTGCATATTCATATTCGTGATCATGATCGCATTTGTATTCAGACGGCCTTAGGCCCATTTCATCTCCTTGACACACATATTAGACAACCTTGGGTCCATTTCTTATCAAACATATCCTTTGTCAAATATACAGAATGGCTTTTAGGCCCATTTCATATTCATTCAGAATGACCTTTGGTCCATGTAATCAAATATACAAAACGGCCTTTAGGCCCATTTTCATATTCATTCATAACGACCTTTGGTGCATGTAATCAACTATACAGAATGGCCTTTGGGCCCATTTCATATTTATTCAGAACGACCTTTGGTCTATGTAATCAAATGATTTCGTACTATTCAATTTCATTACAGTGTCTTGCACAATCAGACAAATAGCATGCTCATTCATAATTTGAATTCACAAATCCAGAAAACTTACACATGAGTAGTATTTAAAAATAACATATACGAACATACATTTACTAAAGTATTACTCACAGTGTTCAGATGCCTGGTTCGCCCTTGTAGTTGACCTTACGCAATTCATAATACACATAGAAATCGAGTCACAATACAATTCATTATGCTCTTAGCTTGTTTAATTCTCGTAGGCTTCTTTCTTACTCTTTTAATTCATTTATAATGCTCACTGTATGCCTAAGAGTGCTTAGAAGAAAAAAAAAGAGAACGGAAATCGAAACATGAAACAACTTTTCAAAATTTTCTGAAACAGGGCTCTTCGCTTGAGCGGACCCCTTGGTCGGCAAAAATACTAGTTGCTTGCATTCTATGCTCGAACGGCAACTTCTTCGCTCAAGCGATGAAGTCAATTTATGGGTTTTCTAGAATGTTGTTTGTGCTTCAAAACATAACTTTAAATGATACAACTTACATGTTTTGTCCTATATATCAACCATACCACTTCAAACATGATATAATGCCAATTCTACAAGATTTGAAGATTAAATCTCCAAGGATTCATCATACAAGCCCAAATTAATTCAAATTCATTTCCATAACTTCATAACTCATGCACATAAATTCTATATTTTCATGGATTGTGCATGCATGTGAAATGTAAGCTCTAATTTCATCTCAAATGGTAGAAATGACACTCAAATTCATGAGATTCAACAAAATTATGTATGCATGTGCGATTTGGTGCCAAATTCTCCATGTTTCAAAAATCATCTTTCTTTATTTTATGAAACATAAATTGAAGCTATAAAGCCCTTCCAAAAATATTTGCATGTATAAAATTTAAATCACAATCAAACGAATTTTTGATTCTCAAATATAAATTATAATTCATTCCAAAATTTGTCCAAAGTTAGATTTAATTCATTTTCTTCGATGAACAAAACATGGTACTGAAGACATGATTCATGAAATTTCTGAAATTATGTAGGATTTAAATCCTCAATTTAAAAGATTTCATATATGCAAGGAATTCAAATATTCAAGCCAAAAGATGAAATCTTCTATGATCATACATGCAACCCACTTCCTTGTTTATAACCTATTTCTTCCCAAATTCCATGGAATTAGCTCAATAATTCCTAAATTCATGAAGTATGGGGGATTTTCTACAAATAAGAGCATAAATTCCTTACCTAAGGTTTCAATTTTCAGAGGTATGAAGATAATTTCCCTCTTGACTTCCTCAATTCCACAGGTCTTGAGCTTTCTCTCTCTACAATGACTCCACCCTTGAACTCACTCTTTCTTCTAAAAATGCTCTCAGCAAAAAGTTGTTCCCAAGCTCTAGTACAAATAATACACACCCATTCTCTCTCTCTAAAACGATTTCACTCTCCAGCACAAAGAAAGGAAATGAAGTTGCCTACTCTCTCTCCTTATGTTCACACTTATACACATACACACATGGATTTCTCTGCACACCCACCTCCAAATACACCCTCAATTCTAGACCATTCCGCAATTCAATTTATTATTAGGATTGATTTAATTAAGCAACACTTAATCTAAATAAATCTTGACTAACACATAATTAAATTAATCATAACTAATCACCAATCCCACATAATTTAATTAGTCTAATTGACTTCCATTAGAGCCTAATTAATTATATTTAAACTTATCAATCTCAATCAGATTTTTAATCAAACTCCCAAAAGGCTCCAAATATCGAATTAAATTTATTTCCATTCTCAATTTTGGTTTCTCACAACATTAAGGCCTTCAATTTTAGATTAAACTTCAAAATCTTCGTAAATAAATTGCATACATATCCAATTGAACATCTCATAAATAAATTTAATTCATAATAATCTTAGTTCCTAATTCGTATAACTTAATTAACTACAATTCGAACCCAATTAATAAAATCTCAATTTTATAAATCTAAATCGAATATTTAATTAAACTCCTATATGGTCCGATACTCGAAATTAAAATAGTTCAATTCACCGTTTGTACTATCTTGAGCCATTCAGGCTTTGAATTTCTAATTCCAAAATAAATCCTCAGTAGAATCATATACAAATCAGACTCCAAAATTCTCATAAATCCCAAATTACCTTAGAGTAACAACCAATTAGAATCCAAATCTCCTTAATCAATTAAACATAAAATCTTATACATGATGTGGTTGGCTTAATCTAAGGCTTATGCTAATTAAAACTCGATTAATTCATTACGAATCGAAATTTTACCAAATTTCACCGCGGGCTCTAAAAATCATGCTAAACACAGATGTAAAGCCAGTTTTGGTTTTTGACGCCTCTAAGGCTATAAATTCTCAGTTCAAAGCCCCAATTGCAATAGATTTTTTTTTTTTCTACCCTCAACAGATATAAATTCATAATCACATAAATCACATAATTCATATCAAACAAATAACCATATGCATAATTAAGTATATTACGGGTTGGGTTTCACATTCTTCCCCCCTTGAAGAAGTTTGGTCCTCCAAACTTAAATCACTTGTACCGCAATTAAATCATATTGTTTTGTTTCCTCCCATTTTTGTTCTCAAGTGACTTCCTTATCACTAAAATCTCATCACAAAAGTTTAACTCATCATCATTTATTTATAGATTAATAACCCAAATTGGCTTAGTCACCAGAAATTATCCTATAATATAATGGTGAACCTCATAGTTAGCTTCATAACATCAAAACATAAAACGCATACTCATGAAACTCACATATTTTTGTTTAGTTATTCACATATCTCCAAATAGTTCACATACTTCCCAAATAATCAAGGCTCAATCTCAAATAATACCCATGACTATATTTCCTTCTTTCAAATGAATTCAGAATATTCTATCATTGACATTCACATACTTCAATTCTTTGATTCGATGGCCAGTGAACTGTAACAAAGTAAAAGTTTTAATGAATGATGTCCATAACAGATTCAAAAATCAGATTTCAAATCCCTTATCAAATTAGAAACATAGTCATGCTCGTATTCGTAACAGAAAAGAGTCATATTCATATTCATATTCAAATCACGCGCAGTACTTCCTTTAGTGTTACATATCACATTGGTCATGTATATCAAGTCATCAAGTTCCATAATGGAACCTCCGGTACTGGGTATCATATAACATACGTAGGCCACGGTATTATTTTCCTCGGGTGAAGGCCTCATGACCATAAGCCACAGTATTATCTCCCCTGGGCGAGGGCCTTTGCTAAAGATATCACAAATACATTTTCAAAAAATTGGACATTCATTTATTATCCACAAAATAGCATTTCATAGGCCAAATCATGTCTTATCATTCTGAAATCACTTTTATTCAAACATAGCGTTACAAAGTTGTTACTCACAGATAGTGATTCATAATTCATAAATAGCAAGGGATTGATGCCAATGATGTTCATGATCTAATTCTTTCATTTCAAATAAATCACAGCATTTTATTGCGGATAGCTACTTGAAGTCCTCAAATTAGATTATGTATTTGATATAACATCAATAATTAATATGAATTCTTAGTCCACAAATTATTTGACCATAATGATTTGGATATTTAATCCCATGCAATTCATGAGTCATCTAGTCAAATAAGTGGGGGATTTACTCCATTGGTTCCAAAAGAAAGATATTTAATCTCGGAAATCAAAGACAACTCACTTAGTTGTATTATCAACATTCACTTAATAGATATAAGGTCCATTCACATTCATCAGGGTTTTGGGTCATATTCATGGTACAACATTCCCAAATGATATGATTCTTCACTAAACATATTCTTATTGATCTCTCATTAAGTACTGACCTTCATTCTGATTAAGTGACTTGGGACATCCTTTTGCTTTTGGACAATCTTTCACCCGATGTCCTATTTCTCCACATTTGAAGCACGCTCCCATAAATCGATGACATAATTATCTATGACGCTTGTGACACGTTGGACACATTGGGGTAGTTCTACTCTTTCTACTATCTTTCTTAGAACCATTTGTCTCTCAATCACAAAACTCTTAGACTTACTCTTTGATTCCCGTTTTGATTTCACACCTAACTTCTTCTTCTGAATTTGCACAGGATCATAGTATTGCATAGCTTTCACCACATTCTCTAACACTTCTTCTGTTTTGTCTAATCGTTTTGATAAAGACATAATCTCCACTTCATTCTTATTTTTCACCATCTTTTCCTAAAGACACAAGACAAAGGTTAGCAGCAATTAGGGTAATATTGTTAATTTCAAACATAGCACATAGCATCACATAATTAACCATGAAACATACAATCATGCAAAGACATCATTAGGGAAACCAATTCATTCCCATGAAGTTGACAGAGAATTTTCGATTCGGAGCTACACCGGCCGAACGTGATTCCAATTGGACTTTCAAGGTCATTTAACAAAGGTATAAGACTCTATGGTTCATACATTAGGTCCCTTACTCAAACCATCAGATCGGCTTACTGTAGACACCCCATTTTTTACCGTCCTCAAGACTTGGACGTCATCGTTTGAACACTCGATGATCACCCGTGCTCGTGTTCGTTTTGAGTTCTCGGAGGTCTCGGCTACGCGCCTTGCCTCAAGATCTCTCAACTTATCTGTTTTGTGCTTGGTCATGGACCAAACACTTGTGTTTTTGCTTCTAAGGGAAGAAGGTGGCTTGTTTGCCTTCCCCTCAACCCACCGGCCATGGCATGAGACCATCGGCCCCTTTTTCTTGCCACCGGCCAAGAGTGTTGGCCGGTTGGCACTATATTTGGTCGGCCGGCACTTGTGTTGGCCGATCGGCCATTTTTGGTGGCCGAACCCTGTTCATCTGCTTTATGCAGATATTTTATGCCAGCCACAATTAACCCCCTCCATACACCTGTATGGAGGGATTTGCTCGTTGCTTGGCTTCTCTTGGAAGCCTTAGAATTTGAGCTTCTATAAAAAGGGAGCCCCTCCTCCCTCCTTCAGGGTTCAGAAATTTGTTCTTGAGAGGATAGATATAAGATTGTATCTATACTTCCTTGTTTAGTCTTGTTTTGTGCTCAAAATAGTAGTATTGTCTTACTATTGTACACAAACACACACTAGAACACCATCCTTGGTTGCTGAGGTGCTAGGAGGTTGATTTCAGTGTTCTTGGGTTGGTTTGACCTCAAAAAACCTGCTGGAGCTTTGTTCTTGAAGAGGTTCTTCAAGGGTGAGAAACTACCCTCTTTATTCCCCATTTTTGCACAAGCTTTTAGCCTATCTTGCATGCTGTTTTGAGCTTAACTTATAATTGATAAAAAGTTCTGATTTTGCATGCTTTTGATCTTTGTTTAAGGTCTCTTTGAGGTTTGGGGTTGTTTCCCCCCTCTTAGGCCTTGTTAGGCCTTCTTTTAGGCCATCCTTTTGGCCATTGTTCTTGTCTTTGTATGACCTCTCTACCACTGAAATCCAGAGGATTTTCAGTGGTGGAGAGGTGGTTTTGGTGTCTCAAATAGGAGAGGGTCATCCCCTCTCCATGTTGTCTTCAATGCTTGCATAAATGGCTTATGTTTGTAGTATGTATGCTTAGTTTGTTTTAGCTTCATTTCAGTATATATTAGGCTTTGTTTTGCCATGATACAGCACTGTTTTGACTTGGTTTAGACATACCATGCATGCTTTGTATACTTGTCTTGTAATCCCATGATTTGCCTTAACATGCACCACGTTGTCACATGTCTTTTAGCATGATTTTGGCTTAACTTCATGAAGCTTCTAGCTTTGTTATAACATGCTAAAGCTCTGATTTTGGTTGTTTTGGTCGTCCATGACTTGCTTTGTATAGCCACCATGTAATCTAGCTTGTAGGCTTTGAATATTGAATCCTTTGACATGCTTTACTTGGGCCATTTCAGTGGTTTGGCATCACTTATCATGTTATTTCAGTCCATATAGTATGCTCAAACACTTGCATTTATCACTCCTTTAATGCTTTGAAGGGTTTGTGTTTTATGCCTCTTGAATGGTCCATTGTGTATGCCACCATGCTTAGGTCTTTGGGATGCCATCTAAGTGGGTTTTTGGGCTCGTTTTGACATGCCATAACTCTATTTTTGGTTTCTTAAATTATGCCATGTTTGGCTTTGATAGGTGTAGTGTACCACCTCTTTTGTGACCTAGTTTGCTTCATGTTTTTTGTCCTTTATTCTAGCATGTTTTTGGCTTCTTTCCTTGCATGTTTTAGGCTCATTCCGCCATGATTTAGGACTATTTTGCGTCATGCTTGCCATATGCTCTTTGTTTTGTGTAGCTTCGGTTCAAGTCCCTTCACAAGCCTTAGGCTTGGAGCCTTAAGTATGCCATGCTTGACCTGTTTATGTGATTTGGCATCACTCCTAGCATCATTTCAGAGCATATAATGTTGTCACATTTGCATGCTTTTCATTCCTTTTAAGTGTGCTTAAAAGTTTCCCTTTTATGCTTAAAGTAGTGGACCATTAGCATGCATGTTTGTATGTGTATTCCATGCCTCTGTCGCATCATTTTGGCCACTGATTTGGACCTATGTGAGAGCTGTCCATTTTGGTTTAAGTCCATCCCCGCATGTTGTTGCATGCTTGCCTTGCATGTTGTCGCATGCTTGTTGCATATTTGGTAAATTGCATGTTGTAACATGATAGTTCAATTGTGTCTTGTTGCATACTTAGTCCATGGCATGTTGTTGCATGCCTAAATTGTAATGCATTTGGCATGCATTCTCTTTTTAGTTGCTTTAACATGTTGTTACATGTTTGCCTCATATGTTATTATATGCTCGAATGTTGTTACATGCCTTGCATATTCGCATACTTAAGTCGCATTTTGCATGCTTGTTAGCTTGCATTTTGTCTTGTGCTTGATATGTTGTTACATATTCTCGCGTGTTCGAATGCATGTTAAGTAACATTGCATTGCTTGTTTGCATGCTCATGTTGCATGTTTGTTTGCATGTTCATGTTGCATTAGCTTGCTTGCATGCCTATCTTGCATAGCATTAAGCACGCATCCCTTGCCCCTTGATAAACCATGATAGAGGTTGGGGGTCCTTCATGTGTTTTGTGTGCATTTCATTTGACATTAAAATGCACACTTGGCACCTTGGGCCATCATGCATTGAAATGCGTGATTGATGGCCCGAGGGTCGAGAACCATACTCCTTTGAGTCTCAAACATGATAAGGAGGGTGGTGGTGAAAACATTTCCTTGAAAATGCATTGCCATGCTCTGTCTACCCTCTGCTGCAGCAAAACAGGATTCTGCAGGAAGATATGGCCGGTCGGCCATCTTCAGTGCCGGCCGGCTATGCATTGTTGGCCGAGATCTCTACAAGTGGTCGATGACCAGTTCCCCTTGGCCGGTGGCCTTGACTTCTGGCCGGTGATATCCCACAGTGCTCAGAAGGTGGTTTAGAAGCATCTTTGGGACTTGCAAAGTTTTCAAAGGTGCAGAGCAGTGTAAACAAAAGCAACATGACATGGCGATGGATTTCCGAGCGAAGCCGAGCATGCATGCATTCGTCCCTCTTCCCGAGGCTGCTTTACTACTTTCAGTAACTTAATTAATTTGTTTAATTAGTTAAGTGTTGTGTAATAATTAATTAGCATGTCAGTTAGTTAATTATGTAACTTTTATTATTCTTTCGGTCCCTCCGTCGAGAGGGCGCAATTGTGTAATAAGCGTGCGTATGTGTGATGCATGTCTTCCAACCACACGTCTTTCTCCCTTTTACTTACCTGCTTATGATGGTTAGTTCTAGGGCACGTTGCAATTAGCATCCTTATGCTATGCATGTTTGCATTCATTCATCTGTATTGCATGCACCGGGCTCGGCGCATCATACTAACTGCATTGTATTCAATTCTAAGTTGAATACATGCATCGAATTGTCGCATCTCACGTGCCATTTTAGATTAGCCGAGCCTATTCTAGTTGCATTTTGCTTGCGATGCATTAGCCATTTTAACATGGACTTGGATCATACATTTGATTACTAACATGTTCTTTGTTTTGGCTCGGAGTACACTGTGATGCTTTAGCATCTTGCATGTATGTGAGTGTTAACATGATAGCATGCTTGCCATGAGGCTAACTGCTTACGTGATATAACTGCCTGAATGCCTGTGGGTGAAGGTTGGATTGCTTGAATTGGAATAATTCGTCGAAATCCGTGTTTTAGCCTACTTGCGAGTAGCAAGCTTCAAACCGTCTTTAAACAAACGGATATGCGATGCTTTGTTCCAAATTAGGCGATCTAGTCTATACTTGTGTGTTGTGCGCATCACATAGTAATTCTAGCTAATTAACCGGAATAAGAACACATATGTTTTCAAAACAAAATATCATGCTTAGTACAGGCCGATCTTCGGATCGGGCGAGCAGAGGTGCTCATAGATGACCTTCCCCAATCGTACCCAAGTTCCCGAGCCGAGGCAACTTTGGTGATGACGGACACGTGGCCTTAGGCACGAGTTAGGGTTTCCTAAATTCCCCCAAAATAAAATATTTAGGTGGCGACTATGTATCTGGCAAAGCAATCCATGTTTGGCACTTCTTTCTTAAAAATCAGTTTTCTAAAACGATTTGTCGGATTTGGACTCTTTGGTGATTTATCGGTCTCGCATTGCACTTTGCGGGATTAGATTCAGAACCATGAAATTTGAGTCCGAACTGTGGTAAGCATGAAGCCCGAGGGCGCGTCCACACTTACATATCAAACAATTCCTTTAACCTCAATCATTATAGTTCCACACTTTTTTTAATCATCAAATACTTTAATTTCTCAAATGTTCTCATAGCCTAATTTTACATTCAACTATGTAATTTTCATAACTTCCATCAAAGATTTAATTCCTTCTAATGTCGTATTCCCACGGATCAATATACTCGTATTAATTAATGTGTTAACCAAAAATTACATTTCCCTTATAGCATTAAAATTCCATAACAGCTCTTAACTTCAATACTAAACTTATTGAATAAACACATTCTAGTCTTCTCTAATCGTTGAAATTCTCAAAATAACCTTTAACTCTCATAACAGTATATTCTCACAAATCCTTACACTTCTGCTCACTAATATTCCAGTCAACAATTCTAATTTCCTTATAACGTGAAAAATTCCTCATAACATCTTGTTTCCACAAATCAACATACTGGTACTTACCAATGCTTAAGTCAAAGGTTCAAATTTCCTCATAACATTAGAAATTCCACAATAATTCTTAGCATTCAACCTCATTACTTAACTTATCAAACACATTTTGATTTCCTTATAATCATTAAAATTCCATAATAGTTCTTAATTCTTAGCTTCAATACTCAAATTTATTAAACAAACACACATTATTTCTCTGAATGCACAACTTTTCACTTACTGACTATATGCATGAAACTTAAATCTATTCTAGACACTCCAATGCTCAATGGACACATATGTGAGATATTAACTCATGCTCTGATACCACTCTTTCACGACCCATACCCGCCTCTATAGGTTTAACGTCGTAACTGGCCAGTAATCCATAGATTACCTACGACCACAAAGACAAAATTTCAAAATTCTTTAAAAAAAAATTGGGGCTGAAGCGAAAGCAAAACAAAAATAATAATGTCCATTGAGCTATGCGTACATGATCAACTGCAGTAATTAAAACATTCTTAACACGCATTTATATATACATGTACGAAGACATATTTTATATCTCACACACTACATGAAGGACTACCAACAAAATACAAAGTTTAACCAAAGCTTCACAAAATAAAAAGAAGCCTCTACATAGAGGCACCTCTTGGGTGGCTTGACAAAAAAGTGGACTCCGAAGCAAACTCTAATGTTGATCCTCCAATTGCTCACCTACATATATGTATAAAGAGTGAGCAAATGCCGGGTGAATAATACCAAAGTAAAGAGGTTGTATGAATAAGATTCTTAATTAAGTAAATCACATGAATACATATTATATATAAATCAAAATTAGAATGACCTCAGGTCCAATCCATCATGCTGAAGGCATATCAGAGGGGCAAAATGACCTCGGGTCCAAAGTACTCATTTATACATATGACCGGCCACGAGCCTAATCATAACACAGAATGACCTCAGGTCCATCATTTCCATATTCATATCTATGTGCATATTCATATTCATGATCATGATCGCACTCATATTCAGATGGCCTTCGGCCCATTTCGTGTCCTTGACACACATATTAGACGACCTCGGGTCCATTTCTTATCAAACATATCCTTTGTCAAATATACAGAACGACCTTTAGGCCCATTTCGTATTCATTTAGAACGACCTTTGGTCCATGTAATCAAATATACATAATGGCCTTTAGGCCCATTTCATATTAATTCATAACGACCTTTGGTCCATGTAATCAAATGATTTCGTACTACTCAATTTCATTACAAAGTCTTGCACAATCAAACGAATAGAATGCTTATTCATAATTTGAATTCACAAATCCAGAAAACTTACACATGAGTAGTATTTAAAAATAGCATATATGAACATACATTTACCAAAGTATTACTCACAGTGTTTAAATGCCTGGTTTGCCCTTGTAGTTGACCCTACACAATTCATAATACACATAGAAATCGGGTCACAATACAATTTATTCTGTTCTTAGCCTGTTTAATTCTCTTGAGTGCTTAGAAATAAAAGAGAACGGAAATCGAAACATGAAACAGCTTCTCAAAATTTTCTGAAACAGGGATGTTCCCTTGAGCGCAACATTAGCTGCTCGAATGAACCCCTTGGTCTGCAAAAATATTGGTTGCTTGCATTCTACACTCAAGCAGCAACTTTTTTGCTCGAGCAATGAAGTCGATTTATGGGTTTTCTAGAATGTTGTTTGCGCTTCAAAACATAACTTTAAATGATACAACTTATATGTTTTGTCCTATATATCAACCATACCACTTCTAACATGATATAATGCCAATTCTACAAGATTTCAAGCTCAAATCTCCAAGGATTCATCATACAAGCCCAAATTATTTCAAATTCATTTCCATAACTTCATAACTCATGCACATAAATTCTATATTTTCATGGATTGTGCATGCATGTGAAATGTAGACTCTAATTTCATCTCAAATGGTAGAAATGACACTCAAATTCATGAGATTCAACAAAATTATGTATGCATGTGCGATTTGGTGCCAAATTCTCCATGTTTTAATAATCATCTTTCTTTATTTTATGAAACATAAATTGAAGTTATAAAGCCCTTCTAAAAATATTTGCATGTATGAAATTTAAATCACAATTAAACTAATTTTTGATTCTCAAATATAAATTATAATTTATTCCCAAATTTGTCCAAAGTTAGATTTAATTCATTTTCTTCGATGAACAAAAACATGGAATTGAAGACATGATCCATGAAATTTCTGAAATTATGCAGGATTTAAATCCTCAATTTAAAAGATTTCATATATGCAAGGATTTCAAATATTCAAGCAAAAAGATGAAATCTTCTATGATTATCCATGCAACCCACTTCCTTGTTCATAACCCATTTCTTCCCAAATTCCGTGGAATTAGCTCAATAATTCCTAAATTCATGAAGTATGGGACATTTTCTACAAATAAGAGCATAAATTCCTTACCTAAGGTTTCAATTTTTAGAGGTATGAAGATAATTTCCCTCTTGACTTCCTCAATTCCATAGGTCTTGAGCTTTCTCTATCTACAATGACTCAACCCTTGAATTCACTCTTTCTTCTGAAAATGCTCTCAGCAGAAAGTTATGCCCAAGCTCTAGTACAAACAATACACACCCATTCTCTCTCTCTAAAGCGATTTCACTCTCCAGCACAAAGAAAGGAAATGAAGTTGCCTACTCTCTCTCCTTATGTTCACACTTATACACATACACACAGATTTCTCTGCACACCCACCTCCAAATACACCCTCATTTCTAGACCACTCCATAATTCAATTTATGATTATGATTGATTTAATTAGGCAACACTTAATCTAAATAAATCTTGACTAACACATAATTAAATTAATCATAACTAATCACCAATCCCACATAATTTAATTATTCTAATTGACTTCCATTAGAGCCTAATTAATTATATTTAAATTTATCAATCTCAATCAGATTTTTAATCAAACTCCCAAAAGGCTCCAAATATTGAATTAAATTTATTTCTATCCTCAATTTTGGTTTCTCACAACATTAAGGCCTTCAATTTCATATTAAACTTCAAAATCTTCTTAAAAAAATTACATACATATCCAATTGAATATCTCATAAATAAATTTAATTCATAATAATCTTAATTCCTAATTCGTATAACTTAATTAACTCTAATTCGGACCCAATTACTCAAATCTCAATTTTATAAGTCTAAATTGAATATTTAATTAAACCTCTATATGGTCCAATACTTGAAATTAAATTAGTTCAATTCACCGTTCGTACTATCTTGAGCCATTTAGGCTTTGAATTTCTAATTCCAAAATGAATCCTCAATAGAATCATATACTATTCGGACTCCAAAATTCTCATAAATCCCAAATTATCTTAAAGTAACAACCAATTAGAATCCAAATCTCCATAATCAATTAAACATAAAATCTTATACATGACGTGGTTGGCTTAATTTAAGGCTTCTGCTAATTAAACTTGATTCATTCATTACGAATCGAAATTTTACCAAATTTCATCTCGAGCTCCAAAAATCATGCTAAACACAGATGTAAAGTCAGTTTTAGTTTATGGCGCCTCTAAGTCTATAAATTCTCAGTTCAAAGCCCCAATTGCAATGGATTTTTTTTTTCTACCCTCAACAAATATAAATTCATAATCACATAAATCACATAATTCATATCAAACACATAACCATATGCATACTTAAGTATATTATGGGTTGGGTTATCACAATCAGACTTTTCTGAAGCTATGGTGCTACAACGACCTAGCAAAAAGAAAACCGAAAATAAAACCCCTAATTAGAATTTCGGCAGCACTTCGGCTCAATTCGTATAACTGATCACTGTATACCCCCACCAAAAAACTGAACTCAACCCCACAAACTAAAATGCCTAAACCACTCATCTGAATTTGAGAACCTCTATACAGATTTCCATTCATAGCACATAGTAGGAAAGAGAACAAACACCCCTGTGGGGGGTAGGGTTATCCTGTCCAAGCTTTGAAATGATATGGAGCTTCACTATTCAAACAAGTGGTATTATACATCCTAGAAATGGGAGATCATCCTATCCTACTTTTGGAAGGTACTATTGCTCACTATATGTACAAGGTTGTCTCCACTCTAAGGGTTGAAGTCAAGGTAATGTTACTAATGAGTCCTTTGGGTCATAGCCAATGAAGATCCCAGGAAATCAGAAGAGTCAATATAACCACTCTTCAGAGTCTGAGAACGTTAGATAGTAGAGCTACCTTTTTGACAAATCTCAAAAGCCTATAACACAAGGCCTCAAAAGTAACGCAAAGATAGGTATAGTGTCACAAAAAGCTTGCCTGTGCTCCCACTAGTATCTGGGCAACACAAGAACGTTAAGTGCACCAATACATGTAATGCAATGAACATATAATTGAAAATAAAATTCATATCATGGAGTTCGAGTCAAGGTTTCATAAAATCCCCAACAGAGTCGCCAAAAACTGTAACACGCCCGAGGGGTACCCGTGCACGTTAAACAGTCTAGATTCTCGATCTCTTCACTCTAGTCTCACGAGTGCAATGTGAAACATAGATGAGAGTCCAGATTTGGCAACTTTTATAGAAAATCCATTTTGTTGCAAAACCATTGCCAAAAATGGACAACATCATCTGATCTTAGAATCACCACCTAATATTTTGGGAAAAATTAGATAACTCGTGACTCGTGCCAAGGCCACTGTTCGTCGTAACCAAAAATGTTTAGCTCGGAACCTTAGGTATGAGAGGGAAGGTCATTAATTGAGCACCCATGTTCATCCAATCAAAGATCGGCCTTTACTAAACCATGATATGAGTTTTATTAATTTTATATGTTCATGTTCTAATTAGTTAATAAATCCTAAATATTACTATGTGAAGCAAACAAGTATAGACTATGTCATTCATTTTGAAACAATTTGATTTCATGTGTTTTGAAAGAGTTTTGAATATGTACAACCCAAAGAAATTGAGTTTACAAATATGAAAAATCAACATCATTCCAAATTAAGCGACACAACCTCTATCCACTGGCATTCATACAATTATATCAAGTAAGCACATAGCCACATGATAGAATACTAAACACAGTAAGAAAAACACACACAAGTGGGATGTTAAAGCATAAAAACTTACATGTTTACCGATGTCCTGCGAACAGCTACAAAACAAAGTTAGAAAAATATGCATGATCTTATATACAAAATCCTAATGCAATTCACACATGAAATGCAACTAAAGATTCAGCTTGTACTATAGGACATGGGAATCATCTCAAGAACATAGTGCACATAATCATATAGGAATTGATTAAATCCACAAATGCAAATTTAGCAGAATCAAGATACATGAAACATATATATGATTATAAAACAAAATATAGCGCATATTCACAAATAAGAAAAGCAAATAAAAGAATGGGATAGAAAGAAGCAGGGCGGGGTATTATTACAATACTTTGAATAAATAATTACAAACCAAACGTGAGAGAGAGAGAGAGAGAGAGAGAGAGAGAGAGAGAGAAAATATTACAACAAAATAAAAACAAAACCTCACAAAACACTCAAATGAAAAGAAAATAAAAGCTTCATGCACCTTGCAGACCACCGGGAATTGGTATGCTCAACACCAAAAGACTAAACCATCTTGTCCAAAAGAAGCTAACTGGCCTACCAACTAGGCCTAGCAAAACTTGTCTTGTTGCAAAACGAAGAAAATGAACAAACAAGAAATATGTAGGTGGCTTAACTAACCACTACCGGTTAGCTTACAACAAAACTAATATGAGAATTAAAACAAGAAAACAAATATAAGATAGAAAATGAAAGAAATTGAAAATTCACCTTCGAAAGAAAGAATGAACTTGATTTTCATACTTCTTTTTAATCACCCTCGAGGTTATGAATTGTGTTCTCAATCCACAACTCGAAAATTTAGAATTTTAGCTAGAATAACAATTTTGGGATGTTTATCAATGTGTGTAGGGAAGATGGTGAAAACCCAAATTTTACAATTCACTCTAGTTTTTTCACTTTTGACACAAACTGAACACTCCATGATCAAAGCCACACAAGTTGGCTATGAAAGAATTTTTGGAACCAACAATAGTGTGTAAGGATGAAATATCAGTGTATTTGTCATGACCCTAAACCCGCCCCCATGGGTTAAGGACATAACCGGCCAGTAATCTTGAGATTACCTACGGCCTCAAACCAAAACAGACGTAACTCAACAGAGTAAAGGGGCCAAACGGAAGCAATAATTAAAAACTTTGTCCATAGAGCCGTACTTATATGCACTCCAAGCAAACCATACACATATGCGTTAATAACCCACATCAAAAGTACAGTCCCAAAAATTCTTTACACACAGGATCATCTAAAATGAGTCAACCCATGACAGACTATCTACAAATATACATAAAGTCCTTGCCAACAAGACAAAGTGTAAACACATAACAAAATGGCAAGGATGGGTCTCGTGCGTGAGACACAAGGTTGACTCCCCAAAACTCATGTTGTTCCTGGCAAACTTCACTGGGGCTGGGTTTGTGCATCTCTTGGCTCACCTACAAACACATGAATGAGCGTGAGCGATAGCCTAGTGAATAATATCAAATACAGCATTCACATAACATTGTAGAACAACATATTCCAAACGGCCTTGGGCCCAATTCATATTTCTATTTAACAGATATATATAACTAAATACAAATCAAGTGACTGCAATTCCAAACATTCCGGCCTTTGGTCCTTTCAGATTCCCATTCTTGTCAAGCGGCCTACGGCCCATTCGATTATGTCAAAACGGCCTTTGGCCCAATCATGTATGTCAAAACGGCCTTTGGCCCAATCATGTATGTCAAAACGGCTTTTGGCCCATACATTCGTATCAAAACGGCCTTTGGCCCATTCATTTATGTCAAAACGGCCTTTGGCCCAATCATGTATGTCAAAACGGCCTTTGGCCCACACATTCGTATCAAAATGGCCTTTGGCCCATTCATTTATGTCAAAACGGCCTTTGGCCCAATCATGTATGTCAAAACGGCCTTTGGCCCACACATTCGTATCAAAATAGCCTTTGGCCCATTCATTTATGTCAGAACGGCCTTCGGCCCATTCATTCATGTCAAAACGACCTTGGGTCCATTCATGTTTATCAAAACGACCTTTGGTCCATTCATGTTTAACAAAACGACCTTTGGTCCATTCATGTTTAACAAAACGACCTTTGGTCCATTCATGTTTGACTTACATCCACAATCCCAATTAGCAATTCATAAGCTTATAAGGGAATAAACAATTGGACATTCACAAGCATTCAAATATCGATATTACTCACAGTGATCGGCTTGTGGATTTGCCCTGGAGCTTGACCCTACACATTTTATGAACACAAAAGGGTCACTAACAGTTCAATCCGTTCTTTAATTCACATACTCCTCATCAGGCATTATTCTTATCTCATTAACTCATTTACAATGCTTAACATATGCCTAAGAGTGCTTACAAGTGATAGAGAACGGAAAACAGAACACAGGATGCATTTTCAAAATTTCAAAAAATAGGGTCCCCGCTCGAGCGTGGGATTCCCCGCTCGAGCGGACCCTTAAGTCTGCAAAAGTACTGGTTACCTCAAATTCCCGCTTGAGCGCGAACTCTACCGCTCGAGCGGACTGCCTGCCTACATGGCTACCCGCTCGAGCGTCAACTTCCCCGCTCGAGCGGGAACCATGTCTGTAGAAAATGCTGGGAGCTCGAATTCTCCGCTCGAGCGGCACTTCCCCCGCTCGAGTGGACGTCAAAAATTCTGGGCTTTCCAGAACACTCCCTTGAGTTCAAACTCGACATTCAACCAATTTTTCTTGCATGCTAAGGCTCCAATCTCACATATTTTTGTACTAACATGCCATAGACACTAAAACACATCACAATGGAGCTCAATTTCTTGTATTACTTACATGCATGCCTCAAATTAATCTAAATTCATCACCAACACATCACATTCAAACATGCAAAGCTTACACTTACATGATTCATTCTTGCATGTGAGAAATATGCCTTCATATCAACTTAATTGGTGAAGAGAGGTCCCAATACATGGGTTTTAAACAATATTCAACACAAATCATACACATGGTGCTCAAACATGGAGATTCATGGCCATTTCTTGCATGCATGTACATATTAGGCTTCAATTCAACAAATACAACCCAATTTCATTTCAATCTCACTCTTGATCACCAATTTAGCTTGAACACACAAAATTACAACTATAATTCAAGAATTACTCACCTAGAAGCCTTGATCTTTCAAGCTCTAGACAATTCTTGAGCTAAACCTCCAAAATTCCCAAGCTTCAAGCTAAAATGCACAATTCTCCTCCTTTCTCTCACTATGGCCGGCCTCCCTCTCTCACTCTCAATTGTCTAACTCAGATTTTGAGTTTAAGAGAGCTAAAGGAGGGTGCAATGCTAATATACAACAAGCCCCACTAACAAATATTTTAATATAAAATAATAGGGCACTTAATTTATCAATTTAATCAGTTTAAATTGACCAGAATCAATTTTCAATTAAATTTCACCGTAGGCTCTAAAAATTATGCCAATCACAATGGCGTAATCAATTCCGGGTTCTGTGGCCGATAAGGCCCTCAATTTAATTCCCGAAGCTGATTATTCAAACAGATATTCCTACGATGAACAGATAGAATCCCAAAATCACATATATCCACATAATGGTACACAAAATCATATCAAAACATATAATCACATACGTATTAGGGACCAATTAACATAATACAGAACTGGGGTATCACAATATTGGAGCTCTTGGGAGCAATAACAGTGTATAAGGAGTATAACTGTCACACCCCAAATCCAAGCATGACCGACCATGGCCCACAGGGACTCAGCCCAAGGCACAAGTAAGCCTAAACACAAATCCATAAGCACATTGAATAACTATACAATAGTCCAATAATAAATAACCAAACTCAATCCAAGGACATACCACAAGTATAAACGGCAAACCAACCGTAATCAATACCATCCAAATATATGGGATATAAACAACCCACATATCAAAATAATCCTAAATGAACCTCAATAAAAATAAAAATAAATATGCACAACCTTGACATAACAATCTAAAACAAAATAAATGAATGTCCTAGAGGTCCATGCAATCAAGTCTCCGCTATGCCATAAGTCCATTCTAAGTCCTTCTAACACCTAGAAATGATAAACAACTAAGTCAGCTGATAGCTCAGTGAGTAGCAACATGGATAGTATATACAGTTTTGAAAACAGTGATCAATTCCAAACTAAGATATATATCACAGAAACTAGATCGGCATACAGTTTGGTAAAGACAATCTGTTTCAAAAAGAAGGTTCCACAGTTCAACAGTTAAAATAGTCATGTCTCTCAAGAACATGATAAATGACATTTTTCACTTAAAACAGATTACAACATGAACACCAATAATTTTCTGGGTACCAAGAAAATAACAAGTAATATGCCACACAATTCTCTAGGCTATAAGCCATGTTGGATCCAATACCGAACTAAGAGTCATCCTCAGGGTGGCAACCAGGGCCTTTTCTCTAAGACGATCCGATTGAAGGTCACCTAACTTTTTTTTAAGGTCTTTTCCTTACAATCGTTGAGCACTAGAGTCATCACGGCCCAACGCGAATATGTTCCCTACTGGCCAGAGTCACCACACACAGTGGAATAATTTCCCTGGACTAAATACACATATGGTCCCAATAATCAATATACATCAGCTTCGCAAAACATGGTAGTCCATCATTATAAACATGAGACCAAAACAAATAGTTTACAGTATGCCAAGTTCACACATGTTTCAGAAATAATTTTACTCCATTGATAATAAAATAATTTATCAAAACAGTTTAGTCATGAAACAACAATTTAATTTTCCAATAGTTCAGGGTAGGGGAACATTTATAAAAATATGTAGCATGAAAATACTCACCTAGAAACGAAATAATATAATCCTCGTATAGAGTATGAAAGTCCAACTAGTGCCCTGAACCAATATGAAAACTACACGTCACTACTAATTTAAAAATACTAAAGAATAAGAACTAAGTAACCCCAAATTAAAGCGCACTAACACGGCTCAACACAACTCACCGTTACTCTTAAATATTACCTAAGTTCATGTTCTTCAAGGTCTAAAATCACCCAAGACATGGGTTCCGGTCGAAACTTAATTAAAAGTAATTTTAAGACAAAACAAAATTTTAAACTAGTTTTCCCAATTTATTCTCTAACTTTGAAAATTAAAAACCCACCCCACGTTGTTCGAAAAATTTTAAAACCCTCCAGATATCAACTAATATATCCTAAGTTTCAAACCCAATTGGTTTTACTTGATTTGCTTATCAAAATAATTATCTACAATTTATTATATCCAAACAGGTTGTTTTTTGCAGCACTTTAAAGAAATTAATGGTTCTCTTAGTATACATGAGCAATCAACACAAGGCCAAAAACGTACGAAACTAGACTCGTAACTAATTCGATAATTTTCGGATTTATACCCAAAGAGAACAACACTCCCGAACTTACTGTTCACAACCAGTTTTCTGGACAGATTTGAACGCATCAGTTTATATGGATTTTGACTCCCAAAAATTATGATAAAATTCAGATATGCAATTCAATATATAATTAATCTACTTTAAAAATTTCAATTCAAAATTCATTCGTTTGATATGGTTTCTTGATTTTTAAAGTTCGTGATTATGCGCAGAATTTTTGAACTAAAAATAATACCCATTCCTTATACATGAATTTAACTCTTCAGATTTCCTAACAGTGTATATATATATAGACACAAAATACATACACCTACAACCTCTCCATCAATGAATTATATAACAATAGAATAAGGATAAAGAACTAAAAGAAAGAAGAGAGGAAAACCTAAGAGGCCACACGGCACAACACACACAAAGCTCTCCTTCTTGGCTACAACAATAATCTGGATGATTGAATCATCCCTCACCTTCCTTCATAAACTCACGGCTGGCTGCTAGGGCTGCTAGTGTTGTGAACAAATAAGACAGCTAGGGTTTTGTTTTGTTTTTATATATACTAGTGGTTGGGTACACCTAAAGCATGTGTAGGTCAAATAAATAGATAAATATACAAAATATATGTATAAGTTATATGCAACTCAAATGGTAGAGCCTTATATATTAACCTTGTGGTCTAGAGTTCAAGTCACACTCTCTCTCTCTCTCTCTCTCTCTCTCTCTCTCTCTCTCTATATATATATATATATATTGTACGGGGAGCAAATATTCCGGCGAGCCCGTACTCCTTTCTTCCAAGCTCCGTTTCTGTCCGATCACCTGAAAGCACAACGACGGTGAACTACCCGGCGGTGTGTGGCCAGAAAACCCCTCCGACGATCAAGTTAGCACACACCTTGGGATAGAGAGAGAGGGAGGAGAGTGTTTGTGTGTAAGGATTTCTTACAAAGTGTTCGTCTGTCGCGTATGGGGGGCGCAGACATGCCTATATACCCTTCTGCGTCCCAAACCTACTCCCAGTGGTCTCTCAACACGTGGCTCTGCTATCCCATCTGTCAGCACAAATCTTGCTGAACATCACCTAACCCAACTGCCCGCTCACTCCACTGGGAGCTCGGCAGCCGAGCTGTACCATCTTGTCTGTCAACGGCCGTGCTGTGCTTCATGCCCAAGCACTCCACTAGCTAAGCTCAATGAGGGCCAGGCTCGGCGGCACCTCGGCGAAGCCGAGCCCGGGACAGGACGTGCTTGTCTGTAGTCGGCCTTCCTGCCGAGCAAACAGGTATCTCGGTCACTCCGCGCCTTTCCGGGCGCCGGACTCTTAACTCGACTGGCTTCGCCTCCGCCAAAACACGTAGCTCGGTCCAACCAAGCGTTGCCTTAATCGAGCAGCTTCTTTCCAGATAGGGCCACACATCCTTGGCCTAACACCTGCTCGGCCCAAATTTTTCCGGCAAAACTCTGTCCGGCCCAGTACCAGATCATTAATCTCCCTCTCAATTGCCCCTTAATTCCGTCTGCTGAAGCGTGACTGGGATTAACTATTCCGACCGGGGCAGCACCTCCTCGGTCCTCAATTTACTAATCGGCAACCGGGCTAGCTGATGCATCAAACTTGCCCGGTCTTACATTCCTGTCTCTTCGGCTTGCTCGGTCGACGCCTCACTTGACCTTCCTGTCTCTTCAATTCTGACGCTGCCATTAATGGGGACATGTGGCGTTCTCCCATTGGACCTCGAGCAGCCAACCAGCTGTCGCATGAAATTTGAATTTGGGCGGTTTTTCTTCCTCTATATACATGCCCCCTCCCTCTTCGATTCATTCCTACTGTCACCCATGCATTCCAAGCGACCCAGAGCTCTGGTGCCTTCTCTCCCTTGCCATTGCTGAACTCGTGCTCGAAGAGGAAGAAGAAGAAGCCTCTGCCCCCACTGCCCTTCACACGTATGCCCCCCAGCTCCCCTTTTGTTGTCATTTCCTTCGTTGTTACCCACATTAGGGCACTCGGACATAGTTTTTAAGACATAGGCACTAAAATCCTTCCTAAACCTTCAACTGTTCATGGTGTTCTTCATATTTCCTGAAGAACATTGAAGATCTGGGGCAGACCGGGCTCCAGGTCTTCATTTGATCCAAAAAATCAGTTTAACCGAGCAAATGAACTGTTTTGCTATAACCTTAGTAAAAACCGGAATGGCCATAGGACTTGGCCGCTCGACCGGGCTAACAACTGGTCCGCTTGGGCGACCGAGCTCCTGGTTAGCCTTTACGACCGAGGTGGTTTGGCACAATCCATGACCGAGCTAAAGTAAAGCTCGTTTTGCGCGACCGCGCTTCCTCTTATACTTGCCATCCTCTTTCCTGCAGAGTCCAAGGGGACCAAAGACCAATTCTGAGGCTCATAAGGACCGAACTGCCACCCATTCCTAGTCTGTGCCAAACCACCTCGGCCGAGCTAGATTAGTCGGCCACATGGGGAAATTCCGCTTCCTGGTGGATACTCCGGCTGCCCTAGCTGCATTCAGGGAGGAGTACGGCATCCCGGCCGGCGTCCACCTTGAGCTCGCAGAAGAAGAGACCACGCCTTGGGGCAGATCAGAACAATGCCCCTTCACCGTGCTGTCCATCATCGAAGAAGGCCTCCGCTTCCCGCTCAACCCACTAATCACCGAATTTCTGCGCCGCACTAGGCTAGCACCCACACAAGTGTCCACCAACACCTACCGGATAATAAATGGTGTGCACGAATTAAACAACCGGTTAGGCATAAACCTAGGTTTAGCCGAGATACTGCGGCAGTACACCCTTGGGCACACCGGCGATGGCCTCGCCTACTACCTTAAGATTAGGCCGGGCAAAGAAAAAATTGTGACCGGCACACCAGACAAGGACTTGCACGATGACAATTTCTTCTGGGTGTCTGGCAATTATGAAACAGCCGAGGTACCGGGCTGGTTCATAAGCAAGAACTTTGGTTCCACATGTAAGCTGTTCAAACTTGCTCGGTTAGCTTACTTTCTTCATAGTTCTATACTTAACCATTTTTCTTGTTTCTTTTGCAGCAATCCAAGCCTTGCAAGCCAACTACCAATACCCTAACGTAGAAGCCATCAGGACCGCGCTCCGCTACCGCGACCGAGATTGCAACGAGTTGCTCGGTTACACTCCAACCTACAGATACTCTGCCCCCCGCCGGAGTAGAGTTATAGACTTTCTCCGTGCTCCATCACCTCCTCTAGATCCAACTTTGCCAGACGTTCCACTAATCTGTTTGACAGAAGAGCAAGAGATGGCCAAACGAAGCCGAATCAAAAACCTACACACCGCAACGTCTGCCGAGATACCGAGCGTCGTCATCCGCTCGCCAGCCACCGGTCAGTCAAGCGACGCCGTGGTCGCCCTAGCTTCTCCGGCTGCCGGGCAGTCAAGCCAAGAAACACGCCGGGCTGGCAAAAGAGCTCGCGCGGACCCGTCTGCCGAGCTGGTTACCGAGCTAACCACCGAGCAACCAACCGTCACAGCTGACCCAACACCAATCTGGCGTCCACAACTCAAGCACCGGGGTAAAGACATCCCGGCGACAGCTTCGATCAAGGGCGACAAAGAGCACCTGCTCGCCTACAATCTTTCCAAGGCCCTTCTCCTACCGAGCGACGTGGTCGGCAGCGACCACGTCCCTGACACCCGGTTGGTGAAGTCGTCTGTCAAGTCCATGGCCAGGGTAAGCTTCAATCTGCCTCTGAAATTTTCACAAGTGTTTGCACGGTTTCTTCTCTGATCAAGTTTCCTTTTTGTAGGCCATCCAAAAATAATACTTAGTCATGGAGCGCATCCACCGACTTCGGCAAAAGGCAGCCGACACTGCCAGCCAAGTCCAAAGCCTCCAAACCGAGCTTGGCCGAGCAAAGTCCTCGCTTGAAATCGCCAACAACGACAACAACCGGTTGCTCGACCAACTCGATGAAGCCGAGAAAAATAGGGACGAGCTCTAGGCCGAGCTGGACGCGCTCAAGAAGTCCAGGGAGAAGGAGTGTGAAGACGCCAATAATGCCAGCTTCAAAGAGGCGGAAGACAACTATAAAAAACAAGTCTTCACCACCCAGGACATATATTTCAAAGCTGGATGGAAGGCTGCCTGTCAACAGCTCGGTCAAGGTCCTGACACTGACGTGTTTGCCTCTCCACCGGCTGTCTTCTTACCGACCTACCTCATTCCATACGCCAATGACGTCTTCAGCGCGCTACAAGCTGAGGCCGAGGAAGGACTCGAAGAAGTCGAGGCAGACGCTGAGGGAGATGACCAAACCGAGCAGGGGCAGCCGGCCAGACTGGAACCGGTGCCCAGGACCAGACAGCAATGGTCAACCTGGAAGCTGATGAGGAATTCCCAAACCTCTCCCCCTTAGCTTAGTTTTCTTTTTCTTGTCTGCAAATGTAACCGGGCTAAGTTCCCCACCTTTTGTATTAACTTTTTATCAATGAAAAGCTTTAATTTCATCAAGTGTTTGCACGGTTTTCTCCAACTCTATCTTCAGCAAAACACCTCGGTTTGAACCACCTGGCCTGACCGGAATTCACATCACGGTATAATTAGCAGAATTGAACAACTTCTTCAACGGAATAACCATCTCGGTTGGAACAACAAAGTTGAACAAATCACCATGTCTGTCAACCGGAATAAACCATCTCGGTTGAGAATACCTAAGCTGAACAAAACATTAACTTCTTCAACCGGAATATCCATCTCTGTTGGAACAACAAAGTTGAACAAATCACCAACTCTTTCAACCGGAGTAAACTATCTCGGTTGAGAATACTAAGTTGAACAAAACATCAACTTCGCCAACCGCAGTAAACATCTCGGTTGGGATTCCTAAGCTGAGCAAGTCATCAACTCTTCCAACCGGAGTAAATCATCTCGGTTGGGAATCCTAAGTTGAACAAGTCATCAACTCTTCCAATCGGAGTAAATCATCTCGGTTGGGAATCCTAAGTTGAACAAGTCATCAACTCTTCCAACCTGAATAAACCATCTCGGTTGAGAATCTTAAGTTGAACAAGTCATCAACTCTTCCAACCGGAATAAACCATCTCAAAATAGAGCAATAATCAAAATGCCAAAGCAAAGAGGACACTTCTATATATTGACAAAAGAATTACATTCTGAAGTGTAAGCCAAAAAATTCCTTTGCACAAAAAGAAAGCTAAAGCTAGAAATAATACATTTTGAGGTTGGCCGCATTCCATGGCCGGGGTATTGCTCTACCATCCAGATCCTCCAAGTGGTATGCCCCCTTGCCCGCCAGACCGGTTATCTTGTAGGGTCCTTCCCAATTTGCCCCTAGTTTGCCTTCACCTGGCACCAGGGTGTTTCCCATAACTTTCCTCAAAACCCAATCACCTACTTTAAACGGTCTGGGGTACACCGTTTTATTGTACTTCCTTGAGAGCTCTTGTTGGTAGGTGGCCACGTGGATGAGGGCCTTCTCCCGACGCTCTTCCACTAGGTCTAATTCCAGGGCAATAGCCTCGACGTTCAGCTCGGGCTCAAAACTTTCACTTTTTGGGGTGGGCATGCCAACTTCCAAAGGTATGACCACCTCCATGCCATAAGCCAAAGCGAATGGAGTTTCCCCGGTAGATCGCTGCGGGGTTGTTCGGTATGCCCAAAGGACGCTGGGCAGTTCCTCCGCCCATTTTCCCTTTGCCTTCTCCAGCCGTTTCTTCAACCCATCCAGGATAGTCTTGTTTGATGCCTCGGCTTGACCGTTGGACTGCGGGTAAGCCGGAGTGGAGTTGTAGAATTCAATTTTTAGATCTTCACAAAATCCTCTGAATAGGCGACCGTCAAACTGGGTGCCGTTATCAGAGATCAAAATCTTGGGGACGCCAAACCACGTGACCACATTCTGCCAGACAAACCGCTTCACGTCTTTCTCCTTGATTGTTGCCAAGGGCTCAGCTTCAACCCATTTGGTAAAGTAATCTGTGGCCGCGATGAAGAACTTCCGGTTGCCTAGCGCTGTTGGTAGCGGCTCGACTATATCTAGCCCCCACATGGCAAAGGGCCAAGGACTGGTGAGGGAAAGAAGTTCCCTGGCTGGCTGATGGATCTGATGGGCGAATTTCTAGCATTTCTAGCACTTGCGGACATACTTTTGTGCGTCGGCCTGCATGCACGGCCACCAGTAGCCCTGCAAAATAGCTCGGTAGGCCAGGGACCTGCCCCTATATGACGCCACAGATGCCTTCGTGAATTTCGTACAAGAAGGCCTCTATGCTACTCGGGTGCACGCACTTCAGATAAGGACCGGTGAAAGACTTTTTATACAACGCTCCAGATGGAGAGAGCCAAAACCGCTCTGACTTCACCCGGACTTTGTGCGCTTCTTTCTTGTCGGCTGGCAGAGTCCGGTCTCTGAGAAACAGGATTAAGGGGTCCATCCAGGAAGGACCTAGCGCGGCGCAGAGTACATCCGTCTGCCCGGCTTCCTCAATGCTGGGCCGCGGAAGGAATTCAATCAACAGGGGGTTAGGAGATGTACTATCAACCATTGAAGCAAGGCCGGCCAGCTCATCTGCTCGGCTGTTTTCTTCACGGCCAATCTGTTGAATTCTGATTGCCTGAAATTGCTTGATGTGTTCCCTGACCAGAGCTTGGTACTTTTCCATTCTGTCATCCTTTGCTTCATAAATCCCAGCGACTTGGTTAACCACAAGCTGGGAATCACTGTACACCATTAGCTCGGAAGCCTTCATCTGAAGAGCGCTCTTGAGTCCGGCCAGAAGCGCCTCGTACTCGGCCTCGTTGTTGGATGCTGGGAAGCCAAGGGTGATAGAATGTTCAATAGCTAGGCCATCTGGCGAGATAAGAACGATACCTAGCCCGGCACCATGGCGGTTCGACGCTCCATCAACGAAAAGTTTCCACATCTCCCCCACAAAGAGCTTCCAACATTCTGAAGGGTCCTGAGAGTTTCGAAGGGTGATGGGATCACGGTTGCTCGGCTGTCCGGTTTCAAGGTCTGCGCTGATTGGTTCCACTTCAGCGCTAATTGGTTCCACTTCAGCCCCCCTTGGTGATTCGGCACCGGACTCAGCAAGTTGATCTACAATGCCCAAGTCCGTAGGCGAATCACCAGGTTGCGGTATTATGCCGGCCGCAGGCTCTGTGCCGGGTGGGTCCATTTCTTCCCCCCGTGGTGATGCGGCTCCGGACGGAGCAGGTTGGTCGGTGGGACCCGACTCCGTCATCGCATCACCGGTCGGTGGAATTGTACAAACTGAGGGTGCTTCGGTGGGGCGCGCAAATTCCGCGTCGCAAACTCCACCAGGTTGTAGTATCTCGGTCAGGCTTGCATTCACCTCCTCATCTGCCGCGGCAATGTCAACCGGGCACACCGGATGAGTTCCAGGTGAGAATTCAGCAACGAAATCAGCCAAGTCTGGGCCTTTATAGCTGTGCGCGGCTGGAACTTCACATCAAATTGTCCCAATTCGACCGCCCACTTGAGAATTCGCCAGAAAAGTCCGCCCGTTCAAACAAGGCCTTAAGGGGAAACTCGGTCAGTACGATGATGGTATGGGCGTGGAAATAGTGCGCCAACTTCCTTGAAGCCATCATCAATGCCAACGCAAGCTTTTCCAACGGCAAGTATCTCGACTCTGCCGGCAGCAAGGTTTTACTGACGTAGAAGATTGGGAGGTGCTTAATTCCTTCAGCTCGGACTAGCACCGCACTGACTGCATGCTGTGAGACGGCAAGGTAAAGATAGAGTTCCTCGCCTGGCTTAGGTGTAACCAATAGTGGCGGAGAAGACAGATATTCCTTGAGCTCGGCCAAAGCCCGGTCACACTCTTCGTCCCACGTGAACTTTGATTTCAATGCCTGAAAGAAAGGACGGCAGCGATCTGATGACCGGCTTATGAATCGATTAAGCGCGGCGGCCATTCCGGCCAGATGCTGCACGTCCTTAGCCGAGCTGGGCTGCTTCAGCTCTTGCACGGCTCTGATCTGAGTGGGGTCTGCTTCGATGCCTCGGTTCGTGACTAGGAATCCCAAAAAATTTTCGGATCCCACGCCAAAGGCACACTTAGACGCATTCAGGCGCAGCTTGTGCTTTTTGAGAATGGCGAACATCTCGGCCAAGTCGGACAAATGGTCTGCTTGATGCCGGCTTTTAACCACCATATCATCAATGTAAGCCTCCATTGTCCGGCCAAGCAAAGGAGCAAACATCTTAGTCACCATCCTCTGAAAAGTTGCCCCGGCGTTCTTCAAACCAAAAGGCATGACTCGGTAGCAGAAGAGTCCCCTTGGAGTCGTGAAGGAGGTGATCTCTCGGTCGGGCCCATGCATGGCAATCTGATGGTAGCCGCGATAGGCATCCAAGAAGCTGAGCCGATTATGTCCAGCCGTCAAGTCCACAAGCTGGTCAATGCGGGGCAAAGGGAAGCTATTTCGGACAAGCTCGGTTGACTGTCTTGTAATCGACACAAACTCGCCACTTCCCATTCTTCTTGGGCACCACTACTGTGTTGGAAATCCACCGAGGGTAGTGCACTTCCTGAATTGCTCGTGCCTCAAGCAAGTTTTTCACTTCCTCTGCAACTACCTCGGCGTGATGCAGCGCCGATCTCCTTGTTCGCTGAATGACTGGCTTTGCTCCGGGGAAGACATTGAGGTGATGGCAGATAAAACTTGGATCGAGGCCGGGCATGTCGTAAGGTGACCATGCGAAGACTTCGATGTTGGCCATCAAAAACTCAACCATTTCGGTCCTTTCTTGGGCAGTAAGGCTGGACCGAGCAGGAAGAACTTGTCCGGCGCTCCGTATCAATTCGCACCTCCACCAATTCCTCAACAGCTTTGTCCTCTGCCTTGGTGCCCACATCGTCAAGAACTCCCCGGTCTTCCGGTCCTTCTATCATTTGAACGAAGCCTTTAGCAGCCCGGCTCCCGTTCACTGCCACGAAGCACTGCTTTGGACATGACTTGATCTCCCCAAATCTCCTCGATTGCCCCCATAGCCGAGGGGAATCTCATCACCTGATGGTAGGTCGACGCTACGGCTTGCATAGCGTGAAGCCATCCCCTTCCAAGGATTAGGTTGTAAGTAGAAGGAACTTGTAACACCCAGAACTCCACTTGCTTGACCACGGATCCCGCTTTGACCGGCAGGATAATCTTTCCCAAAGGCCACTCCGGTTGTGAGTTGAAACCAACCAGTGGCGAAGTTGCCGGAGCCAAGTCTGTCTCTCGGAGTTTGAGCTGCTTGAACGCGTCGTAATACATGATCTCGACCGAGCTTCCCTGATCGATCAAGATCCGTTTGACATCGAATTCCTTGACGCGGAGTGTTACTACTAAGGCATCGTTGTGCGGCGTCTGAATACGCTCTAGATCCCTTGAGGTGAAACTAATCACATCTTTCTCTTCGGTCTTCCCCCTCTTGATGGCAGGCTGTACCGACAAAACCTCCCTCATATGTTCTGCCTTTTGATCATACCCCGAGTTCGCAAACACGCTCCGGTTCCACTATGCCGTGGATGACATTAATAACTCCTTGTGGTGGCGCATCTCGGTCATCCTGTCCCCTGGGATCAACCGGAGCCTGGTTCGCCTTTACGCCCCCATCAATGTAAAGGTCTAGGTGTCCGGCCGCGACTAGCTCTTCCAGGTGTTGCCTCAAAGGCAAACAATCCTCAGTCCGGTGGCCTCGCTCCCGATGAAATGTGCAACGATACCGCGGATTGTAGCCCTTTTGTCCATCGCCCAACTTAGCAGGAAACCGGACATACTCCTCGTCTCGGATTTCACTAAGTATGCGATAGATTGGAATCTTGAAGACCGTGGTTATGCCAGTCCTTGCCTTCAACCTTCTGTTTGCATCCGCTACGTCATCTCGGGGGTAGTCATCCCGGTCATTCCGACGTCCTCTACCCCGGTTTTTGCGATTCGAGCCACGGTCCGATTCCTCTGCTCGGTCACTTGAGCGGCTGGACTCTTGCCCAACTGCGTGCACTTTGCCTGCTGTCTTCTTGTCTGTTGCTACCGGAGTTGCCTTCACGGTAGATGCTGACGCATCATCCTCAACTCGGATGTGCTCATTGATGCGCTGCATGAGCTGGCCCATGGACGTCGGTTGGTGCATGGTAAGCGAGTCCCGCAGTCTATGTCCGACCGGGAGACCACGCTTGTATTGAGTGATTGCAAGGTTGACCGGGCAATCCAAGATCTCGTTGAAGGTCTCCCAATATCTGGAGTTGTACGCCTTCAATGTGTCGCTCGGTTCCATCTTGACACTCAGTAGGTGATCAACTTCTTTTGGTGTTTTGGTGTTGGTTTTGAAGCGCGTGACAAAGGCTTCGGCCAACTGATGCCACCTCTCAATACTCCCCTCCGGCAGCCTTTCAAACCACTTCAAGCCCAGTTCGCCCAAACTTGACGAAAGATGAGGCACATAAGAGCATCATTCCGCCTATGTCCAGCCATGACCTGTCGGAAATGACTTACATGCATGTAGGGATCGGTCTTCCCGTCGTACAATGTGAACTTTGGCTGGTGGAAGCCGACGGGAGAGGTGTTGTTTCTATTTCCAGGGAGAAAGGGGTGGCACTCAACCTTGCCAAATCTGAATCCACTAGGAGTGGCGCTGCTTGGCGTGGTGGAGGCATTCCGACCTCCTCGCTGGCGTGAACCCCGTAGGATAACCGCTGGAACGCCGGTATCCTCTAAGCCTCCCGCCGGCGAGCCCGCTCCTTTAAGACTGCCCGCAAATCCTCTGAATGAGCGGAGTAAGAGTACCTCGACGTCATCACCGGACGTGAGGGCTGGTAAGTGCTATCTTGCGCGCAAGACTTCTCTGCATGCACGTCGGAATCACCAACCTTGTAACTTCTGGTAATAGAAATGGACGGAGTGCGTCGCTTACTCTGACTGCCTGAACGACGAGGTTGGGTGCGCTCACTGTGGTCTCCCACTCCAGCTACACCCTTCCCTTTGACATGCCGCTTCAGCTCCTCCATCTCTGCCGCCATTCGCCGGATGACGGCGTCCTGGTCTCTTAGCTTGTGTTCCAGACGTCTGGCGTGTGATTCTCTCCGTCGCCGATGACCGTCGGGACTCCGTGAATGTCCATGACTCCAACCGCGCTTATCTCGCGCGTCTCCCGACTGCCCTCCTGGGAACGTCTCCAGGTTCGCCATCGGAAGGATGTCGGGATGCCCCTCTCTCCGTCTGCCTGACTCCGGAGTAACTCCGTCGATGGCGGACAACGGAAACTCATCGTTGTTCGCCATGGACGGCGATCAGACGAGCGTGGAAGACAAGGTTTTGTCTACAGATTTCCCACAGACGGCGCCAATTGTACGGGGAGCAAATATTCCGGCGAGCCCGTACTCCTTTCTTCCAAGCTTCGTTTCTGTCCGATCACCTGAAAGCACAACGGCGGTGAGCTACCCGGCGGTGTGTGGCCGGAAAACCCCTCCGACGATCAAGTTAGCATACACCTTGGAATAGAGAGAGAGGGAGGAGAGTGTTTGTGTGTAAGGATTTCTTACAAAGTGTTCGTCTGTCGCGTATGGGGGGCGCAGACATGCCTATATACCCTTCTGCGTCCCAAACCTACTCCCAGTGGTCTCTCAACACGTGGCTCTGCTATCCCATCTGTCAGCACAAATCTTGCTAAACATCACCTAACCCAACTGCCCGCTCACTCCACTGGGAGCTCGGCAGCCGAGCTGTACCATCTTGTCTGTCGACGGCCGTGTTGTGCTTCATGCGCAAGTACTCCACTAGCTAAGCTCAATGAGGGCCGGGCTCGGTGGCACCTCGGCGAAGCCGAGCCTGGGACAGCACGTGCTTGTCTGTAGTCGGCCTTCCTGCCGAGCAAACAGGTATCTCGGTCACTCCGCGCCTTTCCGGGCGCCATACTCTTAACTCGACTGGCTTCGCCTCCGCCAAAACACGTAGCTCGGTCCAACCAAGCGTTGCCTTAACCGAGCAGCTTCTTTCCAGACAGGGCCACACATCCTTGGCCTAACACCTGCTCGGCCCAAATTTGTCCGGCAAAACTCTGTCCGGCCCAAATCTGTCCGGCCCAGTACCAGATCATTAATCTCCCTCTCATATATATATATATATATATATTTTATAATAAATCTTGCCTCTAAATTAAAGACTTTCACCATAAATTTATGTTAGATTTAAAATTAATTAAAAGACCCTCAAAATATTTAATTTGCACTTAGGATTCACCACCAAAATATTTTGAGATTGTAATATTATTATTATTTAATTATTTATTTGATTTGTATATTCGGGTTCTCACATTCTCCCCCCCCCCCCCTAAAAGAAAAGTTTCGTCCTCGAAACTAACCTGAGTAAATCATGAGAATAGATGTGGATACTTCTCGCGCATCTCGTCCTCACGTTCCCAAGTCGCATCTTCAACTAGATGATTACGCCACAATACCTTAACCAATTTAATGACCTTTGTACGCAACATTTTCTCTTTCGAATCCAAAATCTGAACAAGCATCTCCTCATACGAAAAATCCTCTCTAATCTGAAGCGGCTCATAATCTATCACATGCGACAGACTGTGCACATATTTCCTCAGCATAGACACGTAAAACACATTATGCACTCCTGCCAACCTAGGGGGTAGAGCAACACGGTACGCAACCTCACGAATCTTCTCCAATACCTCAAATGGACCAATGTATCTAGGACTCAACTTTCCTTTCTTTCCAAACCTGATGACTCCTTTCCATGGTTATACTTTTAAGAATACCATATCCCCCACATGAAACTCTAAATCTCTCCTACGATAATCAGCATAACTTTTTTGTCTACTCTGAGTAGTCAATAATCTCTCTCTGATGGTGATAATTTTTCGTGTAGCATCCTCCACCAAATCAGGTCCCAACATTTGCCTCTCATGAACCTCATACCAACACAAAGGAGACCTACACTTCCTCCTATACAAAGCCTTATAAGGAGCTACTCACAAACTAGAATGATAACTATTATTATATGCAAACTCCATAAGTAGCAAATAATCATCCCAATTACCTCTCCATTCCAAAACACAAGCCCTCAACATATCCTCAAGGGTTTGAATAGTCCTCTCTGATTGCCCATCTGTCTGAGGGTGATAAGCTGAACTAAAATTTAACTGAGTACCCATAGCTGACTGTAACGCACCCCAAAACTTAGACACAAAGCGAGGGTCCCGATCTGACACTATTGATACAGGTGCACCATGCAATCTAACAATCTCCTTCACATACAATTGTGCAAATCAAGCTAGAGAATAGTTCATCTAAACTGCAATAAAATGTGCTGACTTGGTTAATCTATCAACAACTACCCAAACTGCATCGTGATTACTACTAGTATGAGGTAAACCACACACAAAGTCCATGGTAAAATGATCCCACTTCCACTCTGGTATAGGTCAAGGTTGTAGTTTCCCCGCAGGTTTCTAATATTCTACTTTAACTTGTTGACACACCAAACACTGAGCCACAAATTCTGCAATATCTCCATTTATACCATTCTACCAAAAATGTTCATAAAGATCCCGATACATCTTAGTACTTCCAAGATGAATGCTATAACTATAACTAGAACTATGTGCCTCTGCCATAATCTCCTTCCTCAAATCACCACCAACAGAAACACAAATTCGGCTACGGAATCTAAGCAACCCGTCATCACTAACCACAAAGTCTACATTCTTACCCTCTGCCATCTCTCCTTTAATACACTTACATTGGGGGTCAATCTCCTGAGCTAAACGAATCCATTCTCTCAAGGTCGGCTAAACTGCCAATTGACTACAATAAGCCCTATCACCAGGTGTAACAACCTCAAGCCTCAAACGTCTCATGTCTTCCACAAAACAACTCTTAATACACAAAGCAGCTATATCTCCAATTGCGACCTTCCTACTCAAGGCATCTGCCACCACATTTCCTTCCCCGGATGATACAAAATATTCACATCAAAATCTTTTAACAACTCAAGCCATCTTCCTTGCCTCAAATTTAGTTCCTTCTGTGTGAAAATATACATCAAATTCTTATGATCAATGTAAATCTCACATGACTCTCTATACAAATAATGTCGCTAGATCTTAATAGCGAAAATCACTATTGCTAACTCCAAGTCGTGCGTAGGATAATTTCTCTCATGTACTTTCAACTGTCGTGACGCATCAGCAATCACCTTCCCATGCTGCATGAGCACACATCCTAAACCCTGTCGTGAAGCATCACTATAAATCACAAAACCACCTCCAACGGTAGGTAAGGCAAGGATTGGAGCTGATGTCAATCTCTGTTTAAACTCTTGAAAACTACGCTCACAATCATCATTCCACTCAAACTTTACCCTTTTCCTGGTGAGATTGGTAAGTGGCAAAGCAGCACGGGAGAATCTTTCCACAAACTGTCTATAATAACCAGCAAGCCCTAGAAAGCTGCGTACCTCTATCACCGAAGTAGGTTGTAGCCAATCAACAATTGCTGCCACCTTCATGCTATCCACAGATACCCCATCTTTACTCACTACATGGCCCAAAAAGGATACATTACTTAACCAGAATTCACACTTCTTAAATTTGCATACAGTCTCTTCTCCCTAAGGATTTGCAGTACTACCCTCAAATGCTGCTCATGCTCCTCCTTACCCCTCAAATAAATTAGGATGTCATAAACAAACACTACCACAAATTTATCCAACTGGGGTTTAAATACTCTATACATCAAATCCATGAATGCGGTGAGTGCATTTGTGAGACCAAAAGGCATAACCAAGAACTCATAATGCCAATAAAAAGTTCTAAAAGCTTTCTTAGGAACATCCTTATTCCTTACCTTCAACTAGTGATAGCCTAACCTCAAGCCAATCTTAGAGAATACCTAAGCTCCCTAAAATCGGTCAAATAGGTCATTAATACGTGGTAAAGGGTACATATTCTTCATTGTGACGTTGTTCAGTTCCCTATAATCAATACACAACCTCATAGGCCCATTATTCTTCTTCACAAACAACACAGGTGCTCCCCAAGGTGGGATGCTAAACCTAATAAAACCTTTGTCTAACAACTTCTGTAACTGAGTTTGTAACTTCCTCAACTCCAACGGTGTCGTTCTATAGGTCTCTTAGAAATAAGTGTTGTGTTAGGGACTAAGATAATGGAAAATTCTACCTCACGATCTGGAGGAAGACAAGGTAGATCCTCTACAAAAACATCAACAAATTCCCTCACTACATGCAACTCCTCTAACCTCTGCTCTAGTTGTTCGGTACTCACCACACAAGCTAAATAACCATGACACCCTTTTCTCAACATTTGGTTAGCCTGAAGGGCAGAAGTAATACAGATAGAAGACCCTTTCCTATCTTCTTGAAACAAAAACTCATGTTGCCCTGGCATAGCAAAAACTACCCTCTTTCTAAAATAATCAATAGAGCCATGATGCTTCGTTAACCAATCCATCCCCAAAATCACATCAAAATCCTTCATCTCTAAAGAAATCAAATCCACTGGAAAAATTCTACCATCTAACTCTATCACACAAGATCTACAAACATCCCCTAACACTATTGTTACCCCTAATGGAGTAGACACGGTAATACAAACATCAAAGGCTAACAAGGAATAGACAATCCGTGTAGATATCAAGGTGCCAACTTTTAACCTTCAAAATGAAATCAAGAAAGATTCAACAATAGTTTAAACAAAACTAACTCAACCACACACTACTAAGGACTATAGGGACTCGGACCTCGTCTAAATGATGAAATTCAAGACATGTAACTCGATAAACCTACAGCTCTGATACCACAATTGTCACACCCCAAATCCGGGCATGACCGGCCGTGGCCCACAGGGACTCAGCCCAAGGCACACGTAAGCCTAAACACAAATCCATAAGCACATTGAATAACTATACAATAGTCCAATAATAAATAACCAAACTCAATCCAGGGACATACCACAAGTATAAACGGCAAAACCAATCGTAATCAATACCATCCAAACATATGGGATATAAATAGCCCACATATCAAAATAATCATAAATGAACCTCAATAAAAATGAAAATAAATAAGCACAACCTTGACATAACAATCTAAAACAAAATAAATGAATGTCCTAGAGGTCCATGCAATCAAGTCCCCGCTATGCCATGAGTCCATTCTAAGTCCTTCTAACACCTAGAAATGATACACAACTAAGTCAGCTGATAGCTCAGTGAGTAGCAACATGGATAGTATATACAGTTTTGAAAACAGAGATCAATTCCAAACTAAGATATATATCACAGAAACTAGATCGGCATACAGTTTGGTAAAGACAATTTGTTTCAAAAAGAAGGTTCCACAGTTCAACAGTTAAAATAGTCATGTCTCTCAAGAACATGATAAATGACATTTTTCACTTAAAACAGATTGCAACATGAACACCAATAATTTTCTGGGTACCAAGAAAATAACAAGTAATATGCCACACAATTCTCTAGGCTATAAGCCATGTTGGATCCAATACCGAACTAAGAGTCATTCTCAGGGTGGCAACCTGGGCCTTTTCTCTAAGACGATCCGATTGAAGGTCACCTAGCTTTTTTTTAAGGTCTTTTCCTTACAATCGTTGAGCACTAGAGTCATCACGGCCCAACGCGAATATGTTCCCTACTGGCCAGAGTCACCACACACAGTGGAATAATTTCCTTGGACTAAATACACATATGGTCTCAATAATCAATACACATCAGTTTCGCAAAACATAGTAGTCCATCATTATAAAAATGAGACCAAAACAAATAGTTTACAGCATGCCAAGTTCACACATGTTTCAGAAATAATTTTATTCCATTGATAATATAATAATTTATCAAAACAGTTTAGTCATGAAACAACAATTTAATTTTCCAACAGTTCAGGGTAGGGGAACATTTATAAAAATATGTAGCATGAAAATACTCACCTAGAAACGAAATAATATAATCCTCGTATAGAGTATGAAAGTCCAACTAGTGCCCTGAACCAATATGAAAACTACACGTCACTACTAATTTAAAAATACTAAAGAATAAGAACTAAGTAACCCCAAACTTAAAGCGCACTAACACGGCTCAACACAACTCACCGTTACTCTTAAATATTACCTAAGTTCATGTTCTTCAAGGTCTAAAATCACCCAAGACATGGGTTCCGGTCGAAACTTAATTAAAAGTAATTTTAAGACAAAACAAAATTTTAAACTAGTTTTCCCAATTTATTCGCTAACTTTAAAAATTAAAAACCCACCCCACGTTGTTCGAAAAATTCTAAAACCCTCCAGATATCAACTAATATATCCTAAGTTTCAAACCCAATTGGTTTTACTTGATTTGCTTATCAAAATAATTATCTACAATTTATTATATCCAAACAGGTTGTTTTCTGCAGCACTTTAAAGAAATTAATGGTTCTCTTAGTATACAAGAGCAATCAATGCAAGGCCAAAAACGTACGAAACTAGACTCGTAACCGGTTCTAATGACACTAATTTGATCATTTTCGGATTTATACCCAAAGAGAACAACACTCCCAAACTTACTGTTCACAACCAGTTTTCTGGACAGATTTGAACGCATCAGTTTATATGGATTTTGACTCCCAAAAATTATGATAAAATTCAGATATGCAATTCAATATGTAATTAATCTACTTTAAAATTTTCAATTCAAAATTCATTCGTTTGATATGATTTCTTGATTTTTAAAGTTCGTGATTATGCGCAGAATTTTTGAACTAAAAATAATACCCATTCCTTATACATGAATTTAACTCTTCAGATATCTTAACAGTATATATATATATAGACACAAAATACATACACCTACAACCTCTCCATCAATGAATTATATAACAATAGAATAAGGATAAAGAACAAAGAAAGAAGAAAAGAAAACCTAAGAGGCCACACGACACAACATACACAAAGCTCTCCTTCTTGGCTACAACAATAATCTTGATGATTGAATCATCCCTCACCTTCCTTCATAAACTCATGGCTGGCTGCTAGGGCTGCTAGTGTTGTGAACAAATAAGACAGCTAGGGTTTTGTTTTGTTTTTATATATACTAGTGGTTGGGTACACCTAAAGCATGTGTAGGTCAAATAAATAGATAAATATACAAAATATATGTATAAGTTTTATGCAACTCAAATGGTAAGAACCTTATATATTAACCTTGTGGCCTAGAGTTCAAGTCACACCCTCCTCTCTCTCTCTATATATATATTTTTATAATAAATCTTGCCTCTAAATTAAAGACTTTCACCATAAATTTATTTTAGATTTAAAATTAATTAAAAGACCCTCCAAATATTTAATTTGCACTTAGGATTCACCACCAAAATATTTTGAGATTATAATATTATTATTATTTAATTATTTATTTTATTTGTATATTCGGGTTCTCACAATAATAGTGTAATGGAAATTCTTCCTTAGACTTCTCAAAGCTTAGACTCTCTCCTTTACTATTCTACTCATTCTTCATCAAACCTCTCGCCCTTTTTTCTCGGACCTCTCTATATATAGGCAACATAGGTGGAATATATCAGTGAAGGTGGAGCATATCAGTGAAGGCAACTAGAGGTGGAAAAGATAGTGAAGCATTACTATGTTAATGGAACAAGCACTCCCTTTGCTTTAGCTCTCTCTTTTTGAAGGGTCAAGTTCTTTTGGCAATGGAGGCTGAGTGTGTATGTATGAGGCTCGAATATATCAGAAAATGGGATAATTGAAGGCCCACATGAACCGAATCAACAACACTGGAGCTAACTAGGTTAAGGTGGTCGACCGGCCAAACGTCCGGGTGGTTGACTGGCCAAGGGAAGTTTTTTACTGCCTAACCTAGTTTCACTCCAGTTCGGCCCAAGTTCACTCCAGGTGCCCAACAAGACCTAAACACTTGTCTAAAATTGGCTCAGGGTTAAGAAGTAAAGCTTAAATTCCATCTTTTTTACTGAGGATTTTTTGAGAAGTATATTATGGTTATCATCATCAGGTAATCAATAGAAAGCGGCCAAGTCTTAGGGCCTATCAAAATGGGGTGTCTACAAGAGTATGAAGAGAAACCGATCCAGATAATCGACCAACAAGTCAAACAGTTAAGGAATAGAGTAATCCCTATGGTTAAGGTAGAATGGAATGAGCACTATGGCACAGAAGCAACTTGGGAGAAAGAAGACAAAATAAGGCAAAGGTATCCCGAATTGTTTCCGACACAAGGTAACGCAAGTTTAGAGTGTGACAACCCCATCATGGATTATACTTATATCTATTTAATTTTGAGTGTTAATCATATGTTTGATGTGTATTCGTATGCATATCTGTTCATTGTTGGATTATCTGTAGTAATTTTTGCCTTAAATTTGAAATTGAAGATCTTAATGACTTCAAAAACCAAAATTGAGAAGTTTAATTAGGATAGCATAATTTTTAGAACCTAATCAGAAGTTTGATTAAAATTTGATTTAGTTTAGTAAATTAAGTGTTGATCAATTAGCTTAAGACTTAATTAATTAGCTTAATCCTTAATTAGCATCCTAAGCTATTCAACTTGTATATATATGAACCTTAAGAGAAATAAGCTTATTTGGTACTCAAAATAATCTGCTAGAGCTTCTAGAGAGCGAGGGAGTTCAATTTAGAGGGAGAAGGAGCTCAATCTAGAGAAAGAAAGGCTTGATTTTGAAGAACTAAGGAGAGAAGACCAAGAATTTGCTAGTATAAGCTTGGTTGAAGACCTTAGGTGAGAATTTGAACCTTAATTCATGAATTTAAATCAACAAATGTGGAGAAGTGGTTTGGAAATACTCTTCAGATCCTGGGAGACGCTAGTGATCCTCAGCTAGTCACCTAAAAAGATACAAACACTCCGGTCGGGGGTGCCGGAATTAGCACTCCGACGGACAAGTCAGTTCAGACAATCAAGATAGCTTGTTTACTCAGTGAAGTGAAATGATTCTTACATACCTTTCTAAATCCGTGGTTCTTGTAGTTATACTTGCTTTCTGGGCCTCGGGGCCTGAGCCTACTTTTATCCCATTTCCCTTTTATTTATTCGGAGCTACTAACCTCCGGCTATTCGGTCTTCATAACGTATTCGGCATCCTAGTCACGCAATATGAAGCCGAATAATATATGATTTCTGGGGTACGCACCTTCCGACTCTTCTATTTATTCGGCTCCCACAATTGCCCCCCAAGCACTTCACCAACGACAGTTGGCTGGAGTGCTTGGTTCTGAATTTCGAAAAGTCAGAGCCAAAATTCGGCGGTTGGCCTCATCATGCGGATATCTAAGCGCACCCCTTTCGGTTGTCATGTCGACTTCCCACCCCCTCGTACGTGTCTATTTATTGCAATTTAAAATTTTGACGTCCCATCAAGTATGTATTTTATGACGCTTGTCGCTGGATTGCCTTTTGAATCGTCCCTGCAACTCTCTTCTCCGATATCCTCTTCGTCCTTTGTAAGTTCTCTCCTTCCTTGCTTTGAAAACTCTTTCTGGTTTATTCCTTCCTTGGCATATTCTTATAAATTGTAGGGTATGGCGAAACATTTAAAAGACCTTCTCTCGTCAGATCGAATTGCTGGCTTTAAACGCCATTTCTCCATTCCTGATGATGTCTGTCTGTCGCTTGTGCCAGACGGCACTCTTGATATGGAGAGGGAGGACAAAACCACGATTATCTTTCCTCTTTTGTCAATCGCAGAGGGTGGAGTCCCTTTTCCCCTTCACCCGTTTCTTAGGGCTGTGTTTCGCCATTGGGGTTTAATCCCTTCCCAACCCAATGTGAATTTCTTTAGAATTATAATGGGGGTTATAGCACTCAACCGTCGCCTTAGAATTAACCTTGGCATTCCAGCCATCCAGCATTGCTATGCCTTGGCTAAGTCTTCTGGTCGGCACGGGCGTTTCTTCCTTAGGGCCAAGGATATCAACCATCAGCTAATTACTATGCTTTCCAGTTCTGGAAAACGAGTTGATGATGTTATGGTCGTTGTCCAGGGTAATTGGGAATTTGGCAAAGGGGAGGATCACATCGACCCTATTCCTAGACGGAGGGGTGAGCCAGGTGGCCGATTGCCTTCTCACTTTTATTATTTGTTCATTTTTGTTGTAAAGCCTCTTCTTTGAATTGTTACGGCTTGGCTTGTGCAGGGAACGACTTGAAGAAAGTCCTGTCTTCAACTGACGACGCCATTCTTTCGGATATCAAAGTCGCGCTCAAGTATTTCGGCCGTCGAAGTCTTTAGAAACAAGGAAGGGCGGCCCACATTCTGCTTCGTTACGAGCCAACATATATGACCTTCTCGGCGGCGAAAAATATCCCAGTTCCGGAGGGTGAAGATTCTCTTATCGCTCTTATTTTGTCCGACTTCAAAAACTTGTGGCAGGTTGGTTTTGAAGGGTCTAATTCGGAGCGGGATGTATCTAATGTTACCGAATCAAATCAGTCCGAAACCGAGTCTAACGAGGTATTGAATTCGGCCGATCCTCTATCCACTTCGGGCCGAGGAGATCTTTCACTCGATGGCGTTTTTCACGGCTTAGAAGATCTTCCCGCCGTAGGCTCCGACGACATGGCCGGGTTAAGCCTGACACAACTTGCCAGGAAGGCAAATGCAGAAAGGTTGGCCGTGTGGCGAAGAGCGGAGGCCCTTCCGTCTGAAGTACCACCCGCCACCGAATCTCAACTCTCCCTGCCTATTAGCGAATCGGAGTCCTTGCGCGTTGAGGTGGAGATGGCAAAAAATCGGCATGCCGAATCTACTTTGATCTTGCAGGCCGGCCAAAAAGTTCAGGAGGTAGAGAAACACCCTGCCGAGTTTGAGGCCGGCTCAGAAGAACGAGGCAGCAAACGTTCTCGATTAGAGGGATCGAATGTGATCGGTCATTTTGTCATTCAGCCGATGACAAAAAAACATGCTGGTTTTTTCTGATGCTTCGGCGCTTAAAGATCCAGAAGTCGCATTCAGCTTGGCTACGTCCGTGTCGCTGCCGTTTGACAGGGAGGCTTTCCGGGTGGAACCAGATCTGAATGCGACTGCACTAGCCGCCCAATCGACACTTTTGGTACATATTCGGACTTTACTTCACTTAATCCAAATGTTGTTGAAGTTATGGTTTTAAATTCTTGTTTTGCAGACTGTCGGAAGGATAGCCGATATGGGCCGTCGCCATCGCGACGCAGTCTAACAGATTGGTCGTTTACGAAAGGAAGTTGAGGACCAGAGGAGAAGGGCCGAGGTCGAAGCTTTGAGGGCGAACAAGGAAGCCTCAAGGGCCGAGGCCGAGATGGAGAGGGCTCGTAGCGCGGATCAATTAAGATTGGATGCCGAGAAGAAAGCGGACGCGAGCAAAGATGCACTCAAATTGGCCCAGAAGGCGGTCTCCAAATTGGAGGCTGAGTTAGCTGAAATGAAGGCGGCGAAGGAAACAGCCGACTTAGAGTCATCCAAAGTATTCGAGGCCGGGAAAAATGCTGGACTCGCCGAGTATTTGGACCAAGTCCCCAAGTTTGAAAATCGGGGATTCAAACATGGCTGGCACAAAGCCCTTGCTGCTGCTAAAGCTTCATTGATTATGCCAATACCATATGAGCAAGTGGATGTTGAGCCATTGGAGTCTGATTCCGATGGCTGATCTAGGCAACTGACATAGTTTTTAGGATGTCGAATGTATTTTTACAGTTTTTAATTTGGTATTTTTCATGTGTTGCTACAGTCATATTTGTTTGTTGTTAGGTATTTTCATGCGGGCTTGCAGCTTTTTGTTTAGTAATTTGCGTATATAAAATTTTATAAGTTGTGCTCAACTTTCTAAGGAAAATGATGTTGATGAAAAATGTTGTTGATGAAAAATGTTGTTGATGAATGATATTGCTTTCGGTTATGGTTAGATCGGCTACTTAGCTTAGGTACATGGCCGACCAGATTAGTAAATTTGCCCTTGCCTTAGCCAGGGCGCGAGTTCGCGAAGCTGAATGGGCCTAACTCGTGGGCTGGCTGAGGCACAGATTGGTTGGCGCTTGCGCTTGAAAACATAGCCGACCAGATTAGTAAATCTGCCCTTGCCTTAGCCAGGGCGCGAGTTCGCGAAGCCGAATGGGCCTAACTCGTGGGCTGGCTGAGGCACAGATTGGTCGGCGCTTGTGCTTGAAAACATGGCCGACCAGATTAGTAAATCTGTCCTTAGCCAGACCAGATTAGTAAATCTGCCCTTGGTTTGAGAAGCCGAATGGGCCGAACAATTGTCATCCGACTTTTGACGTTTGGGATTACTGACGTTGCCTCAGGAGAGCTGCATACATTGAAGGATAAATGGGATGGGTGCACGCCAGAGGCCCTACTTATTTCCATTCAAGCAACTTAGGAGGGACGAAGATTGGCTGAATTAGACGCCGCAATGAGTCGCAGTAGCGAGCCTATGCGTACGGGAAGAAGAACGTCCAAGGATCGGGAAACACAGCAGCCCCTTACTCGTCGAAGCAGATCGCCCCGAGAGGACAGGCAACAACGGGGAAATTCTCCGCGCCCGCAACCGAGAATCGAGCCTGATGCAACGCCACGATCGTTGAATTTTGCGATTTTTGTGAGGAATAGGCCAATGACGGAGGCAGATTCTATCATCAAAGACCCAGGTGTGGCAGTCAAGTTCGCTCAATAGATTTTCCCGTCGGAAGTCCAACAATCGATGGTCGGACGTCAAGATTTCGAAGTATTTCGAGACGGCATACATGGGGCCATGAAAGGACTATATACTGCTTACGAAGTCGGCATGCATCTGCGGGAAGTGCGACGTGAGAGTGAGAAAAAGGACGAAAGGAATCGCAGTCTGGAGATTCGCGCGGAAAAGGCTGAGCGTGAGCTTCGGGAGCTGAAGAATGTTCAAACGAGCACGTCGGTGGCGGCCGGTCAATCTAAATTGGTCGTTGAGGAGAGAGTGACCCAACGGACCTTGGATTATGCAAAGGGGTTTCAGGATGGCCTGAAGGCCGGGATAGAGAAGACCAAACGAGACCTTGCCGAGGAGGTCTGCCGATGTGAAAATCGCGGATTTAAGCACGGCTGGATCAAGGCCCTTCAAACCGAGAAAGCTCTCGAAGCCGTGGGAATCGATTCAGCTTCACCCCTGTATCATCATCACTACTTACCCTATTCTGATTTCGAAATTGAGAAGAGCGACGATGAGGGTGCCGAATAAACAGACTTCGTGCCGAACAAATAGAATTTCTTTATTTTCGACGTCTGTATTTGGTCTTGAAATGTTTAATTAAACGTATTATTTCAACTTACTGGCAAGTTTTTGTGTTGCGTGGTGCAAATGTTTAAACATGCATTGACCGGCTCGAATTAAGAACAATTCTCATTGAATATTTATTCGGCCAGTGAAGTGGTCCGAATGCATCTCACAAAGGTTCCGAATCCACGAAGGGCGCTCCGAATTCGGAGTCTTAATCGGCCTTAAGGTGTCATGCCCCAAAAGGTGGCTCCGAATTCGGAGACTTTATTTTGGCCAAACGTGATATCCACGAAGGGCGCTCCGAATCCGGAGTCTTAATCGGCCCCTAGGTGTCTTACACCGAAAGGGCGCTCCGAATCCAGAGACGGCCAATCGTGGCATCCACGAAGGGCGCTCCGAATCCGGAGACTACTTTGGCCAATCGTGACATCCACGAAGGGCGCTCCGAATCCGGAGACTTAATCGGCCCTAAGGTGTGTCATGCACCGAAAGAGCGCTCCGAATCCGGAGACGGCCAATCGTGATATCCACGAAGGGCTCTCCGACTCCGGAGTCTTAATCGGCCTCAGGAGACTTATTTGGCCCTAAGGTGTCATGCCCCCAAAGGGGGCTTCGAATTCGGAGACTTTATTTTGGCCAATCGTGACATCCACGAAGGGCGCTCCGAATCCGGAGTCTTAATCGGCTCCTAGGTGTCTTGCACCGAAAGGGCGCTCCGAATCCGGAGACTTCGCCAATCGTGACATCCACGAAGAGCGCTCTGAATTCGGAGACTATTTTGGCCGATCGTGACATCCACGAAGGGCGCTCCGAATCCGGAGACTTAATCGGCCTTAAGGTGTCGTGCACCGAAAGGGCGCTCCGAATCCGGAGACGGCCAATCGTGATATTAACGAAGGGCGCTCCGACTCCGGAGTCTTAATCGGCCTTAGGAGACTTATTCGGCCCTAAGGTGTCATGCCCCCAAAAGGGGCTCCGAATTCGGAGACTTTATTTTGGCCAATCGTGACATCCACGAAGGGCGCTCCGAATCCGAAGTCTTAATCAGCCCCTAGGTGTCTTGCACCGAAAGGGCGCTCCGAATCCGGAGACTTGTCCAATCGTGACATTCACGAAGGGCGCTCCAAATCCGGAGTCTTAATCGGCCTTAGGAAACTTATTTGGCCCTAAGGTGTCATGCCCCCAAAGGGGGCTCCGAATTCGGAGACTTTATTTTGGCCAATCGTGACATCCACGAAGGGCGCTCCGAATCCAGAGTCTTAATCGGCCCCTAGGTGTCTTGCACCGAAAGGGCGCTCCGAATCCGGAGACTTGGCCAATCGTGACATCCACGAAGGGCGCTCCAAATCCGGAGACTATTTTGGCCAATCGTGACATCCACGAAAGGTGCTCCGAATCCGGTGACTTAATCGGCCTTAAGGTGTCGTGCACCAAAAGGGCGCTCCGAATCCGGAGACGACCAATCGTGATATTAACGAATGGCGCTCCGACTCCGAAGTCTTAATCGGCCTTAGGATACTTATTCAGCCCTAAGGTGTCATGCCCCCAAAGGGGGCTCCGAATTCGGAGACTTTATTTTGGCCAATCGTGACATCCACGAAGGGCGCTCCGAATCCGGAGTCTTAATCGGCCCCTAGGTGTCTTGCACCGAAAGGGCGCTCCGAATCCGGAGACTTGGCCAATCGTGACATCCACGAAGGGCGCTCCAAATCCGGAGACTATTTTGGCCAATCGTGACCTCCACGAAGGGCGCTCCGAATCTGGAGACTTAATGAGCCCTAAGGTGTCGTGCACTGAAAGGGCGCTCTGAATCCGGAGACTTGATTTGGGCCAATCGTGACATCCACAAAGGGCACTCCGAATCCGGAGACTTAATCGGCCCTAAGGTGTCATGCACCGAAAGGGCACTCCGAATCCGGAGACTTTATTTCGGCCTTAGAAGGCTTATTTGGCCTTTAAAGGCTTGGGAGCGAGCTTGCGAAAAACGAGAAACTTTGTATTGCAACGGTAGAATATGTACAAGTATCAAGCCCACAAGTCGGGTCAGTGATAGAAGTTACGTAAATGTGTTGAGTTCCAAGGCCGTGGCAGGCTTCTTCCTGACATGTCTGAGAGTCGATATGCCCCTGTTCCTGCAATGGATTCTATCTGATAGGGGCCGTCCCAGTTTGGACCCAATTTTCCATCGGCTGGTCTCCGGTCGGCTGGAAGTACCTTCTTTAGGACCAACTCTCCTGGCATGTATCGGCGTATCTGAACTCACTGATTATACGACTTGGCGAGCTGCTGCTGATACCGTGCCATGGATGCCAGGGCGCGGTCTCTTCGTTCTTCGATTAGAATCAGATCCAAGGCAAGCATCATGTCGTTTCGGCTCGTATCAAAAACTTGCAATTTCATAGTTGAAAGGCCGATTTCCAGGGGTAAGATTGCCTGGGTTCCAAAGCATAGAGCAAACGGCGTTTCTCCAGTGGATCTCCTCGGCGTGGTACGATGAGCCCACAATACACTCGGCAATTCTTCGACCCATTTGCCTTTAGCTTTTTCCAGCCTCTTTTTGATGCCGTCCAAGATGGATTTGTTAGAAGCTTCGGCTTGACCATTGCTTTGGGGGTAGGCGGTGTAGAGAAGTAAGGCCAAGTGCCATACTTACTGCATAACTCTCGATATATGCCACAATCGAACTGGGTGCCATTATCTGAGATGAGAGCTCTCGGAATGCCGAATCGCGTTATGATGTTTCTCCATACAAAGTGTTTAATGTCGGCGTCTCGTATATGTGTTAAAGCCTCCGCTTCGACCCATTTTGTGAAGTAATCTGTTGCGACGATTAAGAATCGCTTGTTCCCTAGGGCCCTCGGCAATGGTCCTACGATATCAAGTCCCCACTGAGCAAACGGCCAGGGGCTGGTGATAGAGTTCAACCCTTCGGCAGGCAGATGGGTTAATGGGGAGAACTTTTGGCACTGTTCGCATTTTTTCACATAACTCTCCGCGTCAGCTCTCATTGTCGACCAATAATACCCCTGTGTTACAGCTCGATGGGCCAGGGAGCGTCCGCCAGAATGGGCACCACAACTGCCCTCATGTATCTCTGTCAGGAGCTCCTCAATTTTGTCGGGGTGTACGCATTCCAAATATGGACCAGAGAGGGACTTTTTATAAAGCCCTCCTTGCGGATCCAGATACTATTGTAGGGCTTTATTTCGCAGCTTGTGTGCTTCTTTTTTGTCCTCTGGGAGTTGTTCAGAAAAGAGGAATGCAATAATGGGGTCCAGCCAGCTTGGTGCGGATTCTATAACGTTGACATGGATTTCCCCGAAGGGCCAATACTCAGCTCCGGGACGAAACCTACTTCGATGGTCCGTTTGATCTCAGAATTGATGGTGGAGGCTAGGCACGCCAAGGCATCCGCGCGTGTGTTCTGGTCGTGTGTTATTTGGTTCAGTTCGTGATGGTCAAATTTTGCCAGCAAGGAGTCGGCCGTTCTCATGTAGGCCGCCATACGGTCGTTTCTTGCCGCGTACTTCCCCTTTAGTTGATTGATTACCAATTTTGAATCACAGAACACAAGCAGACGCCGAGCGCCGAGAAGGTGCGCATTTCGCAGACCGGCTAGAAGGGCTTCGTATTCGGCTTCGTTATTTGATGCTTCGAAGCCAAGCTTGATGGCTTGCTCAATTACTACACCGTCTGGAGACATGATTACAACTCCGGCGCCGCGGCCCCTTTGGTTAGACGATCCATCACAGTATAATTGCCAAATATCCCCGACATAAATTCTCCAGTTCGGCTTTGGTCGAACTTCAGCCTTTGGGCGAACTTCGTCAGGTTTGAGGTTGGCAAGCTCACCGGTGAATTCGGCAACAAAGTCGGCCAACACTTGCCCCTTGATTGCGGTTTTAGGTAAAAACTGAATGTCGTATTGGCCGAGTTCAAGAGCCCATTTTGAAACATGTCCTGATGCTTCTGCACTTCGTAGTACTGATCGGAGGGGATAATCTGTTAGCACCCCAATGCTATGTCCCTGGAAGTAATGCATCAGTTTTCTTGCCGCCATGAGTAGGGCTAAGATGAGTTTTTCCAGCGGAAGGTAGTGTGTTTCAGCGTCAACCATTGCCTTGCTCACATAATACACTGGCCGTTGCTCCCCCTCCTCCTCTTTTAGCAGTACGGCGCTGACGGCCCTATCGGAAACTGCCAGATATAGAATGAGCAGGTCACCAGCGGCGGGTGTTGTCAAGAGAGGTACTGAGCGGAGGTAGGTCTTGAGTCCGTTGAAAGCTATTTCACATTCGGCGGACCATTCAAAAGCCTTACCCTGCCGTAGTGTCTGAAAGAAATGTCGGTAGCGATCTGTAGACCGGCTGATGAACTTGTTGAGTGCAGCGGCCATCCCCATCAACTTTTGGACTTCTTTTACTGAACGGGGGGAGCCAAGTTCCAAGATTACTGTGACTTGCCTCGGGTTGGCTTCGATTCCTCGGTGATTGACGATGTAACCCAGGAATTTGCCAGAGCCGATTCCGAACGCACACTTGGAAGCGTTCAGTTTCATTATGTATTTGCGTAAGATGCTGAATGTCTTTTCTAGATCGGCTATATGATTCTGTTCTTCTTTGGACTTGACCACCATATCATCGATGTATACTTCCATAGTGTGGCCAAGTTGCTCTTTCAACATGGCGGTGACCAGTCTTTGGTAGGTTGCCCCTGCATTCTTCAGCCCGAAAGGCATAACTTTGTAGCAATAGGTTCCTCTTGGGGTGAGGAATGCAGTTTTGTCCTGGTCATCTGAATGCATGGCGATTTGATGGTAGCCTCTGTAAGCATCCAGGAAGCTCATGCGTTGATGACGTGCCGTCGCATCGATAAGCTGGTCGATTCTAGGTAGAGGAAAACAGTCTTTGGGGCAAGCTTTGTTCAGATCCGTGAAATCAACGCACACTCGCCAAGTCCCATTTTTTTTCTTCACCACCACTGTATTGGAGAGCCACGTACGGTAAGTGACTTCTCTAATTGCCCCGGCGTCAAGCAGTCTGTCGACCTCCTCAACAACGGCGGCAGTGTGCTCCGTGGCCGACCGTCGGCCTTTCTGAATGATCGACTTACATTTGGGATTGACATTCAGATGGTGCTGTGAAACTGATGGGTCTATTCCTTGCATTTCGTACGGAGTCCACGCAAAGACATCGAGGTTGTTGAGCAAGAAAGAGATCCGCTGCTGCCTGTCGGCCTGATTCAGAGAGGCGCCGATCATGAAGAACTTTTCTGGGCTTCCATCGATGTCAGCTCGGTCTAAATCTTCCGTGGCCTTCTCATTTGGATGCCGCCCAACGTCATCAAGGATCTCCCGATTCGGCACCTCAATGGAGTTTACTTGCAGTTCCTTTGGCGTTCTGGCGGCAAGGAGAAAACATGCTTGTGCTGATTTTTGGGATCCACGGATTTGCTCAATGCCGTGTTCTGTTGGGAAACGTAGCAGTTGATGATAGGTGCTTGGGACGGCCTGCAAGGTATGCAACCACGATCACCCCATGATGAGATTGTACGGCGATGGCAACCTGACGACCAAGAATTCCACATCCACCGTTCTGGAACCTGCTCGAACGGGTAAGCTGATCTTTCCCAACGGGTACTCTAGATTGGCATTGAAGCCGAATAGTGGATAAGGAGCCGGAGTCAGGTCTGACTCGTTGAATCCGAGTTTGGTGAAGGTTTTGTAATACATAACCTCTGAAGTACTACCCTGGTCGATAAGAATGCGTTCGACGGTGAACCGGTTTACGCGTAGCTCAATAACCAATGGATCGAGTGAGGGAGTGTTACGCCAATCAGATCAGAGTCGTCAAAGGTGATACTTGGCATTTCTCGGAGCCACTTTGCTAGCGTGAGTTGCTGTTGGGGACCTGGATGCGATTGGATCGCATGCACGGCCGGGGCTGCTGGCAGGCTGTATATCATATGGACGATGTCAGGCGGAAATGCATCCTTCGGAAGGGCAGGTGTTTTGATCGCACTCCTCCGGACGCATTGTTGGAGACGTTCGTCCTTTGCCAGCTCCTCAAGATGATCTGTTGAGGCATAGCGGCCGTCAGTTGTTTGCTGTCGGGCTCGAGATCGTCGATCATCTGCCCTCGGGGGTCGCACAGAAGCCTGGCGCACTGTTTGTTTGGATTTTGCTATTTCCGAGGCCAGATCGCGACGAAGGTGTTCGTTCTCAGCGATGGCGTTGTCCAACCTCTGTTTGGTTTGCCTAGCTTGTGCCATGGTCGCTTGTATTGTCTTTTGCGTTGGGTTTGAAGATGAGCAGAGGTCCAAGGCAAGTCTTGATGCGATGGTTTTTGGTCCAAGCAAGTTTGTTGGAGTGAGGTCATTTCTCTGTGTGGTCTCGTCAGTGGCTATCGGAGGATCTTCAGTCACGCCTGCCATGGATGTATTTGAGTATTCCCACAGACAGCGCCAATTGTGGAGAAATGGTTTGGAAATACTCTTCAGATCCTGGGAGACGCTAGTGATCCTCAGCTAGTCACCTGAAAAGATACAAACACTCCAGTCGGGGGTGCCGGAATTAGCACTCCGACGGACAAGTCAGTTTAGACAATCAAGATAGCTTGTTTACTCAGTTAAGTGAAGTGATTCTTACATACCTTTTCTAAATCCGTGGTTCTTGTATTTATACTTGTTTTCTGGGCCTCGGGGCCTGAGCCTACTTTTATCCCATTTCCCTTTTATTTATTCGGAGCTACTGACCTCCGGCTATTCGACCTTCATAACGTATTCGGCATCCTAGTCACGCAATATGAAGCTGAATAATATCTGATTTCTGAGGTACGCACCTTCCGGCTCTTCTATTTATTCGGCTCCCACAACAAACATGTGAAATCAAGAGGATTAATTGATTAAACACAAGAATTGAGTTTAGATTTTTAAAATTGAGGCCAATTCATACGTGCATACATGATTTTGTATAATTTCAACATTTTGTGCATGAGTTTGTCATCCATGTTTGAATTGAAGGTTGAATTATACATGCATCCATAATTCATAGGATTTTGGAGTTGAATTCCATGATTTATGAGCTTTGGAGGAGAATTTAAAGTTAAAAGATACATGCATGAAGATTTGAGTTTCAATTATGAAGTTTTGAGCTTGGAATTTGAAATTTTGGTTTTGTATCCATGTTTTTGAAAGAGTATTTATGATTAAGAATATGTCATGCAAGCTTTTACACTTTGAACATGTGTTTTGAAGCTCAAACTTTGTTCTGCAAAACCTAGAATTTGACCTCACCGCTCGAGCAAACAAGTTGTCGTTTGACACATCTCATGCATCCAGCATTTTTGCAGAGACATTGCATATGGCTCGAGCAACCAAATGACCGATCAAGCGACCTCAGTTTACTTTTGAAGATTGGCTAGAGCGACCAATGTTACGCTCAAGCAAAGTATCCTATTTCAGCATATTTTGAAAAGTCATATTTGTGGACGCGCCCGCATGGGGCCTCATGCCACAGTTCGGACTCGATTGTCACGGTTCTAAATCTGAACCAAAGAGTCCAAATCCGGCAAATCGTTTTGGAAAACAGATTTTTGTAAAGAAGTGCCAAACATGGACTGCTTTGCCAGATACAGAGTCGCCACCTAAATATTTTTTAATGGGGGAATTTAGGAAACCCTGACTTGTTTGCCTAAGGCCACGTGTCTGTCATCACCAAAGTTGCCTCAGCTCGGGAACTTGGGTACGATTGGGGAAGGTCACTTCGTGAGCACCCCCGCTCGTCCGATCAAAGATTAGCCTCTACTAACCATGATATCTTGTTTTGAAAACATTAAGTGCTCTTATTTCGGTTAATTAGCCTAAAATTACTATGTGATGCGCACAGCAAAACAAGTATAGACTAGATCCCCTAATTTGGAACAAAGCATTGCATATCCATTTGTTTGAAAATAGTTTGAAATTTGCTACTCGCAAGTAGGCTAAAATATGGATTTCAATGAATTATTCCAATTCAAACAATCCAACATTCACCCACAGGCATTCAGGCAGTTATATCACATAAGCAATTAGCCTCATGGCAAGCATGCTGTCATGGCCAACACTCACACGCATGCAAGGATGCTAAAGCATAAAAGCTTACCTAGTACTCCAAGCCAAAACAGAAACTAGTTAGTAATCAATGCATGATCCTAGTTCATGTTAAGATGGCTAATGCAACACAGGCAAAATGCAGCTAGAATAGGCTCGGCTAATCCATGATCGCATATGAGATGCTACAAATAACATGTATTCAACTTGGAATTGAAATACAATGCAGTTAGTATGATGCGCCGAGCCTGGTGCATGCAAGACAAATGTATGGATGCACGCATGCATAGCATAAGGATGCTAATTGAAATATGCCCTAATACTAACCATCATAAGCGGTTAAATAAAAGGGAGAAAGAAGTGGGGGTTAGAAGACATGCATCACACACACGCACGCTTATTACATAATTCGCCCTCGCTCGGAGGGTCCGAAAGAATAATACAGACTGAATGAATAATTAACTACTCTAGCTAATTAAATATTACAAACCCTTAACTAATTAACAAATTGGTTAAACTATGGAAAGTAGTAAAAGGCCTCGGGAAGAGGGATGCACGCATGGTCGGATTGGCTTCGCCCGTAAATCCATTGCCATGACACATGTTGCCTCTGTTTACACTGCTCTGCACCTTTGAAAATTGCACAATTCCCAAGGAACACTCTCTGGACACTGTAGAACACCACGACCAAGTAGAATCATCACCGGCCATGGCAAGATGGTCATCGACCATCCATTTAGCTCTCGGCTATCCATGCATGGTCGGTCGGCACTGTATGTAGTCGACCGGCCATATCTTCCTGCAGAACCTGTTTTGACAGCAGCAAAGGGCAAAACATGGCATGGCAATACATTTCAAGAAAATGTGTGCACAACCACACCCCTTATCATGTTTATGACTCAAAGGGGTATGGTTCTTGACTCTCGGACCACCAATCGCGCATTTCGATGCATGATGGCCCAAGAAGCCAAGTTGTGCATTTTGATTTCAAATGTAATGCAAACCAAACAAAAAAATGGGCTCAACCTCTATCATAATCAATTCAAGAGGCAAAGCATGCATGCCAAATGCAACCTAAGCATATGAACTAAGTATGCAACATGGCAATGCAAACAAGCAAACAATCAACAAGTATGCTAGCTAGTGGACATGCAAGACATGATGCAATCAAAGCATACAAAGTGTAAGACATGTAGCAACATGCAAAGAGTGGACTTAAACTAATTTGGGCAGCTCTATAGTAAGCCCAAAACAGTGGCCAAGTGCTATGGAAATGAAGGCAAAATGACATACAAACATGCATGTACACATAGTCCAACACTTAGGCATATAGAAGCAACTTTTAAGCACACTTAAAAGAGACCAAACATGGGACTAAAGGCATGCATTGTAAGCTCTGAAAATCATGTAGAAAATGATGCCAAATCAACCTACCAATGCAAACAAGGCATGCAACCGAGCCCAAGGACTTAAACTATGATCATGTGACACATGAAGCAAATGACCAAAGTGGACCAAAACAGTCCCAAATCATGCAAAAGTAAGCCCCAGAAACCACTTAGATGGCATTTAAATGATCTAATCCTAAAGGCATACACAATGGCACAAACATGGAGCATGAAACACCAACCTCTTAAAGCATGAAAGGAGCATCAAATGCAAGCATACAAGCATACCATGAGGACTGAAATGACATGGCAAATGGTTCTAAACCACTAAAATAGTGCAAGTAAAGCATGCTAGAGGGGTCAACACTCAAGGCTCATAAGGGGGATTACATGGTAGCTATACAAAGCAAATCATGGACGACCCAAATGACCAAAAACAGATTTAAGCACATCAAAGCATGCACAAAAGCTTCTCAAAGCTAAGCCAAAACAAGCAAGCATAGTGGTCTAAATGCTAGATACATGTTAAGGCAATTTCATGGCATTACAAGACAAGTATGCTAAGCATGCACGGTGTGTCTAAACCAATTAAAAACAGTGCTATATCATGGCAAAATAAGCACAAATAATACTTAAGACATGGCCAACATGAACTTAAAAATGGTGCTCACACATGAGGCTAAAATGGCACTTTTTGAAGACAACAAGGAGAGGGGATGGCCCTCTCCTTCTTAGGACCTTAAACCACCATCCTCACCACTGAAATCCCTCAAGATTTCAGTGGTGAGGAGGCCCAAACAAGGTGGTCCCGGAGCTCACCAAAAATAGCACAAAATGGGGCCAAACAAGGCCTAAGAGGGGGTAAACAACCCCAAACATAAAAGTGACCTTAAACAACTATTTAAAGCACTCAAAAACAAGACTTTTTTCAGTTATAAGTTAAGCTCAAAACAGCATGCAAGATAGGCTAAAAGTGTGTGCAAAAACGGGGGATTTAAGGCTTAGAAACTCACCCTTGAAGACCTTCTTCAAAACCAGCACTCCAGCAGATTTTTCTAAGTCAAAACCAAGTCCTGAGCCCCCACAAGACCGTCCAAGAACCTTAGATGAATGGTGGAGGTGTGTGCTTAGGAGTTGGGGTGCAAAGGGGTCAAGAACCAAGCACTTATGGAGCTTGGATGTAGAGATATAGAGAGATACAACTCTTGTATGCCTTAGACTAATTGTTGGAACCCTTGCAATGGAAGAGGAGCTCTTCTATTTATAGAGCAAGGCAAAAGGCCTAAGCTTCTTGGAGAAACTAAGGCAAAAGGGTCCAAGGGGGCAAGCTTCTAAGGGAAGCTAAGCAAAGGGGTTAAGCTTCTCTTAGAAGCTTGTAGCAAAAGGGCCAAGCTTCTTGGAGAAGCTAAGCAAAGGGGTCAAGCTTCTCTTAGAAGCTTGTAGCAAAAGGGCCAAGCTTCTTGGAAAAGCTAGGCAAAGGGGTCAAGCTTCTTGGAGAAGCTAGAGCAAAGGGACCAAGCTTCTTAGAGAAGCTAGGCAAAGGGGTCAAGCTTCTTGGAGAAGCTAGAGCAAAGGTGCAAAGGGTTCAAGCTTCTTGGAGAAGCTAAACCAAGGGTTCAAAAGGTTCAAGCTTCCTCAAGAAGCTAAAAACTAAGGGTTCAAAAGGTTCAAGTTTCCTCAAGAAGCTAAAAACCAAGGGTTCAAAAGGTTCAAGCTTCCTCAAGAAGATAAAATAGGGGGTTCAAAAGGTTCAAGCTTCCTCAAGAAGCTAAAACAGGGGTTCAAAAGGTTCAAGCTTCCTCAAGAAGCTAAAACAAGGGGTTCAAAAGGTTCAAACCCCCTCACGAAAAGGTCTCGGCCAGAAAAAGTGGCTAATCGGCCAACAAAGTTGGCCGACCGACCACAAAATGTGCCGACCGACCATCAACAGTGGCCGGTGGCCTCAAGCCATGGCCGGTGAGGTGTGGAGATGGCCTACAAGCTATTTCCCACCCTCAAAAGCAAAACAACAAGTGTTTGATGCAAACAAAACAAACAAGTCGAGAGGTCTTGAGGCAAGGCGCGTAGCCGAAACCTCCGAGAACTCAAGACGAACACGAACAGGGATGATCATCGAGTGTTCAAATAATGACGTCCAAGTCTTAAGGACGGTCAAAAATGGGGTGTCCACAATATTGTATTCATATCATCATTCTCTTTTCCTTCCGAGCATCTGTAGGTATGAACTAAGCCTCATGATTGACCAAATAAGTAAGAATTGGACGTAAGGATATTGATTAAGGAAAAATACGATCTAATTAAACAATGTATTCCAATGTTTGTATGTGTTTGTGTGTTATGTAAGTTGATCCACAAAGCAATGTCAACAACTAAATCACTGTGAGTAATATCTTAGTAAAGATATTTTTATGTATATTATTTTCTAAATGATCTAATGTGGTAAGTTTTCCCGAATCTACAATTTTGTGGATATGAACAAGTCTTCTATTTGTCTGATTCTTATACTCCAGGTCATATTGGCCTAACACCACTGCCTATCTTGCTATCTTACCTGTCAAATCTCCTTGCTGCAACAGGGACTTCAGAGGATGCTCAGTTAACACCACAATCTTGTGGGCTTGAAAGTAATGATTCAGCTTCTTGGAGGCCATTACCAAAGCTAGTGTTAGCTTTTCGAAAGGTAGATATCTAGTCTCTGCATCTGCTAGAGTTTTACTCACGTAGTAAACTGCCCTTTGTTCTCCCTTTTCTTCTCTGACTACCACTGCACTTACTGTATGCTCTGAAACCGCCAAGTATAAAAACAGCTCCTCTCCAGGTACTGGATTTGAGAGAACTGGAGCGGTAGTCAAGTATTTCTTCAAGTCGGTCAAGGTGACTTCGCACTCCTCTGTCCATAAGAAGTCTGTGGCTTTTTTCACTAAACTGAAGAAAGGTTTGCATTTGTCAGAACTTCTGCTTATGAATCTATTTAGGGCTGCAGCCCTTCCAGTCAACATCTGCACTTGTTTTGCCGACATTGGGCTCTTCAACTCTAGGATGGCCTTGATTTGATCCGGGCTTGCCTCAATGCCCTTTCTGGTGACCAAGTATCCGAGGAACTTCCCTGACCCAACTCCAAATGCACACTTCGATGCATTGAGTAAGAGCCAAAATGTTCTCAAGATATCAAAGACTGTCTTCAGGTCAGCCAGATGATCCTCAAGTTCCTTGGTCTTCACGACCATGTCATCAATGTATACCTCCACTGCTTTGCCTATTAGATGCCTGAACATCTTAGTCACCAATCTCCGGTAAGTTGCTCCTGTATTTTTCAACTCAAAAGGCATCACTCTATAGCAATACAGCCCTTTTGGGGTGATAAATGCAGTCTTCTCCTTATCTAGGGGGTACACAGCTATCTGATGATACCCTCTATAAACATCTAGGAAGCTCATCCTTCCATGCCCTGAAGTGGCATCCACCAATTGGTCAATCTTGGGTAGCAGGAAACTGTCTTTGGGACAGACCTTGTTCAGGCTGGTGAAGTCCACGCAGACCCTCCACTTCCCATTCTTTTTCTTCACAACAACCGTTTTTGATAACCATGTTGGGTAGTTTACCTCTTGAATTGCTCTGGCCTCCAGAAGTTTATCCACTTCCTCTTGTACTGCCTCAACATGCATCAACATCAGCCTCCTTGCTCGCTGGATGACAAGTTTGGCCGACTTGTCCACATTCAGTTTGTGGCAAGTGACCTCGGGGTCAATGCCAAGCATCTCGTATGGTGTCCAGGCAAACACGTCAAGGTTTGCTCTCAAGAACGCCTCTAATTCTTTTTCCTCCTCCTCAGCCAAGCCTGAGTCCAGAAGGAAGAAGCGCTCTTCATCCCCATGCTGGACTAAGATCTTCTTCAGGGCTTCCTCACTTTTCTCGGCTGGTTCCTTGCCGACGTCCTCAAGGACCTCCATGTCCTCACTCTCAATCTCATATGCTTTTGCTTCTCGTATGTTGCATGTGGATTTCATTGCTGCTATGGAGTAATTCTTTGCCTACACCTGATCTCCTCTGACCTCCTCAATTCCATGTTCTGTTGGGAACCGCAACAGCTGGTGCAATGTTGAGGGAACAGCCCCCATTGCATGCAACCATGGCCTTCCCAGGATAACATTGTAAGGGAAGGGAGTGTCAATTATTGTGAACTCAGTTTTTACCTTCTTGGTGCCAGCCTGCACCTCCAAACTTACTGCTCCCAGGGGCCATGTCGACATTCTATTGAACCCGACCATTGGGCCATTGGATTGTTCCAGTTCATCTTGGTAAAGGCCAAGCTCCTTGTAACATCTGACATACATGATGTCACAAGAGCTGCCCTGGTCGATCAAAATTCACTTTACCTAGCACTCTCCAATCTGGAGGGATATTACCAAGACATCGTTGTGTGGATGCTGCACCATCTCTAGGTCGTCTTCAGTAAAGGACACCATTGGTCCCTGGCACTCGTCTGCCCTAGGTCTCTTCTGTCGGACCTGATACACATGTTACAAGTGTTTTACCTTCTGGGTTTCTCCACGTATCTCGTTCTCATTGACCTTTGAGTGAATCACATTGATCACTCGAGGTCCGCCTGCTTGTGGTTGTGGTGCTGGTAGAGGTGGTGCTGCTGGTGCCTGAGGCAGTCTCACTTGCTCTTCCCTTATCCTGGTCTCATCTTCCAGGCTCCTTAGATGACCTTGTCTTACCAGGTCTTCCAGATGTGCCTTTAGGGCTCTGCACCCTTGAGTTAGATGCCCATCCTCATTGTGGTAGGCACAGTGTTTCCCCAGACTTCTTCCTATAAATTCACCAGGAAGCTTCTCTGGTGCTCTATAATAGGGCTGATTCCAGATTCTTTCCAAGACTTTGTAGACCGGGATTCAGAATACGGTTGTGACTGCCTGTGCAGCCCTCAGTCCTGTCTCTTGCTTATTGTATCCACCATTACCTCGGCCTCGCTTCGGCGAGCCGTTTCTCTTCTCTTGTTTTGACGTCTTTGTCCTCGGCGTGTCTTCCTCGGCCCTGGCATACTTTTTTATCCTGGCCATAAGTTCCTCTATGCTTTTTAGTAGTGTCTTTGCCAGTGATTTTCGAAGCAGACAATCATTTTTTAGGTCGTTCTTAAAAGATACGACCGCCACTTCTTGGTTACATCCTGGTATTCTGTTGAACACCTCATAATACCTTTTGGCGTAGGCTCTAAGGCTTTCATCCTCGCCAATTCTCAGAGCCATCAGGGAGTCCACCCTCAATGGCTGTAGTTTGTTTGTCATAAATCTAGCCACGAACATCGTGGCTAGGCCTTCCTAGCTTTTCACAGTTCCTTTTGGCAACTTGTGAAACTAGTCTAATGCAATTTCCCCAAAGGATGAAGGGAACACTTTGCAGAGCAACAACTCGCTCCCGATGTACAGTGCCATTGAGTTCAGGTACAAGCCAACGTGAAAGTTCGGCATATAGAACCTTTTCGGGGCCTCAAATTTGTCCAACTCCACCAAGAACGGCGTTCTCGACTTGATCAGAGAGGTTACCTCGGCATCTTGTCGCTTCCTCTGGAGGTAATCCCTCAGATCCTCCTTGGTCCGTCCAGGAGCTCAGCTATCAACGAACTTCAGCCTCTTCGGTGCACTACTCCCAGTGTCGTTATGAGTCCTTTTGGACCTCTCTCCATTAGTTGCGTTGAAACAAAGTTCCTTCCCTTGAACATGCCGATGTTCTTTGGGGTCAGCTTCTTTGGTACGATGCGTCCTCCGAGAATCTCCCTTCATTGACTCTCCTTGCCCGACCTTCCTTGAAGACCGGTGAGAGTGTTCCTTGGTCCTGGTGTGCTAGGGGACTGTAGGGACTGTTTTTTGCCCCCCTCTTCCTGGGCATTGTTCTTGGCCGCTGGAATCGGCGTATCTTGTAACGGAAACAGTGGCTGCATGACGTTGTTCTGCATCATGAAATTGACGACTGATTGCAGGTCTGCCAATTTGTTCTCCATTCCCTTCATATCGCCATCCCTCTGTAAGCATCTATCTTTCCACACTTGGAGGTCGTCCTCGATATAATACCAGCCTCGGTCTGATTTCTTTAGTACGTCGCCCTCCTTGCCGACGTCTTTCTCTCCGGGATTCTGATCCCGAGTTTCTTCATTGCAGTTATCCTCATCTACGTTAGGATCAAAGTGTTTACCACTTTCAGTAGGGATGTCCTCCCCGATCTTCTCTTTTTGTCCGTCATTGGCCATCTATTCTCCTTTCTTTCCCACAGACGGTGCCAAATTGTGTATGTTGTTTTTTTACCATACTGCCAAACAGGTACTCAGCTGGAGAACACCGGCAGAATAGATTGCGCCCGAACAACTTGTCACAGAAAGAAAAGACTTTGGCGGTGGTACTTCCACCCGGGGGCACTCCGACGATCAAGTCAGTAATCAATATCTCTCAAAGATAACCAATTGTGCTTAACTCACAAGCCAGAATATAAAAAGTGTACCTTAGACCCACGAGGGTGCCCTCCCTTTATAGCTAGTACTAACCTGATCCTTATAGAAGCCTAGCTCCTCTTAGACTCTGGCTCAATGTTTATCCTAGACTCTCCACTAGATAAAGATAAACTCCCTAAGAGTTTTATCCTTATCCAGGCCAAAGTCTTCCCCCATCCTAAGACTCTTGTCCCTTATCCGTTCATCTCGGATTCCGGTATCTCCGCAGATAACCTCAGCCTAGCTGAGATCACCTTGGCGCCATGACCAAGACACGTGGCACCTTGGCTGGCATTTTAGTGCCACCTTGGCCACATGCTGTCATTCAAGAAATATGTCCCCACAGGTCATATTAACGGATTAATCAATAATACTTTATTTTATTTAAACAATCTTCAAAGTTACTCAATTTTAAATAATAGGTTGAAAATAGAAAATTACAAATGTATCTAATTTAATTAATAGGTTAAAAATAAAAAAAATTACTAAATTCAAGATAATGTAATTAAGAAAATTATTAAATTCAAGATAAATTAATGGGAGAGTTATCGATAAATTCTATATGTTGGTATTATATTTAGTTAGTCCCATAATTTTTTTTTTTTTTTTTTTGGTGGTTCATTTTGTCCATTTGGATGTGTAATGACTTATTTTTTGTTATAATCTCCTTAATTGTTACTGTTTGTTGGAGTGTTTCGTTTGAAAAATATATAGTAAGGAGTTTTTTAGTATATTATATTAAAGTATTACGTTTTTTGAGTGTTAATATTACATTGGAGTGTTACATTTAGAAATAGTACACTAAGCCTTCGTTTGGTGCAAGCTAAAATGAGACTTTTTGGCTAAAATAATCACAAAAAAACAAAGTGGGCTTTTTAGCTCAATAAGACAAAATGTCACATCCAAACCATAATCATTTCATTTTTTTCTCTCACAAAAGTCAAAAAAAATCAAAAAGTCTATCCCAAATTAGGCTTTTTAGTCCCAGGTTAAAATAGCCAAAAGGTCAAAAAGTCAATCTACATTCCAAACGAGCTCTCAGGAATTATTTTTATGTGTTACATTAGAGTATTACATTTATGAAAAATACACTGAGCCTTTTTGGAGTATTACATTTGAAAAAAATGCACTAAGGAGTTTTTAGTGTATTACATTGTAGTTTTACGTTTTTGAAGTGTTACATTTAAAAAAATATATATTAAATTTTTTTTTAAAGTGTTACTTTAGAGTAATAGAAAAGCGATCCAAAAATTGATTCAAACTTCCCTAAGATTGCATCCCCAATAAAGGTTGAAACGTCTATTAAATTATGCCAAAATTCATAATAGAATCTTATGATAAAATTATCAAAACAAACTGAACCTATCAATATATTAAAAAAAATCTATGAAACTGATTGGTAACGTATGAAACTTCTTAATAATTTTTCCTAAATTAATACGCTATTAATGCACCAATGTAAGTCACGCCGTTGATGTCAAAGAACAGATGACTCAGAGCCTATAGAAAAGATGAAATCACCGTCCATTTCATGCGAGAGTCGAGAACGAATCCAAAAGGAAAAAAGATGTAACGCACAAACACAATAGGTGCGTTCGGGAAGTCAAGTTTATGTTTTTTCGGTTAAAATTTATTTTAAAAAATAAAATAAAATAAAATAAAATAATTAATAAGATAAAATGTCACATTAAATTTATAATTTTTTTTCTCATAAATATCAAATCAAATTACACAAAAAAAAAAAAATCTAATCCGCTTTCCAAACACAAATATTTTAATCTATTAAAATAGTTAAAAACTAAAATAATCTAGGGCGAATCATACTAAAATAGTTCGGGATTTGTGTCACTTTGGTCCCTGACTTTTTAATTGTAACACAGTTGACTCTAAATTTTAAATTTTGTTCCAAATAAGGACAATTAAATATATAATTACTTAATTTTTTGAACAAAAGTCGTTAATTTGATAAAATATAAATTAATTTGAGAAAAATAAATGCCAAAATTTTTTTGAATTTTTTAAAATTATTTCTACACACCAAAGATAAAATTATGTAAAATTGATAAATCTTGTACACTTCTATTTATTTATATTTTTCACTAAATTAATTTTTATTATGTGTTTGGATGATGATCATGTAATAAGTTGTTATTTTTATTTTCATTAAATTAGTTTTTATTTTTACAAAAGTCAAATATGGTGACAATTATGATATCATTATTAAACCAATTTATTAAATCAAAAAATTCAAAACTGAAAATATTTCAAATATTAAATATAACAATTACAAATTAAAAACCTAGCAATCACCTATTACATGAGTATCATCCAAACATATAATAAAATTAATTTGCTAAAACAAATAAATGAATGAATAAATGTGTATAAGATTTTTCAATTTTACATAATTTTATCTTTGGTGTCTAGAAATAATTTTTAAAAATTCAAAAAAAAATTTGACATTTATTTTTGTCAAATTAGTTTATATTTTATCAAATTGACAACTTTGCCCTTGAAATTGAATAATAATATCTTCAATTGTCCTTATTTGAAACAATATTCAAAATTTAAGATTAAATGTATCATAATTAAAAAGTTAGGGATCAAAGTGACACAAACCTCAAATTGTGATAACCATGTTCCGTATTATGTTAATTGGTCCTTATTATGAATGTGATTATGTGTTTGATATGATTTTGTGTGTCATTATGTGAAAATATGTGGTTTTGAATTTCTATCTGCTCACCGTAGAAATATTGATTTGATTATCTGCTTTGGAAATTGAATTGAATGCCTTATCAGCCACAAAACCCGAAATCGATTACGCCATTGTGATTCGCACAATTTTTAGAACATACGGTGAAATTTAATTAGAAATTGATTCGGATCAGATTAAATTGATTAAAATAATGACTTAGTGCTCAAATCATTTAATCTTAAAATAATATGACTAAAGGAGCTTCTTATTAAGGGCATTATACACCCAATTCTCCCTTTTGGTATTCATTTGGCTGATTTAACTCTAAGGAGAGAGGGTCGGCTTAGAGAGAGGGAGAGCTCACAATTGAAGTTTGGTCTTAAAAGCTTGGAAATCTTGAAGATTACTCAAGAATTTGCTATAGATTGGAAGAATTGAACCTCTTGGTAAGCAAGTGAGCATGAATTCATGAGTATATGTTAGTAGATTTGTGTATTCAAGCTAGTTGGGTAATCAAGAGCAAGAATTAAAATGAAATTGACTTGGTTTTGGTGATTTGGAGATCAATGGATGCATGCATGTGAGTAATTGCTTTGAATTTGTATAATTGAGCATGAAAGGTATGATCCATGTAAGATTTTGGGTAGAGTTCATGCTTGTGATCACCATTTGCACCATTTGAGTTGGTAATGAGAGTTATATCTCACATGCATGTACAATTTATAAGAATATGAGTTTGAATGTATGAGTTTGTTATGTTGGAAATGGATTTGATGTGAATTGGGACATGCATGTGACTAAATTGTGAAATTGAGCTTCATAATGTTGTAATTTGGTGTTTGTACCATGTTAATACATGTATATGTGAAGTTCGAGCCAAAATCATGCATTTAGAGCCTTTGAATATCAAGTTGAAGCTCAAGAACATGTTCTGGATTTTCCAGAAAATTTGATGTCCGCTCGAGCGAGAGAACCTACGCTCGAGCGTGAAATTCGTGCTCCCAGTATATTTTTGCAGACAAGGTGTCCGCTCGAGCGGAGAAGTTCACGCTCGAGCGGGGAGCTATGTAGACAGACCTTCAGCTCGAGCGCCCGACTTCACGCTCGAGCGTAAATTTGATGCATCCGGTACTTTTGCAGACCTCATGGGTCCGCTCAAGCTGGAAAGTCCACGCTCGAGCGGGGACCCTGTTTCTGAAAATTTTAAAAAGGCATTCTGTGTTTCGTTTTCTGTTCTCTTTCACTTCTAAGTACTCTTAGGCATACATTAAGCATTGTAATTGAGTTAAAGAGATAAGAATGAAGCCTGAAGAGGAATATGTGAATTAAGGAACGGATTGAATCATTTGTGACCCATATGTGTTATGTGATGTGTAGGGTCAAGCTCCAGGACAAATCAACCAACCGATCACTGTGAGTAATATCTTAATAAAGATGCATGTTGTTTGTCCAATTGCTTACTTCCATGTAAGTATTATAAGTTTGTTAATTCGAATGGTGGGCAAATGTTTGACATGAAAGTATGATTGGGCCAAAGGCCAGTCTGACAGGAACGAAAATATGAATGGGCCAGAGGCCAGTATGAGTTTGAATGATAGAATGAATGGGCCAGAGGCCAGTATGAGTTTGATATGAATGAATGAATGGGCTAAAGGCCAGTATGATCTGAATGATAGAATGAATGGGCCAAAAGCCAGTTTGACATGAAAAGTATGAATGGGCCAAAGGCCAGTTTGACATGAAAAGTATGAATGGGCCAAAGGCCAGTTTGACATGAAAAGTATGAATGGGCCGAAGGCCAGTTTGACATGAACGAATAGATTGGGCCCGAGGCCGTTCTATGTGTTTGGGATTGCAGTCAATTGATATACGTATGTATTAGATAGAATTATGAATTGGGCCCAAGGCCGTCTGATGTATATTGTTCCAATGTCTCTTCTTTATTTGATATTGTTCACTGGGCTTTCGCTTACGCTCATTCATGTGTTTGTAGGTGAGCCAAGAGAAGTCCAGGCCCAACCTCAGTGAAGTTTGTATGGAACAACTAAGGTTTTGAAGAGTCAGCCTTTGCGTCTCACGCACGAGACACGTCTTCACCTTTTTGTTATTTTATGTTGTTTTGTTATATTGGCAAGGACTTTGGTTTACGTCTGTATATAGTTTTGATTGGCTGACCTAGACTCAAATGATCCTGTCTGTACAAAACGTTACATTACTATATTTTCTGATGTGAGTTGTTAACACATTTATGTATGGAATGTTATGATGTGCATATAAGCACAGCTCTATGGACAAAGTTTTAAATTTTGCTTCCGTTTGGCCCCTTTACTCTGATGAGTTATGTCTGGTTTGGTTTGAGGCCGTAGGTAATCTCGTGATTACTGGCCGGTTATGTCCTTAACCCATAGGGGCGGGTTTGGGTCATGACACAAACTATACAAACTGTTAGTATAATTCTTAATAATCTATTAAATAATTAGGGATGGCAATTTGAAACCGACTCGACGGGGACTCGATCCCTCGACCCCGATTTGAACGGGTTTTTCCCAAAAAATACCCCCGACGGGACGAGGATGGTTTTCAAAAATTAATCCCCGATCAATTTCGAGCTGGGAACGGTAATAAGTGCCTAAGCCCCGGCCCTGGCCCAGCCCCAGCCCCGCCCCGTATGTCCCCCGAACTGATATATATATAATATATTTTTTTTTATTATCTGTTTTATTTCCATCTCTCTCATTTCATCTCTCATTTCATCTTTTTGTTTCATTTCATAGCTACTCTCTCTCTCTCTCTCTCTTCCTTACCATCTGAGACGCCACCTCCAACTACGACAATGGTCCGTCTCTGACGACACCACCTCCGACTACGACGACGACGACAAGCACCACCTCCTCTAACAACGAGCAAAGAGATGTGAGGACGACGGTCTGAATCGACGCCACGACGGTCTGAATTGACACCACCTCCGACGACGAGCAGATCTCTCCCTCTCTCTCTCTCTACTCAGATCTCTCCTTCTGATGTTGTTGATGTTGTTGATAATGTTGTTTGTGATGTTGATGATGTTGTTGATCTCTCTCCCTCTCTGTTTGATTTTTTTTTTTTTTTGGACCAAGGAATTTCGGGGTCGGGGAAACCTAATCCCCGTTAGGGGGCAAGGACGGGGGCGGTGATAGGTTCCCCATCGAGGATCGAGGCCGGGGACAGGAAAAATTTTACCCTCGGGGATCGGGGACAAGGAGTGTGATCCCCGGCCCCACCCCGCCCCGTTGGCATTCCTAAAAATAATCAACTTCACCAATGAGGCGAACGTATACTTGACTTAGACGCCATTTATTTACTCTCATGAATTGTTACATAATGAAAAAATCTCAAAAGGTTTGAAACCACGTTCCTTAATTAATACCCTTACCATACCATACATTGTTTCATCATTTCTCTTGGGGATTTCATCGAGATTATGTTAATCCAATCAATACTCATCAACTTCAAACATCCCTATCTATTAAATGAGATGATTGTGTTTGCCTTACATATTTTAGAATAGTAATGCTATAGGTCCCAAAGAGATGACCAAATAAATGACCAAACATCTAATTGGACTGCCACCTAAGATTAGTGGGACCCACCACTAAACAACTCTCATTTTCCTCTCACGTGGAAGAAAGATAAGAAACACAAAAGAAAAAAAATAATAAAAGAGCCGCCAAAACCCCTCAGCTTCTTTCAGTCCATGAAAGCACCAAAGAAAAGAAAAAATCACCACCGAAGAAAGTGGAGTGCGTGGAAAGAAGAGGATTGATGAAGTAAATTTTTAATTTGTGAGATCTAGTTTTTTGTATGGTCTAACTTGTGAAAATTATAAATTTTAATTTATTTTTAAATTTTTGGAAAGCTTTTTTTCCTTTAATTTTTGCAAGGAATTATATTTTTTTTAGGTTTATTATTTTTTGATTGAACAATGATTTTTTTATTTATTGAGAAATTCATACTCTAACATTGTGTTTGGTTCATAGATTTGAGTCAGATTTGAAAAAAGAAAATGTGTCCCACCTTTTTATTTTTCATTTTCAAAACCCTAATGATCTCGTTGGTTCATACATTTGAATAAAGATTTAGAAAAGAAAATGAATAGGTAGGTAAAACATAAATGAAATGTATTTATATTTCATCTATTTTTTTATTTTATTTTTAAAATTTTTCTCAAATCCATAAACCAAACAAGCCTAAATGTTTGTTAAAAGCCTTGAAAGAAAAGTAAAGGTTGAAACAGTGAATTGGATTATTGTGTTGTGCTATCTTTTCCAATCTTAATGAAAGTTGTGCTGCTCCACCTCAATTTTTTTTTTTGTTTTTTTAATATGTGATGCTCTGCCTTAATATACCAGGAGCTTCTAAAAATTTTTTCTACAGAGCAACAAAAATCAACATCTCAACTATTAATTTGAACTATACATCCGCATTTCCATCCTTTTGTGAGAATTTATCTTAGGATTTTTTATTTTTACAGTTCAACCTCTCATTTGTAGTTGAATATTTGTGGATCTTGTTTGATTTGTGCCCTTTTTTTTTCTTTTTTTTTTCTTCCTATTTTGAGGCATTCTAGTTGTTTGTTGAAAATCAATTGGAAAATAGTAACTTTGTTTATTTAGTGGCACTTTAAAGTGGCACCCTCAAAGTGCAGCTTCAAGGTGTTTGTTGAAAGTCCTCTGAGAAATAGTAACTTTGTTTATTAAATAGCACATCAACTTTTTTTCTTTTTTTTTTATAACAGGAAAAAATTCCATCCTGTAGCATAAGATCAAACAATGTCGGCCTTAAAGTTTCGGAATAGACAATGACAAAGGCGAGTGACGAGCACTAGTTTAAATGTTGGATTTTGCAGCAAGTCTTGATAGGTTGTACTTGACATGCGCTGATGCAAGATGCAATTTTTTGACATTTTAATTTGGGTGTTTCTAATAGAGGTGTTGGTCTAGTAGATGCTAAAGATGATGAATGAAGTGAGAATGATGGTTCAGAGACTTCACTCTAGGATATAAACCAAATATTTTTTTGAATATTGCTTGGCATTATATGAAAGTGCACACAAATTTTTTTTATTTATTAGCAGTGTCTATGAACTTACAAATGTAAAACAAGATCAAATGATTATGTATCATTTTGTAATGAAGTTGTGTAATTCTAGTGTTATTTTTGTGGTTAATTTGTTTGTGTTGCTACTTGGTTTATTATTTGTGGTTGATGGTGGTTGATTGAAAAGTTTAGCATTGCAAAAAAATTGAAAAAATTTATATTTTAACATTGAAAAAAGTTCAACATTTATGGTTAAACAACCTTAAAACTTAAAGAAATTTCTGCAGTAACACTCACCAAATTAATGATGATCAAATGATCAAAAATCTATTTCAGATTATGAATTAAGGCTATTACAATTTTTCAAACTCTGAAGCTTCATTCAAGATTCTAAATGTGATTGTTCCAAGAGTCAAATTAAAAACAAAAGCTGGAAAAGTATATCCACCATGTACATTCATCATATAAAATATCCATTCAAAAAAAAAAATGTAGCAACAAAAAGAAGCATCCATACAAAATCACAACATGCTTCAAATCTTTGGTCCTTCTTCATCATTCAATTTTGACCTCAAATCTTTGGTCCCTCTTCAACTTTCTCTTCTTTTAGTGAAGGCATGGAAGTAGGAGCTAAATCATAACATCCTCTCCAAGATGGATGCAGATCATTCTACAATAAAAATAATAGAAATTATAAGATGCATATTTTAAGAAATTGCACCTAATAATCTATATAAAAATAAAAAAAAATAAAATAGAGAGCATGTTATGTACCTATGATTCACTACCAATGAAGAAAATTGAGTTCGTGCCAAGGCCTTGTCCTCCTGTACTTGATTGAAATGGATATCTTCCACCTAATAGCATATTTGGATGACCATGATAAGGATGTATCCCAGTAAAATTTGGATGGGCAGACATGTTCGGCCACATTAATGATCCCCTATTAAAGGCAAAACTCTCTCCACCAATATATTGTGATCGTTGCATTTTAGTCTCCTACATTGTTAAAAATATTGCATCCATTATACTTTAATCCTATTGACATCATTGTATTTAAAATAAATAAATGTCTTATATTTAAGGTAAAACCCTCTTGTGTTCTAGTCACACCAAAACTCGTAGTAGAGGTTGTAACATGAACATTTTCAATATCTTCAAAGTCCTATTTAAGCATTAAAAATAAAAAGTTAGTAACAAAAAAATAATCAATAAAAGAAGTAAAAAAATGTATGGTATTGATTACCTTCACTACATTTCCCTCATTACAAGTGGTGGTCTTTTGCTTCTTATTTCTTTCCTTCTTTTTCTTAACAGCTTTTTCAATGATTGATTGCTTTCTTTTCAATGGAGATCGCCCCTTTTGATAAAGAGCCAATGGATCAAGAATGGCTCTACTCTCTTTTGCAATTATTATACCATCACCACATGAGAGAAAACCATTATGAATACTTGTAGATCTTGGCTTATTGCTACCATAAACATCTCCAACTTCTGCGCACTCCCATTTCAATTCTTGTATCCGTTCAATCATCTTGTCACACTTATCGTCAGTTTCAGCCCCTAAATCGGCAACCTCAGAAAAGGCATTTGCAAATTTTATTAAATCGAAGTGCTTCAGGTTTGTTAGGACAAATGGCATAACTAATCTGAACTTACATGTGGCTCCTTTTAACATTTTTATCCCATCTCCTCAAGATGTACTTATCCGGTACTTGGTTAATCTTTCTATGCATGAAGACTGTGATTTGATGCTTGCACAATATTCCCCGACAATTGCAATTAACTTCTTTTGTATCATCCTTAAAAACAACAATGAAAATTGCACATTGATGGCTTTCTCCAACTTCGACATATTCATCAATTGTATATTCTAAAATGCCACCACCTTCTTTACATATAGTCAAATCACAATAAATCTTTCCTAATATCTCTCGCTGGGACTCTTTGAATTTCACTCTCGTATAAGCACTTTGAAATTGCTTCTCTATCTCATAATGACTTATACATGGGATGCATGAACTAAAAGAATTGAATTCTTCATGATTTTCATTTTCCACCTTTTTTGCCAATGCATTCTCATACTGTTCAACAAACTATTTCAAAGTGGTTTCCGAATTGATATAGCCATCAAAAAAGGCAAGCATGCTTTCACTACGTTGAGTTGTTGACATTCCTGCCCAAAATATATCTTTGACAAAAGTTGGCACCCAACGATGTCTCTCTTCATACAACCCAAGTAACCACTCATTACTTTGAAGTTCAAACATCTCAATGAACCTATCCCATCTTTTTTCAAATTATTCTTTGGTCAATGAATCATAAACAACATTTTGCATTTCAAATTTGATTGGTTCATATTCTTTGTACTTTCTCAATTTTTCGGGCACCTTTTTCATGATGTGCCACAAGCACCACCTATGTCGTGCATTAGGAAAAACCTTCACAATAGCCTTTTGCATAGCTTTGTCTTGATATGTGATTATTGCATCGGAGGGATTTCAAACATGCATGTGAGCCAAGATTGAAATAGCCATGTAAATGACTCTGTGTCTCCACTTGAGATTAACCCACATCCTAGCAATATCGATTGTCCATGGTGATTCACTCCAACAAAAGGAACAAATGGCATGTCACATTTATTAACCAAATATGTCGTATCAAATCTTACTACATCACCAAACTCACGTCAAGCCGCTCTACTCCTTACATATTAAAAAATCAAAAATAAAATTAAAATAGTAAATAAAAAGAATAAATAACATTAAAAAAAAAAAAACATTGAACTAACTATAACAATCATATTAAAAAAAAAGAGTCATTGAACAAACTACAATCACATCACATTTTTCCCATAATAGAATAAATAAATAAAAAAATATTAAACTAACTACAATCACATTAAAAAAAAAATCATTCAACTAATTATAATTACATTTTTCTCTTTGTGAGGGTTTATATTTATCTAATTTCAATCATATTAAAAAATCAAATTATAATTTTTTATTCGGTAGACAAATCACAAATATTTTTATGCGCTATCTAATTACAATATTAAAACAATAAACAAAAGGAAAAGTCAAGAAGGAGAAAATAAAAAGAAGACTTACTGTTTGCATACATGGTCACTGAAGTTGAAAATGTAGAAGTGAGAAGTCAAGAAGGAAAAAGCAAAAAGGAGATTCACTGTTTACAATAGGTATGTGAAAAGTTAAAAAGAATATATGTATTTGAGAAGTTAAAAAGATTTAGAAGAATTTAATAAGTGTTAAATTTTTTTTTTTTTAAAAAAATTCAAGAAAATTAAGAAAGAGAGAGAGAGAGAGAGAAAAAAGAAGGAAGGAACGTGGGCGCTTAACCGAGGAGGTACCCCCAAAGGCAAATGCCCTTTTTAACATCACACATATACACACCACATAGCCACATAGCACATAGCCATAGCCCCTCCTCTCTCTCTCCATTTATCAAACGTAGTGTAATTATAATCTTTGAACCAATCACCAAGCAACTCCCAATATTATATTGGAACTCCCACAAAATTTATGAATTAGAAATAGATATAAATAAATAGATAGATATAGATTAGATAATTTATATTTATATTTATTTTATTTTAAAAAAAATTCAATATTCAAATTATTTGTTTTTGAAAAAGTATTACAGTAATTATGAGAGAAGTCAAAAAGTCTGGGGTTGAGAGAAGTTAATAAAACGCTGAGGTTAATTTTTTTTTTTTTTTTTAAAACAAAAAATTAAAAATTAGGATTGACATATTGAAGCTCCTACAGGCCTTGGGGGTTAAAAACTCCATTTTGCTTAATATATAACTAGCTTATCACCGTGCTATGCACGGATAATATAAATATTTATATTTTTTTAGATTTTTTTTAATATATACAAATTAAAATAATTATATTTTTTAAGATTTTTTATAAAATAATTTAACAATCTTATCACTAACCATAGTGTATGGGATAAGTTAAAAAAGGATATTGTTATAACTATGCACAGATTGTATCTATAATTATTTGTATGAGGTGATTTTAAATGTTGTTATTAGGGAATTTTGACCAAATCAATAATAAGCGGGCATCTGAAAAGACATGTGGATTGGAACAATGTTAATAAATGCTGATCAGGAGATTTTGACCAAATCATTAAATGCTGAGTTTTTTTTTTAAATGAAAATTTTAAAAATTCAGATTGGGATATTTAAATAAAAGTTAATAAATGCTGAAGTTAATAATGCTATCTAACTAACTACAATCACATTTTTCTCATAATAAAAAAAAATTGAAAAAAAAGAACCATTAAAATAGTAAATAAAAAGATTATTTAGAACCATTGAACAAACTACAATCACATTTTTCTTTTTGTGAGGGTTATGTTTATCTAATTTCAATCATATTAAAAAAATCAAAATTATGAAACAAAAATAACTTCAATCATACAAATCACAATTTAATCTAACTACAATGACATTTTTTTCATAATAAAAAAAAATAATTGAAAAAAATAACCATTAAAATAGTAAATAAAAAAGATTATTTAGAACTATTGAACAAACTACAATCACATTTTTCTTTTTGTGAGTGTTTATATTTATCCAACTTCAATCATATTAAAAAAATAAAATTATAAACAAAAGGAGATAATTTCAATCATACAAATTACAATTTTTTTAATGCTATCTAATCATCATCAATAATTAAAAAAATCAATCACAAATTAAGTCAATTGATAATTAAAAAACACAATAATTTATTTTTCAAAAACATAGTGAGTTTAGAAAGATCAATTACAATTTTTTTTTTGGTCAAAATAAAATCTAATCATCATCAATAATTGGTACATTATGTGACCCTAATGAATAAAACCATTTTGTTTTTCAAAGAACACAGTGAGTTAAAAATCAAATCACAAATTAAGTGAATTGATAGTTAAAAAATACAATAATATTTTCACAAACACAATGAGTTAAAAAAACAATTACAATTTTTTTTTCAAAATACAATCTAATCATTATCAATAATTGGTACTTTAAAAATCAAATAAAAAAAAATCAAATCAAATCACAAATATTTTTATGCTTTCTAACTACAATCATATTTTTTTAATAAATAATTGTTAAGAAAAACCATTAAAACAGTAAAATAAAAGATTAAATTACATTAAAAAAAAAGAACCATTGAACAAAGTACAGTCATATCACATTTTTCCCATAATAAAAAAAATAAATAAATGAAAAAAAGAACCATTGACTAACTACAATCACATTAAAAAAAAAGAACCATTGAACTAACTACAATTATATTTTTTCTTTGGAGTGTTTATGTTTATCTAACTTCAATCATATTAAAAATAAAATTAAAATAGTAAATAAAAAGATTAATAACATTTTAAAAAAATTTTGAACTAAACTACACAATCCACACATTTTTCTTTTTGTGAGTTTTTAATAAATGAAGGGGATTTTGGCCAAATCAATAAATGCTGAGTTTTTTTTTAAATAAAAAATTTAGAAAATTCAGATTGGAATATTTAAATAAAAGTTAATAAAATGCTGAAGTTAATAATGCTATCTAACTAACTACAATCACATTTTTCTCATAATAAAAAAAAATTGAAAAAAAGAACCATTAAAAAGTAAATAAAAAAATTATTTAGAACCATTGAACAAACTACAATCACATTTTTCTTTTTGTGAGGGTTTATGTTTATCTAACTTCAATCATATTAAAAAAATCAAATTATAAACAAAAAAAAATAACTTCAATCATACAAATCACATTTATTATTTACAATGACATTTTTTTCATAATAAAAAATAATTGAAAAAAATAACCATTAAAGTAAATAAAAAAAGATTTAGAACCATTGAACAAACACAATCACATTTTTCTTTTTGTGAGTGCTTATATTTATCCAACTTTAATCATATTAAAAATAAAATTATAAACAAAAGGAGATAATTTCCATCATACAAATCACAATTTTTTTAATGCTATCTAATCATCATCAATAATAAAAAAATCAATCACAAATTAAGTCAATTGATAATTAAAAAACACAATAATTTATTTTTCAAAAAACATAGTGAGTTAAAAAAGATCAATTACAATTTCTGTTTTGGTCAAAATAAAATCTAATCATCATCAATAATTGGTACATTATGTGACCCTAATGAATACAAACATTTTGTTTTTCAAAGAATACAGTGAGTTAAAAATCAAATTACAAATTAAGTGAATTGATAGTTTAAAAAAATACAATAATTTTTTTCAAAAAATAGTGAGTTAAAAAAATCAATTACAATTTTTTTTTCAAAATACAATCTAATCATTATCAACAATTGGTACTTTAAAAATCAAATCAAAAAAAAAAATCAAATCAAATCACAAATATTTTTATGCTTTCTAACTACAATCATATTTTTTTATAAATAATTGTAAAGAAAAACCATTAAACAGTAAATAAAAAATTAAATCATATTAAAAAAAAGAACCATTGAACAACTACAATCATATCACATTTACCCTATAAAAAAAATAAATAAATGAAAAAAAAAACCATTGACTAACTACAATCACATTAAAAAAAAGAACCATTGAACTAACTACAATTACATTTTTTCTTTGTGAGTGTTTATGTTTATCTAACTTCAATCATATTAAAAATAAAATTAAAATAGTAAATAAAAAGATTAAATAACATTTAAATTTTTTTTTAAACTAACTACAACAATCATATTTTAAAAAAGAGCCATTGAACAAAACAATCACACCACATAATTTTAAATGAAAAAAAAAATTATTAAAAAAAAGAACTATTAAACTAACTACAATCACATTAAAAAAAAAGAATCATTCAACTAATTATAATCACATTTTTCTCTTTGTGAGGGTTTATATTTATCTAACTTCAATCATATTGAAAAATCAAAAATAAAATTAAAATAGTAAATAAAAAGATTAAATAACATTAAAAAAAAACCACTGAACTAACTACAACAATCATATTAAAAAAAAAAGAGTCATTGAATAAACTACAATCACATCACATTTTTCCAAAATAAAATAAATAAATGAAAAAAAAGAACTATTAAACTAACTAGAATCACATTAAAAAAAAAAAAAAAAAGAATCATTCAACTAATTATAATCACATTTTTCTCTTTGTGAGGGTTTATATTTATCTAACTTCATATTAAAAAACAAATTATAATTTTTTATTCGCTAGACAAATCACAAATATTTTTATGCGCTATCTAACTACAATATTAAAACAGTAAACAAAAGGAAAAGTCAAGAAGGAGAAAACAAAAAAAGACTTACTGTTTGCATACGTGGTCACTGAAGTTGAAAGTGTAGAAGTGAGAAGTCAAGAAAGAAAAAACAAAAAGGAGACTCACTATTTGCAATAGGTATGTGAAAAGTTAAAAAGATTGTGCGTATTCGAGAAGTTAAAAAGACTTGGAAGAATTTAATTAATGTAAGTTTTTTTTTTCAAAAGAAATAAAAAAAATTAAGAAATTAAGGGTCAGATATTGGAACTCCCACAAAACTTGTGGGTTAGAGATAGATATAAATAAATAGATAGGTATAGACATAGATATTTATATTTGTTTAAATTTTTTTTTAATACAAATTATTTGTTTTGTAAAGGTACTACAATAATTATGAGAGAAGTCAAAAAGTCTTATGGGTTGAGAGAAGTTAATAAATGCTGAGGTTAATTTTTTAAAAAAAAAACAAAAAATTAGAAAATTAGGATTGACATATTGAAGCTTCCACAGGTCTTGGAAGTTAAAAACCCCATTTTGCTTAATATATACTCCTATAGATAGTTCTATATATGTGAATTGCGATTTAAATGTCTTTTTTTTTTAAATATCTTCTTTTTTCCTTTTTATACTATATTAAAGTTTAATATTTTGATAATAATCATATGTGTTGGACTTTTCAATGAATTAAATGTCTTCTTTTTTTATTTATTATATTAAAGTTTAATATTTTAATAATAATCATATGTGTTGGACTTTTCAAGAATTTTTTTTTGTGTTTGTTAATGCATTAAAGTGTTATTATGAGGGATAATAATCATATGTGTTGAGACTTTTCAAAGAATTCATGTGTTAGATTTAAAAAAAAAAAAATTATACTTGTTCTTAATACATTAAAATGTTATTATGAAGTAAGACTTGGGGTTGGGAGAAGTTGTTAAATGCTAAGGTTTTTTTTTTTTTTAAATCAAAAATTTAGGAAATTTAGATTGGGAGATTGGAGCTCCCACAAGGCTTGGGGTTAAAAATCCCATTTTGTTTAATATATAGTATAGATATAGATTATATATATATATATATATAGATAGATCACCCGCGCTGCACGGGATAATTATAAATATTTATATTTGTTTTAGATTTTTTTAATATATAAATTATGTTTTTTAAGATTTTTTATAAAAATATTTAACAATCTTATAACCATAGTGTATGAGAGAAATTGAAAAGGGTACTGCAGTAACTATACACGAATTGCATCTATAATTATTTGTTTGAAGGGATTTTAAATGCTGATCAGGGGATTTTAACCAAATCAATAAATGCAGGCATGTGGAAAGACATGTGGATTGAAAAAAATTAATAAATGCTGATCAGTGGATTTTGACCAAATCAATAAATGCCGAGTTTTTTTTTTTAAATAAAAAATTTAGAAAATTCAGATTAGGATATTGAAGCTCTCACAGGCCTTGGGAGTTAAAAACCCCATTTTGCTTAGAGTAATGCTAGAGACCCCAAATATTCTACCAAAAGTTTTACCAAATGTCTCACATGGGTGTGGGACCCACACAATGTGGGTCCCATGTGGGTCCCACACCCATGTGAGATTTGGTAAAACTTTTGGTAGAATTTTTGGGGCCTCTAGCATTTTTGTTGCTAATATATAGTGTAGATCATATCATTAAATTTTAAAAATCTAGCATTAATCTAATAATAATTGTGTCTTAATTGTATTCCTCCTCTGTCTCCCTATATCAACAATGATTTAGATCACTAAAAAATACATCACTAATAGCACTAATACATTGGGAATGACAAAAAAATAAATAAATAAATAAAAACAAGTCATAGAAAGTGGACGGGGCCCATTGCCACATCATTAGTGCTTCCTCTAATGATCCTTTTTTAGTGCTCCCAAGCATTTTTCCTCCCTATATATATCTCATCTGCAAGACTGAAAAATCAACTCAAAACTCACCAGCCCAAAAAAAAAAAAAAAAAAAAAAAAAAAAAATCTCAAAATTTACATTTCAAACAATGGGTTTATTTCAGAAAACCAAAAAATCCCATTGTTAATTCTTCTCTTCATCATAATCTTACTTTCTTTTGCCTATATTGATTTGGGTTCAATCTTGTCAAAAGTGGCCCAGAGTTCATATGATAGACGAGACGCTTCTTACATGACTTGATGTCTAAATTCAAATGTCATCGCTTCCCTTTTTTTCTACATATGAAAAATAATAATATTAATCTTGTCATAAAATAATAATATTAATTAGTATAAGAGAGAGTCGACCTGTAACTTTTTAGTGAGGTACACGGACACTGGTCACCACTAAACTAACCCAATGGTTGGGTTTCCTGTTTTCATAATTATTTTTTGGCAGAAAGAATTTAAATTTGGAAAATTGTTGGTTTTTTTTATTCGATCGATTTTCTTATTCAACTTAATCTCAAAAATGTCTACAGTTTATCCAGATTGCCTCAGCCTTTTTAACATTGGCACTACTAAGTTCAACAGAAGTAGAATGTGGAAGAGATGGATACACAAAACTGTTGGATTTCCAGGCAATAAATTGTCGCAAACACAGTGCAGTTTTGACAGATTTTGGAGGCAAAGGAGATGGAACAACATCAAACACAAAGGCATTTCAATCTGCAATCAGTCAACTAAGCCAGCTGGCACCGGACGGAGGAGCACAGCTAATTGTGCCGCCCGGTAAATGGCTCACTGGAAGCTTCAATCTAACCAGCCATTTCACTCTTTACATCCACAAGGAGGCCGTTATTCTTGCATCTCAGGTATGATAAGTTTGAGATCCTTTAGGAAATTGAAGACTTACAACAATTAAATGTGTCATTTAAGATCATAAGATACAGAACTATGAAATGGTCAAAGAGGTCCACCTATTAGTTTTATGTTGCAATGAGTAAGAAATTAGATTTTCATTTTTTTATTTTTTTATGCAGTGGACCCACATTTTATAGAAGTAAAATTTTTATATTACATAGAGTAAGGTAGTATCACTTTGGTATTGAATTTGTACACATTTTTTCAAATAAATTATTGTCTTTAAAATTTCTGTCTATTTGTCCCTCTATCTCTAATACACTATCGACCGCATGATATGAAAAAGAATTTCAAGATACGGGAATTTGAGGCACATAGAGTTCAAAATATATACATTGGGAAAAATGCAAAAAAAATTGACAACAGAGATATATGTGCCCCATTTTTGCCATTTTGCTCTACCCTCATATTTTGAGATTGAATCCTTGAGTCTAATCCACATTTATCCACCAGGGTAATGCTAGAGACCCCAAATATTCTACTAAAAGTTTTACCAAATGTCTCACATGTCCCACACCCATGTGAGACATTTGGTAGAATTTTTGGGGCCTCTAGCATTTTTGTTATGATCCATCTGCAAATCATGGTGTTATTTCCGAGACCCGTTAACAAATGAAATTTGAGTGACCTGCTCATTAAAAGATACTTCGATGTCACATATTAATATCGAACCTTATGCCTTTTGACTTGGTTAGAAGTCAGCAGGCTTCAAAAAAATTACAGAAAAATGCCTAAAAAACTTGTCTTTCGTTTGGTGTTGGCAAGCTGCTACCAACTGAAAAGAGTTTGATGATTATTTTTGGTCTAGGATGAGTCAGAATGGCCTGTTATTAGTCCGTTGCCTTCCTATGGAAGAGGAACAGATGCCCCTGGTGGAAGGTTCATCAGTCTAATTTTTGGGACAAATCTCACTGATGTCGTTATTACCGGTAATTATACTTCTTTATATAGGTGCTTATCAATTAATGGAAACCGAATCCTCTAATCACATCTCTCAACTTTGCATCATTTTGATTTTGATGATGATCAGGTGGTAATGGCACGATTGATGGACAAGGTGCATACTGGTGGGGCAAGTTCAAAAGCAAACAACTGAAAAACTCAAGGCCCTTTCTGATTGAGATAATGTTTTCACAAGAAGTTCAGATTTCTAACCTTACTTTGATCAACTCTCCTACCTGGCATGTCCATCCCGTTTACAGCAGGTTCAACAGTCTCCCATGTCTTTGTTTTCCTCTTAATATATTTCTAGTAAATCATAACAACCCATTTTTATCTCATATTAATCAAAACCATTTAGGGATATAATAATCCAAGGGCTCACAATCCTTGCCCCAACTGATTCTCCCAACACGGATGGAATAAACCCAGGTGGGTAAATTAATTTTTGTCTTTTTTTAACTTTCAGTTTATAGTTATTTCATATGAAAATGCCCGTCTTGTTTCTACAGATTCCTGCTCAAATATCCGCATTGAAGACTGTTACATCGTCTCTGGGGACGACTGCATTGCAGTGAAAAGTGGGTGGGACGAATATGGAATATCATTTGGAGTGCCAACTCAGCACCTCATCATCAGGAGGCTCACCTGCATCTCCCCTGACAGTGCTGTCATCGCTCTCGGCAGTGAGATGTCGGGTGGCATCCAAGATGTCAGAGCCGAAGACATCACAGGCATCAGTTCCCAATCAGGTGTCAGAATCAAAACCGCTGTGGGGAGAGGGGCTTATGTGAAGGACATCTATGTTAAAGGAATGAAATTGTACACCATGAAGTATGTGTTTTGGATGACAGGAAATTATGGGTCACATCCAGATAATGGGTTCGACCCAAAAGCATTTCCTGTCATCCAAAACATAAATTACAGAGACATAACTGCTCAGAATGTTTCGATGCCAGCTGACCTTGAAGGAATACAGGATCACCCCTTTACTGGCATTTGCATTTCAAATGCAAGCATCAATTTGTCCGCTAATCCAAAGAAAGTCCTGTGGAATTGCAGTAACATTGCGGGTGTTTCAAGCAAAGTCAGTCCTCAACCTTGCAATCTGTTGCCCAATAAGGAGCCGATGTCCTGTGGCTTTCCTCCTGATACATTGCCTATTGATAATGTAACGTTGAAGACTTGTAGTGGTAGTGGCACCTACATTTAAACTATCTTTGATAAGAAAAGTGAATGATATGAAAATTTTAGCAAGTTCTTCTATTTATTGGAGTTATTTTAAAATTTCAACTTAATTTCTGAGGTAAATAAATGCACAAAAAATGTGGATAGATTCATTAAACATTGGAAGTTGAGTAAACCAGAATGTGAAAGCATTGGATCGAACTTTTTTATCGGCCCAGAGGGATGTAGATTGTGCTTCCTAAGTAAAATGAGCTCAGAATCAATGGACTATATAAGGATAGAAATCTACCTGATGGGAGTACTTTTCACCCTATGTATGCTTTGAAAATGAATAGCTGGTAAATTAAAGCTCAGCAGCAAAAGACCGAATAGATTTAAAGATTTTTTATTGGTTTCTTTGATCAAGAGAAAAGAAATTTCAACACTCAATTGAGAGCTTGGCCAACCAGATCATGCAGATAATAATAAAAGCTTTTTATATCATAGTTTTCAAATGATGAATGAATATAAATTAAAATAATGAATAATGGGAAAAACTAATATGATACCAGACAAGGTATAACTAAAATGAAAAAAAATAAATCGTTTCTCTTTTACTTATAAAAATTATTAGTTAAAGATAATCTGACTTTGTCAACAATCAACACTGTCCATGCCTAAGAGAGATTAAAGATCTAATAGTACTTGCTTCTGTTTCCCTTCCAACGATTTGCACCTTAAGCACTTGCGCCCTGTTTGGCAACAGCCTCATTGTCTTTCAGCGAATTAGAACGACAAGTTTTATGCCTAACACAAAATTCCTGCATATTAAGAACAAAGAATAATATTGAATGAGCTGAAGTTAAAAGGAACTATTAGAAGAATTATAAACTATAATAAGAAGTTGGAACATGAGATTTGGGCTATTACATCACTGAGTAGCAAGTCACACGGCTCGAACATATGGATCACATCTCCCATCCTAGGCCTATTTTCAACATCCGGATCAACACATCTAAGAGCAATCAACATTCGTTTAAGTTCCTTCAATGAATCATCTCAGGCATCTTAGGATCCCACAAGATGATCAAAGTTTTGCTTGGCAACCATAGACTTTAACCAGTCTATCAAGTATACCTGCAATTGGAGATTCAATTTGCACTGCATTAGTATATAATTATAAAGCAGAGATAGAAAATGAAGCATTTTAAAGACCAGCAACCTCTGCTTCAGCTTCGGTTGAGTACTCTAGAGGGGTCTTCCCGGTTATAATCTCCATGAGAAGTATACCAAAGCTATAAACATCACTTTTCTCATTGAAAACACCAGTGGAAGCATATTCTGGTGCTATATAACTAGTATAAAAAAAATAAAATAAAATTAAAAAATAAATAAAAAAAGTCATTGCAAAGATGGAATTAGTAAACGGAAATTGATTCACAAACAGAAATGTTATGCATACAGACTGACCCACCCAGACATTCCCATGGAACAAGTTGTAGCATGACTAGTCCTATCTGGACATAAAACTTGAGCAACCCCAAGATCGGATATTTTAGGATTCCATTGGTGATCAAGTAGAATGTTGGTTGATTTTATGTGTTGATGGACAATCTTCGGTTCAACATCCTCATGCAGGTATGCCAAGCTGTAGAAAAAAAATATCAATCCTCTTCGAAGTTATGTTCATCCCCCCAAGTGGAGAACAACAAAAATAGCAATAAAAGTAATATGAATCTGGTGTTGGATAAATCTAGAATGGCACACCCTTTTGCAGCTGCTTGGATAATGTTGATCCGAATATTCCAAGAAAGAGGGCTAACTTGTCTTGTGCATCCATGAAGCCACTGGTAAAGATTACCATTGTCCAGATACTCATACACAAGCATCCTAGAATAGTCATCCACAAAGACACCCAAAAAAAAATGAAGAAAGAAAATGAAAGGTAGGAGATTCTCCCACCTAAATAATATTATATATATATATATATAAACAAAAGAAATAGTACCTGAAAGTTCCTTCAGTACAGAATCCAAGTAACTTCACCAGATTCTTGTGTCTTGCCCACCCAATTGCTTCCACTTGTGCTATGAAGATTTCGGCTTTACCACTGAATACTTGTCGATTGATTCATAAGTTTAATGAAATATAAATCTGAAATAACCTTAAATTCACTGCCTAAATTTGCTTCAGGTTGAATTTGATGATATTTTTGAAAATGTGTTTGTTCCATTCCATTTGAAATCCATGCTAGTTCAAATCCAAAAAAAATGGCATCTGTCTTTCAAGTAATTGTTCAGAGGTTCAACATCACTACACCATTTTTGCTCCTGCGTACTTACAATCGAAGTGTTATATTCAAGGGTTTCACTTCTTTTTTTTAAGACGTTTCACCTATTTAGGATACACCTCATTAGAAATGTGAAAAAGTGGGGTCTTGAATCCTTACTGTATCCTAGGTGGTACACAAAGAAGGAAGCCATGGCCACAAATTTAATATAGAGATTAACTAACTCTCTCGGCATAGAATTTTGGATGCATATAATTTATAATTGATTGGCAATAAATGAAGAGGATCTATAAGCATGAAACTTGAGTGTCCCTTTAAAAATGGATAAAATTATCGACATTGATTTTTATGTGTAATTTTTCTGTGTGTGTGTGTGTGTGCGTTTTTTTTTTTTTTTTTTTTGTGGTTTTACGCCTAGCATTGTTGATAGAGATCAACTAAAACTCTCTCCACACATGAACATGGTGAAAAATTAACAAGCCAGTTCTAGGAGATTAAACACATTTGGACAATGACCATCATCCATATTTGATGTGATCATTTAATTTATGAATTATACTACAAAAAGCAAGAACATTAAATGGATAATAGAGACAGATACATATACCTGTCATATAACAATTTCTTCACGGCCACTCGGCTGCCATCGAACAGGACACCACGATAAACAATCCCAGAATATCCACTGCCAATCACATTCTGGTCAGCAAAACCATTGGTGGCCGATTCAATCTCCCTCAGCGTGTAGCAATGGTTCCTCCGCTTCATATCCGAAACCATGTGGGGAGGGTACCTACTCCCCACCGACTCTAAATCTTTCTCGGGAGTGGCAATTCTCATGTCAATCCCCAAACCATTATTATTACGTGATGACAACAATCTACCGTCCAGTGAAGAAGAAGAACTAAAAGCAGTACTAGTATGAAAATTGTTGGAACGTATGGGGGACTTGAATGTGGTTAAATGAGCCCTACTATTACTACTACTACTAGTGTTACTAGTACTGGGTTTTGGACGACGCCGAGAGCTACAGTAAAAACAGAGAAAAACAAGAATCAGTAGAATGATTACTACAATGCATATGAGGATGACAATCCATAATTTGAGGCCGAAGAACGAGGTATCTTTTGTGAGCTTGTGATCAAGAGACGACGGGCCTACAAGCAACATGATTGAATAAGGGATGAATGATCAGACCAGAGAGAAAAATAAATAAAAAAAAAGAGATTTGAAAATTGGAGTTTTCCAGCTGCTTGGAATGGAAGACTGTATATAGTTGTGAGATAACTAAGAGATAGAGAGACCTATGAGAACCTGGGGATGAGTTCTAGTCTTACAAGAGTTCTTATTTTCAAATTCGAATGTAGGCTAAAGCATAGACTCTTGATAAGGTCTTCAAGCTATCACTCTCTCCTGAATCCTGATGGTCAACCAATAGATTCTTAGATAAAGTTTATAACAAATTACGATAGGTCACATTAGAAAAATAAAAGTTGAATGTTTTGTTGAGAGGATCATGTAAAAAACTAATTTTCAAATCATAAATTAAAAAATCTTTAATACATTAATATTGTTACCCTAAATATATTTCTGTTTATATTTAACTTTGCAATTTTCCTCCACAAGGTTTAATATTTAGAAAATTTATCCATAAATCTCACATGGGGAATTTTTATTCATTTAATTTTAAGAGTTTTCTTATAAATGAATTAGCCTTTTTTGTTTTGAAAAGTTATATTTATTTTTAATTTGGTGTCATTTAAGTTTAAGTGAATGCCCTTTTTGTAATTCATTTTTTTAATTTCCTGATTTGTTTTTGGGATGCGAATGGAAATGTTAGTTTGTGGAATATTTTTTCGAGCGTGAAATCTACATTTTTGTTAGTGTAATTTTCTAGTGTTATATTAAAGTGTTACAATAGATTGCTACATTTAAAAAAAAGTACACAAAGGAATTTTTGGATTTTACATTGATTGGAGTGTTACGTTTAAAAAAAAAAAAAATACATTAAGGAGTTTTTTTGAAATGTTATGTTATTACATTTGAGAAAAGTACATTAAGGAGTTTGTGTATGTGTTACATTGATTAGAGTGTTACATTTGAGAAAAGTACACTAAGGAGTTTTTTTTGAATTACATTTTTATGTTTGAGAAAAATATACTAAGGAGTTTTTTAGAATGTTACATTAGAGTTTTACATTTGAGAAAAGTACACTAAGTAGTTTTTTAGTATTACATTGATTGGAATGTTATGTTTAAAAAAAAGTACACTAAGGAATTTTTATGAAATGTTACGTTGTTACGTTTAAAAAAAGTATACTAAGGAGTTTTTTTAGTACAACACTAGAGTTTTGCGTTTTTGAAATGTTACTTTAGAGTGTTATGTTTAGGAAAAGTACACTAAGGAATTTTTTTTTAATGTCACGTTTAGTAATTTCAATATTATGAGAAAACTCATATTTTCCCTTCAACACATAAGACACGGACTTTTATACTTGGTCCTTTATGTAATTCGCACTAAAATGAGACATTTGGGTCCATAAAAAAAAATGAGGACTAAATAGTTCATAAGATCATTATTTGAGATTTATTGATATTTCACCCTTAATATTTTATAATTATTACTTAAAAACTAGAAATGGTGATACCTAGAGAAGAATAATATGAGTTCCAATTTAGATCAAGTATCTCATTATAGAAATACTACGGAAAAGAATAAAAGATATTTTTACTCTCTAAAGTATGCATTTATTATCATTTTAATTACTTAAGTTTTAATTTTGTTATTTTGGTCTTTAAAGTTGTTAATTTGGGTCAATTTTATCCTAACTCTAGCATCTATCTACATTGATAATGGGAACAATATGTGTTCCTAGTCATTTTCGTATCTTAAGTTTTAATTTATGTGTCAATTTTTAATTTATCACAAACTTAATCATGTAATGTTCAACCCCTTTGCTAGAGTTGTGTGGGGACGCACTTTTTTCTAGGAACACGTAGGTCCAAGATCTTGGCTACTTTGGGTCAAGATGCCATGTTGCGTGATAACACTGGTCAAGGTTGGAGTATTGGTCAAACCCACTCAGAATGTACGTCATGACCCAAACCCGCCCCAATAGGTTTAAGACCGTAACCGGCTAGTAATCCCAGATTACCTGGCCTCAAAGACAGAATTAATAGAATTTATAATATAATATACGAGGCTACAAGCAGAAGCAGAATTTTAAAAAAAAAATTGTTCATTGAGCAGTGCATACATGCCATGATCAAGACATACATGTTATATCTCACAACATACCATAATATTTACAACAATCATCTTATAGATACAAAACCCAAGTTCAAAAACTTAAACATGACAAACTGCACAAAACCAAAGCTTCTCAAGCTTGGCCAAAATAAAAACTAACGGCTTCGACGCGGAGACATAACACAAGTGGCTACACAAAAGGCTGACTCCAAAGCAGTCTGTAATGCGGAACTTTCTGATGCTTACCTATATACATATATATAAACAGAGTGAGCTGGAAGCCCAATGAGTAACCTCAATGTAAAAGGGTTAAATGAATGAGTCTCATAATTTATCAGAGTAATTTAAAAGATTCTTGTCATAATTGACGCTTATTGTGAAAACATGTAATAACAAATACGATTACCAAACCTTTCATAAATTATCACATTGCGAAGTGTCCGAAGGCCTTATGTTACTTATTGAAATACCATACTGTATACACCCCATTTTTGACCGACCTTAAGACTCAGACGTCATCGATTGAGCGCTCGGTGATAGTGCTTGTTGTGCTCGTTTCGAGTTTCCGGAGTTTTGGCCGAGTGCCTTGCCTCCAGGCCTCTGAACTCTTTGTGCTTCGGCTCGGTTTGCGGACCAAGCATTGTTTTCCTTTCCTGAGGGAAGGAAAGGTCTTGTAGACCACTTTTCCCGTTTGGAGACCAGTTTCCGGTTTTCGGAGCCTTCGGCCGCGCGCCTTGTCTCGGGACCACTTAACGTTCTCTGTTTGGCGTGGTTTTTGAACCACACCTTGTTTCCTTGGCCTAGAGGGCCACTGTGGTTTTGGAGACCACTTTTGTGGTCGTAAACCACTTTTGGTGCTCGACAGCTAGTTTTCGAGACTCCCGACTGCGCGCTTTGCCTCCCCAACTTTCGTCTTGCATCCGTTTTGGTTTGTTTTTGGTACAAACCTTGTTTTCCTTGTTTGGAAGGTGGTACAAGGGTGGAAGACCAGTTTCTCTCCTCGCAAACCACTTTCCTTCCTGCCAGCCAGTTTTCTAGTCTGACAACTGGTCTTCCTGATCTTTGGACCATCTTTTCTGGTCGGCCACCACACCTTTTGATTTCTTTCATGCTGCTGACCATCTCCCACGATGGTTGACCAATTGTCTTCTTGGGAGACCACTTAAAGTGGTCGGCCGACCACTTAAAGTAGCTAGCCGACCACTTCAAGTGGTCGGCTGCTTTTTGTCACCTTTTTGGAGATATTTTTGGCCAGCTGGCACAACTACAGAGCACAAGAACCATCCTCCATACACGTGTATGGAGGGATGGCCTTGAGCCTTAGCTTCTTGAAGAAGCTTGTGCTTTTGCTCTCTATAAGAGGGAGGCTCCCCCTCCCTCCTCCAGGTTCAGTTTTTTGGGTTAGAGAGTGATAGATACACCTTTATCTCTATATCTCTCTCTTTACTTCATTTTTGTGCCTTAAAGTGTCATTTTGTCTCACTTTTGTACACAAACACACACTCAAACACCATACTCTTGGAGCTGAGGTCCCTTGAAGTTGTTTTTGGAGTTCTTGAACTAGTTTGAGCTTAAAGAAGCTGCTGGAGTTGCAGCTTTGAAGATGGTCTTCAAGGGTGAGCTTTTAACCTTTTAAACCCCCATTTTTGCTTAAGCTTTTATCCCTACTTGCATGCTGTTTTAAGCTTAACTCTTAACTACAAAAAGTTCTGAATTTTGGTGCTTAGGATCTTTGTTTAAGGTCACTTTTGTATTTGGGGTTGTTACTCCCTCTTAGGCCTTGCTTTTGTGCCTTCTTTGTGAGCTTTTGGGACCACCTTGTTTTGGCCTTCTCACCACTGAAATCCAGAGGAATTTCAGTGGTGGGGATGGTGTTTTGAGGTCCCAAAAAGGAGAGGGTCATCCCCTCTCCTTGTGTCTTCAACACTTGTCTTGAATGCCTCATGTGTGAGCATGTTTGTTAAGTTTATGTTGGCCATATCTTAGCTTGTATTTGGGCTTATTTTGCTGAGGCATACCACTGTTTTTACTTGGTTTGGTCACTCCATGCATGGTTTATACACTTGTAGTGTAAATCTCATAAACTAGTCTTGTATGCTTCATGAAGTAGCATGTCATTCTAGCTTCATCTGAGTCCATCTCAGCATGTTTTTGGTGATGTCTTGCCATGTCATACCTCTGTTTGGGTTTGGTTTGGTCACCTCTTGCATGCTCCATGCACTTGTAGTGCATTTCCATGAATTAGCCTAACATGCATCATGCTTTAACATGTCATTCTAGCGTGCTTTTGGCTTAACTTCAAGAAGCTTTTGTCCATGTTGTAGCATGTTCTAGCTCTGAGTTTGGTTGTTTTGGCCATGCATGACTTGCTTTGTATAGCTATAGTGCATTCTAGCTTGTTAGCTTTGTGTGTCAAGTCCACTAGCATGCTTTACTTGGCCTATTTGAATGATTTGGCATCATTTCATATGTGATTTCAGTCCATGTTTCATGCTCATACACTTGCATTTATCACTCATTCAATGCGTTGGAGGGTTTGCCCCTTTATGCCTTAACATGAACCATTGCGTATGCCTTCATGCCTAAGCTTGCGAGCTATCATTTCAGTGTTTATTTGGGGTTATGTTTGTCATGATATAAGTCTGATTTTTGTTGGTTAAGTCGTCCCATGCTTGGTCTTAATAGGTGTAGTGTAATCCACCTTATTTGCCTTGTATGCATCATGCCTTATGCCCTTCATGCTAGCTTGTTTTGGCTTCCTTCCATACATGTTTTAGTATCATTCTGACATGTTTTAGGACTATTTTGGGTTGCCTTTTCCATATGCTTCATGCTTTGTATAGCTGTAGTGCAATTGACCTTGCTAGCTTTGTGTTTTGGTGACTCATGCATGCTATCTTTGAGCTATTTAGATGATTTGGCATCATTTAATACTTCATTTCAGAGCATGTAGCATGACTATGTTTCCATTTCTTTCATGATTTAAGTGCTTAAAAGGGTTATGCATTATTGCCTTGCTTATGGCTTAGCTTGTATGCTTGCATGCCTAGGTCTTTGAACCCCTACCTTAGCATGTTTAGGTCTTTTTTTTTTTTACCTATTTCAGCTCTGTCCATGTTTGGTTCATGCATTCATGCCATGTATTGCATGCCTCCTTTGTAGTCCTCCATATTAGCTTTCATGCTTTAGGACCTTTGCATGCCATGCTTGCTTTGTTTGAATGATTTGGCATCATTTCTTACTTAATTTCAGTGCATTTAGTGTTGTTACACTTCTACATTTGTCACTCCTTGAGCCTTCTTGAGGGTTGTGCTCTTAGGCTTACTTGGTTGGCCAATGCATTGTACGTGCATGCTTTGTATTTTGTGCCTTTTATTTTGGTGTTATGGCCACTGATTTGGGCATGACTGAGGTCTACCCCCTTTTTGGTTTAAGTCCATTTAGCATGTTTATTTACATGTTGTTCGCATGCTTATTGTTCATTGCATTAAGTATGCCATCTTACATTGCATTGTGCATGCCATGTGGTTATTTGCATTGTGTATGCCAAGTTGTTTCTTTGCATTGAGTATGCATGTTCCTAACATTGCTAAGTTGCCCTTGTAGCATTGCATTGTGCATGCATGCATTAGCATTGTTCGCATGTCATTAGCGTTGTTAAGTTGATCATGTCACATTGCATTGAGTATGCCATGTTGTTGTTTGCATTGTGTATGCCATGTTGTTGCATTGTTGTTTGGATTAAGTGTTAATCCGAGCACGAGAAACAAGGGACGTTTCATACTTGAAGTGATGAAACGTGCCTCAATTCTCGGTCACCGACGCTCTTGATCAAGCATGATAGAGTTTTATGCTTTATGTGTTTACTTGTGCATTCACTTTATATTGAATTGTGCAAATTGACTTCTCGGCCATCACGCATTGAAATGTGCGATTGGTGCCCCGAGGGTCAAGAACTACACTCCCTTGAGCTCATGAAATGATAGGGAGGGTGGTTGTGCACACATATCTTGCAAATATATTACCATGTCCTTTCTTGCTCTCTGTTGCAGCAAACTGGAGAAATGCAGCAACAACTGGTTGACCAGCCAGAAAAACTAGCTAGCCGACCACTTTTTCTGGTTTTCTGCACAAAAAGTGGTCGGCAGGTGCCTGCAAACACCAACAACTAGTCGGCCACCCTCCTACAGGTCTCCAAGGTGAGTTGGAAGCTTTCTGGAGCTTGGTGCAAGGTTTTGAGGACAATTACAAACAGAGGCAAATTGGGGCATCGCGACGGATTTCTGAACGAGGCGACTGGGCATGCATACACCCTTCCCCCTCTGAGGGCCCCCCTTTTACTATTTTACTTAGCTAATTTGATTAGCTAGTTTATGCTTTGGCTTGTATTTAAGTAGTTAATGCGTTTAGCTGCTTAATTGTTTTGTAATAGTTAGTTAACTAGGATTAGTTAATTAGCTTAGATTAGCTAGTTAGCTTCTTATTCGTCCCTCCGTCGAGAGGGCCAACAATTGTAATAAGTGTGCGTGTGTGTGATGCATGTCTTCCAACCCCCATTTCTTTCTCTCTTTTACTTAACCGCTTACGATGGTTAGTTTTAGGGCATATTTAATTTAGCATACCTTATGTTTGCATGCGTTCATCCATTCATTTGTATTGCATGTATCGAGCTCGACGCATCATACTAACTGCATTGTATTTCAATACATTTACTTGAATACGTGTTCAACAGCATGTTATCAAGTTGCATTTCACATGCCATTCTAGAATAGCCGAGCCTATTTTAGCTGCATTTTTGCATGTGTTGCATTAGCCATCTTAACATGAACTAGGGTCATGCATGATTTCTAACTAGTTCTCTGTTTTGGCTCGGAGTACACTGTGAGTGTTTATGCTTTAACATACTGCATGTGTGTTATTGACTACCATGAAAGCATGCTTGCCATGAGGCTAACTGCTCATTTGATATAACTGCCTGAATGCCTGTGGGTGAAGGTTGGATTACTTGAATTGGAACAATTCATTAAAATCCCTGATTTAGCCTACTTACGAGTAGCAAACTCCAAACCATTTTCAAACGAATATGCAATGTTTTGTTCCAAATTAGGCGATCTAGTCTATACTTGTATGCTGTGCACATCACGTAGTAAGATTAGCTAATTAACCGGAATAAGAACACATGTGTTTTCAAAAACAAAATATCATGCTTAGTAAAGGCTGATCTTTTGATCGGGCGAGCGGGGGTGCTCATTGCATGACCTTCCCCTCTCGTACCCAAGTTCCCGAGCCGAGGCAACTTTGGTGATGACGGACACGTGGCCTTCGGCACGAGTCAGGGTTTCCTAAATTCCCCCCCAAAATAAAATATTTAGGTGGCGACTCTGTATCTGGCAAAGCAGTCCATGTTTGGCACTTCTTTAGGAAAATCAGTTTTCCAAAACGATTTGCCGGATTTGGACTCTTTGGTGATTTATCGATCTCACATCGCACATTGTGAGATTAGATTCAGAATCGTGACATGAGTCTGAACTTGTAGTAGCTAGAGAGCAAACGAATTTCGCTCCTTCGCGCGCGGAGCACGGGAGTCCTCGGGCACGTCTACACATACGGAACATTCATATTGAATGAGTTCATTTGGAACGCCCATATTGGTGACTTGTATGAAACATCACATTTGATGACTTATGAGGAACATCAATCAGATGACTTATACAGAACATCACATTGATGGCTTATACAAAACATCACATTTGATGGCTCATACAAAACATCATATCTGATGGCTTATACAGAATGCAGAACATCATACTTGATGGTTTATACAGTACATCACATTGATGACTTATACAAAATACAGAACATCATACTTAATGGCTTATACAGAATGCAGAACATCATACTTAATGGATTATACAAAACATCACATTGATGACTTATACTTGATAAACTCATACAGAACGTCTTATACATGTAGATTCCATACAGAACGATTATCATCGAAGTCATACAGAACAATCATCAAGATCGACATCATATAGAACGTTTACAATGGTTCCTTAACTTTACAGAACGTCACTTACGGACCATAGACAAAATAGTAGTTATCGAATGATCAAAGCACATTTTATTGTCATCGTTCAAAAGGAAACTCATTCATTCTTAGCAAATCACATTTTCGGAAAGCTTATATCATTTTACACAATTCAAAGTTTCAGAGCATAGCTTAGTGTCTCAAAGTACTTGTTCGAAAATCTTGAATCGTATCTCATTACTTATATAAAGTGTAGGTTTCATAATTCATTGCATAGTAAACTACTTTCAAAGTAATTCATACTAAAATACCATTACAAAGACATTACTCACCTTGATTAATCTGATGGTCCTCTTCAATGTTCGAACCTACACACTACGTATAATCATACACATATTGAAACACAGCGTTCAAACCGAATGAATCTTTCTTCTCTTTTCTAATCATTTACTTATGTTGTTTCTTAGCTTATTAATCCTTAATAGGTCATAATTCACGCCTAAGAATGTCCGAAAAGAGATGGGAACAAAGATATAAACTCAAAACATCTTTCAAAACATGTTGAAAATGAACTGATGGCTAGAGCCAACTTGTGTTCGCTAGAGCCATCTGAAGACATAAACTGAGTTCACTCGAGCCACCATTTGGTCACTCGAGCCAACTTTTGTACAATGAAAAAATACTGGAAGCTCGCAGTGTTTGCTTGAGTCACCACTTAGTCGCTCGAGCAGTTTGTGAAATTCTGGACACCAAGCTCAACAAATATGGCTTCCAAACAACTTTTTGAAGCTTGGGATCTTGCATGGTTTGTTCAAATACATGAAATAGCTTTAGAAAATTCCAACACAAGACCCTTAAAACATCTCGTATTCAAAACCTCATCAATTAGTCAAAGATTTGAACCAAAATCCATTCATGCAATATTTTCAACTCTTTTCATGATTTCTTCAAAACATGCAAATGACGGTTATAAATCCATGAATTTCCAAAACATTATGCAAGATATGAACTCACATGTATGCAAAGGCTTCAAAACTCAAACTCGAAATGATAAAATCAAAGATGATCTATCATGAATGTGCATGCAAGCCATTTACATGTTCAAAGACCCATTTTCTTGCACTCTCATGAAAGCAGCTCAAAACTTGATGAAATCATGATACATGGAGGAGTAGCTACAGAAATTAGATATACAATCCTTACCTAAAGCTTGTTTCCAAATTATAAGAGATGAATCTTCCTAGTTCTCTTCTTCATCTTCAAACTTTGAGCTCTCTCTCTCTCTCTAAAGACAAACTCTCTCTCTCTCTAGAACTCTCAGCACAAGATAGAGGGAAACAAAAAGAATGATACAACATTCTCTTCATCTTCAAATTATACACAACACACACACTCGCATTTCTCTTGAGCACAAGACACATGCACACACACACAACTATCTAAGGCTTCCAGCACATCACTCACATGCACAAATTTCTCAGTACACCCACCCAGATTTCTCAGCACACACACTCAAGGGTTATAATCTCCTATACTCAACATCATAAAATGCCTCAGCACATACTACACTTAATCAAATCTTGGATCATAAATAGGATTAGATTAGGCATAAATCATGCATCATCGTCATTAAACAAAAGTAGCCTTAATTAATCAAGGTTAGCACAAAACTCAGTTACCCAAAACAGTTCCAATCAAGGCTCAATTTAATCACATGTGATTTTGTCAAACTGAATCAATTTTTAACAAAACTTCTCAGATGGTTCTAAAAATTCCAATTAGTCTATCCATGTACTCAATTTCGGTTTCTAAAACTGTTTAGGCTATCAATTTCAGATTCAAAGCAGAAATCATAACAGATAATTTATAAATCAGACAAATATACACAAATTAATCATAAGGCACATGTCACAATTAATAAATAACACATAATTAAACTAATATAATTATGATATGCATGTTCACGTTGTAAGGTGATAGGTTATCAATCACAGTGAATTCTGTTTTCATCATCTTTGTTCCTACCTGTACATCTAAGTTTACGTCCCCCAAGGGCCACATCGGCGTTCCATTGAACTCGACCACCGAGCTATTAGATGGTTGCCTAGTTCTCTGAAACACTTGACATAAAGGACGTCACATGAACTACCATGGTCAATCAGTATCTTTTTCACTTTGAACCCTTTCATAAACAATGTAACCACCAGTGCATCGTTGTGTGGTTGCTGAACAATATCTAGGTCATATTCAATAAATAATACCATTGGCCCCCGATGTTCTTTAGGCCGAGGCTTCTTCTACTACACCTGATAGACATGCTGCAAGTGTTTCACCCTTTGGGCCTTCCCTCGAATCTCATTAGCGTTCACCTAGGAATGGATCACGTTAATGACCCAAGGTTCCTTAACCCGAGGTACCACGAGTGGTGTTGGTCCCCTGGTTAGGGCTTGGTCCAGCTTGGCCTGTTCTGCTCTCATCATTTCTTTATCAACTAAATCTTTCAGATATCCTTGCCTCATAAGATCTTCCAAATGTTGTTGCTAACTACCTACATCGACTTCAGACTCGACTCTTCATTGATATTACCGACTATATTTCTTCTCAGCAACTGGTTCTACCTTGGTGAGCTATTCCTCTTTTCATGTTTAGACAAATTTCCTCACTTGGGTTTATCTTCTTTTGCCCTTGCATACTTCTTGATCCTTGCCATCAGATCCTCTACTGATTTCGAGAGGGTCTTTGCCAAGGATTGCCGAAGTGGATAATCGTTCTCCAAGCCATTCTTAAATGAAACAACAACAAGCTCCTGGTTATACCCCGGAATCTGGTTGTAAACTTCGTAATATCTCTTGGCACAAGCCCTTAGGCTTTTGCCATTGTCTATCTTTAAAGCAAGCAAAGAGTCAATCCTCAATGGCTGAATAATGTTGGTGATAAAGCAAGCCATAAACATCTCGGCCAAACCATCCCAACTCTTCACTGATCCCTTTGGTAACTTCATAAACCAATTATATGCTATGACCCTCAATGTTTCCGAAACACTTTGCATAAGAGCATATCTTTTCCATTCCATAACAACATCGCATTAAGATAAAGTTTGATGTGGATATTAGGGTCAGACTTTCCATTATGCATGTGGAACTTTGGAGTGGTGAATCTCTTAGGTGCTTTAAACACCTTAGCTCCGCGGAGAATGATGACCTCGGCGTGTGAGGTGAGGTTACCTTGGTCATATTTTTCTTCTTCTAAAGGAGGTTCCAAAGATCCTCCTTAGATTGCCCTAGTGCTTTGATGTTAAGTGATTTCAGCCTCTTCGGCGTACTACTCCCCATGTTGGAATTCAACCTCTTGGATCTGTTAAGATCCAACGTCTTCTCGGTGTTCTGTTTACGCCCGTTGACTTGCTTTGATCCTCTAATCTATGACTGTACGTCCCTTCGCGATTCACCTCTGCCGATGTTTACTGACCGTCGCGGTGAGCCCCTTGGCTGCCTTTCATTATGTCATGCTGATACCTGCCCTCCATTATGGGCACCAACATCAATGACCACAGGTGGGGATGGAGGTATCAAATGCAAAACTTGAGTCTGTACCACAAACTTTAACATGGTTTGTAACTCTGCTACTATGTTGAATAGATCTTTTACCTTCGCATCGCGGTGTAAACATCAGTCCTTCCAAACTTGGATATCGCTCTCGTTGTAGTACTCGTCTTGGCCCTAATCTTGTGTCCTTCCATTACCCCTCCTCAATCCGTCTCCTTGCTTGGATTTCAACCATTGGTCACATCATTTGCTTGTGGATCTTCTTGGCTTTCTCCACCATTCTAGCCAACTCTTATGCCAAGATTGATATGTTCTTCATTCTCACTATACAAGTTATCCCCGACTTACGAATTCTATCCATTGTGTGCAGTGTTGGCCATCTATTCCGACTAAGTTTCCACAAATGGTGCCAAATTGTACGTATTGAAATATGACCTCACAACCAATTAATTCTCGACTCTAAGATTTAGGGAACAAAGCTGAAAAGCACGCGGTAGGATAGAGAAACCCAACACTTGCACAGAAAAAGACAGCAAACCATGGTAGCTTATCTACCCAGGGGCACTCCGACAATCAAATCAATCAACTTATCTCTCAAATATAACAACTCAATCACAAAGCTCACAAAGTAGAACATACCTTAGACCTACAAGGGTGCCTTGCTTTTATAATGAGCAGTACCCTCGTCCCCTGAAAGTCTTACTTCATAGGTTTCTATTCCTTAAAAGGAAATCACTTATCCATGACTCCTTCTATTTAGATGAGAACAAACTCTCTTAAGAGTCCATCATTACCCAAACAGGTAGCCTGATATCATCTAGGACTCTTAGTCCTCATTCGAATATCTCGAATTCCAATAGGATCACATCACACCTCGGCAATCCAAGACCACCCACATGGCACCTCGGCTAACCACCTAGGCCACGTAGACAACCCAAAAATATGTCCCCACAGTAAAAAATATTTTCTTATTAGTCAATATTAAATATTAAATAAAAGAAAAAAATGAAAGAACCAGTGATATCTTAACATGTGTAATTTTACAATTTAAAAAATATAAAAATTTAAGAGAAAAAATTGGAACTTTCAACTTCAATTACCTGATAATGTTTTGCAATTTATAATAGTATAAAAGTATAGACACTTTTTTTTTATCGGGGAAAAAATCTTCATTGCAAAACTAATAAAAGATTAGATCAATTTGGTACAAAGGTATCAGAAGATCTCAAAAAGAGAAAAATAATCTTCTTAGAAGGAAGGATCCAAGCCTCCATTAAGGAGAAGAAAAGGTCCCCGCAAGGGAGGGAAACAAACCTCCATACAAGAAGGATTATTACATCAATATTCTTAATTTAATGAAATAGAAAAAAAGCAAATCCAAATCGCTACCAAACTCATCCAAAAGTCCACTACTCCGCAACCTTCAACTTGGAATTTAAAGGCCCCCCTCTGTTAGTCAAGATAAAACATTGAAATTGAAGTGGTCACCTAGCATGGAACAAACATGTTGTCCAACGTTGGCCTTCAAATTATGAGAAAATCTAAAACTAGATCTTAAAGTTTTGGGCTCAAAGGTGGAGAAGGTAAGGCGGTTATAGGCAAACTAGTGAGGCAAGCAACAAATCTACATTTAGGACCAATTTTAGAAGAGGATCAGAAGGAGAGGAGAGGTAGAACGAAAAAGTGAGGGAACTATCGTCGTCTCGCTCTCCCCTTATAAGCTCATTAAAAAAATGTGTTGTTCCTACTTAAGAGAATTTTATATTTAGAACTGAACAGATTTTGTGTTTGATCACAAGTAAGTAATAATAAAATCAAATAGTTGTTGTGAATTGTGTGCTAGTCAAGTAATAAGAGTCATCTTTAATAAACTAAAGGTTTAAAGTTCAAGTCTCATGCCCTTCTTTTTCTATTTTTTTTTTTATTTTGAATAAAAAAAATAGACATTTGGCATTAAAGATTATATTTTGAATGAAAAATAGAAACTTGAGAGGGATGGACAAAAAACTAGACACTTCGATGGACACCAACTATGGTGTTCCATTTATATAATAATATAGATATATAAACAAAATCAAACGATTCACACATCTGTACATCAAATTGAATCTAGTTTAATATATGGTATTAAAAATAATATTTATCTCAATTTATGTAACACATACATGGGATATTGTTATATATTTTTAAAATGCCACTAGCATATAATTTGTGTTATGCACGTGATAATATAATATATTATTTTTAAATAAAAAAATATAATTTTTACACTCAGTTTTTTTGTTACATTGACTCTCGTAAATAAAAAAATCAAGGAAAAAATTATCAATAAGTCCTATTGTTTCTTTAAGATTACTATTAAATTTTATCAAGTTTCAATATGGATAACTAAATTCTATTGGTGGGTCGTTTTGCACACTAAAAATAAATCCTTACTAAAATCTTAATTCAATAGAAGTGGTTTAGTTTGGATATCGATCCACATGAACTAAAAGGCTAAGTTGTTCAAATATTAAAAATAAAAAAAAAATTCTTGATTATTTGGAATCAGATGAATATTTTGATTTTAATCTAAAATTAACTAAAAATAGTTATTAAACAAAAAGAAAGATTGAGATGGAGTTTAAGTAAAAAATAATTTGGGGTTTCGAATCCACCTCTAATCTCATAACAAGTAATCCATACGTTGACTTCCAATAAATCAATGATTCGGATAATAGTGATGTATCGTGGCTACAAGCTCCAATATCATTGTCAAGATGATGTATATATTCACATTGCAAGAACGAATTATCTTCGGTTAGCATGAATCATCCACACTAAACTAGGGTTACGGCACAACTCGTCTTCCCTAAGCATGAGTAGTCTCACGGTTTGTATATACAAACGAATAAAATAATATTGTATAACAATATATTCTCAATTTATTAGATGGAAACTTTACTTGAATAAATAGTTTATGAAAGTTATACAATGATTATCCAAACCAAATCAAAACTAAAATCACAATACATTAATACAAGTTACTTTATTAGGGTTTGATTTCAATCCCAAAGAAGAAGATTAGCCGCTAATGGTTGAGGTGAAAAATCTCTTCTCCTTGCCTCTCTCCACTTTTTCCTAGAATTCTCAATAACCCTAATGATCAATAGGCTTATGTATTTATAGACATATGACAAATCTAAATAACACCCAAGAGGGTAGAATTCTCCAAAATAAAAAGAAATTCGAATAGAATGATTCCCATTTTTTTTTAACTCATCTTACAGACCCATTTTGATCTAGTACATATCATAATTTGAGAATTCCTATTTCACACAAAAATGTAGCCCTTTAAGTCAGCTTTCCAACGTTGCTTGATTCACCTTAATCCAATATCAAATGAGAAAGATATGCCCAAAATACCGAATGTTGTGCAGAGTGACTCTTCTAGCGAGATTGCATCAAATCTAACTTTTATTTCTTCAAATTTCATGGGTTAAGCTTTTCTTACTTGATTAAAATTATTTAGATTATTCTAGACCTTCAGAGTTGAATTGGAGCTTGGTCTCGGGTTTCAAATATGAAATTAAGTCCAATTTCTACTCATAAGTTTGAATGACCTACACATACATAGACATATTAAAATCATTAAGTAACAATGATTAAAGAACCTAACAAGTATACTTTAACGGGGGCTTAAATGTGTATATTTCAGCAACTATAATCTATTTTTCATAAAATATTTTCAAAAAATTCATTACTCTATAATAGGGACTAATGGTTATTGTTGTGCCACAAGGCACAGCAGCCCTGCTGTGACGCGGATTTAGGGTTTTTCCCAAACCTATTTTAACTATCCAAACTATTTAAATTGTAAGATTTGTCGAATTTATCATCCATATAAAAAATCAAGTTAATCAAACATACGTCCCTATAATCAAGTCTTAGTTATGGGGTTACAAATATTCAATTAACTTGATTTTATACATAGATGATTTACTCAATGAATCTTACAATATGAACAATTAGAATCATCGAAAAAAACTAGGATAGGCCCTCAATGGACCTCACAATATGAACCCCAATTCCCTATAATGGTGCCAGTTATCCTAATTTTACTCATCATTTAATATGAATTACAATTTCATAAATATTTTTAATCTATGTAAAATTATATTTTTTAATTATAAAATTTATTATATTGTATTATAAAAAATCATAAACCACAATGAAAAAATTATCAATAAGTTTTATTTTGTTTTGAATATATTATTTATTATTTTTAATATAATATTAATAATTTTTACAATTAAAATTTTAAATTTTAATTAAGTTAAAAATGTTTATAAATTGTTGTTCATATTAAATGAGAAAAATTAAAATAAGAATAAGATATCCATTATGGAGTAATGAACTTTTTAAGAATATTTTATGATAAATAGGATTTTGTTATCCGTATTAAACTTGATAGAATTCAATTGTAATATTAAGAGTAAAAAAATTTTCAAAAGTCAATTGACCAACTCCTTGTGGCCTAATTGTATGGAAAGATTGTGAGTTTAATTCTCCCACATGTTAATTTAATAGCTAATCACTTACTTTTTTCCATTCAAAAAAATAAAATACAGTAAAATAAAAAATCAATTGTAAATTTGTGAGTTGTATATATTATGAAAAATTATGAGTTAATGTGACATGATTTTTTTGTTTTATAAAAGTAATAAAATTAGTTAGTTTTCTCTCACCCCTCTTAAAGAAAAAAAAAATGAACTGTTAGCTAATATGTGTTTTTAAATTTGTTTTTCTTTTCAATTTAACTATCAACATATTTAATTGTTAGTCAATATAAATATTTTCTAATTTTTTAAAATGTCTTAAAGTCGTAATGACCTATGATTTTAAAAGAGGTGAGTTAATAAGTATATTTTTTAATTTTTTTAAAAGAAGAAATTAACAAAATTAACTTTAAATCAACAAATGTAGTAACCGAGTATGATTTTAAAAGAGTTTAGTCAATATGTATTTTTCAAAACTTGGTTTTAACCGTATAGAAACCAGTTTAATATAATAGAGTTGTAATTGAATAGGATTGTAGAGAATGTTAGCCAACAGGTATTATTATTATTATTATTATTATTATTATTATATATTTTTGAAAATCTAAAATCAGCAAATTTAGTTAGTGGATTTTAAATTTAGCTAATAGTTTTGACAAAATTATAACCTAGTAGAATTTTAAAGAATGTTAGCCCATAAGTGTTTTTAAATTCTATAAAATCTAAAAGTTAAAAAATATTTTTGTTATTCAATAGGTGTTTTCTATGTTTTCTTTTAAATAAAAAAAATGACAAAATTTTAAAATCAAACAACAACCCATGTTATGCACCAAGTTTTAAATTTTAAATGAGTTATTATAACCATATAAAGCAAGTAAAATTATTTGACATCTGTGCGGGGGCGATTTCTGCACTTTGAAGAAGGGTTGAACTTCGTGAAAGAACAGCGTGCTCCAAGAATTGAAGATCAGCACAGAGTAACAAACGGTGAGGCTGCCTGACCGAGGTTTAGTAGGAAACCCCTCCAATGGAAAGTCGGGGACTCAGGGAGAGGAAGAAGAAAGAATACAAAGAGTGTATATATGTCAAGTGTGTGGATTTCGGATCCCTTGAGGGTGAATAGTGCTCACGTTTTATAGGAGAAGGTTGCTTGTCCTCTAAGACCTTATCTCTCTGCCATTTGTCCAATGTGTCTTATTCGTGGTTGTCTCTCATTGGAGCAGGATGGCCACTCCACCTGACACTCGAGTGCAAGTCTGTCTTGTTTGTCTCATTAGTGGTCGTCTCTCATTAAAGAAGGACGACCACTCGCCTGACACTCAGATGCAGGTCTATCATGTGTGCACCTTGTCCCTCTGCACCTCAATGTCTCCATGTTCTGTTCACACAGAGGGAAAGGAGCAGAGTTGTTTGTCTCTTGTGGGCCTAAGAAAGATCTTCAGTGAATTGGCCTTCTTTAATTTGGTCTACTCCAGAGTGGTTGTCCAACCAGGAGGTCCAACATGTTGCTCAGCCCACTTCGGAGTGGTTGTCTGTCCATCCAGGAGGTCCACCATGTTGCTCGGCCCACTTTGGAGTGGCACTCGTACATTGGACCGAACTTTTATGATTGTCTTGCTTCGGAGCAAGTGTTGGCCATAGAGCCGAGGTCCAACCTAGCTCAACCTCAGAGTGAGCATCACATTGGGCCTAACACCAAGACTTAATTAATTTTTACCCACTTCATTTGCCCCCTGACTTGCATTCAAATTTATTGAGTGGAAGCCATTGTTGTACATTGGCCCGATTTGTTCAAAGTTTACTGTAACCTTCGTGCTTATAGATGAATCTTGGCTCTCGAATTTACAAGAAGACAACTAGATTTATACATTTATATGTAAATATATAAGAGCATCTTGGCCCACTTTTTAGTAGGCCAAGTTTGTATAAAAGTTGCTTGGCTACCATGCTTTGTATTTGTTAAATTAAATACTTGATCTTACTTGGTCAAATTAGGTGGGCCCCAATATCCACTAAGCAACTCATTTATTCTTTTTCTCAGCACATTGCACATGATCTTTAACTTGTATAAACAATTACCTTGAATGTTTGGTGGGCCCGTTACTTAACTTTTTGTGCATGGTCATGCCTTATAAAAATAGGCTTGTAATTTGCTATAGATTTCAAATTGCATGACTCGACGTTAACTGTAGCTCGGCCTAGTGGACACTTGGTAGGTCCCACCTAAGCTTTCTCTTGCATATAAACACCCAATAATTCTTTTGGCCTTGGTCGAACATATGATAGGCCGTCTATGCAGCTCTTTATTGTTATTGCATACAAACAAAAATGGGTCTGGCCCAACTGTTATTGCTGCTCTGTAGCTCGGTCATGTGTTTGCCTTGTCGGTTTACCTGTAGCGCTTTTTTTATTTTTTATTTGAAAATCACCTTCAGGTACTGCTCGGTTAGGCTTGTTTGGTTGATGTTGTTGCTCAGTCAGTCCTATTCTGACACCTGATGGGCTGAACAACTCCTGTTTAATTTATGCACGACCACTACCCAGCTGTCTATTTATTTTGGTCTTCAAGATCGTGTTCTGCATCACTTAGCTATCTCCATTTCTGTTTGGTTCATTCTTGTTCGGTTGTGTTTGTTGTCATTTGGTCAGTCGGCGCCTCTATAACATAGTTTGTCCATCTTCTTCACACACACACACACACACACACACACACAATGTTCGATTTCCAAAACTTGAGGCCCATCTGAGAGTTTATTGAAAGTAAGCAAACCCATCTTGTCTCATCACTTTCTCACTCTAGAAATTCGAATTTCTTGACCCACATTTCTCATGTCTTTGCTTGGTGTTCTTTGCTGGGATTGCTACAACTTATGGGTGCATGCATGGACTTGCTCGGTGAGTACTACTTTGTGCATGGTTTCATATTTTCAGCGTGGCGCTCGGTTGGCCACCATCTTCATCTTACCGTTGAACTTCAAGCTCAGCACTGATAGACGTACATACTCGACTGTCAAGCTGCTATGTGTTTCTGTCCTGTTGGTGGGTTTGGCTGATGACGTGACGTGAAGAAGACCCATCTCACCTCCACTTGTTTGCTTCAGAAAAACACAGGGTCCCTTTTTGAGAACAAGTTGTAGACACCCAATTTTTGACCGTCCTCAAGACTTGGACGTCACTGATTGAACACTCAGTGATCATCCATGTTTGTGTTCGTTTGGAGTTCCCGGAGGTCTCGGCTACGCGCCTTGCCTCAGGATCTCCGAACTCGACTGTTCCGTGTTTGGTTTTGGCACCAAACACTTGTGTTTTTTGCCTTGAAGGCAGGGAAGGGCTTTTGCCATCCCACATCCCACCGTCCCCCGGCCTTCCCTAGCATCACCGGCTGTTTATACCGGCCATGGTTTTCTTACAATCAATGGCCGGCCGCCTATTTTGGCCGGCCGGCACTTATTTTGCCGCAATCTCTTTTGCTGGGCTGGTGGTGACTCCTTTGAACCCTTGAGGCATGGTGCATGCCAGCTGTGTGCCAGCTGGAATGCACCATCACTTCTCCCCGTGCGCTGTGGCTGGTTTGACTCCTTTGAACCCCTTTCCTTCTAGAAGCTTGCACCTTTGGGCCAAGCTTCTTGGAGAAGCTTGCCAGCTGTCTTGAGCTTCTCCAAGAAGCCAAGAGCCCTTTGCAACCCTTTGCCCCTTTTGATATAGCTTCTTGGAGAAGCTTAGAAGGCTTTTGTTTGCCTATATAAGCACACTCCCTCCCTTTGTCAAGGGTTGGTGCTTTTGATAAAAAACCAGAGCTCATATATCTATATAGCTGATATACACCCTCTCTCTCTATATTCTTCTCTCTCTCCTCCATTGTGTGTGTTTCTAAGCCTTAAAAGTGCATTTTGACCTTATTTTTGCACTAATACACACACCATTTCACCTTGCTCTGAGATTGAGAGGCTTGGAGGGTTCATTCTTGAGCTTTTGGACTGATTTTGATCAAAAGAAGAGGGTTGCATTGGCTGTTCTTGAGGTGTTCTTCAAAGGTAATCACTTTGCTTTAGTTTCCCAAACTTGCACTAGTTTCTACCTGTCTTGCTTCTGATTTAGGCTTTGTGAATCATAAAAAATCTTATATTTTCATGCTTAAGAACTTTCATTAAGGTGTTTTTGTGGTTTTGAGTTCAAACTCACCCTCTTAGGCCTTATTTGGCCTTTTTGGTGCTTCCTTTGTGAGGTTTTGTTTGCTTGAATTCTTTAGTCTTCTCACCACTGAAAAACCAGTGGATTTTCAGTGGTGAGGAAGGTGGTTTGAAGTCTTGAATAGGGGGGGAACACCCCCCTCCCCCTTGTCTCTTTTATCCTTGCCTTTTGGCTTAAAAGGGCAACATGCCTGCTTGACTGATTTTGGCTCTATTTCAGAGGTTTTTGGGTGTCTCTAGGTCACATGTTCTCTCTGTTTTTGGTCGGATTTGTGCCCCTTAGCATGCATTTTATACTTGCTTTGTAATTCTCTATCTTGCCTAAAATGTACCATGTTTTAGCCTAGTATATCCTCATGTTTTAGCTTAGATTATTGAAGCTTTTGGTCATGATTTTTCATGCTTTAGGTCTGTTGCCACTGTTTTTGTCATCTTTGACATGTTTTGTATGGCCCCTTTGTATTCTGCATGCTAGCATCGGGTGTGTGAGTCCTTAGTATGCATGGCTATGCTATTTCAATGGTTTGGAATCATTGTACATCATATTTCAGTCCCTAATCCATGCTTATATGTTCGTCTTCATCGCCTTTTCATGCTTTGAAGGGTTGTCCTCTTGTGCCTTGCAAATGGTCATTGTGCATGCCATGTGTTTAGACATTAGGCTGCCATATTAGTGGGTTTTGAGGGCCCTTTTTTGCATACTAGAACTCGTTTTGTATTGAAAAACTCATGCCATGTTTGCTTGGGTTAAGTATTGAGTGATGCTCCCTTTTAGTGGCCTTGAATGCCTTTGTTTTGGACCATTCCTTGGCATGTTTTGACCATGATCTATGCATGCTTTAGTCTTGTTTGGAATCCCTTGGGACTGTTTTGGGTCATTTTTGGTCCTTTAAGGTTTGGTTGACATAGCTTTTGGTTTGACCCCTGTATTGGCTTTAGTGTTGGTCATTGTGTGCATGCTGCCTGCATCATTTATGCTCTTGTACATCATTTTGGCCACTGTTTATGGCAAGGTCGAGGTCTACCATTTATGGTTTAAGTCCACCATTGCATGCTTATCATATGCTTGTTGCTTATTTGGTCCATTACATGTTGTCCATGCTAGCCTTATGGCATATTGGTCCATGTTGCATCGCATTTTCATCTCATATGATCAGCATTTTGCATGCTTAACATGATAGATTGCATCACATTTGACATATCTTTGCACCTTAGTACATGTTACATTTCGAGCCATGTTCACATAACATGCATTGCATTGCTGGTTTGGGGTGTCAAACCAAATGTGAAGATGAGGGGTGTTTGTACTTCAAGTGACAAAACACATCTCAACCCTCGTCACCGGGGCCCTTGACTTCGACATGATAGGGTCTTGGTCCTCATTTGTATGTCGCATGCATTTTTACATTGAGTGGCAAGTTTGGTCTCTTAGGTCATCATGCACAATTGGTGGCCCAAGGATCAAGGGCCATGCTCCCCTGAGTTCAATACATGATAAGGAACATGGCCATGCCTATATATGCTTGAAATTCTATGCCATGCACTACCTGTCCTCTGTTGCTGTCAAAACTGTCTTCTGCAGGAAGTTTCTGCCGACCAGCAACATTAAGTGCCGACCGGCCATTGGTGAATGGCCGATAAATTCATCAGCAGCCAATGGAAATTCTCTATGGCCGGTGGGCATTTCCTCCAGCCGACGGTATTATACAGTGTGCAAGGAACATGTCCCAAGACTTTGGCAATCTTTGGAGAGGCAGGGCAGTGTAAAACAGAGGCAGCAGTAGCATGGCATGGGTTTTCCGGGCAAGACGGACTCGAGCATGCATCATTCGCGCATTCTGAGGTAGGGTTGAGGCCATCTTATTTACACTCAATTTGTTAATTAATCAGAAGTTTTGTAATAATTAATTTGGTATTATTTATTTGGACTGTAATATTTATTCGGTCCCTCCGAGCGAGGGCGAATCTGTAATAAGTGTGGGTGCGTGTGTGTGCATGTCTTCCAATCCCCACTTCTTTCTTCCCTTTTATTTACCTGCTTTGATGGTAGATTAGGGCATGTTTAAAATTAGCATACCTTATGCTATGCATGCGTGCATCCGTACATTTGTCTTACATGCACTGGGCTCGGTACATCATGCTAACTGCATTCGTATTCCAATTCCAAATTGAATACTTGCTAGTTGCAAGCATTTCAACATGCCATCTTTAGGTTAGCCGAGCCTACCCTAATTGCATCCTGGATGTGTTGCATTAGTCAATTTGACATGAACTAGGACCATGCATGTTTGCTAACTAGTTTATGGTTTTTGGCACGGAGTACGATGTAAGTATTTTCATGCTTTAGCATACCGCATGTGTGTGAATGCTATCATGACAGCATGTTACCATGAGGCTAGCTGCTTATGTGATAAACTGTTTGAATGCCTGTGAGTGAAGGTTGGATTGTCTGAGTTGGAAAACTCGTTGAAATCCGTATTTTAGCCTACTTGCGAGTAGCAAATCCAAAGTGTTTTTCGAGACAAACGGATATGCAATGCTTATTTCCAAATTAGGCATCTAGTCTATACTTGTTTGCTGTGCGCATAACATAGTAATTCTAGGCTAATGACCGAATAAGAACACATAACGTTTTCAAAATCAGATATCACGGTTAGTAGAGGCCGGTCTTCGGATCGGGCGAGAGGGGGTGCTCATAGCTGACCTTCCCCAATCGTACCCAAGCTCCCGAGCCGAGGCAACTTTGGTGATGACGGACACGTGGCCTTTGGCACCGAGTCAAGATTTCCTAAATTTCCCCATTTAAAAAAATATTTAGGTGGCGACTCTGTATCTGGCAAAGCAGTCCATGTTTGGCACTTCTTTTCAAAAATCTGTTTCTCAAAACGATTTGCCGGATTTGGACTCTTTGGTTCAGATTAAGAACCGTGACAAATCGAGTCCGAACTGTAGTAAGCCCAATATGAACAGAACGGGACTCATCCTTCCGGGGCGTTCGGGGACATCTACACAAGTACCCTGCTTTCTTTATCTTCACATCTTCTTTCCTTCGAACTTTAAAGTAATTTTAAAATCTGAGGGCTTGACCTTTAGTCATTCTCTTTCTATAAATTCTAAATTTCCTCCCAGAAAGTTGAGGACTTGTATCAACGTTGTAGTTCTCTCACTTTCTCTCTCTAGAATTTTAGTTCAGAAAGACTAATCTCCTCTCTTTTTCACGTTGGTTCAGGCTTCTTCGGTGTCTCAAACAGTGCATTTTCAATGGTGGAATGACCCCACCATTGTCTCGTCACCCATGGCCTGCCCATTTTGCTTTCGTTACCTTGCTTCATCATTTCTGACGTGGTAAGCTCTGAAGTTCTTAGTCTCCGACTGTATCACTGGCCTTTAACACCGTTTCTTGTGCCTCTACTCCAAAGTTAGGTATCCCATCTCTCGCAGTGGGTTTGCCACTGTCATTTATTGATTCATGTCGTTGACATTGGTTTTGTAAGTCCTCAACCCATTATTACTTTTTTTTTTTTTTTTTGAACTCACAATTTTTCTCTTGGTTGCCATAGTGGGATTGCTTCATCGGAGACGCTCGCCATCGAGTTCCACTTGATTTTGACACCGTAAGTCATAGAACCCATGTATTTCCTTTCCACCTTCACCATTACTTTTTTAGTTAAGTGTAACATTGAGAGTTGTCTAGCATATGGTTGCTCAGTCAGCCATTATACCTCCAACCTTGCAAGTCGTCCTTAGTGTAGTTGTTTGGTGGAACGTCGCACCTCCCATGGGTAGGTTTTGGAACTTAATGGACACTCCGGCGGGAATGGATGAGTTCCGCCAAAGATATAACATTCCCAATGATGTCATGTTGACATTGGTAGCGGTGGACGTGGATCGGTCGTGTATGAGCACCACAATGCCCTTCTTAATTGCCTCCATTGTAGAGGGGGGGGGGGTTAGGTTTCCATTGAACCCCTTGTTACGTCGATTCTTTTCTTATTTTGAACTTACACCAATGCAAATATCAATGAACACATTTAGAGTGGTAAATGGCGTCTCGGTCTTGAATGACCTCTTAGACTTGTACTTGGGTATTTGGGATATCCTTCATTGCTATTCCTTATCTCAAAACAAAGGCCACAAAACTTATTATGCCAAAGTTCGGTCGTTGGACCTCTAACTCGTCACTGAACTTCTCGATAATGACAAACATGGCTCTGATTTCCTTCAAGTCGGAGGGAATTGGAAGTTTTTGGCCGAGGAGGTAGTCTGATCAAAGCGGGTTCCATGGGAGAACGGCCACCCAGGTCATTCTTCGTTTTAGTTTCCTTTTGTCCATTTGCTTATTGTCTGTGATTTTGTTTTTGTTTTTTTTTTTTTTTTTTAAATGTTGTTGTTCTTACTTACAGGTTCAAAGAAACTAAAAAGGAGGCCAGAGTAAGAACATCCGAGGTACATCAAAGTTGCACTGAGGTACAAAGATCGGTCGGCCCCACATTTGCTTAACTATGTGCGAACTTACAGATATCTCATCCAATGAAAACTCAAAGTAAATGACTTCTCGAGGCACTCAACTGAAATAGAAACCAAAGAGCAAGTTGGCCATACCACCGGAACTTCCTCTTCCGCTGTTGTTTGTTCAACAAGTGAATCACTTAATAGAGGCTACTCTCCATTGCTAGACTTAGCAAACGAAATGGCTTGCCGCCAAAAACTCAATCTTGATGCCTTAGTCTTTGGATCTGATGATAAGGACCTTCTAGCTACTTCAACGATCGACACACAAGTTCCTTCTCCACCGATTGAGAGGTTTAAGGGTGGAAAAAAGCATGTTGTTGCTCCTCCTCCTCCCATTGCTACTCTTGCTCTTCCTGCTGATAGGGCCTCAAAGAGGAAGAGGTCCAAAGGTAAAGAAGTTGCTGGGGGTTCTAATGAGCAGGGCTCAATTGAAGAATGGGTGCCACCCTTGGAGCATAACGGCCAAGCAATCACTACATCGAACAGCACAATCTACTCAAGCGACTTGGCCTTTGACTTATCAAAGGCATTGCTGCTACCTTTGGACATGGCAGAGTAAAACATTTCAAGTGACGTGTTGATCAAGGATTCAGTGTAGATGCTAACTGTAGTAAGTCTTCTTCTATGTCTTTGTCATTTCCTTAAATTTGGTTGTTAAGAACATGACACCTTGGTTTAGTGCAGTGCATTCAGAGGATGCACATCATGGATGAAAGGTGGCATCGTGAGGAGCAAGAGAGGGTTAAGATGATCAACATGTTGGCTGATGCTGATATGTCCTTAAAGCCGACCGGAGAGGATCTAAAGGAGATGGAAGATGCAAAGAAGAAGGCTGAAGCATTGATGTTCATGGCCAAGCGAAGGGCTACAGATGCCGATGCTGCTTTGAAGTCTTTAAAGGCCAATTATCAAAGGATGGTGGACGAGGTCGAACAGATGGGCTATGACGAGGCCAAAAAGACCTACTTAGAGGAGATCTTGAAGCTGAGGGACAAGATCTTTACTAAGGGTTGGACTGGGGCTCTGCGCACTGCTAAGGTGGAAGAGGCTTCTCCTCTTTATGATATTGACGAGATCTTAGTCCCTTCGAAGACCACTGCGAGAGTCAGGAGGAGAAGATCTCGGGGGCTGGAGCTACAAATGTTAATCCTTCTGAGCTCTCTCCTCTTCCGCTGAGCTCTTTCTTAGTTGTGAAGACTGTCGATCCTACAGTGAATGAGCATCGCGATGAGGGACATTGCGAGGAGGAGCAACACGGGGAGTAAGTTGTTAGGTTGCCTTGAGTTTTTGCTTTTCTGCTTTAGTAGTTCTTTTGTAATGAAACTTGGAAGTTAATAAAGTATCTTCAACTTTTGCTTTTGTGCTCGGTCGGATAGGCTATGATACAAACCGAGCTCCCTTTTTTAATGAAGTACCTTCTAAATTTGCCAAGTGTTGAACTTGCAACTTGCACTTTTTTTATTTGTCTTGGAGTTCGGTCAGTTGGACCTCTTCTTTTGTAAGGCCAAACTCTTTTTTGTAATTGAAGTTTCATTTCAATGCACTTGTTCTTACATTTTCACAAGTGTTGAACTGCTTATCTTGAATTTTTGCTTGTATGTAATGTTTGTCCCCGGCTGAGCAGAGGCTCTGTGGCCTAGCAGGCCATCTGTTTGATCTAATCAGGCTTCGTGCCTTGGAAACAATTGAGTGAGTTTTTGATGCCTCCAGCCGAGCATGAGCTTTGTGGCTCAGAAGGCTGTCTATTCGGTCAAACCATGCTTCATGCCTTAGAAGAGAAAAAATTGTGAAAGTTTTCTATCATGTTGTTGTAACAACCCTCATCACTGATCACCGATTAATTATCGATTACTGCTAAACTAAGAACGATTATGATTGGTAATTGAACTGACTGGATTATTGAACTGACTGACTGAAATCTGAAACTGAATTGAATGCCTGTATCTGTTTGACTGTTTAATTATCTGTTTGACTGTTTAATTATCTGTTCAGTTTTTATGTTTAAACTGCTAATTGAAGGCCTTGTCGGCGGCCGAATCTGAAATTGATTGATGTTCTGTGTTAATTAGAATTTATGTAATTTTATGGTGTAATTATCTAAAAACTGATTTGGTATGATTAAATTAGATTAAATATTGATAAATTGCATAATTAGACTGAATTACCATTTTGCCACATGAGTGGCCCACTACCTAGACACATGTGAGCCTTAGCATTCATTCAACAAAACACTCTTATCAGCCAAATTCTTGTTCTAACCGGCCATAGAGAGAGAGAGTGTGAGAATTGAGCTCAACTTGTAGAATTGGCTTGAATCTTGGAAGAAATTGAAGTGTAGATTGTCAATTGAGCCTCCATACCTCTAATTCAAAACCTAGGTAAGGAAATTCATCTTCTTCTTTGTGCCTTTGAGTTGATTCTTGCATGTTTCAAGAATTGAGCCTAGGAATGGTTGGAAGTGTTGCATTAGAAGCTTAAATGTTGCATGCATGGCTATATCCTTGCATTTTGAGGTTGATTACATAGAAATTGGTATATGCATGTCCATAATTTTGCAATGGTCCATGTTTTCAACTTGTTTTTGGAACAATTGGCTCACTAGAGCATCAAATTGAAGCTTTGAAATGATTTGAATTCATGCATGTTTGTATGTTCTTCATGTTCATGAAAATGGGTTTGAATTTGGATTTAATTGACTCACCCTTGGGCTTTGATTTCACAAATTGAGCTTTGAAACTTGTTGTATATTGAGTTTAGATGTGTTTTCCAGAAATTGGGCCCAAGAGGTCGAGTTTTGAGCTTAGGAATGCTTGGTTTGAGCTTGGGAGGCAAATCTGGAAATTCCAGAATTTGGCTTCTACGCTCGAGCGAAGGATTCTACGCTCGAGCGACCGTCGTTTCTTCTGAGCTCCGCTCGAGCGAAGGAATGGTGGCTCGAGCGTAAATTTCAAGCTCTCAGAATCTTGGTGCACGCAGACGCACGCTCGAGCGAGAGAACCTACGCTCGAGCGAGGATTGTGTTTTATGCTCGAGCGAGCATCGAGCGGAGTTTTTCAACATCCAGCACTTTTTGCATTTTTGCAGACCGCTCAAGCGAGGAAGTCCACGCTCGAGCGACCCTACTGTTTTGACAAGCTCGCTCGAGCGAAGAAAGCCACGCTCGAGCGAGACCCCTGTTTTCTGAAAAATTCTGAAAATGTTTTCTAAGTGCATCTTTGCATCCTCATCCCATCCTAGGCATTCTTAGGCCTAGTTTAAGACATCTTAATGAGGATATAGATGTAGAACCACACCGAGGCAATTTAGGGATTAAGTTATTACTTTCCCACTGTGTAACTTAGTGTGTGTTCAATCTGTTAACTGTAGGGTTGGCATTCGAGGAGACGCTCTAGCTTACTGTAGCCCAGAACTCTGTGAGTAACAATTGTGTAAAGATATGTTCAAAATGATTATTTTCTGAACACTGAACTGAACTGAACTGTTTACTGAACTGATATTGTTTACTGAATGAATGTATGTCCTATATTCTGAACTGTACTGTGGCATCTTTAGCACCTACTATTTACTGTTACTGTTACAGAGATCTCTGTCGGTTCCCTCGTGGAACCACTACTGTTTACTGATTGATGGCCATCATTACTGTTCGGTCTTTAAGACCTACTGTTTACTGTGTTATGCTAATGGATGTACCACATATGACTGAGACTGAAAACTGAATACTGATTTAATGAACTGTTTTCATTACTGTAAGGACATTCATTCTAACCCTTTACGCATTATGTTATTCACTGGGCTTTAGCTCACTGCTCATATATATATGTAGGTGTACAGGCACCGGACCAATGCTAGAAGCGTCGGGGTAAACTCCAGTTTTGTCAAGCCAACCTTGCCTCACTGCGAGGTTCCAGCCTGCAAGCTAGGCTTAGGGGTGTTTTTATTTCCCCGTCTGTCTCTGTACCGTTTTGTAATACTGTATAGACTATACTGTACTGTTTTAATAGGGTTTTAGTCCCTGCCTGAATGGTTGTATATAATGTACATACTGTTTTGTCACCGACTGCATAATGTATGAAAAGTCTTTTTGCATACAGACTGTCACAGCTCATTGGACATTGTTTATTTACTGTATTGGCTTCCGCCATGCCCCTGTACTCTGTTTTACTGTATTACTGTTAAGCAGGCCTTCGGTAATCTCGGATTACTGGCCGGTTACGGTGCTAAACCCATAGGGGCGGGTTTGGGTCGTGACAGAGTGGTATCAGAGCGATACTTAACCACGAGTTATACCGCACACACGTGTCCAAATGAGCTATAGGATGTCCTAGAAAAGCGATTAGGGCATTACATGAGCATGATAAGTGTGTGGTTATGACATGACTGAATATGTACTAATGTGATAAACTGTTAAGTGTGCAACTGCTTATGTTTTTAATTGCTATAACTGCTTATAGTGAAATGGATAATGCAAATGAATCTGAGTCCTCATCCACTGAGGCAAGAATGGCAAGAATGGAAAGAATGATGGAACTGATAACTGCAAGATTAGAGCAACAACAGAATCAACAGCCCCCACCTCCTCCTCCGGCTGTACCGGAACAGAATGTGAATGTTAATGATGGGGACATAATTGCTCTCACCCAGAAGTTCAGCAAACTGAAACCGCCATCCTTCCAGGGAGGCCTTGAACCGTTAAAGCTGAAGCTTGGGTTCTTGAGACCGAAAAATTGTTTGAGGTTTTCCCATGTTCGAGGCACATAAAGTGCTGTTGGCTACCTTCACTTGCAAGAAGGAGCAGAAGGTGGTGGATGCTTACCCGTGATGACAACATTGCTATGACTTGGGCTCAATTCAAAGTAGCCTTCTTTGAGAAGTACTTCCCTCAGTGTGTCAGGGATAGGAAGGTGACTGAATTTGAACAACTGAGACAGGGCACGATGTCCGTTGCTGAATACGAAACAAAGTTCACCGGGCTTGCTAGATATGCACCACATATGGTGGACACTGATTACAAGAAGGCCAGAAGGTTTGAAGGCGGCCTGAATGTTGCAATACTGGACAGAATAAGTGTTCTGAAATTACCGACTTATGTGAATGTTCTTGACCGAGCCTTGATGGCTGAAGCGAACATTGAAGCTGTGAAACAATCTGAAACCCCGGCATCTGAATGGCGTGGGAAAAGGCAGGGTTTTAAGTTCAAGAAAGGCAAGAACAACCCGCTGAACAAAAAGCAAAATACAGGGTCAACGACTACTTCTAGTCAAGGAAACCGTTCCTTTCCGCCCTGTTCCGAATGTGGTAAGAACCATAAGGGAGTTTGTTATAAAATTTCTGGTGCTTGTTACAGGTGTGGCAAGGTGGGCCACATGGTTAAAGATTGCCCTTCCACTGCTCCGGGCAATAGTAAAGCTGCAGGCAGCGCCGCAGCATCAACTGTTGCACCAAAACTGAACCCCAAAGCTACCGGGAAAGAGCCCATGAGGCAGGGCCGAGTGTTCGCCCTAGTACCGGGAGATGTGCAAAATACCGAGACCGTTGTGTCAGGTATCCTCTCTATTTGTACTCAAAATGCATATGTACTGATTGATTCGGGGTCTACACACTCATACGTATCGCATGCTTTTTCACGAAAATTGAATAGACCCTTAGAACCCATGAACTATCTGTTAGCTGTATCATCACCTATTGGGGGATCCATGACATGTGCATATGTATCCTGCTTGTGAGATTATTGTTGGGGATATGCATCTGTTTATTGATTGATTTACTGCCATTGAACATTGATCATTTCGATGTAATATTGGGGATGGACTGGTTACAAAAATATCATGCTACCATTGACTGTGTGACAAAGCAAGTTGTTTTCCGTCCACCTGGTTTACCCGAATTCGTGTTTAATGGGGTTGGAGTAGTACCTCCTCCGTATTTGATTTCTTCTGTGAAAGCCGTTAAATTGATTAGAAAGGGGTGTAAGGGATATCTGTGTTCTGTATTGACTGTATCTACTGGTGATAATATTAAAACTGATGTGAACTGTATTCCTATAGTCAGAGAATTCCCAGATGTATTTCCAGATGATCTGCCAGGGGATTTGATTGACAGGGAGATTGAGTTCACCGTTGATGTGATTCCGGGTACACAGCCTGTATCGAAAGCTCCTTACAGAATGGCTCCAACTGAACTGAAAGAACTGAAAGTGCAACTGCAAGAACTGTTAGACAAGAAGTTTATCAGGCCTAGTACTTCACCGTGGGGCGCACCCGTTTTGTTTGTAAAGAAGAAAGACGGCTCACTGAGACTGTGTATTGATTACCGTGAACTGAACAAGGTAACTGTGAAAAATAAATACCCATTGCCCGTATTGATGATTTATTTGATCAGTTACAGGGTGCTCAAGTGTTTCTAAGATTGATCTCAGATCCGGATACCATCAACTGAAAGTTAAACCAGAAGACATTGATAAAACTGCTTTTCGAACGAGGTATGGACATATGAATTTTTAGTTATGCCTTTCGGAGTTACCAATGCACCTGCTGCATTTATGGACCTCATGAACAGAATCTTTAAACCGTACCTTGATGACTTTATTGTTGTATTCATTGATGACATCCTGATTTATCTAAACTAGAGAAGAACATGAACATCATCTGAGACTTGCCCTGCAGACCTTAAGAGAACAGAAACTTATGCTAAACTGTCTAAATGTGAATTTTGGCTTGACATGTTATGTTTTTGGGACATGTTGTTAGCAAAGATGGAATTTCAGTTGATCCAGAAAATTGAAGCTGTAGTAACTGGCCTAGACCAACAAATGTGACAGAAGTCCGAAGCTTTTTGGGTTTGGCTGGATATTACAGAAGATTTGTCAAAGATTTCTCCAAAATTGCCTTACCGTTGACTCAATTGACTCAGAAGGGGATATCATTGATTGTGACTGACCAAAGGGAATCAGCATTCCAAGAGTTGAAAACTCGCCTAGTGACTGCACCTGTTCTTACCTTACCTTCAGGTACGGATGGTTATACTGTATTTAGTGATGCTTCTCACAAGGGTTTGGGATGTGTTTTAATGCAGAATGGGAGAGTTATTGCTTATGCTTCCCGACAACTGAGACCACATGAAAAGAACTACCCGACCCATGATCTGGAACTTGCTGCAGTAGTATTTGCACTGAAAATCTGGCGTCACTATCTGTATGGGGCGACATGTGAAGTATATACCGACCACAAGAGTCTGAAATATTTCTTCACACAGAAAGAACTGAATATGAGACAGCGGAGATGGCTAGAACTGATTAAAGATTATGATCTACAGATTTTGTACCATCCGGGAAAAGCCAACACCGTTGCCGATGCATTGAGCCGGAAGTCGATTGCAAATTTAGCTTGTTTGCTCACTGGACAGAAAGAGTTGCTTTGTGACCTTGAAAAATCTGAAATTGAAGTTGTTTTGAGAGAACAAGGTGGAACAATAGCTGCTATTTCTGCTCAACCGGCATTGATCGAAGAAATTAAAGAGAAACAGCAAACGGATGACTTCTTGAAGAAGATCATCGAAGAAAGAGAATCTAAACCGAGACCGGGGTTCAAATTTGAAAATAATGTACTGAAATTTCAAGAAAGACTGTGTGTACCGAATGATTCTGAATTGAAAAGAAGAGTTCTGCGAGAGGGCCACAACTCAAAATTTTCTATCCACCTAGGGAATACGAAAATGTACCAAGATCTAAAACAGAACTTTTGGTGGCCGGGAATGAAGAAAGAAATTGCCGACTTTGTGTCAAAATGTCTTCATTGCCAACAAGTCAAAGCGGAACATCAGCGACCCGCAGGCTTACTGCAACCCTTACCCATACCGGAGTGGAAATGGGAGCATATCACGATGGATTTTATCGTTGGATTGCCCTGCTCTAGAAAAGGTATGGATTCAATTTGGGTTATTGTTGATAGACTGACCAAATCTGCTCACTTCTTACCTGTCAAGACAATTTATAATGCGGACAAGTTAGCTGTAATTTATTTGATGAAATTGTTAGACTGCATGGAGTGCCTGTATCCATTGTTTCTGACAGGGATTCGAAGTTTACATCGAGGTTTTGGCAAAGCCTACAGACTGCATTGGGTACTGAATTGAGGCTGAGTAGTGCCTATCATCCTCAGACAGATGGACAGTCAGAAAGGACCATCCAGACTCTGGAGGATTTATTGAGAATGTGTGTCCTTGATTTTCAGGGAAACTGGGAAAGTCATTTGCCATTGGCTGAATTCGCCTACAACAGTTACATTCAAGTATTGGTATGGCGCCTTTTGAGGCATTGTATGGCAGAAAATGTAGATCTCCGATTTGCTGGGCAGAAGTTGGAGATGGGCCTTTGCTTGGGCCCGAGATTGTATATGAAACGACTGAGAAAGTGAAACTGATACAACAGAGACTGAAAACTGCACAAGCCGACAGAAAAGTTATGCAGATGTCAGAAGACGGACAGAGAATAAGTGGGTGATCACGTTTTTGTGAAAGTGACACCATGAAAGGCCAGACTCGTTTTGGAGTCAAAGGCAAGTTAGCGCCGGATATGTCGGACCGTATGAGATTATTGAGAAAATCAATCCGGTGGCGTATCAAGTTGCGCTTCCTCCTGAAATGGAGCATATGCATAACGTCTTCCACATTTCGATGTTGAGAGATTATCTCCGGGATCCTTTCCATGTGATTGAGCCTACTCGGGTGGTGTTGAGTGATGACTACACTTACGAGGAACGGCCTATACAGATTGCAAACAGACGGATCAAGAAACTGAGAAACAAAGAGATCCCGTTAGTAAAAGTTGACTGGCAAAACGATGGTGGTGTGTATGCCACTTGGGAAAGAGAAGATGACATGGCTAAAAGATATCCTGAACTGTTTCCACTGAACCCTGTTTTCTTCCAGAATGAAGGTAATTTGAGTTTAGATGACTAAACTCTTTTTAAAGAGAGGAGACTGTAACAACCCTCATCACTGATCACCGATTAATTACCGATTACTGCTAAACTAAGAACGATTATGATTGGTAATTGAACTGACTGGATTACTGAACTGACTGACTGAAATCTGAAACTGAATTGATTGCTTGTATCTGTTTGAATTGCATTTTATCTGTTTGACTGTTTAATTATCTGTTCAGTTTTTATGTTTAAACTGCTAATTGAAGGCCTTGTCGGCGGCCGAATCTGAAATTGATTGATGTTCTGTGTTAATTAGAATTTATGTAATTTTATGGTGTAATTATCTGAAAACTGATTTGGTATGATTAAATTAGATTAAATATTGATAAATTGCATAATTAGACTTAATTACCATTTTGCCACATGAGTGGCCCACTACCTAGACACATGTGAGCCTTAGCATTCATTCAACAAAACACTCTTATCAGCCAAATTCTTGTTCTAACCGGCCATAGAGAGAGAGAGAGAGTGAGAATTGAGCTCAACTTGTAGAATTGGCTTGAATCTTGGAAGAAATTGAAGTGTAGATTGTCAATTGAGCCTCCATACCTCTAATTCAAAACCTAGGTAAGGAAATTCATCTTCTTCTTTGTGCCTTTGAGTTGATTCTTGCATGTTTCATGCTAATTTGAAGAATTGAGCCTAGGAATGGTTGGAAGTGTTGCATTAGAAGCTTAAATGTTGCATGCATGGCTATATCCTTGCATTTTGAGGTTGATTACATAGAAATTGGTACGTGCATGTCCATAATTTTGCAATGGTCCATGTTTTCAACTTGTTTTTGGAACAATTGGCTCACTAGAGCATCAAATTGAAGCTTTGAAATGATTTGAATTCATGCATGTTTGCATGTTCATGAAAATGGGTTTGAATTTGGATTTAATTGACTCACCCTTGGGCTTTGATTTCACAAATTGAGCTTTGAAACTTGTTGTATATTGAGTTTAGATGTGTTTTCCAGAAATTGGGCCCAAGAGGTTGAGTTTTGAGCTTAGGAATGCTTGGTTTGAGCTTGGGAGGCAAATCTGGAAATTCCAGAATTTGGCTTCTACGCTCGAGCGAAGGATTCTATGCTCGAGTGACCGTCGTTTCTTCTGAGCTCCGCTCGAGCGAAGGAATGGTAGCTCGAGCGTAAATTTCAAGCTCTCAGAATCTTGGTGCACGTAGACGCACGCTCGAGCGAGAGAACCTACGCTCGAGCGAGGATTGTGTCTTACGCTCGAGCGAGCGTCGAGCGGAGTTTTTCAACATCTAGCACTTTTTGCATTTTTGCAGACCGCTCGAGCGAGGAAGTCCACGCTCGAGCGACCCTACTATTTTGACAAGCTCGCTCGAGCGAAGAAAGCCACGCTCGAGCGAGACCCCTGTTTTCTGAAAAATTCTAAAAATGTTTTCTAAGTGCATCTTTGCATCCTCATCCCATCCTAGGCATTCTTAGGCCTAGTTTAAGACATCTTAATGAGGATATAGATGTAGAACCACACCGAGGCAATTTAGGGATTAAGTTATTACTTTCCCACTGTGTAACTTAGTGTGTGTTCAATCTGTTAACTGTATAGGGTTGGCATTCTGAGGAGACGCTCTAGCTTACTGTAGCCCAAAACTCTGTGAGTAACAATTGTGTAAAGATATGTTCAAAATGATTATTTTCTGAACACTGAACTGAACTGAACTGTTTACTGAACTGATATTGTTTACTGAATGAATGTATGTCCTATATTCTGAACTGTACTGTGGCATCCTTAGCACCTACTGTTTACTGTTACTGTTACAGAGATCTCTGTCGGTTCCCTCGTGGAACCACTACTGTTTACTGATTGATGGCCATCATTATTGTTCGGTCTTTAAGACCTACTGTTTACCGTACTGTTATGCTAATGGATGTACCACATATGACTGAAAGACTGAAAGACTGAAATACTGATTTAATGAACTGTTTTCATTACTGTAAGGACATTCGTTCTAACCTCTTTACGCATTATGTTATTCACTGGGCTTTAGCTCACTGCTGATATATATATGTAGGTGTACAGGCCCGGACCAATGCTAGAAGCGTCGGGTTAAACTCCAGTTTTGTCAAGCCAACCTTTGTGCCTCACTACGAGGTTCCAAGCCTGTTCAAGCTTAGGCTTAGGGGTGTTTTTACTTTCCCCGTCTGTCTCTGTACCGTTTTGTAATACTGTATAGACTATACTGTACTGTTTTAATAGGGTTTTAGTCCCTGCCCTGAATGGTTGTATATAATGTACATACTGTTTTGTCACCGACTGCATAATGTATGAAAAGTCTTTTTGCATACAGACTGTCACAGCTCATTGGACATTGTTTATTTACTGTATTGGCTTCCGCCATGCCCCTGTACTCTGTTTTACTGTATTACTATTAAACAGGCCTTCGGTAATCTCGGATTACTGGCCGGTTATGATGCTAAACCCATAGGGGCGGGTTTGGGTCGTGACAGTTGTCCAGCTGCCACCTAACCTGGTCAAGTTTTGGTGTGATTTAACCCATCATAGAGTGTAATTCAGCCCTTCTTTGAGCACGAATTATGAATATGGACCATGCTCCAAGTAACGATACTTGGCACAAATTCCACCAAATTATACCACTTGGCACCCCGTTCCAACCAAAGGGTCGAGCATCCCGGCTTGGCTTGAGTTAAGACCCGTGGCCAATTTGCTCCACCGAGCATAAATGTACAACACAAGTAAATGAAGACAAATTGTAAAACAAATTTCCATTCACTGATACTTAGAACTTTTGATTACATCACGGCATGTTCTGAGAAATATATTACTAAAAATACTTCATTCTAAGAATCACGTCACTGGAAATACTTCTTTAGGTTGGCAATGTTCCATGGTCTAGGGATTGTCTTCTCTGCTAAGTCAGCTAGATAGTATGCACCGCTGCCAAGTACTGAAGTGACCTTGTAAGGCCCTTCCTCGTTAGCATTGAGTTTCCCTTCTCCAAGAACTTTCTTGTGATCTATTACCTTCCTGAGTACCAAGTCACCTAGTAGGAATTGCCTCGGACGCACATTCTTGTTGAAGCTCTTAGTGAGCTGCTGCTGGTAAGCCACCAATCGAACGAGGGCAGCTTTCCTGCGCTCTTCGGCCACGTCGAGAGCTTGGGAAATAGCTTCATTGTTGTCTGCTGGCTCAAAGATCTCAGAACGAATGGTAGGAAGGCCAACCTCTAAAGGGATGATTACTTCCAGTCCATAGGTAAAAGAGTAAGGTGTCTCGCCAGTCAACCGGCAAGGAGTAGTTCGGTAGGCCTAAAGAACATTCGTTATCTCTTCCACCCATTTGCCCATGGCCTTTTCAAGACGCTTTTTTATCCCATCGATGATCGTCTTGTTGGACGCCTTAGCCTGGCCATTACCCTGTGGGTATGCCGGAGTGGAGTTTCGGAACTCTATCTTCAAGTTAGTGCAAAATCTTCTAAAGATCTTGCCATCAAATTGTGTGCCATTGTTAGAGAGGAGGACTCTGGGAATGCCAAATCGAGTCACAACATTGCGCCAAACAAACCTCTTAGTGTCTGCTTCTTTGATCTTGCACAAAGCCTCCACCTCCACCCACTTGGTGAAGTAATCAGTTGCAGCGATGAAGAACCTTTTATTCCCAGTTCCCCTGGCTAATGGTCCAGCAATGTCTAAGTCACACTGAGCGAATGGCCAAGGACTCGTGAGGGGGGTCAGAGCTTTGGCTGGCTTGTGAATGAGAAGAGCAAACTTTTCGCACTTGTCGCACTTGTGGACATACTATTGGGCCTCCTTTTGAATGCATGGCCACCAATACCCGTGTGTTAGGACTCAGTGTGCCAAGGACCGACCACCAATGTGGCTCCCACAGATTCCATCATGGATCTCATAAAGCACATTCTCCACCAGTCTTGGATAAACACCTAGTAGATAAGGGCCCATGTAGGACTTCTTGTAAAATTTGCCAGATGGGGAGACCCAAAATCGAGCAGCTGTGTGCCTTATCTTGTGTGCTTCTTTTTTATCCTCAGGAAGGGTGTCGTTCTTCAAGAAGGCCAAAAGTGGGTCCATCCAGCTTGGGCCCAAGTCAGTGCAGCGGACCATTTCGACTAATTGAATACTTGGTTGGGGTACATATTCCACCCATATTTTGCGGCCATCTCTGGAGTCGACTAAGGAACCCAAGCAAGCTAAGGCATCAGCGCGACCATTTCCCTCTCGACCAATCTTATCAACTCTGATGGCCTAGAACTTTCTGATCAAGTTTTTGGCTTATTCTACATAAGTGGCCATCCGCTCGTCGCGAGCCTCGTAAATTCCAGAGAGTTGGTTGACCACTGATTAGAAATCACTAAAGACGAGTAACTCCTCCATGTTGAAGTGTTCGGCACTTCGCAGGCCAGCTAGTAGAGCTTTATACTCTGCTTCATTGTTAGAAGCTTTCCAGCCCAATCGGATGGCCTGTTCCCATATGAATCCTTTAGGAGAAATAAGGACAATTCCTGCCCCTAAGCCCTTTTGGTTGGAAGAACCGTCCACAAACAGCTTCCATACGTCTCAGATAAAAAGCTTCCATGCTTCGGCTAGGGATTGCCCTCTGTGCTGGGTAGTCATAGTGACCAAGGTCGAGCTCCTTTCGAAGGGGACAATTGGTCCCGGAGTGAATTATGTAACAAAGTCTGCTAGGACTTGAGCTTTAATGGCAGTTCGAGATTGAAACTTGATGTCAAACTCTCCAAGCTCCACCGCTCACTTCGCTGTTTCGTCTGAGAAATCAGCTCAACTGAACACTGACTTGAGAGGGAATTCAGTGAGGATGTTGATGGTATGTCCTTGAAAATAGTGAACAAGCTTCCTAGAAGAAATTAATAGGGCGTATGCTAATTTCTTCAGTGGCAAGTATCTAGTTTCGGTATCTAAGAGAGTCTTGCTAACATAATATACTGGGTTTTGCTCCTTTCCATCCTCTCTGACTAGCATTGTGCTGACAGCATGATCAGAAATAGCCAAATAAAAGAAGAGCTCTTCATTACCGACGAGGGTGGATAGAAGGGGAGGAGAGGACAGATGCTTCTTCAAATCTTCCAGTACTCAGAACACTGGCTCCCGTATTCAAAGCTGACTTTCTTCCTTAGAAGTTGGAAAAAAAGGCTTCATCCGATTAGAGGATCAACTGATGAAACGGTTAAGTGTTGCAGCCATGCCAGCAAGTTTCTGGAGTTCCTTAGCCTTTATAGGCACTTCGAGGTCTTTGAGAGCTTTGATTTGGTTAGGGTTGGCTTCGATGCCCCGTTTAGTCACCATGTACCCTAAGAATTTCCCTAATCCTACTCCAAAGGCACATTTTAAGGCGTTTAGTCGAAGCTTGTGAGTCTTTAGAATTTCGAACACTTGCTCAAGGTCCCTTAGATAATGCTCGGCCAACTTGCTTTTGACGACCATGTCATCAATGTATGCTTCCATGGTTTTACCGAGCTGGTCCTTGAACATTTTGGTAACCATTTGCTGGTAGGTCACACCAGCATTCTTCAAGCCGAAGGGCATCACTTTGTAGCAATAAGTGTCTCTTGGGCTGATGAAAGATGTTTTCTCCTAGTCAGGACCGAACATGGGGATCTTATAGTAGCCACTGTAGGTGTCTAGAAAGCTCATGCGCTCATGTCCAGCCGTTGCGTCAACAAGTTGATCTATTCGTAGAAGAGGGAAGCTATCCTTGGGGCAAGCTTTGTTAAGGCTAATGAAATCAACGCAGACTCTCCACTTGCCATTCTTTTTCTTCACCACGACGGTGTTGGACAACCACTTTGGGTACTGCACTTCTCAAATGACTCCAGCAGCTAAAAGTTTGTCCACCTCTTCGATCACTGCATCGGTGTGTTGCGTGGATGACTGTGTACTCTTCTGAACAACTGGCCGTGCTCCTAATTGGACGTTGAGTCAATGACAAGCATAATTGGGGTCTAACCTAGGAGTTTCATAGGTCGACCAGGCGAACACTTCGATGATTTTACGGAGTAGAGCCAATAATTGCTCTTTCTCTCCAACAGTGAGGGAAGTGCTGAGCAGGAAGAACTTGTATGGGTTTCCTTCTTCTACCAAGACCGTCTCTAGGTCTTCTACCATCTTCTCGGTTGGCATTTCGTCAACGTCTTCCAAAACTGGCTGGTCACGTACTTCCACCATCTGCACTTGGTCACAGACTTGTTTGGTTTTCATGGCGGCAGTAAAACAGTGTTTGGCAGACCACTTGGTCTCCGTGAATCTCCTCTACTCCATACTTGGTTGGAAAGCGAACAAGTTGGTGATAGGTGGAAGGGACTGCCTCCATCTGGTGAATCCAAGATCGGCCAAGGATGGCATTGTAGAGAGATAGGGTGTTTACCACCAAGAAGTCAACAGAGACCACCTTGGACTTAGCTATAACAAACAGAGTTATTCGGCAGAGTGGCCATTTTGTTTACGAGTTGAAGCCAACTAAAGGGGAGGTGACAAGTGTCAGTGTTGCTCACTAAGACCAAGCTTCTTGAAAAGCTCATAATACATGATGTCTGCGGCGCTCCCTTGGTCAATCAAGACTCGCTTCACATCAAACTTGTTGGCCACACCAACTGTAACAATGAGGGCATCGGTGTGGGGGTGTTGGATTCTCTCTAGGTCCTTTTTGGTGAACACGACATTAAACCGAGAAGGTCTAGCTTCTGTCTTGGACTTTTTGGGAGAATGTCCTACCGACATTACTTGTTGAAGGTGAGTGGCTCATTGGATCTCACCTCGAAGGGCATTTTTCCTTTCGGGGTCAGTCATTCCATGGATAACGTTGATGACAAACCTTGGGGCATGGTTCTCTTCAAGAGGGGTTTGGTTTTGTCCTTGCTTTTCCCTCATCTTATCAACGTCTATCTATTGTTGGAGGTGGCCCACCGTAACTAAGTCCTCCAAGTGTTGTTTAAGAGCTCTGCAATTTTGCGTCTTGTGTCCCTTCTCTCGATGATAGATGCAACGTAGTTTGATTACACCGAACAGGGTCTCCGGGCATCTTAGCGAGCCAGACAAAGAAGGCTTTCCCTTTTAAGTTTCTCGACGAGCTTGTATATTAGCTCTTTGAAGACGGTAGTGATGCCTTTATAAAACTTGGCCCTTTCCTCTTCGTTTTCCACTGTAGTGCAGTTCTTTTGGCCATAGTTCTTGCACTGCTCATCCTTCCTTGGCTGCTCAGTCCTAGGCGGTCGAGGCGGTCTGACTTCTTCCTCAGCAATCGCAACATGTACTAAAGCAGCGTCATTTTCCACACGAGCTTGTTGCTCTATTCGGGCCCTCAAATCCTTCATGGTAGGGGCAGATCGTTTCATCAACAACTACCTTAGCTTGTGCGAAGGAGGTAAGCCTTGCTTGAAGTATAGCACGGCCAATTGTTCACTGCAAACATTTTCCTCCAAGTCACCATATCCCAATATCGTCGCGCGTACTAGCGCAGGGTCTCTTTCCTGTCCTTTCGGATATTAAACAAGGTATCCAACTGCTTTGGGACTCTGCTATTGAAGACAAATCGGGCTAAGAACACCTAAGAGAGCTGCGTCTAGTCATAAATCGAACCAATGGGGAGTTTGTCAAACCATCAAAGGCCATGTTCTCCAAGACTAGAAAGGAAGACTTTACACATGAGCGCGTCGTTGGGGTTCTAGAGGGACATCATCTGCCAATAATGGCTAATGTAGGTCAAGGGGTCCGTCTTCCCATCATATAGAATGAATTTCGACAGACTATACTTCCGTGGAGGTTCTACAGCTTTTATCTCTGGAGAGAAGGGGGTGGACACCAACCGGTCTAAAGCGCGACACTCTTGTTGGTGTATGGATCGATCCAGGTGATCCCTTTCCATGTCTAGCTGGCGTTCCTCCTCTCTATCTCGTTGATGTTCTTCTTCCCTGCTTAGCCGTCGTGCCTCTTTTCCGTTATCATTCAGCCAACTGCTTAAATCGTGCAGCTGCTCGTCACAGTGGCAATAAAAGGTTTCAGATAGGCGGCTGATAGTCCTTTGCCTTTTACAAGAATCCTTTCGTGGGTTGTTTTTCTAGAGTTTATTCGTCCTACTGTTGGCCCTTTCACTACGTACCGAAATCGGCCAAGTATGCTCTCCGTGAGCAGGGCCACGGCTGGAGTGCTCCTTGTGAGGCGGAGGGAAATGAAGGGTACGTCTCCTTTGCGATGGTCCACCAACGGACTTTCTTGGCTCCACTAGGGTCACCATGAACTTCATCAATTGGGTGCGAAGCTTAGTGATCTCCAAACCCATTGAGTCGATGATGCGGTCACGGTGGTCTCTCTCAACAAAAAAATGCTGAGATGACTCAACGGCAATGACACAGCATTGCTCTGCTGCGTTGGGTGTCTGATCATCGTGGTTCATAGGGTCATCGTGCGCTGAGGGAAATGCCAGACCCTTATCTTTGGTCCTATCCGTCATTAGAGTCCTCTCTGCTAGCCCAAAATGTGGTGTATCTTTGATTCCCATCACTGGAGTTTATCACGAAGCAAGTAGTGGTTTTCCCACAAACAGCGCCAATTGTGCGGGGGTGATTTCTGCACTATGAAAAAGGGTTGAACTTCGTGGAAGAACAGCGTGCTCCAGGAATTGAAGATCTACACAGAGTAATAAACGGTAAGGATGCCTGATCGGGGTTTGGTCGGAAACCTCTCCAATGGTAAAGTCAAGGACTCAGAGAGAGAAAGAAGAGAGGATACAAGGAGTGTATATATGTCACGTGTGTGAATTTTGGATCCCTTGAGGGTGAATAGTGCTCACCTTTTATAGGAAAAGATTACTTGTCCTCCAAGACCTTATCTCTCCGCCATTTGTCCAATGTGTCTTATTCGTGGTTGTCTCTCATTGGAGGAGGACGACCACTCTGCCTGACACTCAGGTGCATGCCTGTCTTGTTTGTCTCATTAGTGGTCGTCTTTCATTAGAGGAGGACGACCACTCGCCTGACACTTAGATACAGGTCTGTCATATGTGCGCTTTGTCCCTCTGCACCTCCATGTCTCCATGTTCTGTTCACACAGAGGGAGAGGAGCATAGTTGTTTGTCTTTTGTGGGCCCAAAAAAGATCTTCAGTGAATTGACCTTCTTTAAGTTGGTCTACTCCAGAGTGGTTGTCCAACCAGGAGGTCCAACATGTTGCTCAGCCCAATTCGGAGTGCTTGTCTGTCCATCCAGGAGGTCCACCATGTTGCTTGGCCCACTTTGGAGTGACGCTCGTACATTGGGCCGAACTTCTATGATTGTCTTGCTTCAGAGCAAGTGTTGGCCATAGGGCCGAGGTCCAACCTAGCTCAACCTCAGAGTGAGCATCACATTGGGCCTAGCACCAAGACTTGATTAATTTTTACCCACTTCAACATCTAAAGTAAATAAAATTGAGGGCATTCCGTTCATAAATTAAATTTAAAATTTTTTAGTCTAAAGACATACTTCTGCGAAAAAAGCAATCTATCTCCATATATTTGGATGCATGTGTATCTATTCAATCTTCATAATCAAGCCCATCTGTCTCTCTCTCCCAAATCTCAACAACAGCCACCACCAAAACCATCATCATTCAATCTTTGTAGATAGAGAAGGAGAGAAGAGAGAACAATATTTGTTTTTGAAGCAACTTTAATCATTACCTCACAATTCTCTGTCTCTCTAGAGAACTCATATCAGAAACAGATCGATAGATAACTCTCTTTTTCAAGTCTAAGTTGGATCTTATTCGAGACCTAATTGATTGATACCCCTACATGATGGACACAGAATTCCTAACCGTGGTGTTCTGACCCACCTCCACCACCGTGAACCACCACCGCATGTGGCAGCTCCTCCCGTCGGACCACTACAAAGTCTTTCTTTCAATCTGATCTTTCTTCTTCTTCTTCTCCATAGTCTAGTGTGTTTCCCACACTTGTGAAACAACATTGACAAAAACCTCATTTATCTCTCTCTCTCTCTTTTAAAACCTTCCATCTCCAACCCTCATTTCTCTCACTCATTGCTTTCCTCTACTTCATTGTCAACCTCATTGAGAGCTCCAGTGAGGCGGAGGTCATGGGCCAGATAGAGTCGTGGCGTGCCCAGTTCATCAGATTTGGGAAGTTGTTTCAAAGACGATAAAGGGCGCCAAAGGAAGATGGCTGTGTCGAAATCCATGAAATCTAGTCTCCAAACTGTCGTCGATTGGAGTACCAGGATGCTTGTTTGCCACGATAAAGTACTCAATGAGCCAAATATCTAAATTTTCATTTTGTTGTTGAAGATGAAGATTGCTAATGTGGTTGAAGATGAAGATCGAATAGATCTGCTAAAAAATGCTCAGATCTGTTCAAAAGGCTTAGATTTGTTGAAGAATAAATTGAGAAAGGTTTAAAAAATTGAATAAATAAAAAAAAAGATTTCGATAGATAGGTAAAATAGGCTTGCGAATTCAACAGATAGATTAAAAAATTAAAATAATTTGGACAAATAAGAAAAAATTAAGACACATTCCGAAAGATAGATTTTTTAACAAATATGTTATATATAATTATTAAAAAAAATGTAACCAATAGGTGTTAATTTGGATAGATAAGAAAAAAATTAAGACACTTCAACAGATAGGCTAAAAATTTTGATAGTAGGTTTAAAAAATTTAAACAGACAAAAAAAAATTGAACAAAAAAGTTTTAAAAAAAAAAAGGCAAAACTGGAAACAAAATTTTCTCCAAAATAATAAAATATACTTCGCATCACAATATTTCACAAAGTATATACTTCTGACCAAAACAAATTAACCATAGGACTTAATGCCTCAAGCACTCTTCAAATTGGATTTATCACCGATTTTCTCTAAAATTAATATTCTTACAATGCATTTTGATAATTGCAAAAACTTTCTAAGGAAGAGTGAAAAACATAGTAAAATAAAAAATGGGTAAATTACAAATGCACCAATTGAGGTTTACTTAAACTGTGAATTGCTTCTTATAGTTTTGAAAATTACATCCCGTTCCTTGAATTTTCTAATCGCATAACAAATGATCCATTTTATAATAAATCATCAACTCAATTAACAACATTTAATGATGTCAAAAATATGTTTCAATTACCAATTCAAATAATTTTATTATTGTATAGAATAGTAGTCAAAATTTTCATTTTTTCTATTAATTCTGTTAAATAAAAAACTCAACAAGGGAATATCTAGAAATTCCAAAATCACAAAGAGCAATTCGTATTTTAAGTAAAAATTAAAGGGTGCATTTATGATCTATCCTAAAAAATTGAATAACTTTAAGGAGGCTCAATTTGCGCCCCAGGAAAAAAAAAAATCTAAAACCTGCCAAGCTATTGATTTGTGATTATGATTCAATTTTAAATAATGAATAGCGATTCCACTCAAACAATCAATAATAAATCGATACAACAATTTAATGTGGAAAAAACCACAGTTGGAGCATCTCAAATTATGAAAACAATCACGGGCCAAAATCACAAAATAATCCACTAAGAAAACAAATGAATTGCACACGAGAACTCTCAATTACCTAGCGAATCGCCCAAATTGAACCAAACTTGACGTGCCTCTTCCACCACCGTCTTGACCTCGGAATTGCTTTCCCCAACATTGAATCCACAATGTCGATGTCAAATCCACGACAATGAGCCATTTCGAAATCTACCAAAGCTTCAAGTCCAAGTTTCTTGAAATCACCGATGATCACCTCTCTCTTTTTTTGAATAAAAAACCAAAACCAACCCTTGATATTTGTCAATATATAGTTCGTTGGTCAATCAATCACATTCTATACATCAAGAAAACTCATATATAAACATCCTCCGATATAGAACACTTTGTTTTTTCTTCCTCTCTAAGAATCTGGACGAGTTTAACCCTAAAAATAACAAGCAACGCACTTTATACTGAACAGAGACGCAAAGACTGCTCGAGCGCACACTTTACTGCTCAATTGGTGTGACTAAAGATGGTGCTCACATATAGGCCAATCGCTCGAGCGCAACATCCATCGCTCGAGCTATGAAACATCTTTCCCAAAAGTTCATGACATATGCAGAGATATTGGATGAACCACTGAACTGCTCGAGCACATAAAAGACCGCTCGGCAGTGAAACCACTTTGACTTCTTCTTGGCTTCGGGGACACTGCCCCTAGACCCTACCTCGGCATTGCCCCGGATTCGCCAGGGGCACTGCCCTCTAGACCCCTGCAAGCTGATTGAGCAGTACTTAGTCAACAGAGTGGCAAACAAGAATGCTCAAGTCAATATACGGAATGTTAATACAAACTCTCTACACAGACACAACTCGGGTTGGATTCGCATCTAAACTCTCATAACCTCACATATACAATAAAGCAAATAAAAATACAACTGAATGTAATTTTGTCCAACGGGATTGTCAATTACAAAAACCTAACAGGTTGGGCACCCAAACTTGATAAAAAAAATTATTACTATTTTTTCCCCATTTAAAATGGCCAAAAAGTATTTAATATTGAAAAAAATAAAAATCAAAGTGTTTTGGACACCCAATTCGTAATCAAGCTCAATCTTTCCTTCTCTCTTCTATTCTCTCTTCACTTTTCATCTTTATACCCAACCCTATTTTGTTTGAATCTATCATTTCTACATTCTATTTCATATTGAAATTAACGATGGACAATGAAAAAGGCGTTTTAAACTATTCTCTCTTCACTTTTCATCTTCATACCCAACCCTATTTTGTTTGAATCTGTCATTTTTGCATTCTATTTCATATTGAAATTAACAATGGACAACGAAAAAGACATTTTAAACTAGTTTTTTTTTTTTTTTATAGAGAAATTAAGTTTTCTGTTCATGTTCATCGTTTTTGACTGTTGGGTTTATGAAATTTGTTCGAAAATTTAGTACCAAACAAATTACATTTATTCATAAACTTGTTTCTAAACAAAATTCATATATTTAGCAATGTGTTTTCAAAATAATGGTCATTGTTCAGTATTTAATATTTGAACAATTGTCTATGTTTGGCTTTGTATTTCTGAATATTTAATTTTTTGACTTCTTCATATTTGAATTTCAAATAAAAAAGAACTGTCCAGTATTACAAATGTTCCATTTTTTTATTATTATTATTATTATTATTATTTTTTTTGTGTGTTTGGGCCTGAGTATCCGCACATGTTTCATTTATTCGACACACCAAGTATTCGAAGCAATTTCATCATTTTGGAACTAAGTATCTGGACATATTTAATTTGTTCGGCACTGAGTCTCTAGATGGAATTGCTGGAAACAATTTTTTATTATACAAAACTAAGTATTCGAACATATTTAATTTTTCTTTGATACTAAGGGGTTGTTTGGTTTTTTGTGTTGGGCTAAAAAATCACAAAAGGACAAAAAAAAAAAGGTCAAAAAATCACAAAAAGCCAAAAATCACAAAAAGACAAAAATCCACTATTCCAAAGTTAAAAAGTCAATCAAGAATACCAAATAAACAAAAAAGTCCTAGGCTAAAAAAGTCAAAAAAAAGCCAACTAAAAAAGTTATTGCCAAACGAAGGCTAAGTATCGGGATGAAAAAGCTGGAACTAATTTTTGTTGTTCGGAACTAAGTATCTAGACATATTTCATTTATTTGGCATTATCCAAAGAAATTGTAGAACTCACTTTTTTTAAAGAATCAAAATTAAAAAATTCGAAATTGATGGAATGCCAAAATATTCTAAAATGATAGGAGTTGGAGTTTGGAGATGATGGGTTAGAGATGGCGGGTTGGCAATGAGGGTGTTGGAGGCGAGGGTTGACTCTGTCATGAAAGATGAGTTTGTACCTCTATTGTAACTATTAGACTAATGTAATTTAAAAAGTAGGTTTCTAGTATATTTCTAGGGTTTTTAGAATTTGTAGGGGCATAATAGGTATTATTTGGGGTGTATAAAAACATAAATAAATAATTAAATTTTCAATTGAAGTGTTAAAAGCAATGGTGTCTCCAACTTAATTTTTTGTGTATTCAGAGCTACTAGTTACTTTGTGATCAAAGTAAAAACAAATGTTTGGCCTGGTAGTTACTCTCTCTCCATGGTCTCAAGCTCAAGATCTCCTAGGTACAAATAATTTATTGGGACTAGTTGTGGCCAGCGCTAGTACATGGTAGAATTAATCTTCCAGATTAGTCGGTCCATTGGATTAGATACCGAGTTATCAAAATTAAATAATTAAAATAAAATAAAAAAAAAAAAAAAAACTCTTCTTAACATTTAACTTATCTATGATCTAAAACCGTTCTCAAATTCTACTCAGAAGGAAGCCCAACCACCTGTTAAAAATATATATAATGAATTAAAACTACAGAAATATTAAATAAAATGAATACTTCACACGTAAAAGTAAATAAAAAAATATGTAGAGAGAATTTTAGATGAGAAAACAATCAACTATACAGATACAAACCAATATAAGTAAGAACGATAAAAATATACCGTCTTCTTGGAGAAGGGTTCTGATGGGAGTTCGTCAAATAACATCTTCACCTACATCTTCGCAGTCATGATTTGTCATCAGGGATGTCCCGCAGAGCTTTCAGAGAAGTGTAGCCTAGTGTGTAAGCAAAGCAATTAACCGCAATCTTGTCAACTGTTTGTAGTAAATGATTATTCATTATCATTCAACTTCAATCTTCTTAGATCCTATGATCTCTCTAGGTAAAACATCTTTGCCCCTTTGCACTTAAACAAAATGCAAAACTAAATGTTTAAGTTTTCCTGTGCTCACTCTCTCCACCAACAACAGCAAAAATTCAAATTCGCACACAAAAAGGGAACTGAGAGAAGTTGGCAAAATTCGCACAGACAGAAAAGAGCAGTAATTACAAAAGTCAAGCCAGTTCCAACATTTTACTATGTACAATTCAATTCCAATCAACTTGCTTTTTTCTTTTTCTTTTTTTATTTTTTTACCTCTTGTATGATTGTGTACATCAGGACATTCTGCTCTTAAAGATAGCTTGACAGTTCATGCTGCACTGATGAAGACTAGAAAAATAAATGAAAAAGAGATTGCAGCTGTCAAACTGATCTGTATTTCCGGTCTGGAAGTTGAAGTTCATGTCGAACACAAAATTTCCATTCTATTCTATGTTCCTATGAGACCCAGCCCCAATTTGATGGGCATATCTGATCTATGGTTTCACAAAGTGGACTGGACTTCGAATGCACATTTGCTCAATGATTCCATGCAACGGTTTCCTCACTGGCTGCAGCTTGATCTCATAAAGCTTTGGCCACAATTTTCCTGTCACTGGAGAGAGAGAGAAGAGAGAGAGAGGGAAGCAGCTGGATAAATTTAGAGGGGCATTGCAAAACCATAATGTCAAGAAACTCACAAGGGCTGGCAAAATGAAAAATCCCAAACATCAATTCTTTTAGTTTGTCATTTATCTTGTAACTTCATAAAAGAAGACAATCTCCAAGAATGTGGTTAAGCATTAGACCAATTTTTTTTTTTCTTTCTGCAGAGCCACTGAGGATCTAGACATTTTTATTCACGTTAACAAAAAAAAAAAAAAGAAAAGAAAGAGCACCAGAACAACACCATGTCATGCTGAAAAATATTGACCCTTTTCTCCAACCATAATATTCTCATACAACCCACCATGAAATCAGCATAAATTGTTTTCCATGAAAAATATAAACAACAAATTCTGACAATGACTATGGACAAAGGACAAAGGGATGAAAGCTTACCAAAAATGCGGTTTCTATCTCTATCCCACGCGATGCCATTCAAAACATCAATATTCTGGAAGGTGGTAAAATGCCAATATATAAGTAAATCAGACAACTCATATTTAAAGAAAAATATTTTCCCAAATGAAAAATGAAGCCAATTCATATATGGAGACTTTCTTATCGAAAGTAGCTTACGTTGTTCCCAGCTGCTCCCAATCCTTCCCTATAAAATTATTACCAAAAAAATTAACAAAATAAATAAATAATAAAAAATTGTTAAATTCAATTGTCAAGTAGCCAATTCAAAGAACAATGTAAATTGATCAATAAACATAAACTGACAATGAGTTTACAAATCGTGAAGAAATAAGAAAAAGCAGAACCTCAGGTTGGGAAGGAGAATCCACCCAAGCACACCACCATCTTCATGGGAGATTCTAGCAATACAGTCAGTCTGAATGACATAAAGGCAGAAAGTTTAGAAGGTAATCTAAAGCAACAAATTCAAGAATTTGAATTATAATTCTTGCCTTGGAATGGAAAAAGTTAAAGAATAAAACATATCTGGTATGTTCAGGGTTTAATGAAGCACTGGTTAATAAAAAAATGTTAAAAACCAATACAGAATAAAAAATGAAATATATCTTTAATTATCCAAATCTATATCATTAAAAAAAGGATTTGCCCTTTTTACAAGGCATCGAAGTCCATAATCAATAATGCTTGGGCAAGGAGAAGGGCCAATTTTTCAACACTAGGGGCAGTGGTGGATGCAGGAATATTATCAGTAGGGGGGGCCATTGTGTACACATGAATCAGTTTGAGTTAGTACAATTGCAATTGAATTTGTTTATTGTGAGTTTAGGTCAATTTTCCCTCAAAATAATACAAAAATTCTTGAAGTCACAATAACATGGTTTGTCATGGGTGCTCTTACATAAAATGAGCCAATTGCCGAGATTATTTACAATGTAAACTGAATTACATGTTGACAATACTCAGAGGAGTCCAAATATAGAAATAGTGGCATTAATGAAGTGGATAGTCATAATTCCTGATATGATTTAAGAAATAAATAAATAAAATGGAAGAAGCTTCTTTATAAAACAAACTGCAGTCCAACAACGGTAAACATATTTGCAAACTAGAGATAGCAGTCCTGAAAAGACTAATGGTTCATGGGGCCATGAAGATTGATCCCTTCTCTTCATCTTAACTATGCCATCTGTACCCATTGAAATGGCTGAAAATAAACCCAATTCTTACATGTTGAATTTGTGTGATGCCACCTGTGAGAGTCCAGTTTTGCGGACCAGCTGTTGTGTGAAGGGGCCAACCATTAGTGTTTAAAAGGTAAATTACATATGCAAATATACAGTAAATCTATAGGCTTTTTCCTGAAGCTTGGGGTGGCCAAGGCAGAGTTGAACTAGTATCTCAAAAAGTAAATAGATGAAACAGGATTTGCTAGTAGCATTCTGGAGACTCATTAAGACAGCTCCTCATTTTCAAATTTTGTGTTACACAAAATTACAACAAAGTAAGATAACATATGCACTTACATAAAGTCATTAAGGAACAAAACTGACTTATCAAGCAAGTTGCCACATCAGAATTCAAAAGATTATTATTGGAGAACATCTTCAAGCTTTGAAATGCCTTCACCTTTATGCAATGCTTCATATGCCATTAAACAATCAAACAAGCAAACAAATAGGGTTATACCTGCCAAACATTTGCCCAAATTTCACCATTTACATACTCCAGTTCATTGAGGTTGTACACTTCATGATCTTCATACTTGACGGTTCGTTTTTGAATGACTGCATCAGTAAAAAAAAACATAGATGTTGTGAAAATACAAATAGAAAGACATCAAAATAATGAAAGAATGTGCTAAAAGTCATCATTGCCATATCATAGGAGTAAACAATTAGAACAGATGCACACACTTAAAAAAAAAATGGATTATATATGCATAGGAGAACACTTGTTATAGCTAGGATTTTTGTAAGTAGGAGGTGTCTCTCTCTCCTCCTACCTCTCTCTCTCTCTCTCTCTCTCTCTCTCATCATGACTGACCCATCTACTAATGAAATTGATTAATCTTAAATAATCCATACCCAAGTCTAATTAATCATTGGTTAAAAAGTCTAATTAATCATGGTTAAGCATACTTAGGGTTAAGGTAATAATGTTGATTAACCCAAGTTAACTAAACACTTGATTAAATTAAGCATGTATTAACTAAGAAATCCCTAATCAATCACGCAAGAGACATAATTTTATTTCTACATCCTCATTTCAAAGCTTCAATTCAACAAAGGATAACAAGTAATAACAACTAAAGCAGGTAGAACATGCATAATCATATTTCCATGTACACAACTTAAAGGATACACATATAAGGAGAATTTTAAACACTTAACGCACGTGTGACGGTGATACCTAAGGTATTGCATGCGAAAAGGATTTGAGAATGAGAATAACTTTTGTATCACACAAACCTTTAAATGTTCGAGGATCAATATGATACAATGTTGAAGTTCCATCACTTCCAAAAAGAATTTCCCCATCTGTTGCCAGACCCCAACCATCTTGCATTTGATGAGTAAATTTCTCAACCTGCGCCAAATATTAAAGCATGAAAATCATCTCAAATCTGAGAAACATCTAAGCAGAAGCCAAATATAAACAGTCGATTGTATGGTATACTAATGTATTCTGAAGGCTATTGCCAGGGGCGGAACTACATAGGGGACGAGAGGGGCCCCGCCATTCTATTATTACCTCTACATTTTACGAGTATTTGTAAAATGCATAATAAGATGACCACCTTAATTTATAAAAATCACTTTACTAACTCTTGGTTTCATCAGTATTTCACATGCTAGTTAATAGAATCAATTTTATCCACTCAATTTTATTCATACAAGAAGTATATGCCACTTCCCTTTTAATTTTGAAAATCAAATGGTACATATAGCTTTTTGTTTACCAAATTACATAAACCAACAAAATGGCTTAATATAGTGGACAAATCGATTATGTATTAAGATCTAATTAATAGTTCAACTTTCAAAAAAATGAAAAAAGACTAGTAGATTTATTTATTTTTCTTTTCATGAAATACTTTATAAGAAATTATCTTCAATTAGTAATCTACCAAAACTAAATTGTTTTGGTTTCGCCCCTGCTTATTCCAATGTTTACATCAAAATGGTTTAATTGCATTATGACGGTGTTCAATCATCATGGAAATAATTAAAACTAGGCTTGTAACTTGGATACCCAAAATGGGAACAAAAAATGGACCTTTCAAAGTCACTAGGAATATTTGAGAACATCTCAAAACATGCAATTCAAATAAAAACATAGTAGGACTTCATTAACATCACTTAAATGGATGGGAAACAAATCTCATAGTCCCTGTTCATCATTATACTCCATCATAATTGCTGGAATCAACCAATTTGCAACCAGTTCAAATCAGACCTTTGGCGCTATTTGACTATAGCTAGAATTTTCTTTTAGCTTATATATTTTTCCTATTCTTTTTTTTATTATTATTGGCAGGAAAAAAGTCTCTAAAGGCTATTCATGAATTTTAGGGTTATTTCTTCTCTTCTCTTTCCCCTTTTCTCAGAGTTCCCAATCCTCAATTTCCATTGACAAAGAATTCATTCTCTCTACAAGACTTCATGGTAGACTTTGATTTTTGCCACGTGTTTCTATTTGCAAAAGGATTAGTTTGGAGGTGTGGGTACGCGGGGTTAGAGGTGGCCGGTTGTTGACCTCTGAGAAGATGACAGGCACTTCAATGGCCTTAAGATCACCAAAGGTGGAGAAGGAGAACACCAAGGCAAGCTTAGAGATAGAGAGAGTGGCAGCGAGAGACTTTGAACACTTTTGGGTTTACTTTGTGATGTCTATGTGTTGTTGTTATGTTTTGTGGCTGCATATATCATACCATTATATAGACTCCAATAATGTTAGAGCCCAACCAACCTATAGACAGGTGGCAAGTTCTCCTCAACTTGACAGGAAAGTGATATCAGCCCAACTAGCTGTGTCCCATGATTCAGGTCCTTGGGAAGGTTGCATTATAGGAGCTACATATGTAGGTATAATATCTCAAGAGGTGTATCATATATGCAACAGATGTGAATGTAAGGTCAACGTTCTCTCCTCTCTCTAAGCCTGGTCAAGGTGTAGCTGTCACTACATAGAGATAACTACACGACCTTGACGATCCCGAGGTCTTAGCCTCTAATCCAGAATCCTCCAATGATCCCAAGCTGGAGTGCCTAAGTCCTACTCCCAACCTAGGTAGCCAAGTGACTAAGTAGAGTGAGTGAGTACATGGGTGAGCCAGGGGCTCATCTTAAGCAGCCAAGTGAAAATATGTGAGCCAAGGGTCCAATTATGTTGCCATTGAGCTGGAGCAAGTGGGCAGAGAATTCATTATCTTATGAGGCATGAAAGACCATGGCGAGCTCTAGGTGAGCCATGGTGCTGCTTCATACTTTTATTCATTTGCCTTTGAGCTCTAACTGCTAGCTTTGTGTTTGGTGGTGTGCATGCCCCCCCGCTTAGGCTAGCCATACAACCCCAACTCATCGTGGTGCCTCGGAGGTCCATCACATGGATGTGTGATGGTGATGACGTAACGCCCATAGGGCTCGCCACGTGCCAAGCACAATGCAAGTACCCACAGGAGGCATGTATTGAAAGTTGTGAAAAAGATTGCTGGTTCGCAGACTTGGACCCCTTCGACTTGAGTTACATAATTTTGTTCCTGACATTATTTTGTGAAATTTGGGAGTTTGTGTTTCGTACCTCATTGAAAATGTTTGATAAGATAAAAGGAAGAAACTAGCTAGTGATCCTATATGGGAACTGTTGTCGTTGTATTAGTGGCCATAGTGCAGTTTGAGTATTTGTGGGAATCACTACCAAGGTGGTGTAATCATGTGAAGAATGACTTCTTGGGAACCGACAACTTTGTTAACCAATGTTCATGCTTCCAACCATGTTAGGATTAGGAAACTATTTTTACAAATATTAAAAGAAAACCAAAACTTTTTGGTATTTCTTAAGACTATGGATTCTGTTATGAATATTTACTTCTGTTTCCTTTCTGACACTCTTTGTTGCCATCTTGGATTACAGGAAGAACCAGACGACTAGATTTAATCTATTCTTTTCTCTCCTATCTGATTGTAGACCACCCTGGGGAAGAGCCAGTTAAGATAGATAGACACCTTAGAGAGCTGCCAAGCAAGGAAAGGTATTTGAATACCAGTAATTGGCTTGCTCACTCGGAGCTAGGTTTGAATCTCCTTGCGCGATCGTTCACTGCCTTCACTTCCTGTTCTAGTGAGAGCAAAGAAGAAGGCAAGCAGCTCTTCCTTATTCTACGACAAGTAAAGGAAGTCCTCAACTTAAGAGGTTGCCCGCTATCCAATTTTCCTCTACCACAGTCTTTTCATGTTAATTTTTTTCAAGAGGTAATGTGTGTATATATATTTATCAAAATGGGCTTAAACCCACATCTGGTTGTCATGGATGGAAGTGTTGTACCTATTAGACTACATCACAATTCATAAGTTTTACATTACTGTATATCCAAATCCTTTGCATGCACAATATATTTTCATTTCTACGTACTTAAATATGTTTATCTACTTTCAAATTGTCACTAGAACATGAGTCACAATTGGACATAATTTACAATTTGGACAAACGGAATTCTGATTCATGATTTGAATCTCGATTTGACAATATCTAAGCAAAGGGGTTAAAAAATCCAAATTTAACTTGTTTATTATACCCACTATGTTCTATATCACTATTGTCTCATGAAGTCATCGTATCCTATCATGTTCATTCCTTACCTTACATTTTTGTCTTTTTGGGAGGACCATATTAGTAGTAATGATTCCAGATGTTTCGAGAAACTAACCATATTTAGAATTTGAAATGCAGACATTTACATTCACATGGTGCAATTATAAAAGCAATTCATATCTACATCAAGTTGAAGTCCAAAAACAATTATATGTACATAAAAATTCACTCTATGATATTCCAGACATTTCACTAATCAAAAAGGGGGGAAAAGGCGCATACATATCTCCCTGTGGATTATTAGAGGGTTCATCATTGATCCACGTGGCCCTGTGTCCAACATTTCATGTCTACAGCAGAAGGAAACACATGGGTTCCCATCAAACAGTTAGAGGCAGATGCTCTGCCAGCATCGCCTGCATCAGACTTATAAAAAGGTTTCTACCCTTCAATTTTGGTTTGGATTTCAGCCATGGCAGCAAAGGAATTAATTCAAGGGATTTAACGTAAATCTGAAATTTGAACAACTAATGTGAAGTGCAAATCCAATCATCAGTAGATGTGAAAGTCAAACTAACACAGAACATGGATGTTCTAGATGACTTAAAGAGTGTGAAACAAAAACATGCTAGAACTCAAGCTGATCTTTTTCAATGTTTATTCGCATTAAATTTATGAGAATCTACTGGAGAAACAAGAGAAACACAAATTACATAAGGAAAAAGGCAAAGCACAAACTTTGCTTAAATTATTTCGGTCATATACGAAACCAGTTTTCTCCAACCAAGTTACTTGAAACAACCTACAAAAGTGGATAAGATTGCTATGTCAGAATTTTGGACTCTTTTGAATATTAGCACAATCATATTAAAAACTAAAAGACTATCTAAAGTAAATTAAATATATATATCATGAAATAATGAATCAGAAACATGATCCTGGTTCTGTTATTATATGTTGAACAGCAAATAGTTTCCAGAGCAAGAGTTCTCTACTTCTCTTTTTCTAGAGAAGCAAAGTGTCATAGAAGTTCTTCTACAAACTTCAGATGGCATAACTATTTAAGTACTTCATACAGGTAGAAGATACACATATCAAATACTCTTAGCAATACAGATATACCTCTGCACAATGTCATTAGTGTTGTCCTCCATCTTTCTCTCTTCTCTTTGGTTTTTTTCATGGTTTTTGGTTGTTTAGTACCAATGATGCTACTAGTAACAAATTTCAATAACACAGACACAGCACACAATGTGTAAAAGCAAAAATATACTTCTTCAGAACATGTAAAAATATGCTTCTTCAGAATATGAAAGCAGGACAGAATATAGTTCACTGAATGTCTGTAATTTTTGGGAAAACAAAGGAAAAAGTACAGTCCAGTTTCACAAAATGATAATAAATATATCCACATATCTATGTATTGTTAGCACTTTCTACTTTTAAAAAAAAAAAAAATACATAACTATCCTTTTGTCTGAACGTACACTTATTAAATGAATTTCTCGAATGCATTTCAAATAGTTGATTTATAAAATATCACTAGCTTCATTAACAAGCTCCTCAAACAATACAGGATTACAGTTGCAAGGTGACACGACAGTAAAAAATCTCCAAATTCCAAACAAGGGTTTCCATCAAAAGTTGGTACAAATACTACTATAAACTTATTAAACCTGCCTAGAAGCAAATAACAAGTTTAAGAAGTTTGAATTCTTCATAAACATACACATCTCTTCAGCATAAACACATCACCACCAATTATTGGAACACGGAAGATGATTCAGACAACATTCCTCCAGAAAACAGATCCCAAAAGCAACAAAGAAAAATATGATTTTCAATATATTGGGCCTCAACTTCAATTGTTCATTAGCTGAATCAAAAAGAGAAATAAAATGAGATGACAATTTTCCTCACGGACCTATCACCTAGAAGAGTTAAACCCTCTCCAAAATAAGAGTAATCCATCTTGTGTAGAGCCTCAACCTGTGAAGACCAGAAAAAATAAAAACTTTAAATTTAGTAGCTGGACAAATTGAATGTCCCATTTGTTCTCTGTTATGTGCATCCAGTGCCAATAAATTTCAGGAACCTAATAGTGTAGCTTGTCTGCATCAACTAATTTTTTTTTTTTTAAACATAGTGATTATTAGTTGTAAAACTATACAGTAATACTCAAAATGTCAAAGATGGCAACAACACCACTCTGTCCATACTGCATCTTTCCAAAAATGATACTTCATTTCATTGTTTGTTCATTGCAAATGAGTATAAATTAGGTACTTCGAAACATATAAAAAATTCCGCAATGTTTGCTGAAGAGCTGTACCTTTCCAGTCTGAAGAGCCACTTTCCGAACTGATGACTGAAATGATAAAAATAATAATGTCAATTGATGAATTACATGGACAATAACGCTCCATTTGTTTGGGTAGAAAACATTTTCAAATGGAAATCTGTTGTATGGAAAACTTCTTTCAGAAAATATTTTCTGGAGAAAACATTTTTTTATGTTTGGTGGTGGTGGTGGTGAAACGAAGGTGGAAGTGGAGGTGGAGCGGCAGTGGTGGTGACAGCGACAATGATGGTGGCAACAGCTGTGGTGATGGTGGTGTAGTGTAGGTGAGAGTGCCGTTGGTAGTATGGTGACATTGGCAAGATTTTAGTCCGGAAAATGTTTTCCACCTTTTAAAAGTGGAAAACATTTTTACCCATATAGGCTTGCTTTTTGTTGACCATGTAAAATATTTTCCGTTAACTTTCGTTTTCTATTGTACTGAACATCAGAAAATACAAAAAATATTTTTCAGAAAATGTTTTCCACCCAAACAAATGGAGCATAAATATTAATGAATGTTAGTGGCGTGGACATCATGCAGCCATGAAATCTATTTTCTTTCAAGGAAAAGTGAAAATAGTGAAATTGCAAAATTGCAGCCAATACCATAATCAAAATGGTGGTTACAGTCATCGCTCATAATAATGAATGGAGAATGCACTGAAGCGTGAATTCAAACTCACCTGCCCATTAAGGCCTGTTGACTCATATAGGATATCATTTCCACCATACAGAAGCCCCTGAAAGCAAGCAAGCACTAGCATTAATCGCTAATAAAAGCACGCCATGCATGACAATTTTAAGTGACAGTCAGCTAAAAACTCTCTCAATATGCTGTATACCAATCCAAATCATGTATTACTGATTAAAAATTAGTCATTCCAATGATATGTGTATAAAAAACAAAAAAATAAAACACTAATCCAGCATATTATGTGTGTCATAAGTTATAACTGGTATCTTCGTTATTAAATTCTAAAATTAAGTTGTAATGTCTGCTGAAAAGTGAGCATGTTCTAATCTCCATCAACAGAAATGAAAAACAGCCTCCTAAGTACTTAGCAATAAGCTCCAAAACAATAAACTGGAAATACCAATCATCAAGTCCTCATACACTTTGTTAACAGTTGTTAGATCACTGAAAACCCAAACAAATAAAACACAAGCAGGCTACTATAGTATAGGGTCGATCTATCAAACTATCTCCACAAAAATTTCCATAAAAAATTGACTCACAAAGTCATATTTAACCCAAAAAAAAAAAAAAAAATACTCTGTCGATTGATCTAATCAGATGAGACCAATTGCATATACAATCGCGTAATTAAATTGACCTGAGTGAAGGCACTGGGATCGTGAGGAAATTCGTTGACTACTTGGACGGAGTAAATTTGGTGAGAGAGAGCGTTGGATCCAAAGACAATCCACATGCTCGATGAAATGCTGAGAAGAGAGAGAACGCAGACAACTAAAATAACCATAACGAATACATAGATTTTTCTGTAGTGGGAAGGAGAGAGAGAGGTAGAGGCCATGGAGGGGTGGAGCTGCTTCAGGTTCGATCGCTTGTTGGATTTCTTCCTCAGCGATCCGGCCGCCATCAATCTCTGCTGTAGTTTTGATGTCACATTTGACGAGGAATGTTAGTCTGAATTTATCCTAGTATTACTTGTTTGTGCCAAATGTTTGCTAAATTGGGAATGCTTCTGCTCTCCACTGAATTTTCCTGCAACATCAGCAATATCACGTTGTTTGTCTACTCTGTTTACATTAACCCTAAGGCCACGTTTGTTTTGGGTACGAGGGGGAGATTGGGGTTAGGATAGTCGTAGATCTCATTTAGGTCAAGTTTGGCATCTACTAAATAATATAAAAAGTCAAAAAGTCATTATTCTATTTAAGTCATATCATCTTATTTAAATCACATCACCTCTCTAACACATCACATCAAACTCAACCCAAACCCAACCTATATAAGTTAATAAGCCAAAAAGTACACTTTTTTAGAACATCCCAAATAAATCCTTAATGTGTGCTGTTTATTTACAGAGTTGAGAAAGAGACTGCTACGTCGAAGGACTTAGGATAAGCCTTGCAGATGGGATTCGGATGGGCCTCCAAGACTTGGTATTAGAAAAATAGTCCGGCGGACTAGAAATTTTTTATTTTTGTTTATTTTTTATTTTATTTTTTACATGTCGGGTTTTTTTTTTTGAACATTCATGTTTAATTTTTTGTATTTTTTGTTAAGTAAAAATCATTATTTTATTTATTTTGTTTTTTCTGAAATTTTTTTATTTTATTTTTATTTTTTAAAATTTTTTTAAATGTTGGGCATTTTTTTTAAAACATTAATGTTTAATGTTTTTGTATTTTTTTTATTTGTTTTATTATTTTATATTTATTTTATACAAAAATAATTTAACAATCCCTACACTAACAACTATCATCAAAACAAACATAATTTTACTTAATCCCCTTATTATTAATCTCTTCACTATCAATCCCCTCCATTCTACCTCTGAGAATAAACGGGGCCTAAATCCTATTACAAGATACACCACCAAGTATACCATTTATTTAGGAACCCTCTATTTCTATCCCACATTATTCAAAATATTTTTATTTTTTATTTTTATTATACAAAGTTATATTAATATTTTTTCACATTAATATATTTCTTATAAAAAATTAAAATTTCAAGAATATTAATATAATATATATAATAAAAATAAAATTAATACATTTAAAATAAAGTAAAATGAGAATGGCAAATGAGAATGACGGCTCCCTTTACTTATCAATTAAAATGCTTAATAAACTCTGTAATTGTGTTATATTTTTGAGAGTATCAGGAAAATTTCGTACTTTGGACAAAATGTATTCTTGTAATTTTAAACATTTCTGGTCTAAAATTATTCCCAAAAATTCAATTTATTCTTTTTCTAGTTCAATCTTTTTTGGAGACAAAATAATTCCATGTTTTTGAAATTTTTCACAAAGTAATTTTAAATGTTTCTTATGCTCCTCCTTGGTTTTAGAGAGGATAAGTATATCATCAATATAAACTACACAACAATCTTTAAGATCTTTAAAAATTATATACATCCACCGTTGAAATACCTGTGGTGCAATATTTAATCCAAAAGGCATAACATTCCAGTGATAATGTCCTCTAGGTGTACTGAAAGCTGTCAATTTTTTTTTGACTCTTCAGTCAATTGAATATGCCAAAATCCACTTTTACAATCAAATTTGCTAAAGACTTTTGATTCTTTGGTTAAGTTAATCAAAATATCTTTTCGTGGAATAAAATATCCATCAAATTCTAAATTTTCATTTAGCCGTTTATAGTTGACTACCATTCGGGCTTTTCCTCTTTTAATTTCAACATGGTTTCTTACCATAAAAGCTGGACTAGAGTGAGGGCTTTTAGTTTCTTCAATTAATTTTTTGTCTAAAAGTTCCTGGAGTTGAATGTCAAATTCATCTATATCTTGTCTAGTATAAATCATTGGTCTTACTCAAATTCTCATGATTTGGCTATTCGTTGGAAAACAATTCACGAATTAACCAAATTCCTGAAACAAAAACAAGATCAAACGATAATAAAATCGTTGAAATCTTTGAACCAAGACCATTTGACACGGTAATACAACTTCGTCTAATGAATTGGAGTGATTTAGAAGAACACAAAACACACCATACACACTTATATATATATATATATATATATATTAAAAATTTATACGTAGATAGAAATACTTACATAGCTTGATCTTACTTTCAAAAACTCTTCACCAAGCTTTGATACCAATTACAAAACAAAAAAGGAAAGGAGCTTTTTACTTATCGAATTATGGTGGAGTTATAGAATAAGGAAAGAAGAAAGCAAAAAGATGGAGAGAAGTTGAAGGAAATTTACATGCTTTATTATGTTGGCATAAAGGCCAATATATAGACTTACAAGAGGGTGAATACAAACAAAATATAACTTAATGCATATATAACTTTATATCTAACATATCTAACTTTGCAAGACTTTACGTCTAAAAATTACAAGATTTCTAACTCTTTAGGCAAGCCTAGTCATAGGCTTTTTGAAAAGTCTACCTAAAAGTAAATACAAAGAGACAAAAATAAATACAAAAGGACTACAATTATTTGCTCTTTGCTACAGTTTTTACAATTATGGACTTCTAAATCACTCCAATTCATTAGACGAGGTTGTATTACCGTGTCAAATGGTCTTGGTTCAAAGATTTCAACGATTTTATTATCGTTTGACAGTGCTGTGGGAACAAATCCCATTTAATAATATGAATCGTCTATTTTTTAGACTACTATGTTTCAATCATTCATAAGAAAAATTAAGTCGATTCAATAATTATAATTATATTAGCTTATGACATTTCTTTTTAAAATAATGAACGATAAATATTATTTGAAAACTAGATCATCTATTTTTCGGGAGACAAATACGATAAACTAATGTGATTACGGTTATCGAATCAATCTAATTTTTTATATGAATGATCTACACGTTGTGGTCTATAAAATGAACTAATCGAATCATTAATGTGGGATTCGTAGTGAGTTCTACAGACTTAAACAATACCATCCAATCTACAAAGTCCAATCCACATAAACTGCTCCCTAAATTAAACTTAAATACTCTCTTCGTTCTATTTTCGTAATTCCTTTTAAGAGTTTGAGAAAATTGTAAATACATAGAAAGTGTGGGAGCCGAATATCAGTACATGCAGGGAAGCCGAATAAGTCTGATCATAATCAGGATATATATTATATTCGGCTCCATCATGTACGATCCCGAAGCCGAATGCACTAATTTGCCATAGAATCAGCTGAACAGAAAGCCGAATGGAAATTGGCATACGATAGAAGGGGCTGAATGAGCAATCACATGATGGATTAAAAGTGGGCCCGACCTTAGGGCCCAAAAGCAAATATAAATATAGGAACATCAACCAAAGAAAGGTATATGAGTACAGACCTAAAAAACTTAAGATCGAAGCAAACAAGAGACCTATACTAACTTGTCCGTCAGAGTGCTAATTCCGGCTCCCCCGACCGGAGTATTAATCCCTTTTTCAGGTGGCAATCAGAGGATCAGGGACGCCCTTCAGGATCTAAGAGTATTTTCCAAACCTACTTCTCCACAATTGGCGCCGTCTGTGGGAATACTCAAGCATATTCATGGCGAGCGTCACAGAAGATCCTCCGATAGTTGCTGACGAAACTACACCAAGAGACGACCTCACTCCAAGAAACATGTTGGGACCGGAGAATATCGCCGTATGACGTGCCTTGAACTTTGATCCAGTAGCTCAAACCTCACTCTCAACTTCAATGCATGAGACAATGCAGACGATTATGGATCAAGCAAAACAAAATGAACAGCGGCTGGAGAACATGATGGCTGAGAATGAGTGCCTGCGCTAGGATTTGGCCTTGGAGGTGGCAAAATCCCAACAAGCCGCATACCAAGACCGGGTTCGACCTTCGGGAAAGAAGGATGGTCGCCAACGTCAACTTTAGAAACGCAATAATGACAGTGATTCAAACTCGCCATCCCTGGAGCCCAGAAAGAAAGGGCGCGTTGATGTATCCAACTCATCTGAAGGAAGTCCATATGCACGGCACAAACGAGGGAGAAGCGATGATTCGGATGAGGAAGATAAACATGGCCCATTCGTGCAACGAATTGCAAGGGCTGTGCTACCCAAAAAGTTCAAGGCACCGTCGTTCACCCTTTACGATGGAAAATCAGACCCCACTGATCACATTCGCCATTACAAGCAAGCGATGATGCTCCATACTAACGACGAAGCCCTCATGTGTCAAATATTTCCAAGCAGTCTGGGACCACTAGCCGTGAGGTGGTATTATAAACTGGAGCCGGCATCGATTAAGAGCTTTCACCAACTCCAAAAGTCATTCAGGGCGAGATTCATCACTAATGAGGTCCAGCCAAAGCAAGCTAATTCTCTATGGGCCATGCAAATTAGACCAGAAGAAACTCTTCGTGAATACTCGGCCCGCTATTGGGAGTACTTTAATCTGGTAGATAATGCTTGCAATAATTCCATGGCCATCACCGCCTTCAAGATGGGATTGCATCCTGATAGCCCCCTCCACAGTTCATTAACCAGGCGGCCCCCCAAAACCATCTGGGCGTTAATGAAGAAGATCGAAGAATATTGCAAAGTGGAAGACGATGCCCTGCGAATCAAGGCCGGATGTAAAGCCGTTGAGACGGCCACGTCGGGAATTGTTCAGCCAATTAGCGTCGTGCCATCAAGAAGCCCCGAGCGTCAAAGACGACCTAAACGAGACAAAAGGTGTAACTCGCGTCGATCAAACGACCAATGTTCACATCGAGCTAATGAACAGTATCAAGTGGATAACAGGCGCACAAGGCGCTCAGGCAAGAAATACACGGAGTTAATAGAGCCGATCAATAAGATTCTGTCGAAGGTACAACACCTTCCGTTCTTCAAGTGGTCGCCCAAGATGACGGGACCTCCCGATGCGAGAAGACAGGATAAACGGTGTGAGTATCATAAAGACCACAGTCACAACATCAATTGTTGTTATGCATTAAAAGATCACCTTGAAGAATTGGTACAAGACGTCGTCTTATGTAATACGTCCGAAAGAACAATTCAACAAATATAGTAGCTCTACGGCCGGAGTCACCTCTTCTTGGTGTAATTCATATGATATACAGCTTGCCAGCGCCACCCGAGGTGCACACAATTCAGTTGCCGTCTAGCACCCATAACCCAATGATGCCAGCAAAACGGCCACACGACACTGGAAGGATTAGTTTCAATGACAGCGATTTAGTTGGAGTGACCCACCCCCACACTGATCCCCTCATCATCGAGCTACGTGTAAACAGATTCACCATCGAGCGTGTTCTCGTTGACCAGGGCAGTACTTCAGAAAATAATGTATTACAAAACTTTTGTCAAACTTGGTTTTACCAATTCGAACCTGTCTCCGGCTGATTACCCGTTCTTCGGCTTCAATGCTAACCCGAAGTATCCTTTGGGCAAAATCACACTACCAGTACGGGCCGGCACCAGATTAGTAGACGTAGAATTTCTGGTTGTCAAGCTTCCTTCGCCGTATAATCTCATCATGGGCAGAACTTGGTTATATACGATGCAAGCCGTGCCAAGCACCTACCACAAATTACTTCGTTTTTCGACTGAATACGATATCGAACAAATTCGCGGCTCTTAGAAATCGGCGCAGGCATGCTATCTTCTAGCTACAGAGAGACAAAGGGAACAAGAAGTGCATTCAATTGAGGTACTGGATAGGGAGAGCCTCGAAGACATTGGGAGGATCCCAAGTGAAAAAGCAACCGAAGACCTGCATCGGGTCGAAATTGACGGAAGTCCTGACAAGTTCTTCATGATCGGCGCTTCCTTGGATAAAGTCGAATGGCAGGAGTTGGTAGCCTTCTTACTCGGCAAAATTGATGTATTTGCATGGTCCCCATATGAGATGCCAGGAGTGGATCCATCAGTGCCCCAACACTGCTTGAACGCTGATCCGAAATGTAAGCCAATTATTCAGAGAAGCCGGCGGTCAGCTGCGGAGCATACTTCGGCCGTCGTTGAAGAAGTAGATCGGTTACTTGACGCCGGGGTGGTTCGCGAAGTAACCTATCCTACATGGTTGTCCAATACTGTGGTCATAAAGAAAAAGAATGGCTCTTGGTGTGTCTGTGTAGATTTCACAGACTTGAACAAAGCTTGTCCCGAGGACTATTTTTCCTTGCCCAGAATAGACCAACTCGTAGATGCAACGACACATCATCAACGCATGAGCTTCTTGGATGCCTACAGGGGCTATCATCAAATTGCCACATATCCGGAGGATCAAGAAAAAACCGCATTCCTCATCCTAAAAGGAACCTATTGCTACAAGGTCATGCCTTTTGGGCTGAAGAATGCGGGGATAACTTATCAAAGACTAATGACTTCCATGTTCAAGGAACAAATCGACCGTTCCATAGAAGTATACATTGACGATATGGTGGTCAAATCCAAGGAAAAACACGGCCATCTAGCTGATTTGGCAGAGACATTTGGCATTTTTCGAAAGTACAAGATGAAATTGAACGCTTCCAAGTGTGGATTCGGCAAATTCCTTGGCTAGATCGTTAACCACCGTGGAATCGAAGCCAATCGGAGGCAAATCACGGCAATTCTAGAGCTTGGATCCCCTCGATCAGTCAAAGAGGTTCAGAAGCTGATGGGAATGGCCGCCGCGCTTAACAGGTTTATCAGCCGTTCCACAGATCGCTGTCGAGAATTCTTTTACACACTTGGGCAAGGCAGAGCATTTGATTGGACCCCCGAGTGCTAGGCCACTTTAGATGGCCTGAAGTCTTATCTCCGATCAGTACCACTCTTGGCAACACCTGCGGTCGACGATCCGCTTATTCTGTATCTGGCAGTATCCGACCGGGCGGTCAGCGCCGTACTGTTAAGGGAAAAACTTGGGGAGCAGCGACCAGTTTACTCTGTGAGCAAAGCTATGGCCGACGCTGAAACACGTTACCTTCCATTAGAAAAGCTTATCCTTGCTCTCGTCATGGCTGCAAGAAAACTGAAACACTACTTTCAGGGGCATACCATTGGGGTACCAACGAAATATCCCCTCCGGTCAGCACTCCGCAGCGCGGAAACGTCGGGGCGCGTCTCGAAATGGGCTCTTGAACTCGGCCAATATGATATCCAGTTTCTACCTAGAACTTCCATCAAAGGGCAAGTGCTTGCCGACTTTATAGCCGAATTCACAGGATCCCTCGCCGACTTTAAGTCTGATCAAGTGCAAACTAAGCCCAACTGGAGAATGTATGTTGGCGACGTTTGGCAGATGTATTGTGACGGGTAATCCAACCAACGTGGCAGTGGGGTTGGCATAGTAATCATGACCCCCGAAGGGGTAATAATCGAACAGGTCGTCAAATTGGGATTCGACGCATCGAACAATGAGGCCGAATACGAAGCACTGTTAACCGGCCTGCGAAATGCACTTCACCTCGGTGCGCGGCGTCTGCTTGTTTTCTGTGACTCACAGCTAATGATCAACCAGTTGAAAGGGGAATATGCAACCAAAAATGACCGCATGACCGCCTATATAAAAACGACGAATTCTTTACTAGCGAAATTTGATCACCACGAACTAAATCAAATAACCCGGGATCAGAACACGCATGCAAACGCCTTGGCTTGCTTAGCCTCTTCTGTCAACTCAGAAATTAGGCGGACAATCGAAATAGGGTTCGTCCCTGAGCCGAGCATTGCCTCTTCAGAATTAGTTCAGGTCAACGTTATCGAACCGGGTCCGAGTTGGATGGACCCTATCGCCGCATTCCTATCTTCAGAGCAACTCCTGATGGATAAGAAAAGAAGCACACAAAGTACGAAACAAAGCCCTCCGATACTACTTGGATCCGCAGGGGAAGCTCTACAAAAAAATCTCTCTCTGTGTCGTACTTAGAGTGTGTTCACCCCGATAAAATCGAGGAACTTTTGTCTAAAATACATGAAGGCAATTGTGGTGCCCATTCGGGCGGATGTTCTTTGGCTCATCACGCCGTGTCGCAGGGGTACTATTGGCCGACCATGTGAACCGATGTCGAGTGTTATGTCAAGAAATGTGGTCAATGCCAAAAGTTTTCCTCCTTAACTCATCTGCCAGGCAAGGAGTTAAATTCTATCACTAGTCCTTGGCCATTCGCTCAATGGGAGCTTGATATTGTTAGACCGTTACCACGAGCCCTAAGCAACAGGCGATTCCTAATTGTTGCGACGGATTATTTCACAAAATGGGTCGAAGCGAAGGCACTAACACATATTCGAGATTTCGACGTTAAGCGTTTTGTATGGAAAAACATCATAACAAAGTTCGGCATACCACGAGCACTTGTTTTTGACAACAGTACCCAGTTTGATTGTGGTGTGTATCGAGAATTGTGCAACTTTTATGATATTCGGCCCTACTTTTTCTCGCCGGCTTACCCCCAAGGCAATGGTCAAGCGGAGGCTACCAACAAGGTTATTTTGGACGGCATCAAGAAAAGGCTGGAGAAAGCTAAAGGCAGATGGGTCGAAGAGTTGCCCAGTGTGCTGTGGGCTCATCACACTACTCCGCGGCGATCCACTGGCAAAATGCCGTTTGCTCTATGCTTCGGAACCCAGGCAATCATCCTTCCCAACCTTGAAATCGAAGGTTTTTGACATAGGCTGAAATGACATGATGTTGGCCTTGTACTTGACTCTAATTAAAGAACGCCGAGACCGTGCCCTTACTTCCATGGCACGGTACCAGCAACATCTCGCTAAGTCGTATAATCAACATGTTCAGATACGCCGTTATACACCAGGAGAATTGGTCCTCAAGAAAGTGCTTCCCACTACTAGGAATCCGGCTGATGAAAAATTGGGTCCTAACTGGGACGGCCCATATCAGATTGACTCAATCGCAGGGACAGGGGCATATCGGCTCAAAGATGTGGATGGAAGAAGCTTGCCGCGTCCGTGGAATTCCATACACTTGCGCAAATTTTATCATTAAGTTAACTTGTACGGCACGGCAGCTTGTTTTGATTTTACGCCGTGTATATCTTTCTTTTTTCAATACAATGTTCTCTCTTGCCCAGTGAGTTCTGGCTGTGTGAGAAAGCCTCCGAATTCGAAGCGTCCTTCATGGAAATCACGATTGGCCAACACAAAAAGCCTCCGAATTCGGAGCGCCCTTTGTGAATGACACGTTTGGGCCTAATAAGCCTCTGAATTCGGAGTGCCCTTCGTAGAAGTCATGATTGGCCAACACAAAAAGCCTCTGAATTCAAAGCGCCCTTCGTGAATGACACGTTTAGGCCGAATAAGCCTCCGAATTCGGAGCGCCCTTTGTGGAAGTCACGATTGGCCAACACAAAAAGCCTCCGAATTCGAAGCGCCCTTCATGAATGATACGTTTAGGTCAAATAAGCCTTCGAATTCAAAGCGCCCTTCGTGGAAGTCACAATTGGCCAACACAAAAAGCCTCCGAATTCGGAGCGCCCTTCGTGAATGACACATTTGGGCCAAATAAGCCTCCGAATTCGGAGTGCCTTTCATGGAAGTCACGATTGGCAAACACAAAAAGCCTCCGAATTCAGAGCGCCCTTCGTGGAAGTCACAATTGGCTAACACAAAAAGCCTCCGAATTCGGAGCGTCCTTCGTGAATGATACGTTTGGGCCGAATAAGCCTCCGAATACAGAGCGCCCTTCGTTGAAGTCGCGATTGGCCAACACAAAAAGCCTCCGAATTCGGAGCCCCATCTGCAAATGACACGTTAGGGCCAAATAATCCTCCGAATTCAGAGCTCCTGTTGAGAATATTATGATTGACAAACGTAAGCGCGATTGACGTAAAGTAGAAAACGTAACTTAATCTACAAGCATTGATCAAAATAAACATATAGACATTTCGAATAATAAGTTTTATTTAATACATCATGAGTAGATGCTTTACATAAAAATGAAACAATGTACATCAAAATTATTTGACTCCCTCCTCATCATCAGTCTTCTCAGCATCGAAAGCCTTGAATGGAAAAGTATAACTCTGATACAAGGGTGACGCCGGATCAACGCCCGTGGCCTGGAGCGCCTTAATTCATCTATGCTTAAATCCACAATTTTCGCATCGACAGACTTCCTCGACTAGTTTTTCCTTCGTCTTGTCTATTCAAATTTTTCAGCCGTCATAGAAGCCTTTTTCATAAGACTTGGCCTTCGCAGATTCTATTGCGAACATACTCGCCGTTTCTCGATCGGCAATCGCGTGATCCAGAATTCGGCGGTTTACTCGCTCCGCAATAATCGGATTCACTTGACTCGCCGAATGCATCTCAGAGGTGTTAGCTTTCTTTAGCTCATTTTCGGCCTTCTCCACGTGGGCTTGCAAGCTCTAAATGTGAGCATCCCTTTGCTCTATCTCCCTTCGCGCGGCACGAAGACGCATGCCGATTTCATAGACGGTATACAAACCCTTTACTGCCTCATAAACGCCCTCCCGAAAAACTTCATAGTCAGCCCGGCCGACCATGGATTGCTGAACTTCTCGCGGAAAAATCTGTCTGTCGAGCGAACTTGACTGCTACATTTGGGTCGCGGATAATGGAATCCGCTTCCGTCAACGAACACCAAAAAACTCAACAGGCGCAATGTCGCACTGGTTTCTTTTCTCGAGCGAGGGGAGTTACCTTATTGCTGTTTTTCCTTTCTGGGTGACCTACTTCGATGACGTGGGGAATGACGCTTCTCACACTCCCTCGACGTTCTACTCCCCGTGCGCGTAGGCTCGCCACCTTGATTCATCTCTGCGTCCAGTTCCGCCAGTGTTCTACATTTCCCTTTGCTATTGAAGAATAGTCTTCTTGCCATCCACAATCGTCCACACTACTTTTTTCCTTTCCCAATTTGTTGGATTTAAACACAACAATGGCACCTCCGTGCACGCAACCCCCACCCCCTTTATTCATTACGGGTGTAGCACTCCCGAGGCGCTCTCATCAATGCTTGCTTTCAAGGCCCTGCGCCGATAAGTTCATGTGACCTAGCCAATCCTTGAACACAGATATTCGGCGTTCCAGTTCAGTCATTAGCTGGGGCAAGGGCAGATTCGTTAATCTTGTTAGACTTATTTATTTTGATGATTTTATTTAATTATGTTTTAATTTATTTGAAAGAGAAAAATAGAATCCAAAATTTATTTTGATGATTTATTTGAAAGAGAAAAATAGAATCAAAATTTATTTTGTCCCATTATTTCTCACCTAAACCTTTATCCTAAATGTTGTTAGAATGTATTTAATATTTGATTAAATCAGGAGTTCAAACAGTCCAAAACAAAGGTTCAAACAGCCTAGCACAGCAGTAGACCAAAAGGTTCAAAAGGTTTAAGTGGAAGATATTCAAATTAGTAATGATGGAAGTATAACGGCTATAAACGACTATAAAGGTTCAAAAGGCCAAAAGATTCAAAAGGTTCAAGTGGAAGATATTCAAATTGGTAATGATGGAGTGGAAAATATTCAAATTGGTAAATGGCTATAAATTCAAATGACTACAACAGCTATAAACGGCTATAAATTCAAATGAATACAACGACTATAAACGGCTACAATTTTCATTATATATACCAAAGCCTCTAATGTAAACAAGTTACAAAAAATCTGAAAATATTCTTTGATCTATAATCACTCACATCTATTCTCAGAAATTATACACTGAGCCTATAGCTTTAAGCCCATCTTTCCTGTGTGAGATTTATAGAAAAAGCAGAGCTTCATTTTTATATCTATCTTTGAGAGATAATTCTTGTAGCTTTCTGTGAAAGCAAAAACACTTTCTTTTCAACCTTGTAAGAGTGTAGTACACTCAGTGTTCTTGACTTAGAAAGTCTGTTGTGGAGAAAGTGATTTGGAAATACTCTTCTGATCCTGGGGAACGTTAATGATCCTCAACTAGTTACCTGAAAAAGAATTAACACTCCGGTCGGGGGTGCCGGAATTAGCACTCCGACGGGCAAGTCAGTCTCTACACTCTGAATTACTTGTATTTTAAGTTAAGTGTAATAGTTCTCACATACCTTTCTTCGTCTGTTGTTCCTTTATTTATACTCGTTTCCTAGGTCTCGGGGCCTGGCCCATTTTTCACTCATTATCCACTTATTTACTCGGCTCCATAGTTCAATAGATACTCGACCTACCTATTGCATTCGGCCTCCTGATCGTGCAGGATGGAGCCAAATAATATCTGTCTCCCAGAGTGTACGCTTCTGATTCTGCCAATTATTCGGCTCCCACAATTGCCCCCCAAACTCCCCATTGACGGTGGTGAATTGGTGTGTTTGGTTTCAAATTTGAAAAGTCAAGAGGGACAAAAGTTAGGCAGCTTCACCTATCCCAATGTGAATGTCAGAACGCACACGCCTTTCAGTCATCATTATACTTTCCCGCCTCATTCGTGCATCTTTCGCATTTAATACGATTTGAAACTCCAGTCCCTTCGAATGCATGCTTTTTCAAATATTTTAGCCTCCTGGATTGCCAGTCGGTATCCCTTCTCTGACTTGCGTCTTCTGCAACTTCTCCCCGTCTCTCCTTGTCTCCTTTGCCTCTTGTAAGTTTTCTTCTCTTCTCTTTGTAATCCTATTTTCCGTGTTTATTTTAGATTTGGCATACCCTTGAGTCCTCACTAGAATGGCTAAGCACTTGAAAGACCTCTTTTTCGAGGGTCGTATTTCGAGGTTTCGATGACATTTTTCTATCCCTGATGATGTCCACCTATCTCTAGTGACAGACAATACTCTTGATATGGAGAGGGGAGATCAAAATACAGTCGTCTTTCCTCTCCTGTCCATTGCGGAGGGCGGAGTCCGTTTTCCCCTACACCCGTTCCTTGGGGCCGTCTTCCGCCATTGGGGTTTGATTCCTTCCCAACCTAATGTGAATTTTTTTCAAATCATCATGGGAATTACAGAGTTGAATTGGTGCCTTAGGATCAACCTTGGCATTCCGGCCATTCGGCACTGCTATGCTTTAGCCAAATCCTCTGGTTGGCTCGGGCACTACTTTCTCAGGGCCAAGGACACTGACCACCACTTGGTAACCATGCTTGCCAGCTTTGGCAAATGAGTTGATGATGTGATGGTCAATGTTCATGGCAACTGGGAATTCAGTGAAGGCGAAGATCGCCTAGACCCTATACCCAGACGGAGGGGCGAACCAGGTTGTCGTATAACTCGTGTTTATTGATCTTTCTTTTACTCGGCTTTTTCTCCCAGTCTAATCCTTTGTTTATGCAGGCAATAAGTTGAAGAAGATTTTGACTTCGGCCGACGAGGCAGTCCTTGCGGAAATTAAGACTGCACTCAAGTATTTTGGCTGTCCAAACATACAGAAGTAAGGGAGAGCTGCCTATATACTCCTGCGATACGAGCCTACTTATATTACGTTCTCGGCCGCGGATGACATTCCGATCCCAACCGGCGAATAACATCTTACGGCTCTTGTCTTCCCCAGCTTCAAGACCCTTAGGCAAATTGGTTTTGAAGCATCTGATTCGGAGCGGGACGTAGAGCCGGTGGTCGAGGTAGTTGCCGATCCAATGAGAGAGTTCACTGCGGAGGCCGAAGAGGTCGACGAGGCTCTAAACTCAGCGTTTGAAGCAGTCGGTCTTAACCAGCCTAACTCACCATCCACTTCAGGTCGGGGGGAGTTTCCCTTTAGAGATATTTTTACTGGTTTAGAAGATCTATCTGGCTCCTATTCCGAGGGTATGGCGAAGGAATCTATTTCTCAACTGGCACGAAAAAAGAACGCTGAGCGTTTGGCCGCCCGTCAGAAGGCCAAGGCTGTTACTTCCAAAGCTGCCCTCCCTGAATCATCCGAGCCTATTGTGGTTGTTGAAACGGCTCAAATTGTTTCTGTTGAGATGGAACGGTCAATTGAATGTTTGACTCCAGAGGCTGATAAGGGTAGGGAAAAACGACCAGCCGATTTTGAGGCCGTCTCTGAAGAAATCCCAGCTGAAAAACGGCCGCGCTTGGAGAAGTCGGACGTGGTTGTTCCTTTTGTGGTTTAGCAGAAGATAAAAAACGTCCCGATCTCCTCTGACGCATTGGCTTTGAAAGACCCGGCCGTGGCGTTGAGCCTAGCTTCGTCGGTCTCGTTGCCGGCTAACAAAGCGGCTTTCCGCTCGGAGCCGGACGTGTTAGCAATTGCATTGGCCGCTCAGACAGCTCTTCTGGTATATATCTTGATCTTATCTTTTGCGTTTTTACGTATATTTGTTTTGGTTTTAATTTTCTGTTTTACAGACAGTCAGCAGGATAGCCGAGATAAGGCAACGTCAGCGCGATGTCGTCGAAGAAATCGGCCGTTTAAGATCGGAGGTGGAGAGCGAAAGGAGTAGGACTAACTTTGAGGCGGCAAGGGCGACGATGGAGAGTGCAAGGGCGGAGGCCGAAATAGAGAGAGCGAAAAATGCTAAAGAGCAGAGATTGGTCGCCGAGCAAAGGGAAAGCGCGAGCGATGAAGCGCTCAAGGTAGCGCAAGAGGTGATTGCTAGGCTGGAGAACGAATTGGAAGACTTGAAGAAGGCAAAAGAAAAAGCCGACTCCGAGACTTCCAAGGTGTACGAGGCTGGGCAAGGCGCCGCCCTTGCAAGCTATGTGGAGGAAGTTCCTAAATTTGAAAACCAGGGATTCAAGCGCGGCTGGCTCAAAGCCCTTGCTGCTGCAAATGTGACATTGGAAATACCAATTCCATATGAGCAAGTGGACATCGAGCCGCTGGAGTCTGACCCCGAGGACCCTGAGGATTGATTTAGGACGACACACTGGTTGTTTTTGCCTAGGATTTTCAATGTATTTTATTTTATTTTATTTTATTTTTGCTCAGGGTGATCTTCATGTATAAAGTGATACTTTGTCTGTATTCAGTTTATTAATGAAATTTTCCCTTGTTTTGTGTTATTCCTGTACTTAATTGAATTAATAGACAATTATTCTGTTAAAAAGACGGATGATTCAAAAGTTGGGAGATATTCGTGATTCAGATTTAAGGAATCTACCCTTGCGCCAGCCAGTGCATGAGCTTCATAAGCCGAATAGGACTCGTTCATGGAATGGCTGTGGCATAAATCGATCGGCACTAGGTTTAAATACTTGGCCGACCAGATTAATAAATCTGCCCTTGCCCTAGCCAGTGCATGAGCTTCATAAGCCGAATAGGACTCGTTCATGGAATGGCTATGGCATAAATCGATCGGCACTAGGTTTAAATACTTGGCCGATCAGATTAATAAATCTACCCTTGCCCCAGCTAGTGCATGAGCTTCATAAGCCGAATAGGACTCGTTCATGGAATGGCTGTGGCATAAATTGATCAGCACTAGGTTTAAATACTTGGCCGATCAGATTAATAAATCTACCCTTGCCCCAGCCAGTGCATGAGCTTCATAAGCCGAATAGGACTCGTTCATGGAATGGTTGTGGCATAAATCGATCGGCACTGGATTTAAATACTTGGCCGATCAGATTAATAAATCTGCCCTTGCCCCAGCCAGTGCATGAGCTTCTTAAGCCAAATAGGACTCGTTCATGGAATGGCTATGGCATAAATTGATAGGCACTGGGTTTAAATACTTGGCCGACCAGATTAATAAATCTGCCTTTGCCCCAGCCAATGCATGAGCTTCATAAGCTGAATAAGACTCGTTCATGGACTCGTTCATGGAATAAATCCCTTTGGCTTAAGGGCTTAAGGCCAAGGGATTTGGCTGACTCGAGAAGAGAGCCATTGATTGTTTGAATTAGGGGATTTGCCCTGGTCGGGGGTGAAGCTGGAAAGCCGAAAGACGGCGGCTTACAGAATGCGTGCATTAATGAGGTCGCCTCGGGAACGCGGTGCGCCCATGAATTATTTAGAGAGAGGGTTGTGTCCAAACAAAACTCAACCCTGCATGAGGAACTAAACAAAACTCAACCCTGCAGCGAAGAGTGAATGTCTAGCAGATTATTTTTCAATAGCAAAGGCGAAGGCAAGACACTAGCGGAGCTGGACTCGATGAATCAAGGTGGCGAACTTCCCCGAATGGGGCCTAGAGCATCTGCTGAGCATGAGAGGCGTCATTCTCCTCGTCGACGAAGCAGGTCACCTAGAAGGGAGAAACGCCAATGGGGCAGTTCCCCTCGTCCGCGCAGCGAAGCCAGTGGGCCACCACGCCCATTGAGCTTTGCAGTTTTTGTCGATAACAAACCGATGACGGAGGCGGATTCAATCATCCGAGATCCAAATGTGGCAGTAGAATTTGCCCTACAGATTTTTCTGCCAGAAGTTCAGCAGTCGATGGTTGGTCGACGAGACTTCGAAGTGTTCCGAGAGAGCATTCATGGGGCGGTGAAGGGGCTGTACACCTCCTACGAAATTGGTATGCATCTTCGTGCTACTCGACGGGAGATAGAGCAGAAGGATAAACGCATTCGAAGCCTAGAAGCTTGCGTGGAGAAGGCCGAGCGTGAGTTGAGAAAGGTCAAGGCTGGTGGGGAGTAGTCGGCTGGAAAGTCTAACCCGATCGTGGAAGAAAGGGTGACACAACAGCTAATAGGTCATGCGCTCGCTGATCGGGATACGGCTAGCATGTTTGTGATTGAGTCCGCCAAGGGTAGGGCTTACGAAAAAGGCTTCCATGAACGCCGGAAGGTCGGAATAGAAAAAACCAAGGAAAATCTTGCCGAGAAGGTCTGCCGATGCAAAATCGGGGATTTCGGCATGGGTGGATCGAGGCACTGAAGGCCGCAGATACCCTCCGTGCAGCAGGTGTTTAGTCGGCTTCACCGTTATATCATCGCTGCAATCTTCCCTTCGATGCGTACGAGATAAAGAAGAGTGACGATGAGGGTGGCGCCGCATAAACTTTTATGTGAAAATAAATACATTTTGTATTTATTTATTGTTTAATTAATAATGTATTCGAAAGTAGTTTAATGAGGACATATATTTGTTAGAATGTTTTTGTTGTTGTAACAACTATTTTATGAGTGGATTTAATCATGATATTATGATCTTTTTATTCCAACTGTGATAGTATGAAATTATACTTGTTTGATAAAATGACCATGACCATGAAAATATACTTAGTTGGCCGAAACGTAAATTGCGCAAGGTGCTGTGAATTCGGCCCAAACATATGGATACGGCTCTACGGATTCGGCCCAAACATATGGCCAATCGTGACTTCCACGAAGGGCGCTCCGAATCTGGAGTCTTAATCAGCCCAAAGGTGTCATGCACCAATGGGGCTCCGAATCCGGAGTATTAATCGGCCCAAGGGTGTCATCGATGGGGCTCATGCACCGATGGGGCTCCGAATCTGGAGACGGCCAGTCGTGACATCCACGAAAGGCGCTCCGAATCTGGAGGCTTAATCGGCCCAAAGGTGTTATGCACCAATGGGGTTCCGAATCTGGAGTCTTGGCCAATCGTGACATCCACGAAGGGCACTCCGAATCCAGAGTCTTAATCGGCCCAAGGGTGTCATGTACCAATGGGGCTCCGAATCTGGAGTCTTGGCCAATCGCAACATCCACGAAGGGCGCTCCGAATCCGGAGTCTTAATCGGCTCAAAGGTGTCATGCACCAATGGGGCTCCGAATCTGGAGTCTTAGTTGGCCCAAAGGTGTCATGCACCAAAGGGGCTCCGAATCCGGAGACTTATCTTGGCCAATTGTGACATCCACGAAGGGCGCTCCGAATCTGGAGTCTTAATTGGCCCAAAGGTGTCATGCACCAATGGGGCTCCGAATCCAGAGGCTTATTTTGGCCAATCGTGATATCCACGAAAGACGGTCCGAATCTGGAGGCTTAATTGGCCCAAAGGTGTCATACACCAATGGGGCTCCGAATCCGGAGACTTTATTTGGCCAATCGTGATATCCACGAAGGGCGCTCCGAATCCGGAGGCTTAATCGGCCCAAAGACGTCATACGCCGATGGGGCTCCGAATTCGGAGGCTTTATTTGGCCAATCGTGATATTCACGAAGGGCGCTCCGAATCCGGAGGCTTAATTGGCCCAAAGACGTCATGCGCCGATGGGGTTCCGAATTCAGAGGCTTTATTTGGCCAATTGTGATATCCACGAAGGGTGCTCCAAATCTGGAGGCTTTTATCGGAACACCTTTGAACTAGATTTTGAAGTGAGTAAATAGGGATCTTTGCATTACAGAAAATGAGATATACATGGTGAACCATTCAGAACAAGTATCATGCCCCACAAGTTAGGTCAATGATAAAATTTGCGTAAATGCGTGGAATTCCAAGGCCATGGCAGACTCCTTCCTGACATGTCTTTGAGCCAATATGCCCCTACTTCTGCGATCGAATCAATCTGATAGGGGCCGTCCCAGTTAGGACCCAATTTTCCATCAGCCGATTTCTTGGCAGTTGGAAGTACCTTCTTCAGGACCAACTCTCTTGGTGTGTAGCGGCGTAGCTGAACACGTTGATTATATGACTTGGCAAGCTACTGCTGGTACCGTGCCATGGATGCAAGGGCACGGTCTCTTCGTTCTTCGATCAGAATCAAATCCAAAGCCAGCATCATGTCGTTTCGGCCCATATCAAAAACTTGAGATTTCAGGGTTGAGTGCCTGATCTCTAGGGATACGATTGCCTGGGTTCCAAAGCATAGAGCAAACGGCGTTTCTCTAGTAGATCGCCTCGGCATAGTTCAATGAGCCCACAATACACTTGGCAATTCTTCGACCCATTTGCCTTTAGCTTTCTCCAGCCTCTTCTTGATGCCGTCCAAAATGGATTTATTAGAGGCTTCAGCTTGACCATTGCTTTGTGGATAAGCCGTCGTAGAAAAGTAAGGCCGGATACCATACTTGCTGCACAGCTCTCAGTAGACGCCACAATCAAACTGGGTGCCGTTGTCTGAGATAAGAGCTCTTGAAATGCCGAATCGTGTTATGATATTTCTCCATACAAAGCGCTTAACATCAGCATCTCGAATGTACGTTAATGCCTCCGCTTCGACCCATTTTGTGAAATAATCTGTCGCGACGATCAAGTATCGCTTGTTCCCCGAGGCCCTTGGCAATGGTCCTACGATATCAAGTCCCCACTGGGCGAACGGCCAAGGACTGGTAATGGAGCCTAACTCTTCAGCAGGCAGATGGGTTAACGGGGAGAACTTCTGGCACTGTTCATATTTCTTCACATCGCATTCGGCATCAGATCTCATTGTCGGCCAGTAATGCCCCTATGTTATAACTCGATGGGCCAAAGAGCGCCCGCCAGAATGGGCACCACAACTGCCCTCATGTATTTCAGTCAGAAACTCTTCGACTTTGTCCGGGTGTATACATTCCAGGTATGGAGCAGAAAGGAATTTTTTATAAAGCCTTCCTTGCGAATCCAAGTAGTATCACAGGGCTTTGTTTCGCAGCTTGTGCACTTCTTTTTTGTCCGTTGGGAGCTGTTCAAAAGACAGGAATGCAGCAATGGGGTCCATTCAACTCGGTCCTGACTCTATGACATTGACCTGGATTTCCTCTGAAGGGCCAATGCTCGGCTCTGGGATGAAACCTACTTCGATGATCCATTTAATATCTGAGTTGATAGCGGAGGCTAGGCAAGCTAGGGCATCTGCATGTGTGTTCTGGTCACGTGTTATCTGATTCAATTCATGATGGTCAAATTTAGCCAGCAAGACGCTAGCCGATTTCATGTAAGCCGCCATACGGTCGTTTTTGGCTGCGTACTCCCCCTTTAGCTGATTAATCACCAATTTTAAATCGCAAAATACCAGCAAACGCCGAGCACCCAGAAGGTGTGCATTCCTCAAACCGGCCAGAAGGGCTTCGTATTCGGCCTCGTTATTTGATGCTTCGAAGCCGAGTTTGACGGCCTGCTCAATTATTGCGCCGTCGGGAGCCATGATTACTACTCCGGCACTGCTGCCTCGTTGATTGGATGATCCATCACAGTACAACTGCCAAATGTCCCCAACATAGATTCTCCAGTTCGGCTTAGGTCGAATTTCATCAGACTTGAAATCGGCAAGACCCCCGGTAAATCCAGCTACAAAGTCGGCAAGCACCTGCCCCTTGATTGAGGTTCTAGGTAGAAATTGAATGTCGTACTGGCTGAGTTCAAGAGCCCACTTTAAAACACGTCCTGATGCTTCCGCACTGCGTAGTACTGATCGGAGGGGGTAATCTGTTAGCACCCAGATGCTGTGCCCCTAGAAGTAATGCATCAGTTTTCTTGCCGCCATGACTAAGGCTAGGATGAGTTTCTCCAGCGGCAGGTAGCATGTTTCGGCATCGACCATTGCCTTGCTCACATAATACACTGGCCGCTGCTCCCCCAGCTCTTCCTTAATCAGTACGGCGCTGAAGGCCCGGTTAGAAACTGCCAGATACAAGATGAACGGGTCGCCTGTCGAGGGTGTTATCAAGAGGGGAACTTATCGAAGGTAGGTTTTGAGACTGTTGAAAGCGGCTTCGCACTCGGCGGACCATTCGAAAGACTTTCCCTGCCGTAATGTATGGAAGAAGTGTCGGCAGCGATCTGTAGATCGACTGATGAACTTGTTGAGTGCGGCAGCCATCCCCATCAACTTTTGAACCTCTTTTACCGAACGAGGGGAGCCGAGTTCCAAGATTGCTGTGATTTGCCTCGGGTTGGCCTCGATTCCTCGGTGGTTGACAATGTAACCCAAGAACTTGCCAGAGCCGATCCCAAACGCACATTTAGAAGCATTCAGCTTCATTTTGTATTTGCGTAGAATGCCGAATGTCTCCTCCAGATCGGCTATATGATTCTGCTCTTCTTTGGATTTGACCACCATGTCGTCAATGTATACTTCCATAGTGTGGCCGAGTTGCTCTTTGAACATGGTGGTGACAAGTCTCTGGTAAGTTGCCCCTGCATTCTTCAGCCTAAAAGGCATAACCTTGTAGCAATAGGTTCTTCTTGGGGTGAGGAATGCAGTCTTGTCTTGGTCTTCCGGATGCAAGGCAATTTGATGGTAGCCTCTGTTGGTATCGAGGAAGCTCATGCGCTGATGACGTGCTGTGGCATCTACCAGTTGGTCTATCCTTGGGAGAGGAAAACAATCTTTGGGGCAGGCTTTGTTTAGGTCCGTGAAATCAACGCAGACTCGCCAGGTCCCATTCTTCTTCTTCACAACCACAGTATTAGAGAGCCATGTAGGGTAGGTCACTTCCCTGATTGCCCCGGCGTCAAGCAACCGGTCAACCTCTTCAACAACTGCGGCAGTGTGCTCTGCGGCTGATCGCCGGCTTTTCTGAATGATCGGCTTGCATTTAGGGTCAACATTTAAACGGTGTTGCGAAACAGACGGATCTACACCCGGCATCTCATATGGAGTCCACGCAAATATATCAAGGTTGCCGAGCAGGAAGGAAATTAGCTCCTGTCGGTCGACTTGATTGAGGGAGGCGCCGACCATGAAGAACCTGTCTGGGTTGCCGTTGATTTCAACTCGATCTAGGTCTTCCGTGGCCTTTTCATTTGGGAGCCGCCCAACGTCGTCGAGGCTCTCGCGATCTGTTACCTCAATAGAGTTCACTTGCAACTCCTTTGGCGTCTTTTGAGCAAGGAGATAACATGCTTGTGCCGATTTCTGAGAGCCACGGATTTGCTCAATGCCGCGTTCTGTGGGGAAGCGTAGCAGCTGATGATAGGTGCTTGGCACGGCCTGCATAACATGCAACCAGGATCGCCCCATGATGAGATTATACGGCGATGGCAGCCTGACGACCAAGAATTCCACATCCACTGTTCGAGAGCCCGCTCGGACTGGTAGTGTGATTTTTCCCAATGGGTATTCTGGATTGGCGTTAAAGCTAAATAATGGATAAGGAGCCAGAGAGATATCCGATTCTGAGAAGCCGAGTTTGGTGAATGTCTTGTAATACATAACCTCTAATGTGCTCCCTGGATCAATGAGTACGCGCTCAACGGTGAATCGGTTTACGCGTAACTCAATTATCAAGGGATCGATGTGAGGAAGTGTCACTCTGGCCAGATCTGAATCATCAAAAGAAATGCTTGCAGCTTCATGGGGCCGTTTAGCCGGAGTGAGTTGATTTTGAGGGTCGAGATTCGACTGAATCGTATGCACCGCGGATGAAATTGGCAGGCTGTATATCATGTGGATCACGCCGAGTGGAGGGGAATCCTGTCTCAAGGCTATTGCTTTGGTTGAGTTGCCCTTTCGGACGTACTGTTGTAGCCGACCATCCTGTACCAATTCCTCCAGGTGATCCTTCAATGCATAACAACTCTCAGTTTCATGGCCATGATCCTTGTGATACTCGCACCCGTCTTCGAGTGTCGGGAGGTCCCACCATCTTTGACGGCCACTTGAAGAACGGAAGATGTTGGATTTTGGACATGACCGTGCTGATTGGCTCTGACAACTCAGTATATTTCTTGTCGGCGCGCCTTGTGCGCCTGCTATCGACTTGCAGCTGTTCATTTGCTCGGTGGGAGCATTGGTCGCTTGATCGGCGAGAATCCCATCTCTTATCTCGTTTTGCCCGATGCCGTGGTTCAGGGCTCTGAGGTGCTACAGAATTTAACGGCTGAGCAATTTCAGCAGGAGCCGTCTTGTTGGTCAAATTTTCGGCTTTAACCCGCAAGGCATCATCTTCCACTTTACAGTATTCTTCAACTTTCTTCATCAACGACCAAACTGTTTTGGGGGGCCGTCTGGTCAAAGAGCTGCGGAGGGCACTGTCAGGATGCAGCCCCATCTTGAAGGCGGTGATGGCCATGGAGTCATTGCAAGCATCGTCTACCAGATTGAAACATTCCCAATACCATGCCGAGTAGGCTCGAAGGGTTTCCCCCGGTTGAATCTGCATTGCCCAGAGGGAATCGGCTTGCTTTGGCTGGACCTCATTAGTGATAAACCTTGCCCTGAAGGATTTTTGGAGTTGGTGGAAGCTTTTAATCGAAGCCGGCTCCAGTTTATAATACCACCTGACAGCTAGTGGTCCCAAACTGCTCGGAAATATTCTGCACATCAAAGCCTCGTCATCTGCATGCAGCGTCATGGCTTGCTTGTAATGGCGGATGTGATCGGTGGGGTCTGATTTACCGTCGTACAAGGTGAATGACGGTGCTTTGAATTTCTTGGGTAGCACTGCCTTTGCAATCCGTCGTACAAAGGGATCGTGTTAATCTTCATCTGAACTATTTCTTCTTCGCTTATGCCTTATACGAGGACTCTCTTCAGAAGAACTAGTAGTTTCAGGTTGCCCCTTCTTCTTGGGCTCCGGGGATAATGAGTCGGAGTCGCTATTAGTGTCACCTTGTCGGGCTCGAGGTCGTTGACCACCTGTCTTCAGAGGTCATTCCAGATTTAGGCGTATAGCTTGTTTGGACTTCGCCACTTCCGAGGCCAAATCTTGACGGAGACGTTTGTTTTCAGCGATCATGTTCTCCAACCTCTGTTCGTTTTGCTTTGCTTGTTCCATGATCGCCTGCATTGTCTCATGCTCCGAAGTCGAGGGTGAGGCGAAGTTCAAGGCACGTCTTGCGGCGATAGTCTCCGGTCCAAGCATGTTTGTTGGAGTGAGGTCGTCTCTTTGTGCGGTTTCGTCAGTGACTATCGGAGGGTCTTCTGTTACGCCCGCCATGGATGTATTTGAGTATTCCCACAGACGGCGCCAATTGTGGAGAAGTGATTTGGAAATACTCTTCTGATCCTAGGGGACGTTAATGATCCTCAACTAGTTACCTGAAAAAGAATTAACACTCCGGTCGGGGGTGCCGGAATTAGCACTCCAACGGACAAGTCAGTGTCTACACTCTGAATTACTTGTATTTTAAGTTAAGTGTAATAGTTCTCACATACCTTTCTTCGTCTGTTATTCCTTTATTTATACTCGTTTCCTGGGCCTCAGGGCCTGGCCCATTTTTCACTCATTATCCGCTTATTTACTCGGCTCCATAGTTCAATAGATACTCGGCCTACCTATTGCATTCGGCCTCCTGATCATGCAGGATGGAGCCAAGTAATATCTGTCTCCCAGAGTGTACGCTTCTGATTCTACTAATTATTCGGCTCCCACATCTGTGTAAAATCCGTGGAGGATTGCTCCATTTGTAAAGAGGTTGCTAGCACCCCTGTGAAGCTAGAAGATACCGGAAAATCTCAAGTGAAGCTTGAGGAGTGGACGTAGGCCGAGTTGAAGCCGAACCACTATAAATTTGTTTGTCTCTCTCTCCCTTATCTCTTTATTTTATTTTAAATTGCCATAGCTATATTTCACATTTTTACTGTGTTAAAATCATTAACTGACATAGTTGTTAAGACACTTGTTTTAATTATTTTTATTTCATTAGTTGTATTTATCTATTGTGCTAGTCATAATTTTTATTAAGTATTATTAATTTTAATTGTAAAAACCTAATTCACCCCCCTCTTAGGTTGTCTTTTGGGTAACAATTGGTATTAGAGCCTAGACTCTTGTGTTAGATTTAACCATCTAGGAGTTTCGATCCATGGCAACCTTAGCTGAAGGACAAGCCACAAATAGGCCACCATTGTTTGACGGAAACAACTATAGTCATTGGAAGGATAAGATGACCCTATACCTGCAAGCCACTGATTATGCCATGTGGATTATTATCACCAAAGGTCCAAAAATTCCTAGCAAATTAGTAGACAATATTAGTGTACCTAAAACTGAAGATGAATGTGATGAGAGAGATCATAAATTATTGCAAGCCAATGCTAAAGTCAAACTCACCCTTATTTGTGGATTAGACTCTAAGGAGTATAATAGAATTTCAAGTTGTGATTCAGCAAAAGAAATTTGGGACAAACTTGAGGTAACATATGAAGGTACAAACCAAGTGAAGGAATCTCGTATTGATATGCTTTGTTCATAGTTATGAATTTTTTAAAATGAATTCTGATGAATCTATTTCAAGTATGTTTACTAGATTTACTAAAATTTTAAACTCTTTGAAATCTCTTGGCAAAACTTATACTAACAGTGAGTTAGTGAGAAAAATTCTTAGGTGTTTACCAAAGAATTGGGAAGCAAAGGTCACGACCATTATAGAAGCCAAAAATCTCTCCACACTTGGATTGGATGAACTTATGGGTTCCCTTATGACTCATGAGATCATCATGAAAGGACATGAGGATGTTAAAAACAAAACGAAAAGTAGAATTGCATTCAAAGCCTCATCAAATGAAGTAGCCAACTTATGTCTCATGGCTCTTGAAGATGAAGACTCTACTCAAGATAAGGTAACTACTCTTTATGAAGAACTTGAAAGTGTATTCCATGAACTATCAAATGAATTTAGAAAAGTTTGTGCCAAAAATGATGTGTTGAAGAAATCTGTTGCATCTTTATCTATTAATGTAGAAGAATTAAAGAAATAAAAAATTATTTTGAAAAATGATTTTGATACTATCTCTAATGAGAAAACTACTTTAAAAAACAATGTTAATGATTTAACAAAAACACTTGAAAATTTTGTAAAAGGTAGAGATAATCTCAACATGCTTCTTGGAAATCAAAGATATGTTTTTGATAAAGCGGGTATTGGATATGACCCTATTAAGAAACAAAAGAATCTCAATACAATTTTTGAAAAGGCACCTCTCATGACACACCCTCATATTACTTGTGATTATTGTAGAAAGAAAGGCCATTATATATCTTATTGTCCATTCAAAAAGAATATGAACATGGGAATTAAAAAGATTTGGATTATTAAGGGATCTAACAAAGTAACCAAGAAGGACGCAAGAAATTATGGGTACCAAAAACCAATATTTGTTTGTCATCTTATAGGTTTGCTTTAAGTCCAAAGCTAAAGAAGGGAAGTGGTACCTTGATAGTCGATGTTCCAGACACATGATCGGAGATAAATCCTTCTTTACCAAACTATCATCGAAAGATGGAGGATTTGTTACTTTTGGAGACAACAAGAAAGGAAAAATCATCGGTATTGGTAACATCGGTATTTCTCCTAACCCTTCTATTGAAAATGTTTTACTTGTTGATGGACTTAAGCATAACCTACTTAGTATTAGTCAATTATGTGATAAAGGTAATCGAGTTATTTTTGATAAATCACATTGCACAATTGAAAGAACAAATGATCATAAAGCTTTATTCGTTGGTAATCGCCATGATAATATTTATGTTTTTCATCTTAATGATCTCTATGCTAGTGATGTTAAATGTTTATATGTTAATAATGAAAATAGTTGGTTATGGCATAGAAGACTTGGTTATGCTCATATGGATTTACTTGCTAAACTTTTGAGAAAGGATTTGGTCATTGGACTTCCAAAAATTAAATTTGAAAAAGATCATCTTTGTAGTGCTTGTTAACAAGGAAAACAAACTAAAACATCATTTAAATCAAAATCTCATATTTCCATAACTAGACCTTTATAACTATTGCATATGGATTTATTTGGTCCCTCAAGGATATCTAGTCTAGGTGGTAAACGTTATTGTCTTGTTATTGTTGATGATTATTCAAGATTTACATGGGTTATGTTTTTAGCACACAAAGATGAAACCTTTTATTATTTCACAAAACTCTGTCGTAGAATTCAAAATGAAAAAGGCTTTCTTATTACTAATATTCGAACCGACCATGGTAGAGAACTTGAAAATGAGAAAGTTGAATTGTTTTGTGATGAGCATGGTATTGGACATAATTTTTCAGCACCTAGAACTCCTCAACAAAATGGTGTAGTAGAAAGGAAGAATAGAACTTTAGAAGAGATGAGTAGAACAATGCTTTGCGAAAATAATCTTCCTAAATATTTTTGGGCCGAAGCCATTCACACCGCATGCTATATTTTAAATCGTGCATTAATTAGACCTATTCTCAAAAAGTCTCCTTATGAACTTTGGCATGATAGAAAGCCCAACATTAGTCACTTGCATGTTTTTGGTTGTAAATGTTTTGTGCATAATAATGGTAAGAATAACTTAGGTTAATTTTAATTCAAAATCTGATGAAGCAATTTTTCTTGGCTATTCCTTAACTAGCAAAGCTTATCGTATTTTTAATAAAAGAATTCTTGTTATGGAAGAATCTATACATGTGGCATTTGATGAAACTAACATCTCTGTTCAAAAGCAAATTGTTAGTGATAATATCGATTTGGAACCAAATGTGGAAGATTCAAGTATCGACAAAGAAGAGAACCAACCATGTAAGTGAACAAAGAGATTGAACAACCTATTCTCCCACCTCAAGAAGAAGGAGGAAACAATGATGATTTGCCAAGAGAATAGAAGTTTGTTCATAATCACCATAAGGATTTAATCCTAGGTGACCCTACAAAAGGTATTGAAACTCGCTATTCACTTAGAAATATTTGTAGTAACTTGGCTTTTCTCTCACAGATTGAGCCTAAAAACTTTCAAGAAGCCGAATGCGATGAACATTGGATGATAGCTATGCATGAAGAGCTTAACCAATTTGAGAGAAACAAAGTGTGAGAACTTGTGCCAAAACCTAAAGATCATACCATTATCGGTACCAACTGGATCTTTCGAAACAAGCTTGATGAATCCGGCACAATTATAAGAAACAAGGCTAGACTTGTTGCACAAGGATACAATCAAGAAGAAGGTATTGATTTCGATGAAACCTTTGCTCTGGTTGCTAGATTAGAAGCCATTCGCATGTTACTTGCATTTGCATGTTTTAGAGATTTCAAACTTTATCAAATGGATGTAAAAAGTGTCTTTCTTAATGGTTTATAAATAAGGAAGTTTATGTTAAACAACCCCTAGGTTTTGAAGATCATGCTTTTCCAAATCATGTTTTTAAACTATCAAAAGCTTTATATGGTTGACACAAGCACCTCGTGTATGGTATGAACGATTAAGTAAATTTTTGATTGAAAATAATTTTTCTAGGGGAACGATTGACACAACACTTTTTGTTAAAACGAAAAATGATGATTTACTTATTGTGCAAATATATGTGGATGACATTATATTTGGTGTTACTAATGAAATCTTGTGTAAGGAATTTGCTAAGTGTATGCAAGGTGAGTTTGAGATGAGCATGATGGGAGAGCTAAATTATTTCCTTGGGCTTCAAATCAAACAATGTAAGGAAGGAATTTTTATCAACCAAGCTAAGTACACAAAAGAACTACTCCAAAAGTTTGGTATGTATGACTCAAAAATAGCTGGAACACCTATAAGCACATCCATTAAGCTAGACAAGGATGAAAAAGGTAAGTCCACTGATCAAACAAAATATCAAGGTATGATCGGCTCACTTCTTTATTTAACCGCAAGTAGACTCGATATTATGTTTAGTGTTTGTATGTGTGCTAGATATCAATCAAATCCTAAGAAATCACATCTCAGTGCTGTTAAAAGAATTTTTAGATATCTTGTTGGCACTCAAAATTTGAGACTGTTTTATCCTAGAGGTGTTGCATTTGATTTAATTAGTTACTCGGATGCTGACTTTGCCGGATGCAAACTTGATAGAAATAGCACCAGTGGCACTTGTCACTTTCTTGGTAACTCATTAGTATCTTGGTTTAACAAAAAACAAAATTTTGTTGCTTTATCAACGGCCGAAGCTAAATATATAGCTTCCAGAAGTTGTTATGCCCAAATACTTTGGATGAAACAACAATTGGAGGACTTTGATTTGCATTATGATCATATCCCTATTAAATGTGATAATACTAGTGCCATCAATTTAAGCAAAAATCCAGTTCAACACTCACGAACAAAACATATTGAAATTCGACATCATTTTCTAAGAGATCATGTTCAAAAAGGGGATATTGTACTTGAATTTGTAAAAAACGACAAGCAATTGGAGGATATTTTCACAAAACCCCTAAGCGAGGATCGCTTCAATTTTATTCATGGTGAGCTTGGAATGTCGATTTCTACTTAAAAAGTTTTGTTATGACTGTGAAACTTGAATTTTTGTTAAAATGATATATGTGTATTGCTACATTGATATGGAAACATTTATATCAGTTGAATGCTCTCAAGTCCTTCATACATTTATTCTCCTTAACAGTTTGCTATTCTCAAACTGTGCAATTTTTTTTGGGTTCTATATCTTGAGGTAAAATTAACTTTGCATACATCGATTTTTTTAAAACCCTCATGGTATTTTTTTTGTATTACCATTCCAGCAACACCAACTTCCCATTAAGTTTAATTTCTGCTGGTATTATTTTATTTTCATTTATTTTTTTTTTATTATTTTGCTATCAGACTTAATTTCTTTTAGTTTTATTTTTTTTTCATTATTATTTTTGTTTGGACTTAATTTTTTTATTTTTTTCTCTGCTTTTTAATTTCATTTTTTAGTACTTAAACATAAAAACAACAACCGATCAAAATACACATATTTCCATTAAAAAAAAAAAACCCTTCATTTTTTTTACGGCTATATGCCGATCTTACTTACTCGCCTTTTCCACCGCTCTCTTCTTCTTTTTATCACCTTGGGTGACCCTTGACGCCCCTGTCCCCATGCTTTCGTCGAGAGCGACGACTCCCCGCTGACTATCAAAGGCCAAGAATGACGTTGCTTCAAATCGGGCCATGGAAGTGGTCTTCCGTTTAAGCTCTTTATTTTCGGCCTTCAGTGCGTAAATCTCTGCTCGCGTATCCTTGTACATGCGCTGAAGCAGAGAGAGTTGGGCGTTGACCTGGTGGAGCTCACTCGTTCTGTTCTGCAGTCAATGCGCCAATTTTGTGACTGCAGTCACCGTCTCCATACAGGACATCAGTGTGAAATGATTGGCTTTAATGTCTGATTGAGCTGCCATTATTTGCTCAATCGACATCATATGAAGGTTGGGAAGCATAGGCGCCGGGGCACTCGGCCCAACAGCGCTTACAGGATCGTTTAGGTCCGGAAACAGAGTGAGGGGACGGGATGAGGACGCCATGGATTAGAGGTGAGAGGTGTCAAAGAAATGAGTTACAGAGAAATAGAAGCAAACAGACTGAGGTTTGGCCTCCTCTGTTCAATTTCTTTTTTTTTTTGTCTCTCGATAAGGAAGAAGAAACATAAGAGAGTTGTGAAGAAGAGATAGAAGAAAATAGAAGAGTGTGTGATTAAGAAAAAGACGAAGGAGAAGACGACAAGAGGGAGAGAGAGCCGAGGTAACTGATTGATTGATTGACCCGTCTCGCTTTTGTCGGTCGGCTGACGCAAAAGCGAGGACGCATGTCCGACGTGATTTTCAACGAACAAAAAAGAGACGCGAGCGAATCATATATATATATATATGTATATATCTGTTTTTCTTATCTATTTTTTGGTGCCATTTATTACTATCATTTTCCTCCTCCTCCTCCAGATTCTGACCTATGATTTCCTTTTGATACTGTCACAGAGAGAGAAATTATATGATGTTATGTATTATGGTATTATTTTCAAACTAATCTGATATTATCTTAGTCTCATATCATGTCTCTAATTAAAACTTATTTATTACACATGTGCTAACCTATGTATTTAGAAATGAATTCAGGGAGCATGACTTGAGGGGGAGCTTTTCTTACTCTCAAATCAAATCAAAACATCATTGTGTGCCATTATCAAAAAGGGAGAGATTGTTAGACTTATTTATTTTGATGATTTATTTAATTATGTTTTAATTTATTTAAAAGAGAAAAATAGAATCCAAAATTTATTTTGATGATTTATTTAATTATATTTTAATCAAAATTTATTTTGATGATTTATCAAAAAAAATTTGATGATTTATTTGAAAGAGAAAAATAGAATCAAAATTTATTTTGTCCCATTATTTCTCACCTAAACCTTTATCCTAAATGTTGTTAGAATGTATTTAATATTTGATTAAATCAGGAGTTCAAACAGCCCAAAACAAAGGTTCAAACAGCCTAGCACAGCAGCAGACCAAAAGGTTCAAAAGGTTCAAGTGGAAGATATTCAAATTAGTAATGATGGAAGTACAACGGCTATAAACGACTATAAAGGTTCAAAAGGCCAAAATGTTCAAAAGGTTCAAGTGAAAGATATTCAAATTTGTAATGATGGAGTGGAAGATATTCAAATTGGTAATGATGGAAGTACAACGGCTATAAACGGCTATAAATTCAAATGAATACAACGGTCATAAACGGCTACAATTTTCATTATATATACCAAAGCCTCTAATGTAAATAAGTTACAAAAAATCTGAAAATATTCTTTGATCTATAATCACTCACATCTATTCTCAGAAATTATACACTAAGCCTTATAGCTTTAAGCCCATCTTTGTTGTGTGAGATTTATAGAAAAACCAGAGTTTCATTTTTATATCTATCTTTGAGAAATAATTCTTGTAGCTTTCTGTGAAAGCAAAAACACTTTCTTTTCAACCTTGTAAGAGTGTAGTACACTCAGTGTTCTTGACTTAGAAAGTTTGTGTAAAATTCGTGGAGGATTGCTCCATTTGTAAAGAGATTGTTAGCACCCTTGTGAAGCTAGAAGATACTGGAAAATCTCAAGTGAAGCTTGAGGAGTAGACGTAGGCCGAGTTGAAGCCGAACCACTATAAATTTGTTTGCCTCTCTCTCCCTTATCTCTTTATTTTATTTTAAATTGCCATAGCTATATTTCACATTTTTACTGTGCTAAAATCATTAACTGACATGGTTGTTAAGACACTTGTTTTAATTATTTTTATTTTATTAATTAATTTATCTATTGTGCAAGTCATAATTTTTATTAGAGTATTATTAATTTTAATTGTAAAAACCTAATTCACCCCTCTCTTAGGTTGTCTTTTGCGTAACAAATCTAATCGGCTAAATTTCAAGCCCTTGCGCCGATGCATTCATGTGCCCCAGCCAATCCGTGAACCATCGATATTCGGCGTTCCAGTTCATTCATTAGCTGGGGCAAGGGCAGATTCGTTAATCTGATCGGCTAAATTTCGAGGCCTTGCGCCGATAAGTTCATATGCCCCAACCAATCCATGAACACAGATATTCGGCGTCCCAGTTCATTCATTAACTGGGGCAAGGGCATATTCATTAATTTAATCGGCTAAATTTTGAGGCCTTGCGCTGATAAGTTCATGTGCCCCAGCCAATCCCTGAACACAGATATTCGACGTCCCAGTTCATTCATTAACTGGGGGCAAGGGCATATTTATTAATTTATTCGGCTAAATTGCAAAGATACGCAGCTATTTAATCGGATGTTTAATTTACTTATGAACTTACATCCTACTAGATTGTTAACTAGCACATGTAACAGAAAGAAAAGCAAAGAAAATTTTCATTAATAATTTGAGTACAGATAATAATCATTTTACACATGAAAATTACCCTACATTTAACTTCTAACCGAAGTAAATAAATAAAAATCTACAAAAACTATGCATGGAAGATGCCTAACAAAAATCAAATTATCACCTTAGTCAATCTTCAGAGTCAGACTCCAGCGGCTCAACGTCCACCTGCTTGTGTGAAATCGGCTGCGCCAATGTCACATTAGCAGTAGTAAGGGCTTTGAGCTAGCCGTGTTTGAAGCCCCGATTCTCGAACTTGGGTACTTCCTCCACGTAGTTCTCCAAGGCGGCGTCCTTCCCAGCTTGGAACGCTTTGGAAATCTCGGAGTTGGCCATTTCCTTTGCCTTCTTCGACTCTTCCAAATCGGCTTTCAATTTGGCGATCACCTCCTTGGCTAACTTGAGCGCGTCTTCGCTCGCGTTTGCCCTCTCTTCGGCGGCCAAACTGAGTTGGTCGGAATTCTTCTCCTTTTCTGCTTTGGCGTCGGCTCTTGAACGTTCCTCTGCTGCTTTCGCCGCCTCAGAATTGGCTCTTTGAGACGCCTCTACGGCCTTGCTCTTTTCATTTTCAATTTCAGCTTTCAGAAAGCCGATCTGTTCAATAGCATCATGTTGACGGCGGCCGATCTCGGCTATCCTGCCCGCTATCTGCAAAACAAGGAATTAGAGTTAAAAAAAAATAAAAAAATAAATATAAAGGTGGAAGACTGCTGATAAGGCTCAAGTCATGTACCAATATGGCCGATTGATCGGCTAATGCTATTGACAGCAAATCTAGCTCCGCCCGAAAAGTCAATCTGTCAACCGGCAGGGAAATTGAGGAAGCCATGCTCAAGGCCATCGCCGGATCTTTCAGAGCCGACGTATCAGAGGTAATCGGCACGTTCTTTATCCTTGGTTAAACGATGAAGGCACAACCGAGTCTGACTTCTCTATGCGCGGCCATTTATCGGTAAAGTTTTCCTCAGGGTCAGCTTCGCTCTCGGCGGGACATTTTTTCCCTCTCTGCTCGGCCTCCTGATCTAACTATTCGATTATTTGCTCCGTCTCAGCCATTTCAATCTGAGTAGTTTCTTCTAGGATAACAGGCGGAGAAGGCTCAGTCACGGCAACAGGGGGAGGTTTAGATCGGTTGGTCTCGGCCTTCCTCCGGGCGGCCACCCTTTCGGCATTTTTCCTCTTGGCTAGCTGCGTGAGTGACTCCCCAGCCATGTTCTCAGGATACGCACTGGGAAAGTCCCCTAAGTCGGTAAAAATATCTTCAAAGGAGATGTCCCCTTGGCCGAAAGTGGATGGAGGGTTGGATGGATTAAGGCCGACTTCTTGAAAAGCCAAGTTTAGAGCCTCGTCAACTTCTTCGACTTCCAAAGTGGACTGATTCGGTTGCTTGGCAACTTCTTCGGCTACTTGTTCTTCTGTCTGCCTGAGGTTTTTGAAGTTGGGGAAGATAAGGGCCGTGAGCTACTATTTGCCCATTGGAATCGGAATGTTGTCTGCGGCTGAAAAGGTTGAGTAAGTCGGCTCGTATCGCAGAAGTATGTGGACCGCCCTCCCTTACTGTTGGAGGTTTGGACGACCAAAGAACTAGAGTGCGGTTTTGATTTTCGTAAGCACAGCGTCATCGGCCGAAACCAGAACTTTCTTCAAATCGTTTCCTGCATAAATAAAATGATAAGTGCATGAAAGGTAAGCCGAGTAAATATATAGCAAATGCACGTAAGGAACTATACGACCACCTGGTTCGCCTTTTTGTCTGGGCACAGGATCTAGGCGATCTTCACTCTCACCAAATTCCCAGTTGCCTCGGACAACGACCATGACATCGTCAACTCGCTTGCCAGAGCTAGCAAGCATAGTCACCAAATGATGGTCAGTGTCCTTAGCCCTGAGAAAGTAGCGCCCCTGCCGGCCAGAAGATTTGGCCAAGGCATAACAATGCCGAATAGCAGGGATACCAAGATTGGTCCTAAGGTGTCGGTTCAACTCTACAATTCCCATTATGATTCGGTAAAAATTTACATTAGGTTGGGAATGGATTAGACCCCAGTGGCGAAGGACGGACCTTAAAAATGGGTGAAGGGGGAAACGGACTCCGCCCTTAGTAATTGATAGGAGAGGAAAGATGATTATGCTTTCATCAGTCCTCTCCATATCAATTGTGCTCTCTGCCATAAGTGATAAGTGGACGTCATTAGGAATGGAAAAATGGTGTCGAAAGCCAGAAACTCGATCCACAGAAATAAGGGCTTTCAAATGTTTGGTCATCCTAGCTAGTTTAGGGAGTAGCTAAACTAAAACAAACAAGGAATGGAATCGAAATGGGAGGAGAAGAACTTACAAAGGCGGAGAAGAAATGAGAAATGAGAGGAAGTTGCAGAGGTCGCGAAATGAAGGAGGAAACACTGAAAGGCAAACCAAAAACTTTTGCGTATTCAAAAACATAAGCCGCCGACGGGACAACATAGTTTCAAATCGCATTAAATGAAGGAAGCGTACGAAGGGGCAGGAAATTGTAATGATGCCTAAAAAGCTTGTGCGTTCTGACACTTACGTTGGAATGACGTTAACCGCCGAATTTTTTGACTTTTCAAGTTCGAAACCAAACATGCCGACTAACTGGTGTTATTAGGATGTTTGGGGGGCAATTGTGGGAGCCGAATATTAGTACATGCATGGAAACCGAATAAGTCTGATCATAATCAGGATATATATTATATTCGGCTCCGTCCTGTACGATCCCGAAGCCGAATGCACTAATCAGCCATAGAACGAATTGAACAGAAAACCGAGTGGGAATTAGCATACGACAGAAGGTGCCGAATGAGCAATCACACGATGGATTAAGAGTGGGCCTGACCTTAGGGCCCAAAAGCGAATATAAATAGAGGAACATCAACCCAAGAAAGGTATGTGAGAACAGACCTAAAAAACTTAAGACCCAAGCAAACAAGAGGCCTATACTAACTTGTCCATCGGAGTTCTAATTCCGGCACCTCCGGCCGGAGTGTTAATCCTTTTTCAGGTAGCAATCAGAGGATCAGGGACGCCCTTCAGGATCCAGGAGTATTTCCAAACCTACTTCTCCACAGAAAGTATTAAATTAATAAATGAAAAAATATATATTTTTGCAATATATGTAGAAGAAAATAATTATGAAATTAGTGGAATCTAAGAAAGAGACAAAAATACCCCTCTTACCAAACCCTATCTTTGTCAATGTGTTCATTCCCTTTTTTGCCTCTCTTTACTTCTCATTGATGACAGAATCTTCACCGCCATTCCACCACCATCATCATCTTACTCTCACCATCATCGTAGTCGTGGCCGCCCTTAACTTGCCATCATCGTGCCTATAACTTTAGTCGGTATCGCCTTTGTCATCACTGCTGCAGACTTTGTCGTTGCACCCTCTAGTATGGGCTTCTCTCTCTCACCTCAACTTTCACCATCTTACTACTATTTTCTACAAGTAGAACCATGAGAGAAAGAAAAAAAATACCCCTCTTACCGAACCCTATCTTTATCATTCTGTTCATTTCTTTTTTGCATCTCTCTACCTCTATCTCATGATAGAATCCTCATTGTCATTCCACCCTCATTATTCATCGCATCCTCACTGTCGTCACAATCCTGGCCACTCTCAACTTGTCATCATAATGTCTACAACTATAGTCGGCATCGCCTTTGTCATCACTGCCATACTTTGTCGTTACACTCTCTGGTATGGGCTTCTCTCTCTTACCGTAGCCTTTAAGGTCGTACTACTATGTTCAACTAGTTGAACCATTCTTCTTTCTACAACTCCCTTACCATAAAATCCCTTGTTTTCCACCATTCTACTTATTTTTTATTCAATAGTTTTTGTGGGAGGCTAAAATAAGTTATGCCTAAGCAGGACCGTAATTCCTGGTCAGAACAACTCCCTAGAGCAGTTATGGACCTGGGAACAGAAATTCAAGCCTTGGTGGGTTGAGTCTAGCATGAAGGTCTAGGACCAGAATGACAACCAGATATTTAAGGACAGGATCAAAGGAGCAGGAAGCGCGCCTAGAGAAGACGCAGACTTGGTCAAACATGTGCCCCTAAATCTTAGACCCCAACTAATTCCTAGAAATCCACGCTAAGTGGAACATAATCCCTAAGGAAAAGGGGTTGACGTAAGGAGTGGAAAGAAGGCTAACAGCCCTCAATGGCTAGTGGGAGTATGCTATAAAAGGGAGGCAATCTGCACAATTGAGGTACATAACCACTTCAACATAAACCCTACTCTAAGTTGTTTTGCACCTTTGTCTATCTTATCACTAACTTAGGCATCGGAGTGTCCCCAGGCTGCTCCAGCCAGCCCCTTTACCTTCTTTGTGAGTGTTTTTCAGGTTTAAAGTAGAACTCTATCGTTTCATCTCCACCGTAGCCAATTGGTTCAATTTTTACCCACCACAATTTGGCACTGTCTGTGGAAAATCTGCAGCGAAAATCTTTGCTCCACTTGCTAAGAATTCAGTTTACATATGGCGGTGGAAGACGCTAACTTGCTTACTGAAGAAGAACATGATAAAAATCTTTCCTCAAGCCAACGAAAATGTCCCTTGAACGTCAGTGCGCCACAAGAATGTCGTGAGTAAGAAGAGAGGAATTTGCTAACTATTGAAAATTTCGAAAGTAATAACTAGGTACAAGAGTTGGCCAGTTGCGACCAAACCATAAACATCATGAACCAGCAACTTACGGAACTTGCTAACCAAGTTAGAACCTTGAAGCAAGCCCAAAACCAACCACCAGCACACCAAGAGCTGGACAAAGGAGGCTCGCGCCCCCTAGGAAAAAGTTTCTCTCAATGGTCCAGGGAAAGTCGTGTATTGAGATAAACCCAAGACTTGCGCCAACTCGTAAAGCGGGCGAGACTAGCTATATGGCTAGTAGTCTGCCTCAATCTAAAGAACGCTGCTAGTCCTCTTCTAAATGAAAAGAACATCAAACAGAGAAGTACACTTGTTCAATGACGTAAGGCCTTTTTCGCACAGGAATGAACTAGCACGAAGAAAATGCCCCAGGAAGTCAGGGCCAACCCAGAGCTCTAACTTTTCCATAGAAGACATGAGGGCATTTATCAACACCAAGAGATAGAAGAGGCAACCCAAGACCAAACTAGGCTGCACTGTAGATCGATTGTGGAAATATCTGGACATACTAACCCATATATTAGATCGAGCCGCAAGGCTGCGAGTTACAAGGCCACCAACCATAGGACCCCATGAAGGACAGCTACACGGCAAACTAAAGAGGTCATCCAGCTAGATCCAAAAGCCTAGAATCCTGTTCACAAGCCCTCTAAGGGGATTGCTTTCAAAGCAATCGATATGAGACCTATCTTGCTAATATCACCATTCACAAAGAGGATCTCCTCAACGAAGTATCCAAAAAAGTTTAGGAGCCCAAAATTTGAGTTGTATGACGGGAGGTCAGACCCCCTAGACCACTCGCGCTATTATCGCCATGCTATGGCCCCCTGGAACGAAAACGAAGCACTTATGTGTAGGATTTTTGCCTCCAGTCTGGGCAAAACGGCTTGTGCTTGGTATGACAAACTTCTAGTAGAATCGATCAACAACTGGAAGTAGTTGGCAGATAAGTTCACTGAACAGTTCATAGCAAATAGTAAAAGAGCAAAGGGTTGGGCACCCTTATGGCACTAAAGAAAACACTAAACTAGACTATCAAGCATTATGCCCAATTTTATAGGGAGACTTTTAATGTGGTAGAGGACAATTGCTTAGATAAGGTGGCAATCTCGATTTTCAAAAAAGGACTTCTAGCAGAAGACAAGTTGTGGTAGTCACTAACCAAGACCCTGCCCAAGAATGTAGTAGATTTACAGATCAGAATTGACCGGTACAGTAAGCTCGAGGAGATTCAGAAATTCGTAGGACAGGGAAGTGCACAAACAAGTACACATAAAACTAGTACTCAGCGCAAGGAAACAAAAGAGGTTAAGGCCACCAGGAAAAAAAACCAGACTATGTCATCCAAACTGTGTTCAAACTTCCAATTTGGAAAATACTTCCAGAAATCAAGAATAAGTCTTGGTTCAGGTGGCCATCCAAAATGAAGGGAGATACAAAAGTTAGGAGCCAAAGGGCAAAGTGTGCCTACCATAACGATGTGGGGCATAGAACGAAGGACTGTTTCTCATTCAAAAGGTACCTGAATGAACTTGCAGCTGTTGGACACCGAAATGATTTTTTATGAGAACAGTAGCAGAATAGGTAGAACGACCAGCAAAAGAAGAATCAAGCGACAATAGAGCACCCAAGGGAGATAATCCATGTTATGCACGGAGTTACTCATCTAGACCGAATAACACATGCTATGAGAGAAATACTAAAAGCGACGCATTTCAATTAAGTCTACAAGGTAGAATACTCTTCAGGGCAAAAGGGGCCAAGGTAAAATCCAGCACTAGGGGTTAAGTAATTTCATTTTCAGAAGAAGATATGCAAGGGTTGGTCCAGTTGCATTTTGATTATCAAACTAGATCTAGACAAGTTTGGAGTGGAAAGGACATTGGTAGATAAAGAAAGCACAACAGAAATTATGCACTACAAGCTCTATCAGATTCTAGGTCTCAAAGATTAGGATCTCAAGAAGGTTGACTCACTACTCCTGGGCTTCAACTCAAATCATGTCACACCCCAAACTCGCCCCTAAAAGTTTGGGCATGACCTACCCAGAAACGGACACTTAACCTACCGTACATAACATATGGGGCCTGAACGGAAGCATTAAATATAAGAAAATAACATAAAGTGAAAGAATTACATCCATTGAGCGACCACTATCATGCCAGGATCACAAACAATGCATCAGATGATAGTTACATACATACACATATACAAACCCCGCCCCTTAAATGGGTGGAGATCAAAAACATTGGAAACTTAACATATAATATACAATCAGAGTGCAAGCCAACACTTAGCAAAACTCCAAAGAAATGATCAGGCTTCACCCAAATGCCTGGACACACAGAGGTTGGCAAAAGAGAGGCAAGCATCGAGGGTTAAGGCGACCTCCAGGCTTAGTACCTACAGAATCAGACAAAATACAGAGTGAGACAATCTCAGTGAATAATAGTACTTAAATAACTCAATGTTCAACTTGCATTATGATGTAAAGTGATGCGTATATAATGTAAGAGACAGGTAGTTAATCTGATTCAGTACTCATATTCAGAACGGCCTTGTCGATTCACAACATCACAGATTGGCCCTTGGCCTGGTGGGTTCACATATTCACAAATTGGCCCTCGGCCTCATAGATTCATAACTTTACAACACAAATTGGCCTTCGGCTTCTTGGAGTCATAACTTCACAAATTGGCCCTTAACAAAACGGCATTAAGCCCTTATCAGAATGGCATTAAGCCCTTGTCAGAATGGCGTTAAGCCCTTGTCAGAATGGCGTTAAGCCCTTATTAGAATGTATGAACTCAAGAGGTGGCTCGCACGGATTCTAGAGGTGACTCGCATGGCAGCACTTAGTTCCGTGCAGCACTTTGTTTCATACTAACAGATCATACAGAATGGCCATAGGCCCAGATATCACAAATTGGCCATAGGCCTCACGAATATTACAGAATGGCTATAAGCCTCATACCTTTCACAGAACGGCCATAGGCCTCATAACTTTCACATCGGCTTTAAGCCCAGTTTACATATGTATGGACTCAAGAGGTGGCTCGTGCGGATTCTAGAGGTGGCTCGCATTACAGCACTTAGTTCCGTACAACACTTTGTTCCATACCAAAAATCATTAGGTCTTAAAGACCGCACAATCCAAATCATGCCAGAACATAAATAGAAACAGAATAATCTCAGTTTCCTAAGAATACCGTAGTGCACGTAAGTTTCTCATGGTTTAGTTACAGATTAACATGGTTGTCTCACGTCTAACAGACTAAGAATAATAACTATTGCGCACATAATAACGTTAAACCTTCGCTTTTATATCGTAGAGTCTGAACGACCTCAGGTCCATATGGAACACAACAGAATTATTTCAGATTCATACGGATACACATAACTTTTGTAATTATTCTGGCTCTCCGGAAATATTCATATTCGTTGACTTATACCTGGACGGCCTCAGGTTCATTAGTAGCAAAACAGTATGCTCTTATATTTACACTGAAACTGTTATTCAAGACTGAACATAAGTTCCCTTTTATTCCTTACGAACAACGTAACTTGCTTACGGAGAATAGAATGTTACTATCAACTATCAATCAGAAGCAAACAGAGGTATATACATTTGTTTCATCGTTCATGTCACCATTTCATCATATTTGTTAATTCAGTCAGAGTGCAACATCTATAGTATATGTCGTTCTTGACAATTTTATACAAATGTTAATGTAATCATTTACGAAGCACAAAACGTCAATAACATTAATTATTAAAGACAATATTGTTCGATTACAGTACTACTACTCACAGTGTTATGATGACGCGCTAGTTCTTCCCGAAGTACGCCCTGCACACATTCACAACTTGCCAATTAGTTCATCTTTCTTTGCTGAGTCATTTCCTGAGTCATTTCACTTCAAACGTATTTTACAACATTAGTAGGTATAGAATACAATTTCTACAAATATTTGAGGGTCGAACACACAAAACGGAGCAAACCGTTTTTCTCAGCTTGGGCAACACGTGCAGCTATGAGCCCCGCACGTGCGGCAAATACCCCTGCACGTGCGGCAGTGATGCCCTGCACGTGCCTTTTTAGCAGTGTTCAAAATGCCAAAATTCCTCATTCCCTGCACGTGCGGCCATGACTCCCGCATGTGCGGTTGGGGTTCCAGCACGTGCGGCCATCACCCCCGCACGTGCGGCGATTTTGTGCAAAACAGTCCGAAAATTGCAACAAAATCTCATCTCTTGGTGCATGTTTTCAAGGCTCAAATTAGCTTTCTTAATTGATAGTACATGGCCTAAAAATCATGTTAATAAAAGCTTCAAATACATACATTAATCTAGATAGAAACTAGTTCTTGAATTCTTAATCACAACCTAGTTTTCTTTTGCATTCAACATCACATATAACATCACATATGCATAGGTAAATTCTTCATGACCTTCGTGAGACCTTCATGAGAAAGTAAGAAATAGGAGATAGTTTCTCCACATATATGCATAAGCAACTAGTTCAACATCAACCAATTGAGAAAACATCTTTTCTTTTAATTTAACCCCTACACACTCTAACTTACATAATCATCAAAGGAAATTATTCAAGAGAGAACTCAATTCAAGCAAAACACACATACCTTGAATCTTTAATTCTACAATCCCTCACAAGTTTCCAACCTTTCTTCTTGATGACTTCCTCCTCTTCTCTAACTTTCTCCTCTCAGGCAATATTTGAGATGATAGATATGGTCTAAGTAATTGTCTAGGGAGCATGTATATATAAAGGTGAATAAGGACGAAATTCAATCGTTTAATCATCCCAAATCAAATTTTCACAAAAATGCTTATTATGACTTAAAAATTATGCTGATCTCAAATATAAGGTCAATTTTAGATTATTAAGCTCTTAAGGCTTTAAATTCTAGATCCAAACATTTTAATTGTGACAGATATAATTTCTTAATAAACAGATATGAATCTATAAGCATAAGGTTCACTTCATTAAACTTAATTCCACGTGGAATGTCACAATAAGCATATAACTACGCATAATGAGAGACAGAAAAGATACCGGGAACACATGCGAGGGTTGGGTTATTACAAATCATGTCTCGCTAGTTGGTGAAGTAACGCTGCCAATGAGGACAGGCTCTATAAGTTTTGAAGTCTACTTCTTCGTTGTGGACGTACCTTCAACATATTAACATACAATGCCATCATGGACAGACCATGGCTACATCAGCTCAAGTCAGTTCCCTCCACATTTTATCAAGCTCTGAAATTCCTCAAAAAAGAGGGGAAGATTGAGACCATTCAAAGAGACTAAGTGTCTGCACGACGCTCTTGATGTTGACCTTAGGACAAAAAGAAGTCAAATTAACTTAAAAATGAGTTTGCTCAATTGAGGTTCCAAATTTAGGGGCCCTAAAAGGCATTGAAAGAGAGCCAAAGAAGCGAATAATAGAGGAGCTATAAAAAATCTAGATCTTGCCCAACGATCCAGAAAGGTACTTCCTGTGGTGGCCGAATAATTGCAAACGCGGATAGGCAACGTATAAATTCCCAATCGATGTATAATATGCATTCGGCCCTGCCCCTACCGTTTCAAATGCCGAATAAGCCGAGTAAGGGGCCGATTAAATGGGGAGGGCTGAGTGAGTAAGTACATGACAGATCAAGAGCGGGCCCTACTTAGAAGACCAGGAGCGTATATAAATAGAAGAATAACAACCAAAGAGAGGTATGTGAGAACTAGTATGCTTAACTTAAAATACAAGCAATCAAGAGAGTATACACTGACTTATCCGTCGGAGTGCTAATTCCGGCACCCCCGACCGGAGTGTTCATTTCTTTTCAGGTGGCTAGCTGAGGATCACGAGTGTCCCCAAGGATATGAAGAGTATTTCCAAACCACTTCCCCACAATTGGCGCCGTCTATAGGAATACTCAAATACACCCATGGCGGGCGTAACGGAAGACCCTCCGATAGTCACTGATGAAACCACACAGAGAGACGACATCACTTCAACAAACATGCTTGGACCGGAGACTATTGCCGCAAGACGCGCCTTGAACTTCGCCTCGCCCTCAACTTCAGCGCCTGAGACCATGCAAGCGATCATGGAACAAGCAAAGCAAAACGAATAGAGATTGGAGAACATGATCGCTGAGAATGAGCGTCTCCGTCAGGATTTGGCCTTGGAAGTGGCGAAGTCCAAACAAGCTGTACGCCAAGATCCAAAACGACCTCTGAGGGCAGGTGGTCGACGACCTCGAGCCCTACAACAAGACACTGATAGCGACTCCGACTCATTATCCCCGGAGCCCAAGAAGAAGGGACGACCTGAAACTACCAGTTCCTCTGAAGAGAGTCCACGTATAAGGCATAAGCGAAGAACAAACAGTTTAGACGAAGAAGACCAGCACGATCCCTTTGTACGACAGATTGCAAGGGCAGTGCTACCCAAGAAATTCAAAGCACCGTCATTCACCTTGTACGACGGTAAATCAGACCCCACCGATCATATCCGTCATTACAAACAAGCCATAACGCTGCATGCGGACGACGAGGCTCTCATGTACAAAATATTTCCGAGCAGTTTGGAGCCACTAGCTGTCAGGTGGTATTATAAACTGGAGCCGGCTTCGATCAAGAGCTTCCACCAACTCCAAAAATCCTTAAGGGCAAGGTTTATCACTAATGAGGTCCAGCCAAAGCAAGTCGATTCCCTCTGGGCAATGCAGATTCAACTGGGGGAAACCCTTCGTGCGTTTTCGGTGCGGTATTGGGAGTGTTTTAATTTGCTAGATGATGCTTGCAATGACTCCATAGCCATTACCACCTTCAAGATGGGTTCACATCCCGACAGTGCCCTCCGCAGCTCTTTGACCAGACGGCCCCCCAAAACAGTCTGGTCGTTGATGAAGAAAGTTGAGGAATACTGTAAAGTGAAAGATGACGCCTTGCGGGTTAAAGCTGGAAATGTGGCCAATAAGACGGCTACTTCTGAAATTGCTCAGTCGTTAAATTCTATACCATCTCAGAGCCCTGAACCACGGCATCGGGCTAAATGAGACAAGAGACGGGATTCTTGCCGATCAAGCGACCAATGCTCCCACCGAGCAAATGAACAACTGCAAGTCGATAGCAGGCACACAAGGCGCACCGACAAGAAATATACGGAGTTGTCAGAGCTGATCAGCGCGGTTATGTCCAAAATCCTACGCCTTTCGTTCTTCAAATGGCCGTCGAAAATGGTGGGACCTCCCGGCACGCGAAGACGGGATAGGTAGTGCGAGTATCATAAGGATCATGGCCATGATACTGAGAGTTGTTATGCATTGAAGAATCACCTGGAGGAATTCGTACAAGATGGTCGGCTACAGCAGTACGTCCGAAAAGGTAACCCAACCAAAGCAATAGCCTTAAGACAGGATTCACCTCCGCTCAGCGTGATCCACATGATATACAGCCTGCCAATGTCATCTGCGGTGCATACGATTCAATCGAATCCCGACCCTCAAAATCAACTCACTCCGGCTAAATGGCCCCATGAAGCTGCGAGCATTGCTTTTGATGATTCAGATTTGGTCGTAGTGACACTTCCCCATATTGATCCCTTAGTAATTGAGTTACGCGTAAACCGATTCACCGTTGAGCGCGTACTCATTGACCCAGGGAGCACATCAGAAGTTATGTATTACAAAACATTCACCAAACTCGGCTTCTCTGAATCGAACCTTTCTCCGGGTCCGTATCCACTATTTGGCTTCAACGCCAATCTAGAATACCCGTTGGGAAAAATTACACTACCCGTTCGAATGGGCTCCCGAACAGTGGATGTGGAATTCTTGGTCGTCAAGCTGCCATCGTTGTATAATCTCATCATAGGGCGATCTTGGTTGCATACTATGCAGGCCGTTGCAAGCACCTATCATCAGCTGCTACGCTTCCCGATAGAACGCGGCATTGAGCAAATCCGCGGCTCCTAGAAATCGGCACAAGTATGTTATCTCCTTGCTAAAAAGAAGCCAAAGGAATTGCAAGTGAACTCTATTAAGGTAACGGATCGGGAGAGCCTCGACGATATTGGGCGGCTGCTAAGTGAAAAGGCCACGGAAGCCCTAGACCGAGTTGAAATTGACGGAAACCCAGACAGGTTCTTCATGGTCGGCGCTTCCCTGAATCAAGCCTACAGGCAGTAGTTGATTTTCTTCCTGCTCGGCAACCTTGATGTATTTGCATGGACTCCATATGAGATGCCGGGTGTAGATCCGTCTGTTTCGTAGCACCGTTTAAATGTTGACCCCAAATGCAAGCCGATTATTCAGAAAAGCCGGCGGTCAGCCGCAGAGCACACTGCCGCCGTAGTTGAAGAGGTTGACCGGTTGCTTGACACCGGGGCAATCAGGGAAGTGACCTACCCTTCATGGCTCTCTAATACTGTGATTGTGAAGAAGAAAAATGGGACTTGGAGAGTGTGCGTTGATTTCACGGACCTCAACAAAGCCTACCCCAAAGATTGTTTTCCTCTCCCCAGAATAAACCAACTTGTAGATGCGACAACACGCCATCAGCGTATGAGCTTCCTCGATGCTTACAAAGGCTACCATCAAATCGCCTTGCATCCGGAGGACCAAGACAAGACTGCATTCCTCACCCCAAGAGGAACCTATTGCTATAAGGTTATGCCTTTTGGGCTGAAGAATGCATGGGCAACTTACCAAAGATTAGTCACTGCCATGTTCAAGGAGCAGCTCGGCCACACTATGGAAGTGTACATCGACGATATGGTGGTCAAGTCCAAAGAAGAGCAAACTCATCTAGCCGACCTGGAAGAGACATTCGGCATTTTACGCAAATACAAAATGAAGCTGAACGCTTCCAAGTGTGCATTTGGGATCGGCTCTGGCAAATTCTTGGGTTATATTGTCAACCACCGAGGAATTAAAGCCAACCCGAGGCAAATCACAGCAATCTTGGAGCTTGTCTCCTCTCGTTTAGTGAAAGAGGTTCAAAAGTTGATGGGGATGGCCGCCGTACTCAACAGGTTCATCAGTCGGTCCACAGATCACTGCCGACAATTCTTTCACACTCTACGGTAGGGCAAGGCTTTTGAATGGATCTCCGAGTGCGAAGCCGCTTTCAACGGCCTCAAGACCTACCTCCGATCAGTTCCACTTTTGACAACACCTTCGGCAGGCGACCCGCTCATTTTGTATCTGGCGGTTTCCGACCGGGTCGTTAGCGCTGTACTGATAAAGGAGGAGATAGGGGAGTAGCGGCCAGTGTATTATGTGAGCAAGGCAATGGTTGACACCGAAACACGCTACATTCTGGTGGAAAAACTCATTCTGGCCCTCGTCATGGCAGCAAGAAAGCTGATGCATTACTTTCAGGGGCATACCATCGGGGTACTAACGGACCACCCCCTCCGGTCGGTACTCCGTAGTGCAGAAGCATCAGGGCGCGTTTCAAAGTGGGCTCTTGCACTCGGCCAGTACAATATCCAGTTTCTTCCTAGAACCTCAATCAAGGTACAGGTGCTTGCCGACTTTGTGGCCGAATTCACCGGGGGTCTTGCCGACTTCAAGTCTGATGAAATTCAACCTAAGCCGAACTGGAGAATTTATGTTGGGGACATTTGGCAGTTCTACTGTGATAGATTGTCTAATGAACGCGATAGCGGGGCCGGAGTAGTGATAATGGCTCCCGACGAGGCAATAATTGAGCAGGCTGTCAAACTCGGCTTCGAAGCATCAAATAACAAAGCCGAATACGAGGCCCTGCTAATCGGCTTGCGGAATGCACATCTCCTAGGTGCTCAGCGTCTGCTTATATTTTGCGATTCAAAATCGGTGATCAATTAGCTAAAGGGGGAGTACGCAGCAAGAAACGATCGTATGGCCGCTTACATGAAAATGACAAATTCCTTGCTGGCAAAATTTGACCATCATGAATTGAACCAAATCACCCGTGACCAGACTACACATGCAGATGCCCTGGCTTGCCTAGCCTCCGCCATTAACTCAGAGATTAAACGGACCATTGAAGTTGGTTTCATCTCGGAGCCGAGCTTGGCCCTTCTGAGGAAATCTAGGTCAATGTCATAGAGTCAGGACCGAGTTGGATGGACTCCATTGCTGTATTCCGGTCTTCCAAACAGCTCCCAGCGGACAAGAAAGAAGTGCATAAGCTACGAAATAAAGCCCTGCGATACTACTTGGATCCGCAAGGAAAACTTTATAAAAAATCCCTTTCTGGTCCGTACCTAGAACGCGTTCATCCGGATAAAGTCGAGGGACTCCTGACTGAAATACATGAAGGCAGTTGTGGTGCCCATTCTGGTGGGCGCTCTTTGGCCTATCAAGCTATAACACAGGGGTATTATTGGCCGACAATTGATGCTGAATGTTATGTGAAAAAATGTGAACAGTGCCACAAGTTCTCCCCGTTAACCCATTTGCCTGCTGAAGAGTTAAGCTCTATCACCAGTCCCTGGCCGTTCGCCCAGTGGGGACTTGATATAGTCAGACCATTACCGAGGGCCCCAGGGAACAAGTGATACCTGATCGTCGCGACAGATTACTTCACAAAATGGGTCGAAGCGGAGGCATTAATGCACATTCGAGATGCTGATGTTAAGCGCTTTGTATGGAGAAATATCATAACTCGATTCGGCATTCCAAGAGCACTTATCTCGGACAACGGCACCCAGTTTGATTGTGGCGTCTACCGTGAGCTGTGCAGCAAGTATGGTATCCGGCCTTACTTTTCCACGCCGGCTTACCCACAAAGCAATGGTCAAGCCGAAGCCTCTAACAAATCCATCTTGGACGGCATCAAGAAAAGGCTCGAGAAAGCTAAAGGCAAATGGGTCGAAGAATTGCCGAGTGTATTGTGGGCTCATCGGACTACACCGAGGCGATCCACTGGGGAAACGCCGTTTGCTTTATGCTTTGGAACCTAGGCGATCATACCCCTGGAGATCGGCCACCCAACCCTGAAATCACAAGTTTTTGATATGGGCCGAAACGACATGATGCTGGCTTTGGATTTGATTCTGATCGAAGAACGAAGAGACCGTGCCCATGCGTCCATGGCACGATGCCAACAACGGCTCGCTAAGTCGTACAATCAACGTGTTCAACTGCGCCGCTATACACCAGGAGAGTTGGTCCTGAAGAAAATACTTCCAGCTGCCAGGAAACCGGCTGATGGAAAATTGGGTCCTAACTAGGATGGCCCTTATCAGGTCGATTCGATCGCAGGAGTAGGGGCGTACCGGCTCAAAGACATGTCTGGAAGGAGTCTGCCACGGCCTTGGAATTCAACGCACTTGCGTAAATTCTATCATTAAACCCGACTTGTGGGGAATGATACTAGTTTTGAATGGTTCAATATGTACACATTCCACTTTTGTAATGCAAAGATCCCTGTTTACTCACTGCGAAATCCAGTTCAAAAGTGTCCGATAAAAGCCTCCGGATTCGGAGCGCCCTTCGTGGATATCACGATTGGCCAAGAGAAGTCTCCGAATTCGGAGCCCCATTAGTGCATGACACTTTTGGGCCGATTAAGCCTCCGGATTCGGAGCGCCCTTCGTGGATATCACGATTGGCCAAGAGAAAAAGCCTCCGAATTCGGAGCCCCATCCGTGCAGGTCACGTTTGGGCCGATTAAGCCTCCAGATTCGGAGCGCCCTTCGTGGATATCACGATTGGCCAAGATAAGTCTCCGAATTTAGAGCCCCATTAGTGCATGACACTTTTGGGCCGATTAAGCCTCCGGATTCGGAGCGCCCTTCGTGGATATCACGATTGGCCAAGATAAGTCTCCGAATTCAGAGCCTCATTAGTGCAGGACACTTTTGGGCCGATTAAGCCTCCGGATTCGGAGCGCCCTTCGTTGATATCACGATTGGCCAAGTCTCCAAATTCGGAGCCCCATTAGTGCATGACACTTTTGGGCCGATTAAGCCTCCGGATTCGGACCGCCCTTCGTTGATATCACGATTGGCCAAGTCTCCGAATTCGGAGCCCCATTAGTGCATGACACTTTTGGGCCGATTAAGCCTCCGGATTTGGAGCGCCCTTCGTGGATATCACGATTGGCCAAGATCAGTCTCCGAATTCGGAGCTCCATCTGTGCAGGTCACATTTGGGCCGAATAAGCCTCCGGATTCGGAGCACCCTTCGTTGATATCACGATTGGCCAAGTCTCCGAATTCGGAGGCCCATTAGTGCATGACACTTTTGGGCCGATTAAGCCTCCGGATTCGGAACGCCCTTTGTGGATATCACGATTGGCCATGATCAGTCTCCGAATTCGAAGCTCCATCTGTGCAGGTCACGTTTGGGCCGAATAATCCTCTGGATTCGGAGCACCCTTCGTTGATATCACAATTGGCCAAGTCCCCGAATTCGGAGCCCCATTAGGGCATGGCACTTTTGGGCCGATTAAGCCTCCGGATTCGGAGCGCCCTTCGTGGATATCACGGTTGGCCAAGATCAATCTCCGAATTCGGAGCCCCATTAGTGCATGACACGTTTGGGCCGAATAAGCCTCCGGATTTGGAGTGCCGTTCGTTGATATCACGATCGACCAAGTCTCCGAATTCGGAGCCCCATTAGTGCATGGCATATAAACGTAGGTTGAAACATGCAAACATTCAACATGAAATGGGACAAGCCGTATAAACAAAGGCTGAAACATGCAAATATTCAAAATGAAATAGGACAAGCCGTATAAACGTAGGCTAAAACGTGCGAACATTCAAAATAAAATGTGTCCTTAGATAAATCGATTGGCATCAAGTATACTAATATAAATAGAAAGTACGCTACAAATTAAAAACGAAGCATTTTATTAAAATTAGCCAATAAATACATAATTTCGCACTCAATCTACATGAGCATTACAAGGTATGCTTTTATTCGGTGGCTCCCTCATCATTACTCTTCTCAACTTCGAAAGCGGAAAAGGGGAAATTATTTTGTTGGTACAGCGGCAGCGCAAAATTGACACCTACTGCCTGGAGAGCCTCAGCTTGCTGAAGTGCCTTGATCTAGCCGTGCTTAAACCTACAATTTTCACATCGGCAAACTTCTTCGGCGAGTTTCTCCATGGTCTTCTGTATTCCGACCTTTCGGCCATCATGGAAGCCTTTTTCATAGGTCGCAGTCCTCGCAGTCTTAATCGCAAACATGCTAGCCGTGTTCCGATCGGCAATAGCATTACTTATCAGCCTTTGAGTCACCCTCTCTTCCACAACGGGTTGGGATGGCTGGCCGATTGAGACTCGGCAGACTTGATTTTCCTTAGCTCACACTCGGCCTTCTCCACACGAGCTTCTAACTTCCGAATGCGTTCATCTCTCTGCTCTATATCACGCCAAGCGGCGCGAAGACGCATGCCGATTTCATAAGCGGTGTACAGCCCCTTCACCGCCCCATGAACGCCTTCACGAAACACTTCGAAATCCTGCCGACCTGCCATCGACTGCTGGACTTCGGGTGAAAAAATCTATCGAGCGAACTCGACTGCCACATTTGGATCTCGAACGATCGAGTCCGCCTCTGTCATTGGTCTATTTCCCACGAAGACCGCAAAACTCAATGGGCGTGGAGTCGTATCAGATTCCCTTCCAGAACGGGGTTGAGGAAAACTGCCCTGTGGCTGCTTGTCCCTCCTAGGCGACCTACTTCGACGACGAGGAGATTGGTGTCTCTCCCGATCCCTCGAAGTCCTACTTCCCGTGCGCGAAGGTTCACCACTTTGACTCATATCTCCTCCCAGCTTAGCTAATGTCCTCGTTTCTCCTCTACTGTTGAAGAAAAGTCTATCTGACATTCGCACTTGTTTAACCTTCCTCAAAGAACTGGACTGAGTTACTGACTCTGAGCATATAAATAGGACCTTCATGCACGAAGTACACACCCATTTATTCCCTACGGGGGCAGCACCTCCAAGGCGATCTCATTAATATTAAAACCTCAACAACCCGGCGCCGATTGAGTCATGTGCCCCAGCCACCCCACGAACCTCCGTTATTCGGCGTTCTAGTTCATGAACCAGCTGGGGCAAGGGCAGATTCATCAATATAATCGGCGTATTTGCTCCAGCCGCCCCATGAAGCTCCGTTATTTGGCGTTCTAGTTCATGAACCAGCTGGGGCAAAGGCATTCATCAATCTAGTCGGCTTGAGTGCCCCAGCCACTCCATGAATCGATTTATCAGTACAATATTCATGAGTTCATTTTATTCGGCGTTCTAGTTCATGAACCAGCTACGGCAAGGGCAGATTCATCAATATAATCGGCGTATTTGCCCCAGCCGCCCCATGAACCTTCGTTATTCGGCGTTCTAGTTCATGAACCAACTGGGGCAAGGGCAGATTCATCAATCTAGTCGGCTTGAGTGCCCCAGCCGCTCCATGAATCGATTTATCAGTACAATATTCATAAGTTCAGTTAATTCGGCGTTCTAGTTCATGAACCAGCTAAGGGCAGATTCGTCAAGCTAATCGGCTTATGTACCCTAGCTGCCTTATGAGCTGATCTATTAGCACCTCATGAATTCATTTTATTCAGTCATCAATCAAATTCATTAATTTAATCGGCTAATAAGTTTGTCGTCTCACGTAGTCATAACATTTCGTTCTAACTGTTGATTATTTTAATTATGTACTCATATAACAAACAATACAAGCAATAACTTGAGAACATAGAAAATTTTCATTCATAAATTGGGCGCTAACAGCGGATATTTTACACATGAAAATCCAAAAAGGACGAAAATCAACTAACCAAAAAATGTGCATCTAAGATGCCTACAAAAAATGAAAATATGCCTTAATCATTCCTCAGGGTCAGACGCCAGTGGGTCAACGTCCACCTGCTCGTATGGAATTGGCTATGCCAATATCACATTCGCAGCAGCGAGGGCTTTGACCCAGCCGTGTTTGAAGCCCCAATTCTCAAACTTCGGCGCTTCTTCTGCGTAGCTTTCCAAAGCGGCCTCTTGCCCAGCTGGGAATGCTTTGGAAGTCTCGGAGTCGGCCTTTTCCCTAGCCTTCTTCGATTCCTCCAAGTCGGCTTCCAGTTTGGTGATTGCCTCCTGGGCTAACTTAAGCGCCTCCTCGCTGGCCTTTGCATTTTCCTCGGCGACAAGCCTCAACTGATCGAAGTTTCTAGCTCGCTCGGCCTCAGAGTCGGCTCTAGCACGTTCTTCCGTTACCTATGTTGCCGTATAATTGGCCCTTTGAGAGACTGCCACAACCTTTTTCTGTTCATCTTCAATTTCAGCTTTCAATAGGCCGATCTGTTCTATGGCGTCGTGCTGACAGCGGCCGATCTCGGCTATCCTGCCCACCGCCTACAAAATAAAGAAATGATAAACAAATAATTAGAGACATTTACAAATGTGCATGCGTAAAGACGGAAGATTGCAGATAAGACAAGTAACGTACCGAAAGGGGCCGATTGAGCGGCCGAAGCAATTAGCATCAGATCTAGCTCCGCTCAAAATACGGCTCTGTCAACCGGTAGAGATATCGAGGAGGCCATGCTCAAGGCCACAGCTAGGTCCCTCAAAGCCGAGGAGTTTGAAGAGATCGGCATATTTCTGATCCTTGGTTGAATCGTGAATGGAAGGACCAAATCTGACTCCTCAACTCGGGGCCGTTTGTCGCTTTGGTCCTCTTCACACTCGGCCTCTCGATCGGCAGGGCGCTTCTCGCCCCTTTGTTCACCTTCATTGGCCTGCCCCACCTCCTCCATCTCAGCCCTTTCAGGGTGAGCCGTCTTTTTGGCAATAACTGAAGGAGTAGATTCAGCCTCCATTGCCGGTGTAGACTCAGCGACCGCGCCGGGCGGAGTTTTCGATAGGACAGCCTCAGCCCTCCGCCTGGCGGCCATCCTCTCGGTATTCCTCTTCCACGCAAGTTGCTGAAGTGATTCCCCAGCCATATCCTCTGAGTAAGAGCCGGGGAGATTTCCTAAATTCATAAAAATGTCCTCAAAGACGTCCCCTCGGCCGGATGTGGATGGAGGGTCGGACAAATTCAGTCCAGCCTCCTCAAATGCCGAATTGAGTGCTTCGTCTACCTCAGTTCCCAATTGGTCCAGGTCCTCGACGATCTGATCAGCTACTTGTTCTTCTGCCTGTTCCGAATCGGAGGCTTCTAAACCGATCTCTTTCAAGTGTTTAAATCTGGAGAAGATGAGGGCTGTAAGATGATCTTCACCTTTTGGAACTGGTACATGGTCTGTTGTCTAAAACGTTGCGTAGGACGGCGCGTAGCGCAAGAGAATATGGGTCGCCCTTCCTTGCTTCTGAAGATTTGGATGGCCAACGAATTGTAGAGCGGTTTTAATATCCGCAAGTACAGCGTCGTCGGCCGGAACCAGCACTTTCTTCAACGCGTTGCCTGCGCAAACAAAACGGTAAGTACATGAAAGGAGAGCCGAATGCACATGCGAAAATATAAGCAACTAGAATAAGCTATACGGCCACCTGGATCGCCTTTTCGCCTTGGCACAGGATCCAGGCGATCTTCACCCTCGCTGAATTCCCAGTTGCCTCAAACAACGACCATCAAGTCGTCAACACGCTTGCCAAAGCTGGCAAGCATGGTCACTAAATGATGGTCGGTGTCCTTGGCCCTAAGAAAATAGCATCCTAGACGGCCAGTGGACTTGGCTAAGACATAGCAATGCCGAATCGCAGGAATGCCTAGGTTAATCCTAAGATGACGGTTTAACTCTATGATCCCCATTACGATGTGAAAGAAATTCACGTTAGGCTGGGAAGGGATTAGGCCCCAATGTCGAAAGACGACTCTCAGAAATGGATGAAGGGGAAAACGGACGCCACCTTCAACAATCGATAGGAGAGGAAAGATGATTGTGCTCTCGTCGGTCGTCTGCATATTGGTGGTGCTATCTTCCACGAGTGACAGGTGAACGTCATCAAGGATGGAACAATGGCGTCAGAAGCCGGAAATCGGTTTGGAGAGAGAAGTGCTTTCAAATTTCTTGCCATTGTATTCAGCCTAAGGGTTATGTAAAACTAACAGTAAACGAGAAAATGGTATTGGGAGTGAAAGAGAAGAGAACTTACAGGGAGCAGAAGGGATAATGAGAGACAGAAGAGAGCTGCAGAGGTCGCGAGATGGAGAAGTTGTACTAGAAGGCGGACCAAAAAATCTTGAGTATTCAAAGTATACACTCGAAGAGACAGAGTTTTAAACCACATTAAATGGAGGAAGTGTACAAAGAGGCGAGAACTTGTAATGATGACTAGAAAACGTGTGCGTTTTGACACGCTTTGGAATGAGGTTAACCACCGAATTTTTGACTTTTCAAGATTGAAACCAAACACGCCGACTAAACAGAGTTAGTGGGGTGTTCGGGGGCAATTGTGGTGGCCGAATAATTGCAAATGCGCATAGGCAGCGTATAAATTCCCAATCGGTGTATAGTATGCATTCGGCCCCGCCCCTGTCGTTTCAGATGCCGAATAAGCCGAGCAGGGGGCTGATTAAATGGGGAAGGTCGAGTGAGTAAGTACATGACAGATCAAGAGCGGGCCCTACCTAGAAGACCAGGAGCGTATATAAATAGAAGAACAAAAACCAAAGAGAGGTATGTGAGAACTAGTATGCTTAACTTAAAATACAAGCAATCAAGAGAGTATACACTGGCTTATTCGTCGGAGTGCTAATTCAGGCACCCCCGACCGGAGTGTTCATTCCTTTTCAGGTGGCTAGCTGAGGATCACGAGCGTCCCCCAGGATCTGAAGAGTATTTCCAAACCACTTCCCCACACTTCGTATTCGACTCTTCATTATCTAAGCAGGATAAAGAACTCCTTTTTAAATTTTTTAATGAATAATATTGATGTCTTTGCCTAGACACCTTATGAGATGCCAGGGGTAGACCCCAATATTATCAACCATTGTCTCAACGTTGATCCTGTACATATACCAGTAATACAAAAAAGTAGGCGATTTTCCAATGTCGATTTTCCTCTCTAAAACCCTTTCCTTTACCACTATCTTCAAATTTTCCAGTGTCGATTTTCGGTTCATCCCTTTTTCTTTTAGTTTTCTTATCAAAAGGTTTGCCATTGCTTGACCAGTTGTGATTATCATCGGAATTCCTCGAATCCCACTATCCTATCTACACATTCCCAAGGTTTAATTCTTCAAAGAAATGAAGATTATCCACGTCCTCCTCTAGGTCGACCAAGTCATTCTGCCCCTGTTTCAGTACATCTTCTTTGACAACATTGATAGAGAATGAATCAGGCAAGCCAACCTCAAGCTTTAGTTGACCAATGGGTACAATATACTTGTTAGGATTGTATCCTTCCTCTGGTAGTTTCCCAATCTCAATCACAAGCACTTTGGCTATTTCCTTTTTGGTTTCTACTACTACCACCATAAGGTTTTCAAATTTTGGCTAGGTCGGAGGTGCATCCATCATGCACAAATCAGTGCTCTCAGGAATGTGTACCTCGAGTTTAGGTAGATAGAAAGGTGTAATGTATATGCTAGGGTTAAAGGTGGGTAACAATGTATGGATGAGGTTGAGACGAGAAAGTGGTTGGATTTTGTCATGGGATGGCAGCGAGTTAGTAGTAACATTGGGTTTTGGTAGTTATGGGGGAGCTATGACTTTATTGTCAATGAGATCTTGAATCTCATGATGGAGACATAAACAACGGTCAATATCATGTCTGGGTTGTTGGTAAAAGACACAGTGTTTGGCAGGGTCATGTTTGGTTGGGAGTGGATCGAAAAGTGGTTGAGGGTCAAGAAGCTTAAGATGCCCCTTTTCTATCAAGACCTTCATAGCCCTGGTAAGGGACATATAGAGAGGGGTAAATGTTCTAGTTGGGGTTTGGTTTACTATTTGCAGATTGGTATAGGCAAAAGGATCAGCTATTTTGGTGGTGACAGTAACCGGGTTGACTTCAAAGGGTTTCAAAGCTGTGCTACTACTAATAGTAGCATTGGAACTATAACCGAAAGTTTTCCATGCAAGCTCTTTATCATCAACAATGATTCCCTGCTTGATTGCATCTTCTATCTAGACCCACATTTCATGCAGTTCTTTGAAGGTGAATAGTGGAAGGACTATTATCTTTTGCAACATCTTACTATGCAAATTTCTTACCACCATACAGATTTGATCTTTCTTGGGTGGTCTATTGGTCATCATTGTTGCCTTGGCCCTTCATTTGGTGATGAAGGCTACAAAACTTTCGTTCAGCTTTTGACCGATTGCTTCCAACTCCCGGGTGGTCATTTCAATCTGAGTGTTGTATGCATATTGGGTGATAAAGGCCTCAGCTAGTTCTTCCTAACTCTGTTTCACTGACTCTTCAAGCTTGACATACCAAATGGCAACTAATCCTGATAGAGTTTGTCTGAATAAAGATAGCTTTTGCGGACAAGTTAAACTCATAGGCTTCAAAACATTATAAAAAAGGAGGATATGTACCATAAGGTCACTAGATCCATTGAATCTATCAATATATGGCATCTTGAATTGTTCAAGCAACTTCATGATTGTTTTTGTATACCCCGTCTTCGATGTCTGGGATAAAGTTGATTCCTTGCGACCTTTTGAACATTTTTTCCAACTTGGCTAGGTTTAGCATAGTTGAGTCAAACTCATTTGTTTCCGAGGAAAAATTCCCTCCCGTTGGTTGTGGAAGGGGAAAAGGCCCTCCTAATGATTACGCGGGAGCCCTTAAGTCTTGTTGCAAGTTGGGCTCAGGAAGCTCCTCAGTTGGTGGAGGTGGATTTGGAATTGTATGAGTCACCAGAGGTGGTTGGGTAATAGATGGCCCAGATGGGCATCGCAATTCAGCAAAACCATCACCCTAGATGGCAATTGTGTTGGCAATAATATCCATGCTTCGTTGAAGAGCCAAAAAGCATGTCTACTATATTTTCTAGAACCTGAGCCATTGTTGATTCTGGTGAATTAAGTGGGGATAATCTACCTGGTGAAGAAGGGGTACTCTAAATAGTTAATGAGGGTTTTGCTCTTCTTCTTCGTGTAACAGGTGGTAAAAAAACTAACACTAGCTGTCCTTTAACCAAATCTTCGATTTTACAGAGTCTACCAACACGAGTCCAAAGAACTTAAGGGATATCAAGCCGTTCTGAAACCATAGTGTACGACTACCTAGCATAAACAACGAAACCCTCAATTAGAATTTCAGCAACATTTCGGCTCAACTAATCATTATACAACATGCTGAAACACTAAATTCAACCCCTCAAAAAGAAATGCCTGAACCACTGCTCAGAATTTTGAGAACCTTAGATCTCATACATTACACATAGCAATAAAGAGAACAAACACCCCTATGGAGGGTAGGGTTATGTTGTCCTAACTTTGACATGATCTAGGGTTTCACTATTCAAACAAGCGGCATCATACATCCTAGAATAGGGTAGCATCATGTCCTATTTTTGGAAGTTGCTAGAGTTTATTATATGCACTAGGTCAGTCTTTGGTCAAAAATGATACCTCAACGAGACACTAATATAACTGCCTAATCTGGTAGATCAAGCGGTACGTGGTGATCTCGATTCCAAGGCCTGTGATCCCACCATATTAGAGCCCATGACTATCTATCCGCTCGAAGCCAAATAGCCATCCACGATAATAGGTGACGAGCACGGGACTTAGGCGTACCAATGCATGAAATGCAATGAATATATAATTGAAAATAAAAGTCATATCATGGAGTTTGAGTCAAGATTTCTTAATATCCCCAGCAAAGTCGCCAGAAACTGTAACATGCCTGGGGGTACCCGTGCACGTTAAACAGTTCGAACCCTTGATTTCTTTGATCTAGTCTCACGTATGCAATGTGAAACATAGATGACAGTCTAGATTTGGCAACTTTTATAAAAATTCATTTTATTGCAAATTTTTTTACCAGAAATAGACTACATCACTAGATCTTAGAGTCGTCACTTACTATTTTGAAAAAAATTAGGAAACCCATGACTCGTGGCAAGGCCAATGTTCATCATAACCAAGAATGCTTGGCTCGGAACCTTAGGTATGAGGGGTGAAGGTCATTAATTGAGCACCCCTGCTCACCGGATCAAAGATCGACCTCTGCTAAGTCATGATATGAATTTTATTTGCTTTATATGTTCATATTCCGGTTATTTAATAAATGCTAAAATTACTATATGAAGCGAACAAGTATAGACCGTGTCATTTGTTTTGGAACAATTTGATTTCATGTATTTTGAAATTGTTTTGAATTGTGTATAAACATAGAAAATTGAGTTTTACAAACATGAAAATCAATTTTATTCCAAATCGAACAACACAACTTTCATCCACTGGTATGCATAGAGTCATTAAACAAGTAGCCACATGGTAGGATGTTAACATAGTAAGAAAAAAACATACACAAGCAGGATGCAAAATTACAAAGACTTACATATTTACTGACGTTCGACAAATAATTACAAAGCAAGGTGAGTAAACAAATGCATGATCCTATATACAAGATCCTAATGCAATTCACTCATGAAATGCAACTAAAGATCCGGCTTCTACTATATGACATGTGAATCATTTCAAGAACATGAAGTAGTGCACAAAACCACATAATAATCGATTAAACTCATAGATGCAAGTTTAGCCAAATCTTAAAGCATGAAACATGGATGCAAAAGCATGGATATGATGACCAGACAATATATGATGCATATTTACAAATAAGAAAAGTAAGTAAAAGAATGGGATAGAAAGAGGCGGGACGAGGAATTATTACATCATTTGAATATTACGTATCCAAATAAGGAAGGAGAAGAATTAAAATGTTACAACAAAATAACCTCACAAATCTCTCTTAAATGAAAAGAAAATCAAAAAAACAGAAGCTTCAGGAGGCCTCGAAGACCATTGAAGATTGTTCTGCTCAACACCGGGACACTACTTGGTTCTGTCCAAGAGAAATTGGCTGGCTGGCCAAAAGGTGAGCTGGCCAGCCAAAAAGTTAGCCGGCCGGCTAATTGGGCCAGGCCAAAAAGTCTGTTTTGTTGCAACACCAAAGAAAGAACAAGCAAGGGGTATATGGGTCGCTCAACTCACCACTTCCAGTTAGATTACAATAGTTTATAATACGAAATCAAAGGAAGAAAAAGCAATATAAGAAAGAAAATACAAGAAAATAACAGTGTGCAAAATTCACCTTCTAAAGAAAGTATTTGATTTCTATACTTCCTTTTGACTACTCTCAAGTTTAGGAAGTGTGTTCTCTGCTCTTAAGATGGTATATCAGTGTACAAGGAAAATGGAGGTTTTTTAAATAACTTCTTTGTTTTTGGTAAAAACTCCCTCTTAATCAAAGTCTTCTCTCTCTTTTTTTTTTTTCTCTCTATCTCATTTTTGAATCCTCTCCCTCCCTCACAATCTGATTACCTCCATATAGGCAATGCAAGTGTGGTTAGTGGAAAAGATAGTGGGGGATAAGGTTGAAAACAAAGGCACAAAGTGACAAGGAGCAAGGACTTTGTTGAAGAGGCTAGCTCTCTTGACAATGAAAGATGAGTAGATATACAATCTGTAAGACTCAATGGAGTAGGTGGGAGGAGACAAGGTAGAAGACAAGGATGATGGGGTAACAAAAATGATTGCATCGGATGCTACTTTTAGAGAAGAGACAAATGCTCTTTTGACAATGGAGGGTGAGTAGGTGTACATCTCATATATGAATGTATCAAGAAAGATCTGAAATGGCATGACCCACACGCTTTTCAACAAGAATTTTGCCGAAACTACCCTGCTTCTGGGCAAATTAACCAACCGGCCAATTTATTGGCTAGCCGGTCAAAACCTTAGCTGGTGAGTGAATTTATTGGCTGGCTGACGAATTAATTGGCATGGTTGGCCACAATGTTGGTTGTGGCCTGACTATTTTACACAAAAGAGGATTTTTCGACAGAATTATCATCATTTCCTCTTATTTTCACACTGTTCTTTGCTCAATTTCCTAAGAAAGTGTTTTATTTTGAAGCTTAAAAATGAGCCTTGGAACACTATGGAAATACTTGGAACAAAGCGCGAAAAGAAAGTTTCGAAAGAATGTTTTGAACGAGACTTAAGCACTTGGCCAAAACAGGCTTAGGGTTGGGAATAAAGTACAAATTCCATCTTTTTTACTGAGGATGTTGTGAGAAACTGTTGGCTATATATTTTGTATAAGTCAATCGCAGCTTAATACATGGCTCATAAAGGGCAATTTGGGGAGTTAATACAAGTCTCCAGTCAACGACATACACGTGGCAATTCATATTGGTAACAATGGATCTGCGCAGCATTGGAGCAGGTAGAAGGTGCAAGATGACGTGGCCTAACGGTTACTCACAATTCAAATTCAAATTGATGAGGGAAGCCTAATCGCAAGAATGACGCAGTGGAAGCTAACTGTGCGAGGCCATGACCAGAGATAGTGGAAGGGCATTTTAACGGTTAGAAGACCACTTCGACGGTTACCATTAAAGGGTATAAATAGAAAAAAAGGCCAAACAGAGGAGTCCTAGACTCAGATCTAGAAAACCATTTATTACTTTATATTTTTCCAGTTTTTACATTCCAATTCTTCAATTCTTGTATTGCACTTCAATTCTTATGAGTAGTTCCAAGTAGTTTGTTGCTGTAAAAACCTTCGAGGCTGTGAGAGTGCAAAGGTATCATTGTAAGTTCATATCGTTTAATGAAATTCAGCTCATAAAACTATTTTATCTATCATCATCTTCAATATCTTTAATTTTCTCCTAAGCGAAAGCTACCAGTGAAAGTCCTCTTCATTAAGACTGAAAAAACTTCAACACAATCGTCTGATGATTGGTTGGCAATTAAAGTTTCTATAAAGACTTATTGATCATTCCTGGCACGCTTAAAATTACATTATTAACGTTCAAAAGCCAAAAAAGCGAACATATATTTTTGGCATGCCCAGTGAGACAATTAAAAATGGTTAAATGTAGAGCACAAGGAGAAAATGACCACCTCGAAGAAGAATGAGATAATATCGAGGAGAATGTTGAGCCATATTCGGAAAATGGGTCTGTTATAAACAATCCTCCACAATTGGTTGAAGAAACCATTACTTCAAGGTATACAACCCAAGTCAAAAATATTGGGCAAGGCTAATGTCACGACCCAAACCCGCTCCTATAGGTTTAGTGTCGTAACCGGCTAGTAATCCTTGGATTATCAAAGGCCTCTTAACATAATAGCATATAAATAGGGGTTGTGGAAGCAAATACATGAAATATATATAGTCCAACGAGCTGTGAAGACATACATGGGACTGATAACTTTGAACTTTCATAACCATACGTATGATCAAAACAAAATGCAGCAATTAAGTCACTTCATGTATACACAGTAGAAAACTTGTTCGTAACTCAAAAGGAACAAAAACTTATACATCACCAAAACACAGCCACGAGGCTTGACTCAAACCAGAACCTCCTCGAGAGGCACGAAGGCTGGTTGTCAAAACTGAAACTCCAGGTCCTCAACTCTGAGCCTGGTCACATGCCTAATCACCTACATACGTAATATAAATAATGAGGGGAGCCCAGTGAATAATAATAGAGTAAAGGGTTAAATGAATGATGCCCCATAACTAAGTCCGTACATAGAACCAATTCACATTCGTGTTCTCATTCAATGCGTATAAAAAATTCAGGAATCATGCTTAATCATTCATAGTTCATCCGTTAGTGCTAACAGATCATATAAAAAACATCATAGATCATACTTGTTAGTTCCATAGAGGAACCTCCGGCCGAGTACGACTAACTTGCCAGTTCCATAAAGGAACTTCCGAACTGGGTACGGATAACTTGTCAATTCCGTAAAGGAACCTTCGGATTGGGTACAAATAACTTGTCAATTCTATAAAGGAACCTCCAGCCGATACAGATAACTTGCCAGTTCCAGAAGGGAACCTCCGGTCCAGGTACATATAGCATACTTGAATCAGAGCATTAATGTCATAAATATTTGCCAAAGGCGGACAATCATTCATAGTGTAAACACATAGCATACATGGTATAGATCTTAGTCCATATACAGAAAGTAATTTAATTTGAACACAGCTTTACTAAGTCATTACTCACAGATAACCGGTGGCTCCAAATAGACGAGTAGAGTAGGCAATTCAATTAACTTGAGGTGCGTGACCTACATAACATGACAAATACATACATTGGAACACACGCTCGGATTGTACATAACTTATTTCATCTGTTCTTAGTGTGTTTCTAGCCTTTATCCTCATCATTGTGTTTTAATCTTGGCCTATGAATGCCTACGATGGAATGAGGATGAAAAAATGTACTTGAAAACATTTTTCAAAACTTGCTGAAAACAGGGTCCACGCTCGAGCGTGGCTTTCCTTGCTGAGCGTATATGCAAAATGTGAGGGTCCGCTCGAGCGCAACTTCCTTCGCTCGAGCGGTCTGCAAACTTTGAAAAAGTACTGGTCGCTTGTTTTTCCCGCTCGACACTCGCTTGAGCGCAACTTTTGTCACTCGAGCGTGCTGCAAAACATAAGAACTTTTGGGAGTATGCATTTCACGCTCGAGCCAGTCTTTGGTTGCTCGAGTGGAAGTGTAAGACATACAGTGGTTGCTCGAGTGTGGAATCCGTCGCTCGAGCGTGGAAGCAAAATTCTGGAATTTCCAGAATTGTTTCCAAGTTTCAAAACTCGTTCTTAAGGCATTAAAGCTCGATTTTTCTGGGCCAAAACTTGAGGAAACATTGAGAAACTTATAAAACATCACGAATTAAGGATCATTTCAAGAAATCATGGCCCAATAGCTTGCAATTATGCAAAAATTCAACTTAAAATTTATGAATGTTCCATGAACATGACATGCATGAATTCCTTTGAACTCAATCTTCTCAAAACATGATCAAATGCTACAAAACAACATGAAACTTGATGATTTCCCAAAATTAGGGTGAATTCAAGACATGCATAAGGGAATTCTTGGAAATTAAACTCAAGATGCATGAATTATGCATGCATGCATGAATTACTCTTTCATCCTACATTCTTAATTTAATTCTCATGCTCAAACCTCTAATTCTCTTGAATTCTTGCACTAAGTAATTCAATTTCATAATTAAAGAGTTAAATTTCCTACCTCAAGTCTTGAGTTAACTAGTGTTGGAGCTAAACTTCCTCAATTCCCTTCAATCTCCCCTAATTCCTTCTTAATTCTCTTCTTCCTTAAATGTTTGGCTTCAATCTCTCTCTTCTCCTTCTTCTACACGTTTGAGCTCAAAATGGATGAAGTGAAAAGAAGTCTTTGGGCTTGGTAGTGGCCTTATATAGGCTAATTAATGGAGCTTAATTAATTCAAGCTTAGACTAATCAATGGGAATTATTTTATTCTAATTATTTGATTTCGAATCAATTTCAAATTGAACTCACCATAAATTCCTAAAAATTCCAAATAACACGTATATCAAGTCAATTTCTAAATCAGATGCCGATAAGGCCTTCAACTCACAAACCGAAACGAAAACATGAACAGATCTGCTAATGTTAAACAGATATAAGCACAAAAATAATGTAATGCACATGTAATTAACTCAGGATTTCTTCCTAATTACTTGTTAGGCATACTTAAGCATGGATTAGCGCTAATCATGGGTCAGGTTGTTATAGCCAAGAAGCTGGTCCTTCGACTGTCTCATCCACATCACCAGTTAATCAATTGGGAGGTTTAGTGGATATTATGGGACAATAGTTAATGTATACAATGGAAAGGTGGGCAGTATCCTTTTTGGATCGAATGCATGCATATCAACCACCCCTCATTAGACAAGCTGAAGAAAATATAAATCTGTTTCAATAACAATTGGCTCAAAATAGATAGCCTGTATAAAATAATGGACAATATAATGGTCAAACCAGTGATTGAACACCTGAAAGACCAGTACCAGTGCCTCAGTCATGGAATTAGCCCTAGAATGCCAACAGGCCAAAACATGGCTATACCTACCCGTGAAGCCATAAACATTGGTAGAGTAGGGTTAACACAAGTAAATGACAGAACATAATCTTATGTTTGAAGATATACCTAGGGGGTTGGATGGGATTCTTGCAAGGGGAAGGGAAACAACACATGTTCCCCCCTACAATGCCTTTTGTAGGCCAGGCAGGCCAGGCATTTGCCTAAAGGGGTCAACCATATCCTCAGGCTTACCAGGCACAACAAGGGCAACCAGTCCCAAATATGCCTCTGCCTGGACCAAGGGGAGTCCAAGCACAAGTGGTTCATTCAAACCCAGTGTTTGCTTCCCCAATAGTGGCTCAACTAGCACCAAACATGTAGTAAGAGAAATCTGTGGACCCATGGCTCGAGGGGTCCAGACTCTTGTCTACAAAAAGCTTTACCCAGAATGGGTAGATAGGCTACATGAGTACCGAAGGAGATATAAAATACCTGATTTTGCTCTTTTTCTATGAGAATGGAAATCAGTCAACCATTGAACACATTGCTAGATTTACAGGCCAATGCGATGAGTTTACAAATAATAATTATATGAAACTATGACTCTTTCCAAATTCTCTAATTGGGCCAGCTTTTGTCTGGTATACAAACCTTACACCTGGTTCTATTCAAACTTGGCAACAAATGGAGGAAGTATTCTATGCCCAGTTTTTTCAAACAGAACTTGTGTTTTCTATGGCAGACTTGGCAAGATTGAGCCAAAGGCCTGATGAGAAGGCTGCTCAATTCATTGCCAGATTCAAAAGAGCACATAATAAATGTAGGGTCGTATTACCTAAACCTAAATTTGTTAGATTGGCCCAAAATGGGCTAGAATTCAAGCTTCGAAAGAAGTTTGATTCAATAGAGTTTTGAGATCTAGTGGAACTTACCTATAAAGTTTCCAGATATGAAACCTTACTTGAAGAAGAACAAGACCGAAACAATGCATCTTATAGGACCTATTATAGGGACCCTAACTTTGAGATTGATGCAGCAGAGATCATAGGAAAAGAACCTATGACCTGTGAGGCATTGATTCAGAAAGATACTATAATTGACCAACAATTCAAAAGGAAAGACCTTCATAGGAAATATTCTTTTGACATAGCAAAAACAGATGCCATATTTGATCATTTGCTAGCAGCACATTTTTTAAAGTTTCCTAAGGGAGTTAAGATCCCAAATTCTAAAGAACTTAAAAGAAAATTGTACTGCAAATGGCATAACTCTTGGTCCCACTTAACTAAAAACTACATTATTTTTCGAGACAAGATCTAAGAACAAATCCAGAATAGAAGGCTGAAATTTCCAACCAAGACTAAAAAAGCCATGGGAATTGATACCAACCCATTTCCAAAAATTGGAGAGGCAGCAGCTAATGTTAGCATACCGGATTTCCAAAATCTCTCCTTGAAGGAATTAGAAGAAGTTAGTGTGCAAATGCATGTTGCTAGCTAGGCTAACTTCAGGAAGAACACAAAGGGTTCACCAGCAAGTGGACAAAGCTTTGTAGGCTAAAGGGATGGCTCCAGTGAAGAAGCATTGGACGATGACTCTCTCGAAGCAGCTATAATGCAGAGAATGTGTCTCAGATGCAAGTTGAGTTATAAATGGCTGAGGGGGCTCCCAACTTGTGAGGCCCCTGAAAATTTTATTTTCTTAAAAGTCTCTTACTTTTAAATTATTTCTTTGAAGTCACTCAGTTTCTTAATTAATTGCAATTCTAACCTTAGGACCAAAATGCATGCGCCTACTAAAACCACACAAACCCTAATCGATTTCGGTAACTTAGGAATCAATTCTAATACCCTAATAATGATTAATTGACTCCTTAGATGTGGAATTACCACTCGAAAATCCTTTTTTTTTTTTTTTCACTTTGTTCGTCGGTAAATAGCCTTTTTATTCGAAACAAGAATCTAGACTGAATTAGACTCTCTAACCCTAATTTAATTTAATTCTACACTAAAATAAATATTCCAATTCATAATTAAACTCAACACCCTCACATGTTTATTAAATAACACAAAGACCCCAAACAAGTACCATTATATACTTATATATACACTTGTACCCTAAAATCATTTTTTAAACATTTTATTTTAAAAATTCCAACAATTGTACACAAAATATATATATATATATATATAAAAAACAAGTCCCTCAAATCTCTAGCTATGGCTGGCCAATACCTATGTAGATAACATGAGTGTACTTTTGGAGGCAAGCTTGCATAATTCAAGGGAAAAAATCTGACTTGGTACAAGCTTATATGTGTGTGTGTGTGTGTGTGTGTTTGTGTATGTGTGTGTGTGTGTGTGTGCAACTAGGTTGGTTTGATTAGGAGGAAAACACTAACTAGATCATATTTAGGAACCTAATTAAGGCCCCTAATCCTCCACTATTCCATTGAATTCAAACTAAACCCAAACTATCCAATCCAATTCTAACCAATGGGCATTTAGGACCTTTTACACCAAATTCATTATAAAAACCCCTCCTATAGCATTTTACTACAAGAACACACACATACACACTATATTCAGATGAGAGAGAAGAGAGGAGGAAGGTGAGCTTGGTAAAAGAGAGGAGAGGAAGAAAAAGTTTGCTAGCAATTCCAACAACCCTCAAGTAAGCCACAAAACAACTCTCTCTTATTTCTTTTCCTTTCAAATACATACTCTTAGAAGTTTTAAACATTCATTTCAGAAGTTTTTTGATGGTATCCTTGTGTTAAAAATGAAAGGAGTTGAGCCTTGATTCTACCCTTCTTGTATTTCTCTTAATCGGTATAAGACTACATTTTTTCATATCAAACTCTCAAAATTTCCAAAGGCACACCTTCACCTTAAATTTATGAGTTTACTACATATTATTTAGCATGTTTTCATCACAAGTGAAGTGGAAAATTTCTCCTAGTTGACCTCTTTTCTCACCAAATTTCTATTTTCAAGAACTGTGCCAGAAAAATCTATTTTACAACCAACTTTCAAAAATTCTATAAAAATTTATAAACATCTTCTGGACCTTCATTTTATGTCAAAATCTTCCTTAAGGAGATATCTTTCAAGGAAAATTCGTTTCATGAAAAACGAGTGAGTGGTTTGTGAGAAAATACGATTTTCGTAACGGTCGACGAGTTTGGACAGAGCTGGAGTATTTTTTAAATAACTAAAAATCTGGAAAAGCTATTCCATTTCCGAAAAATGTTCTGAAAACTAGATAAAATTCTCTACGAACCATAGGAGGGCTAGATTTGGAAAAAATCTGAAATAGTTCTTTTAATCTTGATCTTTAAGTGACTCTGAATCTGGAAATTCTGTTTATATTAATGTTTTGTGCTCTTGACTTTATGAATGTGCTTACTTATATATAATCATGTCTTGGTATGATATTATACATTTCATGGTTATGTATTTTTTTGTCCTTTAATGATACTTACACTTATGCAAATTTATTTTCCTTCTCGCTTGTACTAATTAATTACAACGATTAATCTAACGGAAAACTTAATGGGAGTGGCTAATGGGGTTTCGATCACCTGATTATTATTATGAGAAGAAGTTATTAGTTAGTGGGATGCTTTCCCTTTGGTAAGTTAAATCTTGTGCAAGTGGTTGTTTCGGAACCTTTGAATGGAGCAGTTGTATTTAGACCCTAAGTAGTTCGGTGTAAGAAAGGATTTGGACAAGGCCCATCATTATCGTCTCTTTTGAGGCCCTACGGTTGGCGCTACGTGGTATATAATCATTGGTAGGCATCCGAGGTAAGGTCTGTAACAAAGCAACAAAAGAGAGGGCATACCAAATAATCCGCATCCAATTCTTGGAGTTAGGAGGACGAAATCTCTTTGGGGGATTTTTAGACTACTAACAATTAACCATATAATCTGTGCTATGAATTTAAATGCCATTTTCCCTTCCTTTGTTTTTTTTTTTTATAATGTTGTTGTGTAATGAACTAGGAAAAAAGAGATGGGGTGTGTGTGCGTTTACTGGGTATACAAAGCTCACGCCGTATCATGCCATGTGTCGAAGAGCACGCAGCAGAAGACGACGAACTGAAAACCTTTGAGGACTTTTGGCTATCCTAGAAAGTTAGGATTTTTTTTTTTTTTTGTAAAGTCCATATGAAACTTTAAATTTTCTTTTAGATGTAATGTTGATGGAACGAGCTTTTGTAATTAAGGGTATTTGTAATTACTCTATTATTATGTATTTATATTCCAACACCAATATAATTCCCTACGTTGCATATGAGACCTTGTGTCAATCCTGTTTAAGGTCTGTCAAAAAGGTAGTGCGCTGCCTAAGAAAGCTGGACTTAGAAGGAAGGCTAATTTGACTCCTTCGGTGATCTGGGATCTTACTTGGTTATTGGCCATAGGACTCATTAGTGACTTTCCCTTGACTACAACCTTAGTGTAGATTTGGAGCGTCACACAACTGATGGGAAGCAATACTACAAAGATGTGCAGAAAGATCGTAGGCCAGTCAACAATTATAGTAGGAGGCCATTTCCAACTGGATCTAGGTAACTACCACTCTTGGTTGGACCTCCAGACACCAGGAATCTGTCAAAAGGTAAGAGACCTTTACAAGAGCTCAAGCCACATGACTACATGACAGTCAACCAGACTGAAAGGAAGCCTGAATTTGGCTCAAGACAAGGCATCAAAGCCAATGATTGGCCCTCTAAGACAGCTTCGAAGACAGTTCCAAAGACAAGAGTAGCAAGCCTACTAACCGGAGCAGTAGGAGCATGGGTACCAAAGGTACCTAATTGGTTTGTCATGCAAAACAAACCAAAAGTGATTCCTACCTAGGGGGCTTTCGAGGGGAAAGAGAAGATGATCAAACCCCCTTTGGTAGCCTCAAATAACTGGGTACTAATGAAAAACCCAAAGACAAAGGAACCAGATATGGTTCATGTAATCTCCAGGTCTTAGAGAAGGAAGATCCAGCAAAGGTACACCCAGTACCAAAGAGATTTGAAGGAAAATGGAGAAAGTACTTCCTTGGCTCAGTCAAAGAGCCAAACAAAAGAATGAGAAAGTTCAAAACCTAGTCCTAAGATCAAAAGGAGTATTAGTAGAGAACAAATGGCCAAAGTTCATGCTAAACTAAGAGCCAAAGAGAAATCCAGTCTAGCAGGCCTCAAAAAAGCTTTGATGGAGAGTGATGATGAGATCGATGAAGAAATCGAACTAGGCCAAGAAAAGGTATTGGCCGAAGAAGAAATGTTCGAAGCTTTTATGGCTGAGCAGACCTTCATGGTTGAAAGCCAACAGAAGTAGACCATCAACAAACTGCTTCGAAGGAACCTATTAGTACTGAGGTACTAGAATGCAATATAGAGGATGCTCCCCAAGTATTAGGGCAAACCAATATGGAAGCTGAGCAAACACAGCCAGTAATACAATTTAGCCAATTCCCTCCGATGCCGGTTAATATGGTTTATGTGTTGCCTTAGGAGTTTCAGGCTGAGGATGAGAACCAAGAAGGCCAAGAGGACGATCCCATTCTAGTTTCCAATGGGGATTCGCAAACCAGCATGGTCCAAGATGAATTTAAGGTGGCTAGGCCCATGGAAACTGATGAAGAGAGTGAAGAGGTAAGCATCAACCTCTCATATCCCTTCGAATACCCTATAGTATCCATGACCCAACTTGTTAAGCCCATGTACATTAAGGCTTATTTCAATAGAATATAAATGGACAGAGTATTGGCAGACAATGGAGCAGCAGTGAACCTACTTCCAAGATCCTACTTGAAGAAGGTGGGGAAAAGAAATCCCATGTTGATCTCAACAAACACTACCATTGTTGGTTTTGTTGGAAACAAACAGATGGCTCAAGGCATTCTGCTTATCAACCTGAGTGTGGGAACCAGAGACTGCATGACAGCATTTTTTGTCATAGATAGCAATGTCAAATATAATGCTTTGCTTGGCAGGGATTGGATTCACACAAACAAATGTGTGCCTTCTTCTTTGTATCAGAAGATAATGATAGTAATAGGCAATGGAAAAATAGAGGAGATCGATGCAGATCTACAGCCTTTTTTTGCCTGTGTAGATTTTGTAGAAGCTAAACTGTACACTGAAGGAGTGATACCACTTAGTGTACTGAGGAAGTCTGATGTAACAACCGAAGTGACGGCTAATAAAAAAGTGGCACACCTGAAGCATCTAGTACAAAAGAGTGCTGATGAGGAGTTCATCATCAAAGATGCCAATGATGCCTAGTTGTAGGCAAAAAGATCAAGGTCAAGAAGCCAGACCGTTGGTTTTAATCAAATTTTCAACATTGGACATAAAAGTAATAGTTCAGAAAATGTAGGAAGAAGAGAAAGAAGCCATGATGATTGGCTGTAGCTAGGGGCCACAAGAGGCCAGACCTTTGGCTCTTGGCAAATATTGTGCATTGGACATTGAAACTAAAGTCTAGGAAATACAAGAGGAATAGGCTTTATGGACAGATTTTGTCTATGAAGAAAAGAGTAAGGATGTTGAACCAGAAAAGGTGGGAGCAAAACAAGATGAAAGGGTTGCTTCGAAGGTAGAAGAAGTCAAAGGAGAATCATCAGTGAGTGCTCAAATGCAAGATCCCTTGGAAAAAGTCAACCAAGGGCAACGTTCAGTACAACAACTCACTTACATTAGTGCTTGGTTGGATCTTATTGACAGGGACCAGTTGTTGGTTGTCTAGAAACAATATAAAAATTGTTTTGCTTGGTCTTATAATGAGTTGCCTGGGTTAGACAGGTCATTAGTGGAACATAGGCTCCCAATGAAGCCTAATTTTAAGCCACACAAGCAGAAACCAAGACGAATGAGCCCTGAAGCGGTTCAAAAAGTGAAAGAGGAGATCATTAGGCTCGTTAAAGTAGGCTTCATCAGAACAGCCAGGTATGTTGAATGGTTATCTAATATTGTGCCTATGGTCAAAAAAAATGACAAGTAGAGGATATGCATCGATTTTAGAAATATGAATTTAGTAACTTCAAAACATAAATACCCCATGCCTATTGTTGATTTATTGGTGGATAGTTAAATAGGACACAGGATTTTGTCTATGATGGATAGACATTCTGGTTATAACCAGATCTGCATAATAGAGGAGGATATTCACAAGACAGCTTTCAGGTGTCCTAGAAACATTGGCACCTTCGAATGGGTTAAGATGCCATTGGGATTAAAGAATGCTGGAGCAACATATCAGAGAGCAATAAACACTATCTTCCATGATCTCATTGGAGGATACTTAGAATGTTATATCGATGATATTGTTATGAAATCCTAGTCCACGGAGGAGCATTTGGTTCACTTGACAGCAGCTTTCGAAAGAATGAGAGAGTTCAAGTTAAAACTCAATGCTCTTAAATATGCTTTTGGTGTATCAGCTAGAAACTTCTTGGGGTATGTAGTATACAAAAAGGGAATTCAGATTGATCAGAATAAAGCCAAGGCCATCATTGAGGCCAAACCTCCATCAAGCAAAAAAGAAATGCAAAAATTCCTTGGTTAGCTTAATTTCCTTCGAAGGTTTATTTCTAACACTACTGGAAAAACTAAAGTGTTTTCTTCTTTGTTGAAGTTAAAAAATGAAGAAGAATTTGTGTGGACAGTAGAGTATCAAGTTGCTTTCGAAGGAATCAAAGTCTACTTGGCCAAGCCTCCAGTATTGATGCCACCAAGGAGGGACAAACCTCTGAAGCTATACATTGCTGCAGCAGAAGATTCATTAGGAGTTTTTCTAGCTCAGGACAACGAAGAAGATAAGGAACAATCAGTTTATTACCTTAGTAGGCTTTTAAATTCTTACGAATGTAAATACTCAACTGTAGAGAAGCTGTGTTTAGCATTGTATTTTGCAGCAATGAAATTGAGATATTACCTTTTGCCTACTTTTGTCTTGGTAATTGCAACCACAAATTTGGTTAAATAAATGTTATCTATACCTATGTTAAGGGGAAGAATTGGAAAATGGATTTTAGCTTTATCAGAATTTCACTTGGAATATGTTCCCCAAAAGGCAGTAAAATGACAGGTTTTGGCTAACTTCTTGGCTAATCATCCATGTCCTACAGAAAGCCAAGAGATAATGGAACTTTGCACAATTGATGTTAAACCATAACAAATGTGGTTCGACGGATCAAAAGCCAGTAATCTAGTCGAAATTGGTGTTGTAATTAAGTCACCACAGGGGGTAGAACCTGCACATGGTTTCAACATTGATGAAGCTACTTGTTCCAACAACCAAGCTGAGTATAAAGCTTTGGTAATGGGACTTGAGATACTTATTGGATTACAAGCTCATGCAGTTGATATATTTGGAGATTCTCAATTGGTAATCAACCAAGTAAAGGGAATTTTTAAATGTCAAAGTGCAAGTATGTTACCATATTATGTTGCTACATTATATTTGCTTTCTTAGTTTCAAATAGCGAATGTGACTTATGTCCCAAGATTCATGAATCACAAAGCCAATGATGTAGCTTAGAGGGCTTCAAATTTCAAAAGAATAAATGACACTCAAATGGATGTAAGTCAGGCAACATATTAGAAGCTAATACTACCTTTGGCTAAAAGGGGCATCATGATAGAAGTTAACCAGAATGACTTGCAAGAGCAAGATTAGAGACACCCAATCATCTAGTATTTAACTGGTCCTTCTTCGAAAGCAAGCAAAAGGCTTAAATTGCTATCAATGCAATTCATAGTATATGGGAATGCCATTTACAAAAGAGGAGCAAATGGGTTGCTTTTAGAATGTCTAAGGCCAAAAAAGGCATTGATTGCCATGACTGAGATGCATGAAGGCATTTGTGGTGCCCATCAGCCTGGTGTGAAGATGAGGTGGTTGCTTCGAAGGCAGTCCTATTATTGGCCAACCATCCTTAAGGATTGTATAGAGTATGCAAAGAGTTGTCAGGCATGCCAGAAGCATGGCATGATAAGACATGTGCCAGTAACTAATTTGTATGCAGTAGTGAAGCTCTAGTCATTCAGAGGATGGGCAATGGATATAGGGAAAATATATCCATCCTCTTCGAAGCAACATTGTTTCATTCTAGTGGCCACAGATTCCTTCACTAGGTGGGTTGAAGCTAAGCCTTATGAGGTTGTAGATCAATCTGAAGTAATTGACTTTATCAAAAAGTTGATCTATAGGTTTGGCATCCCACAGACCATAACTGTAGATAATGGGACTGTGTTCGATGGAAATATGGTAAAATCTTTCCCAGCAGAATTTGGAATTAGTCTTATTAATTTCACCCCTTATTATGCACAAACAAATGATCAAGCTGAATCATCTAACAAATCCTTGAAAAAAGGAATACAAAGAGTTGTGGAAGATAATCTTAGGGATTGGCATAACTTGTTGTTAGATGTGTTATGGGCTTATAGAACTTCTCCAAGGTCAAGTATAGGAATCACTCTTATGCCTTAGTATATGGACATGATGCAGTGTTGCCTGTGGAAATTAATATCAAATCTTTAAGGGTAAAATGCCAAGACCATTAACTACTGAACAATATCATCAAAGTGTGTTCTTAGAGTTAGAAAATGTGAATGAAGTTAGAATTTTGGCATTAAATAATATCATTTTCCAAAAGAAAAAGACAGTCAAAAGCTATAATAAGAAATTCAAACACATTAGTTTTGATGAGGGTGATTTGGAATGGAAGATAATACTTCCAATAGGAATTAAGAGCCATAAATTTGGCAAATGGTCACCTAATTGGAAGGGACCATACCAAATTCATAGAGTCTTGCATGTGGGAGCCTACTATCTGAAAAATCTAAATGGTTGTGTATCCCAAGAAAATCAATGGCAGATATTTAAAGCCTTATTATCCAACTGTGTAGGAAACACAAGGAATGTAAGAAATGCTAAGTAAGCGTAATAAAGGATCATTGAATAGATAAGAAAAATATAAAATGATAAGGACTTTCATTTCATAAGGATTTAAGTATACAAAACCATAAGTTGACCCAAAAATCAATACAATGTCTCAGTTGTTCCCTTATAATTGACTCTTACTCCTAAGGGATGGGAACAACTGTATGGCAGTAGCCATCTCCTACCTCCTGTTAGCTAGCCCTATTTTGACCCTTCTGCAATCTTTTAGCATTTTGATCTAAGGCTAGGTTGACTGCCGCTAGTTCCTCTTCCAGTTGTGCCTTTCTCTACAAGAGTTGGGTTCGAAGCTGAGAGGCATAGGAGTGTTGTCCTTTCAAGTCAAACACTTCAGCATATATTTGGGAGACAAACTCTTTATCCTTTAGTAGCACCTCTTCTGTAGCCTTGGCCATATGGCAAATGTTGATGTAAAAATTAATGGTGGTTGCTGCCTAGGATAAGTGGCTTGTGAAGGCCATGTTGGATTGCTCAAAGATTCTGCAGCATTTGAGGAAACCATTTTTGATAATAGGCTTTTGTAAGGCTTCAAATGGAATCCTGAAGAATGATTTTAGCAAGTTCAAGTAGGTGCCTAAGTCCACCCAAGGCAAAGAGGTTTCTGTAACAGTGGAAGAGCTCTCCATAATCTCCAAAAGGGAGTCAGCAAGGATCAATGACTCAATTTCACTATTTGTTGCTCGAGCTGGTGAAGATATATCAAATAAGCTAGCCAACTGGGCTTCGAAGATGTCCATTTCTTCCTCTAAGATTAGCAGTACAGAGGAATCACTAGTTGAAGAAAGAGATGGAAGCATGGGGATATGAGAAGGAGTGGAGGATTCCCCAGTAGTATCATGGTCCTGGCCACCAATAAGTCAAGAGAAGAAGAACTGGAGCCGGATGGTAGGGAGGAAATTGGTGAGCTGTCAGTGTCATCTTTGGAAGTACCAGCTGCCATTGAAGAAGAAGTGACAATTGGGGTTCTCTCAAGTGATAATGGGGTAGCCAGGGCTCTGGGAGAAGTCTGCAAAGGTAAGGCAATTGAGATCAGCGGCAAGTTCGAGGGATTAAAAAGGCCAGGAGAAAGGGAAGATGAAATGCTTGGCCTTAAAGAAAAAAGAGAAGAATGCATGGGAACTGTAGAACCTAGAAGTGGAAGTATTAGCTGGAGGGGTTCTACACTCATTAGCACTCCAAGGTTAATCTTCCATTTTCCTTTTAAAGCTGCCCTTAATTCTGAAGAGAACAAGAAGAGCCCCTCATCCCCAAACAAGGTAGAAGAAGCCAATGTCGAAGAAGGAGGGACTGGAATGGCTGCTGCTGCATTTTAGAAAACAAAGAGAACATTTTAAATTTATGCTAAGTCTTGGAAAAGGAAATTGTCAAAAAAGGATTAAGGGAAATTACTAACTTCAGTGGTTGTAATAGTAATGGTTGGAGAGCTATGAAGGGCATAGTGCTCAGCAATTTTACTCTTCCTCGTAGCTTCATTTTATATTGCATCAGCAGCAACATATTCTTCTCTTAGTATTTGTTGCTGCCTCCTCTTTTCTGATCCCTAAAAAATAATAATTTGTTTGGACTGCTCCTTGTCCACTACTTTGGTAGCTGCCTCATAAGTGAGGTCCATGACAAGCTCAGTAGGGGAGAATGTCTTCTTTTTCCTTTTCAGTGAAGCTTCTTCTTCTTCCTCCCCTGAGTGGACCTCGGGTATTGTCTCTATAGAGTTAGGTTGCAGTGGGAGTTTTCTTTTCTTTTGTTGTTGTCTGCCCTTGAGAATGTTCAATGCTTGAGTCCTGTGAGGAGAAACCTCATGTGAAGCTCCTGCACCAAATATTGAAGCTATAAGTAAATAGACAAGTCATTATAAAAGGAAAGGGGTAAAGGAGACAAAGTGTGTGCCTTTCTTCAAGGTAGCCCTGGTGACTCTAAAAGGAGGAGATGAGGCAGCAAGAACAGGAATTGGGGCAGCAGGAGTAGTGGAGAAGGTGATGGTGTTTCTAGTCTCCTTAGGCTTGACTTGAGAGGGCACATTTAGCCCTTCCAGCAGATCCTTGGGGAAATGGCCAAGTGCACCTCCATGTTGGCTGTCCACCAATTTTGATATCCCTTCAGTGCATTGCCTTATAGGATGAAGGAAAAGAATTCAAATTCATCCAAGTCTTGTATCAGTTTGGAGGTTGCTTCATCCAATCTAGCTTTGGGCAATTTCAGCTCTTTGGTTACAAGATCTAAATTAGAGAGGCTACAGAGAGGGCCAGGAATCTCCTGAGTAAGCCCAAATTGCCTAGCATATTGGGAAGGGCAGTAGGCTTCAAAGATGCATTTGTAAGCTCAAGGATTCAAGGTACCAACAAAGAGCTCCCTTAGAGTCAGAATAAAGGCCCACATATCTCTATATAGGGGTATGGAGCAATTTCTATCAACCAAAAAGGTTCTCAGCCATGCTGGCCCCGTGTTAGCTTCAAAGGGGCAAAAGAAGGTGGAAAGAGGGGAAACTAGGAGTTGATAGAAAAAAAAAGTAGAAAGCAAAACTAGAGGGATAGAGGGAAACTCTAGCATATTTCACTCCATAAGTGGTAGGTTTTGCTCCAAGAATTTCAAACACTTGGAGTGTAAATCTGTGAAGTATGCAAAAAGTCAGAGTTGGAGTACCCAAAATGGGCCTCCTTGGTTAACATCGATGGGCCTCTCACAAAATTGGAAACAAACTCTATAGACATGGCCCAAAACATAAGGAGCCAAGGCTATCTTCTTCTTCAAAACAAGAGCCTTGGCAAGAGGGGCAAATTCAGGCATAATCCTCTGAGAAGATGTACATAAAAGAAATTTGCAAAGGCAGTATAGAAGAAAAGAAAAGAACTCTCGGTCGGTCACAAGGCCTTCTTTCTTATTCTCAAAACTTACAAAATCACTAAAGGAAGAGTTCAAAGAGGGAATAGAGAAGGGGACCTTAAGATTAGGGTAGTTTGGACGGAAAGGGGTACTAATGGGTGATAACCCTAAAAGATGGCATATGTTAAGGACAGTGGGGGCCATCATGCCACACCGAAATTGAAAAAAATTAAAAGCTGGATTCCAAAAGTAAAGTGCGACAAATATTAGAAAAGGATCTTCAGGAATAGTAAACCTAGATAGACGAAGGGCGTCAAGGAGACAGAGTTCTTGAAGGTCCCATGTTCTAGAAGGAACAACTCGGTCATACCATTCCTCTCATTCTGGCCTCAATGTGGGCTAGCGGCGATGAGGTCAGTTCATCCTCCAGTTCTCCCAGACAAGGCCCGACTCATAAAGAAGGCAATGATCCTCTAAACGAAGATACAAAGCAGGAAGCGGGGCAGGGGCTTCTCTGAAGATAGGTCCAAGGATGTATTCTCCTTGAGCATGGTGACGAGGGACGAAGATACGCCCATCAATGGTGCTTGGTTCACTAGTTTTGTATTTTTCTATCTTGTCATTGAGACACCTCCTCAAAGACACAAACGGGCTCATATGCTCAATAACTGGTACTTTCGAGGAAGAAGAAGCCATTTAGTGAGAGGTTGAAAGGAGAGTGAAGAGAGCAAGTATAAGAAGGATAAGAGCTTGAAGTCGATAACAATGAGAGTGAAAGGGGAATACTGGACAAGTGAATAGGAAAAATCGCAAGAAATTGGAGTTTTAAAACATTTTTGTCCAAAATTACCCATTCAGCCTAACGGGTCAAATAGACCCAAGTCAATTAATTGGTTATTTTGATCCGTATGGATTTAGGACCTGTATTTTAAAACAAAAGGGGGTCCTGAAAGCACAACAAGAAGAGTTTCCTTCAAGAGCAGGATTTTGAGAGGGAAATACATTTCAAATGCTCAGCTTGGCTTCGAAATAAGTGATTGGCTTCAAAGCCTGTGTTTTCCTAGAATCTTTGAAAGCCCTTGCCTTAGAATCAAGTATAGTTAGGGCGTGTTTACTTCGAAGGTTTTGAGAGTATGCTTATAGGCTATCCATAAAAGGTAGTTTCCTTCGAAAGAGCTTTTTGTAAGTTTTCTTTGAGTAGAGTATAGTTCTTGCCTGATCTTTTCTAGATTTTGAAAATAAGTAATCACCAACAATGTGAAAATTTCAGAGGCCAGAGGACTAACCCATACATTAAAGTACTTTCTTGGGCTTTCTACTAAGTCAAATCCCTTCGAAGACAAATATTATCACTCTTAAGAGAAACTCCATGCTTTGAAACACTTAAACCAGACTTCAAAGCAAGATTGGTTAATTCAAAGTAGGCTTCAAAGCAAGATTAGTTAATTTGAAGCTATTATTTACATAGATCATATGAACAAGGTGAGGAGTAAGGTCATACTAACCATGCAATTGGAATATGGAAAAATCCAATTTTATTGATAAAACATTTACATTGGGAAAACTTACCTGGTTACATTCTCAATTTCGTAAAAATAAGGAATAGACAAAGTTACAAGATCATGAAACTTTGTCCAGTAAAATTCAATAAATACATATTCCTTTTCTAGCCTTTCTTCTATCCTATCGAAATTTGGTTTATCTAATTGATGAGCCCTTATTTGGAAGAAGAGTTGTTGGGCCTTTATTTCGAACTCTATTTACTTAAGAGCTCTCTCCACTTCGTCCATCTCTCATTTCCCATGCATATCACCCTTATTGGCATCTTCTCCATACTCTAAATCCTAGTTCTTGAAGTCTTCATATTCTTCAATAAGATTTTCTGCCTCATGCTGGGTTTGAATGCAAGCAGCAGAGATCTCCTCTAATGACTCACTGCTAGCAAAAACATTTTTATACCAATGGAGCAGTAGAAGGAGTTTATCTAGGAAAGTGAAGCTCTGCATGGGCCATAGGGTTGAGAATGTGGCTTCGAGAGACAATATCACAAGCCTATAAAAGGTTCTTGTGAGGGGTGTTATTTCGAAGGATAAGTGAGAGAAAATAGCAAGCAAAGTCTAGGTTCTATACTACTGATAAGTAGTTGGAGGAGCTGGAGCCTGGTATGGAGCAAAATGCTAGCTTTCGAAGATAGTGAGCTTCAATTCCTCAATCCAATTAGGATTGAGAGGCAAGGAAGGAGCAGTTAGGTCCCCTCCAAATGAAGGAGGAAACTGGGGCTCGTTCACACACTCTAGCCAGTCAGAGGAGCAAAGTATTGCTTTCTTGGCTAAGAGTAAGAGGCTGATTCCTAAAGCTTTAATAAGGTGCGGGGTCTTTCGCACTATTCTAATCGGCAAGATAAAAGTGTATCATGCTGAAAGCAAGCTATCTTTGAGGCAGCGAAGACAGTCGAAAGGGATATATGGATACATTACAGAGCTGCATATAGAGGGATGAATGACAGTGGAGTCATCAAATTCAGGAAATCTATGGTGGATTCACTTCCTTATTTGAGGTTGAGTGGGTGTCGGCCAAGTACCCCAGCCAATATTTCCAAAAGAGGAAGAGGCAGCTTATCCCATGTAGAAGGTTTTGGAGCAGAGGAAGAGCTTCCAAGATCTATTTTTGCAAGTTCTTGGTCCAGAGGTTCGCATTTTGCAAAAGCTTCCATAACTTGTATAAATGGAGACGGATAAATATGGCCAGTAAATGCATGAAAGTTCTTTCGAGATCGATCACCATTGCCCAAAACCTCCTCGTATGCTTGATCAATGCAAGAAAAAGTTTGATTAGCCATTGGAGATGTATCAGTCTCTTTGTGTACGCAGATAGTGGAGGTTCAAAGCGTAAACAAGAATTTAATGAAGTTCAGTGCTTCATTGCTTGAAAACGGTTACACTTCCAAAATAAACAAAGTCCATGCACGTCCTAGGACGTGGGCAAAATGCACTGATCCACTAATATCACCAAGTATTGGGTATATTAGTGTGGGGGGTAATGTTGGCTATATATTTTGTATAAGCCAATTGCAACTTACCAAGTGGATCATAAAGGGTAATTTGGGGAGTTAATACAAGTCTCCAGTCAATGATATACACGTGGCAATTCATATTGGTAACAATGAATCTGCACCGCATTGGAGCAGTTAGAAGACGCAAGATGACGTGGCCCAACAGTTACTCACAATACAAATTCAAATTCAAAAGGGAAGCCTAACTGCAAGAATGGCATAGTGAAAGCTAACTGTGCGAGGCCATGACTAGAGATCATGGAAGGGCATTTCGACGGTTAGAAAACCACTTCGACGGCTACCATTAGAGGGTATAAATAAAAAAGAATGCCAAACAGAGGAAATCCAAACTCAGATCCAGAAAACCAGTTATTACTTTATATTTTTCCAGTTTTTACATTCCAGTTCTTTAATTCTTGTACTGCACTTTAATTCTTAAGAGTAGTTCCAAGTAGTCTATTGTTGTAAAAACCTTCGAAGCTGTGAGAGTGCAAATGTATCATTATAAGTTCATATCGTTTAATGAAATTCAGTTCATAAAACTGTGTTATCTATTATCATCTTCAATATCTTTAATTTTCTCCTAAGCGAAAGCCACCAGTAAAAGTCCTCTTTATTGAGGCTGAAAGAATTTCAACACAATTGTCTGATAATTGGTTAGTAATTAAAATTTCTGTAAAGACTTATTGATCCTTACTAGCACGCTTAAAATTACATTATTAACTTTTGAAAGCCAAAAAAGCCAACAGAAACGCATTCTTATTTTCATGATCGGGTGATCAAAAGAAAGCGTTCAAGTCTTAGGGCCGGTCAAAATGAGGTGTCTACACCCACTGCGAGGTTTATTTCAATAATTCAAACCTTTCATTTTGTCAGACACTTCATATATTTCATCGACAAAAAAATTAGGTTGATTCGATAATTGTAACTTGTTTAATTTACTACGTTTTTCACCCAAAAAAAAAAAATGGATGACAATTGTGCTTTTTAAAATAAATCATATATTTTTTTATGACATACGCAATAAATTAAACAAATTACAATTATCGGATTGACTTGGAGTTTTTTTTTTTTTTTTTGTGTAAATGAAATACATGAAAGATTCGATAAAATAAACGGTTCAAATCATTAAAATAGGGCTCGTGATGGGACTACGGGTCCAAACAGCGCTCTCCAATCTAGATTTTGAATCAAAGAGATCCTCCTCCAAATTTCTAACCCAAGGAATGAATAAAAAGCACGCATGTTTTGGTTGAGGAACTTGAGGTATCAACTATTTTTTGTCTTTTATCCTCTAAATTGTTATTACTAGGGACTTTAAAAAAAAAATTCCCAATAATTTTATTTATTTATTGGAGAATTTTAATTCAGTGATATTTATATAAAAATAATTACAAACTAGTGACAAATTTTATAAATATTAGAGAAAATTGATAAAAATTCCAATTCAATAATTGTCTAAGACATTAGGTTCAATGAATATTTTTTATTAGTAGGAGGTTCATTTTTTGTAAAATAATTTTGTGATAAATCCTTTTATATCTTAGAGAACATTTTGTTTATAATTTTACCACTTATCTATTTATTAAATTTTTAATTATTTGTTAAATTTTTCTTAACTATCTGTTTAAATATTTTTTTTATTTGTTCAAAAAAAATTTCTTATTTGTTAAAATTTTATCATTTATTCAATTTTTTTCCTTTATCTGTTGAAATTTTATTATCTACTAATTTTCTCCTATTTATTTTGGAGGAAAAAAATTCCAAATTAGAACACTCATCTGTGAGATGACCTAAGCAATGTATTTTACCACGGCAAAAATTAGTTTGATAGGAAAACAAAAAAAAATTTAATCACTTTTCTTAAATAAAAAAAATAGATAAAAAATATATTTTTATTTTTAAAATCAGTTTTTATTTAAATTTTAAAAAAAAATATATTTTTATTTAAATTTTTTAAAAAAATATATATATATATATATATTTTTATATAAACGACCAACCAAAAGAAGGCATCTTCCCCATAGAAACGTCACTAGAAAGGTTTTTTTTTAAGCAAACTAAAAGTTCGAAGACCAAAATCGAAGCAAAAAAAAATGCGAAAATGTCCAGAGAATAGTAGAAGCCTCCAGAAGCTCAACTTATCTTCCGTTCGGCCCTCCCCTATTATTGATGGGGGGCGGGGGCAAAGAAGGTCCTAGAACACATTCCCATCATCTCCTATATATACCATTGTTCTTGTCTCCCTCTGCAATCAGATTTCGTAATTCCAAAGCCAAAATTCCTGCAGCGAATCACTTCTCAAATCCTAGCACGCGCTCTTTGTCTCTCTAAATTCTCTCTGATTGTAAGATTGATTCATCATCAATGGCGGACGTTCAGATGGCCGATGCTGAGACCTTCGCTTTCCAGGCCGAAATCAACCAGCTTCTGAGCCTCATCATCAACACTTTCTACAGCAACAAGGAGATTTTCCTTCGTGAACTCATCAGCAACTCCTCTGATGTAACAAACTAGTCTTTTCTATCTCTATATCTCTTTATCTTGTCTAACGTGTATGTTCTTGGATTGGAATCGGACTTAAATTTCTAACTTTTTTTTTATTTGATTGTGGTGGGTAGGCATTGGATAAGATCCGATTTGAGAGCTTGACGGACAAGAGCCAACTCGATGCTCAACCAGAGCTCTTCATTAGGATTGTCCCCGACAAGACCAACAAAACGCTTTCCATCATCGACAGCGGTATCGGAATGACCAAAGCAGGTTACTACTCTCTCTCTCTACCAAATCCAATTCAGTCCTCAATTCGTATGGCAGCAAATCAATTTGCTTTTTGTTTCTTAGGGGATTAATGTTAATATGTGTTTTTCAGATTTGGTTAACAATCTGGGTACAATTGCGAGGTCTGGGACTAAGGAATTTATGGAGGCATTGCAAGCAGGAGCCGATGTGAGCATGATTGGGCAATTCGGTGTTGGTTTCTACTCGGCTTATCTTGTTGCAGATAAGGTTATAGTCACAACTAAGCACAATGATGATGAGCAGTACATTTGGGAATCACAGGCTGGTGGCTCATTCACCGTCACTAGGGACGTCAATGGAGAGCAACTGGGCAGAGGAACCAAAATCACTCTCTTCCTCAAGGACGATCAGGTAAGACTCCTATTCAATTATGTTTGATTGATTGTTGAGATGCTTAAATCAGTGTAAGACTTTACGGAACAATGAGAATGTCTACTTGTATTTTTCTTTTTTTCTTTTTTTTTTTTCTTTTTTTCTCTCCCACCAATTGAAGGGGAATCAGCGGTGGCTCTGCTGTTTGGCAATTGAACACCCTGAATTTCTTTTCAAATGTTCAACAAGTTCACCCAATTTTGAACACCCATTCACTCCTACTTTGAACACCTAGCAATGAGCTTCTTGAATTAAAAAATAAATAAATAAATCATGTAGCAGCAGCGGCAGTTCAGTCCACTGATTTTGATTTTGTTTTTTTAATGTATGGTATAAGATATATATTAATTAGCTCACTTCTCATAGTTTTAACATTGAAGTTCGTACATTTTGAATGCTCATCCTGCAAAAAATGATACGTCCTCTCTGTGGAAAAAGTGCTAATGCATAATATAAATTTAAAGTTGGGTGGTGTGGACTGCAATCAAAATGTATCTAGTTTATACTTTTCTTCATATGTAGCAGTAGTGTACCCTTATATAAATACCAAAAAAGTTACCCTTATAGTAGCTGAAATATAGCTCTTTCAATAAATATTGTTGTTGAATCAAAGCACTGATTTTGAAAAAAAAATATGCATATATATATATATATATATATAAGATTTAAGACTAGGTATGAGTCGTATGACTTGTCAAAAACAATTATAAAACTCTACGTTCTTTATTTGTTTTGGATTGAAAAAACAAAAGTAGTATTTGTGATTTGAGAAATTTAAATTAAAAGATTTATGGAAAGTGGATGACAGACATAGAATTTTTTAATATAAACTTTAATCTGAATTTTTGGTTGTCTACGATTAATTCAAATTTCTGGAGCCGCTACATAGTGGAATCTGCAGCAATTTTATTTAGATTGTGTTATATATGCATCATAATTGTTGTAGTTCAGTATGCTAATTTGAAATTTTATTGATTTATTATTTGCAGTTGGAGTACTTGGAAGAGAGAAGAATCAAAGATCTTGTGAAGAAGCACTCTGAGTTCATCAGCTACCCAATTTACCTGTGGACTGAGAAAACAACAGAGAAGGAGATCAGTGATGACGAAGATGATGAGCCCAAGAAGGAAGAAGAGGGCGATATTGAAGAGGTTGACGAGGAGAAAGAGAAAGAGAAGTCAAAGAAGAAGAAGGTGAAGGAGGTCACTCATGAGTGGCAGCTCATCAACAAGCAGAAACCCATTTGGTTGCGCAAGCCCGAGGAGATAACCAAGGAGGAATACGCCTCTTTCTACAAGAGCTTGACAAATGATTGGGAAGATCACCTTGCAGTCAAGCACTTCTCAGTTGAGGGACAGCTTGAATTTAAAGCTATTCTGTTTGTGCCAAAGAGAGCTCCATTTGATCTATTTGACACCCGCAAGAAGATGAACAATATCAAGCTCTATGTCCGGAGAGTGTTCATCATGGACAACTGTGAAGAGCTCATCCCGGAGTACCTTGGATTTGTTAAGGGTGTTGTTGACTCTGATGACTTGCCACTCAACATCTCTCGTGAGATGCTGCAACAGAACAAGATTCTCAAGGTGATCAGGAAGAACCTTGTGAAGAAATGCATTGAGATGTTCAATGAGATTGCAGAGAATAAAGAGGACTACAACAAATTCTATGAAGCTTTCTCCAAGAATTTGAAGTTGGGTATCCATGAGGACAGCCAGAACAGGGCGAAATTGGCTGATTTGCTCCGATATCACTCAACAAAGAGCGGCGACGAGCTGACTAGCCTGAAGGATTATGTCACGAGAATGAAGGAGGGCCAAAAGGACATCTACTATATTACTGGCGAGAGCAAGAAAGCCGTTGAGAACTCACCATTTTTGGAGCGGCTCAAGAAGAAGGGCTATGAAGTGCTCTTCATGATTGACGCCATTGATGAGTATGCTGTTGGGCAATTGAAGGAATATGATGGGAAGAAGCTTGTTTCTGCTACCAAGGAAGGTTTGAAGCTTGATGATGAGAGTGAGGAGGAGAAGAAAAAAAGGGAGGAAAAGAAGAAATCCTTTGAGAACCTTTGCAAGACCATCAAGGACATTCTTGGAGACAAGATTGAGAAGGTGGTTGTCTCTGATAGGATTGTGGATTCTCCCTGCTGTTTGGTGACTGGAGAGTATGGTTGGACTGCAAACATGGAGAGGATCATGAAAGCTCAGGCACTGAGAGACAGCAGCATGAGCTCTTACATGTCAAGCAAGAAGACCATGGAGATCAATCCTGACAATGGAATTATGGAGGAGTTGAGGAAGAGAGCTGAGGCTGACAAGAATGACAAGTCGGTGAAAGATCTTGTGATGCTGCTGTTTGAGACGGCGCTCTTGACTTCTGGGTTCAGTCTTGATGATCCAAATACATTTGCTGCGAGGATTCACAGGATGTTGAAATTGGGTCTAAGCATCGAGGAGGATGAGGAAGCAGGTGAGGATGCCGACATGCCAGCTCTGGAAGAGGAGGCTAACGACGAGAGCAAAATGGAAGAAGTGGATTGAGTACATAGAATATTACATTTGTAATGGGCGTGTGTTGTGGATAACCTGTGTTTTATTGTCTTAGGCAAGTGATGGTGTAGAGGTTTTTGTGAGGTGGTGTCTGGGAGTGAGTATTCCCATTGTTTGTCCAGTCTTTTATCTTTTCACTTTTGGTTTTTGAGTCTTACCTGTGGTCGTGGACCTATTTCAGTGCATTACCACCTATTTTATTAACAATCAAGTGTAGTCATTGTTCTCTCTCTCTCTCTCTCTCTCTCTCTCTCTCTGATAGCAATCATGTATCCAATTTAAAGTCAGTTACACCACCAGGTAAACTGTATGAGAGCTATAAAATGAGCAGTCGCCAGGGATTAGGTGTGTTGTCAGGTTAATTGGGGGGATGAGATGAGTAGTAGCACGGTGACAAATCAAAACTTACCTTCTCATGCCATGAAGAACATACTTGAAACAATGTCATGGAGAAATTTTCTAGGAAATGATAGAATGAACAAAATTGTAAGTTACATTGTGGCCCCGTTTGGTAAAGCTGTGAAAAAGTGATTATATCTTATAATTTAACAGCTTATAGTTTATAACTGTGAACATAAGTTGATTTTTGACTTATAAATTAAGCTTCTCTTCCCCCACTCAAAGAATAAGTTGATTTTTGACTTACAAAAAGTTATAAACTGTATTGTTAAGTTGAACCAAATACATCAAAATAGCTTAAATTAAGTGAAAAGCTGAAATAAGCTGGAAATAAGCCCTATCAAACAGGCCTATGAACATTTTGAATAGAAAATGAAACATTATTCAACAAGAGGATTCAATATTTGAACTGCTAATTTCAAGAGGAAAAAAAAAAGCCTAATTAGATTTGGAAAAATAAACACGCTCAGGAAAAGCTTGAACTAGGTTGTGCTGCACCATGGTCCCCAGCTCCACGCCCAAAGCCAGACCTTCCACTGGAGCCCTGCAAGATCTAACAACAGTACCAAAGTGAATAGTAAGAAAGAAATTAAAAAAATAGTTGTCATGCATGCTTAATGACATATTGAAGAACTTTGCCGAAGCTGCTGTATGATTTACAGCCTCTAAACCTCAGACCAATTTCGTAGAAAGTATACAGGAAAACCAATGTTGAACAATGCAGCAAAAGTGAGATATCAATAATGAAATAGTCTCTGCAAAAGTATAACACTCTAGAACCTTGCTTTGTGTCTAGACACCTCCAGCAGGACAAATCAAAACCTTGCATTTAAAGAAAGCCAGTGGAAGCAACCAAAACATTAGGCCAAACCAATTATGAACCCACCTCCTACGTTACAGAGACTCGTCAATTTTGGCGAAGTATCCGTGTCGACACGACATGGGTACGGGTACGAAATCCAGCTAGAACACGGCATGGAAGAAGTGGATAGGGCACATGGAAGTAAGAAAAAAGATAGCATACCTACGATTAGGGCTACCAAAAGATCCTGCGATTAGGGTTTCGATCTTCTTTTCTCGATTTGTCTTCTGTCTCTTCTCACTCTCACTCTCACTCTCGATCGTTCTCTTCGTCTCTCTCTTCTCTCGCTCTCGATCATCCTCATTTCTCTCCTCTCTATTTCGATCGATATCGTCTCTCCCTTCTCTTTGTTTTCTTCTCTTACTTTTGATCCGTCTTCTCTTCTCTCTTTTCTTCTCTCTCTTCTTTTTAATTAGTGTTTATCATATATAATATAATTTATCATAAATAATATAATGAGAGCAATTTCTTTTGTCTTCCAACAAAAGGTGTAACTGGCTCTTGAGAGTTGTTACCAAGTTAATAAACTTTCACCTTTTCACCTACTAGTCAAAAGTCAAAACAGCTAGCATCCACTTACTAATTATATAATAACTACTGTTTCGCCCGTGCTATGCACGAATTGTGTTTATAATTATTTGTATATATGTAAATTGTGATTTTTAATTTATTTTTTTTTTTTTGATTTTTTGATTTTTCTTTTTGCATATAGAAAAAGAAATATAACAAATGTAGCATCTTTTTCAATCAATTATTTTATGTTTATTTTTATTCAACATTTAAAAATAATGTATGGGCAAAATTTATAACTAAATTAAGAAAAAATTTATTCCTAACGATATTTTTTTACTTCTATATAAATACTTAAAAAAATAAACTTGAAAAAGGTAGTCAATATAAATATTATACATTAAGTAAAAAAATGTGGTTAGCAATTATACTTACATAAATTTACTATAGTTTTAGTTTCAAATTTTTTTTTTTAAAAAAAAAAAAAACTATTTTAAAAGCATTTTATTTAGCTAGTACCAAATATAATTTTCTTAGTAAAAAGGAAATTTGTAAAATTTTGTTGCAAATTTTCAAATATCTATTGTTAAACCTTCTATTCTATTCTACTTGTTTGCTTGCTTTGGGGGTTTTGATATTTAATCTTTACTCCATATTTATCGTATTGTTTATTTATTTTTCTTCTTACTTGATTTTCGCATGATACTTCTTTCATAGTGCATTTCTGAGTGTATTGGTGAAAATATCATGCACTTAAAATGTACAAATTACAATATGTAAAAAAAAATAAATAATTGCCCAAAACTAAAAGTACTTTTAAGAAAAAATAAAAAATAAAATAAAATAAAATTGTTTGAAATAGAAAATAATTCATTTATTTATTAATTAATTTTTAAAAATAAACTTTTAAAAAAACAACGAAAACTATATATATATAAAGACAGAAACTAAACATAAAATATAATACAAAAAAAAAATTAATTATAGGATTTTTAAGAAGTGAGACTCACAAATAAATTTTATAAAATTTTGCCTATTCATATACTTTTCGTGTATATTTTTTTGTACTTCTAATCTTGAGAATGACATTGAAATAATTTGCACTTCTTACATTAAGTTCATCTAATAGTTTTAGTAAGCACAAATGTAATAAATTTCATAACACAAAACACAAATAATTGTGAGATAAAATATGTTAAAAAAATGAAAACACCGTTCAATGATAATGTAGAAGCACACCTGAAGTTTTAATTGAATGTATAACCAGATAAATCTCTATAGAAGACGAAAACAATCTTTATTTTTCATCACAAAAATTAAATAACTCAATATATAATTTTAATGTATCTCACTCTTCCACACGTCCAATTCTCTATCAATATTAGAATAAATGCATGAACTAAAAAGAGAACATTTGAGAAGACAAAGAGATGTGGTTTAAGACATTTCAATTGCTGAATTCTATTAATTAGTATTTATTAGGCTTCAATGATTGGGCTTTTAATATTTGTTAGTCATTAAAGCTGAATTTTTTGGTTTCATCTATATTTACTTGATAATTTGAGAGTAGACACGTGTCAAGCCTTTATACAAATACTTGACACATTTTTTTAGCATTATTAATGAAATGCATAGTATAATTTTTTTTTTCTCTTTTTTTTTTTTTTTTCTCAATTGCAACCTGTTATTTTTTAATAAGAATTTATATTTTTTTTAGATATTTTTTTAACAAACAAATTATTTTTTTAGATTTTTTTTATAAAAATAATTAACAATCCTATCACTAACCATAATGTATGGGAAAAGTAGAAAATGGTACAATAGTAGGTATGAGAGAAATCAAAAGACTTGTGGATTGAGAGAAGTCAACAAATGATGGGATTTTTTTTTTTAATCAAAAAATTAGCAAACTAAGATTGGGATATTAGAGCTCCCACAAGATTTGTAGGTTAGAAATCTCATTTTTCTTATACAATATATAAATAAGTATAATTAAATCATATATAAAAAAAAAATAAGAAATCTAACAAAATCTATAAAATAGATTATCTATTTTTATTTATTTTAACATAATTTGTTATTTGTTATTCCTTATTCCTTATATTTTTGTTATTTATAATATATATCTCAATTAAAAGTAAAAATAAATAAATTATATAGATAAATTAAAAATATTATCAATAAAAATAATACATGATAAAAATAATAAATATATTTAAAAAAAAAAAAACTATTTAACTCATCTTTATATTATTAATATATTTTTTAAATAAAATATTTAATGTATTTTCATACCCATATTTCCATTTAGATTCATATTCACATATCCTTAATTTTTAATTTTAAAATGTCCGACTCTTAAATACGTACTCGCACTCGATATGAGTCCGTGTAAAGGAGCCCCACCTCAAACTGATCAACGTCTGCAAACTCTGCTCAGCAAGCACAAGTAATTGATCAAGTTAACTACATAAGAGCATCTCAGAGCTATTTTGAAAAGATGGTTATAATCACTTTTTGTGAGAGAGGGAAGTGGGTTATAATCTGGGAAGTGGATTATAACCCATTTCCTGGAAGACCCCTCATTGTTCATTGTCAGTTTAGCAATGCCAAAATTATAATTCTGTCATGTTATAATTTTAAAAATGTAAAATTTTAGCAATTGTACTCGTCCAAATGCTTTTTTTCGTACTACTCCATTCCCTTGTTTATGATCATGGCCATTTGAATGCATTTGGTGGAAGTTTTTATATCACGACCATTCGTCCCAAATGCCCAAGGATAAATCTGTCCACTGAGTACTGAAATATTTTATGAGAAGACATACTATTATTATCAAAAACATATTTAGTGAGTCATTTAATATTTTAAATTTTAAAATAACATAATTATTAATTTAAAATATTAATTTTTAATAAAATTAATATTTTTAAAATTCTCTTATCAAAATTTATTAAATAAGATTCATATTAATTATAAAATTTTAAAAAATAAATAATAAATAAAAATCCGTCGAAAGTTATAAAATTAATAAATAAATGTCAATTCTTCCGGGAATCTTTTATCAAAAGTCTTTTTGGGCATAACAGGCCCCAGCCCGATGCACTCCTTCCTTTTCTATTTCCTTTTGAGCCCATAGGCTAACTCCAAGGCTTCACTCCAAGAGTCTAACTCTAAGGCAGGCGTCGTGCCATCTCATAAACAGGAATCAAGGCAACGGTTGGTTTAGTTTTTAAATTAATATTTGGATCAAAAAATTAAAAAATATATTTGGTTAATAAATTTTTAAAGGAGGACTTGGTCAAAAAAATTTCATAATAAAATTTTAATATATTAAGGATAAGTACAAAAAGTTTTTGTTAAAAAGTCCAACACATACCACTATTACCAAAATATACTTGGTGCATAATTTAATATTTTAAACTTTAAAATAATATAATTTTTTATTTAAAGGTCGGTTTTTAATAAAATTGGTATTTTTATAATTTTCTCATTAAGATTTATCACACAAGATCCATGTTGACTATAAAATTCTTAAAAAATAATAAATAAATTAAAATACAGTCGAAATTGACTTAAACAGTAATATATTACTATATTTGACAATAATATGTCACTTTGGTTCACAGTAACATTTTACTATTACAAAAAATAAAGTACATACTAGATGAATCAACAAAAAATATACAACATTTTTGAACTTGTAAAAAAAAAAAAAAGTGTTCATCATCAAAAGAGTTCTGTAATATATATATATATGCATAGGCAATATTGTCCAAGAAAAAAAAATTATTTTACCCTTACTCACTTATGCGTCTCCTTTTTAGGGGATTTATGAAGCAAAATAAATTAGATTGTCATTTTCACCAAACAAGAGTCCAATGGAAGGGTTTTGGCTCAATTTTTCATTTTGAAAACTCTTTTCAAAATTATTTTCTCTCTCCTCTTTTTTTTTTTTGTCAATAAATAAATTAATCAATTTTTCTCTTTCCTCTCTTCTCTCATCTCTCATTCTCTCACATTCTACATATCAATTAATCAAATTTTCACACCCATCTATTCAACTAATTCAACTACAATAAGATAAAATAAAATAAAGTAAACTACAAATCATCCCAAAATTATTTTCAAAATTCATAACCAAACAAATCTTTAATTTTTAAAATTCTTTTCAACAACTTATCTTTCAAAATATAATTCAAAACTCTTTTTAAAAACTAAACCAAACGGAACCCAAGTTTTTTTTTTTTTTTTTTGAATATTTTAAAAAATTAAACTATTTATGAAAGTAATCAACTTTTCAAACTATTTATCAAATTAACTTTTTAAAATTGTGATTCAAAATGCGATTTCACTATAAAATCGTATTTTGAAAATGTGATTTCGTATTGACATGGCCTACGTCTACAACACCAGTAGATTATGTCAATATAAAATCACATTTTGAACTTGTACTTTGATGAAAGTCATTTAGTTTGCTAAATACTTTAAAAGGTAAGTTACTTGAATAAATAGTTTGATATTCAAGGGGGGATACCGAATAATCCGAGTCCAATTCTTGTGATTGGGAGGATGAAATCTCTTTGGGGGATTTTTAGAATACTAATCACTAATATTGTAGCCTTTGTTATCTATTTGAATGTCATGTTCCTTTCCTCTATTATTGAAATTGCTGTTATTGACTCAAATATCACACTTCACTACTTGCTTGTTATAAATACGTTGGTGTATTGAATTGGGAAAAAGAGATGAGGTGTGTGTGCGTTTACTGGGCATTCAAAGCTCATGGTGTTTCATGCCAGGTATTGAAGACTATTAGACCAGTCGAAGGCAAAGCTGAAGCATTTGAGGATGTACGGCTACCTTAGGAGGATTAGAAACTAGTTTGTATACATGTTGTGAGATTGTAAGTGATAGATCCCATGTTGTGTTTAAGACTTGATTTTGTAATTATTATATATCTATACATATTTTTTATACTACCTATTCCTTATTTTCCGTCAACTCACGTAGACTTTGTGTTAATACCTTTGATAAAATATGTCAAAAAGGTAGCTTTGCTAGGAGATTGGACTTTGAAAGGAGGCTAGTTTGACTCCTCCAATATTTCCTGTGATCTTACTTGGTTATTGATCAAATGACTCAATAGTGACGTTTCCTATTTTGTAATCTTAGATAAACCCTATATTTATTTGTTATTATATTCTCTAATATTCCCGATTTTTGGGGCGTCACAGTAACACTGGTATAAATGGCACTTGTTTAAAATGCCACAAGACTAAAAAATGTCATTAGAAGAATAGTTTTGTGGCACTTTGAAATGTCACTAAACTAAGATAATGTTGTAGTGACTAGGAAATTTTCTTGAAAACATTTAGTAATTTCAACATTATGAGAAAATCCATATTTTGGCCATTTATGTAATTCATACTAGAATAGGACCTTTAAGTCCATAAGAAAAAAGGGAGGATTAAACAGTTCATAAAATCACTATGTAGGATTTATTGGTACTTCACCTTTATTTTTTTAGACACGACGTAATAAAATGAAAATATCACGATTAAATTTTGTTTTTGGACCAAGAAAGGAAAAAAAAAATTTGTTTTACGTAAAATTTTAACTATTGCAAGTTTTGTAGTCTTATCTAAAAAAAAATGGATTTGGGAAAAAAATCTGTAAGAAATAGTTTTAAAAAAATTAATAATTGTGATATTGTTGAATAGTGGACCTGGTTTTTATGTCAATCATTTATGAATGTATTTTGGAATTAAAGGTTTAGGAGTTATCCATATAGCTTATTAATTTAGGCGGTGCTGCTAGGTAGCTCGAAACGAGCTACCCCAAATGGCTCGAAAGTATGTTTTGGCCTTGCTGTCAGTAAGTAAAAAAAGAAACAAACATATAACAATTAAAAAACTAAACACATGAGAGAGGAGAGGACATAAGAGAGCGCGGGAAACGGGAGAGCAGAGCAGAGCTGCCACAGTAAAACATCTTCTCCGACGACCGACTTAGGTAAGCTGCGACAGTGAAACATCTACTCCAATGACGACCACCTATTTTCGAAATCCCTACTATCGTGCATAGGAGATTATGTAAGTTCCTCTTCTGATTTTTTTTCCATTTATGATATGTGCAAATCTATTGATTTTGGTGATGTATTTGAGATGTCTGCAATGGTCTGGGTTTTTTTTTTTTTTTTTTTTTTTCGTTGGTTGTATGGCCAATGCTTTGGTAGTGATGCATTCCAAGTGTTTGATGAAAGTCCACATAGAGAAATTGTAATTTTGTTAATGAAAATAGTAAATTCTGATGCATTCATGTATGAAGTGGGCATTCCAGGTTTTTGTATCAATTATGATGCATTCCAGGTTAATAAAAATAGTAAATTCTAATGCATTCATATGGCATTCAATTATGATGCATTCCAGGTTAATGAAAATAGTAAATTCTGATGCATTCATGTATCAATTATGATCTGATGTATCAATTATGCAGTGGGCAGTTGATGGTTTATATGGTTTGTAATTTTCTTAATGAAAATAGTAAATTCTAATTCATGTATGAAGTCAGAATTATGTTTATTGCTTGAATGTGATAGGAATTAGTTTAGATTTGTGAAAATATGGTTTTTTTTTTTTTTCTCGATTAGTGAGGCTTTTTTTGTGTACAAAATGTGAGGGGTTTTGGACGTAGTTGTCATACAGTCTGGTTTGGGAGGTGAAAGAATACATGGATGATAGTTAATACACTCTGCCTTTTAACTATCCACATTCTATAGCGATTCCGGTTTTGACCCATTACTTGTTGTATTCTGGACTAGGGTTGGTATGGTTTAGAATAGTTATTCATGTCTTGCTTCCCTTGTCTCCCCTCTATTTTGGTTATCGGGTTGTAATTGTGCGTTTGGAATAGGTTAGTTGCTTGTTTTTCCAAACCTGTGATGCCCAGATTTTGGCTCTTCCGCTCGAGCGAGCATTCTTGCGCTTGAGTAGGCTTCACAAATTTTGCTCCTCCGCTAGAGCGGCAATTCTTGCGCTCAAGCAGAATTTGTCAACTTTCAGTATTTTTGCAGATCTGCAAATGTTGGAAGAGTGCATTGGACGCTCAAGCGTCACGCTCGAGCGGGGTCCTTCTTCTGCAAAACTTCTGGAATTGTGTATTCCACGCTTAAGCGTCGCTTCTTGCGCTCGAGCGAACCTTTGTGTCTAACGTTTAAGCGTCACCTTCCACGCTCGAGCAGACTACATATATAACAGTCCGTGAAGATGATGTTTTGTATCACTTTTTTACTTCTCTCTCTTTCTAAAACTTTCCAAAAACCAAGATCTACACTTTGTCTCTCTAACACTCACCTTCTCTCTTAGATTTCATCTAGATCCGTTGATATTCTCACCTTAGTGCCTTTGAGAAAAAGTAGAGTGCATCACGACCTTCATTTTGATCCGATTAGAAGTGGGTTTCGGTGTTCTCGGAGTTTCACTCTTGCTTGACTCGTCTTCTCTCTTTGAGGTAGGGATTCTTCTATACCTTCATATGATATTTAGTTTAGATATTTGTCATTTGTGTAACAATGGTGTGATTTGAGGATGTTTAAGTAAAACCTAGGGTTTGGGTATAAAATGGAAAGAGGGGTTTGGAGTTTGAGAAGAGGATTGGTTATCGTCATACCGAGCTGTTATAGATTGCTACCGTTAGAGGGTTACTGTATTTACCTCAAGCAGTGATTGCTTTTATTTCTTGGGAGACCGGGTGGATAGAGTCTTATCACCGGTATATGATCCGCGTGGGCAGAGTGAACTCAGTTGTCTTCTTGCTAGCTTCTTAAGTAGTGAGTGTGATGAGATCCAGGTTGAGTTGCCAAGGGTAGTTTGTGAATACCCTGATGTCTTTCCTGAGAATCTTACTAGTTTACCACCTCACTAGGAGATTAAGTTCTCTATTGATTTAGTGCCTGGCACGACACCCATTTCTATGGCTCCGTATCGGTTTGCACCTGCTGAGTTGAGTGAGTTGAAGATTCAACTCCAGGAATTGTTAGATAAGGGTTTCATCCACCCTAGTACATCACCTTAGGGAGCACCGGCTCTCTTTGCTAAAAAGAAAGATGGAGCCTTGCGACTTTGTATTGATTACCGAAAGTTAAACCGAGTTACTGTTAAGAACAAGTACCCAATGTCTCGTATAGATGATCTGTTTGATCAGTTGAAGGGGTCTTGTTGTTTCTCCAAGATAGACTTAAGGTCGGGTTACCATCAGTTGAGGGTAAGGGAGGAGGATATCTCGAAGACGACATTCCGTACGCGGTATGGCCATTATCAGTTCCTCGTGATGCCTTTTGGGCTAACCAATGCTCCAGCTATATTTATGGATTTGATGAATCAGGATCTTTCGTGAGTTTCTAGACCGTTTCATGGTCGTCTTTGTGGACGACATTTTAATTTATTCACACTCCGAGGAGGAACATAAGGAACACTTACGGGTAGTACTTGAGTTACTCAGAGCCCATAAGCTGTATGCTAAGTTCGGGAAATGTGAATTCTGGCTGAGAGAAGTTCTTAGGCCACATGGTATCCGGGAAAGGGGTGACTGTGGATTTATCCAAGATAGAGGCAGTACAAGATTGGGCACAACCTAAGAACGCTTTCAAGATCCGTAGTTTCTTGGGGTTGACCAGGTATTACCGTCGATTTGTGAGGGATTTCTCTAGACTAGCTTCACCTTTAACTAGACTGACGAGAAATGGAGTCAAATTTGTGTGGAGTGAGACTTGTGAGAAGTCGTTCCTAGAGCTTAAGGTTAGACTTACCACAACTCCAGTATTGATTATCCCAGAGAGGGATTTAGGCTATTATGTATATTATGATGCCTCAAGAGAAGGTTTAGGTTGCGTTTTGATGCAAGAGAAAAAAATAGTGGCCTATGGCTCACGGCAGTTGAAAACCCACAAGAAAAACTATCCCACCCATGACCTAGAGCTAGCAACGGTGATTTTTGCCTTGAATATTTGGAGGCATTATTTGTATGGTGAGAGATTTGAAGTGTTCTCTGATCACAAGAGTTTGAAGTATCTGTTAACTCAAAAATACTTGAATTTGAGGTAGAGAAAGTGGATGGAGTTTATAGAGGACTATGACTTCGAGTTGCATTATCATCATGGGAAGGCCAATGTAGTGGTCGATGCTTTTAGTAGAAAGTCTATTAGCAGTGTGGCCTGTATCGCTATCCGGGAATGGGAGATATTGGGTACTCTTAGTGAGTTTGACTTGAATCTTGGTAAGTCCGTTGAATCTGCAACTTTGTTTACGGTAGTTGCCCAACCTACACTTGTGAACCGAGTGTTAGAAGCGCAGAAGAGTGACCTTGAAGTAGAAACCCTTCGGGAGAAGATCTCTAGTGGGAAAGTAGAACGGGGCTTAAGTGTGTATCCTGACTCGAGTGTTAGGTGCCGAGACCGTTTGTTTGTACCAGAGCCTTGCTGAGAGGAAGTACTCTAAGAGTTTCACCATTCACGCCTTATGGTGCATCCGAGAGGCACAAAGATGTATCATGATCTGAATCACCAGTTTTGGTTGAGAGGTATGAAAAAAGATGTAGCCGTGTTTGTATTGAAGTGCCTTACTTGTCAGCAAGTGAAGGCTGAGTATCAGAGGCCAGCGGGTTTATTACAACCCTTACCTATAGCCGAGTGAAAATGGGAGCATGTCACGATGGATTTTCTTGTGGGCCTTCTGAGGACTTAACTGGGTAATGATGTTATTTGGGTGGTAGTTGACCGGTTGACCAAGTCTGCGCACTTCATACCTATGCACGTGAGTGATTCAGTAGACTATCTGGCCGACTTATACATCAGGGACATAGTGAGGTTGTTGGGGTCCCTGTGACGATTGTTTCGAATAGAGATCCGTGTTTCACAGCCCGATTGTGGCAAAGTTTGCAGAGTGCATTAGGCACTAGATTAACCTTTAGTATTACGTATCATCCTCAGACTGACGAACAATCCGAGCGTACTATTTAGATTCTTGAAGATATGCTTCGAGGGTATATCCTGGACTTCAAGGGTTCGTGGGAGAGGCACTTGCTCTTAGTGGAGTTTGCCTATAATAACAGTTTCCAATCGAGTATTGGCATGGCCCCATTTGAGGCCTTGTATGGCTGACCGTGTAGATCCCCGGTGTGTTGGGCCGAGATGGGTGATGCACCTTTGTTGGGTCCAGAGTTGGTTCGGGAGACGATAGAGAAAGTGGCACTTATTCATAAGAGATTAGTCACGGCTCAGAGTCGCTAGAAGTGTTATGCTGACCGTAGGAGAAGACCCTTGTCTTTTGAGGTGGGAGAACATGTGTTCCTGAAAATATCACCTAGGCGGGGTTTGATGAGATTTGGGAAGAGTGGGAAGTTGTCCCCTCAATTCATTGGGCCTTTTGAGATCCTTGAGCGGGTCGGAAAGGTTGCTTATCGGTTGGCGTTGTCGCCATAACTTTCCGGAGTGCATGACATGTTTCACATTAGTATGCTTCAGAAGTATGAGCCAAATCCATCGCACGTGTTGGATTGGACTGACTTGGAGGAAGATGAGGATGCCTCGTATGAGGAGAGACCGGTGAGAGTCTTGGATAGACGGGACCAAGTCTTGCGAGGCAAAACAATTCCTTAGTAAAAGTATTGTGGAAACATCACAGGGTCGAGGAAGTGTCTTGGGAGTGTGAACTGGAAGTCTGAGAGAAGTATCTGGATTTATTTGTTGATGTTTGAACATGTATTGTTTATCGATCATAATTGGTAGAATATAAGAACATTGTATAAGTTTTGGAAATGTAGAAGCATTGTATATGCTGTTTACATTTTAGAAACATGAGTTCATTATAAACATTGTATATGTTTGAGAATATGGAATATCATATGTATTGTATCACTTTTGGAAGCATTGTACATACTATGTAAAATTTTGAAAACTTGAAGCTGGATTTAAACATTGCAAATGTTTGGAAAATGGTAAAAATGTGCTTTCAATGTGGGGCTTGTGTATCGAGTCCATGGAAATGGATGACCGGAGAATGGGTCATGGGGGATGAACTTGTAAGAATAACATTGTTGTGGATGGTTTAATTATGTTTTGAGCATGATTTGTAATTTCGAGGACGAAATTCTTTATGGGGAAAGGTTATAACGATTCCGGTTTTGACCCATTACTTGTTGTATTCCGGACTCGGGTTGGTATGGTTTAAAATAGTTATTCATGTCTTGCTTCCCTTGTCTCCCCTCTATTTTGGTTATCGGGTTATAATTGTGCATTTAGAACAAATTAGTTGTTTGTTTTTCCAAACCTGTGATGCCCAAATTTTGGCTTTTCTGCTCGAGTGGGCATTCTTGAGCTCGAGCGGGCTTCACAAATTTTGCTCCTCCGCTTGAGCGGGATTTGTCAACTTTCAGTATTTTTGCAGATCTACAAATGTTGGAGGAATGCATTGGACGCTCGAGCGTCCAGTCTCACGCTCGAGTAGGGTCCTTCATCTGCAAAACTTCTGGAATTGTGTATTCCATGCTCAAGCAGACCTTTGTGTTTGACGCTCAAGCATCACTTTCCACACTTGAGCGGACTGCGTGTATAACAGTCCGTGAAGATAATGTTTTGTATCACTTTTTCACTTTTCTCTCTCTCTTTCTCTAAAACTTTCCAAAAACCTAGATCTACACTTTCTCTCTCTAAAACTCACATTCCCTCTTAGATTTCATCTAGATCCGTTGATCTTCTCACCCTAGTGCCTTTGAGAAAAAAGTAGAGTGCATCAAGACCTTCATTTTGATCCGATTAGGAGTGGGTTTCGGTGTTCTCGGAGTTTCACTCTTGCTTGACTCGTCTTCTCTCTTTGAAGTAGGGATTCCTCTACACATATATGATATTTAGTTTAGATATTTGTCATTTGTGTAACAATTGTGTGATTTGAGGATGTTTTAAGTTAAACCTAGGGTTTGGGTATAAAATGGAAAGAGGGGTTTTTGATGAATGAGAAGAAAATGATTGTGGAGTTTAAAAATGATGTTGTGTGATGTCAAGATTGTTGATTTTGGCACTTGATTGAGATTTGGGGAAAAGAGGGAGTTTGCCCTAGACTTAGTATTATATTTACTTTATATAAATAAATGAAATTGATGTTGTAAACATGGAATTGGACAAGTATTGAAATAGATGGTGAAATTGAATAGGTGATATGTCTCATCTTTGGAAATTTTGAATAAATTATCTGTCATAAGATTGTATATTTGTTTAGAAATAACTGTATTGGGTTATCGGTGGAGGGTAGCCACAATTGTTGTAGAAATTGCATGTAGATTAGGTGAATTGAAACTAGTCCATGGTTGATTATCATTGAATATGATTATGTGTTTATATACATTGTATATGTATGATTAATTAGGAGTAGAAAGGGGATGTGCTCCACGTATGATTATGTGTTAAAATACATTGCATATGTATGAATGTTTGTTTGAGAAGAGAAAGGGGATGGACTCCATTATAATTAAGTTGGCCGAAGTGTCCTGGGTGAAAGTCCTGAAACTATACATGGGTGTTGATCCCGCGGACGAAATTTTCGTAAAATGGCAATTGTGGTGCTTGTATAGCCTACGTTTACATGGGTCCCGTTTGACGGTTTCCTGCGGACGAAATATCCGTGAAAGGACAGTTTGAAGTGTTTATATGTTGATGATGTGATTATAGAACTAAGGAGCTGTAGTCTCATTTGAGTTATTGAGAAATGATGAAATTGGCTCATATAATGAAATGAATCAGATTGTAATGGATTAAGAATTGAATTTGGTATTCTGTGACTATATAAAATGCGGACGTTTCATCACGGGCATTGTTTATGCATATTGTACTTGTACCTTTGCTAGATTTCATATACTGTGTTAGATGATTCCTACTGGGCTGTGCCTCACCCTATTTTGGGAATAACATTTTCAGGTGTTGGTGACTTGCCTCCATCAAAGCAATAGCTTGGGGAGGGAGGGGGGGAACTTTTGGAAGGAAGAACTTCTTTACTTTTTGATTATTTCTTTTTGTAAAGCTAAGGGCTTAATATGTATTGAGCGAAGCTCACTTTTGTTGTAACCAAGTCAAGGCTTGGAAAGATGTAAGCACAAAGGGGGCATTTATTTCTGTTAAACTCTTTTGTACTATTAATGTTATGAAATGGAAGGACCTTATACTCTGATTTATGCAATTATTATGTATGCTTTGGATTATATTTATTATATTATTTTGGGGGCGTTACACATTCACTTACACTTTCTTTTATGTCTGTTTACTGGTTATGTAGACTGAATTTCTGTTTCAAGTTATGTGCCTCAATGGACATTAATTCAAATAATCCTTCATTGAATGGGAGTGAGGAAGTTGAAGAACCGGAAACGAATCCTTCATTGAATGAAAGTGGTGAAGTTGAAGGACCTAAGAAGGGTATATGTTTTACCTCAAAGCAAGAAGTATACGCGTTTTATGCAAAATATGCAAAACACCTTGGGTTTGCCATAGCTTATAGATCACAAAATATTGGACAATATGGGATAGTAAAATACTTCGGAATTGAATGTACTCGGGCACGGAAAAGAACAAAAAGATCAGAAGTACACCCTCTGCAACCATCTTTGTTATAAAAAATTGAATGTAAAGCAAAGGTAAGAACAACTCTGCAAAAAGATGGAAGATTTAAGTTAACCATAGTTGTGCTTGAACATACGCACGACTTGATTCCTAGTGACTTGCAGCATTTTGCAATGAATAAGAGGATTCTTACTCCTGTCAAGAGAAGACTCAAAATAAACAATGAAGCAGGGATTGGGCTGGCTAGGAATTTTCATTCTATAGTTGTTGAAGCGAGGGGATATGAGGTATTAACATTTGATGAACGAGATGCAAGAAATCACATTGAGAACCCTAGAAGATTGAGGCTTGGGGTAGGAGATGCCGAATCAGTTAGACTTTATTTTCATAGGATGCAACAACAAAATTCCAACTTCTATACTGTAATTGGTTTCGATGAAGATGGTCGCATACGAAACTTGTTTTGGGCGGATGCAAGGAGTAGGGCAGCATACAAAGCATTTGGAGATGTTGTTTCATTTGACACAACCTATCTAACAAACAAATATGATATGCCGTTTGCTCTGTTTGTAGGAGTTAATCACCATGGTTAATCAATTTTGTTTGGTTGTGGGCTGTTATGTAATGAAAACACAGAGACATTTGTGTGGCTATTCAAAGAATGGTTGAGTTGCATGTCAAATACTCCCCCAATAGCTATAATAACTGACCAGTGCAAAGCTATGCAAAATGCCATAGAACTTGTCTTCCCACAAGCTTGACATCGTTGGTGCTTATGGCATATAATGAAGAAAATTCCAGAGAAATTGAGAGGATATTCCCAATATGAAGCCATAAAGTTTGCTTTGCAAAATGCAATTTATGATTCTTTCACAAAAGATGAATTTGATGAAGAATGACAAGCGATGATTGCAAAGTTCAATCTTCATGATAACAGTATGACAATGCCTTGAGAAGTAAGGTGGAGAAGGACACCAAAGAAGACTTCAAATCCCGAAACAAGTTGTATGATTGCTTAACGGTATATAAGTTTGAGAAGAAATTTCGTGCAGCCTACACTACTGCAAAATTTAAAGAAGTTCAAGTACAATTGAACCGACTATTGTACTGTCATGCGAATCTTGTGAAAGAGGATGGCTCAATTTGTACTTATCATGTCAAGGAGGCTGTTGTCGTTGGTGATAAAATGAAGAAAATGGAATTTGTTGTCTACTTTAATTTATCTGAAAGTCAAATCCAATGTATGTGTCAGTGGTTTGAGTTTAATGGCATTATGTGTGCCCATTCATTTAGTGTGCTCATTGAGAGGTGCATATATAAGATTCTAGATACGTATATTGTGCCGAGATGGAGAAAAGATTTGGAAAGAGGGTATACATGCATTCCAACCACGTACACTAAAACCGAGGCTGTTCTCAATGCAAAATTGCATGATAAATACCACAAGATGTTGGATGAAATCCTAGAAATTGCTTCCAATGATGATGGTAAACACACACTGATTGATCTTGGGTTGATAGAAATCAAGGAGAGAGTGAGAAAAGATCAATCGGGTTGTGCGAGTAATGTGCCACCTTCAAGTAGTAATGTACCACCTTTTAGTAGTCATGGACGACCTTCTAATACTTCCCCCAAAAGTTTTTCTAGTCGTAGTACAACAAAAGCAATCATGGCTTGTAAGGTGCTTAGTCCTTTGGCTGCTCAACGAAGAGGCCGTCCATATGCCAAACGAAAGGTTGCAAAGTGGATGAAATAATCAATCGGTTAAAGGGAAATAAGAAAAAGGCTACGAAAGTACAGGTAAATTTGTATATGTATGATTTTTTCGTATAGGAATTGTTGAAATTTTTTTTTAAGTTAAAATATTGACCAATGTGTCTTACTATATAGGGCCGTAAGGTGCCTCAAGGTCAACCTCGCAAGTTACATTTTCCATCTACAGATACCATGCAATATAGTATGTATGACCCGGTATGTGTTTGACAGAGGACTTAAAATTTTGATCTATGCTTTTATTTTTTATTTTTTAAATTATTAATGAAATTATGTAACTATGATCATAAAGTGGCCCTAACTGAACCTTACTATTTTCCTTGCACGGATGGCACGCAACAGAGTATGTATATACCAGTATGTGTTCAATATATGATAGGAAATATTTTGCATTGTTTTAATTTAAATATATGTTTGTGGACAATATTTATGAATTTTACTTTGACATTAAATATGCACAAGTTAGCCCAATCGACAATATTGGAAGCACATCTCTTACTAAATTAGGAATGGTGAACAACATACACAATCAAACTTCGACAATTGCATCAAAATTTGTTAACTTCAATGTAGATGCAGATCCAAATAGAACATTTTTTTTTTTTTAGTTTAGTAGTACTACTTTGATGATTTTGGTTTGTAAACAATGGATGGTTTGAATTCAATGCAATCGAATTTTGTTTGTGTCAATGCTGCATTTTTTTTCTTGAAGTCAATGCTGCTGCTGCTGCATTTGTGTTGTTGTTGTTGGTGTGTCACAATGGCTGCTGCTACTATATTTGTGTTGGTTAAACTCAATGTTGTTGCTGTTGCATTTGTTTTGTTATTGGTTTGTAAACAATGGATGGTTTGTAAATGTTTGTTTTAATGAAATTGAATTCAATGTAATTGAATTTTGTTTGTGTTGGTTGTTGCTGTTAGTGTGTGACAATGTTGGCTGCTGCTGCATTTTTTTTGTTCTTGATAAATTTTATTCATGTTCAACAAATATGGTCTCTTTGGAGGCTCAAATGATGTTGAACAAATATATTGGAAGACCAAAACAGGGCCAAAACTATTGAAAAATAGCTTCAGAACAAGTCCAGCAGCAACATAAAAATATTGAATTTACAGTGACAACATATACCTGTGACAACATATATCCACAATCCATGAGAACACAACATTCAATTCATGACAACATTGAAGAGGTAACATATATACTTGATCCATCATGTCCAGTACATCCATAATTACATTATGTCCAGTACATCCATAATTACATTCATAAAATTCCCCAAAACCTAAATCTTTAACTAATTTACATTATAAAGTACAAAATGACACAGAATACAATCACATAAATCATTGCCTTGAAATTCTTTTCCATCCTTTGAAGCCTTCTACCATGGTCATAAATTTCATTGTCCATCTCCAAAAGCCTTGTCCTTACATCATTGAATTCCTCCGTTCTTATAGCTTTACGAAGTCCAGTATTGGAACGGATTGTGGAGGTAACGTCCTCATCATCATCGTCTGCGAACTTGAAGTAATTGCAATGTTCTTTGGTACTCTAAAAAGCAGGACAATCAGTTAGTCAGATTACGCAAATAATTTTCCAAATACGAAAAAGTTTACTTCATAACACATACTTATATATTTTGATGGGCAAACAAAGAACAAACGCCCTTGATTTCCATTCTTATTGGTTCATACAATATACATTACAACTGTTCTCCCACAGTCACACATTCTTGGTTTTAATCTAATGTTGCTATTATTCGTAGAAGAAGAAGCCATTTTAATCTACATAAACTATAAGAATGTAATATATAGGTACAAAACATATGGGTGTGATTGCAACTTGTGCATACAAATCCAGCAATTCATTACATTGCAATTATGTGGCACATATGCAATCATTGTTTACCTATTATTCTATTCATCTAATTCGATGAGCCTGTTAATTTGCATAAACAGATGCAGAGACTCACATTTGGTGTAGTGTAATAGACCCTACTCCTTAATTGGTGTAGTGTAATTCGTAATGATCTGCTTGTGTAATTCGTATTTCAAATTCCTTTTTCTTAAATCTGTATGTTAACTTTCCATATCTTCCTGATAATCTTAGATGTGCTTGCTTGCTGTTGTCATGTTTGATTAAATTGTTGATATTTGGACTAGACAAAAATTATTGAATATTTTCAGAGGTGATTGTTATATGCATAAAAGGTGATTGCTTGCATGAATGTCATATATATTTGATTGATGACCATGAATCAGTGCTAAATAGTCAATGGAAATCTCCAAAGAAAATGATGAGAAATTTTTATCTTCTTCTATGAATAATGAATCAATATTCTTCTATGAATAATGAAATTTTTATCTTCTTCTATGAATAATGAATCAATTTTCTTCTATGAATAATGACATTTTTATCTTCTTCTATGAATAATGAATAGTCGCATGCAAATAAACTCTTCAACAAAATATCAATAGCAAACCAATTTGTAGCAGAGCAACATTATTGGGAAACAATTTAGCGGCAAAACATGATTTTAGCAGTAAACATTCTTGGGGAAAATTTCACCAGCAAACCAATATGTCGCAAACCAATATGTAGCAGCGAAAATCATCAAATTTTTCATTCAAATAGCTGAACATATATACATACAATATATCAGAGAGTTAGGCAAATGGGAAAAACACGAAGCCCCAATTTCTTGAATCAAGCAAAAGGGAAAAACATGAAACCCCAATTTCTTGAATCTTCAAACCCTAGTTTTGCAATGTCGGCTTTACCTGAGATTTGTTTTCAATTGGTCGGTAATCCAACGTATTACAAGTTTCTGGCACTAAGAGGAGTCAGATGAGTGTAGTCGAATGAGAGGTGCATGAGATGAGAGGAGTATTCCGCTAACCACCAAGTCGGAGGAGAATGATGAGAGTATGAGAACTTTCCGGTGTGGAGTCGGATGAGGTAGTCGAATGGAGTCGGATGTCCACATCGGAGAGGTAGTTGGATGAGGAAGGGATGTGAAGGTTTCAGGTGGAGAGGAGTGAGGAGATGAGAGTGATAGGGCCTTAGGTGAAGAGGAGAAAGTTCGAGCTCAAACTTTGGGTCTGAAGGATAGAGATAGAGAAGAGTAGCGCGTGACTTCAAAGTTTGGAGCCGTTTTCGAGCCAAAATATTCGAGCTCTACATCATTTTCCTAATTGAGGATGTTGGGATCTAACTAGAATTATAAAAATATTCTTGTATGCTTGCTTGATTCGTGTAGTACAAAGTTGAAAAAATAAAACCAAAGAAAAAATATTTAATTCAATGTGTTGTAAGAAGAAACATATTGTTGTCAGAAGAAAATGAACTTGTTCACATATTTTAATGTGTAAGCAATATATAAAATATGATTGGTCTAAATGTGTGAATCTCATAATAAAAAAATATATATAATGATCCCACCCAAAATAGTAGATCCTATTATTCTTAAACAATCAAAATATATTTATAGACTTTGTAAGTGTGTGAATAAAATCAGACTCATTAAATAATGGGAGAAAGCAAGGCAATGCTAGGTAGTGACAGGAGTGAGGGTGGGTAGTTGCAAAAGATAGCGTGAAGCTAGGTAGTGATTGGTGAGCGTGGGGAAATAGGGAAAAGAGTGGTGTTGGACAGTAGGTGTAGACAGTGACAGTGACAGTGACAGTAGTAGTGCCGGAAGTGGAGAGAAAGGGGAGAAAGAAGTGGTTGAAATGGGAGGAATGGTATATTTATTCAATATCTTGAAGTGCATAGTATAAGTTAAATGTGTATTTAGAAGTAGATCCTATGGTATTTATAATTTAGTGTAAGTGAAGTGAAAATTGCATTGCATATCATATTTCAAGAACGAATGAAAGTTTGCTACATATATAGTATAATTTTTTTTTTTTTACTGCTAATGTGATCAAAAGGCTTGAATGGACAGATTAAATTGAAAGGAAACTCTACAATACACACTTCAAATAGGGGTGTGTACCATATGCTAGTGTTAGCTATGACTTATTTATGATCTCTTGTGATTTTTATTTTGATTATGAGTAAAGAGTTCTTTGATTATGCCTAAAGCGTTAGTTAGTTATTTATGACTTGGTTACTTATTGTGATGTTGTTATGACTTATTATTATTATTATTTTGGTTATGACTAAAAAGGGACCTATCAAGCCCAAACGTTTTTTCAAGTTGAGATGACAACTTGAGAGAAGTCATACCCTTTAGTTATATCTTAAGTAAGTGGTATTTGGTTATGACTCCTATTTTTTTTTTTTTTTTTTAGTTAGGACTTGAAAGTGATTTAGTTATAAGGAAATTTGGCCATAAACCCCTTTTGCCTTCCTTTCATTGTTAAAAAGACTAAGAAAAAAATTATACTTTCTAAACCCCCTCATAATTATAAAGTCTTGCATAAAGGATAAAATTTATTATTTAAATATTTTATCAGACTATTATACCCTCAACTAAATCTTCCCACCTTCTCCACCCACTCTCTCCCCACCTTCTCTGTCTCTCTCCCTTCTCTAACTCCTTTAAGCTTCAGATCTGGAAGCTCAGCTACCGTCTCTTGAACTCCTGCGTTGACCTCGCCAACGCCGCCAGCGTCCGATCCTCTTCCTCCGCTCCCTCCGGCGAACACGCCAAGCTCCGCCACGTCTCCGCTGATTTGCTCTTCCTATGTATATGTGTATGTATGTATTTATATATATGTGTGTGCATGTATGTATGTATATATGACTCATACATACATGTGTATATGTATATATATCGGTAAGTGAGTGTATGCATGTATATTACGCGAAGGCTACGGCGGCGATTGTCGCCGGACTCCAGCTATAGATATACACATATTTATATATATATATATAAAGAGAGAGAGAGAGGCAAATATGTTGATGTGCGATTACCATTTCCACCAATTTGAGGTTCAATACCGATCTAGGGTTCTAGCTCAACGCTGTTACGGCACTCTAGGAGGCGACAAAGGCATGTTTGGTGGAGTTGTTTGGTTATACATATTTTTTTTAAACACAGTTCTGAGTTTTGAATATATATGTATATATATATATTTGTGCGTATGAGTGTTGTTGAAGACATGTATTCTTTGAAATCAAAAGATAGAGAGATATTTGGATGTGTTCTCTGAAATGGCCACCTCAGTCAGATTATGATTATGTTGATATTTGGATGTTTTTGTTTAGTTTTTGATCTGTGTGTTTTGTGGTTATATATCGTTGTAATATAGATTTGCGTTTTTACTGGTTTTTGAATTGATCTGTTCATACTCAGCTTGTTCAATGGATGATCAATCTATTAAAATGGATGATCTATTCAATTTCTCTCTCTTTCTCTCTCTTTGATAAGAATCTCTCTAATAAGAATTTCACACAGAAATTTTACTCTGGTTAAAAACATTTTGATTTGCTTAAAAATATAAAATTTTACTTTGAATCATAGTAAATTTTACTCTGATTCAGAGTAAAATTTTACTCTGAATCAGAGTAAAATTTACTATGATTCAAAGTAAAAACGTTACTCTAAAATTTTACTTTGGTTAAAAACATGTTGATTTGCTTAACAATATAAAATTTTACTTTGATTCAAAGTAAAGTTTACTGTGATTCAAAGTAAAATTTTACTCTGAAATACACTGTGAAAATGGCTTAATAAGATAGCTGATAGATATGAGGGTAATATAATAAAAGAAACAAGTTTTAAAATATTAGGGGGTTTTGAAAGTACCTATATCAAGGTTTTAAAAAGCGGCCGCAACCGTTACGTAACGCCGTTACGTAATGGTTTTGGCGGTTACCGCCACACGTTACGGCCGCTTTTGCAGTGTGATTGAGATTCACAGGTGTGTCGGTCGTAGCGGCTACCGTAGCGGTCGTAACGGTGCCGTAACAGCCGTAACAGCCTGTTACGCACCGTTATGTAACAATTCCAAACTATTTCTTTCGAAAAATTACACAAAAAAAAGCTGGAAGTGGGGGAAGAAAGATAGAGAGAAGAGGGAAAATAAAGAGAGAAAATGGAGGAGCAAGAGATAGAGAGAAGAGGAAAGATGAAGAATATGTTATTGATTTGTTGAAACTATAAGACCTATACTATTCTATTCAGCTACTATCACTAAACCATTTTGTTTGTGTGTGTCTATCTATATATTGTTTGAAAATAATAATAATAATAAGTGTGGTCATTATCTATTTGGCTTGGTTAAAATATGTATATATATATATATTTAGGCTCTTATTTGTTCTCTTATTTTTGTCATTATTTATCTTATATATAATAGTTAGTGATTGATTTTTTGTAAAATATAAAGTCATTAATTATTAAAATAAAATGTAAAAAACTCAGTTTATAGTGATTTAAAAATATGAAATATATTGGATCATACTTAAAAATTTACAAAAATTGATCAATATTTATTTTTAACCCAATAAATATGATCATGGAAAAAAAATATGCATATCGGTAAGTTTTTTTCAAATTGTGCGAAAAATAAAAAAATTCATGGTTCCGGTTACCGCAACCGTTACACTACGGCCTTTACACCCCGCAACCGCAACCGCATCACCGCCACCGTTACGGCGACCGCAACCGCTTTTCAGAACCTTGACCTATATAATTCTTATCATTTTGAAAGACAAATTAGATTGTGAGTGGTTTATCACCAAATCTCCCTTAGTTATACCTAGGGGTGACTCAATCATTAAGCCCTTAGGCAACCCGCTCAAGGCCTACAAATTTTTATTTTCTATTTTTTGTAATTTTATTATTGAAGGTCCTAACTTTTCAAAAGCTTAATTAAATAAGACTTCATTTTGATATTTAACCTAAGGCCTCTAAATATTTTGAGCCACTATTAGTTAAAAGTCACTTCCCAACTTTTAATCTATTTTGAGTCACATCATCTCTCACATTTTTTACATGTTTTTAAAAAAAAAAACTAAAAAAAGTCAAAAAATCAGTTTTTAACCATCTTCCCAAAATACCGTATGTATAATAACATGACTCTAGATTGAAATCTATTTAAAATTATAGAGTTTAAATTGATAAAATTAAAAGATTCGAGTTTAACTTATTATTGGGATAAAATCTTGAGGATTTTTTTAATTCTAGTTTTTAAATTTATATTGTTGTTTGAAATTGTGTTTTTAACATGATTTCAAACCTAATGAAAATGATTATAATGATTGTTTGTGCTAGGTATTATTATTAGAGAAAATTGGTGATAAATCTATATTTCTACCCCTATAAGTCATTAACGATAAAAGTGAAACTATTGGAGTCATAAGGACATTTGTTGGTCAAAAGGACATTATCATCTATCTGTTAAATTTTTATTTTAACTTATTTATTTAAATCTTTTTTTATCTATTTAATTTTTCAAACCTATCTGTTCAAATGTGTATCTATCTATTGAAATTCACCAAACCTATTTCCAATATCTGTTGAAAATCATCAAGCTTATTTTTTCAATTTATTGAAATTCGCCAAACTTGTTTCGACTATCTGTTGAAATTCACCAAGTTTATTTACCCTATCTGTCCAATTGAACCTGTTTGCCTTTTTTTATTTATTATTGCTTATTTGTCTAAATAGAATCTATCTGTCCAAATTATTATAAATAATTTAAACAAATAAGTGACTCTCAGAGTAACAAAAAAAAAAAGAAAGACAGATAACTACACATATGGGTGACTCTTAAAGAACACAAACAGATAACCACCTCACCAAATAGAGCTTTAGAGATTGGAGATGAAGCCATCATTAATCTACACTCATTATTAACAATTTTACACAAAAATTCATATAGTAATCATCACCAAATGGAGCTCGAAGAGATTAATTGACAATCATTATATGTGATTAAACTGACCGAGAGCTCGGAGTAGAATCCCAAACATGGCTCAGGCATTGAAAATCTACGTGAAAATCTTGCCTTCCATAGATCTACGCGAAAATCTTCATCGGTTGGACAGCGAAAATGGCAAAGGCGAGGAAGCAGGGACCGTCGTGGACGTCGAGATTGGCAGCGAGGAAGATGATCTGTCCTTGAAGTTGTTGTAGTTATTATTGTTGGTGTTCTTTCATCTGTTCTTGCTCTGGTCAGAGGTTGGGTTTCTCCAAAGAAGAGAGATAAAGTGAGAGATCTAGAGATAGAAGGGGTTCCGCAAAGAGAGAAGGTAAAAAGAAAATTGAACAGATAGATATGCTTGGATCCAAACAAATACAAAAGCGCGTACACTATCCTTATGGATTTGAGACTATCCTTTTGAAACCAAACAAAAAGGCGTTGGATATATAACCTTACAAATCTATAAATAAGATCTATGGCTTAAGCACCATTATTATTATTGTTTTTTGGGGAACTTACTGATAAGTCCCATACACAAAATTTAAAATCCATCTAATCCCAAAACAAAATATTTGTACCAATTAGTCCTATATATTTTTAATTGTTACCAAAAAATTCTATTTTTTTTATAAAAAAAATTTAAAGACGCTCCCACATCTCACTACTGTCAGACTTTCGTCAAACGGTAATTGGAGGCTCGCCGGAATATTTAACATCACCAGGAAGTCACCAGAATATCGTCATAAATTCGTCAAAGTATCGCCGGAATGTTCTGAACGTCACCAGAAATCTTCGGAATGTCTAGAATATTTGATGGACATTAAGAATATCACTAGAGACTCATCGAAATGTCTAGAATATTGCCAAAAAAAGAAGAAGAATAAACTGAGAAAATAAAGTGAAAAAAACATAGCAAAACGTGATAAAATATTGATAAGTTGAAAGAAGAAAAAAAAAACTAAGAAAAACAAACAATAACAATGAAAAAAAAAACATATGTTATTTTTAATTTTTGTAGGGTTTAAGCAAATAATTTCTAATATTGATCAAATTGTAAAATGTTACAGTTTCAAAGTATGATTCTATTGAGCATTTATCTTATTAATCAAACTGAAAAACATGTTATGAAACTGCAAAATTTTAAAGTTCTAAAGAATGATTCAATTCAGCACCAAAAAAATTGAAACTGTAAAATTTTACAGTTTTCACCGCCTATAATTAAAACCCGAAAACAACTTGTTTAGAACTTGAAAATTTTCTCCATTATAACAGGAAAATATAAATATATAGTACAAAAAAAGTATTAAAATTAAGAGATCAAAGGAAAGAGATAGATATAGAGAGATACTTGTACTCCGATAACTATGTTTTGGTTTAAATCTAGCCAGATCTTGTAAGATAATCTTAACAATGGCAATGGATCGGAGTTCCCGTGAGGGTATTTATCACGCAGGAAAAATACAATGGGAAGAGAAAAATACCAAGAGAAAAACCAAGTGAAATTGAACCGATGTTCTGTCTATATATTTATAGTATATATAGTGGTTGTTGATCAATGGTTATAACCATTGAAATCAAACTCAATTGTCACCATGTATCCAAACATTGTGTCTCTTCATTTAAACTTCAAACTTCCAGTTGCTTCTTCCTGCGGGAAGATTGTATCACCATATAAAGATTTGATTCAGTGTGAGAGGGTCTACCATATTATGGTGTGATCACCTCTCGTACCTTCATCTTCTACTTGATCACATTATAATATTGGTGATAAAATCTGAGTTGGACATGTTTACCTTGGCACCAAAATTTTTGCCTCATGCCAACTTTCATCTATGAAATTACGTCATAGATCGACGTTTGATTGTGACTTGGCCATACGTGCGCACGTTTTTGCCACCAATCTGACCGCACCCATACGAATGTGTTCTCCCACTGACAACACACTCCAGATGACTTCAATTCACTATATTTCAAATGAACGGCATCAATTTTCAGTGCTAGGTTCATAGTCCATACCCAATCACCATTGACGACTTCAGTCGCACACATTCCTCATGTGTCGACCTGCGCCGAAATTTTTGTTAAGTACTTCTTCTAAGGCCTATTCCTAAAGGCTTTCCTTAACACACCTTATCAACGAATTTTTTCTAATCAAGCAGACAACATCATCTAGTCAGCACGTTGCATATCATGGACTTTACATCTCATGCTAACTATAATGTCCGTACCTTGTCAGTTTCTCTATTTTATTACCTGACCAAACACATGTTTCCATGCAAGATAGAGTCGCAAAACATTGGTTATCTAGGCGTCCCTAGAGTCATTTGACTATGCTCTTATATAAGTGCTAAACCACCTAGCTAGGCATTTTCAATCCCATATTTGCTACATGTTCTCTAAATTTTTCCAGAGACAACCCTTTGGTCATAGGTCGGCCACCATCTCTTCTGAGGGTATATAGTTGACTTTAATTTCACATCTCTCCACTATGTCTTGAATATAGTGGTAACTTACATCAATATGTTTTCCCTTAGGTCTATTCGCTCCACTTTTTATTAATGAGATGGTGGACTGATTGTCACAAAACATATTGACCAGTCTGGCAGATATACCTAATTGTAAACTGTCAACAAATCATTTTATCCAGACCGCATTACTCACGGCTGTGCTGCAAGCTATGTATTCAGCTTCCATAATGTACTTTGCAACACAACTCTATTTCTTACTTAACCAAGAAACTGTTGTTCCACCAAATAAGAACACATGACCACTAGTAGATTTTCTATCATCTACATCTCCTGCAAAATCCGTGTCAGTGTATCCTTTTATGTTTAGATCACACAAACCAAAACATAATTTCAAATTCTTAGTGCCTTTTAAATATCTAAATATTCTTTTGACTGCTTGCCAATGTTCCTTTCTTGGATTGTATTGAAACCTACTTACCAATCCAACTACATGACATATGTCAGGTCTTGTGCTTGTCATAGCATACATTAGGCTACCTACTACCTGAGCATACGGGACATTTCTCATTTCCTCAACGTCAGACATAGTTTGAGGACTCATACTTTTACTAAGACTTTGTCCCTTGCAAACAAGCGTGCTTAAAGAATTACAGTTATCCATATTAAATCTTTTGAGCACCTTGTTTAGATATTTCTCTTGATCTAGATATAATAATTTTGAATTTCTATCTCTTAAAATTCTAATTCCTGGAACATAGGTTACAAGACCCATGTCTTTCATTTCAAATCTAGATGCTAAGAAAGTTTTGGTTTTTATAATCATATCTGGACAATTTCCTGTTAACAATATGTCATCCACGTATAAAGACAATATTGCTAACTTGTCATCATTTTTCCAGATATAAACACAGTGATCTAATGGACTCACAACGTAGCCCATTTCTAAAATGGCTTGGTGGAATTTCAAGTACCATTGTCTTGAAGATTGTTTAAGTCCGTATAGAGATTTCTTCAACTTGTAGACTTTATCCCTGTTGCCTTGGTTCTGGAAACCATCAGGTTGCATCATATAAATATCCTCTTTTAATTCTCCATTGAGAAAAGTTGTTTTAACATCTAATTGATGCAATTCCAAATCCATCCTAGCTACTACCGCCATTAGAATCCTTATTGAAACAAATTTTGCAACAGGAGAATATGTATCTACGAAGTCTATTCCAGGTTGTTGAGTAAATCCCTTGGCTACTAACCCGACCTTGTATTTCTCTAAACTTCTATCTACTTTGAATTTCTTTCTAAGAACCCATTTGCAACCAATGGCTTTTCTTCCATTCGAGAGATCAGTTAATTCCCAAACATCATTTTTCTTGATCGAGTCAAGTTCTTCATTCATTGCCTCAAGCCATTATGTAGCATCACTGCTACTCATTGCTTCATTATAACTAGTAGGATCATCTACTAAGTTATTAAGTTCTTCAACTTGAAAAACATAATGATCTTTCAAAAACGTAGATGGATGTCTTGCTCTCTTTCTCCCACTTATCTCAGGATTCGAAACAGGTAAAACATCGTCATGTAATTTGCGTTTCCTCCCACTATTAGATGGTTCTGGGAGAATATAGGGATCGTGTGACAAAATAGGAATAGAAGAATCCTAAGATACTTCGGAGAGCAATTCAATTTGTTCAATAGGAATAATAAGATCAGTGGATTCAAGAAAAATAGCATCTCTACTTTCTATTAATCTACGTTCGGGATGATAAAAACGATAACACTCCATTTTCAACATAGCCAATAAACTTGCATTCCTAAGTTTTACTTTCCAATTTATCCCTTAAAGGTTTGGAAATAAGTACATGTGCTTTACATTCCCAAACTTTGAGATTTTGAATATTAGGTTTAGTACCATGCTAGCATTCATAAGGAGTGAGAGGTTTAGCTTTTGTTTCGACTCTATTTAATATGTACGCAGCGGTGGACAAAGCTTCCCCCCAAAAATGAATAGGAAGATCAGCATGAGCCATCATAGACCTTGTCATTTCCATTAGAGTACGATTTCGTCTTTCTACGACCCCATTTTGTTGTGGTATATATGGCATTGTAAGCAAATGTTTTATGCCATTGTCCTTGTAGAAAGAATCCATAGCTTCATATTCGTCACCTCTATCATTATTCAAGTGTTTAATGGACCGACCAAGTTGCTTTTCTACCTTTAATTTATATTCCTTCAACTTTTCAATTGCCTTTGATTTGTGTTTCAGAAGGTAGATATGTCCATATCTTGAATAATCATCAGTGAAAGTAATAAAGTATTCCATGCCTCGATGAGTTTTAGTTCTTAAAAGGCCACAAATGTCCGAATGAATTATTTCGAGTAATTCCAATGATTTCTAATGTTTTAAAAGTGGCTTGCTAGTCATTTTGCCTTTGATACATGGTTCACATATATCAAAATCATCGGAACATACTTTAGGCAATAAGCCACTTTTAAATATTCGAGACATTTTATTTTTATTAATGTGACCCAACCTTAAATGCCACAAACAAGAACTATTACTAGTAGAAACATGCAAATAATCAGAAATTCATACTTTATTATTATCAATCGGAAAAGAGTACATGTCATTCACTCTTACACCTTTCACTAATACACTTCCTTTCTTAATCAATACTGTATTAAACCTAAAATTAACCTCAAAACCTTTTTGGGTTAATACCAGAATTGAAATTAAATTTCGGCGAATGCTGGGTACATAAAGTACATCATGAAGCACAATGGAAGTTCCATTAATAGAGAATTGACAGCTGCCGCTGCCCAAAACATCACTATAAGAGTTGTTGCCCATGTAGATTTTGTGTTCACCAACCTTCTTATCAGCAAACTCCACGAACATGTCTTTATTTTGCACAATATGCCTAGTTGCAGCAGAATCAATCCACCATGAATTTGATGAAGGTTCAAGCACCATTGCTTCAGAAACTGTCATGGCAACAGGGTTATGATCCTTTTTCTACTTGTTCTGAGGACAAATGGCTTTGATATGACCTTTTTGACCGCACTTGTAACATGGACCAATCTGATGCCTACGATGTTGTTGTTTTTTGCCATTCTTGCTATTTCTTCCATCCTTTCTAAAATCCCTTCTTTCATTTTCTCTTGAATGAAGTCGCCTTTTTCTTGTTGAATGGTGTGTGGGAATTATTCTGTAGTTGTGACGAAGACTTTGCGATCAACAAGTTAGAAAACAAACCTTCTTTACGCCTTCGCTTCATTCTTTCTTTTTCCAACACTAAGAATACAGGCAATGTCACCATTGAAATCTCTCGTCCGCTATGAGTTAAAGATGTGACAACATGATCCCAAGATAATGGAAGACAATTAAGTATAGTAATTACTTGCATCTTGTCCGACAAAGAGTGATCAGCGTTGGATAATTCTTTAGCAATTAATTCCATTTGATTAACATGATCACCAACACTATCATTATCACTCATACAAGTGTTATTTTGTTTGTCCAAGAGCAATTGAATTTGAGTGTCCAATCGAACTCCATACTTACTTTCTAGTGCTTCCATTAATTATTTTGCAGTTTCATGTTCTTCAAAAAGCAGAATAATGTTGTCTGTCATATTATGTAACATAGTGGCCTTTGCCATTGCATCATCTTTTATCCATTTATTTTGAAACCAATTAGAATCATCATCTGGTTTAGAAGTGGATAAAGTGTGAATGTTTTTTCATATGTAAGAAGATAAGATATGTGGCGCTTCCATGCTCGAAATTATTATTTCCATTAAGCATCTCAATTCTTGAAGAATCCATGGTATTTTTAATAGCCATACTCAAAACAAAAATGTGTTACAATAAAAATTCAAATGTAGATATTACAAACTAAAATAAACAAATAAGCAAAGTAAATAAGTCAACAACAAGTCTTAATAAGGATAAGTCTTGAAGTTGTTGAGTCGGCCCCTGCGGTAAGCAAAAAATTGGTTGTCTTGTCTTGGGTAAGAAGAATGATGAAAACCCAATGGCCTTTTAAACCCAATACTTTGCTTATGAGTATTGTAATAGTAGTTACGAGCCCAAAGGACACAATGGTGCCTTTTAAACAATGTTTCTGTGGATGTTTTCCTTGGTAACACTCTTGGATAGCCTCCTCCTCGAATTTTTTCTTTCGAAAATGTAGTATAAGTACCCACAGAAAAATTCTTAGAAAAATTATGAAAATTTTGGCTTTTGAATGACTGAAAACGACTTTGAAATGAGCGAGAACGGACCGAAAAACCCCTTAAACCAAGCTGCTGCCAGTTCAACGTCTAATCTGAACCGGCTGGGACCGAACCGACGTGACACATGGGTCAATGCGCGGGTCAACGTGCAGGTTAGGCGGGCACGGGTCGCGCGGAGCAAACGGACGCGAGTCCGAGCGTGGAGCACTGAGCGCTGGGTCGACGCGCGGATCTGGGTACGAAGGGCTGGACCATAGCTTTGGGCTGGGCTGGGTCACTGTTGCGTTGGTTTGGGCCAACAGTGTAGGCTCAAACAAATTCTTTTTAATTCTAAGGCCCAAAGGAATTGATTTCCTTGCTGTATACCTTATTTTTGGGCCCTTTTTAATTGGTTTTTTTTTTGCCCAAATTCTTGAATGTTCAAAACAGAGGCTACTTCAACGTCTTTCTGGTTCTGGTTATCTTCTCCAGTGACGGGAGTCGGTGACCAAACATTGAAATTCGAATTTTGTGGATCAAATTTTTGCCCTTTTTCACAACGAATTTCACCATTGTGATTAAAATTCTGAGAAGAACAAGGTGGTGCTAAATTGGAGACACAAATTGAACCGAAAAATATTTTATAAAATTTCTTCCAACGGTATAATTCGGCCTCACTTTCGATAAGGTTCGGAACAATAGCACCACCAACGGTTATTTTCTTTGGATAGTTTTCTGGGAATACAACACGTTGGTGATGATTAAATAAACAAACAGAATTCACCAATGTCGAAGATTGACGGTCAATTATTTTCTGAATTTTTGGTAAAAATTGTTAGAAATGGTTTTGGGAAAATCTGGAAAAACAAATTTTTTTCCTAAACTTTGGTCTAATTTTTAGGTAGGACCCATGCACCAAATTTCGCGGGTCAAAGTGGCAATGCGTTCTATGGCACGTTGTGATTTACGTGTTATATTTGGTTGCTCAAAACCATTATCGGGTGAATGGGAATTGAAGCCAAAGTGAGCTCCATGGAAATGGAGTTTTTTGGTGAAAATTCCTTAAGGTTTGAAAAATGGCTTGTCCCATATTGATTTGGTGGGAAACTTTGAGTGGGTTTATAAACTTGGAGTTGGAACTTGGGGTAGGCCCCAAGAGGCACCCAAGTTTTGTAGAGAGGGAGGTTATGGGCAAAGTGGGCTAGACCCATTGGACCCAAAATAAATACCTGCGTACGCGCCGCCGTCTGGGCAGGCTGGGCTTAGGCGCGGGTGCATGGTTGGGTTGGGTTGGGCTTGTCCGGTCCAATACCTATCTTTTTTAGCCAAAAACATTTGAATTTAATTTATTTTTTGGTAAAATAAAATCAGACCATTTAAATTCAAATCTGCCCGAACCTTCTGTGCAGATTTCAAAATATGTCCGAACAGTTTAGTTCAAGGAAAACCCTTACCTGTTTGAATTTAAATTCAAACAGATTTAAATCTATGCAAATTAAACCGAACAGATTCGTTATCTGTTGAACAGTGCCGAACAGGTCTTGTACCTGTTCAAACAGGTTTGGTACCTGTTTAATTCAAATCTGTACAGCCACCACTCCATCTATAAATAGGCAGCCCTCATTTGATGTTTTCATTCACAATTTCCGTACTTCTCCTCTGCAAATAATCTCTGCATTTTGCTGCATTAACTCCATTAATTTTTTATGAGAAAGAGTGTATACACTAAGTGTGTTCGTTGAGCGAATAAATTGTAGTGCTGCATTTATTCTTTGTTGATCATTTTATCTTGGGAGATAAACGTCCACATTCTGAAAGCACCGTGGAGAGGATGAATCTGTTTTAAGGACACAGTGTCTAACACTGGACTTGATCAGAATATTATTCAAGAAATTAATTAAGTTGTTAATTTATTTTCTGGTTTATTATTTATTTAAATCAGATTTTCATTTTGTTTTTGTAACAAAATAAAAATCTGTTTTATTTATTTTATTTTTTTATTGGTTTGATTTTTGTAATCAAACAATCTCTCTCCTTTCCTATATTTCTTTTGTATTCCATTTGTTGTTTAGTATACAAACAGAATTTATTTATTTAAATACAGTGAAGATTGTCCAACAATCTTAAGACAGATTATTTTTTGGTGTCTTCATTGTATTTAATTTTTTGTGTTTTCACAAAGTGATATTCTGATTGGAAAATACAAATAGTAGTAATATACTGTTTGACAAATAGTAGTAATATACTGTTTATTTTCTTTGACAACTAGTAGTAACATACTAGTGTCATTAACAATTGCAGAATATTAATTTGTATTATAAAAAAATTATTGTGGTATTTTATTTTTCTATTTTTAGTAATAAGGAAAATAAAATTATTTTGTGTTATAATTTATTTTCTGGTTTTAGTAACTAGAAAATTAATTTGTGTTTTGGTTTTTTCTGATTTTTGTAATCAGATATTATGGCTACTGCAACTGGAACTGAAACTGCAACTGGACGTAGTACTCCAATTGTTGCACCGACTCCAGTCCCTATCCAAAACCATGTTCAAGTTCCAATAAATCATGGAGAAAAACTGAAAAAATTTAATGGCACTGAGTTTAAGAGATGGTAGCAGAAAATACTGTTCTATCTTACAACTCTAAATTTGGCCCAGTTTCTCCGTGAAGAGGCTCCAGCACTTAAAGAGAGTGAAAGTGATCGGCAAGTGGTTGCTGCTGTAGATGCCTGGAAACATTCTGATTTCCTGTGCAGAAACTACATCATCAATGGCCTTGACAACATACTGTATAATGTCTACAGCCCTCTGAAAACAGTAAAAGAATTGTGGGATTCTTTGGAGAAAAAATACAAGACAGAGGATGCCGACACAAAGAAATTTGTTATTGGTAAATTTCTAGACTTCGTTATGGTAGACTCCCAAACGGTAATTTCTCAAGTTCAAAATTTTCAAATAATTTTGCATGATATTCATTCTGAAGGTATGTCTCTTAGCAAGTCTTTCCAAGTCGCTGCTTTAGTAGAAAAGTTACCACCGGCTTGGAAAGATTTGAAAATTTATTTAAAACATAAACGCAAGGAAATGACCATAGATGAATTAATTGTAAGATTGAGAATTGAGGAAGATAACTGAAAGGCTGAAAAGACGAATGGAAAAAATCCCATTGAGTCTAAGGCTAATGTGGTTGAACAAGTGCACAAACCACATAACAAAAAGAGAAAGTTTACTGGAGATGGTCCTACACAAGGCGACGACAATGCCAATAAAAAGTTCAAAGGTAAATGCTATAACTGTGGCAAGACCGGACATCGAGCTTCTGATTGCCGCCACCTTAAGAAGGATCGCGGAAGTACAAGCAAGAAGACCATCACTCAAGCCAATGTGACAGAATTAGATTACATCTCTGATGGAGTAAATGACATCAATCTCTCTGCTGTGGTGTCTGAGGCTAATTTGGTTGGAAATCCCAAAGAATGGTGGGTTGACATTGGGGCAACTCGTCACATTTGTGCGGACAAGAAGATGTTCACTGCCTACAATGAGGCTGCAAATGGTGGACAACTTTTTATGTGAAATTCTTCTACTTCTACTATGGCTGAACAATGAAAGGTGATCTTGAAGATGACATCAGGGAAAGAACTTACCCTCAACAACGTACTGCATGTACCTGACATTCGAAAGAATTTGGTTTCTGGTACTTTGTTAAGTAAAAATGGCTTTAGGCTTGTCTTTGAGTCTAATAAATTTGTATTAACAAAGAGTGGTATGTATATTGGTAAGGGATACATGAGTGATGGTCTCTTCAAATTGAATGTAATGATGGTTGTACCAAAAGTTGCTATTAATAAGAATAACACATCTTTTACTTATATTCTTGAGTCAAATTTATGGCATGGTAGATTAGGACATGTAAATTTTGATGCTTTGCGTAGATTAATTGGTTTGGATTATATACCAAAGTTTGAAATTGATCCTAATCACAAATGTGAGATTTGTGTAGAAGCGAAACTAACTAAGGCTCCATTTAAATCGGTTGAAAGAAAAACCGAACCTCTAGAATTAATTCATACTGATGTATGTGATCTTAAATTTGTTCAAATTAGAGGAGGCAAAAAGTATTTCATAACATTTATCGATGATTGCACAAGATATTGTTATGTATACTTACTTAGAATCAAAGATGAAGCCTTAGAAATGTTTAAACTCTACAAAACAGAAGTTGAAAATTAACTTGGAAAAACCATTAAAATGGTTAGAAGTGATAGGGGTGGTAAATATAATGCACCTTTAAATGAATTTTGTGCACAACATGACATTATTCACCAAACTACAGCACTCTATTCTCCATAGCAAAATGGAATTGTTGAAAAAAAAGAATAGAACCATTAAAGAAATGATGAATGCCATGTTACTAAGTTCAGGCTTACAGCAGAACTTGTGGGGGAAAGCAATATTGTCTGCTAATTATGTTCTTAATAGAATACCCCACAAGAAAACTAACAGCACTCCTTATGAATTATGAAAATGTTGACCACCTTCCTACAAATACTTAAAAGTGTGGGGTGTTTAACAAAGGTAAAAGTTTCTGTTCCTAAAAAGACTAAGATCGGACCAAAAACAGTGGATTGTGTGTTTATTGGTTATGCTCAGAATAGTAGTGCATATTGGTTTCTCACTTATAAATCAGAAATAGTTGATATAAATGTGAACACTATTATAGAGTCAAGGAATGCTGTGTTTTTTGAATATGTATTTCCTTACAAGAAAGGACAGGAATTAAGGCCTCGTTTGGGAACCCTCTATTTTAGCCAAAAAGTCAAAAAATTACTAAATTAGCCAAAAAGCCAACAACCCATACCAAAAAGTCAAAGATTCTCTTTTCTCTCTACTTTTTGCACATCTTTTCGTAAAAAGCCAAAAATTTATCACAAACATACTAGTTTTTTTTAGCTCATATTTTAGCCAAATAGCCAAAAAGTTACTAAATTAGCCTGTTCCCAAACGAGGCCTAAGTTCACAGAAAAGAACTTATGATTGTACACAAAGTCAAGAGACTAATAACCATCAAACACAAAAGACTAGTAATGATTTCGACCAGCAAGATTTAACTGATGATGAACCAAGACGAAGTAAGAGAGCATGAACATCAAAATCCTTTGGTCCAGATTTTCTGACATACCTGTTAGAAAATGAACCTCAAAGCTTTAAGGAAGCAATGACAGGTCCTGAAGCACCTTTGTGGAAAGAGGCTGTTAATAATGACATTGAATCCATTATGCAAAATCATACTTGGGAATTGGTGGATCTTCCACCTAGTTCTAAACCTCTTGGATATAAGTGGATATTCAAGAGAAAAATGAAAGCAGATGGTTTAATAGACAAGTATAAAGCAAGACTTGTAGTAAAAGGTTACAGACAAAAGGAAGGTCTAGACTATTTTGACACATATTTTTCTATGACAAGAATAACATTCATCCGCATGCTTATTGCCATAGCAGCGTTATATAATTTAAAAATACATCAAATGGATGTTAAGACAACTTTCTTAAATGATCTTCTAAATGAAGAGATCTATATGGAGCAACCCGAAGGGTTTGTAGTACCGGGGCAAGAAAAGAAAGTTTGTCAGCTTGTAAAATCTCTTTATGGATTAAAACAAGCACCTAAGAAATGGTATGAAAAATTTGATCATGCTATGCTTACTAATGGGTTTAAGATAAACGAATGTGACAAGTACGTCTATGTTAAAAACACTGACCAAGGATATGTCATAGTTTGTCTTTATGTGAATGACATGCTTATCATTGGAAGTAGTCAAAATATGATCAAATCAACTAAGCAAATGTTGAATAGAAGATTTGATATGAAAGATATGGGGGTCGCAGATAATATATTAGGAATGAAAATGGCTAAAACATCTGATAGGTGTGCATTATCTCAATCTCATTATATTGAGAAAATTCTTGGTAAATTTATCAAGAATGATATGAATGTAGCTAGAACACCTGTAGACATTAGTCTTTATTTATCGAAAAATAAAGGTGATGCGGTGTCTCAGTTAAAATACTCCCAAATCATTGGAAGCCTAATGTACCTAATGAATTGTACTTGTCCTGATATAGCCCATGCTGTCAGTAAATTGAGTAGGTACACTAGTAACCCCGGAGAAGACCATTGAAAAGCGATCATTCGGGTTCTTAGATATCTAAGATTTACCCGTGATCATGGTTTGAACTTTACTCGATATCCAGTAGTTCTCGAAGGTTACTGTGATGCTAATTGGGTATCGGATACTAAAGATTTAAAATCCACTAGCGGATATGTCTTTACTCTGGAAGGCGCTGCTCTTTCTTGGAAATCCACGAAACAAACATGCATCGCACGATCCATAATGGAATCTGAGTTCATTGCTTCAGATAAAGCAGGAGAAGAAGCAAAATGGCTTTGCCACTTCTTAGAAGACATTCCAATGTGACCAAAACCTGTGCCAGCTATTTGTATTCATTGTGATAGTCAATCTGCAATAGGCAGGGCACAGAATCTGTGATGACCGGGTTTGTCTTTCATTTTGTTTCTCCTTGTTACCTTTGAGCTTACCTTGTTAGAGTGATGGTTTAGACTCGGAGTCTTGTTAATCATTTGAGTTTGTTGTGTTCGGAAGTTCTTCTCAAAAGTTCTTGTTCTTATTTACTCCGGCATGGAGTTTCGTTTGTTCCAGAGGGTGCGAGGTCAGTCCGGAGTATCGGGAATCGAGCCGAGACATTTTCGAGCTGAAGACTAAGGCCGCACGTGTGGGACCTTGGGCCACACGTACGGGAAGTCAAGCCGCACGTGCGGAATTTAGTGAGGGGAACAACCAGCACACTGCTAAAAATGCACGTGCGGAAGTGAGGTGCGGGGAAGGGACCGCATGTGCGGGAATGAAGGCCGCACATACGGGAGGCACACTCTGCACGTACGGGAAGTGGTTCCGCACGTGCGGAGGTAGGTGGATCCGAAAATGTTGTATTTTCTCCTCTTTGGGCTAATTGGGTGTCACTTTTTGTATGTCTCTCTCTCTCTAAAAATATTTCCTCTTCCTTCTCTCTACATTTCCTACCGAAAACCTCACAAGATCCATGATTTCTCCAAATCCATTGGGATTTAGATCCAAGTTCCTCATCAAAGTCGGTTATCTAGGCGAGGGCTACGTTGTGTACGGTGGAGATCGAATTTCATCGTCGTTGATTTTGGGGTTTTCAACTCGTTTCTTCTTCAAACTTGAGGTAGGGATTTCCTTTGAGTTATATATATGTTTTTGCAAGATCTAGGTGATTTTCGAAATCATCATTTGATTAGCTTTGAGAAATTGATTGTTGATTTCAAAAAGATGAGTGATTTTGAAAGATGATTTATTTTCTTTTCCTTTTAAAATAGAAATTGAAGATTTTGAACCATATTGATTGAAGAAAGATGATTTTGGGGAGATTCTTCTAAATATTTTGGAGATGAATGGTTTGGTGAGAAAACCTAGAAATTGGGTCTTTTTTTGAAAGATGTTGAAAATCCTTGGAAGATGTTGTCATATTTATTTTGTGTACAAAAAAAAAAAAAGATGTTTTGAAAATTGTTTATATATATAAATGACGAATTTTGTAAAAAAATGAGAAATATTGTTTATTTTGAAAATTGTTGTCAAAATGTTGATTTAGTCTTGAATTGACTAAATTGTTGAGATTGCACGAAATGTGGGAATTATGTTCTTCTCTTGAATAAATTGGATATAAAAGTGTATATATATATATTCATCTTGTGGACTTGTGTTGGAAAATTTGATCACAATGGTATATTGTATGGAACAATTGAATATGGAAGTAATGTTGCATTGCATTATTAATCATACATTGGCATTTCAATTCATTGGACTATGTTAAGCTTTGGAAAATTGCATTGAGAAAAGAATGTTGGGAAATGAGTTTTCATGAAAAGGTTTGGGGGTAAATACAGTGGTAAGTCTTGATAGGTGGTATAGATGAAATTGTTTAAGTTGGCCTGAGTGTCCTTGGTGAAAGACCAGAAAGTCGCGCGGATAGATGTCGAGCCTTCCGGTTAATATCGGTAAAAATGACAATTGGTAGTACTCGTATAGTCTACTTGCAGACACCGACCTAGGGATTACCAGAGTTGTATTTACCACCCCTTGAATTAAATTGTTAAATTTTGAACAGTTAAAGTTGCATAACATCATTGAGTATGATGTTTTTTCAAAAGATGAAGTTGTGTTTTATTTTCAAAAAGGCATGGCATGGCATGGCATGGCATGTGCATTCATCTATTGAGATTTGTATAAAATGTATATACTTTGTTAAGGATTTCCTACTGGGCTTTATGCTCACCTTACCAGATTTTTGTGCAGAAAAAGACGTGGTGAATTTGCCTAATTGAGGGCGTGGAAATATGTGTGTTGAGAGCACTAAAGTTCTCATTTGTTGTGATCCTATTTGTAAGCCAAGGGCTATGTATATGTGGATTTAAATAACCATTTTGTGTAACCGGGCTTAAGCATTGGAAGATTGTAAACCCTTGGGGTGCTTATTTGGTTATTTACTTGTTGTTGAATCAATCTAATATCGCATGAGGAACTATCATTATTACGTAATGCAAGTATGGGAAGTTATATTTGGTTTTCCTTTAAGAGAGTCATGATTGTTGCATTATCATTTGGGCTAGAAATTTGGGGCGTTACAGAATCATATGTATAATGGTAAGTCATGACATATTCGTCGTCGACATAATACCGTAAGGCAATTGCTCTCAAATGGAATAATCTCAATAGATTATATAAAATCTAAAGAGAATATTACGGATCCGTTAACAAAAGGTTTGACAAAAGAGCAAGTGTATAGTTCATTGAAGGGGATGGGATTAAAGCCTATTACATAAGAGTCATCATAATGGTAACCCTACTTATATGACTGGAGATCCTAAGAACTAAGTTCAAAGGGACAACTAAGTTATGTGTGGCTCGCCAGAAATCACCAAGGGATTAAAATTCCCTACCCATTCCTATGGTGAGAGTGATATCTACAATTTATGTTGTATGCAGGGGTTTAAGGATAAGCTTTGCTTTTAATGATTACTTATATCTTGATTTAGGCATAAAATCAAGACGAGTATAAGAGATACTCACAATAAGAATCACCTATATGAGTGTCGAACTAGGGCTGGTTCTATGAGAATAAAGAGGCTAAATTCTCTAGAAGCACTCATGAAAACCAGGAGCGTTCAAGGCCAAAATGAACACAACTGTGAGAACCACGATGTGTCAGAAGATATTTTGTGTGAAATCTATTGTCTTGGCTTACACAAACGGCTAAACAATTCAAGGCATCGTGTCCATTGGTTAGCTAGTAAGTCCGATGGGTTATCACTAGGGAAGGTTCAAGGCCGAAAGCTACCTATCCTAATGTAAGATATTTTCGATTTATACTCTTTCAAAAAATTCCGCATATTGTTGCATTTACGTTGTCATCAAATTCCATTCATGTGGGTGATTGTTAGAAATGATTTTGGGAAAATCTGGAAAAACGAATTTTTTCCTAAACTTTGGTCTAATTTTTAGGTAAGACCCATGCGCCGAATTTCGCGGGTCAAAGTGGCAACGCGTTCTATGCCGCGTTGTGATTCACGTGGTATATTTGGTTGCTCAAAACCATTATCGGGTGAATGGGAAATTGAAGCCAAAGTGAGCTCCATGGAAATGGAGTTTTTGGTGAAAATTCCTTAAGGTTTGAAAAATGGCTTGTCCCACATTGATTTGGTGGGAAACTTTGAGTGGGTTTATAAGGCTTGGAGTTGGAACTTAAGGTAGGCCCCAAGGGGCACCCAAGTTTTGTAGAGAGGGAGGTTATGGGCAAAGTGGGCTAGACCCATTAGATCCAAAATAAACACGCGCGCGCCGCCGCTGTCCGTCCGGGCTGGGCTTAGGCGCGGGTGCATGGTTAGGTTGGGCTTATTCGGCCCAATACCAATCTTTTTGGGCCAAAAACATTTGAATTTAATTTATTTTTTGGTAAAATAAAATGAAACCATTTAAATTCAAATCTATCCGAACCTTCTGTAGAGATTTCAAAATCTATCCAAACAGTTTAGTTCAAGGAAAACCCTTACCTGTTTGAATTTAAATTCGAACAGATTTAAATCTGTGCAAATTAAACCGAACAGATTCGGTTATCTGTTGAACAGTGCCGAACAGGTCTTGCACCTGTTCAAACAGGTTTGGTACCTGTTTAATTCAAATCTGTACAGCCACCACTCCATCTATAAATAGGCAGCCCTCATTTGATGTTTTCATTCACAATTTTCGTACTTCTCCTCTGCAAATAATCTCTGCATTTTGCTGCATTAATTCCATTAATTTTTTGTGAGAAATAATGTATACACTAAGTGTGTTCGTTGAGCGAATCAATTGTAGTGCTGCATTTATTCATTGTTGATCATTTTATCCTGGGAGATAGACGTCCACATTTTGAAAGCACCGCGGAAATGACGAATCTGTCTTAAGGACACAATGTTTAACACTGGACTTGATCAGAATATTGTTCAAGAAATTAATCAAGTAAGTTGTTAATTTATTTTCTGGTTTATTATTTATTTAAATCAAATTTTGATTTTGATTTTGTTTTTGTAACAAAATAAAAATCCGTTTTTTTTTTTATTATTGGTTTGATTTTTGTAATCAAACAATCTCTCTTCTTTCCTATATTTCTTTTATATTCCATTTGTTGTTTAGTACACAAACATAATTTATTTATTTAAATACAGTGAAGATTGTCCAACAAAAAGAGTTCGGAAACTTTTCGTTCTTCCAAACTATATTTCGACATTTGCGATAATGTGTAACTTTGCTCTAATACCACTGTAAGATAATCTTAACAGTGGCAATGGATCGGAGTTCCGGTGAGGGTATTTATCACGCAAGAAAAATACAATCCGAAAGAGAAAAATACCGAGAGAAAAACAAAGTGAAATTGAACCCATTCTGTCCATATATTTATAGTATATATGGTGGCTGTTGATCAATGGTTATAACTATTGAAATCAAACTCAATAGTCACCATGTATCTAAACATTGTGTCTCTTCATTTAAACTTCAAACATCAAACTTCCAGTTGCTTCTTCCTGCGGGAAGATTGCATTACCATATAAAGATTTGATTCAGTATGAGAGGGTCCACCATATTATGGTGTGATCACCTCTCATACCTTCAGATCTAACGTATATCTACTCTTCTTTTTTGTTGGAAACTCATCTCTTTCGGCGTCGGTGAGCACAAAATAAGGAGTTGGTGCTCGGTGGTTATCCGTGAACCTCAATCAATGGTGGTCACGGGTCGTCGGTGACTTTAAATTAGAAAAAAAAAAACAAAAGGAAGGTGTGGTCGTCGTCGATATCAGAAAAAGAAAGATATAGAGAAGAAATAAGATATAAGGAAAGAGGAGAAAATAAATAAGTATAAAACTTTGGAGTCTATTTAAAAAAATTTAAAATTAAATAAAATACACTCTTAAAAAAAGACCTAGGAATAATTTGTCCTTGTTTTTATGTCTGAAGAGCCAGCCAACTCATGTGTCATGTTAGTGGAATGTAAGCACTCAGCCTTCCCAGAAAGTATTGATGGTGGCGCTTTCAATCTCTACCATACAATTCCATCTTTAATGACTTGTTGATTACCCTTTTTGATTAACCAAAAAGTGGAAATAATAATGGAGGAGAATAAGTGTTGGACAATCTTTACTGTAATTAAATAAATTAATTTTATTTGGGTATTAAACGATAAACATAATATAAAAAAAAAAAAAAAAAAAGAAATGAGAGAGAAAGTTTGATTACAAAAATCAAACTAGAAATAGAATTAAATAAATAGAAACATATTTTATTTTGTTACAAAAATAAAAATAAAATCTGATTTAAATAAATAATAAAATAGAAAATAAATAAATAACTTACTTGATTAATATCTTGAATATTATTCTGATCAAGTCCAGTGTTTGACACTGTCTCCTTAAGACAGATTCGTCCTCTCCACGGTACTTTCAGAATGTGGACGTCTATCTCCGAGGATGAAATGATCAACAACAAATAAATGCAGCACTACAATTTATTTGTTCAACGAACACACTCCTCCGTTTGGGAAGTGGGTTGGCTTTTTGACTTTTTGACTTTTTTGATTATATGAGCCTGAGCTCAAAAACCTGGTTTGGGAATGACTTTTTGACTTTTTTGACTTTTTGGCTTTTTGATGAGGTGTCTTCCTACGAATTTACCAAAGTGCCCCTAATAAGATTTGTACCTGTAATAAAAAAGGAATTTGACATCCACGTCAACTTCGAACAGTCCGAACTTCTTGTTGTTTATTTTTATTTTTTTTTAATTTTTTTGTTATTTTCGGTTTGAATTTGGCGTTTTTTGCTAACTTTTTTTTTTTTTTTTGGGTTTTGATTTGGCCTATTTTGTTTTAATTTTTTTATTTTTTGTTTTTTTATTTGGGGTTTTATTTTATTTTGGTAAAATATTTATTTTGTGTTTGGATTTGGCGTATTTTGCTTAAATTTTATTATTTTTTTATTTTTTTATTTTGGCATATTTTGGTAAAATATTTATTTTTTTATTTTGGGTTTGGATTTGGCGTATTTTGCTTAACTTTTTTTTTTTTAAAATGTATGTTTTTGTTTATTTTATTTTTTTATACTTTAATTAGTTCTTGTTCTTTAATTTACGTTTTTTTGTCTAATTTTAATTTAATTTTAATTTTAATTTTATTTTAAGTATTAAAATAATGTAAATAATCTAAATAATTTAATAAGCAAAAATTTAAAATAAATATTCAAAAAATTTAAATCATAAAAATTTAAATAATTTAAATATTCAAAAATTTATTTTTTGAAGTTTCAGTTTTTATGTTTTTTTTTTTTTTTATGTTTTTGAATGAGGCGTATTTTTGTTCTTTATTTTTTTTTTAATTTACATTTTTGTCATTTTTTTATTTGTGCACATTAATTTTTTTTATGTGTTTTATTTATTTGGGAAGGGCGTGGCAACTGCTAATTTTAAGTTTTTTTTAAGTTTAAGTTTTATATTTATTTTCAGTTTTTTTTATTTATTTTATTGTTCTGTGTATTTTAAATAATTTAATTTTAATGTAATTGTAAATAATTATTTTTATTTTTATTTTTATTTTTATTTTAAAAACAATTTTAATTTTACTTTTAATTTTATTTTAAATATTAAAATAATGTAAATAATCTTAAAAAATTGATAAGTAAAAAATTAAAATAAATATCCAAAAAATTTAAATCGTTAAAAATTAAATATTCAAAAAGTTATTTTCACAAAAAAATTTAAATAATTTAAATATTCAAACAATTTAAATAATTTAAAATGTTAATATTTTAAATTTAAAAACAACTCTACACTCAAATCGTAACCAAACACATAAAATAAAACTCACGTAATAAATTATTTTTAAAACTCATAACCAAACACATAACTTGAAACTCCATACTACTTTCACAACTCTACACTCAAATCATAACCAAATACATAACAAAAAATTTAAAATATTTAAAATTATTTTTATAAAATAGAGTTTGAATTTATTTTTATAAAATATTTTAACAAAAAAAAATAAATGTTTTTAATTTTTTTTATCAACTTTCTTTGTTTTTCTGGAAAAATGTGTTTTTTGGAATTTTTTTTTTTTTTTTTTTTTGTGTGCTACCGCATGCCCCTCTTTGATGAGGGGTAGTTTTGTAAATTGAGCTTAGCGTTGGAACTTGCCTAGCAATATTCTTACTTTTGTCCTTTAGTGGCTATATGAGCCTCTTTTGTCATTTAGTGGCTCTTTGAGCCTTTGAGCCCTTCCCAAACAGCACCTTAGTGTATATACTCCTTCTGACAGAAAAATAATAGAATAAATGCAGTAAAATGCAGAGATGATTTGAATCAAAAGATGGACGAAAATTGGAGTAAAATCCAAATGAAGGACTAGTCTATTTATAGAGATGAAGTGGTGGCTTGTGGCTACTAATTTTGAGTTAAACAGGTACAATACCTGTTCAATTTAAATTAAACAGATAGGCACTATTTGATTTGAATTTCAACCAATTCAAAAACCTGTTTTGATTTGAATTTGAACAGAACAAATTCGGTTTGGACAGACTCGGATCTGTCTGTGAAGAGGTGCAACAATTTGAATTTAAAATTTAAATCTGGACAGAAATTTAGAATGAATTTTTGGACAAATTTTATTTCAAAAAATAAAATTTAAATTCAAATATTTTTGGCCAAAAAAGATTAGTATTGAGCCGAACAAGTCCAACCTCACACCACGCACCGGCGCCTAGCCTGCCCGACCGCGCATGTGTGGTGATTTTTGGGTCCTATGGGTCTTACCCATTTTGCCCATAACCTCCCTCTCTACAAAACTTGGGTACTCTTTGGGACACACCCCAAGTTCCAATCCCATGCCTTATAAACTCACTCAAAACTTCCCACCAAATCAATGTGGGACAAGCCACTTTTCCAACCTTAAGGAATTTCCACCAAAACTCTATTTCCATGGAGCATACTTTAGCTTCAATTTCTCATTCACTCAGTAATGGTTTTGAGCAACCAAATATACCACGTGAATCACAATGCGGCATAGAACGCGTTACCACTTTGACCCGCCAAATTTGACGCTCGGGTCCCACCTAAATAATAGACCAAAATTATGAAAAAAATTCTGATTTTACCCAGAATTTTCCAACCATTTCCAACAATAAGCTCTAAGATTGGCAGTTTGGAGGACCGTAATATGCGACATTGCTCTGTATATATTTTGGTTTGAGAATGGACCTTTTAATAATTTTTTTAAATTTTTTATAAAAAAAAATGTAAACAAAATAGAAAAAATAAATTAACCTTTTGTAATAATTTTTTGGACTTTTTATCTAATTTTCTTTATTCATCCCTAAGGACGAGATAATTCTATTTCCATACATTATTTATTTTCTGTGTACATGTTCACGTACTTATAAATTTATTTACTTTTTGTTTTTACTCATTCCACACACCAAATGTTCCAAATACAACGAATTCAGTGAAATTTTACTATTTGGCAACAGCAAACTAAGTGTAATTTTGTTAATATTTTTTTTAAGAAATTTCATAGTCAACATGGATCTTATTTTGTAGATCTTGATGAGACGATCCAAAAAATATAAATTTTATTAAAAACATAAATCAAAAGTAAAAGTTATTGAATTTAAAAAATTTCAAACAATTTAAAGAAATGAAACACATCACTTGAAATTTAAGTAAGTCTTGTTGTCCTTGTTTTTCTAGACAAAGATTTCTAGGGATCTGAAAAAAAAAATCCTATAATTTACCCTTTATATTTTGCAAAAATAGTACTCCCTTAATTTCAAAATATTAGTCCGTTTTGAATATTTAACTTTTTTTTATAGTGCAATTAGTACACTTAAAAATATTAACTTTTAAAAATTATCCTTTGGTAGTGCAATTATTATACTTTAAAATTTTTAATGTTAATGAATTAAGAGAATGGCAAAATAGAAAATTTATATTATTTTTGTCCTTTATTTTTAAAAATTGACTAATATTTTGGGATAATAAAAAATGGAATAAGGGATTAATATTTTGGCACGGAGGAAATAATGTTATATAAATAAAGTGTTCTTTAAAAAAAAAAAAAATCAATTTAGTTCACAAATTGATGTAGCAATCGAGTTATTTCAACTATTTAATATTAGTGGGTCTATTTTAAGAATTGAATAAATTATAAATACACTTTTTGAATTTTTTTTAAAACACAATAATGTTTTTTCTGTAGTTCAAGAAATTACATTCCGTCCTTTAAAATTTTTAATGTCATAACAAATAGTGCATTTTATTAATAAATTATCAAGTCAATTGATAATTTTTAATGATGTTATAAATATATTTCAATTAATAATTTAATTAATTTTATTATTGTAGAAAAAAATAGTTAAGAATTTTATTTTTTTATTAATTCCATTAAATAAAAGATTCTGACAAGGGAGTATCTTGTAATTTTCTAAATTACAGGAGTTAATTTGTATTTTAAGAAAATCTCAAGAAAGTATATTTATAATTTACCCTTAAGAATTTTGTTAACACTGCTAAATCGCCGTTGGTTAAAGTTTAAATAATACAAAAAAAAAAATTTAAAGTTTTAATATATATAATATTTTCATATATCTTTATATATTTCTATAAATTTTAATACTTAAGCGTCATTTGGCATTGGCTAATATAGTCAATTTTTTTGTATTGAGACTTTTTTTAGCCTCATTTGGTTTAGATTTTTTTGATTTTTTTGACTTTTGTGAAAAAAAAAGTGTAATGATTATGTGTTGGATATGATATTTTGTTTTATTAGCTTATTTAGCCTATTTTGTTATTTTGTATTTTTTTAGCTCCAAAATGATAGCCAAACTAGGGCTTATTCATATATCAATCTTAGGATTGTTTTGGGTATGACTTATAAGTTAGTTTTCTTACTTATTACGAAAAAATATACAAAAAAATAAAGATAACGTGACTTAAATAAGCTAATAAATCAATAAACAACTTATTTATAGTGTTGTGAAACCAAACCCTAGTTGAGGATTATTAGTAGCTTTTCCTTTATTTTAAACCAGTGGTAACCCGTTCTATGCACGACATGTAAAAAAATTAATAATATATTTTTATACAAAATAATATAAATAGTTAAATTTTTATATACAAATTATGAAAACAAAAAAGATTGAAATTTACAATTTAAGTCCCACAATTCTATCACAATTTATTTATTATTTTTTAATTTGTCACAAATTTAATCATGTAACTTTCAACCTCCTTTGCTAGAATTGCAAACTTAGGTGAGCTCAACCCAAACAACTTGAGTCGAGCTTAAAATTTTTTAAAGGTCGAACAATATAGTTTTTAATTAAGTGAGGACCTATGCAGAAATCAAAAATTCAAATTAAATTTGAGTGGATTTGGGTAAAAACACCAAATAACCTGAGCAACCAAAACAAAATTATATATATAAATTATTTGCTAATTATTTTTTAAATAATAAATAAAATTAATTAAAAATTTAATATTAATGACCAAAAGAAAAAGCAATATACTTAAGATTTCCAATAGAATTTTTCTCGAAGATATTAAAATATATAAATATATATACCTTTTAAAAGAGATCATCGAATAAAGGGTTGTTTGGAAAGTGCCATATTAGTTCACTTTTTTTTTTTTTTTTTTTTTTCTATTTCTTTTTTATCTTTTTATCTTTTTTAGGTTACACCACATCTCTACTTTTCTATACATCTTTTCATAAAAAGTTAAAATTTATACTTAATTATCTTATTTTAATCACATCATATCTCTACTTTTCTGTTTCGTAAAAAGTAAAAATAAAAAAAATATTTATTTAGCACTTTTCAAACTACCACTAAGTTGATATTAAAAAAATTTACTTTTTATAATGGCATAAATAATTTAAATATGACTTTTTAGAAATTCTTTTAATTTAAAAATTACAATAAAATTGTCACGACCCCATTCCACCCCTAGTAGAATGGTGCCGTGATGGCCAGTAATCCGAGATTACCAAAGGCCAACTTACAAAAATTCACACACAATCAGAGTATAAATGGGGCTTACATGTGTGGAAGCAATAAATTTAAATCTAAGTAGTCTATAAGAGTTGTGCATAGATCAAATGAAATGACATACATCTTAACATGGTTTACAACTTGAATACAAATAAAATAAGGTACATATTACATCTTGATCAAAAGGCTTCTCAAGCCGACATGTACAAAAGAGGTGAAATACAAACCCAAGAAGCATAATCTTCAAGATGCTAGCAAAAGTATGAATCCAAACATCATGCAAAACACATCTAGGCGTCACCGCATTCCTACTCGTCACCTACATATATATATATAGAGAGGGTGAGCTTGGATACTCAGTGAATGATATCATAAATAAAGGTTTGCATGACTGATATTCAAGATCTTGATCAAACAATGCATAGCATATCTTGTATAAAATCGAAGGACGAACCAAGTTCAACTGTCAAATTTTTCAAAGTTTCAAGGGATGCTTACTAGCATCAGTATAATACAAGGGATGACATTCCGGACAAACAAATCCACGCGGAAAACCGTCAGTGGCAAAACAAGGGTGCAGTTGCATTATAGTCCCCTGGCACTAAGGACTTTCAAAATAAGGGTGCAGTTGCATTATAGTCCCCTGGCACTAAAAACTTTCCAAGAATGTCATCAAAACAAATATAATACTTGTTACAAACTAGGAATAATCATTCATACTTGATCAAATACTTTTACCAAACGAAGCAAAGCTTTATCAAAACTTTATAACATAGCTTTATTAAAAATACCACTCACATAACTCTTCGGGTGTGGGGATTACAAGCAAGGATCCAAGGCCTACAAGCACATAATAAATCCCATTGAATGTACTTCAAGAGGTCAAGGAGAGATGCTCAAAGATGGATATGAAATGCATCCCTAGACAAGCTTTACATGTGTGCAAATGATCTCGGCACTTCTTTCAAAACTAAGTCAAAACAAAGCAGTCAGGTGTTGGGTGTTTTTCATCTCGGAAAACATGCTGGGTACAAACCAGGTCTTGGCCGAGGTCCCACACCTCTTGGCCGAGGTGTGGTTCCGACGACCACATTCAAGGGGATGAAGTCTGGGAAAGAAATCTGAGTTTTCCTTTTGAAGAACATGAAGAATATGAACATGGAGAACATGAATGTTAAAATCATAACTTCTTTATTCAAAATCTGAGATTTCATGAGATGAGTTCGAAAAAACATGGACCTGGGTACCCATACTCGAAGATCTTATGAAAACAAACACAAAAACATAAATCTTGATACAAACTTTCGGATCAAAACATGGTTTTATTTCAAGAACGCAAGAACATCATTTTCTCTTTCTAAAACAAGCTTTAAATCAATGCATAGCTCATGAATCATGCTAGATCACGCAATGTGATCGGTTCAACATAAAGAATAACAAGAGTAGACCAAGAATCTAACCCCAAGACACGGATCTAACGGTTCAAGGTGCGAAGATCAAGCTTGGAAATCTAGTTCTCACCCTAAGAACTTCTTCTTCTTCTTCCTAGAGCTTCTCTCTCTACCATGCAAAATATGACACACAATGATATGTTTTCTTCCACTGCCGGCTGACTTAACCCTCTGCTGGGGCACGTGGCAACAACTGGTTGGCTCTCCTCGAAAAGGTGACTGACTGACAAGACAAGAGCATGACAAAGTGTATATAATAAGCAAGGTGGCAAGGGCACTCTGGTAAGGCGAGGACCTCGGGTTGTAACATCGGCTCCGGCAAAAAGGGTCTCAATGATCTCGACTAGGAAGGATAACACTGGACCTAGCTGTGCCACACCTTGGCCTAGATGTGACACACCTCGGTCTAGGTCATACCAGTCTAGGAACAAGATCACCAGGTGTAGGGATCAAAGATCTAAATTATCTAAAGGATAACAACTCGGCTTAGATGATACATATCTCGGCCTCAGTGATGCACACATCGGCCTAGATGATGACATCTCGTCCAATATGCCAGGGTGAAAGTGGAGGTCAACCAAAGTAGTTCCAAGATGGTCCCAGGTGTAAAAGGTTCAAAGGCGTGACCTAGGCTCAAGATGACCTCGGCTTCACACACCAAACAAGGGACAAATCATACAAACAATACTCCAGCCAAAACACATAGGTACAAAACAAGACGGGAATCTTACTTAAGGCAAAACAAGTCAAAACCTCAAGTGCAAGCTTAACAAAACAAAACATGCAGATGCACATGAACATGACTAAGACAAGGATGAGAGTCACTACAAAAATATTAAATAGAATAAAAACAAATTTCATACAAAAAATAAAAGTAATTGAACAAAAAAAAGGTAAGAAAAAAATTTAATATGATATTTTCATTTAATCTGAAAATAATTCTACATGAATAACAAATTATCACATATAACTCTTGTTTTTAAAAAAAAAAAAAAAATTAACGAACTATCACCTTTAATATAAAAAAAATTAGCGTTTCTGTCTAATTTATTTTAGCAAAAGTAACTTTTAACAATTTGAGCCAAAGATATATTTATTCTTTATTTTAATTTATTTAATTGACAATTGAGATATAAAAAAAAAAAATCCAACAAAATTCACCATGTTTGGTAATTACTAAAAAAGTTATGTTTTTTTCTTTTGTTAAAAAAAATTATATTAAAAAATATTATTGTTCAATTCCTTATAGTTTAGAAGGATATAATTTTTTTTTATAAAATTTAAACACAAAAAAAAGAAAAGAAATTAATAACGATTAATAATTTGAACACATGTATTTAAAACAAATTATATTCAGACTAATAATATTATGACAGATCATTATGATACATGCAAATATTGATCTCATTCTAATTGTAGTAATATAATTTGAAGAATAATTTAAATTTGAAATTTTATTTTATAATTTAATAAAGGATGCAAAATTTAAGGAATGAATGTTGATCTCATTCCAATTATAGTAACATAATTTAAGTAAGAATCCAAATTTAAAATTTTATTTTAAGAATATAAAATTAATTTATAGACCAATCATATGGTAATACATATTAACAAAAAATTAACCCAAAAAAAAAAAAAAAGAAGTTGAGAAAAACGAATTACAACTTTCAGCTTAATGAAAGAACAATATTTTGCAATTATAATAGTGTTTAGATATATAAATATATAGATAAATCATGAAATCGATCATTTATTAAAACTTATATATTATGGGATAAATCATTATAATTTTAAATTTAAATTAATGAAATGCTTTTCATATTTAGTATCCCTCAAATTTGAATTTTGAAATGGATTAGTATACTTTCTATTTTTTTTTATATATTTGATATACTTTCCATTTGAAAATCATATATTAAGAAATATTAAATATATATATATATATTTTGTTTGAATGAGAGCTATAGAGTTTTTTTTTTAATTATTTAAAATATTAAAAGTTATAAATTTTAGTTTGAGATATTGGAGTTCTCACAAGACTTGTGGTTAGACACCCTCTTTTACTTATATAATATATAGATTACTCTGTATGAGAGAAGTTGAAAAAATGTAACAGTAGGTATGAGAGAAGTCAAAAAAGCTTGTAGGTTGGAAGAAATTAATAAATGCTAAGATTTTTTAAAAAAAAAAAATTAAAAATTAGAAAATTAAGATTACGATATTGGAGTTCCTACAAGACTTGTGAGTTAAAAATCCTATTTTCCTTATATAATATATATAGATTACTCTATAATTGCATGCAACAACAATTTGGTATGTACTCACTTTCATTTATTAAATATATTTATATATATAATATATAATTTATTTTTCAATATAATAACATTGAAACACTAAAATATTATACTTAATATTAATTTTTAAACATCTATTTTTTATCTTATATGCTATAATTTTATTATCTATAAATTATTATCCGTAATATATTATATTATTTATAATTTTTATAATATTTTCGCTCTTTAACTTATAAAAATAAATCCGATTCCCGCTCCACATACGCCCCACTACCGCCATCTCTTGATTTGGCCCGCACCTAATATGAAATGGGTTAGGGGTGGGTTATGACAAACCCGTCCTAAGCTCAACCCGTAACCATTCCTAATTGCAAGGTAAATTATATTTTGTCCCTGTTATATTTAATTATTTTTTTACTTTGAGCCTTCAAAAAAATTTTCCCCCCACTTCGTCTTTCATGTTTTAAATTTTTCTTAATTTACTCTTAAAATTAATTTCTGTTTAAAATTAGATAGAGAACGCCACATTAACTGCTACATAATGTAAAAATATATTATATTGAGATTTAGATTTGTATCATAGGTGTGAGTCATATATAATAAAATATTTTTATATTACGTGATTGTCAATATTATTTTTTATCTAATTTTAGATATAAATTAGTTTCAGAAGTAAGTTTTAAAAAAAAAAAAATCAAGACTTTAAAGATCAATGTGAGAAAATAACCAATCGTACAATCGGCAAAATGTAATTTACTCATCTATTGCATTACAATCTCTTTTTTCTCTAGTCTATCTAGACAAACATTCCTTGTATTTATTACAAATTGCACCATCAATTATGGGTCTGTAATTAAAGAAAATGATTTACACGGCAATTATTTATTTTGTAGCTAATAACGAGTTTAGTATTTTGCTTCAAAATTAATTGGCCTTTCCACCTACTACTAGGGTGGGAATCAGCGGTTGGCCCGCTCAAGATATAGATTGGCCTTTTAACTTTTTAATATTTTAGTTATTTTAATTTTAGGTTAAAAAATCTTGTTTATAATAAATTTTTTTAATTTTTTTATTTTTATGAGAAAAAAAATAAAGTTTAAATGTAATATTTTATTTTATTAACTTTTTAACATATTTTATTTTTTTGTGACTAAAATAGCAAAAGTAGCCTATGCCAAACATAGCCTCAATCTGTCTTGTGTAGACTTAATTTTGTTAATGTTTGGAAAAATTATTTTAGATTATAAGATCTAGTTGAGCTAACATTTTTAGCTCGATATATTAATAGATTGGGTTTGAGATTTATACTTTTAACCTAATTCGGCCCAACTGATTATTAAATTTATTAATTAATTATAGCATATTAAAATATATATTTTTAGTTGTGATCTAAACTTTATCTTATTGATTTTATTTGAACTCACATTTATAGTAATATTTGATTAAATTTATTAAAGAAAAATTTTAATTTATATACAAAATATTTTAATTTATAATGATATTAATATATTTATTTATGAAATATAATTTGTGATTGAATTTAATTATGAAATAATTAAAATTTTTTAATATATAACCTAATAAATGGATTTAACATTTATAATTATTTTTTAAGTTAGATTAGGACAAAAATAAAAGCCCGATCTTAAAATCTAACTGGACTTTAATAAATACAAAAAATTTCTTATTGTATAATATCAATCCGACCCGATTCGGTTCTCCGCTGGATGAATGCCCACCTCTACCTACTACTAGGTAGTACAATACAAGTTGAAGTTGACTGGAGAGTCTCCGCACACCAGCACATGGTTCAAACAGGTTAGATACACGTGTACGATTCCTCTACTCTCTCTCTCTCTCTCCTATTGGAACCACGACTGACAGGCTGCGAATGAAGGCATTAGCATATGCTACTTCGGCGAAGCTCGCAATTGCCATCACACTCTAAGGTGGCCAACTTTGTACACGCTTTATTTTTTATTTCAGTAATGGTAGAGAGTCTTAATTTTTGTAGTTTAAATGGTTCGAATTTGTCAAAATGATATCGTTTTGAGTACAAAATAACATCAAAATTATCAAAACGACGTCGTTTTGACAATTTTGAACTATTTGAGCTACAAAAATTAGGACCCTCAAACATTTTTTTTTTTATCTTTTATTTTTTTTAGTCATATTATTTTTTGTAAGTCATATTATTATTATTTTTTTTATAATTTTCGTAAAAAATAAAAGAGTAGTAATTGGCACCACTAAGAGTAGTAAAAAAATTTAAAAAAAAAAAAAAAAAAGGCACACTAAACACTGTAGTAGTGGGTGGAGTTTACTGTCACATCATTAATGACACCACTAAGTGATCTTTTGAGAAGTGGGTTATAATCCACTTCTCAGATTATAACCCACTTCCTGAGTCATTCTATTTACACATCATTTTTCCTCTCAAGGCAAACTATTAATTAATTTATTTTTTATTACAATTTTAACCTTAAGTGAAATGACTATAAAGGACAAGTTATGATACACCCCATTTGTGTATTTACCATAAAGGACAAGAATCAATATAATATAAATCATCAATTTCAAACTTGTTCCTTACGTATCTTCTTTGTCAAGAATCCAAAAACCCTAAAACCAAAATCAAAAACCCTTTAACAAATAATCAAAAATATAGTATTATTGAAAATTTTGATTAGATTCAATGAAGGATGCATTTGACAATTCTCATTCGGAACAATGGAGCAATGAAAAGGATTTTTTTTTTTTTTTTTTTTTTCGTCTTCGTTTTCGTTTATGAGTGGTAAATCGTTGTTCGGTTAACCAGAGGTGAATGATATATCATTGTTCGACAAACTACAATCGAACAAATTACATCTATTCAACAGACTACAATTGAACAACTTATATCTGTTCAACAGACTACAATCGAACAAATTACATATGTTCAACAGACTACAATCGAACAACTTACATCTGTCCAACTGACTACAATCGAATAAGTGCAATTTGTTCGGATTACTACGGTCGAACTTTTTCATTTAATTCAACTCTGTACTGCCGAACAATTATAATTTTTTTTTTCTTTTTCAGAACTGTGTTGAGCAACATCACCGACGACATCTTGATGAGTGTTTTCAGCAATGGTGTTCATCGGTGTGAATACAGAATGGAGGGGGAGATGAATATCGTGGGTGTGGGGTGTGTGGCTGTGTAGGGGGCAAAAATGAAACTTTGTGTGTATATTGTTGTGGGTGGGTGTGTGAGTAAGGGTAAATATATAAATTTGTGGTGTGTGATGAGAAAAATATTTATTTTTGCAAATTATTTTTGGTGCGTCTTTAGAAGTGGTTTGCCTTGAGAGAGAAAGTGGTATGTAAATAGAGTCTCCCCACTTCCCTCTCTCACAAAAAAAACTGATTATAATCAATTTTTAATCAATTTTTAATCAAAAAAATTAATTATAATCATCTTTCGAAAATAGCCGGAATAGGTGGTCCCAACCATTATTGAAAGTAATGATAAAAAAAAACATTATTGAAAGTAAAAAAGCGGACTTAGATCATCTCAAATCACTCTTATGGCACGCTCGCATCAAACGTCGTCGTTTCGAAATCGTGCAATGTTGACGACAACGACTTCGTTTTTGTCCCCTTCTGGCTCCATCACACGTCGGATTTCCGGCACTGGAAAATATTGACCGTAGACCTTGACCAAGTTGACCCATCTCTCTCTATCTCACTCTCTCGCATTCATTATATAATAGGGGTTCATACATTCTTTCTTGTATACCTACATTTCGGCAAGTCCATTTCACTTCTCTTCTTGCTTCTTGCTTCTTGGACTTCTCCGCCTTTTTATATCACCTTTTCCCTCAGAAAATTCTGCTCAGATCCCTAATTTTCTTGAGAAAATGAAGGTTTGATTTTTAATGTGGTCCATCTTTTATCAGTTTTCAATCTACTCACTGGATTAGTTGCTTTTCGTTAGATTCCGATTCTTTCCATCTCTTTTTATTCATAAACCACACTTTTTGTGCATATAAAAGTTCACTTTCCCTTCTGTGACTCTTGCTCTGTTTTGTTTTAGGAATTTAAATCTGATATCAGATTCTTCATGTTATTATGCTGATTAAAGCTTGATTTGATTTATCATCTAATTCACATCTTTTTTTTTTAATCACAGAAAGTGGTGGTGAAATTGGAGTCATTTGATGACAAAATTAAGCAAAAAGCCATGAAAACAGTCTCTGGCCTCTCAGGTACTATTATGTTACTAAGAATTTTCCAATAACCAAACTTTTGAATTCAAATCAAGAAAACCCAGATCTTGCAATGCAAAACACACACACACTCTCTCTCTCTCTCTCTCGTTCTCAAGATTTGACTCTTTTGTTGGGTTTGTTGTTGTTGTTGTTGTTCTTTTTTATTTTTTTGGGGGGGGGCAGGGGTGGATTCAATTGCAATGGATATGAAGGACAAGAAATTAACAGTGACAGGGGATATAGATCCAGTGATTGTAGTAGCAAAGTTGAGGAAGCTGTGCCACACAGAGATAGAGACAGTTGGACCAGCAAAAGAACCAGAGAAGAAGAAAGAGGAAGCTAAGAAAGAGGAACCAAAGAAGGCAGCAGATGAGAAGAAGAAAGATTCAAAAGATGAAGTGGCACAGGCTCAGCTTGTGGCACTGGCTCAGTTCAACCATGGCTATTATCAACAACATCCTCCAGTGCAGACATACTATTACAACCCTAGTGCACAGGAGGACCCTAATGGTTGTGTTATTTGCTAATTGCCACAACATCTCTTACTATGACTCAACGAACACAATTTCTGTGTGAGAGAGAGAGAAATGGATTTGGGATTTATTTAGTTTTTGTAGGGTAATATGTAACACATAAGGGTAGAACCCAAGGCTGAAAGAGATTTCATGTACAGTAGGGTAGTAGTGGTGTGTGCTCATTTCATCATCGTTTATTATTTGTTATTTAGGCATTGTGTTTGAATTTATGAGGTGTTTTGAGAAGATGATAAAATATTATTTTTTGACTTTTATAATTAAGCTTTTTAGTTCTTTCATAAAGTTATTTTCTAATCTTTTTTGTTAATATTTATTTATATTATCACATCAGCCTGTCTAAATGTAAAATAACTAAAATATTTCATCTAATGTACAAAATATACATCGTCACCCATGTAGATCATTTCTCATATGCTGCTTCGAAAAAAATGTTGCAACTATAATTTTGGCTTATTAAATGTTACTTCAGTACGCCGAATAACCTGTCATTTTGTTCAAACAACTGTTAAGTATTGATTTTTTTGTTGTTTACGGTCTTTTATTTTATTTTATTTTTTATTTTTTATTTTTTATTTTTCATGCATGCGGCGTAATTTGTACACAAAAGAAGCTAATGTAACATTAGTGCAATATTGCTACGTACTAATATCAATTGTTGTACATTGCATACTCCAAACGCGATTACAGCTTGAGCTCATGTCAATTGCGCACCAACACTTTCTTAATGGATTTTCTAAATTCGTTCATTTTTATGTCATCATCGCCCTCTGGGTCACGATCATCGTCATCACCAACACTTGATGCATTCGGCATGTCATTGAAAATAAAATTCTCTGCGTTGGCCACGCTGTTGAACACATCATCTTCGTCTAAGTTGCAGCGTATAAAATTATGTAATGCCATTGATGCCCCCACCAATGGCACCTGTACTTTTCCAAAATCATTTCGCGGCATGTTTTGTAGAAAGCCCTAACGTGCTTTCCATACTTCGAACGTACATTTTATTGCACTTCATTAAGATGAGTGGACCGTGTTAAATAATTTGTTTGCATTTTTTGGCCATCTACCCACGCGGAATTGTTCCTAGTGGTATCAACATCCCTTAAATGGGATAAGAAAGCCTTTTTGGTTTTTGTACCCAGAATCAACGAGGTAATACTTTCCTGCGTGTCATGAAATTAGTTTGCATTACTACCGTTAGTTAACAAAAATTTACATAAGTAATCCACCAATATTACACACCCCCAACTCATCCAACCTTCCTCTGGGTGTGGGAATTGTTTTGCCGGGTCTTGTGTTACTTCATTAAAAACTCTGCTGTTGTGCATACTACCCTCCCAACCGCAGGAGATCTGAGAAAACTCTTATTAAGAGCTATTACCGGATTTGTTTACAATGTAGGAAAAAACTGGGTATGTGGCATGTGATTAATTACCCGGTATTACCGTTATAACCATGAACTTGTCTGACTAGGGAATGATTGTTTTGGTGATTACTGTACTTCAGAACTGGTAGGATCTGTTGACCACAGACTGGTTTTGATCATAAACTCTGACTGTCTGGAAGTATATGTAATCTGTAGGACTGCTTTCGTATTGACATGTGCTATGACCGAATCGGTAAGGACTGGCACTGGTGAATAGTAAATGAATGCTTGAGACCTCTGCCTACGGCTATGGGAGTAATGTACAAATTCGCCTTATGTTCCCGATAACTCCCGAATGAACTGGACTGACTGTGATGGCTTACCGAATCGAGAATCAAATTGAACTAAGACTGGGTGAACAACTCGGGAGAGAATGAATCGAAACTCTGTAACTTAACGGGGGAAATTACTTAGGAAATTGAGACCAGTGCAAATCTATAACCCCGATAAGTACTTGATATAAGTAGTGTGAATACTACTATACCGCTACTGTACTGTTACTGTATTGTTACCATTACTGTTACTGTACTGTTACTGTACTGACAGTGCTACTGCTACTGTACCTGTTATATATTCGTGACTCTTAGTATTATGTAATATATGTTAGCTGCCCGGTATCGGAGGTTCCTTTATGGAACTTATATCTGTCTGCACTCTGTTACCCGTACCGGAGGCCTCGTCATAAAGGCCCAGCTTCTGTACTGTTCTGTTCTGTTACCCGGATTCGGGATTCCCTTATGGAACTGGTTATTCATAACCATTATGTAACTGTATCTGCTCTGTACTGTACCCGTTCTGTACTGTATCTGTTCTGTACATGCCATGTCTGCATCTGTTCTGTATCTGCTCTAGTAATGCACCATGTATACATAAGCCAGGATTGTGCATCTACGTATGCTCGAGACAAAAATATGCAAATGAACATGTATCTGAATCTGTCCTTGACTGAGATCTGAATGTGCATAAGATTCTGTTTTAATATGAGCCACAATCCTCATATGTGATTTCTGATTCTGTTTCTGTGCATTGCTAAGATTGAGATTGGGCCATGAACCTGTTTATGAATGTGATTATACTCCTGTTATAGAGTGAAAGTTACCTTTGTGTTAGGCATCATCTCTGTTGTCATATGTTAATTCGAGTTTGGAGGACCAAACTCTTTATAAGGAGGGGAGACTGTAACAACCCTCGTACTGATTACCGATTAATTACTTATTATTATTGAGATAACCACTGATTACCGATAAACTGAACCGATTATGACTGATAAGTGAACTGAATAAATTACTGAACTGACTGACTGAAAATTGAAACTAAATTGACTGTGTATGTGTGTTATTTTGCATACTATCTGTTTGACTATTTAATTATCTGTTTGTATTTTTATGTTTAAGCTGCAAATTGAAGGCCTTATCGGCGGCCGAATTTAAAATCGTTTAGTGTTTCACGATCATCATAATTTATGTGATTTTATAGTATAATTATCTGAAAACTGATTATGTATGATTAAATTAGGTTAAAATAAGTTAAAGTGCATAGTTTGGCATATTTACCAAATTGCCATAGTGAGTGGAGCCATTGTTTATTACCTTGGTAGAGCCTTATTACACCCAAACAACATTTCATCAGCCATTTTGTTGCTTCAACCCACCGAAATTAGAGAGAGAGAGAGAGACTAGGAGAGTTGATTTCATCTCCTTTTGCTTGGCATTGCTTAGTGATCTTGAGAAATTGAAGTGTAGTTGCTAATTGAGTTCATAAGCCTTGAATACAAGACTTGAGGTAGATCATTGAACCTCTCATTGTTGTATTTAACATTGTTCTTGCATGATTCATGCCAAATTTGAGAGTTGAACCATGAATTAGTTCTATAATGTTGATTTGGAGCTCATTCCATGCATGCATGTTTGTGTTGGTGCATTTTGAGTTGATTTCATGGCAAAGGTTGCATGCATGTTCATATTTGTGTTTAAGCCATGTTTTCATCTTGGTTTGAAAGGTTTGAGCTCATTTGAGCAAGCTTTGAAGCTTTAAATTGGTTTGAATTCTTGCATGCCATGTTTGAAGATTGTTCATGGAAATGGGTTTGAAATTGGATTCGTTTGAAACACCCTTGGGCTTTGATTTTACAAATTGAGCTTCAAATCATGTGATTCTATGTGTTTAAAAGAGTTTTCCAGGAAATGGGCCCAAGAGGATCGAAATGGGAGCATCAAAACTTGGTTTTTAGCTTGAATGTACAATCTGCATTTTCCAGATTTCTGTCTCCCGCTCGAGCGGGGAAAGTAGCGCTCGAGCGGGGAAAACAAGCTCCCAGCACTTTTGACCTGTTTTACAGTCCGCTCGAGCGGAGTGATGCGCGCTCGAGCGGGGACCTTTGTTGCTTGTCCGCTCGAGCGGGGAAACCTGCGCTCGAGCGGGACTCTGTTTTCTGAAAATTTCTGAAACTGTTTTCTGTACACATCTTTGCATCCTCATCCCATCCTAGGCATTCTTAGGCCTAGTTTAAGACATCTTAATGAGGATATAGATGTAGAACACACCGAGGCAAATTAGGGATTAAGTTATTGATCTTTCCCAACTGTATAGCTTAGTGTGTGTTCATCCTGTATACTGTATAGGGTTGGCATTCCGAGGAGACGCTCTAGCTACTGATAAGCCCAAACACTGTTAGTAACAATTGTATAAAGATATGTTCAAAAATGGTTATCTGATTATCTTTTGAACTGTCTACTGAATGGAACTGCAACTGAACTGTTTACTGAAATGTAATTATTTACTGAATGAATGTATGTCCTTTATTTCTGAACTGTACTGTGGCATCCTTAGCACCTACTGTTACTGACTGTACTGTTACAGAGATCTCTGTCGGTTCCCTTGTGGAACCATACTGCTTATTGAATGACTGGCCATCATTACTGTTCGGTCTTTAAGACCTACTGTTTACTGCTATGCTAATGGATGTACCACATATGACTGAATAACTGTTCTGACTGAAAGACTGACAAACTGTTAAATGAACTGTTTTCATTATCGTAAGGACATTACATTCTTAACCTCTTTATACATTATGTTAATCACTGGGCTTTAGCTCACTGCTCATATATATATGTAGGTGTCCAGGCACCAGACTGCAGCTAGGAGCGTCAGGCAAGCTTTAGTTTTGTCAAGCCAACCTGTGATACCCCTATTCTGTATTGTGCTAAACTGGTCCTTAATTTGTTTATAGTTATGTGTTTAGCATGATTTTGTGTGCCAATATGTGATTTTGGATTCATATCTGTTCGCCGTAGGAATATCTGTTTGAATAGTCCCCTTCGGGGATTAAATTGAGGGCCTTATCGGCCACAGGACCCAAAATTGATTACGCCATTGTAATTGGCATAATTTTTAAAGCCTACGGGTGAAATTTAATTGAAAATTGATTCTGGTCAATTTAAACTGATTGAATTGATTAATTAAGTACCCCATTATTCTATATTAAAATATTTGCTAGTGGGGGCTTTTGTGTATTGGCATTGCACTCTCCTTTAGCTCTCTAAGAACTCAAAATCTGAGTTAGACATTGAGAGAGAGGGAGATTCGGCTCTAGTGAGAGAAAGGGAGAGGAGTTGTGCAAATTTAACTCAAAGCTTGGGAACCTTGAAGATTAATCAAGATTTGATCATAGATTGTGAGAATCAAGCTCCTTGGTAAGTAATCCATGAGTTTAATGGGCAATTTTGTGTATTCAAAGTTGATTTATGGTCAAGAATGAGGATTGAAAGGAAATTGAATTGTATGTGTTGGATTGAAGGTCAATGTTACATGCATGTATGTATTTGCTTTGAATTTTCATGGTTGAACACTAAATCCATGATCTATGTGAGTTTTTAGTTGAAGAACATGTTCTTGACCATCTCTTCATCACATAAGTTGGGATTGAGAGTAATGTACCACATGCATGTACAGATTATAAGAGTACAAAGGTTAAATGCATGAACTGGTTGTGTTGATAATGGGTTGGAGCAATTTGAGCCATGCATGTATCCATTTTGAGAAATTGAGCTTCCTAATGTTGTAAATTGGTATTGGTATCATGTTAGTATGTGTATATGTGATATTTGGGCATTTGTATGCAAGAAATGTGGTTGAATGTCGAGTTTGGAGCTCAAGAACACATTCTGGGTTTTCCAGAATTTTGAGGTCCGCTCGAGCGGGGAGACTGCCGCTCGAGCGGAGAAATCGAGCTCTCAGCATATTTTTCTGCAGACATGGAGTCCGCTCGAGCGGAAGAATGCACGCTCGAGCGGGGATTGGAGACAACCAGTACTTCTGCAGGCCTAAGTGTCCGCTCGAGCGGGTAAGTCTACGCTCGAGCGGGGACCCTGTTTTCAGAAATTATGTTTTTGCATTCTGTGCTCCGTTTTCCGTTCTCTTTCACTTGTGAACACTCTTAGGCATATGTTAAGCATTGTAAATGAGTTAATGAGATAATAATAAAGCCTAAAGAGGAAAATGTGAATTTTGAACGGATTGAATTGTTAATGACCCTCTTATGTTCATGGCATGTGTAGGGTCGAGTTCCAGGGCGAACCAGTCAACCGATCACTGTGAGTAATATCTTAATAAGATATTTGAAGTATACCGTTGTCCAATTGTTACCTGTATGTAAGCTTTGTGGTTCCATTATTTTGATTGGGAGACAACGATTGATATAAATGAATGGGCCAAAGGCCGATGGATATGAACGATTGATATAAATGAATGGGCCCAAGGCCGATGGATATGAACGATTGATATAAATGAATGGGCCCAAGGCCAATGGATATGAAACGATGGAAATGAATGAAAATGATTGGGCCAAAGGCCGATTGAAATGAATAATTGGGCCAAAGGCCGATGGAAATGAATGGTTGGGCCAAAGGCCGATGGAAATGAATGGTTGGGCCAAAGGCCGATGGAAATGGATAATTGGGCCAAAGGCCGATTGACATGAATGACTGGGCCGAAGGCCGATTGTTGCAATGTCCAAATAATTGCTTACGTAACTTGTCTATTTGATATCATTCACTGGGCATTCGCTCACGCTCATTCATGTAATTGTAGGTGAGCCAAGTGAGGTCCAACCCCAGCCCCAGTGAAGTTAGCCAGGAACAGCAGGAGTTTTGGGAGAGTCAGCCTTGTGTCTCACGCACGAGACCAACCTTGCCATTTTGTTACGTATTTACATTCTGTTCTTGTTGGCAAGGATCTTGTATATATTTACCTATAGTTTGCTATGGTTGACTCAGTTTAGATGATCCTGTCTGTAAAGAAGCTTATACTATACACTTTTGATGTGGGTTATTAACGTATATGTATGGTTTGTTTTGGTGTGCACATAAGCACAGCTCTATGGACAAAGTTTTAAATTTTACTTCCGTTTGGCCCCTTTACTCTGATAAATTATGTCTGTTTTGTATGGAGGCCGTAGGTAATCTCGGATTACTGGCCGGTTATGTCCTTAACCCTTGGGGCGGGTTCGGGTCATGACAGAGTGGTATCAGAGCACGAGTTAATAACTCACACACTTGTCCAAAGAGAGCAATAGGCGTCTAGATAAGATCTAGGATGCATTCATGTGATAGATATGAATTTGGAAGCATTGACGGTATGCTTAAATGCTTTAATATGAACGTTGAAGACATCATGAACATGCTTAACTATTTTGATTTGTGTAATTGTGTGCTATAAGTTGTGACCTACTTGCATTGCAAATTATCTGGATATGTATATTCCTTGTTACGTGCATACTTGTGTATATCCTGTATGAAATATAATGCAAGTCTAATCAGATGGTGAGAACGAGAGGCGATGAGTTGGAGGAATCCTCTACAGCCAGAATAGACAGGATGGAAAGGTTGCTACAGGAAATGGCCGAAGCCTTGAGACAGCAACAGGAGTGGCAACAACAGTGGCAGCAACCACATCCACCACCTCCACCTCCGGCACCCCCTGTGCCAGATAATCAGAACGATGACCGAATCATAGCCCTCACCAAAGAGTTCAAGAAAATGAAACCGCCACAGTTCCACGGGGGATTAGATCCTTTGAAAGCCGAAGCGTGGGTCCTCGGCATTGAGAAATTGTTTGAGGTGTTTCCCTGTTCAGAAACTCAGAAAGTGCTTCTAGCTACTTTTATGCTAGAAGATGAAGCAAGAAGATGGTGGATGTTAATGCGGGAGTTACAGAGATGCTGATTGGGCAAAGTTTTTAGAAATCTTTTATGACAAGTACTTTCCGCAGTGTGTTCGGATAGAAAAGTGGCGGAATTTATGGAATTGAAACAAGGCAGCTTGACAGTAGCCGAGTATGAGGCCAAATTCACCGAATTGGCCAGGTTTGCGCCACATGTGATTGACACAGATTATAAGAAGGCACGACATTTTGAAGGTGGGCTCCGAGATGACATCCTAGAGAGGGTGAATGTTCTAAAGTTGGAAACCTACATTGGGGTACTTGATAGAGCCATCATATCAGAGGCTAATATAGCTAGACAAGCTAAGCCAGCGACGAATGGAAGGGCAACAAAAGGCAGGTTCTTTCAAAGAAGAAGTTTTCAAAGAAGCAAAATACGGGCTCCTCGAATACTTCAAATTCTTCCCGAGATACAACCCCGTTGTGTACAAATTGTGGTAATAGGCATCGTGGGGTTTGCTACCGTGTGACAGGAGCATGTTTTAATTGTGGTAAGCAAGGGCATATGGCCAGAGACTGTAAGCAGAACCGTGGAAAATTTGCTGCTAGTTCAACAGTGTCAGTCCCAAAACCAGGAAATGTTACGGGGCCTACTCCCCCGGAGATACCGTAAGACAGGGGAGAGTTTTTGCGCTTGTTCCGGGTGATACACGGAATGCCAATGCCGTGGTCTCAGGTACTATCTCAATATGTAATCAGGATGCTTTTGTGTTAATTGATTCTGGATCGACGCACTCATTTGTGACATATGCATTTGCATCTAGATTGAAAAGACCCCTAGAATTGTTACCATATTTGTTATGTGTGTCTGCTCCATCGGGGGAATCTGTGTTATGTGATTATATATATCGGTTTTGTGACATGCATATTGAGGATGTTACCTTATATGTAGATTTTTGCCCTTAAACTTTAGACACTTCGATGTAATCTTGGGCATGGATTGGTTGACCAAATATTGTGCCACCATAGATTGTGTGGCAAAGAGAGTTGTGTTTAAACCACCAGAACAGAAGGAAATTGTGTTTGTGGGTAATGGGGTAGTGCCTCCACCTATTATATCTGCAATGAAAGCATGTAAATTGATCAGGAAAGGGTGCCAGGGTTATTTGTGTTATGTATTGACTGAACAATCCGTGAATGTTGAATTGAATGATATTCCCATTGTTAGAGAATTTCCAGATGTGTTTCCAAATGAATTACCAGGGGAATTGGTAGACAGGGAGATAGAGTTTACTATTGAGACTGTGCCAGGCACCCAGCCTATTTCTAAAACTCCCTATAGGATGGCTACCGCCGAAATGAAAGAATTAAAGGAACAGTTGCAGGACCTTCTGAATAAAGGGTTTATCCGACCTAGCACTTCGCCTTGGGGTGCACCTGTTGTTTGTGAAAAAGAAGGATGGTACCTTGCGCCTTTGCATCGATTATCGGGAATTGAACAAGGTAACGATAAAGAACAAGTACCCCTTACCCGAATTGACGATTTGTTTGACCAGTTGCAGGGATCACAGGTGTTTTCCAAGATTGATTTGAGGTCCGGGTATCATCAGTTGAAAGTTAAGGCAGAGGATGTGGAGAAAACCGCATTCAGAACAAGGTACGGTCATTTTGAGTTTCTCGTTATGCCATTTGGAGTGACGAATGCTCCGGCAGCATTTATGGACTTAATGAACCGAATTTTTAGGACCTACCTTGATGAGTTTGTTGTAGTTTTCATTGATGATATTTTGATATACTCTAAAGACAGACTTGAACATGAACATCATTTGAGAACTGTTTTACAAATACTTCGGGAAAGGAAATTATTTGCTAAACTAAAGAAGTGTGAGTTTTGGTTGGATGAGATTGTCTTCTTAGGGCATGTGATCAACAAGGAAGGAATTTCAGTGGACCCGCAGAAAATAGAGGCAATTGTGAATTGGCCTACACCAACTAATGTGACAGAGGTCCGTAGCTTCATGGGCTTAGCAGGACTACTACAGAAGGTTTGTGAAAGATTTTTCGAAACTAGCGGTACCTCTTACCCAATTGACACGTAAAGGGCAACCGTTCGAATGGAATGACGAAAGGGAATCTGCTTTTCAAGAGCTGAAAACAAGATTGACCACCGCACCAATTTTGACACTACCATCAGGTACGGAAAATTTTGTAATTTTCAGTGACGCATCTTACAAGGGTTTGGGTTGTGTGTTAATGCAGAACGGAAAGGTTATTGCTTACGCCTCCCGACAATTGAGGCCGCATGAGAAGAATTATCCGACACATGACCTGGAATTGGCCGCAATTGTTTTTGCCTTGAAAATCTGGCGGCATTATTTGTATGGGGCAAGATGCGAAGTCTACACGGATCATAAGAGCTTAAAATACTTCTTCACGCAGAAAGAGCTGAATATGCGTCAGAGAAGATGGCTGGAATTGATAAAAGACTATGATCTTGAGATTCAGTACCACCCCGGGAAAGCTAATACAGTTGCGGATGCCTTGAGCAGAAAATCAACAGGGGGTATGGCTTGTTTGCTTACCGAACAGAAGGAAATCTTGCAAGATTTTGAGAACTCTGAAATTGAGGTAGTGGTATGTGAACAGGGCGGATTGATAGCCGCTATTACCGCCGAGCCGTCAATTATTGAGGAGATCAAACAGAAACAGAAAGAGGATGAGTTCCTCAGAAAAGTAATCACTGAATTTGAGGCGAGTCCAAAAGCAGAATTTAGCATTGAGAATGAAATGTTGAGATTCCGAAACAGAATGTGTGTTCCCGATATTCCGGAACTTAAGAAGAGGGTTTTAGACGAAGCCCACAGATCCGTTTTTGCTATGCATCCAGGCAACAATAAAATGTACCGGGATTTGAAACAGACCTACTGGTGGCCTAAAATGAAGAAAGAGATTGCAGAATATGTATCCAAGTGCCTTCAGTGTCAGCAAGTTAAGGCTGAACATCAGAAACCAGGCGGTCTACTCCAACCTCTCCCTATTCCTGAATGGAAGTGGGAACATGTGACTATGGATTTCGTCGTTGGCCTACCTCGGACTTCACGAGGTATGGATTCTGTTTGGGTTGTAGTTGATAGATTGACTAAATCCGCACATTTTCTGCCTGTCAAGACTACGTTTACTGCTTATAGATTGGCTACTATTTATGTTGATGAGATTGTCCGTTTACACGGTGTTCCAGTATCCATTGTGTCGGATAGAGATCCGAAATTTGTATCTAGGTTGTGGAAGAGTTTGCAGGAAGCTATGGGAACAGAACTAAGGTTCAGTACTGCATTCCACCCACAAACAGATGGGCAATCAGAACGAACGATACAAACCTTGGAAGATATGCTTCGCATGTGTGCTTTGGATTTTCAAGGGAGTTGGGAAGATTATTTGCCACTTGCAGAATTTGCTTATAATAACAGCTTCCACTCCAGCATCGGTATGGCACCATACGAGGCTTTGTATGGTAGGAGGTGTAGATCACCTATTTGTTGGACAGAGGTCGGGGATAGAACTTTGCTTGGGCCAGAAATTGTGCAGGACACTTCTGAGAAAATCAAGACTATTCGCCAAAGGCTCAAAACAGCTCAGGACCGACAAAAGAATTATGCAGACGTTCGGAGAAGACCTCTTGAGTATGAGGTTGGTGACCATGTGTTCATCCGTGTTTCTCCGATGAAAGGCCAAATCAGATTTGGGAAAAAGGGCAAGTTGTCGCCCCGTTACATCGGGCCGTTCCAGATTCTGGAGAGACTTGGCCCAGTTGCTTATAGAGTTGCCTTGCCACCGGGATTCGAGCAAATCCATAATGTGTTTCATGTGTCGATGTTGAGGGGTTACCTCCGAGACCCGCTTCATGTGATTGATTATCACCGGATTGCTATCGATGAAAATATGGAATATGCTGAATGGCCGGAACGGATTGTAGACAGGCAAGTGAAACAGTTGAGAAGTAAGTCCATCCCCATGGTGAAAGTAGAATGGAAAGAACACTATGGGACGGATGCTACATGGGAAAAAGAGGAGGAAATGCGATTAAGCTACCCACATTTGTTTCCCGACGAAGGTAAATCAAGTTTGGAGGACCAAACTTCCTAAAGGGGGGAAGACTGTGATACCCCTATTCTGTATTGTGCTAAACTGGTCCTTAATTTGTTTATAGTTATGTGTTTAGCATGATTTTGTGTGCCAATATGTGATTTTGGATTCATATCTGTTCGCCGTAGGAATATCTGTTTGAATAGTCCCCTTCGGGATTAAATTGAGGGCCTTATCGGCCACAGGACCCAAAATTGATTACGCCATTGTAATTGGCATAATTTTTAAAGCCTACGGTGAAATTTAATTGAAAATTGATTCTGGTCAATTTAAACTGATTGAATTGATTAATTAAGTACCCATTATTCTATATTAAAATATTTGCTAGTGGGGGCTTTTGTGTATTGGCATTGCACTCTCCTTTAGCTCTCTAAGAACTCAAAATCTGAGTTAGACATTGAGAGAGAGGGAGATTCGGCTCTAGTGAGAGAAAGGGAGAGGAGTTGTGCAAATTTAACTCAAAGCTTGGGAACCTTGAAGATTAATCAAGATTTGATCATAGATTGTGAGAATCAAGCTCCTTGGTAAGTAATCCATGAGTTTAATGGGCAATTTTGTGTATTCAAAGTTGATTTATGGTCAAGAATGAGGATTGAAAGGAAATTGAATTGTATGTGTTGGATTGAAGGTCAATGTTTACATGCATGTATGTTGCTTTGAATTTTCATGGTTGAACACTAAATCCATGATCTATGTGAGTTTTTAGTTGAAGAACATGTTCTTGACCATCTCTTCATCACATAAGTTGAGATTGAGAGTAATGTACCACATGCATGTACAGATTATAAGAGTACAAAGGTTAAATGCATGAACTGGTTGTGTTGATAATGGGTTTGGAGCAATTTGAGCCATGCATGTATCCATTTTGAGAAATTGAGCTTCCTAATGTTGTAAATTGGTATTGGTATCATGTTAGTATGTGTATATGTGATATTTGGGCTTGTATGCAAGAAATGTGGTTGAATGTCGAGTTTGGAGCTCAAGAACACATTCTGGGTTTTCCAGAATTTTGAGGTCCGCTCGAGCGGGGAACTGGCTGCGCTCGAGCGGAGAAATCGAGCTCTCAGCATATTTTTCTGCAGACATGAGCGCTCGAGCGGAAGAATTGCACGCTCGAGCGGGGATTGGAGACAACCAGTACTTCTGCAGGCCTAAGTGTCCGCTCGAGCGGGTAAGTCTACACTCGAGCGGGGACCCTGTTTTCAGAAATTATGTTTTTGCATTCTGTGCTCCGTTTCCGTTCTCTTTCACTTGTGAACACTCTTAGGCATATGTTAAGCATTGTAAATGAGTTAATGAGATAATAATAAAGCCTAAAGAGGAAAATGTGAATTTTGAACGGATTGAATTGTTAATGACCCTCTTATGTTCATGGCATGTGTAGGGTCGAGTTCCAGGGCGAACCAGTCAACCGATCACTGTGAGTAATATCTTAATAAGATATTTGAAGTATACCATTGTCCAATTGTTTACCTGTATGTAAGCTTTGTGGTTCCATTATTTTGATTGGGAGACAACGATTGATATAAATGAATGGGCCAAAGGCCGATGGATATGAACGATTGATATAAATGAATGGGCCTAAGGCCGATGGATATGAACGATTGATATAAATGAATGGGCCCAAGGCCAATGGATATGAACGATGGAAATGAATGATTGGGCCAAAGGCCGATGGAAATGAATAATTGGGCCAAAGGCCGATTGAAATGAATAATTGGGCCAAAGGCCGATGGAAATGAATGGTTTGGCCAAAGGCCGATGGAAATGGATAATTGGGCCAAAGGCCGATTGACATGAATGACTGGGCCGAAGGCCGATTGTTGCAATGTCCAAATAATTGCTTACGTAACTTGTTTATTTGATATTATTCACTGGGCATTCGCTCACGCTCATTCATGTAATTGTAGGTGAGCCAAGTGAGGTCCAACCCCAGCCCCAGTGAAGTTAGCCAGGAACAGCAGGAGTTTTGGGAGAGTCAGCCTTGTGTCTCACGCACGAGACCAACCTTGCCATTTTGTTACGTATTTACATTCTGTTCTTGTTGGCAAGGATCTTGTATATATTTACCTATAGTTTGCTATGAGTTGACTCAGTTTAGATGATCCTGTCTGTAAAGAAGCTTATACTATTACACTTTTGATGTGGGTTATTAATGTATATGTGTATGGTTTGTTTTGGTGTGCACATAAGCACAGCTCTATGGACAAAGTTTTAAATTTTACTTCCGTTTGGCCCCTTTACTCTGTTAAATTATGTCTGTTTTGTATGGAGGCCGTAGGTAATCTCGGGATTACTGGCCGGTTATGTCCTTAACCCTTGGGGGCGGGTTCGGGTCATGACACAACCACTGTGCCTCACTGCGAGGTTCCGAGTGTAATCAAGCTTAGACTGCTTTTGGGGTGTCTTGGCTTCACCCAACTGTCATTGTACTGTATAGACTGTTACTGTACTGTATGGACTGATAACACTGTACTGCACCGTTTACTGTAATGTTAATAGGGATTAGGTCCCTGTACTGAATGTTTGTAAATGTTATGCATACGGTTCTGTACTGAAAGTATAAATGTATGAAAAATCTTTTTGCATACAGACTGTCACAGCTCATTGGACATTGTTTATTTACTGTATTGGCTTCCGCCATGCCCCTGTACTCTGTACTACTGTGTTACTGTTAAGCAGGCCTTCGGTAATCTCGGATTACTGGCCGGTTACGGTGCTAAACCCATAGGGGCGGGTTTGGGTCGTGACATATAAGCATCTCCTCCATCCATAATCTACCAGTCAATGCTGATGTGTGAAATGGAGTCCTGTCAACATACGTGTACTCATTTACAACGCGTGCCAGTTCGACCCATATCATTGATGTCATAGTTTCCATCTCCCTAATTGTCTCTTGAATCTAGGCATTAATTTCCCATTGCATACGATACCTGAGGAACTACCCTCTTGCGGATCCATGGACACTGCACACCACCAAAGGAAACCAAAACAAATATTTAAAAAAAAAAAAAGCAATTGTTTCATGCACATACGAACATTCATTTGTCATTCCGGCATCACCAAGTTGTGCAGTACTTATCAATTGCGTCAACCTAAATTTTGTTTCGAAAATGGGAAAGTTAAAAAAAAATTATAAAGTCAAATATACGTATGACACCGAACACACCGTCACAGGGGTGATGTTATTGCAATGTTAATAAAACTTGAACTTGGCGAAATTGGTGACCAAAACTTGTAATTAATAACAGAACAACCTACAAGCTAATGTTCCAACAAGTTATATTTCTTGCCTACCCGTGTGTTTCAATATATATATACCACTTGTTTCCCAATTTGAAATAGCTAACTACTGTGTGTATGTGATTCCATCCTCATAGGTGTACACTTTCATGTGCACAAAAGGACATGTTCCACCACTGTCCTACATACACAAGAAAAGATTCCATCCATACACATCCACTGATGTACCTTTTCACATGCAACCTGGCCATTGAAGTGCACAAAAATATGGACAAGCCTATGCCTGGGCCATTGACATCAGCCTGTAATGTAAACACAAATGTAAATGACATTGTACCCTATTCACCAGCAGCATCAACCACAGTAAAAAAGCCACAAACAAAAAAATCTGCATTCCATATTTGTAAGACATGTAAGCACACCTAACATTAATTAAAAATAAGCGTCCCAAACAAGTGAAGTCCATAACGTTGTGTTCAAAAAACATATAAAAGAAAAAAAACTGTAGCGTCAAAATTTTTAGCAACAACATAGGGAAAACAGTACAGAATCAAAGAAAGCAGAACATTCATGGTAAAACAGAAGCAAAGTACAACGATAATTGGGAACCGAAATAGGTGTTTGCTCGCAGTTGTTATTGTCCCAGGTGTTAGTCCATATCAACCACACCATCATGTCCAAATAAACGCATGCCACGGCCACAGTCCATGACAACAAGTTACTGCATGTATGCACGCTTCTCTTTGAGCCAATTCACAATTTAATCCACGGGGAGGCCCATAATTAGGTCACAGTTATCAGGTGAATCCTTAAGTGTGCAAGCAAATGAGAATAACGAACCACCGGGCTGTAGTCCAGGAATGTTCATTAGCCTCGCAAGACAGTCCCCGATAGTGTTTTTACCTTTCCCTATAACAACATATTGTGCTATTTTCAGTTCCCTGCTTTGTCTACTAACTGGCTCTACAAGGTTGTCTATGCTACTTGCCACAGTACCAGGGGTTGCCCACTTTCGACGTTTGGCATTGGTTGATCCGTCTGCGATTGACCGAGGAAGAGCATCGTCAAATAGGGAACAATCCACCACGTTCTTATCGAAATGATCTGGAATATCACGTGGTGGTGTGCCACCACTGAGAGGGCCCATGCCACTGTCAGGGGTTGCAGCATTATCAGCGACTACATCATCGTCGTGAATTTCAGTTGGTGTCCATGCATGTTTTCACATCGCAACAGTGCCGGAGAACACCCTTTCCATAAGTTGCAAGTGCTCCAATAGCTTTGTCTTGAAGTTGGCACATTGGTGGTTCATTTGAGAAAAAAATAAATGTAACACATGTAACAAATCATTGCGATTTATTTATAAACGTTAAAGTAAATAAGTTGTTGTAATACAAATAGAAAAATACATATCGCCTGCATTTTCGCCCATCAATGGTCAGGTCCTGTGAACAATCTCGTGGCATGGTCATACTCTATCCCTGTGAAGCCTTGGCTAGCATCCTGCAGTTTTTTCCACACAATCCAATCTTTCTTCAAGTTGTCATATTTGTTTTTCATTTGTTTTGCAAAATGTAGCAGGCCTGGTTTTGTTCAAAAATTTCTTCCCAAGATTCTTATAACTACTCATTGACAAAGAGCAAAGTTGGCGATTACCGTTCCCCATTTCAGCAACGACCAGTTGAAGATAAAACTTTGTGTTGTCGCTGTCCCAGGTGCATTTGTGTATTGGTTCTTGTTGGCTTGATGTGACACCCTTACCTCGAGTTCTTGAAGGGGTACGGGGTGAAGTATGGGTGGATGCCATCTCAGATGCACTATTTCACAATTGTAGTTTAAAGACCAAGTAGGCAACAAAAAGAAATTACATACGTACGTAGGGATGTAACATGACTACAAAAACAATTGCAATAAAGAAATTGCAGTACTGTGAAAACAATTTGTATGGATAGAAAAGTAATGGTGTTGTACTGAAAAGTAAAGTACACGTAAATTATATGCAAGTTCATCCTGCATTGGAGCAACAAAAAGGTGTCAATACAGTACCCTAAGCATAACATGCAAAAATGACGCATTACAGTGGTACGGGTAATGGAATTAGTGTACATAAAAATGGATATGCAAATGCATCACATACGAAACAACAAGATAATGACTATAATGCACAAAACATCGACGACAGTCAGTCCTAAGCGTACATAGGCTCTGATCTATGTGAACAACGTTTGCGTAACCCCATATCGACAACAATTGGTGGGTGGTTAGTAGTAACCCTTTTGCTGTGGAACTCGTCACATCAACCAACCCACGGAACATAGCGCTGCTGGAACACAAGTGCATTTGTTAGACAGAATGAGTTACACTATAAACACAAAGGACCAAGTAGGTGACTACTACATTCATAAGAGAGGGGTGATACGCACCGTTGGACTAAGGCAAACGTAGTATCCACAACCTGGGTTTTTGTTAGATCTTGAAATCTTTACGAGGCATTGTCCAAAGCCACATGCACACATCCTTCGTGGCCAGGAAAAAGTGGCAGTTGACATCGATGACGCTATTTTTGTTGTTTGCATTCATAGAAGCCTAAATGTCATTTACAAAGAACTTTAACTGGTGGTCTCACACGAAAGAAAGTGTTACAGGTTGACTACACCAAATAAGTTGCTGCACATATTCATGCATGTACAATGGTGCATAGTAGTTACGTTGTATGAGGTGTACGTAATGAAATCATAGGGAACATTCATCGTATATGTCTGGTAAGTTAGTTGTATGCCAGTTAGAAGAAATAACAGAGTGCATTAGCTCGACTTATGAATTGTTAGACGTTTGTGTGGCATTCAATGTAATGTGGCAACTGAGAGTGAGACAACTGTGTAGTAAAGTACAAGAGAATTGTGTCATGACAAAATGAAATTTGTAAACGTGTGGGTTAACGTTTTTTTATTTTTTCTGTCTTACAAGCTGAGAAGTGCAATTTGCTTAACATTTACGACAAGATCTTTTAGTTCAAAAAACCTATTTCAAAAAATTGACTTCATTTTTTGTTCACACAAACCTTTGACCAACGCCCTTTTTGTTAAAAAAAAAAAAAAAACTAGTTAGGTAAAGAAGTTTCAGCAAATGGGCTAAGCTTTGCACAGGCCAAGATTAAGTTAGTTTCATGCAAGTGGTTTTGGAGAGAGAGACAAGAGTAAAATGATGTGAGGAGCACGAAAAAAGTGAGTCTCGTTTGCAATCATATATTTGAATTGTTATATTGGAAAACGTAAAAACCAAAAATGAACATGAATATTATGTGGACTCACCATCAACACATTTATGTACACTATTATAGTGAAAGAATTGTGGTGCATGACAACACAACAATGTATCCTAACATTACATATACATATAAGGTTTATGTCAATACTAGTGAAGAAATAATAGTAAAGGTGGTTGTTTAACTGTCTATAACAGGAACATATGCTAGCAGAATGAGGTAGCCGATATGTCACACAAAACCTCCATTTATATCTTCAACGAACTAGGCCCCTAGTTGGTCACCTTGACTGTGATGAGGGTTTACTTCGTAGGAGAGGGCATGATTTCAACTCTCCCTATAAGAAGTTGAATGCAGGAGGAAAGCATTTCAAAATCACAAAGGGTACAGAGACTAATTACCATAGTGTAACAACTAACAATTGATTGTTGCGTAAAAGAAATAAATAAATAAATAAAAATAATAATAATTGCTCTATCTTCAAGAACCTCCGTTGTAACTTAAACATTGGACACATTTCTAACATTTAAATATTACACAAATAAAAAGCCAGATAAAATTTAATACAAGCCAATAACATCCAAAAAGGCACCCCCTTCATCTATTTATAAGTATAAAATTAGGGCAGCGTGGAAGCAACAAGGAAATTACCAAAGAGGCACCCCTTAATACATCACTCTTACATCAAAGAGGTGCCCCCTCCCTCCAGACCCCTTCCCCCTTTGGGAGAGGCCCCCCAAACCCCTCATTTTATCCAATGTTTAGTGAATAGTATTTATCAAGGTTCACAGACCCAACAATTATGTGTGCCAACATATGCATTGTCCGCTTCTTAGACTTGGTCATTTTCCTACAGTCAAATGAATTATGTGGTACATCAAGAGTACAATTTCTCAAGGACTTCGTTTCTCTTCCTACCCTTTGTTTATTACTGCATTTTTAGATGCAGATTGGGGAAGGGATGCCCTTGACATGCATACGAGTGGTGTTCTTATTTACAAGGTTCAAATTGGTGAATGCCAAACTGATGGTGGATGATCGATCATCAGTTTGAAGAGGGTGTAAATGTTATAGTTGGTGCACGTGTCCTATTAGTCAATTCGGCTATTAGATATTTTGTTAGAAGTTAGTTTTTACTCAAGGTTAGGCAACAACTGTAGTTAGTTTGTTGTGGTTAAAGCTTGTATATAGGTATCTGTTGTATTTCAATAATTCGGGAATGAAAGTCAGACAGTTTGACAGTTTTTTCAAGGTTAATACACCACAATAGTAAGAAGAATCAATCACAAATAAGGAAAGCACTACATGTAGATTTACATGGTTTGGTATGATTGTCTACTTCCACACCTCACACCAATTCTACTTTAGTAAAAGAGGAGAAAAGTGTAATGTGAGTGCTTGTATAGACAGTTCTATACATGTTAGGGTATATATCAACATATTATCGTAATACCGGTGACCCAACTAATCAAGCTTCACAAACCCCAACAAATTCAAAGCAAGAAAATAAGATCTTGCAATACAAAACTCTCCCGAGTTTGACTCTTTTTTGGTGTGTTGTTTTGCAGGGGTTGAATCAATTGCAATGAATATAAAGGACAAGAAAATGACAGTGATAGGGGATATTGACCCTGTTATGGTATTGGTCAAATTGAGGAAGCTCTGCCACACAGAGATGGTGACAGTTGGACCTACAAAAGAGCCCGAGAAGAAGGATGAGCCTGAGAAAGATGAGCCCAAATAATGCAGCAGATGAGAAGAAAGATTCAAAAGATGAAGTGGCTCAGCTTGCTTTAGGCATATTTTCAACGACCTCCAGTGCAAAATTACTATCAGAGAAGTGCAGAGGAGCATCCAAATGGTTGTGTAAATTTAGGAGAGAGAGGAAGAAAATAATGGGTTTGGGATTTAATTAGTTTGTAGTAGTACATAAGAGGGTAGTAACCAAGCAAGAGCTTTTATGTACAGTTGATTATAGTGATGTGCTAATGTAATCTTCGTTTATTGGTTGTTGTTGAACTGTTATTTAGGTATGATGTTTGAATTTATATGGGAAAATAACAAGTCAGTGTATGTTTGGAAGAAAAGAAAAAATTCAGATTAGTGGTAAACATTATAAATTTTAATAGTTAAAATCATAAAGTCTTCCATGAATCTGTAATTATTACGGAAAAGCACCACTGATCTATAGTTTTACACAAATGGGACATGCAATTGATTTAAATCAGCGGTCTTGCTAACATAGGGTACGAGCACAAGAAAAACACAGAAATGAATACATGAGACATTTTTTTAATATTAATTTTATGATATTAAAATAAAGAATAAAGATTGAGAGCTCTAATTTTAGAGCTCTAACAAGTGATGTAATGTGTGTGCTTATGTTTTTGTTTGTTTGTTTGTTTGTTTGTTTTGTTTTGTTTTGTTTTTTGTTTTTTGTTTTTTTTATTTTTTTTTTCTTGCCACATCATTAGAGCTCTCCTTAGAGTTTCAAAATTAGAGCTCTCTATCATTGTTATAAAATAAAACAATTCACTTCAATCCCGATATAAATGGTGTTCTGGGGCACTTAATCAATTTGTAAGAGAAGAAAGAATAAGGCTTGAAACTGATTTTTTAATTAAAATTCTAGTCAATTCAACAAACATTTCCACCTGTTCAACAATCTTAATGTTATTTAAACAAAAAAGTTTATACCGAATTTTAGTATAAAATGATGTGATTTGACTGAGGTTTGGAATTTAAAATCAGAATGGCAAGGAAGATGACTTTTAATTTAAAAAAATATCATTGTCACATCGTTCTCAATACATCTTTTTGTATTCTTTTTTGGAGGAGATTCTATTTATACTCAAAAAATCATTAAGTACGTCTAATTTCTTAATACAATTTATTAAATTATTTAAGGTTATAATTTACTCTCAATATAACTTATGTTCTTGCCTACACTTAAATAATAAACAAATCAAAATCTCAAATTATATCACTTTTGAAAAACCCTTTTAAAAATCCTTACACAGATTTTCTCAATCAGAGAAGGCTTTTCTACTACCTTCTCGAATGGCTTTGTGTGGTTAGGGCTGCAAATGAACAGAGCTGTTCGTGAACAGGCTCGAGTTCGACTCGGTAAGAGCTCGTTCGAACTCGGTTCGTTAATTTTTTTTTTTTGCGTTCGAGCTCGAGCTCGAGCTCAAGCTCGTTAAATTTTTAATAAACAAGCCCAAACATTCTAAAGCTCGGCTCGTGAGCTCGGCTCGTTAGCTGGCTCGTTTAATATTTATTATTTATATATTAAATAATATAAAAATATGTATAAAAATAAGAGAAATATACTATTTATATATTTAAAAATATAATGTAAATAATAGTTAACTATAGATAGTATATTTATATAATACTGGTAGTAGATATTATATTTTAGAAAAATATTTTATTTTTTTTGTATATTTATATATATTGTATATATAATTGTATAATGAAAGTTTTAATTGTAACTTTAGTCTCACATGCAAGTATGAATTTATAAATTTTTTGGCTCGTTAAGGCTCGTGAACAGGCTCGAGCTTGAGTCGAGCCTAAGCCAACTCGGCTCGAGCTCGTTTTGTTAAATTTTTATTCAGCTCGAGCTCGTTAAAATCTTAATAAACAAGTCCAAACATACTAAAGCTCGGCTCGACTCGTTTGCAGCCCTATGTGTGGTTCATCTTCAGAGTGTCCCCAAATCGAATTTGGGCAGGTTTGGGGCTAGGGTTCTAAAGCATAGAGTTGATGATCATAATCAGAGACTCGATTTTTCAAATCAAATGGTGTTAGTGTTGATGATGTGGATTGAATGAATCTAGGGTAACTATATATTGTTTATAATTTCAATCAAAAAATAATAATATTGATAATAATGATGAATTTTGGTGGGGTAGATTGAAATTTTGGAGTGAGGAAGAAGATTGAGAAAAAATAATTGAAATTTGAGAGAGAAGATAAAAAAAAGTTGAATATGAAGCGGTTATTAGGGTATAATAAGAATAAAATTTTCAAAAGACGACTGCTATTAACACCTACTTAGGGGTTGATTTGGGAAGTGCTAAATTTGTACTCCCTCCGTCCCAAAATATTAGCCCCTTATTCCATTTTTCATTGTCCCAAATATTAGTCCCTCTTCAAAAATCAAGTACAAAAATAATATAAATTTTCTATTTTGCCCTTCTTTTAAATTAATAAACAATATAAAAAGTACAATTATGACATTGATATTCCCAAAAAATGTACTATCAAAAGGATAATTTTGGAAAATCAACTTTTTTCAAATGCAATAATTGTACTATCAAAAAAAGTTGGATTCCCCAAAAGGGACCATTATTTTGGGACGGAGGGAGTATACTTTTTGACTTTTTATAAAAAAACGTGAAAATATGGGTTAGGTTTGAAGTAATGTAGTAAAGAGGTAATGTGACCCAAATAAGATGATTGTGATTCAAATAGAATAATGTACTATTTTAGCACATTCCAATCAAATACTTTAATTTCTTTAGACCCCTCATTTCTTTAAACCCCTATCCTAAACTGTAAATTTTAGAATGCTGCTATTTACCCCTATCTTTTTTTCTTATGACTCCCATTTCTTTGAAACCCCCAATCGAACCCCTTTTATCTTTTCTTTCAATCCCTACCTTAATACCAACTATACCCCATTTTTGGACCTCCAACTTTTCTTCTTCTGGCAAACCCTCCTAGAGCCTGCGACTCTACACTGTCAACGATCTTCCTTTCGACGACCTCCACCTTCACTGACGATCTCACTGCCCTTGCCCACCACAGCTCTGGCCTTCATGCTCCGACGAGAATCCCCAACCCATTTCCCGTCATTGCCCACCATTCCTCAGCCACCCTCTGTTCTGTCCCTCCTCCACCATACCACCACCTCTCAATCCACCACCACCACCACCATAGATCTAGTATGCCCTGACATTAAAAAAGAAAAAAAAAAACTTTCAAACTTGTATATCATAATAACAAAGAAAACAGATCTGGTATGCTATGTTTTGTACCAAAAACTCAAGATTTCAAACTTGAATTCATCCCATAAACAAGAAACCTTCTTGATCTGAAATATTAAATCTATGAAAACCCATCAAATTACATGTCCAATGATGTTAAAGAAAAACCCATGAATGGCTTACCAAGTAAAAGAAAATTGATTTTAGGAAATAAATAATAAAATTGAATTCCTAGAATTTGACATTCTATGATTGTTGTGAACCTGAAATCTTAGACTTCAATTAAACAACCATCAATCAACTTATAATGTGATATGAGGAAGGAGAAGAAGAAAAACATGAAGAAGTAGTCGGCTGGCGGCATTGATTTGTGGTCAAAGTACACTGGTTGAGGGCGGCGTTGGGGTGACGGAAAGGATGGGTGACGGCGGGCAGCGGCAATGGAGGGAGGTGATGGAGATGGATGGTAGGATTCGGGTTAGGGTTTGGGAAATTTGAGTTAGAAGGTTAAGGATGATGGTAAAAATGAAATTTAATCTTTGGATAAAATTGGAGTTAAAAAAATAAATAAAAGAAGTGGAGGGTCCAAAGAAAAATGATAGGTATAAATAGCAGCAATCAAATTTTAATAAGATTTATTTAAAGACCTTACTTAATGCCTATTTTACCCATATTCATAATATCATCACAACACCCAAGTGCACACTCACTTAATTTTGCACACCCTCTCTCATGTTGAAGAACGATTGAGAACGACGAAGTGGATTGTCCCTCTTCTTCTTCTCTTAGTAAATGATGATCTCTTTCTCCTCTTATTAGTGAACAATAGTCTCTCTCTTCTCTCTCTTAGTGAATGATGCTATTTTTCTCCTTTGCTCCGTGAATGATAGTTTCTTAGTTAAAAATCTCTTCAACGGTCTCTTTCTCCTTCTATTCGACGGTCTTTTTCTCCATTCGGCATACCAGTGTCGAACAAAATGATTCTATTCGGAACTCATCTGCCGAACTAAATGTTTATATTCAGCACTGTGTTAATGAACAAAACCTTAATAGTTGGCAAACCAGTACTAAACAAGCTCAAACAAAACAACAATTGTCAAAAATGACCAAAAAATGTTAATGTAAGATAGATAAACTTATCAATGCAATGCTAACCTTATTAGAGTTATTGTCATCGTCCTCCATTGCCCTATAAGTATCAATGAATGGTGAAAACGATCACAGATGTAGATGGAAATTTGATTGGAGAAACTCGGAATCTGTAATAGGATTGTTTACAATGTTAACTGATTTGAAACACCGAACAAAATATTTGAAACCACCGAACAAAACATTAACTGGTTTCAAAAGGCCTTCATTGAAGATGAATCCATTTAGGATTTAGGATGGTGATGACACTACTAAAAACCGGACTTTTTGCGACGGTCTCAAACGTCGCAAAAGGTCCATATATCGTCGCAAAAGACTTTTTGCGACGGAGCAACGATGGAAAATGGGGGGTAGCAGAAAGGGGCGTGACAAAAAGTATTTGCGACGGTTACAAACCGTCGCATTCTTGTAGCAACGGCTAATCAATAGTTTTTGCAACGGTTTCGTCTGACACAAAAAAAGGGGAAAAATGGCATTTTTAGTGACGATGTTGATTGCCGTCGCAAAAAACCTTTTTTAGCGACGGTATTTGCCGTCGCAAAAAGTATTATTAGCGACGGTCTAAAACGTCGCCAAAAAAGTAGTATTAAGTTAATACCATATTGGCGACAGTTTAAACCGTCACGAAAAGTATTATTAGCAATGGTTTAAAACGTCACAAAAAGTAGAATTAAATTAATATCATATTTGTGACAATTTAAACCGTCGCAAAAGATTTGAACTACGATATATATGCGACAGATTAACCCGTCGCTAATAAAATATAAGGAAATGATGATTACATTAACAACGATTTATTATTGTCACAATAAAATTATTTTCATAAAATCAATATATATTTTATTAATTCATTCCCTGTACAAATTATTAATATTTTTTAAAATAAAATACATCCGCATCCACATCCGCATCCATACATATCCACATTCACATTCACAAAATCATACATATATATGTAACTTGTAACAATTATCAACCAAATATTCTTTACAAAGGATACGTGAAAGTCAATGGGCAGGAAATCTACCTAAGGAGAATTGTCAATTATAGCAATTTTTGCAAGATCAACACCCAAAACTGTTAAGTCCTCGGTGTAACTTCCATCTGAAAAAATGCATGATTCACGATAAGCTCGATGAGAGATAAGTGTTTTCTATCTGGATCCAGTATATCCAGAAGCTGTTTTGCATTTATGCTTTGACTGGCTGTGAACACCACAATTTCAAACATCTCAGCAACCCTCTCTAGGAACATTTGAAGGTAAGGCCTCTGTTTTACATAGACTCTGTGCTCTTTCATGTTGAAAAAGACTGGAAAGCTAAAATCTGCATCTTCACAATGTTCCAACGTAGAGTGGACAAGTGTTTCTGCACAAATGAAAACTAGTGTGACCAACCTTTGGAAGCATAAACTTATGTAAAAATTCTTTAAAATGATTCGTAGAAATACAAGTACACCCGAAGTTGAAAGTTCACTATAGGTGTGGATCATAAATATTATATTGACATAACCGAGAAATAAACTAGATAAGATAAAATGAAATAATATCAAGATTAATAGTAAACAGATCAAAGGAGTTCAATTTTCTTACCATCCAAATCCAGTACTAGGGTAATGGACTTCATTTTCTGTGTTTCATTTAGCAATGTAGTAGGGTGAAAATTTGGCGCCACATCTGGTGGGTCAGGTAGATTTCTGATAAACATGCGTGGATCAAAGCACTCTAATTGATCTAAATCTGAGTAGGGATTCACATCAGGTTCCTCATTGCAGGATCTCAACTGATGGATTGCAAGATACAAGCTTGAATCATCTAAATCTATAATGGCGTCCTCACATGTTCTGCCATCATGATTGCCACCTGCCTCCATGGTATCCTCAAGGAAAGGCAGTATCATGTATTCCTCAGCCACATCAAAAAACGTACTTGGCTCATCACATTTGTAATCAAGCAAGCAACTAGCTTCTGTGATGTCATCATAAATTAAGTTGCCTTCAATGGGTAAGCTTGCAGCAATCATGTCAGAAATGTAGAAATCTGAGACATTGCAAGTTTGATATTCACTAGAGCTTCTGTTGTTATCATCACTGTCATCAGCTCCCAAAAGCGGACCAGTTCAAAACTGAACGTGAATCTTCTGCTTTGCGCTGTCATATGCAGAAGATGGTTTATATTTCCAAAGCTAAGACATGTGCTTGAAATATTTTATCAAAACATAATCCAATAAGAAAAATCTATGTTGTTTGATATTCTTTACAAACATATGCAAAGATTTATACTCCTATCTCCAACAAAGAACTCTTCATGGATCAAGCAAAATTTCATCATTATTCATTCAAGTGACACATTAAATAAGTTGGGAATGTAAGTGATAAAGAATTAAACTGGTGTGCAGGCAACAAACGAAATGAGTTTGAATGCAATGCAAGCATTGGGGGTCTAGTAATTGCTTTTTGGTGATCTTCCAAAACAAAATGTGTTGCTTCTTTGTTTTGCTCATCTTACAATTTTCGCACTAGTCAAGGATGTTGTAATTTTTTAAATATGTGAACCCAATCTCTTTAAAGTGCCTTTTAGTGAAGGAAAATTTTTTTTTTTGGGTGAATAATGAAGGAAATTTTGAGTTATGGGGAGCTTTAGGTGATCAATATTGTATTCAAAACCAAAAGAAAGAAACAGATAAATTATGTTAGATACATACAGACCATTTTCTGGAAACATGAAGCAGTGACTTCCAGCATTTTCATTTCCACCTATTTTAGGAGGAATGAAGCAACACTCAAAACAAAATTTCTCAAAAAACTTCATCTTCATGTCAAAAAGTACACATGCTCTAGCGACAAATCTCTAACTAAAGATAAAAAAAAAAAAAAAAAAAAATTCCCAAGATAGCATAAACAGAAAAATTCTAAATTGTACCTGCATCATTGTTGATCTCTGGTTCATTGTGAACTTCATTTGACTCACCAAAAATTGTCTCCAAGTTTGATGCACAGGTCGATGGTGTAGATTCTTGCAATCAACCATCATTTGTCGCACATAACTATAGTAACATTCTAGGAATACATTGTCAGACTTTTGAAATATGGGGAACAGTTCGAGTAGCAAAAACAAGAGATAAACCGCTGAGTATTTTTCAATCTAATTATCTGTTCTAATTTATCAGTAAACCAATTTGGCAATCTATATAGGCCCATCTGGCCACCAAAGTTCATATTCTGCAAAACTCTCCAACTTCAGTTGATAGAAGGAAATAATGACTCCGACGGAATCCATGAGAAAACTAAGAAAATAAGAGAATGGCTCTCAATATGCCAATCTGACTAAAGAAAGAAAAAAGATTGGTGACAGTATGGAAAGACATTAGAACATTGAAAGTCTCAGTAAGAAGAGGCTATTAATTGACATGTATGTTCAAAATCTCAATTTCAAAAGCTAAATTTAAAATTAAAAAAAGAAAAAGAAAAAAACACACACACACACACACACACACACACACATTTTACAATTGGCGCATTGTAACCATTTGAAGCAGTTCTTAGCATTCAATCAACTCCTATCATGTTAGCACTTCCCTCCAAAACCACTATAATAGTTTCACTAAGCGAAACAAACTGCAAACAGAGAATATCATTTGCCATTGACTACTACTCAATGAACTTCATGATATTTTTCCGGAACCTGGAATGTGAAAGGAACGTTCTCCACACAAAATAGCACCAAAAAAAGGCATGAGATAAAAGAACATGCAGCAAATAGTGTACTGTATTAGATATCATAAAATGACAAGCTTTTTGAAAAGAATAACAGTTATTGGACAGCTATCCTAATATGCAATAAAGTTGAATATTATAATTTCTCCTTACCATTCTCCCAGCAGTCGCAGAATTTAACTGAAGATTTTCTTCATCGATCAATTCATGATGGTCAATAGCTTTGTCATCTTCAATCTCCTGAGCATATACTTTATTGCACAGAGAAACTACAAGAACAATAAGTGTGATTAGAAGAGGTATTCCAAAAGCAAGCAACAACCAAGAATAACAAAACCGATAACAACCAAGATCAGCACTAAACCGATAATAGAACAGCAAAACAGATAACCAATCCTGATGAAGATAGAACCAAACCCGAAGGAACAGGGCAACCCAGATAACCACTCAACCAGCAAAAGCAAGACCAATATGCCACAATTCCAGAAGCAAAAGATCAGCAATAGCTCAATCCAGTTTGTAATCCAGGACATTCACAGAAAAAGATAACAGATCACTCACAGAAACAAAACAGCACAGATCAAACATCGAAACAGGAACCACTCAAACTGTATTGTAAACCAGAACATACACAGAAACCTCTGACAGCACAAACTAGATCATGCACTATCCTCAGTAACCAGACCATACACTAGCTCAGCCTATACACTAGCTCAGCTACCATTCCTGATGCAACACAGATAAACACTCAAAACAGATACATACTCAACCACCATTCCTGAGACAAAACGTGACCTGCTACAGATTGTTAACCAGATCATTCACAGAAACGTTCACAGGTAATGGCGAGGCCTTGACCCACAAAGCTACTCTAACTTTCACAATTTCACATAAAGCTTCAAAGTCTAGTTGAGATCCATTGAAAACACACTCATTTCTATGCCTCTATGTAGACAAAAGAGTTTCCAAAGGGATGACCATCCAGATTTACTTCACTAGAAAACTTTATGAAATTGATCAGTAGTTTATATATTTCAAACTGTGACTATTAAGCTTCTAATTTTATCCATGCATTTTATTTAGATAAAATTATAGAAAAAGAAAAGGCTTGATTTTAAATCACTTCGGGAAGAGAAAATTGCATCTGATTGAATGATAAATTGCGCATTCAGAAGTTCCTATGTGGATTGGACAGATGGTAGGGCCATCACTCAAGTTGCATGTGCCTTTAATTTTCAAAATCATAACGAGCAAAATGGTCCAATAACAAGGATATCACCAATTTATCAGTACCTCAATAACATGAAAATCTTGTTCTTTTACACAAGCATAGATAGCTGCAGACTTCCCACTCTGCATTTAAAGAGGCATAGTTTTAGCCACCACAATCAAAATTGCACATATATTTAACTGATAAAAATAATTGGCAGTAATACTTAACAGAACCCTACAACAGTGCTGTAACATGATCTTTTATTCAATCAAAGAAAACTTAATGAAAAAATATGTAATTTTTAAAAACTAATATGATCTATTCCATTGGATCAAAAAAACCGCTTCTAAAGAAACCATTTGAGAAATCACTCAACAAAATTAAGGAGAGGAAGATATGCATCAATGGATGATTACAAAAGACTTTTTGCATTAACTATCTTATCATATCAAAGAGTTAAGATTGTTAACATTTGAGAGAGAGAGAGAGAGAGAGAGAATTTTCTACTCAAATGCACTTTGGTTACTTCATTTCAATATATTTTCACTTTCAAAAACCAGAGAATACAAATGTACCAAGGAAAACATAAAGAAAACAGTGGTATGAGCAAGTGCTCCACTTGGCACAGAAATATCACAGCCAGGCAACTTGGTAATTTAATCAATATACCAACATATTTAAACATTCTAAAAGCAAGAATGCAAACATAAAGCTATACTTGGCAGATGAACTTGTAAGAAAGTGATATAGATAATAACTAACGACGGTTCATGTTATGTGATCATGTAACTATATAAACTTCACATGTCTGTATTTTGATCAAAGGTCAATGTTTAAGTGGTATAGATGGCAATTGTGTTTTTTTTTTATACTTTTGTTTGATTGTAACTCATGGGACTGTTGTGTATATATCACCATTTGATCTGATCCTCAATATTGGAGTAACTAACTAAGGCCTTTTATTGTGACTTGCATAGGCATTCTGCAAAGTCATTCGCAGTTGGGCTTGGAGAAAGTTTATGTCAGGATGGTAAATCCTCTTCTTTTTTATGATTCATTGGGTTTAGTTGATTCCTTTATAGTGATTTTATGTTTTTCAAAATAAAAAAAAATATATAATTATGCAGAAAATATTTGCCATGATACTTAGAATGAAGCTAGTAAATAAAAGAATGACATCGTACCACCCATTATTTTTGTTCTAAAAAAAAAAAAAACAAGTGTGTGATGTGTTTGGTGATATCTTTGTGGTGGTAAAACTAGTAAAATGAGATTTTACTGCCTAGAAAACTTCTACACAACATGATTCATTGGCTCCATTAGGAAGTCTATGTGAAGTTTGCCTTGTAGAGTTGTACTTCCTCTCTTCACATGTGCTTGTCCTGAATGTTACAATTGTTGGTTGGTTCATGGTTTAATATGATCATGAAATTGTAGTTGTTTTTGGGATAAATCATATATCTAAGTATTTGATTATATATAATGTGTTCTGACATACACGTATCATGAAGCATTTAGCAGGTGGGTCACAACTTCATAAATATGATTAACAAAAATTTTTGACATTGGTTGCAGTGTCATTCTATTTCCAATAGCCATTAAGTGCTACTTCACTTGGAGTTTCATTCATTTGGTGGATTTCTTCTCTTCGATCTACCATCATCTGGGAATCAATTTCATTGGTAAGTACTTTCATTTATCTACCGCAATTCACAAAGCAACTGTTCTAGTAGTCAAACAATTGAAATGTTTATGCTTTATAGAAGAAACTTCTCTTTTCTTGGATCTTACTTTCATGATTTAGAGAGGGAATGGTTTATCAACAAGTATCTTGGTTTAGAATGATCATTTATAAATATATCTTGGTCCTTACAAATGTATCACTCTAATCAAACTAGTTATTTTTATTTTTCAGAAAACAGATTTTGAAAACAAAATCAAAGAGGGCGACTAAAACTTAAAAAATTATTATCACTTGATGTGTATTATATTGGCCATCTGTCTCCTAATACTAGAGTGGAGCTGTTGAAGGTTGGGTAAACCATGGGAGCCTCTCAAAATAGAAGAGTAAGTGAACATGTTAGGCCTAACACAGTCTCTAAGCATAAGAATCTGAGAATCAAGAATTGTAAGGCCTTGTCGTGGTAGAGCATGACAAAAACCACAAACCACAAAAAAGATATATATATATACACACATCCAATTTTCGCACAAATCAAACACACACCAAAACAAAATCAATTTTCGTACAAATCAAACACAAACACAAACACAAAATCAATTTTGGCACAAATCAAACACACACACCAACAAATTCTTGAATTGATGAGCAGGGAGAAACAAACGATAGAAGGGCAGAGGAGAGCAGAGGAAAGCAAAGGAAGGCTATACTTGGATGCCGGAGGGAGAACCAGAGAGACGCTGTTGTTGCCGCTGCAAGAGAGACGGTGTTCCCGCTGCTACAGACGCAGTTGTTGCCACTGCTACAGACGCTGTTGTTGCCGCTGCAAGAGAGACAGAACGACGACTAGGTGAGAGAGAGGGTATGCGTGAGCAAGAGCGAGAGGAAAGAAGAGGGTTGGTTACCTAGACACTGTTGTTGCCGGTGCAAGAGAGATAGAGTGACGACTGGGTGAGAGGGAGGGAGAGAGCAGTGAGATTAGGGCTTCTTTTTTTTTTTATCTGAAGAGATAACAGAGAATTTGGGAATATCAGGAAAGAGGGAGAGTGGGAGAGGGGGCTTTGGCGCGAAATTAGGAATTATTATTTGCGACGATATTAAGGCCGTCGCAAATGAAAGAGAAAAAAGTAAAATTTTGCGACGAATTGGCAAAAGAGCGTCGCAAAACAAGAAAAAAAAATTAAAACCAAAAAAATTTTGCCACATTTAACTTACCGTCGTATATAACCTTATTTTTTGCCACGGTCTAACTTTTTCCGTCGCAAAAACTATAAATTCTGTGACGGCACTTAAACCGTCGCAAAAAACAAGCTTTTGCGACGGCACTTAAACCGTCGCAAATTGTTCCATGTCAAATGCTCCTTTTTCTAGTAGTGTGAAGAAGAATACATTTGGAGATGAATACGTATAGATGGAGATGGAGGTGGGTTTACAATATTGTAGAGTGTCATTCTAATTGTATCCATTTAGTGGGGTGGGTGTTCTATTAAAAGTTGTCATTTAATATAATTTTATTTCAAAGTATAATTATAATAATAAAAAGAAAAGTGAAAATTAAAGGGTCCAAAAAATTAGGTAGATGCTAATAACAACTCTCTTTCAAAATTTTAATTAGGCTTACTAAGTTATTCTTTCAGTGTAAATATAATCACACCTTGTTGGGCTTCTATATTAATTTATGAAAAATGCTATAGATCTTCTCACATGGGTGTGGAACCCGTACAAACCCACATGTGTGTGTGTCCCACACCTATATGAGAAGTTTAGCAAAAAATTTAATAAATTATTTGAAATCCCTAATATAACTCTTACTAAGTCCTCACAACTTGGTCTGCTTTTCTGTTTTTTGATTAAACGGAAACATAACAAAACAAACAGAGTTCATGAGGGCACTCAAGCCCTCTCACAAGAGAGACCAACCATGTCTGCGATAAGCAGACTTACAATTTGGGCTGGGGGGGGTCTTCAAAAACAACCAGAGGTTCATTGTGGTTTACACCTAAAGTGGCTAAGCTATCTGCACACTGGTTTCCTTCGCAGGAAATGCTGACTAGAGAGCACTTGCATCTATCCAAGAGGAACTTGGTGTCTTCGAGTAGTGCTCTTTGGGGGCAGTTTGAAGGTGTCTCACCAACAATCCATTGCACTATCTGATCTGCATCTGATTCAATCAGGACTTCTTGCATTCCTTTTTGGAGAATGATGGTCAAACCGCGGTATATACCCCACGGCTCAGCTAATTCACTCGTTGCATTATCAAGTCTTCCATGGTAGCCATGTAGCCATGAACCTCGTGAGTCACGAAACAGACCTCCATAACCAACTTGGTCTGCTTTTCAAAGACCCTTCTGGTCAAATTTGTTATGTTTTATTTTAATTTGTCAGTCAGATCTGAGCTGAACCAAGTTGATACATATGGACAAGCTTTTCAATAATAAACATGAAGTCTCTATCAACCAACGTTAAACAAGTGTTATGACATAGGTCAATAAATTAAAAAAAAAATGACACCACCCTAATACAGTTTCATGAAGCGTTTTGTCCTTTGTGACAACTTGCCAAAACTTAATTTAAAAGGAAAAGTTACAAAATATATATATATATATATATTGATATCAGTGACGAATGTTATGATATAGTTTGAAATGGTTGTACAATTAAAAAGTTTTTGACATGAGGATTTTTGGGGTTAAAAAACTAAAATAGTCACACTCAAAAAAAAAAAAAAAAATTAAAAAGTCAATAAGATAAAATGTCACATCCAAACCATAATCATTTTATTTTTTCTCTCACAAAAATTAATTAAAAAAGTCAAAAGTCTCTTCCAAATTAGATTTTTTAACCCAAGCTAAAATAGGTAAAAAGTCAAAAAGCTAACCTACATTCCAAATGAATCATTTTCAATGGTACAACCATTTATCATAATGGTTCGTGACTGATATCAAATTTTTTTGTTATTATGAACATTATGATTCTTTTTTATTACAATACTTTGTAATGATCAGAGAATTTGTGATGTTAATTACAAATCATTGTAATATAATTATAAAAATGCATATAGTATACACTGCCTTCCCATAACTTATATCCGATTCGGATAATAAAGTTAGGGAGGAAGGAAGCAGAGAAGCCATTTATGCAACAAAATGCAGTTATTGGTTGGAATGGCTGCAATAACCTCACTGTAAATAGAGTTTCCAAAGGTAATAACTCTCTCCACCATATATACATTGAGTGATTGAGTGATGCTATATGTATTAATTAATGTATTAACTAGTGTACCAATTGATGATATAGCATAATTTAAGATATTTTTGGTATTTGTAATTTGTATAATGACTGGGGTCAATAATAATGTCATAACTAGTTTTGGTACACTAGTTAGTACACTAATTAGTGCATATAGCATTACTCATATACATTTGATTCAGCGTGTTTAGGGGCTTTTTTTTAGTAACATTTTACCTTCTTATACATGTTTTCTCAGTTATCATTCAATTCTTAATTTTGTTTTTATGGGCTTCTTGTATGGGTTTTCAGCTTTTTACTACATGTTAGGACAAAAGTCAAAAACAAAATAAAAAAATAAGTAAAAAAAATAAAGGGAAATTTGGCTATAAATCCTTACTAACTCATTTCTTGGTTAAAAGTAGGGATGACAATAGATAATTTACACTGTGGGTACCCATGGAGATCTGTTCCAAATACATAAATTTTTTCATTTTTTCTTGCTCATCAGATCAGGTAAGTGGTGTTCTTCAAATCTCCATCGGGAATGGGTACCCGCCCATTTCCCCATATGGTTACTCTCTCTCAATAATTTATCGGAACCAAGGAAGACTTCTCTTCCATCCTATTTTGAGCATACAAAACAGCTTTTTCTTTTGTAATCGAATCTATATATTCCCTAATTTGCCATTGTGATTAATTTAATTGACCGATATAAATAGTCTTTATTGATTGTTAGATCAATTATTGTCGCTTTTATACAATAGTACCATTTTTCTGCAAATCGTTTAAGAGATAGAGAGAAAAATGGTGTCTGCAAATAGAGAAATGGTTGTGTATTGCTTCGACACCCTCATCGCTCACTACAACAACAACCAACCCCCTCCTCTAGTTTTCAATGATGGTCAACAGTACGCTTTATGCTTTCTCTCTCTCTAAAACCCTCTTCTTCTCTCCCTTTCTATATTTACATATACGTACATGTAAATTTGTACTCACATTGAATTTGATTTCGACAGTGTCGGCAAAATAGGGAGAGAGATGATTCTTTTGCATGTTGATTGTGTAATTTGATTTTTAAGTATCATTATTATCAACCCAGAAAAATAGTTTTTTTTTTTTTTTGGATTCTGTCTTAAAATTCTAGAATTTTTTGAAGTTTGTTTTCCCTGTTATAAGCTTTGTTTCATTTCAAGTTATACCTAGGCTTTATTGATGAGAAGATGGTTTATTTATATTTTCGATTTTAACTTATTTTGGATGACATCACTTCTCTACATTTTAAAACATTTTTTTTTAAAAAAAAGTCAAAAAAAGTCAAAAAGTCAACTTTTAATCAACTTTCCAAAATAACCCTTATTATGGTTTATTTTTAAAAACAAATTTTTTAATTAATTAACTAATATGTATTTAATTTTGTTGTTGAGCCCAAAAATAATAATAAAAAAAAAATAAAATTGAATATATATATATAGCTTTGGTGGTGAACCTTAAAAAAAGGGGGGAGGGGAAGAGGGTCAAGTTGGGTAGGGGAATGGGGATAGATAATTAATATCCGCCCTATTGTCCCCCATGTCATCCCTAGTTAAAAGAATAAAAAAAAAATTAATACTTTCAAAATCCCCTCATAATTATAAAGTCTTATATGAAGGAAAAAAACTGTTATTTGAATATTTTATTTGACCATTAGTACTCTCTCTCTCTCTCTCTCTCTCTCTCTCTTCACCAATTCGATGGTTGTTTATCACCTCTACCATCTTCATTGTTTGTTGGCGCTGCTCATCTTCATCATCGGTTGGTGACCATCATTTTTATCGTCAAACCAACCATCTCAAATTTGATAATTACGAACTCAGATTTAAGATCAATAACTTCAAATCTAAGATAAATGAACTTAGATTTAAAATAAATAAATAAAAAAATCTCAAGAGAGTGCAATGAAAAATCAAGAGTTTTTTTGTTTGTTTGTTCATAGATTTAAAAGTAAAATTTGATTATGGTTTGTTCATTTAGTATGTATTTTGTCTTTTGTAACAATAAAATTAGACTCTGGTTAATGACAATAAACTTTGATTGTTGATCTGCTTAATGACAATAAATTTTACTTTAAATCACAGCAAAATTTTACTTTGATCATAGTAAAATTTTACTATGATTCAAAGTTAAGTTTTCTCTAAAAGACACTACGGTGATGACTTTACATGAGAGGGCTATGTCATAAATCAAAATAAAATTTTACTGTTCGAAGAATAGAGCATCATGAGAAAAAGAGAGAGATAGGGTACCAAAGTTCGAAAATAGAGCATCGTAAGAAGAAGAACACAAAGAGAGAGAGAGAGAGAGAGAGCATAAATGGTGAGTGACACACACATACAAACAAAGAGACAGAATGGGAGAGCACAAACCGTCAGAACCAAAGAAAGAGAAAGAGTGATGGTGGCAATGAAGACGGTGGAGAAAGAGTTCCATGGTAAGTGGCGGTGGTGTCAGTGGAGAGCGGCGGTGGTAAGAGAGCATGACAGAGATCATAGAATGAGATGAGAGAGGGTAAGAGAACACATATCAATGTGTTTTGGTTTATCTTGGTAGTTTGATGTAACATAGATATGATATATCTATATATATAAGAAGTGCTTACCTGGTTGAGATTCGTATTTTTTTTTTCTTCTGATTTTGTCCTTTTATCTGGAATTATTTACTATTAGAGATTTGTACTTTAATTTTTTCATTTTGCCCTTTTATTTTATATTATTTACCAGTATTGGTGGTACTAATTTGGATGAAAGTTTTTTTCGTAATTATGTAAAGATTCTTGGTCAGTTATGAAAAATAAATATTTTGGTTTTCGATAAATTACTAATACACTCCTCAGTTTTTTTTCTTCTTATTTTGCCCTTTTATTTTGTATAATTTATTAATTATAACCCATAATTTGACTTTCCCATTTTACCATTTTCTTTGGTAATATTTACCAATATTAGTGGTACTAATTTGAGTGAAAGGTTTTTTGTAATAATATATAGATTCTTGGTCAGCTATGAAACATAAATATTTTGGTTTTGGTTAAATTACAAATACGAGGTTTACAAATACACCTATGAAATTTATTTAAAATATGAAATGCCCTCACAATACTAGAAATTGCAACTATTCCTTATTAGAATCTTTAATTTAACAAAATAAATAGAAAAAAAATTGTAAAATATTAATAATAATTTGAATAAAATATGAAAATATTTATTAAAACAAATGAAAATTCCTCTAAAAGTAATTTTTAAAAACTCAAACAAAACAAAATAATTTGTTATAAGATTTACATGTTAGAAATATAAATTTCTCACAAGAATAGCCCGTGCCTTGCACGGGTCTAAAAATAATATTTTACAAATGAAATCAAAACAAAGTTTAACGGTGATACCATATGATCGTGTGTAATATCACCATTCAATTATTCCATTCTAATAAAAAATCATAACAAAAAATCTACTCATTATTCCATAATTGTACCTTATAATAGAAATTAAAATTCCTATCATATATTTATTTATTTATTATATTCAATTTTGTAAGAAATTACTTTATTTTTGGAGAAAAAGTTCAGGTAGTGGAATGGAAGTGCAATGGAATGAAATGATTATTTTTTTAATGGAATAATTATTATTTCTTTTACAATACATCTTTTTTTATTTTTGAATGAATCAAATATAAAATAAATATTTTAAAAAAAATTTCATATTATTCCATTTCATTTAGCAAACTCAATAAAACATTAGAGTCAAAGGTCATACTAACACGTGCCTGCATGGGCCTTTTACACTAGTATATATATATATATATATATATATTAGGATATTATAGTAAAGAAACAAGTTTTAAAATACTAGGGGATTTTGAAATGATCTATATAATTAATTCTTATATTTTTGAAGAACAAGTTAGACAGTGAGGAGTCTATCACCAAATCTCCCAAAAATAAAACAAAAAAGTTGATCTAAATAATCCTATAATAAACTTTAGGATAAATTACACTCACCTCCCTTGAGTAATTACACTGATTCCCTTTTAATAAGGCTAAAAGCAATTAAAACTAATGCAGATGGTGGTTATTGATGAAAGAAGGACTAGCAATTATGTAAATTAAAACATCAAGGGAAGTGAGTCTAATTTACCCTAAACTTGTAGTAGTACTATGTCTGATTCTTGAACACATTCTACTTAAAAACTGACCACACCTAGAAAGAATTTAAATCACTCATTAATATTTATTTATTTATATATATTCTCTTATGCAGAAAACATTACTGAAAGAATAATGTTTCCATTAACTTTGAAGAGAAAATTCGTTTTATCTTGAATGTCTTTTAATAAGTGGTTTGATACTCAGTAATCTTGTTTTCATCATCAAATTATAAATCATTTATGGGGAAGTCAATATCAGTATTGTATCATACCATACTAATGGGGTGGGCGGTGTTATTAAACATACTTCATGTTTTATGACACCATAAGGGACTAAACGGATAAGAATATTTTTTTTTCTTCTCTTTAATTGATGAGAGAAATTAAAAATCTAATTAAAATAAGTGAATGAGAGCTTTGAATGAAGAAATTGTTTGTAATTTGTCAACTTCTTTTGTATTAGAATTTTTAAATAAAGTATTAAGTGTCAACATGTAAATAGGACATTGATCCAATAACATTGAAGAGTATTAAGGAATTGAAAGTACTTTCTTGGGCCCAAAGACTGATTCCAAGTTTCAGGGGTTGTTAGGAAAGAAACTAATACATCAACAAATCACTTCCTTTGATTGGCTTCAAAAGCTTCCACAAGACACAGTTGTTCACCTAGATCACTTTGATAGCTTTGAAGTAACATTCCAAAGTTTCCAATGAATCTTACCAACATTTGTCACTTCCACTAAACCATTCAGACTCGGTGGTATTTCTCTAATACTATATATTTATTCAACTTGTTTTTGGTTGATGTGCTCTAACACATGAGCACATTCTCATAATCACCATACAGAAAAATGGGTTAATGATTTGTCTTTTCCCTTTAGCTTGTTTGATTCAGATTTTGTGTATTTGGGCATTTATTCTAAGAATGAAACTGACTGGTTTGAAGTTACAAAGCTTATTGTTGCAAAATAACTTACACATAGAAAAGCTTATGCTGCAAATCTAGTCAAATCAGAATCATTTGTGCTTGCATTGTGACAAGAATATCAAAACACAACAATTTGAGGTATAATCGTACGGTTAGACGTGTATTGAAATATGTACTGGAATTTAGGAATAGAGAATTTCATAAATCTATTACAATCCTAACTAATCCTACATTAGTGAATTGAATTTAAAGTCTCTTGCCCATCCTCTCCTTATAAATTTTGATTTTCAAGAGGTGAGTTGTACCTAAGAAAATTTGTACATTTAGTATGAGAGCTAACCACCACATCGAGTATGGGATTCATCGGAATCCTTGGGAGCATTAAGTCAGGACATCTTTTGCATCACATTTTCGTTGTCTTCTTCCTTCCTTTTTCCAAACCTCAACCTAACTATTCTGAGTTTTTTCAAACCCAAGAAGAGAATCCTTCTTATCATGATATGAACTTGAAGACACAGTGCCACAAGCAATCCCAAGAAATGCTGAAAACCCAAAAGTGATAAAAAATAAAAAAATAAATAAAAAGTTGTCAAGAAAGGTAACCAAAGTGACACATCCCACAAATGTTGTTCCTTCACTTACATTATAAACTTGCGAAAAAGCTATACTGGTGGCCACATTCTCTGGTGCAGTGTTTGGCTTCTTGGCTTTCATGAAGACACGGTATTTGTAAGCAATGTTTGTTACAACAAACTACATTGAATTGGAATAAGATTCCTAGGACTGTTGTTTATCTCAGAATTATGAAACCCTTTAGATTGTGTACCTCATGTTTGGATTGGCCCAAGATTATGAGGAGGGATTGACAAAATCTGATAAATTTTGTAATTTAGATATGTTCGGGTGTTTTTTAGTTTGAACCCTAATTTTCTTAGTCAAACATGAGATTATATATATACATATTTCTTTTGGTAAGGTAATGTATATAACAGAAAAACAAACTTACAAGAGTTCAACTAGGGTAAACCCCAGCAATTCTTACAGCAAAAAGAAATCAAAACCTATTAAACAAGCTGCTAGAAAGATTCCAATTCAGCATCACTCCTCTGTTAAACTGATTATCCACAATACCCCTCCAAGTAACTACTTTACTCTTAATATTTACAAAAATTCCCTCAAGCAATTCAGTCTCTGATTGTCTCGTGTCTGCAAAAATTCTTGCGTTTCTCTCTTGCCAAATGAAATATATATACAGTTGCAGCTAGTGCAAGCTTGAACAACGTTTAGGCGAACTTACTTTTCTTCCCAAGCTGTGCAGTCCAATTGCACTCGCCCTGCAGGTTCAGTGGATGTCTCTGAATACTGAGCTTATCCAAAATTTTCTGCCATAGACTACTAGTGAAACAACAGTTGAAAATGAGATGGGAATGGTTCTCATCAGGGGCATCACAAAGCTTGCATGTTTGAGTCTGAACTAAACCACACCCTATCCAAGGTAGATAATTTGCCAAGTAAACATAGCCAAAGATTGAATGCCCACTTTGGAACATTATCTGTAAACCAGACTACCTTTGCCCAAGGTACATTCTGTTGATGACTTCAAATGGCTTGCAAGGCAGTCCTAACTGAAAATTTACCATTAGAGGCTGCTAACCATTTAACTCCATCACTCGTCCCTTCCATTGAATCTGGGATTATATATTTTTGTTGGATTATTAATCAAATTCCAAGGTTGTGCCCCCAAACAAACATGCTCGTAATGTAGTTAGGTGGATGTTGGATTATTTGATTCAGTTTTTAATCTTTGCACCATATCACTCTCCCTTTGTAGCAAACATGAATTGTACTTGCATATCGTGTGTAATAGCAGCTAGTTTCCATATATGCAAGCATTTCGCGAGCTTCTAAATACACCCGATTAATTTCTCTGATCTAATTCTGGGACATTTTACTTCAGTATGGACATGTAGAAATATACATATATATACACCCCCACATTGTTCTGCTGACTATGATGGGGTGTCTACAAATTCAATGCAAAAAACAGGCAATAGATGTTTCCAGATGTCCACTGAATCCAAGCAATCCCATGATTTTCATGATGGGATAAATCAAAATCACAAATAGTAGAAATTTATGTCATAAGAGTATTTCACAATTAAAAAGTTGTCATATTCCAGCACTAATTATATGGCGTTTTATCAACAATATAATATCTAATACACAAGCTTTTTTTTTTTTGGAACATTGAATTCCAATATCATACAATACAAGTGATGCTTGCATACCAAAAATCTCCAATGGCCATCATGTCAGAAAAAAGTGGGAACTCTACAAATCACCGGGTTCTCTCAGCTTCTCATATGTTTTCCTTGAGACCTGCACAAAATGAGTACTTTTTCTTTATAAAAAGACAGTCAATAAGAAAAGATTGTTTAAACTTTGCAATCAGCCAAGAATTTCAATTATGACAGAGAAGGAGAAAAGAAAATTACAGTGACTAAACAACTTGACCAAGTGTAAATGGGGCATGTTAACAATAGCTCATATTCCAAGTGAAAAACTTTCATGTGATGAAATTGTGGCACTTGGCTTGAAATTGAAAAAAAAAAAAAAAAAAGGGTCTAGTTTCACCCAAATTTAGTAAATGATGGTGATTTCAGCAGAATTTATCAAAAAATGCAAATTACTCTCAAAACATTTACAATTTTTTTCCGTGTATGTAAAGAAATGTGCACAAAATTGAATGAGAAGCATATTACTTGAGAGAAATGAAGCAGTAATTGTATTGAAAATTAGACATACCTGATGTGAGGATGGAGAGGTGCGAATGGACGGAGAATTTGGTGTAGATTTAGCAGGGGAAGCGGAGAGAGTTGGTCTTATAAATGGAGACTGAAGAAAGGGTGAAATTGGGGGACCGTAGTATCGGAGAGTGATGATATGAAGAAACTGGTGTCTGATGACTTGAAGATGCTCCTGGAGATCTTGATTGTGACTTCCTTGAAGGAAGCATGTTTATTTTAATTCTGACACAAAACACAGTAAATTGGTGTATATCATTTGTCAATAAGTTAGTAACTAACGGAACTGAAATATATTACACTTGAAACTTCTTCTTTGGTTGTGTTTTCTTGTTTTGAAACTCACTTATTGTGAACATCAACATATTCATCAGTTTCATCCAATATTTCTTCCTTCAAAACAAAACACAAATATTAGTTCACCAACAGAAAAAACACATTTAAGTCTATGTACCCAGAAAAAGAACTCACAAAAAACAGTGCCATGTATATGGTGAGGTTTAAATTAGAAAAGAATTTGAACCACAAACTGAATTTTTTTTTCTTTTTCTTTTTTCTTTCTTTTTTTTTTTTGTGAATAAAATTTTAGGTATTTTATCAGGATACCTAGAAGACTTGCGGAAAGAAAAGCATATATGAAAGGACTGATCTAATATTTACATATATGAAATTTCTTATCACCTATATGGAAGAAAAGCATTCATATTGAAGCTAGTTTTATCAACTTGGACAGAATTAATTTCTATATGTTACATCTAAAGCAACAATATTAATGAACTATAATGGAACACAAAATAGCATTTGCATGAAGTACATCATAGTATTTATTAATACTAGTTAATTGGTTATTGAAAATCCTATGTGATTCGTGATTAGATAAAGATAAAATATTCCAAATCCCAAGAATTCCAAAACACTCAATCTAAAATCATCAAGCACTTACGAGAGTGATTTTAGATTGTTTGTTTTTAGGAATAAATAATAAATCAACACAAATGATTTTTTACGTGGAAAAACCACAATTGAAGAACCTTCAATTGTAATCAAAAACCACGGGCGAACCGCCACTAATCAATCCACTACAGAAGGACTACAAGGTTACAAAGAAACCATACAAATTACCCAACCCAGTCAATTCGTCTCTGAATCTTCTGTAACTCTTTCACCACGCCTTCGTCACGGAACTGATTCTGAAATTGATTCCATAGCACAACTTCGCTTGTCGAATTAACGACTACGTAAAGAATCAAACGCCTTTTAAAACTTTACGTGTTGATCTTCGGATTCTACCGAAGAGAACACTTTTGAATATGTAGTATCAAACTCTTTGATGTATGAATCTCAACTCATGAGTTTTAGAACTCTCTCAAGAATATCAAAGAAAACTTATCAAACTTTCAGAAAAACACTTCAAACAAAACTCTAGAATACTTAAATCAGATCTAGAGAAACAATCTCTTATAGAAAGCCAAAACGAATCCTAGTTCTAATAGAAACCAAACTCTTGAAGTCAATATGGATTCTGAAACTCGCGATCTCTGCTCGAGCGCTCCACTCTCCGCTCGAGCGGTCTGGCCAAAAACTGTGTGTGATTAAACTGAGATACGCTCGAGCGCTTCCTATTCCGCTCGAGCGTAAAATTACATCCTTCAGTACTTCTGCAGTCCTGTCGAGATACTGAGTTCCTCCAATATCCGCTCGAGCGCACATGGACCCGCTCGAGCGGGCAGTACAAAAATACAAAAATTACATTTTGATCAGGCTCAAAGTTTTGCCACCGGATTTGACAATAAAGGGACCTAACAGTTATATATATATATATATATTACTAACCTGTAAGAGTTCCTCTCAAACATCTTCCATAGTAATTATACCTTTGACTTCTTGCTCTTGATCTGGAAGTGATTCCAAAACTTTCTTTGTTTTATTTTCATCTCCTTGTTCACCTCCTTTCTTTGGTTGGAGGTGCCAGCTGTCATTGCATCGCTCCGCTATGTACTGTAATGCTGGACTCTGACTCTCAGTAGTGTCGCTGGAAGTCACAGATGGTGGTGCGCGTGTAGAAATGCTCTGTTGTTGCTTGTTCTCAATTCCTATTTATTATATATGGAAATAGCAATGACCAACATATAACTACAAGTTTCCTTGTGTTCCATTGGACTTTATTTTAATAAAAAGACTGAAACAATGCATGGGATTTTCTATATCCAAAATCTGGGAAATTTGTACGCAATGCAATGTCAGTCACATGATCCGGTGAATGGAATTTTGGATTGTAATATAAAGCACCTGAAATATTGATAGAAATTACCTTTTCCCTCTGCTTGTTTTTGTAATATTGATGAGTTTGAATTGATGTTTATTGTGATCATGTCATTTTTGTCTGTTGCATTTCCCGCAGAGTCCTTATCATTGTGCTTGCTCTTCACAACAGCAGCCATGTGGCTGTGCCCTTTTTGGAATTGGTTCAGTATATCATACAGTGGTAAACTGTCCTCCACCCTTTCACAGATAAAATCACGCACAAAAAAAAAAAAAAAAATTATGCATTGCTTGCAAATTCAAGACCAAAATACATTTATTGTACCTAGGAATTCTCCTGATGGTAAGAATTCTGATTGGTGTTTTTTCTTCAGCACGGCATCTGATTAAACTTTTTACTTAACAATCACAGAAAATGTCTTAATGGTTAATTTTTGTTGTTTTGTCTCTTAAAACACACAACAATAAATAAAATAAAATAAAATAAATAAATAAATATGAACACTAACAAACAGGTTGTTACAGGTTCCACCATATGCTTACCAAAATAAGGCCTATAATATTTGATGGGTTTCCTGAATAGACAGGTACGCGACTGTGCCCTTTGCTCATTATCAAGCTCGTTGTATCCCTGGGGGAGCAAAACAAACATACATCTCATCTCATAAATAAACTTATAAGTAGAAAATGGTGTAAATATATGCAGAGATCGAAGTAAGTTTTTTGAAGCATACTCGTCTAGTTTAGAATTCAAATCAAGGGAAAATATTTCAGATAAAGGTGTCATAGCATCTTTTAACAGTCTTCTGTGTTAAATCCAAAGCTCCAGAGATAATGGTAGTTTCATCATGTGTTAACTCTCCACCTTTCCCTGCCTGATAATATAAACACGAGGATATCAACAGTGTATCACTTCAGCTTAAACTTACTTTAGTACTAGCATTAGCACTGTCAGCACTGCATTCATTCATTCTAAACGATGCCTGCACTTTACAATGGGGTGCAACTTGGGCGGGACCAATTGGAGCAACCTGAGCCCAACCCAAAAAATTTAGGCCATAGGCAATATATATTTGACTTATGAGTAGACTTGGGCAAAAAGTTTAGAAGCCCAAATTAAATTTGGGCCGGGCGTGGACAAAGACACTAAGCAATCCAAAAACCTAATTGCATATGTAAATATATAAAAAAATATTAAATATACATATAAATTATTAGCCGTTGAATGATGTTAAACTAATATAGATGTTTGATCATATTCACAATTTACATCATACACACAAGTTACAACACAAAATCTATCATTTCCGTTTTGCTCAGAAATGGCAAAGACTGGTGCTGCAGTGCAATGATTTCTGATTCTCATCTCTAACTCATTATATAAATTATTTGTTTTGACGTTATTAATGATTTTATCTATTAAAAAAAAAATTAATAGGGCTAACTTTAACAAATTAGTTAGCCAAACTGTAAATAAAAAACAAGAAAAAAAGGGAAAAAAAACTCTATTTTGTGGGTAATTTGGGCCTAACCAGAGTTAAATTTAGGGCATTTACACGCAAGTCCTAATTTATGAACTTATATTCCATTAAGTCTTAATTAAAATTTTTTAGACTTTCAAGTCCCATTGAAACAAATGTCCCACATTGATAACACCCCGTCAACCCTAGGAAAGTTCAAGATGGAGAAATCACCATACATTCACAGACTCAGATTCCACTCTTCTCTTGCCAAGCTCACTTTCTGGTCCTTCATGTTCTTAGGCTTAATCTTGATCTTCTTCTTCATATCACCCTCTTCATCATCTTCTTCCCCAATCTCTTCAGATCTCTCTTGCCGATCTCTTCGAACCCATTCTTGGGCCGACCCAGTTTGGGAAAAAAGGGCTCGATCCTCTGCTCGAGTAATACTCAGAATTACTATTCAAACAATGATTGTTCATCATTTATAATTATTTATAAAGGATCATGATGATTTGACATTTATTTTGATTTTAAAAATTTTTAAACATCAACTTTCAAATTAAAAAAACTAAAAAAAAAATTATGTGCAAAAAAAAAAAAAAAAAACTATTTTTTTTTGAAAAAATTGAGAAAACTGAATTATTTTTTTGTGAAAAACTAAAAATTTTGTGTCTATAAAGGAGCATGATGATGGAACATTGATGTGTAAAAAAAAAAAAACTTTAAAAATGAAAAATTGATAATGTTTTCAGTTTTAAAACTGGAAAAAAACTGTTAATATTCTCAGTTTTATTATATAGTTGAATCAAACCAATAAGTAGAAGCGTAAAAATGTTTAACGTTATGCTTTATTTTTTTTATCAGTTTGTGAAATAATTATCTAGAACATTACTATACAAAATTGATAATATTCTTAATTTTAAAAATTGGAAAAAACTGATAATATATATTCTCAGTTTTACTAAATAGGACTTACTGGTTTAAAAAATTTTAAACAAGACCTAAGCTACCATAATATTTTTAAATAGGACTTTTAAGTAATTAACTCTTAAATTTTTTATGCTCGTGTTGGACTTGGATAGACAAATTCAGATTGGAGGTTGGGCACTATCTGGATAAATGCAGTGTGAGCGCTTTTCTGTGAAAACTTTCTCAGCCTGTAGGTATTAATATCAGTAACTAACCTCGTTCCCATGCATGCCCACCAATGTCTTAAGTTCTGCCCGTCTCAAAAGTGCAGAATGCCCCTTTCCAAGGAGCCAATCCAACAACTGTCACAATATGAACAGAAATTCCCATTTCATTTAGACATAAATTGGCTTCTTCTCCATGTTGCTTGGTATTAAGCACTTGAAATTCATAAACTGCAGGTATACAAAGGCGGTTTTCGCTTATACAATATTTAGAAGCATATTACCTTACTAACTGGGTAAGCTATAGGGAAGACAACTACGACTAGCAACCGAACAACTACTGACAATTTGGCACCAACACTAAGTCCATACCGAGAACACACAGCCTGAGGGATAATCTGAGTAGAACAACCAAAAAAAAAAAAAAAAAAAAAGAAAAAAAACACAGTGACTGTCCATTCAAGAAATTACCTCACCAAATGAAATCAAAGAGGGATAAAGAGTTAGCACTGCATTATTAAGCTATCAGCAATCAAGCTAGCACATCCCAAAACAAACGCTGTTTGTTCAAGAAATTACCTCACCAAATGCAAGTATGAGGGACACTGATATCAATATAGCGCCCCACGCTGGTAGAAGTGCATTGAGGAAAATGGGCAGTGCCTTAATGTAAAAAAAAAAAAAACATTATTGTTGAATTAATACATTTGAAGATATAGAATAGTTGAAAAATATACCAAAAAAACTAACATACCTCCATTGCCGTGGCATTACATATGAGGAGGGTACATAGAAGCAAGTGTTGATTCTTAACAATGGGGAGAATCTTCTCTGCCATCAAGAATATGTGGAAGTAAATAAAGCTTCAGAAAACAAAGTAATGAAATGAGTGAATGAAAAGAGTATAAAGATCGAAATTCAAATTTAGGCCAACCCGCATTCTTCCTGTCTTGTGGCTGACCAGCCTTGGTGAGGACCTCAAGATCGACAAGGCTGATAGACATGAGTCCCAAAGTAAGACCTGACATGAGACCGGCAAAAGCTACCAGGGCCACAGATATGAGTAGATAAACCCAAAACATGGTCTCACAACACAGCACATTATTTGCTGCCATTTGTGACTGTTATGAACTGAATTATGAACAAAAGCAGATGGAGGATGCGATGGAGCAGAACTAAGGCAGTTTAGTATAAATATGATGGACAGCTATTGACAAAGAGCGGAAATTCTAACTTTTGGGATCAAATGCTGTGCAAAAGGGAAAAGTAATACAGATGCAGAGTCGTAGCCAAAACACAACTGCCAAAAACTGATAAGTAGGTTGTGGAATTGAAGAAAGTTGACAAGGGACCTCCATTTAAGAAATTAAAAAAAAAAAAAATACTACTAAACTAACAAAATATGTCATCAAACCCCCAAAAGGTAACTTCAAAAATATAATTTTCCAATTATTAGTGATGTAGAACGAGTCGCTATACATAAGTCAACTAGAGGAGAGGTTGATTTTTTTCAATAATGATAGAGCCCCCACAAAACATAATTTTCATAATCTTTAAATGATTTAGACTATTTATGTCATTGTTAGAGATAGAAAAAAAAATTCAAACACATCAATGATCAATACATCAGTATGGGTTGTGGGGTCCTCCTTTGTGGAGTCCCAAATATTTTCTGGTTTTTTTATGGCCAAGTGTAAAAATATTATTTTGGGAACAAGCTCAGATTGCTTTTCGAATTTGTTGTGACCTAAGCTATTTGTTGGACACTGATTGCTTTGATTTATTTATTTATTTATTTTTGACATGTTCCTTTATTATTCTGTGTTTTGTGTTTTTCTATTGTTGGAAAATGGATTGACTTTATAACTCATATCCAATTAAGTCATTCATGGTGGCATAATTCCTAACCCATTGAGACACCTTGTTAGAAGAGATTCATTTTGAATCAACCTATCATAGAGATAAGAGCATATAACCCATTATCTCATCTCTTAAAGGAGATAGAGTTGTTGGTGGTTATAACTCTCCCACATAATATACGTATTACATTTGGGATAGTAAGATTTTAACTGGTAAGAGGGAGAGTAAGATTTTAAACGTATGGGTAATTCTCTCTCATTTTTGTCCATAGAAACACAAAATAGCCTTTGTACTGTGAATAATGTAGGTAGTTCTCTAGTAGTTCTACCCATTGCTAGAAATTGTCCGAGTTCATCAATGGAGGCACGTGATTCACCCACATGATCATGAGATTCGGTCTGAGTGCAAAAGGTATGCCCCGAATCCGTTTATTTATTTCCACTGTATTATTTTTCCAACATTGGTATCAGAGCCATTGTTGGGTTTTATCGTGTTATTTGTGTATGAATAAATGTATACATGTGATTCGTCCATTAAAATTGATGTTTTTCGAATTATCTCTGATCGTCCTAAATTTCATATATATTGTAATCCATATAATGTAAAGCATATCTGCAAAGTTTTGCAAAAATCGGACAATCGGATTTTGAGAAAAATTGAGATTCATATTTGACTTTCGTAACTTTGACTACATGTTGTCTTTACATGTTTCGTTTTCATGTTCTGAAAATTATATAATTGTGATGATACTGCGTGTCCCAGACGGAACGGGTCGGTTCGATCTACGCTTCCCAAATTGGTGCTCGAGGCATCCAGCCCACTGAGAGACCTACACCAGAGTTCAACGGGGAACGAGGAGTCTCCCAGCGAACCCTCCGACGAGCAAGTTAGAAAGAGAGAGATGGAATGTAGAGATAGATTGGTGATAGAGAAGCCTGACCTTTTGCCTTCTCTTCGAAACCCGTTTGTATCCTCTACTAATCATTTCCTTATCCCTTCCGACCTGTCACGTTGGCCAAAAGTCTATGTTCTAGCTTGCCTTGTTCATGGTGAGGCCGTTCTGTTCCGACAGGGAGGGGTTATCGCAATAAATGCTGCAGAGAACCTAATTAATGGCTGATGTGTGGTGCAATAACTTTGCAGGATCTTTGTCTGCCGATGTGGTTGGTTCTACTCTTGGCAGTTGTCTGGATGTCATTGGTTCTTAATGTCACGTTAAGCGCCAGCACTGTTGGGCTTTGGTGTTTGAATTATGTATTGGGCTCTAAGTGATGGGCCAAACGCTCCTATAGGCCCACCTATGTCAGTAGTCCCCCATTCCCAAGTGCAGCTTCAGTCCAACGAACGAAATAAGGAAGAAAACAGGGGTTGTGAGAGGCTGACTGCAAGGAGGGCCGACCGCGAAGGGTGACCGAGCGAAAGGACCGGCTGTAAGGAGGGCTGACCGCGAAGGGTGACCGAGTGAAAGGGCCGACTGCAGGGAGGGCCAACCGCGAAGGGTGACTGAGTGAGAGGGAGAAGTGGCGGTGCGTGGGGCTCGAGGAGTGTCAGGGCACGTGGTGATGTGAAGTGGAAAAGACTGGGTAGGGGGGGCAGTGGATCGTGTTCGTACATGTGGCAGAATCCCGTAATGGGGGAGGTTAGGCGTTGGGCAAGAAATGAAGGGATAGGTTAATATAGGGCGTTGAAAAGGCGGTTTTGGAAAAAAATTTGAAATTTTCAAACTGGAAAAATTTAATCTTAACCCTTGGAATACAGGGAAGCCTTGGGCATTTGGGGTTATCCGCTTTACCTATCTTATTGCAAAGAACCAAATCGTCCTAGAAGTAAACTCATTTGTGTCGAGTGATACACCTTTGCAACACTTTGCGAACTTTCTTGTACCAGCGTCTGAAGCTATACGCAGGCATACAACAGAGATGGCTCGAGATGATGTGCCCACCATGAGATTGGATTCGTTGGGGGACGACGACGCAAAGGAGTTGGCGGAGCAATACAGGACGGAGAAGCCAGTAGGGAGTAAGGGGAGCCGGCGGGGCGACCCCGCTTGCCCACGCTGATAGCGGCTGCGAAGCCAATCAGTCAGGTAGAGCCAGATCACTGGCACACGAAGGCTGACAAACCGACCTTTACCGTGGAGGAGTTGGAGGATATGCGCGAGAAGTATCAGATTCCCGCGGAAATAGAGTTAGAATTGCCGACATCAAAGGAGAGGCCATCTGACGCCCGACCGAGGGAGTTTTCCCTCTACGAAGAGGCGTTAAAAGGGGGGGTTAAGGTTGCCGCTCCCCCGGATAGTAGTGGACGTGCTAAATTGGCTGGAGGTGGCTTCGGGTCAACTGATGCCCAACGCGTGGAAAATTTTATTGGCTTGCGCAAGTGCGTGGCCGCGGGCAAACGATGGAGCTGCAATGACGTTGGATGAGTTTTTTGCATGCTACAAGGCTTCGGGCCAGCAAGAAGCTTCGGTCACTCTACAGGCAGCGACAGGGAAGGGTCTGGTGGCGGGGTTGCCATCGTTAGTGAAGGGGTGGAGGCCACGGTGGTTTTACGTGTCAGCCAACGGGGGAATGAGAGTGCGCACAGTATGGAAGGTGCCAACCAAGTCAGTGGAGCCAAGGTTGGAGGCGGAGGCAGAGGAGAGGGTGAAAAAGGTGAAGGCATGGAGGGAGAAGGAGGGCGCCCAATGGAACGACCTTGTTTAGCCCTCAGCCTTGTTTGCCTCAAGGCTAGGGCCTCAGCCGACCGGCGGGGACCTTGTGCCGGCGGAAATGGAGGCGAGGAGGAAAATGCAAGAGGCGAAAGATAGAGCGACCTTCGCTAAGGCTGATCAATATAAAGAGGCAAAGTTAGGCCGTCCGCCTAAACCGGTCGTGAGGGAGCGAGTCCGACCGCGCCCCAAGCCGCTGAGGGATAAGGACTTGGGCGGTTTTGAGCCACTACCACCTCCAGCGGACCCACTGAAGGAAAGGGGCAAAAAGGAGGTGGAGGCTGCACTAAAAAGAGGAAGAAGAGATTAGAGAAGGAGAAGGAGGAGCCGGCGTTGAAGAGGAGGAATGAGGGAATGGCTGAGGTGACCCCCGAGGTGGGGTTGGAGAGTGCCATGGGCTCTGCAACACAAGTGGAAAGTGGGGCGGCTGAGTCTGAGCAGGGGGCAGAGCAACTGCCCAAGGGGACTCCTGTGCCTTAAGGAGAAGGAAGGGAGGCCAGGTTAAAGACTGCCATCTACCACGCGCGAGCCATGTCTGGGCGACTGGTAGGAGAAGGAGGTTGTGGACCGCCCGGAGAACTTCCGAGAAAATCTCGTTTTGTTCTCTAGCATACTACAGTTCGGACTCAAATGTCACAATTCTGAATCTAGTCTCACAAAGTGCAATGCAAGACTGATAAATCACCAAAGAGTCCAAATCCGGCAAATCATTTTGGAAAACTGATTTTTGTAAAGAAGTGCCAAACATGGACTGCTTTGTCAGATACAGAGTCGCCACCTAAATATTTATTTTAGGGGAATTTAGGAAACCCTGACTCGTGCCTAAGGCCACGTGTCCGTCATCACCAAAGTTGCCTCGGCTCGGGAACTTGGGTACGAGAGGAGAAGGTCATGCAATGAGCACCCCCGCTCGCCCGATCAAAGATCGGCCTGTACTAAGCATGATATCTTGTTTTTGAAAACACATGCATTCTTATTCCGGTTAATTAGCTAGAATTACTATGTGATGCGCACAACACACAAGTATAGACTAGATCGCCTAATTTGGAACAAAGCATCGCATATCCGTTTGTTTGGAAATGGTTTGAAGTTTGCTACTCGCAAGTAGGCTAAAACACGGATTTCAATGAATCGTTCCAATTCAAGTAATCTAATCTTCACTCACAGGCATTCAGGCAGTTATATCACATAAGCAATTAGCCTCATGGCAAGCATGCTGTCATGTTAACACTCACACGCATGCAAGATGCTAAAGCATAAACACTCACAGTGTACTCCGAGCCAAAATAAAGAACTAGTTAGTAATCAATGCATGATCCTAGTTCATGTTAAGATGGCTAATGGAACACAAGCAAAATGCAACTAGAATAGGCTTGGCTATTCTAAGATGGCATATGAGATGCGACAATTCGATACATGTATTCAAGTAGGGATTGAAATACAATGCAGTTAGTATGATGCGCCGAGCCTGGTGCATGCAATACAGATGAATGGATGCAAACATGCGAACATAAGGATGCTAAATGAAATATGCCCTAAAACTAACCATCGTAAGCGGTTAAGTAAAAAGGGAGAAAGAAATGGGGTTTGGAAGACATACATCACACACATGCGCGCTTATTACACCAATTGGCTCTCGAGAGAGAGAGACCGAAAGAATAATACAAACCATCTAATTAACTAACTAACAAGCTAATTAATTATTACACAATCAAATGAATAACTAGCTACAACTAATTATTACAACACTTAAATAATTAACAAATTAATTAAGCTACGAAAGACAGAGTAAAGGCCTCGAGAAGAGGGACAAATGCACACTCAGTCGGCTTCGCTCGGAAATCCGTTGCCATGCCTCATGTTGCCTCTGTTTGCACTGCTCTGTACCTCAAAGTGTGAAAATTCCCGACACACTTCTGATTCACCCCATGGGCACTGTGGGAGGCCATCGGCCAAAAATCATGGTCATCAGCTAAGATAAATAGGTCATCGACCAAATATGAAGCCATCGGCCAAAACCTTGTAGCCGACCGGCACTAAAGATGGCTGATCGGCCATCCCTTCCTATAAAATGCTCTTTTGCTGCAGCAGAGGACAAACAGAGCATGGCAATGCATTCACAAGACAATGTTTGCAGCTACACCCCTTATCATGTTTGAGACTCAAAGGAGTGTAGTTCTCGACCCTCGGACCATCAATCGCGCATTTCAATGCATGATGGCCAAAAGAGTCAAGTGTGCAATTCAATATCAAATGAAATGCACAAAACACATAAGGGACCTTAACCTCTATCATGTTTGATCAAGAGGCAAAGCAATGCACACACAATGCAATGCAATGCAACCTAAGCATGCAACAACATGCAATGGAACTAATATGCAACAACATATAATGTACTAAATATGTAACAAGCATGCGACAACATGCAAGGCAAGATAGATGAGCATGCAACAACATGTCAATTAGCAAGCATGTGACAAAATGCAATATGACAAGCATGCAACAAGCATGTAAGCATGATGTAAAGTAGCAACTTTGAACAACATGGTAAATAGACTTAAACTAAAGATGGACAGGCCTCAGGCATGCCCAAAATCAGTGGCCAAAAGTGCTGAAATGATGGTATGAAAAGCATGAAAAAGCAAGACAAGCATGCATGCCAATTGGCTCAAGGATTAAAGCATAAAGATGCAACTCTTAAGCACACTTACAGAGTGACAAGCATGGATATGTGACAGCACCACATGCTCTGAAATGATGATAGGAATGATGCCAAATCACACACATAATCATAAGCATAGCATGCATGAGGCTCAAAACCTAAGACTAGCAAAGGGACTTGCACTAAGGCTATGCAAAACATGAAGCAAATGGCCTAAGCAAACCAAAACAGTCCTAGAGCATGCCAAAACAATGACAAAACATGCATGGAGCAAGGCCAAAACAAGCTAGCATAAAGGGTCAAAACATGGAGTATGCAAGGCCAATAAGGAGGTTTACACTACACCTACCAAAGCCAAGCATGTGATGACTTAACCAACAAAAATTAGAGTTATGGCATGTCAAACCAACACCAAAAATGGGCTAATACCAAGTCAATACATGCTAGAATAACAAGCTCACTCATTAGGCATGCAAGACTAGTAAAGAGGACTTACACGACAAGTGTAAGAAGCAAATGAGGGATGCCCTAACCAACCAAAAACAAAGTTATATCATGGCAAAATAAGACCCAAAACACACTGTAGACGTCCCCGAACGCCCCGGGAGGGTTAAGTCCCGTTCTGTTCATATTGGGGTCACTACAGTTCAAGGACTCAAATGTCACGGTTCTTAATCTTGAACCAAAGAGTCCAAATCCGGCAAATCGTTTTGAAAACAGATTTTTTTTTGAAAGAAGTGCCAAACATGGACTGCTTTGCCAGATAACAGAGTCGCCACCTAAATATTTTTTTAAAATGGGAAATTTAGGAAACCCTGACTCGGTGCCAAAGGCCACGTGTCCGTCATCACCAAAGTTGGCTCGGGAACTTGGGTACGATTGGGGAAGGTCACATCGTGAGCACCCCCTCTCGCCCGGTCAAAGACCGGCCTCTACTAACCATGATATCTGTTTTTGAAAATCTTGTATGCTCTTATTCCGGTTATTAGCCTAGGTTACTATGTGATGCTCGCAGCAAACAAGTATAGACTGAGTCGCTTGAATTGGAACAAAACATTTGAAAATGGTTTGATGGTGCTACCCGCAGGTAGGCTAAAAACGCGGATTTGCCACCCTCAGGTGGGCTTAGAAAACATGACTGATGAATTGTTCCAATTCAGATAACTCAACCTCCACCCACAGGCATTCAAGGCAGTTATATCATGTAAGCACTTAGCCTCATGGCAAGCATGCTATTCATGGCAACACTCACACGCATGCAAGGATGCTAAAGCATAAAACTCACCGGGTACTCCAAGCCAAAACAAAAGCTGATTAGAAATCATGCATGATCCTAACTATACAGAAATGCCTAATGCAACACATGCAATAATGCAACTATAGCAGGCTCGACTGTCCTAAACATGGGATATGAAATGCTACAGCTAACATGTATTCAATTTGGAATTGAAATACAAATGCAGTTTGTATGGTGCGCCGAGCCCGGTGCATGCAAAACAGATGAATGATGCAAACATGCTGTCATACTGTATGCTAATCGAAATATGCCCTATATCTAACCATCGTAAGCGGGTAAATAAAAGGGAAGAAAGACGTGGGGTTGGAAGACATACATCACACACACGTACACTTATTACAGTTATGCCCTCGCGCAGAGGGTCCGAATAAATAATGATACAGTCCGAAATAAAAGAATATTACAGATTTCTAAGTAATTAGCAATTAAACTAAGAAAGCTGTAAATCGGTTTGCAAGCCGGGGGCTGCCTCGCTTCTGATGAATGATGTATGCTGGACTGCCTTTGCGCGGAAATCCACTGGGATGCCCGATTCAGCCTCTGTTCGCAGTGTTTCTTGAAATGCGTGCCCGACTCTGAAAAGTTGTTGATCCTCTATTTTGCTGCAACAGAGAGCAGGAAAAGGGCATAGCAATGTATTTCACAAATATATGCATGCCTCGATCCTCGTGCCACCAATCACGCATACCGATGCATGATGGCCGAGGAATCGGATTGCACAACTCACTATAGAATGAATGCATGAATGCTACAATGAAAACCTAACTCCATCATGGGTTATCCGGAGTGTCGGTGACTGGGGAATTGAGACCCGTTCCGTCACTCGGAGTACGAAACGTGCCTCGTTTCCCGTGCCCGGGCTAACTTCTATCCCGAACATGATGCAATATGCATGATATGCATGAAATGCAACTAATAACAGTTCTAGCATGCACAATGCTATGAGAATGAGGTGCCTCGAAATGCGCGCACACGGGCACGCATACCGAGAAAAATGATGTGAAATGCGAAATGTGTCGGCAACAACCGGTAAACCGAAGTGCCTCGAAATGTGTGCCCACAGGCACGCACACCGAGGCGATGATGTGAAGTGAAAATCGGATAAAATCGAAGTGCCTCGAAATGTGTGCCCAAGGCCGCGCATACCGAGGCGCTGATGTGAAAAAGAATCGGATAAAACCGAAGTGCCTCGAAATGTGTGCCCACAGGCACGCACACCGAGGCGATGATGAAATGAGAAATCGGATAAAACCGAAGTGCCTCGAAATGTGTGCCCACAGGCACGCACACCGAGGCGATGATGAAATGAGAAATCGGATAAAACCGAAGTGCCTCGAAATGTGTGCCCACAGGCACGCACACCGAGGCGATGATGAAATGAGAAATCGGATAAAACCGAAGTGCCTCGAAATGTGTGCCCACAGGCACGCACACCGAGGCGATGATGAAGTGAAATCGGATAAAACCGAAGTGCCTCGAAATGTGTGCCCACAGGCACGCACACCGAGGCGATGATAAATGAGAAATCGGATAAAACCGAAGTGCCTCGAAATGTGTGCCCACAGGCACGCACCGAGGCGATGATGAAATGAGATGGAAATGCAAATTGGGCTTATACTAACATGAGTGGACCTCAGCCACACTCACATCAGATGCCGTCGGATAAAACAGAGGTGCCTCGAAGTGCGTGCCCACGGGCACGCAAACCGAGGCATGGCCCGAAGGCATGAAATGCACGGGAAATGATATGCAAGCATGCAAACCAAATTTCAGCACCTAAATGAAAGGGAAAACAGTCCCGAAATGATACGAAATGACAACCGATGCATGAAATCATCCCGAAATGTGATTCTAAGTACCCGAAATGGCCTACGGCTATGCTAAACATGCAAAATTGATACATGACAGCAAAAAAGTAGCAAGGCAGCCCCAAATATGGCATTTTTCAGTACAAAGCAAGGCTAAATACAACCACAAGCATGGCAAAATAGCTTGCAAAAACGGAAAAAGAGAGGAATTACAAAGCAAGTGTATATACAATGCTCAAACCAGAAAAATCAGTTCTACAAAATTGAAGAGGGGCCAAAATGCATATTTACAGTAGATAGATCCTCTAATTCAGTGTGTAGATATGCTCAAAATGGCATGCAAAAATGAGCCAATAAGGGGCTACAACATGAGGTACCATAAGCAAGCATCAAACAACTTTAAACCCTTAACAAAAGATGAAGAATAGACAATTCTAAGACACTTTCTAAGCCTGATGAAGACTCAAATCAGTGGCTAAGCAAGCCTAAACAAACATGCAATTTTACGGTAAATTGAAGGATTACAAAACAAGTACCAAAACCAGTCATCAAATGGCCTAAGACCCTTAACAAAGAATGAATAATGGACCAAAATAAGGCACTCTCTAAGCCTGATGAAGGCTGAAATCCGAAGCATGGTGAGCTTAAAAATGCATGCAAAATGGGAGTGGAACAAGAATTCAAAGCAAGTGATATGTAGAGCAAGAAAACCAGGTTGAGCCCTTCTTCAATGTTGAAGAGGGGCTCAAAATAAGCACAATCACAGTATGTTACAAGTCCAACTCAGATCACAAATAGGCCAAAACAATCATGCAATTTTACGGTAAAATGGAAGCATTTCAAAGGAAGTGCATGCTAGAGACCAAACATGATGAGCCCTTCTTCAATGTTGAAGAGGGGCTCAAAATAAGCCCACTAACAGTTTACATCTCGAAATCAGATCACTCAAAGCAAAAAAGCATGCAATTAATGGCCTAAAGAGTGATATTGAAGCAAGTGTATGAAGGAGACACCAAACAGGGTTGAGCCCTTCTACAAAGTTGTAGAGGGGCTCAAAATAAGCCAAAACCAGTAGGGGTCAGAGCCCAAAAAAAAGCAAATGGGTAAAGAATTGACTCAAAAAAATGCAAGAAAAAGGGATTTAGGAACTTACCCTTGAAGATCAACTATGTGCTTCTTGGCTTCAATTTGTTGACTCTTGGCCTCTGAAAATCACTTCCTTGCTGCTGGAATGGAGTTGTTGATGGTAGCTTAGGGTTGATGAAGGTTGAGCTAGGACTTGAAAGTTTTTGGGTTTTGGCTATGGAAATGGAGGTTTTGGAAGGAGAGTCTTGAGAGTCAAATTTTGTAACCTAGCAAAAGGAGGAGGCAGCCCTTCAAATAGGGAAGAAAAGGTGTAAAAGGGGAGGGAATTGCATCCAAGCATTCCCTCCCAAAATATCCCCCGGATGGGGATATTTTGCAAAAATATCCGGACAGCTGGAAAGGGCTGGAAAGCAGAAAGCTGGCCGGCCAGGGAACTTTCTGGGAGGTGGCCGGCCGGCCACCCCACCTGGTCGGCCAGCCACTCACCCTGGCCGGCCGGCCATGCCAAAAATGAAGTGAAAATTGCTGGCCGACCACCATGCAAGGTGTCCTCCCAGTGTGTAGAATAAGGCCCCAAGGTCGGAATCTGGCAACTCTGAAGCAGGAGTCACAACATAGAGCTTGAAGGAGAGGCTCAAAAATGAAAACAATTGCTGGCCGACCACCAACTTTTAGGGTCCTCCCAGATGTGTAGAACAAGGTTCCAAGGTCGGAAATTGGCAACACTGAAGCAGGAGCCACAACATAGAGCTGAAGGAGGGCTCAAAAATGAAACTCAATTGCTGGCCGACCATCACTTCTTAGGGTCCTCCCATGTGCCCTCATCACAAATATGTAGCTTTGGTTGGAAGAAATGGGCCTAGGGTGTTCAACATTGCCCGGAAGTGAGCAAAACGGGCGCCGGAGGAGCGAAACTGGTTATCTGGGATAATTGCTGGCCTCCTACCCTCCAGTGATCTTCCTAATGTGAAACAGAGGTACCTGCCAAAATTGAACAAAAACTAATGAGAAATGAACGCTCGGGGCCCAAACCGCGCAGTTCGGGGTCCCGAAAATGGGCTGTAGGCACCGGAAGTGGTGTTCAGCAGCGAAGTGGGTATCTGAGACCCCAGGGTTTCTCGGTATGACAAAACAGAGGTACCTGCCAAAAACCGGAGAAATCCGATGCGAAATGAATGCTCGGGGGCCAAACCGCGAGGTTCGGGGCCCGAAAACCGGCTATAAGCACCGAAAGTGGCATACGGCCACGAAGTGGGCATCGGGGGCCCCAGTGTTCCTCAAAATGATAAAACAGAGGTACTGCCAAGAACCGGAGAAAACCGATGCAAAATGAATGCTCGGGGCCCAAATCACGCAGTTCGGGGTCCCGAAAACCGGCTGTAGGCACCGAAAGTGGCATACGGCCACGAAGTGGGCATCGGGGGCCCCAGTGTTCCTCAAAATGATAAAACAGAGGTACTAGCCAAGAACCGGAGAAATCGGAGATGGTTGGGCGGTCCCGAGCCGAGGCACACGGCCTGACGGCCCCGAAAACCGGGAACCGGGCTCCGAAATGGGCAAAATGGCCTACGGCCACGAAATAGCTCACGGCCACCGAGAGATAGTCTACAGGACTACTCCCTTCCCGCAGGAAAGAAAACAGAGAAAACCGAGTCTGGTTCGCAAACCGAGACAAGGCACAGAAGAGGTTCGGAAGTCGGAGGCGGGCGCACGGCCGCGACTCTGAGACTTCTGAACGAGCACAATGCAACATCACCGAGCGCTCAATCGGTGACGTCTGAGTCTTAAGGTCGGTCAAAAATGGGGTGTCTACAGTTGCCCCTCTTTGACAGAACTCGGAAGTCACAAGTGACGGGAGTGAATGTCAAAGCCCAGAGACGACCCATTTTTGACAAGGCCGAAGACTGAGACAATCATACAAGATGAACAGATATGTGTGCCCGCAGGCGTGCCCGCAGGCAGGGGGCAAAATGCAAAATGATATGCAGAAAGATTTTGATAATTGGACTTACACGCCACGAGAAGCCGGTTTGAAGATTGGACTTATACGCTACGCGAAGCCGGTTTGAAAATTGGACTTACACGCTACGCGAAGCCGGTTTGAAGATTGGACTTACACGCTACGCGAAGCCGGTTATCATTCATCATGATCATGCAAAGAGAGCTGTAATGAAGCAAGTATTCACGATAGATGCAACAGAGAGTACAATAGATGGAAAATGGTGACATACTCCAACCACGCTGGACTCGTGAGTGGAGGAAGAACAAAGAAAATCAATCAGAAGCGCGTTCCACGCAACCTAAGATAAATTCCAAGCATGCTGAAAATCGCGTGAGGAATGGGACACTCAAAACACGCTGAAAGTCGTGAGAGGAGGTCCGAAACAACCGCCCAGGTGCGTACACAACGCAACCCGAGATAAATTCCAAACACGCTGAAATCGCGTAAGGAAGGAGACACTCAAAACACGCTGAAAGTCGTGAGAGGAGTCCGAAAACAACCGCCCAGGTGCGTACACAACGCAACCCGAGATAAATTCCAAACACGCTGAAATCGCATAAGGAAAGAAACACTCTAACCACGTTGAAATCGTGAGAAGAGGAACGGGACACTCAAACCACGCTGAAATCGTGAGAAGAGATCAAGACAACAACCGCCCAGGTGCGTACACAACGCAACCTGAGATAAATTCCAAGCACGCTGAAATCGCGTAAGGAAAGGGACACTCAAACCACGCTGAAATCGTGAGAGGAGGTCCAAAAACAACCGCCCAGGTGCGTACACAACGCAACCCGAGATAAAGGTTTTAACCGGGGAGAATAACAATGGTGTAACCAACAGGCGTATCTCAACGTATTTCATACGGAGAGAGGGAAGGTTTTAACTGGGTAACAAGTGGTGTGAGTGTGTGTGATTGATACACAAAGTAGGCAAAGCGAGTGTGTGATAGATACACTATTTGAGCAAAGTGTAATTGATATACAAAGGGTGAAGTGAGCAAAGTGTGATGGATACACAAAGACAAGCACAAAGTGTGATAGATGCACTAAGTGAAAATGTGTGTGATAGATACACAAAATGAATGAAGTGTGATTGATACACTAAAGCAAATGAAGTGTGTTAGATACACTGAGTGAAGCAAATAAAGTGTAATTGATACGCTAAGTGAATGGAGTGTGATTGATACACTAAGTGAATGAAGTGTGATTGATACACAAAGTGAATGATCTCAAACGGAACTTCTTTGAATGAACCGTACATACAATATCGTGCATGACTGAGAAAGAACTTGATAGATACAATGCATTACAATGCATGATGCTTACGGAAAGCAATAAATGGACAAAGTGGCGCTTTAGAAAGCACCTCATGAGGTGAGTGGCGGTGAACCGCTCTACTCTGATGGGGATCTCCCCTCGTGCTCTTCGAACACTTACCTTCAACTCGCAGTACAAAGGCTCTGAAATGCTGACAAGTAACAACATCTGCATGTAAGAGCTACGACTGCTTCTCGTCTTCCTGATCATATTCACAACTTTCCCTATTCTCCAACGGGTGACAGACTAGGTTGGTTCAGTATCCAGAATTGAGGTGCATACATGCTATCTCAACCTATGGGGCTTCCATACAGATTTCAAGCCGAGGGCGCGCCTCTGGGTATTTAAACCAGACTTTAGTCTCGGAAATCCCGAACCTTTGCGTTCTAGGCCACGGCCATTCGAACTCTAATTTCCACCGTCGCAGTTGGTCTCCTAGGAACTCATCGCAAACACGGCCAAGATGCCTGGCAGGGAATGGTACTCAAGGAGAGCACTCTGATCGCCATTCTGGCTTGAAGTAGACTTGATTTTGAGCTTGAGGTAGAGGCACACTCATACGTCGGAACATTGGCAAGACCTGAAGAGGTACACACGGGATGCAATCTCGGAACTTACTGAAGTTGGAACAAAACTTAGATGCCCGACATCTTCCTCTTTTGCTTTGCAGCCCGAAACTCATAGCTTCAGATAGGTCCTGGTTTTACTGTTCTCACATGACCTGGGTTGAGCCCTGCGGTTTTATGAAAGAACAAATTCTGTTTTGCACAAATGTGGAGAACGGCACGGCACTCGGAGCACAAAATGATTTTTATTTTTTTGAAAATGAGAAAAGGATTCTCAACCGGGTATTGAGCCTACAACTGACCACAGCCAAAACAACTCAACACAGAAAAACAAGGTAAACGACCTAAATACAACGAGACACGCTCGGGATGACTTAAAACAAGAATGAGACAAACGAAAAGACACGACACTCAGACGTGCACAGGGAGCCTGTTTCACCGGATGTGTTTCCCACCCTTTCTTATTTATGATTCTCACATCACTCGGCCCTCAAGCTCTATTTTTCTGTCAAAACCCTTTTGCTCACTTTTTCTCTCATCGCACGCCTCTCTATTGTTCAATCTCTCATTTTTCAATCCCTCCCCTGGGTGGTTGATAGATAAACAGCAAGTTGTGGGCTCGTGTCCTTAGCACTCAGCTAGATTCTCTTTCTTCCGCTCACAGCAGTGAGTTTCTCCCACAGAGGGGTTGCGCTGCAACAGGATGTGTAGCAAATCTGCAGCTGACATCGATTGATGATGCTTTGCTGGGGAGTTTGGACGTGATCAGATCTGTCCAGATGATGGAGTGGAATATCCTGATCCATTCCAGTTCGTGCTTCGCACTTGGCTTGATACTTCACTGCTTGGAGGATACGAGAGCTTTCAGTCCTTTGTCGTTAACTTCAGTTGTGCCCTTTTCTGGCAAGTAGAGTGCCCTTTCTAGCAAGTGCGTTGATAAAGGGAAAAGACAGAGAACCTAACTCAACTGTGCCCCTAGTTCATCATGTTGACCATGTTTTGTTTTTTGCTTTCTACTAAAACAATTTTGACCACATGAGAGTTAGATTAACATGCTTGTTCAATTTTTGTTTGAAATCATGCAAGTCAGGCTATGAGCACTGAAAATTTTCCTTTTTTGGGTCCAAGAAATGGTCCAGTTTTGGAAAAATGAAATAATTTTCGAGAAAATAGTCAACCTCAGTAAAAATTCTCAAAAACTATTTTTGCACACGGCCATTGCTCAACGAGCATGAAACCTACTCCTGAGATGCACAACCTCGGATCCAAGGGAAAATGCCCCGTGCTTGAAGAGAGCTGCATGGCAACGGAAAGTTGCCCCTTGTTTGAACGGCACTGCAGCGCATTGAATGGCAACGGAAAGTTGCCCCTTGTTTGAATGGCACTGCAGCGCATTGAATGGCAACGGAAAGTTGCCCCTTGTTTGGATGGCACCGCAGCACATTATGGTCAGTCCTCAGAGCGACGATTGCAACCGTACTCTCGGATACAGAGAAGGCAAGGATGGTCAAAACCATTACATGGACACAATTGAATTTGAATTGTTTTACGGCTGGACTTCAGAATGAAGTTGCCTACGTATCCCAAAGATGGGAATCAAGCCTTACGTAGTTCGGGGTTAAGGTACACTCGGGTATTTAACCTCTCCTTTTTATGCTCTAACTTTTGCCAAGGCGCCTGTTGCAGGTTTTCGACCTTGCGAGCTTTGTTTTTCTTTTCATTTCATTTTCATTTCTTCTCTTTTTCTTTTTTTTTCTTTTCTTTTTCATCTTTTCTTTTTTTTCTTTTCTTTGCATTTTTTCCTTTTCTCTTTTTTTGTTCTTTTTTGCATTTTTCTTTTTTGTTCTTTTTCTTCTTTTTCTTGCTCTAACTTTTGCCTGGGTCGCCCTTACGGGTTTTCGGCCCAGCGAGCCTCTCGAAGGGTAAAAGTGTAACAAGTCCATGCCAAATGGTTTTGAGATTGAAGCCCTCTATATCCAGGAGAGTGGCTGCTGTATTAACTTGCAGAAAGATCCACATTTGGCTCTTCGAGCACATCGGATATTTTTTGCCCCTAGTTCGAGGGGTGCTTCTGTTCTAGCTTTGCAAGCTTCTTCTGATGGGGTCTGACCTTCTTGACCTGACTTTGGTGCCTCTTGTTCAAGGGCTGCTTCCAATCTGGCCACACAGGCCTTACATTGTGGTCGACCGTTGAACATTCTGAATGCAAGTTCAAGGTTTGGAAGCAAAGGGGTTGAGTCTCGAGGCTGAGAGCGATCCTAAGCTGCACAATCTCAAGAGCGATTCCACACATGTCTTCGCAGGACCGCGCAAAACATTTTTCGAAAGTTTTTAAGAAAGCGACAAAACGCTCGCGCTGAAGACAGTGTAGGATCAATCTGGATCAAAGCCAGGGTCCTTCTCAGTACTCACACTAACAAGCATGATTTCATTCATTAAGGGCTTAGCACGCCTCTCTTTCTCTCAATTTGATCAAAGTTTTGCAAATCCCGAGGAATTCCTTCCTCTTTGTTTTCACTGCAGTGTTCAAAAAAGGTTTTGAAAAACTTAGGTCAATACAATGGCTTCAAGGCACAAGAGAGCAGGTGGAATGCGCTGCCATTTCATTCAAATCCCGGCACAACTAGCACACGGCAAAAACAAATGCTAGAGTATGGAAATCACTGCTGTTTCATTCAAAATCTGTTGGCATAACTGGCTCCCTGGCAGAAACAGACTCGAAACAAAACAAAAAGACAAACGCGAAACAAAATGGTGACGCCCGAGGTAACACCCCCGGAATCACCTGACTCTATACAACAGGACTGACTCGATACAACAAGACAGACCCAAACAAAAGAGACTGACTCAAAACAAAAAGACAGACTCAAAACAAAGTAACAAAAACTGACCCAATCCCAAGTTAGAAAGCACAAAACTGGTATTTGCATATGCTCAAACAGTGCGTGCCATTCCCACGTCTGGAGTTGATTGAGCGCCGCCCGCAGGTGGTTCATCCCCCATTCACATAACATTATCCCCCAAGTTCACTGACCCAGTGCCGATAGACTTTGCTGAGCTCGGTGGGAGGATGACCTCGTTGTCAAATAGATCCTGTACTTCATGGCGAAGACGGAAACAGTTGTTGGTAGCATGGCCAGTTTGCTGATGGTATGCGCAGTACTGGGTAGCATTATGTGTAGCCGGAAGAGGGTTCGGGAGAGACCGAGGCTCAAGGGGTTTGAGATGGCCTTGTCCAATAAGGATTTGGAAAGCTTTGGATAAAGGCATGTGGAGGGCATGGAAGACCCTCTGACCTCGGGGTTGGTACTTCTGGGTTTGTGGATTTTTGCTGGATGCACCAACAGAGAGATTGGCAGGTGCTGGCCTGGTTTGCTGATTTCTTCCTAGTGCAGGATTGTTTCTGATACAACGACCCTTCTCCCAGTTTTCCCTTTGATTTAGACTGCCCCCGACTTGAGTGGTGAAAATGCCGTCCACAGTTTTTGCAACAACTGTGAGCACTTGCTCTTTGTTCAGTCCCTCGGCTTTCAAAGCCTCAACAGCCAACAGAAGATGTTCATGGGGATCCATGTCCGCCCCTATCTTGTTCTTTCCACTTGCCTCCACTTGCCAAGGGATTGGCATTCCTCAAATGCAGCCCGCTCCAAGACTGGGGAGCCTTTTGTCGTGAAACTCTTAGCATGCTGTGGTCGATGATGGAGCCAATGCCCCAGAGGCTAGATCTGTCACAGTCCTTTGGAGATCTACGATCATTCTTTTTAGCTCAGAAGTAGTGGGCTCACGGGTTTGAGATGATTGGGGTTCAAGTGCATCATCGTGCTTAAGCCCATGCTTTCGGGATAAACATCTCGGGCTTGAGTATGGGTCGGGGTATATACTGGGGTTGTAGGTGGGTAGCAGTGTATGGCTGAGGTTGGATGTGGATGAGGTACTTGGTCCTTGGGGTTTTGAAATGGAGCTATTGTCCGGTTGTCAATGAGATTCTGGATCTCATGACGAAGGCGGTAGCAATCATTGGTGCCATGGCCGCGCTGCTGATGATATACACAGTATTTGCTGGGGTTATGTCTGGCAGGGAGTGGGTTTGGCAAAGGTTGAGGATTAAGGGGTTTGAGATGCCCTCTTTCCATCAGGACTTTGAATGCGCTGGTTAGGCTCATATGGAGGGGAGTGAAAGTTCTGCCCTGAACTCGGGCTGGGCTGGCTGGTTGTGAGGCAGATGTCCCAGATGGGCGCTGCGTTCCAAAACTGGTCTCAGCTTGCATGGCAGTTTCCTGATTCAACGCTGCTACCACGGCCACAAATTCTTCCGAACCCTGTGACATCACGGTCTGCTGAGTCCGAACAAAGGTGATGTGACTGGTGACTGACGGATCAGATGAACCGGTGAGCCCTGACTGGCCTTTCTTTGCCTTGCCTCAGCGAAAGAACACTGGTTGCCCTTGAATTGAATTTCTGACCTAACAAAGTCTATCAGCACTAGTCCAATGTACCTGGGGGATAGTGGAGCCTTCTGAAGCTATGGTTCCAGGACTACCTAGCAAGAGAGAAAACGGACAGCATCTCAGCCCAATTTCACCATAATCAAAATGAGCAAAGCTGAATGAGTGTGCCCTCTACTGAATTCTGCCCAAATCTCTGCCTCAAAACTGAATCTGATACCCGCAGATAACTGATTCCCAAATACTGACATGGTGCCAGCAGGCCTGATGCCCAAACTTATAGACTGATACATGCATTCCCTGTAGAGACGCACTCTAACAAGCACATAACAGATAAGTGAGAGCCAAAACACCCCTATGTTGGGGTAGGGTTTCCCTGTCCTATTTTGTCAGGAACTAGGGTTTCACTACGCACGCAGCGGCTTCAAACAACCTATAAACGGGTAAGCAACCTGTCCTAGTCTGGAATGGTCACTATGGATCCGAATATGCACTAGGTCGAATGGTCAAAAAGGGTGCCCCGGTAAAACCGGGGTTTGTGTTCCCATGCTGTCAGAGCCCAGAGCCGATCAGCCTTACGGACATGACTTGACAAGACAAGCCTCCGGCAAATCATTCGGGAATGGCATATGGCAAACACGGTGTCCTAGGCGCACCAATGCAAATGCAATGCAAAGAAACACACAAGTGTAGTCAAAAGCAGATATCATGAGTTCGAGTCAAGTTCTCTAAATCCCCAGCGGTCGCCAGAAACTGTAGACGTCCCCGAACGCCCCGGGAGGGTTAAGTCCCGTTCTGTTCATATTGGGGTCACTACAGTTCAAGGACTCAAATGTCACGGTTCTTAATCTTGAACCAAAGAGTCCAAATCCGGCAAATCGTTTTGAAAACAGATTTTTTGAAAGAAGTGCCAAACATGGACTGCTTTGCCAGATAACAGAGTCGCCACCTAAATATTTTTTAAAATGGGAAATTTAGGAAACCCTGACTCGGTGCCAAAGGCCACGTGTCCGTCATCACCAAAGTTGGCTCGGGAACTTGGGTACGATTGGGGAAGGTCACATCGTGAGCACCCCCGCTCGCCCGGTCAAAGACCGGCCTCTACTAACCATGATATCTGTTTTTGAAAACTTGTATGCTCTTATTCCGGTTATTAGCCTAGGTTACTATGTGATGCTCGCAGCAAACAAGTATAGACTGAGTCGCTGAATTGGAACAAAACATTTGAAAATGGTTTGATGGTGCTACCCGCAGGTAGGCTAAACGCGGATTTGCCACCCTCAGGTGGGCTTAGAAAACATGATTGATGAATTGTTCCAATTCAGATAACTCAACCTCCACCCACAGGCATTCAAGGCAGTTATATCATGTAAGCACTTAGCCTCATGGCAAGCATGCTATCATGGCAACACTCACACGCATGCAAGGATGCTAAAGCATAAAACTCACCGGGTACTCCAAGCCAAAACAAAAGCTGATTAGAAATCATGCATGATCCTAACTATACAGAAATGCCTAATGCAACACATGCAAATGCAACTATAGCAGGCTCGACTATTCTAAACATGGGATATGAAATGCTACAGCTAACATGTATTCAATTTGGAATTGAAATACAAATGCAGTTTGTATGGTCGCCGAGCCCGGTGCATGCAAAACAGATGAATGATGCAAACATGCTGTCATACTGTATGCTAATCGAAATATGCCCTATATCTAACCATCGTAAGCGGGTAAATAAAAGGGAAGAAGAGACGTGGGGTTGGAAGACATACATCACACACACACACTTATTACAGTTATGCCCTCGCGCAGAGGGTCCGAATAAAAATATACAGTCCGAAATAAAAGAATATTACAGATTTCTAAGTAATTAGCAATTAAACTAAGAAAGCTGTAAATCGGTTTGCAAGCCGGGGCTGCCTCGCTTCTGATGAATGATGTATGCTGACTGCCTTTGCGCGGAAATCCACTGGGATGCCCGATTCAGCCTCTGTTCGCAGTGTTTCTTGAAATGCGTGCCCGACTCTGAAAAGTTGCTGATCCTCTATTTTGCTGCAACGAGAGCAGGAAAAGGGCATAGCAATGTATTTCACAATATATGCATCCTATCCTCGTGCCACCAATCACGCATACCGATGCATGATGGCCGAGGAATCGGATTGCACAACTCACTATAGAATGAATGCATGAATGCTACAATGAAAACCTAACTCCATCATGGGTTATCCGGAGTGTCGGTGACTGGGGAATGAGACCCGTTCCGTCACTCGGAGTACGAAACGTGCCTCGTTTCCGTGCCCGGGCTAACTTCTCTATCCCGAACATGATGCAAATGCATGATATGCATGAAATGCAACTAATATACAGTTCTAGCATGCACAATGCTATGAGAATGAGGTGCCTCGAAATGCGCGCACGGGGCACGCATACCGAGAAAATGATGTGAAATGCAAATCGGATAAAACCGAAGTGCCTCGAAATGTGTGCCCACAGGCACGCACACCGAGGCGATGATGAAATGAGAATCGGATAAAACCGAAGTGCCTCGAAATGTGTGCCCACAGGCATGCACACCGAGGCGATGATGTGAAGTGAAAATCGGATAAAATCGAAGTGCCTCGAAATGTGTGCCCACAGCGCGCATACCGAGGCGATGATGAAAGGAATCGGATAAAACCGAAGTGCCTCGAAATGTGTGCCCACAGGCACGCACACCGAGGCGATGATAAATGAGAAATCGGATAAAACCGAAGTGCCTCGAAATGTGTGCCACAGGCCGCATACCGAGGCGATGATGAAATGAGAAATCGGATAAAACCGAAGTGCATCGAAATGTGCCCACAGGCACGCACCGAGGCGATGATGAAATGAGAAATCGGATAAAACCGAAGTGCCTCGAAATGTGTGCCCACAGGCACGCACCCGAGGCGATGATGTGAAGTGAAAATCGGATAAAACCGAAGTGCCTCGAAATGTGTGCCCACAGGCGCGCATACCGAGGCGATGATGAAATGAGAAATCGGATAAAACCGAAGTGCCTCGAAATGTGTGCCCACAGGCACGCACCCCGAGGCGATGATGAAATGAGATGGAAATGTAAATTGGGCTTATACTGACATGAATGGACCTCAGCCACACTCACGTCAGATGCCGTCGGATAAAACAGAGGTGCCTCGAAGCGCGTGCCCACGGGCACGTAAACCGAGGCATGGCCCGAAGGCATGAAATAGCACGGGAAATGACATGCAAGCATGCAAACCAAATTTCAGCACCTAAATGAAAGGGAAAACAGTCCCGAAATGATACGAAATGACAACCGATGCATGAATCATCCCGAAATGTGATTCTAAGTACCCGAAATGGCCTACGGCTATGCTAAACATGCAAAATTGATACATGACAGCAAAAAAGTAGCAAGGCAGCCCCAAATATGGCATTTTTTCAGTACAAAGCAAGGCTAAATAACAACCACAAGCATGGCAAAAATAGCTTGCAAAAACGGGGAAAAAGAGAGGAATTACAAAGCAAGTAGTATATACAATGCTCAACCAGAAAAATCAGTTCTAAAAAATTGAAGAGGGGCCAAAACATGCATATTACAGTAGATGAGATCCTCTAATTCAGTGTGTAGATATGCTCAAAATGGCATGCAAAAATGAGCCAATAAGGGGCTACAACATGAGGTACCATAGGCAAGCATCAAACAACTTTAAACCCTTAACAAAATGAAGAATAGACAATTCTAAGACACTTTCTAAGCCTGATGAAGACTCAAATCAGTGGCTAAGAAAGCCTAAACAAACATGCAATTTTACGGTAAATTGAAGGATTAAAACAAGTACAAAACCAGTCATCAAATGGCCTAAGACCCTTAAAAAGAATGAATAATGGACCAAAATAAGGCACTCTCTAAGCCTGATGAAGGCTGAAATCCGAAGCATGGTGAGCTTAAAAATGCATGCAAAATGGGAGTGGAACAAGAATTCAAAGCAAGTGATATGTAGAACTAAGAAAACCAGGTTGAGCCCTTCTTCAATGTTGAAGAGGGCTCAAATAAGCACAATCACAGTATGTTGCATGCTCCAATTCAGATCAAAAATAGGTCAAAACAATCATGCAATTTTACGGTAAAATGGAAGCATTTCAAAGGAAGTGCATGACAGAGAAGCCAAACATGGTTGAGCCCTTATTCAATGTTGAAGAGGGGCTCAAATAAGCCCACTCACAGTATATCATACTCGAAATCAGATCACTCAAAAGCTAAACAAAGCATGCAATTTATGGCATAAAGAGTGATATTGAAGCAAGTGTATGAAGGAGACACCAAACAGGGGTTGAGCCCTTCTACAAAGTTGTAGAGGGGCTCAAAATAAGCCCAAAACCAGTAGGGGTCAGAGCCCAAAAATGGAAGCAAATGGGGTAAAGAATTGACTCAAAAAAATGAAAGAAAAAGGGATTTAGGAACTTACCCTTGAAGATCCAACTATGGTGGCTTCTTGGCTTCAATTTGTTGACTCTTGGCCTCTGAAAATCACTTCCTTGCTACTGAAATGGAGTTGTTGATGGTAGAGCTTAGGGTTGGTGAAGGGTTGAGCTAGGGAGCTTGAAAGTTTTTTGAACTTTGGCTATGGAAAATGGAGGTTTTTGAAGGAGAGCTCTTAAGGTCAAATTTTGTAACCTCAACAAAGGAGGAGGCCAAGCCTTCAAATAGGGAAGAAAAGGTGTAAAAGGGGAGGGAATTGCATCCAAGTATTCCCTCCCAAAATATCCCCCGGATGCTGGGATATTTTGCCAAAAATATCCGGACAGCTGGAAAGGGCTGGAAAGCAGAAAGCTGGCCGGCCAGGGAACTTTCTGGGAGGTGGCCGGCCGGCCACCCCACCTGGTCGGCCAGCCACTCACCCTGGCCGGCCGGCCATGGTCCAAAAATGAAGATGAAAATTGCTGGCCGACCACCATGCAAAGGTGTCCTCCCAGATGTGTAGAACAAGGTTCCAAGGTCGGAATCTGGCAACTCTGAAGCAGGAGTCACAACATAGGACTTGAAGGAGGGGCTCAAAAATGAAACTTTGAATTGCTGGCCGACCACCAACTTTTAGGGTCCTCCCAGATGTGTAGAACAAGGTTCCAAGGTCGGAAATTGGCAACTCTGAAGCAAGAGTCACAACATAGAGCTTGAAGGAGGGGCTCAAAAATGAAACTCACCATTGCTGGCCGACCATCACTTCTTAGGGTCCTCCCATGTGCCCTCATCACAAATATGTAGCTTTGGTTGGAAGAAGATGGGCCTAGGGTGTTCAACATTAGCCCGGAAGTGAGCAAAACGGGCGCCGGAGGAGCGAAACTGGTTATCTGGGATAATTGCTGGCCTCCTACCCTCCAGTGATCTTCCTAATGCTGAAACAGATGTACCTGCCAAAATTGAACAAAACAAATGAGAAATGAACGCTCGGGGCCCAAACCGCGCAGTTCGGGGTCCCGAAAATGGGCTGTAGGCACCGGAAGTGGTGTTCAGCAGCGAAGTGGGTATCTGAGACCCCAGGGTTTCTCGGTATGACAAAACAGAGGTACCTGCCAAAAACCGGAGAAATCCGATGCGAAATGAATGCTCGGGGGCCAAACCGCGAGGTTCGGGGCCCGAAAACCGGCTATAAGCACCGAAAGTGGCATACGGCCACGAAGTGGGCATCGGGGGCCCCAGTGTTCCTCAAAATGATAAAACAGAGGTACTAGCCAAGAACCGGAGAAAACCGATGCAAAATGAATGCTCGGGGCCCAAATCACGCAGTTCGGGGTCCCGAAAACCGGCTGTAGGCACCGAAAGTGGCATACGGCCACGAAGTGGGCATCGGGGGCCCCAGTGTTCCTCAAAATGATAAAACAGAGGTACTAGCCAAGAACCGGAGAAATCGGAGATGGTTGGGCGGTCCCGAGCCGAGGCACACGGCCTGACGGCCCCGAAAACCGGGAACCGGGCTCCGAAATGGGCAAAATGGCCTACGGCCACGAAAAGTAGCTCACGGCCACCGAGAGATAGTCTACAGGACTACTCCCTTCCCGCAGGAAAGAAAACAGAGAAAACCGAGTCTGGTTCGCAAACCGAGACAAGGCACAGAAGAAGGTTCGGAAGTCCGGACGGGACGCACGGCCGCGACTCTAAGACTTCTGAACGAGCACAACATGCAACATCACCGAGCGCTCAATCGGTGACGTCTGAGTCTTAAGGTCGGTCAAAATGGGGTGTCTACAGTTGCCCCTCTTTGACAGAACTCGGAAGTCACAAGTGACGGGAGTGAATGTCAAAGCCCAGAGACGACCCATTTTTGACAAGGCCGAAGACTGAGACAATCATACAAGATGAACAGATAAATGTGTGCCCGCAGGCGTGCCCGCAGGCAGGGGGCAAAATGCAAAATGATATGCAGAAAGATTTTGATAATTGGACTTACACACACACGAGAAGCCGGTTTGAAGATTGGACTTATACGCTACGCGAAGCCGGTTTGAAAATTGGACTTACACGCTACGCGAAGCCGTTTGAAGATTGGACTTACACGCTACGCGAAGCCGGTTATCATTCATGATCATGCAAAGAGAGCTGTAATGAAGCAAGTATTCACGATAGATGCAACAGAGAGTACAATAGATGGAAAATGGTGACATACTCCCCACGCTGGACTCGTGAGTGGAGGAAGAACAAAGAAAATCAATCAGAAGCGCGTTCCACGCAACCTAAGATAAATTCCAAGCATGCTGAAATCGCGTGAGGAAGGGACACTCAAAACACGCTGAAAGTCGTGAGAGGAGGTCCGAAACAACCGCCCAGGTGCGTACACAACGCAACCCGAGATAAATTCCAAACACGCTGAAATCGCGTAAGGAAGGAGACACTCAAAACAACGCTGAAAGTCGTGAGAGGAGTCCGAAAACAACCGCCCAGGTGCGTACACAACGCAACCCGAGATAAATTCCAAACACGCTGAAATCGCATAAGGAAAGAAACACTCTAACCACGTTGAAATCGTGAGAAAGGAACGGGACACTCAAACCACGCTGAAATCGTGAGAAAGATCAAGACAACAACCGCCCAGGTGCGTACACAACGCAACCTGAGATAAATTCCAAGCACGCTGAAATCGCGTAAGGAAAGGGACACTCAAACCACGCTGAAATCGTGAGAGGAGGTCCAAAACAACCGCCCAGGTGCGTACACAACGCAACCCGAGATAAAGGTTTTAACCGGGGAGAATAACAATGGTGTAACCAACAGGCGTATCTCAACGTATTTCATACGGAGAGAGGGAAGGTTTTAACTGGGTAACAAGTGGTGTGAGTGTGTGTGATTGATACACAAAGTAGGCAAAGCGAGTGTGTGATAGATACACTATTTGAGCAAAGTGTAATTGATATACAAAGGGTGAAGTGAGCAAAGTGTGATGGATACACAAAACAAGCACAAAGTGTGATAGATGCACTAAGTGAAAATGTGTGTGATAGATACACAAAAGAATGAAGTGTGATTGATACACTAAAGCAAATGAAGTGTGTTAGATACACTGAGTGAAGCAAATAAAGTGTAATGATACGCTAAGTGAATGGAGTGTGATTGATACACTAAGTGAATGAAGTGTGATTGATACACAAAGTGAATGATCTCAAACGGAACTTCTTTGAATGAACCGTACATACAATATCGTGCATGACTGAGAAAGAAACTTGATAGATACAATGCATTACAATGCATGATGCTTACGGAAAGCAATAAATGGACAAAGTGGCGCTTTAGAAAGCACCTCATGAGGTGAGTGGCGGTGAACCGCTCTACTCTGATGGGGATCTCCCCTCGTGCTCTTCGAACACTTACCTTCAACTCGCAGTACAAAGGCTCTGAAATGCTGACAAGTAACAACATCTGCATGTAAGAGCTACGACTGCTTCTCGTCTTCCTGATCATATTCACAACTTTCCCTATTCTCCAACGGGGTGACAGACTAGGTTGGTTCAGTATCCAGAATTGAGGTGCATACATGCTATCTCAACCTATGGGGCTTCCATACAGATTTCAAGCCGAGGGCGCGCCTCTGGGTATTTAAACCAGACTTTAGTCTCGGAAATCCCGAACCTTTGCGTTCTAGGCCACGGCCATTCGAACTCTAATTTCCACCGTCGCAGTTGGTCTCCTAGGAACTCATCGCAAACACAGCCAAGATGCCTTTGGCAGGGAATGGTACTCAGGGAGAGCACTTCTGATCGCCATTCTGGCTTGAAGTAGACTTGATTTTGCGCTTGAGGTAGAGGCACACTCATACGTCGGAACATTGGCAAGACCTGAAGAGGTACACACGGGATGCAATCTCGGAACTTACTGAAGTTGGAACAAACTTAGATGCCCGACATCTTCCTCTTTTGCTTTGCAGCCCGAAACTCATAGCTTCAGATAGGTCCTGGTTTTACTGTTCTCACATGACCTGGGTTGAGCCCTGCGGTTTTATGAAAGAACAATTCTGTTTTGCACAAATGTGGAGAACGGCACGGCACTCGGAGCACAAAATGATTTTTATTTTTTTGAAAATGAGAAAAGGATTCTCAACCGGGTATTGAGCCTACAACTGACCACAGCCAAAACAACTCAACACAGAAAAACAAAAGGTAAACGACCTAAATACAACGAGACACGCTCGGGATGACTTAAAACAAGAATGAGACAAACGAAAAGACACGACACTCAGACGTGCACAGGGAGCCTGTTTCACCGGATGTGTTTCCCACCCTTTCTTATTTATGATTCTCACATCACTCGGCCCTCAAGCTCTATTTTTCTGTCAAACCTTTTGCTCACTTTTTCTCTCATCGCACGCCTCTCTATTGTTCAATCTCTCATTTTTCAATCCCTCCCTGGGTGGTTGATAGATAACAGCAAGTTGTGGGCTCGTGTCCTTAGCACTCAGCTAGATTCTCTTTTCTTCCGCTCACAGCAGTGAGTTTCTCCCACAGAGGGGTTGCGCTGCAACAGGATGTGTAGCAAATCTGCAGCTGACATCGATTGATGATGCTTTGCTGGGGAGTTTGGACGTGATCAGATCTGTCCAGATGATGGAGTGGAATATCCTGATCCATTCCAGTTCGTGCTTCGCACTTGGCTTGATACTTCACTGCTTGGAGGATACGAGAGCTTTCAGTCCTTTGTCGTTAACTTCAGTTGTGCCCTTTTCTGGCAAGTAGAGTGCCCTTTCTAGCAAGTGCGTTGATAAAGGGAAAAAGACAGAGAACCTAACTCAACTGTGCCCCTAGTTCATCATGTTGACCATGTTTTGTTTTTTGCTTTCTACTAAAACAATTTTGACCCACATGAGAGTTAGATTAACATGCTTGTTCAATTTTTGTTTGAAATCATGCAAGTCAGGCTATGAGCACTGAAAATTTTCCCTTTTTTGGGTCCAAGAAATGGTCCAGTTTTGGAAAAAATGAAATAATTTTCGAGAAAATAGTCAACCTCAGTAAAAATTCTCAAAAACTATTTTTGCACACGGCCATTTGCTCAACGAGCATGAAACCTACTCCTGAGATACACAACCTCGGATCCAAGGGAAAAGTGCCCCGTGCTTGAAGAGAGCTGCATGGCAACGGAAAGTTGCCCCTTGTTTGAACGGCACTGCAGCGTATTGAATGGCAACGGAAAGTTTCCCCTTGTTTGAATGGCACTGCAGCGCATTGAATGGCAACGGAAAGTTGCCCCTTGTTTGGATGGCACCGCAGCACATTATGGTCAGTCCTCAGAGCGACGATTGCAACCGTACTCTCGGATACAGAGAAGGCAAGGATGGTCAAAACCATTACATGGACACAATTGAATTGAATTTTTTACGGCTGGACGTCAGAATGAAGTTGCCTACGTATCCCAAAGATGGGAATCAAGCCTTACGTAGTTCGGGGTTAAGGTACACTCGGGTATTTAACCTCTCCTTTTTATGCTCTAACTTTTGCCAAGGCGCCTGTTGCAGGTTTTCGACCTTGCGAGCTTTGTTTTTTCTTTTCATTTCATTTCATTTCTTCTCTTTTTTCTTTTTTTTTTTTCTTTTCTTTTTCATCTTTTCTTTTTTTTTCTTTTCTTTGCATTTTTTCTTTTCTCTTTCTTTTTTGTTCTTTTTTGCATTTTTCTTTTTTTGTTCTTTTTTCTTCTTTTTCTTGCTCTAACTTTTGCCTGGGTCGCCCTTACGGGTTTTTCGGCCCAGCGAGCCTCTCGAAGGGTAAAGTGTAACAAGTCCATGCCAAATGGTTTTGAGATTGAAGCCCTCTATATCCAGGAGAGTGGCTGCTGTATTAACTTGCAGAAAGATCCACATTTGGCTCTTCGAGCACATCGGATATTTTTTGCCCCTAGTTCGAGGGGTGCTTCTGTTCTAGCTTTGCAAGCTTCTTCTGATGGGGTCTGACCTTCTTGACCTAACTTTGGTGCCTCTTGTTCAAGTGCTGCTTCCAATCTGGCCACACAGGCCTTACATTGTGGTCGACCGTTGAACATTCTGAATGCAAGTTCAAGGTTTGGAAGCAAAGGGGTTGAGTCTCGAGGCTGAGAGCGATTCCACACATGTCTTCGCAGGACCGCGCAAAACATTTTTCGAAAGTTTTTAAGAAAGCGACAACACGCTCGCGCTGAAGACAGTGTAGGATCAATCTGGATCAAAGCCAGGGTCCTTCTCAGTACTCACACTAACAAGCATGATTTCATTCATTAAGGGCTTAGCACGCCTCTCTTTCTCTCAATTTGATCAAAGTTTTGCAAATCCCGAGGAATTCCTTCCTCTTTGTTTTCACTGTAGTGTTCAAAAAAGGTTTTGAAAAACTTAGGTCAATACAATGGTTCAAGGCACAAGAGAGCAGGTGGAATGCGCTGCCATTTCATTCAAATCCCGGCACAACTAGCACACGGCAAAAACAAATGCTAGAGTATGGAAATCACTGCTGTTTCATTCAAAATCTGTTGGCATAACTGGCTCCCTGGCAGAAACAGACTCGAAACAAAAAAAAAGACAAACGCGAAACAAAATGGTGACGCCGAGGTAACACCCCCGGAATCACCTGACTCCTATACAACAGGACTGACTCGATACAACAAGACAGACCCAAAACAAAAGAGACTGACTCAAAACAAAAACAGACTCAAAACAAACAAAAACTGACCCAATCCCAAGTCAGAAAGCACAAAACTGGTATTTGCATATTGCTCAAACAGTGCGTGCCATTCCCACGTCTGGAGTATTGAGCGCCGCCCGCAGGTGGTTCATCCCCATCACATAACATTATCCCCCAAGTTCACTGACCCAGTGCCGATAGACTTTGCTGAGCTTGGGGAGGAGACCTCGTTGTCAAATAGATCCTGTACTTCATGGCGAAGACGGAAGCAGTTGTTGGTAGTATGGCCAGTTTGCTGATGGTATGCGCAGTACTGGGTAGCATCATGTGTAGCCGGAAGAGGGTTCGGGAGAGGCCGAGGCTCAAGGGGTTTGAGATGGCCTTGTCCAAAAGGATTTGGAAAGCTTTGGATAAAGGCATGTGGAGGCATGGAAGACCCTCTACCTCGGGTTGGTACTTCTGGGTTTGTGGATTTTTGCTGGATGCACCAACAGAGAGATTGGCAGGTGCTGGCCTGGTTTGCTGATTTCTTCCTAGTGCAGGATTGTTTCTAATACAACGACCCTTCTCCCAGTTTTCCCTTTGATTTAGACTGCCCCCGACTTGAGTGGCGAAAATGCCGTCCACAGTTTTTGCAACAACTATGAGCACTTGCTCTTTGTTCAGTCCCTCGGCTTTCAAAGCCTCAACTGCCAACAGAAGATGTTCATGGGGATCCATGTCCGCCCCTATCTTGTTCTTTCCACTTGCCTCCACTTTGCCAAGGGATTGGCATTCCTCAAATGCAGCCCGCTCCAAGACTGGGAGCCTTTTGACATGAACTCTTAGCATGCGATGTGGTCGATGATGGAGCCAATCCAAAGGCTAATCTGCCAGTCCTTTGAAGATCTACGATCATTCTAGCTCAGAAGTAGTGGGTTCACGGGTTTGAGATGATTGGGGTTCAAGTGCATTCATCGTGCTTAAGCCCATGCTTTCCGGGATAAACATCTCGGGCTTGAGTACATGGGTCGGGGAGTATATACTGGGGTTGTAGGTGGGTAGCAGTGTATGGCTGAGGTTGGGATGTGGATGAGGTACTTGGTCCTTGGGGTTTTGAAATGGAGCTATTGTCCGGTTGTCAATGAGATTCTGGATCTCATGACGAAGGCGGTAGCAATCATTGGTGCCATGGCCGCGCTGCTGATGATATACACAGTATTTGCTGGGGTTATGTCTGGCAGGGAGTGGGTTTGGCAAAGGTTGAGGATTAAGGGGTTTGAGATGCCCTCTTTCCATCAGGACTTTGAATGCGCTGGTTAGGCTCATATGGAGGGGAGTGAAAGTTCTGCCCTGAACTCGGGCTGGGCTGGCTGGTTGTGAGGCAGATGTCCCAGATGGGCGCTGCGTTCCAAAACTGGTCTCAGCTTGCATGGCAGTTTCCTGATTCAACGCTGCTACCACGGGCCACAAATTCTTCCGAACCCTGTGACATCACGGTCTGCTGAGTCCGAACAAAGGTGATGTGACTGGTGACTGACGGATCAGATGAACCGGTGAGCCCTGACTGGCCTTTCTTTGCCTTGCCTCAGCGAAAGAACACTGGTTGCCCTTGAATTGAATTTCGTCTATCAGCACTAGTCCAATGTACCTGGGGGATAGTGGAGCCTTCTGAAGCTATGGTTCCAGGACTACCTAGCAAAAGAGAAAACGGACAGCATCTCAGCCCAATTTCACCATAACAAAATGAGCAAAGCTGAATGAGTGTGCCCTCTACTGAATTCTGCCCAAATCTCTGCCTCAAAACTGAATCTGATACCGCAGATAACTGATTCCCAAATACTGACATGGTGCCAGCAGGCCTGATGCCCAAACTTATGACTGATACATGCATTCCCTGTAGAGACGCACTCTAACAAGCACATAACAGATAAGTGAGAGCCAAAACACCCCTATGTTGGGGTAGGGTTTCCCTGTCCTATTTTGTCAGGAACTAGGGTTTCACTACGCACGCAGCGGCTTCAAACAACCTATAAACGGGTAAGCAACCTGTCCTAGTTTGGAATGGTCACTATGGATCCGAATATGCACTAGGTCGAATGGTCAAAAAGGGTGCCCCGGTAAAACCGGGGTTTGTGTTCCCATGCTGTCAGAGCCCAGAGCCGATCAGCCTTACGGACATGACTTGACAAGACAAGCCTCCGGCAAATCGTTCGGGAATGGCATATGGCAAACACGGTGTCCTAGGCGCACCAATGCAAATGCAATGCAAAGAAACACACAAGTGTAGTCAAAAGCAGATATCATGAGTTCGAGTCAAGTTCTCTAAATCCCCAGCAGAGTCGCCAGAAACTGTAGACGTCCCCGAACGCCCCGGGAGGGTTAAGTCCCGTTCTGTTCATATTGGGGTCACTACAGTTCAAGGACTCAAATGTCACGGTTCTTAATCTTGAACCAAAGAGTCCAAATCCGGCAAATCGTTTTGAAAACAGATTTTTTGAAAGAAGTGCCAAACATGGACTGCTTTGCCAGATAACAGAGTCGCCACCTAAATATTTTTTAAAATGGGAAATTTAGGAAACCCTGACTCGGTGCCAAAGGCCACGTGTCCGTCATCACCAAAGTTGGCTCGGGAACTTGGGTACGATTGGGGAAGGTCACATCGTGAGCACCCCCTCTCGCCCGGTCAAAGACCGGCCTCTACTAACCATGATATCTGTTTTTGAAAACCTTGTATGCTCTTATTCCGGTTATTAGCCTAGGTTACTATGTGATGCTCGCAGCAAACAAGTATAGACTGAGTCGCTGAATTGGAACAAAACATTTGAAAATGGTTTGATGGTGCTACCCGCAGGTAGGCTAAAAACGCGGATTTGCCACCCTCAGGTGGGCTTAGAAAACATGATTGATGAATTGTTCCAATTCAGATAACTCAACCTCCACCCACAGGCATTCAAGGCAGTTATATCATGTAAGCACTTAGCCTCATGGCAAGCATGCTATTCATGGCAACACTCACACGCATGCAAGGATGCTAAAGCATAAAACTCACCGGGTACTCCAAGCCAAAACAAAAGCTGATTAGAAATCATGCATGATCCTAATATACAGAATGCCTAATGCAACACATGCAATAATGCAACTATAGCAGGCTCGGCTATTCTAAACATGGCATATGAAATGCTACAGCTAACATGTATTCAATTTGGAATTGAAATACAAATGCAGTTTGTATGATGCGCCGAGCCCGGTGCATGCAAAACAGATGAATGATGCAAACATGCTGTCATACTGTATGCTAATCGAAATATGCCCTATATCTAACCATCGTAAGCGGGTAAATAAAAGGGAAGAAAGACGTGGGGTTGGAAGACATACATCACACACCACACTTATTACAGTTATGCCCTCGCGCAGAGGGTCCGAATAAATAATAACAGTCCGAAATAAAAGAATATTACAGATTTCTAAGTAATTACAATTAAACTAAGAAAGCTGTAAATCGGTTTGCAAGCCGGGGGCTGCCTCGCTTCTGATGAATGATGTATGCTGGACTGCCTTTGCGCGGAAATCCACTGGGATGCCCGATTCAGCCTCTGTTCGCAGTGTTTCTTGAAATGCGTGCCCGACTCTGAAAAGTTGCTGATCCTCTATTTTGCTGCAACAGAGAGCAGGAAAAGGGCATAGCAATGTATTTCACAAATATATGCATGCCTCGATCCTCGTGCCACCAATCACGCATACCGATCGATGGGCCGAGGAATCGGATTGCACAACTCACTATAGAATGAATGCATGAATGCTACAATGAAAACCTAACTCCATCATGGGTTATCCGGAGTGTCGGTGACTGGGGAATTGAGACCCGTTCCGTCACTCGGAGTACGAAACGTGCCTCGTTTCCCGTGCCCGGGCTAACTCCTATCCCGAACATGATGCAATATGCATGATATGCATGAAATGCAACTAATATACAGTTCTAGCATGCACAATGCTATGAGAATGAGGTGCCTCGAAATGCGCGCACACGGGCACGCATACCGAGAAAATGATGTGAAATGCAAATCGGATAAAACCGAAGTGCCTCGAAATGTGTGCCCACAGGCACGCACACCGAGGCGATGATGAAATGAGAATCGGATAAAACCGAAGTGCCTCGAAATGTGTGCCCACAGGCACGCACACCGAGGCGATGATGTGAAGTGAAAATCGGATAAAATCGAAGTGCCTCGAAATGTGTGCCCACAGGCGCGCATACCGAGGCGATGATGAAATGAGAATCGGATAAAACCGAAGTGCCTCGAAATGTGTGCCCACAGGCACGCACACCGAGGCGATGATGAAATGAGAAATCGGATAAAACCGAAGTGCCTCGAAATGTGTGCCCACAGGCGCGCATACCGAGGCGATGATGAAATGAGAAATCGGATAAAACCGAAGTGCCTCGAAATGTGTGCCCACAGGCACGCACCCCGAGGCGATGATGAAATGAGAAATCGGATAAAACCGAAGTGCCTCGAAATGTGTGCCCACAGGCACGCACCCGAGGCGATGATGTGAAGTGAAAATCGGATAAAACCGAAGTGCCTCGAAATGTGTGCCCACAGGCGCGCATACCGAGGCGATGATGAAATGAGAAATCGGATAAAACCGAAGTGCCTCGAAATGTGTGCCCACAGGCACGCACCCGAGGCGATGATGAAATGAGATGGAAATGTAAATTGGGCTTATACTGACATGAATGGACCTCAGCCACACTCACGTCAGATGCCGTCGGATAAAACAGAGGCCTCGAAGCGCGTGCCCACGGGCACGCAAACCGAGGCATGGCCCGAAGGCATGAAATAGCACGGGAAATGATGCAAGCATGCAAACCAAATTTCAGCACCTAAATGAAAGGGAAAACAGTCCCGAAATGATACGAAATGACAACCGATGCAGAAATCATCCCGAAATGTGATTCTAAGTACCCGAAATGGCCTACGGCTATGCTAAACATGCAAAATTGATACATGACAGCAAAAAAGTAGCAAGGCAGCCCCAAATATGGCATTTTTCAGTACAAAGCAAGGCTAAATCAACCACAAGCATGGCAAAAATAGCTTGCAAAAACGGGGAAAAAGAGAGGAATTACAAAGCAAGTAGTATATACAATGCTCAACCAGAAAAATCAGTTCTAAAAATTGAAGAGGGGCCAAAAACATGCATTTTACAGTAGATGAGATCCTCTAATTCAGTGTGTAGATATGCTCAAAATGGCATGCAAAAATGAGCCAATAAGGGGCTACAACATGAGGTACCATAGGCAAGCATCAAACAACTTTAACCCTTAACAAAATGAAGAATAGACAATTCTAAGACACTTTCTAAGCCTGATGAAGACTCAAATCAGTGGCTAAGCCTAAACAAACATGCAATTTTACGGTAAATTGAAGGATTACAAAACAAGTACCAAAACCAGTCATCAAATGGCCTAAGACCCTTAAAAAGAATGAATAATGGACCAAAATAAGGCACTCTCTAAGCCTGATGAAGGCTGAAATCCGAAGCATGGTGAGCTTAAAAATGCATGCAAAATGGGAGTGGAACAAGAATTCAAAGCAAGTGATATGTAGAAAGAAAACCAGGTTGAGCCCTTCTTCAATGTTGAAGAGGGGCTCAAAATAAGCACAATCACAGTATGTTGCATGCTCCAATCAGATCACAAATAGGTCAAAACAATCATGCAATTTTACGGTAAAATGGAAGCATTTCAAAGGAAGTGCATGACAGAGAAGCCAAACATGGTTGAGCCCTTTTCAATGTTGAAGAGGGGCTCAAAATAAGCCCACTCACAGTATATATCATACTCGAAATCAGATCACTCAAAGCTAAACAAAGCATGCAATTTAATGGCATAAAGAGTGATATTGAAGCAAGTGTATGAAGGAGACACCAAACAGGGTTGAGCCCTTCTACAAAGTTGTAGAGGGGCTCAAAATAAGCCCAAAACCAGTAGGGTCAGAGCCCAAAAATGGACAAAGGGTAAAGAATTGACTCAAAAAAATGCAAGAAAAAGGGATTTAGGAACTTACCCTTGAAGATCAACTCTGGTGCTCTTGGCTTCAATTTGTTGACTCTTGCCTCTGAAAATCACTTCCTTGCTACTGAAATGGAGTTGTTGATGGTAGAGCTTAGGGTTGATGAAGGGTTGAGCTAGGGAGCTTGAAAGTTTTTTGAACTTTGGCTATGGAAATGGAGGTTTTTGAAGGAGAGCTCTTAAGGTCAAATTTTGTAACCTCAACAAAGGAGGAGGCCAAGCCTTCAAATAGGGAAGAAAAGGTGTAAAAGGGGAGGGAATTGCATCCAAGCATTCCCTCCCAAAATATCCCCCGGATGGGGATATTTTGCAAAAATATCCGGACAGCTGGAAAGGGCTGGAAAGCAGAAAGCTGGCCGGCCAGGGAACTTTCTGGGAGGTGGCCGGCCGGCCACCCCACCTGGTCGGCCAGCCACTCACCCTGGCCGGCCGGCCATGGTCCAAAAATGAAGATGAAAATTGCTGGCCGACCACCATGCAAAGGTGTCCTCCCAGATGTGTAGAACAAGGCCAAGGTCGGAATCTGGCAACTCTGAAGCAGGAGTCACAACATAGGACTTGAAGGAGGGCTCAAAAATGAAACTTTGAATTGCTGGCCGACCACCAACTTTTAGGGTCCTCCCAGATGTGTAGAACAAGGTTCCAAGGTCGGAAATTGGCAACTCTGAAGCAGGAGTCACAACATAGAGCTGAAGGAGGGCTCAAAAATGAAACTCACCATTGCTGGCCGACCATCACTTTTAGGGTCCTCCCATGTGCCCTCATCACAAATATGTAGCTTTGGTTGGAAGAAGATGGGCCTAGGGTGTTCAACATTAGCCCGGAAGTGAGCAAAACGGGCGCCGGAGGAGCGAAACTGGTTATCTGGGATAATTGCTGGCCTCCTACCCTCCAGTGATCTTCCTAATGCTGAAACAGAGGTACCTGCCAAAATTGAACAAAAAAATGAGAAATGAACGCTCGGGGCCCAAACCGCGCAGTTCGGGGTCCCGAAAATGGGCTGTAGGCACCGGAAGTGGTGTTCAGCAGCGAAGTGGGTATCTGAGACCCCAGGGTTTTCGGTATGACAAAACAGAGGTACCTGCCAAAAACCGGAGAAATCCGATGCGAAATGAATGCTCGGGGGCCAAACCGCGAGGTTCGGGGCCCGAAAACCGGCTATAAGCACCGAAAGTGGCATACGGCCACGAAGTGGGCATCGGGGCCCCAGTGTTCCTCAAAATGATAAAATAGAGGTACTAGCCAAGAACCGGAGAAAACCGATGCAAAATGAATGCTCGGGGCCCAAATCACGCAGTTCGGGGTCCCGAAAACCGGCTGTAGGCACCGAAAGTGGCATACGGCCACGAAGTGGGCATCGGGGGCCCAGTGTTCCTCAAAATGATAAAACAGAGGTACTAGCCAAGAACCGGAGAAATCGGAGATGGTTGGGCGGTCCCGAGCCGAGGCACACGGCCTGACGGCCCCGAAAACCGGGAACCGGGCTCCGAAATGGGCAAAATGGCCTACGGCCACGAAAAGTAGCTCACGGCCACCGAGAGATAGTCTACAGGACTACTCCCTTCCCGCAGGAAAGAAAACAGAGAAAACCGAGTCTGGTTCGCAAACCGAGACAAGGCACAGAGAAGGTTCGGAAGTCCGGAGGCGGGGCGCACGGCCGCGATTCTAAGACTTCTGAACGAGCACAACATGCAACATCACCGAGCGCTCAATCGGTGACGTCTGAGTCTTAAGGTCGGTCAAAAATGGGGTGTCTACACACACTGAAATGGTGGTCCAAAAGCCTAGGCAAGATGGCATACGCATGGGCTCTTTTTTAAGGCATAAAGCATGAACCCTTCAAAGCATTGAAGGAGTGAAAGATGTGAGTGCATGGCAATGAAACATGCTTTGAAATCACATATGAAATGATGCCAAATCATGAAAATAGTCCAAGCAATGCATGCTAATGGACTCAATACACAAAGCTAATGAGCTAGATTGAACCATGGCTACACAAAGCAATGCATGCATGACCAAAATAACATAAATCAGACCTAGAGCATGCTAAAACATGACCAAAAGCTTCTCAGAGTCAAGCCAAAATCATGCTAGAATGATAGTCAAAAGCATGATGCATGTTAGGCTAATGTGCAAATTTACACTACAAGTGTATGGGGCATGCAAGCAACAACCAAACCAGCTTAAAATAGAGTTAGAGAAGGCCCAAAAAGTCACAAAAACATGCTTGAAAAGAGCTAACATAAGCCACAAAAAGACGCTACTTTATAGAGCTAACAAGGCATGGCATGGAGGGACAAAGAGGGGAGGCTATCCCCTCCCATTTGGGACCTCAAAACAAGCTTTTTACCATTGAAAATCCTCTGGATTCATTGGTTCTAAGGCCACGAAAAGTTGTTTTGAAAGGCCTTAGAAGATTGCTCAAAAGCTATACAAGTCAAGGAGCAAAAGGGAGGAAACACCTCCTAGCCAAACAAGGCACAAACCAACACTTTGAGGACTGAAAAACAGAGTTTCTTCAGTTCAAAACCAAGCCAAAAATAGTTTAAAAGGGTGGCAAAACAAGCATGCAAGAATGGCCAAGTAGTGTACAAAATGAGCTTAAAAGGGAAATGCTTACCCTAGAAGCACAATTGCAAAACAACCACTTTTCTGAGCCAAACAACCTTCAATCAGCCAAAAATGGGTTCCAAGGACCTCAAGCCAATGGTGATCAACTTTGATGAAGGAAGTGTATGCAAACTAGAAGTATTTCTCTACTTCTATGCACTTCTATGCACAAAAGGAGCAAGAGAGAGAGGCTCTAGAGAGAGAGGCAGAGATCTTGCTCTGGAAGTTTTGTAGAGAGAGAGGGATTTTAGTGAGAGAAGCTCTCAAGCTTGTCCAAGAATTTCAACCCATTGAAAATGAGATATAAGGCTTCATTATATAGCAAAATATTAATTTTGGTCGAAAATATTTGATTTGGGACAGGTGGCACAAGCTGGAAACAACTGGAGGAGAAATATCTACCAATTCTGGGCTTTCTGGACATTTTTGGCCGATCGGCCAATATTTGTGGCCGATAAGGTTCACTTTTGGCCGACCTATGGCCGATGAGGTCCAATTGTGGCCGATGCAGTTCCATAGAGGCCGATGGAAAAAATCAATGCTGGTCCCTGACTTGAAGCAAGCCTAATTCCTTCATCTGGACTCCTTTTTAGGTCATTCTTGTACCTAAACTGAAGCCTCAGAAGTCTTCTTTCCAAATTTGGCAGCCTCACCTCAACATTCCATGTGTGCTAAGAGATATCCCTCTTTTAGTGAAGGTTGCTCAGTTTCGGTCCAATCGGAATGATGCCCAACTTCAACCAATCATATCTCCCCCATCCGGACACGGCTTTAGGAGATTCTTATGTGAAAAATGAAGCCCCAGACGTAAGCTTTCCAACAGTGGTGGCCTCATAGCTGAAATCCAAGTATTCAAAAGGATAAGCCTGATTTAGCGAGGGCTACTCGACTCTCTCTTAGCGATTCATACCCAATTTCTTCTTCAACTTGGTTTCTTCCCTCTTCTCCTTTTTAGAGTACGTTTGGTAATTCCTTAGCCCAGAGTCCCTTAGCGGCTTCCAACTTAGTTTTGATGATCTTCAGAAGAGAACGGTTATTAACCTCAACTTGCCCATTGGCTTGGGGATGACCTGGAGAAGAGAAACATGGCTGGATTTGGAGTTCTGCGCAAAATTTCCTAAACTTGGTATTGTCGAATTGCTTGCCGTTGTCAGAGACAATGGCTTGAGGAATGCCAAATTGGCATATGATCGACTGCCAGATGAATCTGGTTGTGTTCTACTCGGTAATTGAGGCGAGGGGTTCCGCCTTCACCCATTTAGTGAAGTAATCAATGGCGACGATTGCAAACTTGGTTTGGCCTCGACCAGGGGGCAATGGGCCAACGAGGTCGATCCCCCATTTGGCAAATGGGTAGGGGCTGCAAAATGTGATCAGTTTTGTAGGAGGAGCGTGAGGGAGGTTAGCAAAGCGTTGGCACTTATCACACTTACGCACGAATTCAGTGGCATCTTGGTTGAGAGTAGGCCAGAAGTAACCGGTGTGAAGTATTTTATGGGCTAGTGACCTGGCACTCGAATGATTACCACATACACCTTCGTGGACTTCCCTCATCACGTAGGTTGCTTGAGCAGCATTGAGGCATCTCAGGTATAGGCGCGAAAAGCCACGTTTGTACAAGAGGCCGCTGATAAGAATGTAGTTGGACGACCGGGCCCTGACTTTGGCGGCCTGCTGTTTGTCGTCTGGGAATTCCCTATTTGTTAAAAATAGAAGGATGTCTGCCGCCCATGGAATAGGTTCATTTTGGAGGAAGTGGACTTGCTGCTGGTTTGAGGAAATGGCAGGATGAGCCAGGTATTCAAGGCGGACGCCATGACTGAGGTTTGACTGGTCGGCAGACGCTAATTGAGCCATTTTATCTTCCTTGGAGTTTTCCATCCGAGGGATGTGCTTGATGTGGAAAGTGTTGAAGAGGCGAATAAGGGGGAGTGCGATATCTTTGTAAGCCCGCATTGTGTCTTCCTTGGCCTCGAATTCCCCCGTAATTTGTCCGACGATGAGCTAGGAATTGCTGAACACCTGGATATGGCTAGGCGGAGACCTGCTATCAATGCCTCATATTCAGCCTCATTATTGCTTGCGTCGAACAAGAAACGAAGAGCACACTTGAAATAACCACCCTCGGGGGCGGTGAGGATGAGACCAGCCCCACTGCCTTCTTTACAGGATGATCCATCGACATTGACAGTCCAAAAGTGGGGGTCTTCGACCTCAGTGTTGAATTGTGTGGGCAATGGGGCTGTGGTTGGAGTGGGATTAGTGAATTCCAGGATAAAATCGACGACAGCCTACCCTTTGATTGCTGTCCGAGGTCGGTAAGAGATGTCAAATTGGCTGAGCTCGACTGGCCATTGCATAAGTCGGCCGGACAACTCTGGTTGTTGCATTATCTTCTTCAAAGGTTGGTCAGTGAGGTCGACAATGGGGTGGGCCTGGAAGTAAGGTCGGATTTGTCTTGAGGCTATGACCAAGACCAGGGCCATTTTTTTAAGCAGTGGGTAGTTCTGTTCTGCTCCCCTGAGAGCCCGACTAATGTAGTAGACCAGTCGCTGGACCAAACCGTCCTCCTTGATGAGGGCTGCACTGATTGCGGTGTTCGATACGACTAAGTAGAGAAAAAGGGGCTCACCCGTGATCGCCTGAGAAAGTAGGGGGGGTTGGCCATGCACTACTTCAATTACTGAAAGGCTTCTTCGGATTTTGCTGTCCACTCAAAAGCCTGCCGAAGGACTTTGAAAAAGGGGAGGCACTTGTTTGTTGCGCGGGAAATAAAACGGTTGAGAGCAGCGACTCTGCCCGTAAGCCTTTGAACCTCTCTAACTGTTCTGGGTGACTGCATTTCTATCAGAGCCTTGATCTTTTCAGGGTTAGCCTCGATACCCTGTTGACTGACCATGAAACCTAAGAATTTCCCAGATCTGACACCGAAGGCGTATTTCTCTAGATTCAGCTTCATTTGATACTTACGTAGAGTGTCGAAGGTCTTCCGCAGGTCTGCCAGATGATCAAAGGAGAGTTTGCTCTTGACAAGCATATCGGCGACGTACACTTCCATGTTCCGACCTATCTGGTGATGAAAAACAGCATTGACTAACCATTTGTAGGTTGCTCCGGCGTTTTTCAGCCCGAATGGCATGACACGATAGTGGTAAGTCCCCCGGTCAGTTATGAAGGAGGTGTGTTCCTGGTCCGATGGGTGCATCAGAATTTGATTGTAGCCAGAGAAAGCGTCCATGAAGTTGAGCATTTGATGTCCGGCCGTGGCATCGACAAGTAGATCTATGCGGGGAAGGGGATAACTATTTTTGGGGCAAGCTCGGTTGAGGTCGGAGTAGTCGACACAGAGTCGCCATTTATTGTTGTTTTTACGGACCAAGACCACATTTGACAGCCATCTAGGGTAGTCTACATTTTTGATAAACTATGCCTCAAGGAGCTTATCTACTTCAAAAGCAATAAGAGTATTGCGTTCTAGGTGAAAGATGCGCTGCTTCTGGCGGAAGGGTCGGAAATGGGGCTCAATGCTGAGACGATGAGTGATGAAGGAGGGATCAATACCCGGCATGTCAGAGTGGGTCCAGGCAAACACGTCATTGTGCTTAATTAGGAGGGCTGTAAGGTTGGCCTTGGCTTGGGAGGATAGTTGGCTGCCAATCTTGGCAATTTTTGTTGCGTTGGTAGGGTCGATAAGGACCTCGACAAGCTCTTCCACTGGTTCCCCTCTGACCAGCTCGCTTCGTCTCTAACGTCAAGTCCTTCAATGATCATAGCCTCTTTCAGCTTGACTTCTTTAAGTGAAGTGACGTAACATTCTCTGGCCACGGTCGTTCTCCCCTCACAGTGTCGACCCCAAGGTCAGTAGGGAATTTTATGGCTAGGTGGAAAGTGGATGTGACAGCTTGAAAAGCATTTAGGGCGGTGCGGCCGAGGATAATGTTGTAAGCAGAGGGACAGTCGACGATGAGGAAAGTGAGCAACTTTGTGGTCTGCCGCGGGTATTCTCCAATGGTGATGGGAGATCGATGGAGCCTATGGAGGTCACCCGGTCTCCGGTGAAGCCAACCAGTGGGGTTTGGAGAGGGGACAAACTTTCTTCTCCAACCTTGAGCTGGCGATAGGCGTTTAGGAAGATGATGTTTGAAGAGCTACTGTTGTCGACGAGAACCCATCTAACTTTGTAATTAGAGAGGAGGGCAGAGATGACAAAGGGGTCGTCATGGAGGTAACGGAAGCCTGTGCAGTCGGCCTCTGTAAAGGTGATGCGCTCTATCCACTGCTTGGGGTGTTTGAAAGGGCGGTCCAATGTGGCGACTTCTTTATCTGAGCCCTGCTTATTTTTCTGAGTTCTGCCCGTTGAGCCGAACGTGATGGTCCTCCACAAGCAAGCCCGCCAACAATAACTCCGATTTCTCCAACCGGGGAGGCAGGGTTGCCCTGTGCCCGGGGTTGCTATGGGGGTCTATCATGACCTTGGTTAGGTTGTGTGAGTTATCGAGGAGGGGTGCGCCGGTGGTTACTTCTGGTAGGTTCAGTCCTTTGCCTTTGCTGAGGGCGGGCTGCCGTGAAACGACTGAGATGCCCCTGACGTATCAAGCCCTCGACCTGGTCTTTGAGGTTAACACACTCCTCGGTATTATGGCCGTGGTCCTGATGAAAGCGGCAATATTTGGACTGGTCTCGCCAGTTGGAAGGAGACCGCGACGGTTGAGGCCATTTCAGGGGATAATCTCGTTGGATCTGGTTTAGGAGTTGTTCCATGAGGGAATTGAGGGGTGTGTATCGTTCGAATCGGCCGGGCGGTCGGGTAGGCGCCGACCGGTCGGTTTGGGCAGGTCGGTCGGTATACTGAGTTGTTTGGTGAGTGTACTAGGTGTTTCTGGTTTCAGAGTCCTTTCTCTTCTCTCTGGGGGTCAGGTTTTTGGCTGTAGGATCTTGTCGGGCGGCTAGGAAATCTTCGGCGTTCATGTATTTTTGGGCTTTGGAAAGTAGGGTTGCCATGGAGGTCGGGGGGTTTTTGGAGAGAGAAAAAAGGAAATCAGATGATCGTAGACTGGCCATGAAAGCCGTGAGAATGACCTTGTCGTCGTTCTCCGCTACCTGTAGGGCTTCGGTGTTGAAGCGAGTGACGAAGCTACGCAGCGACTCCCCCTCAGGTCTGACGATGTTGAGGAGTTGGGTTGTCGGACGCCGCTAGCGCTGGGCACCAATGAAATGGCTGAGAAAGGAGTCACTTAGGTGCTGGAAAGTAGAGACAGAGTTTGTTGGTAGTTGACTAAACCAGAGTCGAGCCGACCCCTTAAGTGTTACGGGGAAAGCCCGACACATGATCTCGTCAGGGAATGCATGGAGGACCATGGGGGTCCTGTAAGTTTCCAAATGGTCGACCGGGGCCGTTGTGCCATCGAAAGAGTCAAGCGAGGGCATTTTGAACTTAGGAGATAAGGGTTTTTCCCTGATGGAGGCAACGAATGGTGAGTTGGCTGTGGTAGATGGTTTATTCTGTATGTTCTGCATGACTCCTTGAAGCTGGAGTTTCATGGCTCAGAGTTCTGCATCCCAGAGAGGAACGTTGTCACCACTGGAATGCAGCGGAGGCTGGACACTATTGGCCTCTCCCTCGGGGGTGAATGCCTGGACCGATGGATGTAGGGCCTGAGGTGGCAGGTTCATATCTGGGGATTGGGTCGCAAGCCTTCCAAGTTGGATGGGTGGGACCGTTGGATAGGATGGCTCGGAGCTCGTTCTTGGTTGGGTGGGATATCTTGAGGTGGAGGAGGAAGGATGGGAAGGTTTCTTTGAAGCAAAGCATTGATCAGGGCTTGGTTTTGCTCGGCTAAGCGGTTGATGCTGTTGGTGAGTTCTGTGAAATACTGTGGTGGGTTGTTTGGGTTAGGAGGGTCGGCTTGGTAGTCGGCAACATTGTGGTGAGAAGCCATGGATCTAGTTGTGACCATTCACCTTGGTGGGTGGCAGGTAGGGGTTATCGGGAAGGGGTCTCTGGCGACAATGAGCACAACTGGCACACAGAGCGAAAAGGTTCCCACAAACGGCGCCAACTGATGATACTACGTGTCCCAGACGGAACGAGTCGGTTCGATCCACGCTTCCCAAATTGGTGCCCGAGGCGTCCAGCCCACTGAGAGACCTGCACCAGAGTTCAACGGGGAACGGGGAGTCCCCCAGCGAACCCTCCGACGAGCAAATTAGAAAGAGAGAGATGGAATGTAGAGATAGATTGGTGATAGAGAAGCCTGACCTTTTGCTTTGTCTTCGAAACCCGTTTATATCCTCTACTAATCATTTCTTTGTCCCTTCCGACTTGTCACGTTGGCCGAAAGTCTATGTTCTAGCTTGCCTTGTTCATGGTGAGGCCGTTCTGTTCCGACGGGGAGGGGTTATCGCAATAAATGCTGCAGGGAACCTCATTAATGGCTAATGTGTGGTGCAATAACTTTGCAAGATTTTTGTCTACCGATGTGGCTGGTTCTACTCTTGACAGCTGTCTAGATGTCATTGGTTCTTAATGTCACGTTGAGCGCCAGCACTGTTGGGCTTTGGTGTTTGAATTATGTATTGGGCTCCAAGTGATGGGCCAAACGCTCCTATAGGCCACCTATGTCAAATTGGAATCCTTATTTTGAGATCTTCGAAACTATATATTATGGATCTGATTCCGATTTACGGTTGATGAGAAAATCAAACTCTAATTTTGGGTAAGAGCAGCTCTAATGGCTTGCCATTGGAGCTACTATTGCCATAATTTGGCAGCTCCACCAATGGCACTTTATAGCAACTGCTATATTTGAGAAATGCCAAATCATCAAAAAAACACTTCCCTCCTCCCAGCAAAATATCCCTTCCTCCCGTCCATCATTTTTGCAGAAGAAATACAGAAATTGTTGTGTTCGGATGTCTGGCCGATCATCCGGACACACCAGTTTTTGTGCTAAAATGGTAGCTAAACTATTAGAGCACCATTGCAATTTTTCATCCATTTTCTACTATTCATTGCCATAATTTGGTAATGAGAATGCGATTATATCATTTGCCATTGGAGATGCACTACTAGTTGAAGAATTGGAGGCTTGCTGCAAATTAATTTGCGCTGACACCATCGTGACGCGTACATACATCATCATGATGTGCTGACGTCATTGATGACACACACTGCTGACACATATGCGAACGTCATCATCACATGTGCTAATGGTAGATGACTTAGCGCTAAAGCATTAAGGCCCTGTTTGGATTTCCTAAAAGTCAAAACTGCGTTAATTGCTTCTATATTATTGGTTGTAATTCTGATTGAAGCATGACTTATACTGTTAGACTTGTAATTTGTTTTTCTACGATCTGTTAAAGTTATAGAATTTTCTAGAAAATAAAATATTTTTCACTAATGAATAATTCAACATTTTTAGGTTAAATCACTCTTGGGAGAGCATGACTTAGATTCTGGACTTGAAATATTTACAATACACTATTGTAGTGATGTTTTATTTACCACTATGAGTGTTGTACTATTTTACATTTTGTATTGTTTATTTTTGATTTTCTATGTAGTTTTAATTACTTAGAATTTTAAAAAAATTCAAAAAAAATTACAGAAATTATTTTGCACTCTTATGGCATATTCTGAAAATTAATTCAGCATGTCTAGTTCTGTATTTATGCATAAAACTTACAGAATATTTTAATTCAAGAACTTGAATGTAATATTCTATTTATTTTAATTCCATAATAAATATTCTAGCATGTTTTCTTTTATGAAATCACATTGAGATGCTATTATATGGAATTAATATTTTATCGTACTTTATACATGCCATAGTTAGTGAGAGGTTGTTCGGTTGAGAGATATCTTTGTAGATTTACTCCTACAATACAAACCAATATTTTGCCCATGAATTATTTTAATTTTGGATAATGTCACTTGTGGTGCAAGAAATTATTATGAACATAGCAGTTTTTCGATCTTGCGACTTGTGTAATATTGTCATCATTTAATTTAAAATGTTTGTGACAAAATAATATTATGATATGCTAATCAAATTAATCCCAATACACAATTTTTTTTTTTTCTCTAATTGACTTATTTATGAAAGTTAATTTGGTTGACCTAAACTTAGTAGAGATGTTCAAATGTGAACAATGAAATCCTATTCTTTAGATGAGCTTAAAGTCTTGGAGGTTTTAGGTAAGATCTTAGTTGAGCCAAAGTAAGAAAATACAACTCAATTCCGTCGTAATTTTTGTTGTCTTGATTGGCACAATAAAAATTGATGTGCGCGCTATGATGAGTGGCATGCTAAGTGTTTTTGATTGGTGAGTTTGGAGTTGTGAGAATTAGTAAGGCCTTAATAGATCTAGATGTGATCCTAACTTTTGAGTTACGCAGATTGATTTTATAATTTGACTTATAATAATGGTGCATCATTGGATGAAGTAACATCCAAGAGACAAGTCATCCAAGATATGCTAGCTTAAATGAGTTAATCATTAAGTGTAAGATGAGTAGTCAGTATGAGCAGTGTTTTGCTCTCTACCCAACTGATGAGAGTAGATGGAGCAAAATTTCACGCACTATGATGGTGTGCATTATAGTGTCACTTGAAGTTAAAAGATTAGCATTTAAAAGCTGCAAAATCTATTAAGATTATAAGTAAGAAGATTAGCGCCTAGTGGCTGCAAAATCCATTGGCATTGCCAACTTGTCTAAGTTTGGACACTTATGGTTTCCACACTTGTGTGAGACATGAGGAGGTGCTTCTCTATATGATTCCTTGGCTAGGCTAACGCCTTTGAATGGCGTTTATCAGTATGCGCAAAAGTTGTAGCATAGTAATGAAGAAGCCAAGGCTAAGATGGTTGTTATGACTAAGAATTTGACACATCGTTCATGAGAACATTGTTGTTGAATTAGATTCTTTAGCTTGATTTGGGCTTAAGTTGCTTTAGGAGTTGTCATAGATTGATAGCTTATTCTCTCCTTGTGGTTAGTAGAATTAATTGCAACTAACCATGAAGCGAGAAATAGAGATGGCAAGAAGAGTATAATCATGTTTCAATTAGATGTAGTAAGTGTATGGAGAATGAAATTTGTAACAACCCAAATTTTTAATTATTCTGTAGAATTTATACTAATATTATTTAATCTCAGTTCGGAAAAATATAATTTATTATATATTATTATGCATAATTTTGTAAAATAATATAATTATTAAAAGTTTAGGGATCAAATATAAATAATAATAATATAGATAATATAAATAATAATAATAATAATGGGTGTGGTACTAAAATAAATAATTAATTTTCTATTAGTATATGATAAAGTGTAATTTGATTAGGAATTAATTTATTTATATAATTATATTAAAATATTGGGTCAAATAGTAATTATCCTAAATATCTATTAAGGATAAGAACGAATCATGAAATTAAATATCGAATCTGGAGAGAGGAGATGGCCTGGCCACGTGTTGGCCAACCAATGGCCTCACCTCCTTATAAATAGGAGGTGATTTGGCTGGGTGAAGAAAGAAAGGAAAAGAAGAAAGAAAAGGAAGAGAGAAAGGAAAGAAAGAAAAGAGAGGAAGAAGGAAAAAATAATGGAAGCTGAGATGGTCTTTGATAGTGGAAAGAAAGAGTAAGGTATTAAACATAAGGTGAGTTATATTATACCTTGAGTTACCAAAATATATTTTACTTATATTTTGACTTACCATATTTATTTTATACAAGTTATGTTTTATAAGTTATTATAAACTATATGAATATTTCAGTTACGTGGTTTAATTTCTAAGCCCTGTTTTTGAAAGGAAACTCATGGATATGTTTGTTTTACTTTTAAAGAATATTTGACAATAACCTTATAAAGAATTATGTTTTGTAAGTACCACCACGGGAGTCCCACGCCTTAGGGGACTAAAATAACCATTAGCCTCTGTTTGACCACTTTGTGGTCCTCTGTTTGTCATGGATCCATTGACCTCTGTTCTGTGCGAACCAAAGTGCTGTGCAGAGCTAAGTGCTAAACTATTGTGGGAGCCACCTCTAGAATCCGTACAAGCCACCTCTTGAATCCGTACCTCTGTTCTGATTGTCATTTCTGTGACCTCTGTTCTGTTCTGTTCTGTACCGTGGTTATGGTTATATATTTACATAATATCTGTATTTCAATTTTTGCTACTTAAATGATTTGGTTACCAATGATTTATTTACCAAACTGAGTTATGTAAATGTTTTGGCTACATAACTATCCATGGTTATTTCATGTCCCTTATACTCTTGATATAATATTTCTCATTCTGCCATGCGCTTATAGCTGTTTACCAATTTTCAGGAAACAATGCACTTCAGAAATAGCTTTTGGAAAGTTAGGTTGCGGAATCGACACACACAGTATTTTTATGACATTTTTCTATGTAAATATCGGCCTTTTTGGTCAATATAATTTTGTAATAAAAATAGAAGCTCCGATGATTATTTTGGTACCCTCATTTAAATATTTCTTCTGCTAGCATTTATTAATTTGTTTATGAATTGGCTGGAGGTAACCTCAGTTACTGGCCATTACGATGCTTAACCGTTGGGTAGGGGAGCGGGTCGTAACAAGTGGTATCAGAGCAATGGTTTATAAAAAAAAAAAAAAAAAAAAAATCATCATTGGAGCATAGGACACAAGCACGTTTAAGAAGTAGGATAGCGGGTAATTAATACCGAATTATTATATTTTGTTCGTCAATTTAATTATATTATAATTTTATATGATTATATATATATAATAAATTTTTTTTTAGTGTGCCTAATTTGTGAAGGATATTCGCTATAATTTGTATTTGTTATAGTAAAAGAAGGACAAGAACAGAAGGATGTCGGGTTCAATCACCTACCAAAATTATAATATAATTAAATATATATAATTTTCAGTTCAGTATTCAAAAAAAAAAAAATTTATTTCGACTTTTTAAAAGTGAGTTCGAATTTTAAAAATACTAATTTTGAAACTATTCACTGATAAAAGAAATGGGAATTCATCTCAAATTTTTTTTCAACTCTTGCATATGATTCTGTCATTGTGTTCTCATTTTATTTTTATTTATTTATTTATTTTTATCGTAAACAAAGCGAGTGAAATGTTTTTAAAGTCGCTCCTTATTTTTTATTTTGGCCCAAAATAATTTTTGACAATTAGACAGTGAGTTATTTTTGGTAAAAAAAATTTTTTGAGGTAATATTTTCTATCAGATTAATCATCTACTGTATATTTATCAGAGTGCGCAGCGGATAACTTACACATATGACAAATTTCGAGGGCGAAATTTTATAAGAAGGGAAGATTGTAACAACCCAGATTTTTAATTATTTTGTAGAATTTATACTAATATTATTTAATCTCAGTTCGGAAAATATATAATTTATTATATATTATTATGTGTAATTTTGTAAAATAATATAATTATTAAAAGTTTAGGGGTCAAAATATAAATAATAATAATATAGATAATAATAATAATAATAATAATATAATATAATATATGGGTGTGATACTAAAATAAATAATTAATTTTCTATTAGTATAATGATAAAGTGTAATTTGATTAGGAATTAATTTATTTATATAATTATATTAAAAAGTTGGGTCAAAAGATAATTATCTTAAATATCTATTAAGGATAAGAATGAATCTATATAATTATGAATTAAATCTGAGCGAAAGCGACACCTAACCACGTGGAGGCCACGTACGTGTCTTTCCTCCCTATAAAAGGTAAAAGGCGTTTCACCTGAAGAAAGGAAAAGAAAGAAAAGAAAAGAAAGAAGAAAGAAAGGAAAGGAAAGAAAAGAAGGAAAGAAAAAGGAAGGGATAAATAATGGAAACTAAAAGGGTCTTTCATAGTGGAAAGAAAGAGGAAGATATTAAAGTTAAGGTGAGTTATATTATACCTTGAGTCACCAAAATGTATTTTACGTATGTTTTGACTTACCAAAATGTATTTTATAAAAGTTATGTTTTATTAGTATATTAATAAAAGTTATATTTTATAAAGATTTCAGTTATGTGGTTTTATTTCTGAACCCTATTTGCTTAAAAGGAAAACCATGGATATGTTTGTTTATATTTTAAAGAATATTTGACTATGATCTTATAAACAATTATATTTTGTAAGTACCACCATGGGAGTCTCACGCCTTGGGGACTTAAATAACCATCGGCCTCTGTTTGACCACTTTGTGGTCCTCTGTTTGTCATAGATCCATTGACCTCTGTTCTGTGCGGAGCAAAGTGCTATGCGGAGCTAAGTACTACACTATTGTGGGAGCCACCTCTAGAATTCGTACGAGCCACCTCTTGAATCCGTACCTCTGTTCTGTGCGGACCAAAGTGCTGTACGGAGCTAAGTGCTACACTATTGTGGGAGCCACCTCTAGAATCCGTACGAGCCACCTCTTGAATCCGTACCTCTGTTCTGACTGTTACTTCTGTGACCTCTGTTCTGTTCTGTTCAGTACCGTGGTTATGGCTATATATTTACATAATTTCTGTATTTCGGTTTCTGGCACTTAAATGATTTGTTTACCAATATGTAAATGTTTTGGCTTAATTAACTATCCATGGTTATTTCATGTCCCTTATACTCTTGGTATAATATTTCTCACTCTGCCATGTGCTTATAACTGTTTACAAATTTTTAAGAAACATGCAATTCAGAAATAGCTTTTGGAAAGTCTTAGATGCAAGGCTGCGGATTAAACACACACAGTACTTTTATTGATATTTTTATATGTAAATATCGGCCTTTTTCGTCAATAAATTTTGTAATAAAAATAGAAACTCCGATGATTATTTTGGTACCCTCACTTAAATATTTCTTCCGCTTGCGTTTATTAATTTGTTTAAGAATTGGCCGGAGGTAACCTCAGTTACTGGCCATCACGATACTTAACCCTTGGGTACGAGGAGCGGGTCGTGACAAAATTGACTTGAAGGTGCTTTGGAATAGCACTTACTAGCTAAATTTGACATGAGTTAATCATGACCCATTACCTAGTTGGGCCTAACCTTTACACTTGTCTTCGTGAACTCACACAGAGGATGATTGGAATTAGTTTATGACATTAGTCATGAACCAGTGGCTTGTTGTATGTAATCACATTGACGAAAGGATGACATGGATGGTTTGAGTAGGCCTTCTTGGGTTCACTTGCTTACGGCATCTTGCATTGTGACAAGATTATCAAAACATAACAATTTGAGGTATAATCATATGATTAGAAGTGTACTGAAATATGAGCTGGAGTTTAGGAATAGAGAATTTCGTAAATCTGTTACAATCCTAACTAATCCTCTCCATTAATAAAGTGAATATAAAGTCTCTTGCTCATCCTCTCCTTATAAATTTTGATTTTCAATTGGTGAATTGCACCTAAGAAAATTTGTACATTTAGTATGAGAGCTAACCGCCACATCGAGTATGGGATTCATTGGAATCCTTGGGAGCATTAAGTTAGGATATCTTTTACATCACATTTTCGTTGTCCTCTTCCATCCTTTTTCCACACCTCAACCTAACTATTCTGAGTTTCTTCAAACCCAAGAAGATAACCCTTCTTCTCATGATCTGAACTTGAAGACACAGTGCCATAAACAATCCCAAGAAACGCTGAAACCCCAAAAGTGATAAAAAATAAAAAAATAAAAAAAAGAGTTGTCAAGAAAGGTAACCAAAGTGGCACATCTCACAAATGTTGTTCCTTTACTTACATTATAAACTTGCAAGAAAGCTATACTGGTGGCTACGTTCTCTGGTGCAGTGTTTGGCTTCTTGGCTTTCATGAAGACAAAGTACTTGCAAGCAATGTTTGTTACAACAAACTACATTAAATTGGAATAAGATTCCTAGGACTGTTGTTTATCCCAGAATTATGAAACACTTTATATTGTTACACCAAGATTATGAGGAGGGATTGACAAAATCTGATAAATTTTGTAATTTAGCTATGTTCGGGTGTCTTTTTAGTTTAAACCCTAATTTTCTTAGTCAAACATGAGATTATATATATATTTCTTTTGGTAGGGTAATGTATATAACATCAAAACAAACTTAAAAGTGTTCAACCAGGGTAAACCGAAGCAATTCTTACAGCAAAAAGAAATCAAAAACCTATTAAACAAGCTGCTAGAATGATTCCAATTCAGCATAACTCCTCTGTTAAACTAATTATCCACAATACCCCTCCAAGTAACTACTTTACTCTTAATATTTACAAAAATTCCCTCAAGCAATTCAGTCTCTGATTGTCTCGTGTTTGCAACAATTCTTGTGTTTCTCTCTTGCCAAATGAAATATACAGTTGCAGCTAGTACAAGCTTGAACAATTTTTGGGCAAACTTACTTTTCTTCCCAAGCTGTGCAGTTCAATTGCACTTGCCCTGCTGGTTCAGTGGACGTCTCTGAATACTGAGCTTATCTAAAATTTTCTGCCATAGACCACTAGTGAAACAACAGTTGAAAAAGAGATGGGAATGGTTCTCATCAAGGGCATCACAAAGCTTGCATGTTGTGTCTGAACTAAACCCCATTTGTACACCCTATCCAAGCTTGCATATCACTCTCCCTTTGTAGCCGACTACATGTAGCAAACATGAATTGCGCTTGCATATGGTGTGTAATAGCGGCTAGTTTATGTTAGAAACGGTTAAGAAAATTCTGCACAAAACCAGAATTTTTAGTCAACTTTGGGCTACAATATAAATAGGACCCAAGTACCGGTTTTGGCGGGTATTGGTAACGCGTTCTATGCCGCGTTGTGATTCACGTAGTATATTTGGTTATTCAAAACCATTATCAAGTGAATGGGAAATTGATGCCAAAGTAAGTTCCATGAAAATGGTGTTTTGGTGGTTTCCAAAATTGAAGGAAGGAAAACTTGTCTCACATTGGTTAGCTAGGCTAACATTGTATGGGTTTATAAGCCTTGAGATTGGACCTTGGGATAGGCCCCAAGGGGCACTCAAGTTTTGAAGAGGAGGAGGTTATGGGCTAGACCCATTGGACCCAAAATAAACACGTGAGCTGCCGCCGTCATCCGTCCAAGCGGGGTTGGGCTTGTTCGGCCCAATACTAAACTTTTTGGGCCAAAAACATTTGCAATTTATTTTACTTTATTTTATTTTTTTTGGAAAATAAATTCTGACCATTTGAATTCAAATTTTGGTTTGGAAAATTCAAATTCTGGCGATTAGGCCTTTGCACCTCTTCAGTCCTTTTTGTATAGGTTCCATACTTGTAGCTGCAACCCGAACAAGTTCATACCTGTGTATTCTTCACCCGAACAGCCACCTTCTGTATCTATAGATAGCCAATCCCTCATTTGGATTTTGCAATCAGTTTTTCGTTCTTCATTTACTAAAAGTTCCTGCATATTTGTGCATTTCTTTTCCTTGAGAGAAAATATATACACAATGTGTGCGTTGTGCGAACAGTTTGTAGTGCTGCTACTGTTAGTTGTAGATCATTTCATCCTGGGAGATAGACGTCCATAATCTGTGAGCACTCTAGAGATGACGAATCTGTCTTAAGGAGACAGTGTAAAATGCTGGATTTGATCATTCTCGGAAAATAGTATCTATAAATATTTCCTATTCGTAATTTGTTTCCTTCCTCCTACACTATTTCCAATTTCTGTTTTTGTTTATGTGATTAAACAAATTCTGGAAAATCTTTCTTTTCATTTATTTATTTATATGTTCTGTTTTTGTTGTTGAGTCCACAAATAGAAAATTTAGTTTTAATTTTTAACACAGTAAAGATTGAGTAACAGTTTCCATATATGTAAGCATTTAGAGAGCTTCTAAATACACCCGATTAATTTCTCTGATCTAATTCTGGGACATTTTACTACAGTATGGACATGTAGAAATATATATACACCCCACATTGTACTGCTGACTGTGGTGGGGTGTCTACAAATTCAATGCAAAAAGCAGGCAACAGATGTTTCCAGATGTCCACTGAATTCAAGCAATCCCATGATTTTCATGATGGGATAAATCAAAATCACAAATAGTGGAAGCTTATGTTATAAGAGTATTTCACAACTAAAAAGTTGTCATATTCCAGCACTAATTGTATGGCGTTTTATCAACAATATAATATCTAATACAAGAATTTTATTTTATTTTATTTTTTTTGGAACTGAATTCCAATATCATACAATACAAGTGACGCTGCATGCCAAAAATCTCCAATGGCCATCATGTCAGAAAAAAGTGGGAACTTACGAATCACCAGGTTTTCTCAGCTTCTCATATGTTTTTCTTGAGACCTGCACAAAATATGAGTACTTTTTCTTTATAAAAAGATAGTCATAAGAAAAGATTGTTTACACTTTGCAATCAGCCAAGAATTTCAAGCATGACAGAGAAGAAGAAAATAAAATTACAGTGACTAAAAAACTTGACCGAGTGTAATGGGGCATGTTAACAATAGCTTATATTCCAAGTGAAAAACTCTCATGTGATGAAATTGTGGTACTTGGCTTCAAATTTAAAAAAAGGTGTAGTTTCACCCACATTTAGTAAATGATGATGATTTCAGCACAAGTTATCAAAAAATGCAAATTACTCTTAAAACATTTATAATATTTTTTTTCCTGTGTACATAAACAAATGTGCACGAAATTGAATGAGAAGCATATTACTCGAGAGCAATGAAGGAGTAATTGCATTGAAAATTTAGACATACCTGATTTGAGGATGGAGAGGTGCAAATGGATGGAGAATTTGGTGTAGATTTAGCAGGGGAAGCAGAGAGAGTTGGTCGTATAAATGGAGACTGAACAAAGGGTGAAATTGGGGACCGTAGTATCGGAGTGTGATGATAAGAAGAAACTGGTGTCTGATGACCTGAAGATAGTGGAGTTGCCATTGGCGTTCGCCATGCTCTATGAGAAGGTGCTCCTGGAGATCTTGATTGTGACTTCCTTGAAGGAAGCATGTTTATTTTAATTCTGACACAAAACACAGTAAATTGGTGTATATCATTAGTCAATAAGTTAGTAACTAACAGAACTGAAATATATTACACTTGAAACTTTTTCTTTGGCTTGTTTTCTTGTTTTGTTTTTTGCAGAACCCACAAAACTTGTTTTTCCGAAAACAGGTCCTTTTTGGAAACTGTTTTCACAAATATAAAAATGATGAAAATGATAGGTATTTTTTAAACATCTCATTTTTTTTTTTTTGGTTTCCATAGACACAAAAATTGAAAATGGGGGAAACAAAAACATAACCAAATGATCAATTAACAGACGCGGAATTGTAACTCACTTATTGTGAACATCAACATATTCATCAGTTTCATCCAGTATTTCTTCCTTCAAAACAAAACACAAATATTAGTTCATCAACAGAAAAAACATATTAAGTCTATGTACTCAGAAAAAGAACTCAGAAAAAACAGTGCCATGTCTAGATATGGTGAGGTTTAAATTAAAAAAGAATTTGAACCACAAACCATTACTGTTTTTTTCTTTTTCTTTTTTGTGAATAAAATTTTAGGTATTTTATCAGGATACCTAGAAGGCTTGCGGAAAGAAGAGCATATATGAAAGGACTGATCTAATATTTACATATACGAAATTTCCTATCACCTATATGGAAGAAAAGCGTTCATATTGAAGCTAGTTTTGTCAACTTGGCAGAATTAACTTCTATAAGTTACATCTAAAGCAGCAATATTAATTAACTATAATGGAACACAAAATAACATTTGCATGAAGTACATCATAGTATTTATTAATACTAGTTAATTAGTTATATATATTACTAACCTGTAAGAGTTCCTCTAAAACATCTTCCATAGTAATGATACCAATGACTTCTTCCTCTTGATCTGGAAGTGATTCCAAAACTTCCTTTGTTTTATTTGCATCTCCTTGTTCACCTCCTTTCTTTGGTTGGAGGTTCCAGCTGTCATTGCATCGCTCCGCTATGTACTGTAATGCTGGACTCTGACTCTCAGTAGTGTCGCTGGAAGTCACAGATGGTGGTGCATGTGTAGAAATACTCTTTTGTTGCTTGATCTCAATTCCTATATATTATATAAGGAAATAGCAATGACCAACATATAACAACAAGTTTCCTTGTGTTCCATTGGACTTTATTTTAATAAATAGACTGAATATATCCAAAATCTGGGAAATTTGTACGCAATGCAATGTCAGTCACATGATCAGGTGAATGGAATTTTGGATTGTAATGTAAAGCACCTAAAATATTGAAAGAAATTACCTTTTCCCTCTGCTTGTTTTTGTAATATTGATGAGTTTGAATTGATGTTTATCATGATCATGTCATTTTTGTCTGTTGCATTTCCTGCAGTGTCCTTAACATTGTGCTTGCTCTTCACAACAGCAGCCATGTGGCTGTGCCCTTTTTGGAATTGGTTCAGTATATCATACAGTGGTAAACTGTCCTCCACCCTTTCACAGATAAAATCACGCACAAAAAAATAAGAAAAAATAAAAATATTTATGGCATTGCTTGCAAATTCAAGACCAAAATACATTTATAAAATTTTGTACCTAGGAATTCTCCTGATGGTAAGAATTCTGATTGGTGTTTCGTCTTCAGCACGGCATTTGATTAAATTTTTTACCTAACAATCATAGAAAATGTCATAATAGTTAATTTCCGTTGTTTTTTCTCTTAAAACACAAAAAAACAAAAATGAATAAAAAATATGAACACAAACAAACAGGTTGTTACAGGTTCCACCATATGCTTACCAAAATAAGGCCTATAATATTTGATGGGCTTCCTGAATAGACAGGTATGCGACTGTGCCCTTTGCTCATTATCAAGCTCATTGTATCCCTGGGGGAGCAAACCAAACATATATGTCATCTCATAAATAAACTTATAAGTAGAAAATGGTGTAAATATATGCAGAGATCGAAGTAAGTTTTTTGCAGCGTACTCGTCTAGTTTAGAATTCAAATCAAGGGAAAATATTTCAGATAAAGGTGTCATAGCATCTTTAGTAGTCTTCTGTGTTAAATCCAAAGCTCCAGAGATAATAGTAGTTTCATCATGTGTTAACTCTCCACCTTTCCCTGCCTGATAATATAAACATGAGGATATCAACACTGAATCACTTCAGCTTTAACTTACTTTAGTACTAGCATTAGCACTGTCAACACTGCATTCATTCTAAAACGAGGCCCGCACTCTACAATAGGGTGCAACTTGGGCGGGACCAATTGGAGCAACCCGAGCCCAACCAAAAAAATTTTAGGCCATAGGCAATATATATTTGAATTATGAGTAGACTTGGGCAAAATGTTTAGAAGCCCAAATAAATTTGGGCCGGGTGTGGACAAAGATACTAGGCAACCCCGCAAACCTAATTGCATATGTAAATATATAAAAAATATTAAATATATATATAAATTATTTGCCGTTGAATGATGTTAAACTAATATAAATGATCATATTCACTATATACATCATACACACAAGTTACAACACAAAATCTATCATTTCCGTTTCGCTCAGAATGACAAAAACTGGTGCTGCAGTGCAATGATTTCTCGATTCTCATCTCTCACTCATTATATAAATTATTTGTTTTGACGTTATTAATGATTTTATCTATAAAAAAATATTAATAGGGTCTAACTTTAACAAATTAATTAGTCTAATTGTAAAAATTAAAAAAAAAAAAAAATCTCTAATTTGTGGGTAACTGGGGCCTAACCAGAGTTCAATTTATTATGCTCGTGTCGGACTTGGCTAGACAAATTCGGGTTGGAAGTCGGGCTCTATCAGGATAAATGCAATGTGAACGCTTTTCTGTGAAAAATTTCTCAGCCTGTAGGTATTAATATCAGCAACAAACCTCGTTCCCGTGCATGTCCACCAATATCTTTAGTTCTGCCCGTCTCAAAAGTGCAGAATGCCCCTTTCCAAGGAGCCAATCCAACAACTGTCACAATATGAACAGAAATTCCCATTTCATTTAGACATAAATTGGCTTCTTCTCCATGTTGCTTGGTATTAAGCACTTGAAATTCACAAACTGCAGGTATACGAAGGTGGCTTTCGCTTCATATTTAGAAGCATATTACCTTACTAATTGGGTATGCTATAGGGAAGACAACTATGACAAGCAGCCGAACAACTACTGACAATTTGGCACCAACACTAAGTCCATACCGAGAACACACAGCCTGAGGGATAATCTGAGCAGAACAAAAAAAGAAAAAAGAAAAAAGAAAAAAACACAGTGACTGTCCATTCAAGAAATTACCTCACCAAATGCAATCAAAGAGGGATAAAGAGTTAGCACTGCATTGTTAAGCTATCAGCAATCATGCTAGCACATCCCAAAACAAACACTGTTTGTTCAAGAAATTACCTCACCAAATGCCAGTATGAGGGACACTGATATCAATATAGCGCCCCATGCTGGTAGAAGTGCATCGAGGAAAATGGGCAGTGCCTTAATGTTAAAAATAAAAAAATAAAAAAATTGTTAAATTAATATATTTGAAGATATAGAATTGTTGAAAAATATACCAAAAAAACTAACATACCTCCATTGCCATGGCATTACATATGAGGAGGGTACAGAGAAGCAAGTGTTGATTCTTAACAATGGGGAGAATCTTCTCTGCCATCAAGAATATGTGGAAGCAAATATAGCTTTAGAAAACAAAGTAATGAAGTGAGTGAATGAATAGAGTACAAAGATCAAATTTAGGCCAACCGGCATTCTTCCTGTCTTGGGGCTGACCGGCCTTGGTGAGGACCTCAAGATCGACAAGGCTGAGAGACATGAGTCCCAGAGTAAGACCTGACATGAGACCGGCAAAAGCTACCAGGGCCACAGATATGAGTAGATAAACCCAAAACATGGTCTCACAACACGGCACATCATTTGCTGCCATTTGTGACTGTTATGAACTGAATTATGATTGAACAAAAGCAAATAGAAGATGCGATGGAGCAGAACTAAGGCAGTTTAGTATAAATATGATGGACAGCTATTGACAAGGAGCTGGAATTCTAACTTTATGCAGTGCGAAAGGGAAAAGTAATACAGATGCAGAGTCGTAGGTGACCAAAAAGCCAAGAGTATGGAATTGGAGAAAGATGATAAGGGACCTCCATTTAAGAAATGAAAAAAAAATACTACTAAACTAATAAAATATATGTCATCAGACCCACAATTGATTGCGATGGGGCGTTTTGTTGCTGTTAAAACCCCCAAAAGAAAATTTTAGTACATAAGGCGACTAGAGGTTGATTTTTTTATGGCCAATGTAAGAGGGTGTTTGAAATGATTTAAATAAGGATGCTTTTTAATTTTTTATGAAAATATGTATAAAAAGTAGAAAAGTAATGTGAGCTAAAATGATAAAAATATATTTTTTAAAAATGTGTTAATATAAGTGATGTCAAATAGTGCCTAAAAATATTATTTTGGGGAACAAGCTTGGATTGTCTTTCGAATTTGGTAGTTTGGTCCAAAATGGCCCAGCAAATAAAACCCCTTGTTTTGTTGTGACACTGATCGCTTTGTTTTTTTTTTTTTTTGACAGGTCTCTTTATTAATTTGTATTTTGTGTTTTGTTATTATTGGAAATTGGGTTGGGTTTAGAAGCCATATCCGATTGGGTCGTTAATGGTGGCATAACCCATGACTTATTGAGAGATCTTGTTAGGAGAGATTCATTTTGAATCAACTTATCCTTGAAATAAGAGCATATAACCCATTATCTCATATTATAGAGTTATAGGTAGTTATAACTCTCTCACATAATATACCTATTATATTTGGGAGACTAAATTTTAACTGTATGGATAATCAACTTTCTCTCTCTCCTGGCCTTTCTCTCCTTTACTGTGAATAGTTTCTCTAATAGTTTTACTTCATTGTTGGGAATTCGCCCACATGATCATTGAATTCAATTTGAGCACAAAAAATATGTCTAAATCCGTTTATTTATTTTCTATTATTTTTCCAATGGCTAAGTATGGATCGTGATCCTTAGTTCAGAATTAATTATATTTCTCAATTTCCGTGGTAATCCTTGTGGCCTAATGTTTTTCTTCTATTGGGGATTTGACATTGACGATATCTTCTGACTGTTTCGCTATCAGCTTTATGTCAGGCAGCATTTGCTAGAGGCATAAAAGGGTTATTTGGGAAAGGAATACACCTTCCAACTGCTTCCACAGAGCCAGTAAAATGACAACTGTCAGCTCTCATCATGCATCGTCTGAGAGGACAATAATGGAAGAATCTACATCATCAAATCTTTGGTATTTTGTGCATCCCTGTCTTTTGTTCTTCTTTTGAATGCATGCTTGGCACAAAACAGGTCTTGACTAATATTTTATACTCAAATTTGGAAAATCTTTGTGATCAAGATAAAACCTTCTTTAAATTCCATATATAAAATTTTGAATGTCTGTGGGAGCAGTTGAAATTGAACAGCACACGCGCAAAGATTAGAAGGTCGATAGAAACTTCCTCACTGTCTGGACTTATGAGGCCCCTGAAGTGGCAGTTAACTTCTTCTATAAGAGTGAGTACCTAAAGAAAAGAGCAACATGGGTTGAGATGTTTAATGAAAAAGCAAAGGTTGTGTGTGTCTAGTTGAGCCTGAAAGTGAACATCATTTTTAAGTCCATGTTTATTATTTGTTTAATAATAGTTTTGGGTGAACCTTACAGCAAGTAGATCAAGATTAGGTATGAAATACCTACTTGGCTATTAATTAACAACTATAATTGCTTTTGTGATGGGGTCCAAGGATATATGGAATGCTGATGCAAGCCAAAACACAAAACAAAACTTGGATATTGACTTATGTAATGGTGATTGCTGATTTTATAAGGTTGTCGTATGGGACCCAAAACACTCATACTGATCCAAAATAGCCTAACAAGTTCACTCACCGCTATGCAGGGTGCAGTGTGTTGGATTCCGGCTCAAATTTCATTGTTTAGGCCTCCAAATTACAGAGTTCATTGTATTTGGAAAGATTTTAAATTTTGGGGTCTAAATAATTCCGTTTTGGGTCAGAATAAAAATTATATAAAAAATAAACTTCTTTTATATTTTAGATTCCGAATTTGAGTCTAACTCAAAATTTTTATTTTTGGTCATTTTTTAATTCATGAAATTTTGGTTTTATTCAAGGGTGTGGATTGTGTTTTAGGAGGTGTATGGTAACCTGATTTAATACTAAAAATTGAATGTATTAAGTGATAATAAATTAAGCTTATTTGATAATCACAATTAATATTACTCAAAACTGTAAATGCTACTTAAAATTTAAATTAGAAGTTAAGAAAATTTTAAATCATATAAAATTTACTTAATTTTGATTGAATTTATAAATACTAAATATAAACGTCGATATATACTATTATAAATTCACTACCACCACCATCACAACAAGCAGCATTATCATGCCACTGCTACCACTACTATCACCACCACCACCATCATGCCATCCGCCACTACTACCTTCATTACTATTGTCATGATTGCCATAAACACAACTGTCATTTTACTATTGCCACCACACTACCACCACAGTCGCCATCACCATTGCCATTACTACTACCACTACAATAGCTACTACAATACTTCAACTCCACAATCATTGTCACCATTGTCAAAACCACCATCACAACAACCATTGTTATTACATTGTGGCCACCATCTCTTTTTTATCTACACGACATTACCCTTTTACCATTTCCACAACTACTATCTCAACCATTATTGCCATCAATGTCATAGCTAATGTCGCTGCCTCTTCTACCGCCACCTCACCATCATAATATAAAAATAGAAAGATACAATTTAAAATAATAAATTTAAAATTTGAACTTATACATATCAAATAACTTGTTTTAGTTCAACACTTAAATTTTTATCAAACAACATTTTAACTTAAAGTATTCAACATTCAATTTTTAGTATTTAATTTTTGATTTTAAATTTTAAATTTTATCAAATATCACCTTAATCATCAAACATTATTTGTTATAAATGAAGTTCTAAGGTTTTAAGGTTATTTACTTATTGTGGAATAATAGAGAGATATTTTTCTTATTGTTTTTTGTTTTCCGGTGTGTTTTTCGGTTCGTTCCATATACTTCCTTGCATTAATGATTTTATATTCCAATAAAAGCATTTGATTATCTTTGTTTTACCTGCACCATGGTGACGGGTTATTCATAATTTTAGTAGGGATCTCTTTTTTTGGAGGTTTCATGACCCCTAATTTAATTTTGGCCCTTAATATGTGTGTGAGGTCCACTCATAATGTATGTGTCAGCCCCACATTATGAGTGGTTGGGATGAGAGTGGAAGTTGTGGGAGTCATGTATGTATGAGGGTCTTTGTCACAATTGTTCTAGTATATATCATGATTTCACCATTAATAACTTTCGCACTATAAAAATTATATGATTATTTATACTATAAATTATAAAAATATACAAATAAATCATTAAACTATTGATATGTTTTATTTTGACCCCTTTCAATACTGTATCATGAGTTAGAAAAATTCTATTTGCATATCATATAAACTCTCAGAACACCATAAATATGTTCGGATATAAATTTATGAGCAAATATCAAATATTTAGATTTAAAGTTATGAACAAAAATAAAATTTTCAGATCTATAGCCCATTCAATTATTTATATCCGAACAACTGTTTTATGTTCATAAATCTGAATATTTGATATTTTTTTAAAAATTTTTTTTATCCAAACATATTTGTGATATGTACTGAGGACTTGTATGGTGTGCAAATAGAAATAGCCCCGAAGTTAAACCAAATTTTAAACATTTTTTATACGAAATACCCTTCAACACTCTATATATTTACAACTTCATTATTATTATTTTGTAAATTTTTTAAAATATAAGCATTTATCCATTATTATTGTTTTATTATTATTTTTTTAACTATTCTTTGTAAATATATTTTTGCGGAAAGAATGTTTTTAAAAAAATAATAATAATAAAACAAAAAAATGAGAAAAATTGAGAATAAGTGTTGTTGGGGGTGTGTTATATAGACTCTTGAAAGGTATTTTTGTTTAAAAAATGTCAATGTGATAAGAGAAGGGGTCAAAGTGAAATACGTCAATAGGTTAGGGGTCTATTTATATGCTTTTATAGTTTAGAGGGTCAAATGATACTTCTCAATAGTTTAGAGGGTCTATTTGTAAGTTTTTATAATTTAGGGATCAAAACAATACTTCTCAATAATTTAGGAAGACTCCATATAAATAACTCAAAATCATAATTTTCATCACAAAAATTCATGTCTTTCATCATAAAAATCATAACTTTTCTTACAGATTCTAACATTTCCAATTAGTTTTACTTCGAATAAATTACACTTTGCACCCCTGTACTTTATATCAAATCTCACTTTAATCCTTACATATGAAATCATGATAGTCAATTCTCTACATTTCTTGTTAAATCTCACTTTGGTCCTTACATATAAAATCGTGACAGTCGACCCCTTGCACTTTTAGTCAAATCTTACTTTGTTCTTTACGCAAGTGTCAATGTTCCCCTTTTGTTACTTCATTGTTAAAATCTTTAACAGAATCCAGTCATGTGATAAGAATGTGACTACAAAATAAGGGTAAGAGAGAAAAATTATTTCCATTTTCAACCAATACACACTTTGTTCCAAAAATTTACATCAAATTATGACTATATTAGGCTAGAACAAAACGCAAATTGTGAACGATTAATAAGATGAACTAGGGTTTTGCATAAATTAAAATCACGAAACTCTATTTTTTATAGTAACATAGTCTTCTGCCTATTATTCTTCATTTTACTTTGATTTCTCTACTTCCTTTATTTATTTATTTATTTCAAAAACTCTATTTGCTTGCCTCTTTATATCAATTTTTAGCATAGGAATATATATTGTATTATATAATTAGGGATGTGCGCGGTGTGGTTCGGACAGTTTGAGAGTAAAATTATAAATCGAATGGGGGATTAGTGAATTGAAAAATATTCTAACTAATTATCATGCATTTGCATAATATATAATACTAATTACAAAAAAAATTTCATATATATAGCACAAACTAATTTTACATAATATTTTTCATATATACAACTATTGATTTGTAACAAATTTCGCATCTTAAATCTCTCATATACTCATTTTTACTTTGATAGTTCATTAGAGGTTAAAAAATACATGTGTATTAATTATAGCGGAGTAGTTTCGAAGGTGGATTATAAATTTTAAAGTTCAATCCGCAGTTAGCGGATAGAATGGTGTGGATTGATGGGGATCAATGCGATTTTAACAGATTTGACGGTATTTTGCACAACTCGCACGTCCTTTTCATATAGGATAAAGTATATTAGTGAAAAATATGAATAATTTTCTTCTCTAACCTTCATTTCGTAGTCATATTTTTATTACATGATTGAATTATATTAAAGATTTAAATAATAGAGTAATAGAAAAGAGATATTGCCACTTGTATAGGGATTAAAATGAGGTTTAACTAAAAGTACAAGGAGTTGACTGTCACGATTTCATGTGTAGGGACTAAAATGAAATTTAACTAGAAGTATAGATGTTTGACAGTCATAATTTCATGTATAAAAATCAAAATAAAATTTGATATAAAATGTAGGGTGCAAAATGTAATTTACCTCTAATTTGTGAAGAAGATTGAAAGAGAAGATTGAAAGCTGAAAAGTTCAGTGTGACAATGCAGCCATCATCACGCTTACTTGGACTCGAGCACAGTCAAATGTAAACAATTAGCAGTCACTCGTGCAATGTATAAGTATAAGATTTTACAAAGTCAATAATCATAAAATAAAATAAAAATTATTATTTGATTGTATTTTATAATATGGATATATGGGCCTCGGTTGTTTTGGAAGATCGAGGGTGGATTGAGATTAAGATTGAAGTGAGACCCATTAATATTATGTTTGTTTTGAGATATGGAAAGGGGATTCATAATCCCTTCTAGATTAGGATGGGCCTTGGGGAGGGGATTAGGATGAAGACTTAAGACTTGATATTAGAAAATAGTTCGCCGGACTATTTTTTTTTTATATATATATTTTTTATATGCTGGGTATTTTTTTTAACATTAATGTTTAATTTTTTGTATTTTTTGTTAAGTAAAAATTATAGTTTTATTTTATTATATATTTTTTACATGTTGGATTTTTTTTTTGAACATTAATGTTTAATGTTTTTGTATTTTTTTATTTGTTTTATTATTTTATATAAAAATAATTTAACAATTCCTGCACCAACAACTATTATCAAAATAAATACAATTTTACTTAATCCCCTCACTATTAATTCTCTCACTACAAATCCCCTCCATTCTACTTCTGAAAGCAAATGAGCCTATAGTGTTAAAACGTATTTTTATGAGTGGTGCTATTAGCACCCCATGAATTATTTTGGATCTTCCATTTCTTTGAACCCCCACTTATAAATTTTGAAACCCTTAAAATTTCTTTTTTCCCCCCAAATAATACCAAAATTATCCTTAAACATTCCACCCATTGAATGCACACCCCTCATACCCCCACACACAAAAAAAAAAAAAAAAAAAAAATTTGTTCCAAAAAACCTTAACAAAACCCACTAAGAAAAAGAAGAGTCTCATCCTTTTCAAAACCCACGAAGAAGAAGAAGAAGATTGTCTTTGCCGGTTTAACTATTGTCACAGTTGGTATGCTCTCTCTCTCATTGCTTCTTCAAAACTGAAACTATTGAACTTAAAAAAATAAAATTTCTACGAGTGTTAAGAATTTTAACTGTTGAAAGTTTTAACAAATTTTCATGTTCGGACTTGCATTCCTGAACAAATAATCTATGTTCGAGAATGTGTTCACGAACAAATAAGTAATATTCGGGCCTGTATTCCCGAATTTAAAAAAATGAAAACTTCTACAAGCGTTAATAATTTTGACCGTTTAATATGTTAAGAAATTTTCATGTCGGACTTGCATTTCCGCACATTACTTATTTGTTCGAGATATATTCCTGAACAAATAAGTAATGTTCGGGTCTGTATTTTCGAACTTGAAAAAATGAAAACTTCTGCAAGTATTAACAATTTTGACCGTTCAATGTGTTAAGTAATTTTTATGTTTTGACCGTTCAATGTAGGTAATCAAATGGTTGCTACTGTTATTGTTGGAATATTGTCGCCAAAGGGTTTTAAAGATTTTGAGGGTGGGTAGATTTTGAAGGTGGGATTTGGAGAAAATGGATGGGTGGTGATAGATGTGGGTGCTCTCATGAACCTTAATTCATGATGTAGTGGATGTATAGGTTTAATTGTGAGATGGGGTGTCCCAAAATTAATGATGTCCTTTGTAGTAATTTTATTTGAGATTATTATTGTAATAAAAAAAATAAAAATTAGGGGCTCCAAAATAATTTATAAAGTGCTAATATCAGCACTCATTTTTATTTAAAAAATGTCAATGTAATAACGAAAGGGATCAATGTGAAACAAGCTAATAGTTTAAGATATCTATTTATATGCTTTTATAATTTAGATAGTCAAAGTAATACTTCTCAGTAATTTAGCAAGTCTATTTATATGCTTTTATAATTTAAAAGTCAAAATGATACTTCTAAAATTATAATTTTTATCATAAAAATTTATGTATTTTATCATAAAAATCGTAACTTTTCTACGATACTAACCTTTCCGATTATATTTATTTACTACTAATTTGTGAAGAAGATTGAAAGCAAAAGTCCAATGTAACAATGCTGCCATCATCACACACACTTGGACACGAGCACAGTCAAATGTAAACAACTAGCAGTCGTGCGATGCACACGAGATTTTACAAAGCCAATAATTATAAAATAAAATAAAAATTATTATTTGATTGTATTATGTAATGTGGATAAAATATTTTATTTAATTTGTGTATATAAATCTTATTTCATATCATTGAAATTTTTTAATATTTCATAACATGAATTTTTTAAAGAACTATCATAAATTATGTAAATCACCACATAAAAAAAAAAGAAGCTAATCTATCTAACAGTTAGCTAAGACAACCAAAACTAGAGTAACAAAAGTATAATAAAATTATAATTGATCAAAATGACTAACATTAAATAAAAGAATCCTATTTTGTTCATTTTTTTTTTCAAGCAATAGAAGATATTACATTAGTCATCCCACACAGTATGAATTAAAACAAAATTAATTTTAATTTCCATTACATTTAGTTATTGGTTAAAAAATTTACATGCTATTTTTTCATTAATTTTATATTGATTCACTAAATATAAAGAATTGAAATATTTCAATTATTCAAAAAATCTGACATTTTTAATATGAGATCGCTTACATTTGCTCAAGTTCTGAATCTGCATAAAAAGACATTTAAAAAAGAAAAAGAAATTCATGGTTTGGGTCGTAAAAGAAGTTCTCCTGAAAATTAATTTAATCATAAGTTATTTCAACATGACAATCAACAATAAAAAATAATTGATGATTAAATTTAAAGTATAAACTCATATCCAAATAAATTTTGATGCTCTCTTCACTTCCAATCTAATATCTGCACCCAAAAAAATTAAACACAAATAGTCAATAAGTGAGAGAGTCACAAATTAATAATAGTAGTGCTTCCACAAAAAAAGAAAAGAAAAGAAAAGAAATCTCAATTAAATAATACATTATTAGTCCCCCTACACACACACACACAAAAGAAAAAGAAAAAGAAAAAAACACTATTTGGAAGACTTATGCTACATCTAATTCTGCGAAAAACTTATGTTCCTGTAAGTCCTACGGGTTTCTTGTTGGCACATTTACCCCCAATATCATTATTTAATAATCTGATTAATGGCAATACCATATATAAAAAATCCAATGTTACTATAAATTGTGATCATATCTGTGATGTCCCAGGTCTTGGACTTGACTGGTGTTGAGTAGTAAGATAGTGTGCTTTACTTTCGGCGTTTTGTTTATCGTATTGGGTCGTTGTGAAATCTTTTCTGCTCTTACGTAACCTCCCTTAACATTTATGGATTAAAAATTTTGAGTTTTGAGCGTTGGAATTTGTTTTGGGATGCGAAATCAATTTCTGGGTTTTTTGGGCAAAACCACTCATGCAGATTTGGCAACTGCTCGAATGGAATCACACAAAGTTTTCTAGGAATTTTTGGGCAAAACTGCTCGTGTAGATTTGGGTTCCACTCGAGCGGATTTTTTGTGAAAAATCTGGGTTTTCTCTGGAGCAAACCGCCCGTGGAGGCACCAGAATCTGCTCATGTGGATTTGGGATTCCGTTTGTGCGGAATTCAAACCGCTTGTGCAGATTTCGGTGCGTCTGTCTCAAATTTTGTGCCATTTTTTTTTCTCAAAACTGATGTCAAAACGTGTTTGTCACACTTTTTCACTTCTCTCTCTCTCTCTCTCTATATATATATACTCGTCTTTTCTCTTCATTCTCTACAAACACACCCAAATCCAAACTTCTTTCTAAGATTTAGCAAAAATCTTCAAGAATTTGAGAGGGCTTTTTACACCAAATCGAAGAGGGCTACGTGGGCTACGTTTACACTAATTGAATCAAGTTTTCGTCAATGTTGAACTTTAGGGTTTTCATCTCCTTCCTCTTCCAAGCTTGAGGTAGGGATATTATTAGAGTTGTATATATGTTTTTGCAAGTCTATGCTTGTTTGGAGTATTTCTTGCATGTTTGGATCATGATTTTGGGTTGATGAACCCTAGATGATATAAGAAGTGGATTTTCTCTATTTTCTCCCAAAGCTTTTGAGAGTATGAGCTATGTTCTAAAGTGTGGGTGTTATTTTGGAAAAAATCTTTTCAAAAATGGAACAAAAATCTAGTTTTGGTGGAAACCCTAGAATTTGGGAATTTTAGGAAAAGTTAAGATATAGACTTGATGAATCGAGTCTTCCGTGAATTCTTAGACCGTTTCATGGTCGTCTTTTTGAACGATATGTTGATTTATTTGACCTTTGAGGAGGAACATGAGGAACACTTGAGGATAGTGCTTGACTTGCTTAGGGTACACCAATTGTATGCTAAATTTGAGAAATGCGAATTTTGGGTGACTGAAGTGAAATTTTTGGGGCACGTTGTGTTGGGAGAAGGGGTAACTGTAGATTCCTCTAAGATAGATGATGTGCAAGATTGACAAGGAAGGGTGTCAAATTCGTATGGAATGAGACTTGTAAGAAGTCATTCTAAGAACTTAAGACTAGGTTGACCACCGCATTAGTTTTGATAATTCCAGAAAGGGGCTTGGGCTACACCATTTATTATGATGTGTCTCGGGATGGACTTGGTTGTGTGTTGATGCAAGAAGGAAAGGTTATGGCTTATGGTTCATGACAATTGAAAACTCATAAGAAAAACTACCCCACCCATGATTTAGAGTTAGTGGCGGTAATATTTGCTTTGAAAATTTGGAGACATTATTTGTACGGTGAGAAGTTTGATGTTTTCTCCAATCATAAGAGTCTAAAATCTTGTTTTTCCAAAAAGATTTGAATTTACGCCTACGGAGATGGATGGAATTTATGAAGGATTATGACTTTAAGTTATATAATTATCCAGAGAAGGCCAATGTTGTGGTCGATGCCTTGAGTCGAAAATCTATAAGTAGTTTAGTAGGCGTGGCCATTCGGGAATGGGATATGCTAGGTGATATCGGCAAGTTTGATTTGCATTTGGGTGAGTGTAGCAAGGGTGCTACCCTATCTACTTTAATTGCTCAACCCACCTTAATTAGCAAAGTCATAGAGGCACAACAGGGTGGCTATGAGGTGGAGACAATCTGTGATAGAATCTCTAATGAGAAGGAAGAGGAGGGTTTGAACATCTACTCAGATTTGAGTGTGAGGTATCTGGACCATTTGTTTCTGCCAGAATCTTGTAGAGAGGAGATACTCTGAGAATTTCATTACTTACGCCTTACGGTACATCCGGGAGGCACTGAAATGTATCATGATTTTAGTAATCAGTTTTGGTAGAGGGGTATGAAACAAGACGTCACCTTATTTGTTTCAAAATGCCTCACTTTCTAGCAAGTGAATGTCGAGCACCAAAAGCCAGAGGGTTTACTACAACCCTTACCTATAGCCGAGTGGAAATGGGAGCATGTCACCATAGATTTTGTAGTTGGACTTTCTAGAACACAACAGGGCAATGATGTCGTTTGGGTGATTGTTGATAGGTTGACTAAGTCTACACACTTTATTCCGATACGCACCGACGACCCAGTTGATTATTTGGCAGAGTTGTACATTAGAGATATAGTTTGACTTCATGGGGTCCCTATGACCATTGTCTCAGATAGAGATCCTCGTTTCACCACCCGATTATGGCAAAGCCTTCAACAGGCATTGGAAACTAAGTTGACCCTTAGCATCGCCTATCATCCTTAGACCGGTGGACAGTTAGAGTGTACTCTTCAGATTTTGGAGGAAATGCTTAGAGCTTGTGTCCTTAATTTCAAGGGGTCTTGGGAGAGGCACCTCCTGCTGATTGAGTTCACCTATAATAATAGTTATCAGGAAAGTATTGGGATGGCACCATTTGAGGCTTTGTATGGCCAACCTTGTAGATCACCAATATGTTAGGCCAAAATGGGTGATGCACCGATGTTGGCCCGGAAATTGTTTGAGAGACAACCAAGCAAGTTGCTCTCATTTGAAAAATGTTAGCTATGGCTCAAAGCCGACATAAGAGTTATGCCAATAAGAGAAGGCGACCTCTATCCTTCGAGGTTGGGGACCATGTGTTTCTTAAGATCTTGTCGAGACGGGGTTTGATGAGATTTGGCGAGAGTGAGAAGTTGTCTCCAAGGTTAATTGGACCTTTTGAGATTTTAGAACGGATTAGAGAAGTGGCATACCGTTTGGCTTTACCGCTACAGCTTTCTGGGGTTCACAACGTGTTCCATGTATCTATGCTTAGGAAGTACGAACCCGACTGTAGACCGCCCGATATCTTCTCCGCGCGCGAGGGCGCGAATTGTGGTTCTAGCTACTACAGTTCGGACTCCTGTCACGGTTCTGAATCTAATCTCACAAAGTGCAATGTAAGATTGATAAATCACCAAAGAGTCCAAATCCGGCAATTGGTTTTGAAAAATCAATTTTGAATCAAAAAGCGCCAAACATGGACTGTTTTGCCAGATTTCAGAGTCGCCATCTAAATATTTTGTTTTGGAAAATTTAGGAAACCCTGACTCGTGCCTAAGGCCACGTGTCCGTCATCACCAAAGTTGCCTCGGCTTGGGAACTTGGGTACGAGGGGGGAAGGTTATGAAATGAGCACCCCCCGCTCGCTCGATCAAAGGATCGGCCTCTACTAATGTGATATGTTGCTTTGAAAACCTCATGTGTTCTTGTTCTGGTTATTTAGCTAACTTACTATGTGATGCGTGCAGCATACAAGTATAGACTCAATCGCAAGAATTGGAACAAAACATCTCATGTTTGTTTTTCGAAAATGGTTTGAAAGTGCTACTCGCAAGTAGGCTAAGATGCGGATTTGCCACCCTCAAGTGGGCTTAGAAAACATGATTTTGCCACTTCAAGTGGGCTTAAAACTCACAGTCATCGAGTTGTTCCAATCCAGGCAATCAAGCCTTCACCCACAGGCATTCATGCAGTTATAGCAGTTAAGCACATAGCCTCATGGCAAGCATGCTATCATGGCAACACTTACACACATGCAAGGATGCTAAAGCATAAACACTCACAGTGTACTCTGAGCCAAAACAAAAGCTAGTTAGAAATCATGCATGATCCTGGCTATGTCAACAATGCCTAATGCAACACACGCAAAATGCAACTAAGATAGGCTCAGCTATTCTAAGATGTCATGTGAATGCAACTAGATAACATGTATTCAAATTGGTATTGAAATACGATACAGTTTGTATGATGCGCCGAGCCTGGTGCATGCAAGATAGATGAATGGATGCACGCATGCAAGCATAAGGTATGCTAATCAAAATATGCCCTAAACTAACCATCGAAAGCTGATAAGTAAAAGGGAGAAAAAAATGGGGGTTGGAAGACATGCATCACACACACGTACACTTATTACAACATTGTGCCCTCTCGACAGAGGGTCCAAAATAATAAGCTAACTAGCTAATCTAAGCTAATCAAACTAATTATTACAAATCAAAACTAACTAACTATTCCTAGTTAACTAATTAGTTATTACAGCACAAATTGATTAGCTAATCACGTCAACTAATTAAGTACAAAACCAAAACATTAGCTAGCTAAGCAAAGCAGCTAAGTAAAGCAGTAAAAAGAGGTCCTCGGGGCGAGGGGTGCATGCATGCTCGGTCGCCTCGTTCGGAAATCCATTACTATGCCCTAACTTGCCTCTGTTTGCATTTGATTTGAGAACACTGCACAAACCTCCGGATATCTTCTACTCCAACATGGAAACCTCCAGGAGGGCTGTCGACCAGTAAAGGGTGGTGTAGACCACCTGTAGACCACCTAAGTTTGCTGCAGACCAGAAAAAGTGGTTGGCTAGCTACTTTTTCCGGTCTGCTGACCAGAAAATTCTGCCAAGCTCCAATTTGCTGCAACAGAGAACAAGAAGGGGCACAGCAGTGTATTTGCAAGGTATGTGTGCACAACCACCCTTCCTATCATTTCTTAAGCTCAAGGGAGTGCGGTTCTCGACTCTCGGGCCACCAACTGAGCATCGCAATGCACGATGGCCGAGAAGCCAAGTTTGCACAATTCAATGTCAATGAATGCACAAATAACACATAAGGGCCTTAACCTCTGTCATGCTTGATCAAGAGGGTGGGCGACCGAGAAATGAGGCACGTTTCATCACTTCAAGTATGAAACACCCCTCGTTTCTCGTGTTTGGATTAACGTCTGATCCAAACACAATGCAATGCAATGCATACAACATGATCAACCTATCAATGCTAATGGCATGCACAAGATTCTATCGTGCAAACAATGCATGCATGGCATGTTGAAAAGCTAATGCATCAAAGCTAGTGAAACATGTTACACACGAGGCATGCACTACAATGCTCAATGGACTTAAACCAACTATGGGCAGACCTTAAAGGCTCCAAAACAGTGGCCAACATACCAAAACTTAAGCACAAAAGGGCCAAGAACACATGCTCATGTGATGGCTCATCAACTAGGCATAAGGGTCAACTCTCAAACACAATCAAAGAGTGACATGCATGAGAATATGACAATGCTATATGCTTTGAAATCAAGTGTTAAATGATGCCAAATCACATAAACACACAAGTATAGCATGCAAGAGGCCCTAAGGCACAAGGCTACTAAAAGGAACTACACAAGAGGCATGCAATACATGTCACAAATGATTGAACCAACCATAGATAGAGCTCAAGTAGGTCAAAACAAAGACCAAAACATGCTGGGATGGGAGCTCAAAAGTCTAGGCATGCATGCATACAAGTTAGGCCATAAGCGAGGCACAAATGCACAACTCTTGAAAGCACTCAAAGAGTGAAAGAAGTAAGAACATGACAATGCTATATGCTCTGAAATATCATGTTAAATGATGCCAAATCATGCACATGCCACAAGCAATGCATGCTAGTGGACTCAAAACACAAAGCTAGTGAACAAGAATGCACTATGGCTATACAAAGCAAGGCATGCATGACCCAAAACACTTAAATTAGACCTAGAGCATGCTAAAACATGGCCAAAAGCTTGCTGGAGTGGAGCCAAAAACATGCAAGAATGATGGTCCAAAGCATGATGCATGTTGGGCTAGCAAGGAGGATTGCATTACAAGTACATGAAGCATGCAACAAGTGATTAAACCAACCCAAAATAGAGCTAAGGCATGCTGAAATAAGGTCTAAGACATGCTAAGATGGAGCCAAAACATGCTAGAAAGACATGCTAAAACCTTAAGCATACAAGGCTAGTTTGTAAGGATTACACTACAAGTGTATAAAGCATGCAAGGGTGGCCTAAACTAAGCCAAAACAGAGGTATGCCATATTGAAATAAGGCCAAAAATAGGCTGAGATGGAGCCAAAACAAGCTTAACAAACATGCTACTTTGATGAGCCATCAACACAAGCATGCAAGAGAAGAGGAGGGGGGACAACCCCCTCCTATTTAGGGCCTCAAAACACACTTTCTACCACTGAAGATCCACTGGATTTCAGTGGCTAAAAGGCCAAGAGATGGTGATCTCAAAGGCCTAAAAGGATGGTTCAAAACAAAGCAAAGTAAGGCACAAAAGGGAGTAGACCACCCCCAACACCAAAGAAGCCTCAAACAAACATTTGAAATACTTAAAAATGAAGCTTTTTGTAGTATAAAGTTAAGCCAAAAGAAGCATGCAAATAGGGTCAAATAAGCAATGAAAACAAAGCTTAAAAGGGGACTAGTGACTAACCCTTGAAGAACAAGAACAAAACAGCAACTCCAGCAACTTTTCTGAGCTAAAAACCAACTCTTGAGTCCAAACAAGACCCTCAGGTACCTCAGCAACAAGAGTGTGGTGTTTCACTAGGTGTTTGTGTGCAAAAGTGTGAAGAAACTACACTTTCAAGCACAAATATAGAGAGAGAATGAGCAATATAGAGATAGAGATATATGTATAGCCTCAACCAAATTTTTTGAACCTAAAGCAAGAGGGAGGAGGCTCCCTTATATAGAAAACCATGCTCCAAGCTTGTTAGACAAGCTAAAGGCTCCAAGTAATCCCTTTGTACACGTGTATGGAGGATGCTTTCTGTGCCTAACAGCTGGCACAACTGGCAAGAAAATATCTGCAGAAAAATACAAAAAAGGTGCCGACCAGTTGAGGTGGTCGGCCGACCACTCCCACTAGTCGGCCGACCACAAAAAGTGGTCTGCAGGGAGAACAACTGGTCAGCAAGGGGGGGAAGAGGGTCTGCACAGAGAAAGGAAGGTGGTGGCATGGCTGCCGACCACTTTAGGTGGTCCATAGACCACCAAGACTAGCTGGTCGACCAGAAAACTGGTTGGCAGGGAAGAAAAGTGGTCTACAGGGGGAGAAATTGGTCTACACCCCTTGTTCCACTCTTTAGGCAAGGGAAAACAAGGTTTGGTTCAAAACTAAACCAAAAAGGAAGCAAGACAAGAGTCCGCAAGGCGAGGCGCTTAGCCAGAAGCCTCGAAAACTAGTCTACGGGCACAAAAAATGGTCTACGAGAGGGAAAGGTGGTCTACGGCCACAAAAAGTGGTCTACAGACCTCTGTTTCCCTCTAGGCAAAGGCAACAAGGCATGGTCCGAAAACCAGGCCAAGAGGAGAACGTTAAGAGGTTTCGAGACAAGGCACTCGGCCGAAGGCTCCGGAAACCGGGAACTAGCCTACAAGAGGGAAAAAGTAGTCTACGACTACAAAAGGTGGCCTACAGGCCTCTCTCTCCCTCCAGGCAAGGTCAACAAGGCATGGTCCACGAACCAAGCCAAAACACAAAGAGTTCAGAGGCCCGGAGGCAAGGCACTCAGCCGAAAACTCCGGAAACTCGAAACGAGCACAAACATGCGTGATCATCGAACGCCCAGTCGATGACGTCTGAGTCTTAAGGTCGGTCAAAAATGGGGTGTCTATGCCGACCCTTCACATATACTTGATTGGGTTAACTTGGAGGTAGATGAGGATGCCACATACAAAGAGCAACCGGTTCAAATTTTAGATGTCCGAGAACAAGTGTTGAGGGGCAAGACTATACCATTAGTAAAGGTATTATGGAGACACCATGGGGTTGAGGAAGCAACTTGGGAATGGGAGGCGGAAGTCCGCTCCAAGTATCCAGATTTATTTGAGAACGCTTAGTTTGTTCTAGATTGTAATTTTCTTTTGTGTTTGAAAATAAATTGTTGAAACTGTAAACCACTTGTTGTTATGATTATTGTTATGTTTTTAAGCATGAGAATTGTTGTAGGATTGTTACAATTGTTGTTGAACGTATGCTTATGATTATCATATTAGTGGTTGTTGGTATTGTGGCCTTGGCCCATGGAAAATTTTGATGATGGTAGTGAAAGGTTGATGAGATTGAGATCTCCATGCTATAATTGAATTGTTGTTATTATGGATTCATTATTATCATTATATGGTTGTTATCACTTAGAGCCTTTTTATTGTTGAATTGTCTTTATTCATTGGAGGTGGTTGAGAAGAGGTGTGACCAAATTTCGGGGGCGAAATTTCCTAAGTGGGGAAGATTGTGATGTTCTGGGTCTTGGACTTAACTGGTGTTGAGTAGTAAGATATGTGCTTTACTTTCAGCATTTTGTTTATCGTATTGGGTCGTTGAGAAATCTTTTCTGCTCTTACTTAACCTCCCTTAATATTTTCGGGTTAAAAATTTTGAGTTTTGGGCGTTGGAATTTGTTTTGAGATGCAAAATCAATTTCTAGGTTTTCTAGGCAAAACCGCTCGTGCGGATTTGGCAACTGCTCGAGCGGAATCACATAGAGTTTTCTAGGAATTTCTAGGCAAAACCGCTTGTGCAGATTTGGGTTTCGCTCCAGCAAATTTTATGTGAAAAATATAGGTTTTCTCTCGAGCAAATTGCCCATGGAGGCATTAGAATCTGCTCGTATGGATTTGGGATTCCACTCGTGCGGAATTCAAACGGCTTGTGTGGATTTTGGCGCATCTGTCTCGAATTTTGTGCTCTTGTCCTCAAAATTGATGCCAAAAACGTGTTTGACACACTTTTTCACTTCTCTCTCTCTATACTCATCTGTTCTTTTCCTTCTCTCTACAAACACACACAAATCCAAACTTCTCTCTAAGATTTAGCAAAAATCTTCAAGAATTTGATAGGGCTTTTTACACCAAATCGAACAGGGCGGCGAGGGCTATGTTTACACTGATTGAATCGAGTTTTCATCAACATTGAACTTTAGGGTTTTCATCTCCTTCCTCTTCCAAGGTTGAGGTAGGGATATTCTTAGAGTTATATATATATATATGTTTTTACAAGTCTATGCTTCTTTAGGGTATTTCTTACATGTTTGAATCATGATTTTGGGTTTGTAGATGATATAGAAGTGGATTCTCTCTATTTTCTCCCAAAGAGGTGAAACTATGTTCTAAAGTGTGGGTGTTATTTTGGAATTTTTTTTTTTCAAAAAATGGAAAAAAAATCTAGTTTTGGTAGAAACCCTAGAATTTGGAAATTTTGGGAAAAGTTGAGATATTGTGAAATTTATGCTTGATAAAATTGTTATGTAAATAAATGAGGAGAAATTTCTATAGTTGTATCAAATGAAGAAATTTCATGAGGAAATGAGAATTGTTGATTTGGGAAGCTTGAGGAATAGCTTATTGTTGTTTGTCTTGGAAAGACCAAATTTTAAAAATATGATGATTAATATGTGGAAAATGCATGAATAATGTTATTGTTATATTATCTCTTAGAAAATGTATTATGATGTTACATTAATAAGAGATGTGGAAATTTGATCACAATGGAGGATTGTGTGGTGAAATTGAAAATGGAACTATATTAATGCATTGTTAAATTTTGCATTTGCGATTCCATTTAATTATTGTTGCAATTGACTTGAATCTTGCATTGGAAAATCATTGTTTTGAGAGAGGAATTATTTTGTAAAACAAGATCATTTTGATTTGTTTTGGGGTAAATACGCTAGTAAGTTCGGATGGGAGGTGTAGTTTGGTATTGGCTAAGTTGGCTTGAGTGTCCATGGTGAAAGACTGAAAACACCCGCGGAGGAGGTACCACGTACCTTGCAGTTAGCAACTGGTAAAGTGGTGATTGGTAGTACTTGTTATGCCTACTTGCAGATACCAAACTAGAGATTTCCTGAGTCGTATTTACCACCCCTTGAACTTCACTGAAGTTATTGAATAGTTATGTTTTCAAATTGCATTGAGCACAAGATTTTCAAAAGATAGAGATATGTTTTGAGCATGACATGGCATATACATTCATCTCAGAAGACTGTATAATATGTATATACTTTATTAAGATCTTCCTACTGGGCTTTGTGCTCACCCTATGGGATTTTGTGTAGGAAAGGATGTGGTGATCCCACTAAGTTAAAGGCGTGGAATGTATTTTGAGAGCATAAGGTTCTTTTCTTTTGTTGTAATTATTTTTGACAAGCTAAGGGTTTTACATGTATGGGTTCAAAAACCATTTTTGTGTAATCGGGCTTAAGCCTTGGAATTTGTAGCCCTCGAGGGCATTGAATTGTATAGATTCATATTCTAGGAATGTTGAATGTATAATTGCATGTGGAGTATTTTTGTAAATCTCTAGAGTTTAATGAATACAAATGTTAGAGATTGGTGATGATGTTAATGATGAGGCTTTATAGTCTGTATACTTTAAGCAATGGAAGCTTTTAATTTGGAAAACAAGATTATGTTATTGGAAGGTAATGAGTCTATTTGTGTTATTTTCTTTAGGGCTTTATAATAACTATATGGTTAGGAATTTGAATTTCAAAATTGATGTTCCATAAATGGGAAATCCAATGTTATCATAGATTGTGATCATATCTATATGGTTGGAAATTTAAATTTCAAAATTGATGTTTTGTTTGGTGATCAGACCTTTGATGAAGCTACATTTTAGGAAACAAAATATAAGTGATATCTTAGGTCTCACATCAACTTGATTTATTGTGAAACATAAATGGAATGTGATGGATTTACATGTTATGTAAAGCCTCCAAATTATTTAAATTAAAGAATCACTCATATCATGATTAAATCAAAATATTACCATAACAATTAATTACATTAATCCCAAAAGACCTCTTTCCCATTGAACTACACTTTAGAAGTTACAACTTTCATGTTCCAGTATTAGTTGTATTACCACATATATAGTTCAAGAAGTTAGATGACGCAAATTAAAAATTCCCTAATGGCTTACAAATATTAAGGTAAGGCCTTGTTATAGCAAAATGGACACGCAATCCCAAAACATATATACTTGGAGCTTCCACAATATACATTCATGAGCCTTCGTGCTCATCTCTTCCTCATGAGGATGGTTGCACATCACCAAGTCCTAAAAATATTAGATAGGAATGAGCTAGATGCCTAATAGAAATACTTTTAACAGAGTATCTAACGATTCAAAGATCCATACACCATTATCACAACCAAAAAACATTTTCTTATTCAATAGAAGTTAAAACTTAATCAAAGAAAACTTAGATATTATAATTTCCATAAAATCATATTTCAACACCGGAGTAAGCCATGAAGTCCCTAAGGAGAGTCCCAATACATACATATACAAAGGTGTAGACATACCATTCTGACCGGTCCTAAGGGTTGGGCTCTTTCTCTTAATTACCCGATGATGACAATCAGAATGTGTTTCTCACAAAATCCTCAGTAAGGGAGCTAGAATCTGAGCTTTATTTCTAACCCTAAGCCTATTTTGGTTAAGTATTTAAGCCCTGTGGGCCATCTGGAGCGAAGTGGGACCAAACAGGAGAAAAAATGGACAAAACTTGGCCTGGCTGGTTGACAAGTCCGTCGACCGGCCCCCCCCATTGCGCCCGAGGTCAAGGCCTTCACGACCTGTGTCCAGTGGGCTAGTTTTCGTGTTGTGTGAGGCGCTTCGTGACACCATTTTTGACCCATTTGTGCACCAAATGCTTGCCTATTTATCCTCCATTGACTAGTGCTTGAGCCATTGAGGATAATGCTCCATTTTAGTGCCCCATTAGCTCCATTATCTTCCCTAAATACTCCACTTTGTCTTCCACCATTGCTCCACTAGCATTGCCTATAAAATGAGAGCTCTAGTCTTGAGTTTAAGGAGAGGGGCTAGAAGAGAAGTGTAGAGAGAATGCTAAATTTGAGTTAGAATTTGAGAGAAGAGAAAGCCTTGAAAACAAGAGAGTTTTCTTGCTAAATTAGTGAAGTTACCAAGCCTCTATACATCTCGTCTTTCTTTGCAAACACCACTCAAGAACCAAGTCTTAAAGCCTTGATCAAAGAGAGAGTTGTCTTGCTAAGTTGAAGAAGATTAAAGAGAGATCATACACTTGTCCAAAACAGTCATTCTAAGCTCAAATTCCAAGCTCTTGAATTGAGGATTAAGAACACAATTCATAACCTGGAGGCTGATTAAGAGGAAGTTTGAAAATCAAGAAGTTTAATCTTCCCTTGGAAGGTGAATTTTCAATTATTTCATTTTCCTTGCGTACCCTATCTTGTGTTTGTTTTCTTGTTTTCATTTCACATTGTTTTGTTGTAAAGTGATTAAGTTTCAGTTTTTTCATCTTCTTGCACTTTCTATCTTATATTTATTTTCTTCCTTTAATTTTATATTAGTTTTGTTGTAATGTAACCGGATGTGGTTGGTTGAGCCACCTATATATTCCTTGTTTGTTTCTTTTCTCGGTTTTGCAACAAGATAGGTTTTGCTAGGCCAAGTTGGCTGGCCGGCCTGTATGGCTGGTCGGTTAGCTTCTTTTGGACGAAACGGAGCAGTCTTCCTGCGTTGAGCATCCTAGTTTCCGGCAATCCTCAAAACACATGAAGCTTCTATTTTGTTTTTCTATTTGAGTGTTTTGTGAGGTTTTTATTTTGTTGTAACATTTTTCTCCTCCCTCTCTCATTTGGTTTGTAATTATTCTTTCAAAATTCTCCACCCCGTTTCTTTCTATCCCGTTCTTTTATTTGCTTTCCTTATTTGTGCATACGCATCATATTTTGGTTTTTCATCCTATCTATGCTTAGCATCCATGTTTCATGCATCTTGATTTGGCTTAGTTTGCATTTATGGATTTAATCAATTCAAATGTGATTATATGCTCTACCTCATGTTCTTGAGATGATTCACATGTCCTATCTTAGAGGCTGAATCTTTAGTTGCATCTCATGTGTGAATTGTATTAGGATTTTGTATCTAAGATCATGCATATTTCGCTAACTTTGTTTTGTAGTTGCTCACGAGACGTCGGTAAACATGTAAGTTTTTATGCTTTGGCATCCCTCTTGTGTGTGTTTTGTTTACTATGTTTAGCATTCTACCATGAGGCTATGTGCTTACTTGATATAGCTATATGAATGCTGGTGGATGGAGGTTGTGTCGCTTAATTTGGGATGATGTTGGTTTTCATGTTTGTAAACTCAATTTCTTTGGGTTGTACATCTTCAAAACTCTTTCGAAACACATGAAATCGCGCACAAAATTGATGTTTATCGTGATCATGTCATTTTTGTCTATTGCATTTCTTGCAGAGTCCTTAACACTGTGCTTGCTCTTCACAACAGCAGCCATGTGGCTGTGCTCTTTTTGGAATTGGTTCAGTATATCATATAGTGGTAAACTGTCCTCTACCCTTTGGCAGATTAAATTGCGCACAAAAACATAAGAAAAAATAAAATATTTATGGCATTGCTTACAAATTGAAGACCAAAATACATTTATTAAATTTTGCATCTAGGAATTCTCCTGATGGTAAGAATTTTGATTGGTGTTTCATCTTCAGCACGGCATTTGATTAAATTTTTTACCTAACAATCATAGAAAATGTCATAATAGTTAATTTCCGTTGTTTTGTCTCTTAAAACACAAAAAAACAAAAATGAATAAAAAATATGAACACAAACAAACAGGTTGTTACAAGTTCCACCACATGATTACCAAAATAAGGCCTATAATATTTGACGGGCTTCCTGAATAGACAGGTACGTGACTGTGCCCTTTGCTCATTATCAAGCTCATTGTATCCTTGGGGGAGCAAAACAAACATATATCTCATCTCATAAATAAACTTATAAGTAGAAAATGGTGTAAATATATGCAGAGATCGAAGTAAGTTTTTTGCAGTGTACTCGCCTAGTTTGGAATTCAAATCAAGGGAAAATATTTCAGATAAAGGTGTCATAGCATCTTTATCAGTCTTCTGTGTTAAATCCAAAGCTCCAGAGATTAGAATTCAAATCAAGGGAAAATATTTCAGATAAAGGTGTCATAGCATCTTTAGCAGTCTTCTGTGTTAAATCCAAAGCTCCAGAGATAATGGTAGTTTCATCATGTGTTAACTCTCCACCTTTCCCTGCCTGATAATACAAACACGAGGATGTCAACACTGTATCACTTGAGCTTAAACTTAATTTAGTACTAGCATTAGCACTGTCAACACTGCATTCATTCTAAACGATGCCCGCACTCTACAATAGGGTGCAACTTGGGTGGGACCAATTGAAGCAACCAGAGCTCAACCCAAAAAAATGTTAGGCCATAGGCAATATATATTTGAATTATGAGTAGACTTGGGCAAAATGTTTAGAAGCCCAAATAAATTTGGGCCGAGTGTGACAAATGTTGAGTATCCACACCAATGTGAACTTGGCTATGGAAGTCAAGTATGGAGGCTGTAAATATAGATTTTCTAAAGACTTTCAAAATTACGGTGGTTGTGTAGTAAGCTTGCCATTTATTTTGTTTTATAGTTGGTTGTTGGCAAGCAGAGGCCCTCTTGTTTGTGTATAAATAGGGAAATCTGTGAGCTGAGTTAATCATTAGAGTGTGAAGAAAAAGAAAGAGTTTTGAGAAGTGTATGAGAGCTCTGAGTCGAGTAGAGAGAATGATATACTACTCCTCTGTTTTTTTGTATTTTTGCTCTGTCATACTGCATTCTCTTTCTCTCCTGTGAATGTAGGCATTAGGCCTAACCACGTAAATATTTGCCTTGTTTGTGTGTGTGATTGAATTTTGAGTGTGCTTAATCCTAACAATAACGACACTAGGCAACCCCGAAAACCTAATTACATATGTAAATATATACAAAAAATAAATATACATATAAATTATTTGCCGTTGAATGATGTTAAACTAATATAGATGATCATATTCATACACATCATACACACAAGTTACAACACAAAATCTATCATTTCCGTTTCGCTGAGAAATGACAAAGACTGGTGCTGTAATGTAATGATTTCTTGATTCTCACCTCTCACTCATTATATAAATTATTTGTTTTGACGTTATTAATGATTTTATCTATAAAAAAATGTTAATAGGGTCTAACTTTAACAAATTAATTAGCCTAACTGGTCTAACCAGAATTCAATTTATTATGCTCACGTTGGACTTGGCTAGACAAATTCGGGTTGGAAGTCGGGCTCTATTAGGACAAATGCAATGTGAACGTTTTTCTGTGAAAAATTTCTCAGCCTGTAGGTATTAAGTAGAAAATGGTGTAAATATATGCAGAGATCGAAGTAAGTTTTTTGCAGCGTACTCGTCTAGTTTAGAATTCAAATCAAGGGAAAATATTTCAGATAAAGGTGTCATAGCATCTTTAGCAGTCTTCTGTGTTAAATCTAAAGCTCCAGAGATAATGGTAGTTCAATGATATGTTAACTCTCCACCTTTCCCTGCCTGATAATATAAACATGAAGATATCAACATTGTATCACTTCAGCTTAAACTTACTTTATTACTAGCATTAGCACTGTCAGCACTGCATTCATTCTAAACGAGGCCCGCAATCTACAATAGGGTGCAACGTGGGTGGGACCAATTGGAGCAAACCCAAGCCCAACCCAAAAAATTTTAGGCAATATCTATTTGAATTATGAGTAGACTTGGGCAAAAAGTTTAGAAGTCCAAATTAAATTTGGGCCGGGTGTGGACAATGACACTAGGCAATCCGAAATCCTAATTGCATATGTATTAAAAAAATATTAAATATACATATAAATTATTAGCCGTTGAATGATGTTAAACTAATATAGATATTCCATATTCACAATATACATCATACACACAAGTTACAACACAAAATCTATCATTTCCGTTTTGCTCAGAAACGGCAAAGACTGGTGCTGTAGTGCAATAAGTTCTCGATTCTCATCCCTCAATCATTATATAAATTATTTGTTTTGATGTTATTAATGATTTTATTTATAATTTTTTTTAATAGGGCTAACTTTAACAAATTAATTAGCCTAACTGTAAAAATAAAAAATAAGAAAAAAAGAAAAAAAAACTCTATTTTGTGGGTAATTTGGGCCTAACCAGAGTTCAATTTATTATGCTCATGTTGGACTTGGATAGACAAATTCGGGTTGGAGGTCAGGCTCTACCTGAATAAATGCAGTCTAAACGCTTTTCTGTGAAAAATTTCTCAACCTATAGGTATTACTATCAGTAACTAACCTCGTACCTGAATAAATGCAGTCTAAACGCTTTTCTGTGAAAAATTTCTCAACCTATAGGTATTACTATTAGTAACTAACCTCGTTCCTATGCATGTCCACCAATGTCTTTAGTTCTGCCCGTCTCAAAAGTGCAGAATGCTCCTTTCCAAGGAGCAAATCCAACAACTGTCACAATATGAACAGAAATTCCCATTTCATTTAGACATAAATTGGCTTCTTCTCCATGTTGCTTGGTATTAAGCACTTGAAATTCACAAACTACAGGTATACAAAGGCAGTTTTCGCTTATACGATATTTAAAAGCATATTACCTTACTAACTGGGTAAGCTATAAGGAAGACAACTATGACAAGCAGCCGAACAACTACTGACAATTTGGCACCAACATGAAGTCCATGCTGAGAACACACAACCTGAGGGATAATCTGAGCAGAACAACAACAAAAAAAGAAAACAACAAAACATAGTGACCGTCCATTCAAGAAATTACCTCACCAAATGAAATCAAAGAGGGATAAAGAGTTCACACCGCATTATTAAGCTATCAGCAATCAAGCTAGCACATCCCAAAACAAACACTGTTTGTTCAAAAAATTACCTCACCAAATGCAAGTATGAGGGACACTGATATCAATATAGCGCCCCACGCTGGTAGAAGTGCATCGAGGAAAATGGGCAGTGCTTTAATGTAAAAAAAAAAAAAAAACATTATTGTTGAATTAATGTATTTGAAGATATGGAATTGTTGAAAAATATACCAAAAAAACTAACATACCTCCATTGCCATGGCATTGCATATGAGGAGGGTACATAGAAGCAAGTGTCGATTCTTAACAATGTGGAGAATCTTCTCTACCATCAAGAATATGCGGAAGTTAATAAAGCTTTAGAAAACAAAGTAATGAAGTGAGTGAATGAAAAGAGTATAAAGATCAAATATAGGCCAACCCGCATTCTTCCTGTCTTGTGGCTGACCAGCCTTGGTGAGGACATCAAGATCGACAAGGCTGAGAGACGTGAGTCCCAAAGTAAGACTTGACATGAGACCAACAAAAGCTACTAGGGCTACAGATATGACTAGATAAACCCAAAACATGGTCTCACAACACAGCACATTATTTGCTGCCATTTGTGATTGTTATGAACTGAATAATAATTGAACAAAAGCAGATGGAGGATGCGATGGAGCAGAACTAAGGCAGTTTAGTATAAATATGATGGACAGTTATTGACAAAGAGCAGAAATTGTAACTTTTGGGATCATATGCTGTGCTAAAGGGAAAAGTAATACAGATGCAGAGTCGTAGCCAAGACACAACTGTTAAAAACTGATAAGTAGGTTGTGGAATTAAAGAAAGATGACAAGGGACCTCCATTTAAGAAATGAAAAAAAAAAAAAAAATACTACTAAACTGACAAAATATATGTCATCAAACCCCAAAAAGATAACTTCAAAAATATAATTTTCCAATTATTAGTGATGTAGAACGAGTCGCTATACATAAGTCAACTAGAAGTTGATTTTTTTATAGCCAAGTGTAAAAATGTTATCTTGGGGAACAAGCTCGGATTGCTTTTCGAATTTGTTGTGACCTAAGCTATTTGTTATGACACTAATTGCTTTGATTTTTTTTATTTACTTATTTTCTTTGACATGTTCCTTTATTATTTTGTGTTTTGTGTTTTGCTATTATTGGAAATTAGGTTGTGTTCAGAATTTATATCCAATTGGATCGCCCATCGTGGTAGACCCATCACCCATTGAGAGACCTTATTAGGAGAGATTCATTTTAAACCAACTTATCCTAGGAATAAGAGCATATAACCCATTATCTCATCTCTGAAGGAGATAGAGTTCTAGGTGGTTATAATTCTCCCATATAATATACATATTTCTTTCTCCTTTCTCTCTCCATAGAAACACAGAATAGTATTTGTATTGTGAATAATATGGGTAGTTCTCTAGTAGTTCTACCCATTGCAAGAAATTGTTTGAGTTCATTAATAGAAGCACGTGATTCATCCACATGATCATAAGATTCGGTTTGAGCGCAAAAGATATGCCCGAATCCGTTTATTTATTTCCACTGTATTATTTTTTCAACATTGGTATCAGAGCCATTGTTGGGTTTTTTCGTGTTATTTGTGCATAAATAAATGTATACATGTGATTTGTCCATTAAAATTGATACTTTCGAATCATCTCTGATCGTCTTAAATTTCATATATGTTGTAACCCATATAATGTAGAGAATATTTGGAAAGTTTTTCAAAAATCCGACGATCGGATTTTGAGGAAAATTGAGATTCATATTTGACTTTCGTAACTTTGACTATATGTTGTTTTTACATATTTCGTTTTCATGTTTTGAAAATTGTATATTTGGAATCCTTATTTTGAGATATTCGAAATGATATATTATGTGCTTGATTCCAACTTACAGTTGATGAGAAAATCAAACTCTAATTTTGGGTAAGAGTAGCTCTAATGGTTTGCCATTGGAGCTACTATTGCCATAATTTGGCAGCTCCACCAATGTAGTGTGCTACAATGGCACTTTATATATTTGAGAAATGCCAAAGCTTGTGTCAAATTTGACACAAGCTTTGGTAGTTACTATTTGTGTCAAATCATTAAGAAAACACCTCCCTCTTTCCCTCCCTCCTTCTAGCAAAACATCCTTTCCTCCCACCCACCATTTTTGCAGAAGAAATACAGAAACTGGTGTGTTCGGACGTCCGGCCGATTGTTCGAACACACCAGTTTCTATGCCAAAATAACAAAAATGGTAGCTAAACCATTGGAGCACCATTGTTATTTTTCATCCATTTTCTACTATTCATTGCCATAATTTGGCAATGGAAATGTTATTATAGCATTTGCCATTGGAGATGCACTAAGAGTTGAAGAATTGGAGGCTTGCTGCAAATTAATAAGCGTTGACATCATCGTGACATGTGCTTACATCATCATAATGTGCTGACGTCATTGATGACACGCGTGGCTGGCACATACGCTGACATTATCATGACATGTGCTAATGGCAGATGGTTTAGCGCTGAAGCATTAAGGCCCTATTTGGATTTCCTAAAAGTCAAAACTGCTTTAATTGCTTCTATATTATTTGTTATAATTCTAATTGAATCATGGCTTATACTGTTAGACTCGTAATTTGTTTTTCTACAATCTGTTAAAGTTACAGAATTTTCTAGAAAATAAAATATTTTTCACTAATGAATAATTCAATATTTTTAGGTTAAATCACTCTTGGGGGAGCATGACTTGGATTATGGACTTGAAATATTTACAGTACATTATTGTAGTGATGTTTTATTTACTAGTATGAGTGTTGTACTATTTTACATTTTGTATTATTTATTTCTAATTTTCTGTGTAGTTTTCATTAAAAAAAATTACAGAAATTATTTAGCACTCTTATAGCATATTCTGAAAATAATTCAGCATGTCTAGTTCTGTATTTATGCATAAAACTTATAGAATATTTTAATTCAAGAACTTGAATGTAATATTCTATTTATTTTAATTCCATGATTAAATATTCTAACATGTTTTCTTTTATGAAATCACATTGAGATGCTATTATATAGAATTAATATTTTATCATACTTTATACATGCCATAATTAATGGGAGGTTGTTCGGTTGAGAGAAATCTTTATAGATTTACTCCTACAAACTAATATTTTGCGCATGAATTAAATTAAAGTTTGGATAATGTCACTTGTGACGCAAGAAATGATTATGAACACAGTAGATTTTCAATCTTGCGACTTGTGTAATATTGTCACTATTTAATTTTAAATTTTTGCAGCAAAATTATATTGTGATATGCTAATCAAATTAATCTCAATGCGCAATTTTATTTTTTTTTTTCTCTAATTGACTTATTTATGAAAGTTAATTTGGTTGACCTAAACTTAGTAGAGATGTTCAATTGTGAATAATGAAATCCTATTATTTAGATGAGCAAAACGTCTTGGAGGTTTTACGTAAGATCTTATTTGAGCCAAAGTAAGAAAACAAGACTCAATGCCGCCATAATTTTTGTTGCCTTGATTGGCGTAATAAAAATTGATGTGTGCGCTATGATGACTGGCATGCTAAGTGTTTTTGATTGGTGAGTTTGGAGTTGTGAGAATTAGTAAGGCCCTAATAGATCTAGATGTGATCCTAACTTTTGAGTTACGCGGATTGATTTTATAGTGTTGTATCATTGGATGAAGTAACATCCAAGAGTCAAGTCATCCAAGATATGCTAGCTTAAATGAGTTAATCATTAAGTGTAAGATGAGTAGCCAGCATGAGCAGTGTTTTGCTCTCTACCCAACTGATGAGAGTGGATGGATCAAAATCCCATGCACTATAATGGTGTGCATTATAGTGTCATTTCAAGTTAAAAGATTAGCGCTTAAATGCTGCAAAATCTATTAAGACTAAGTGAGAAGATTAGCGCCTAGTGGTTGCAAAATCCATTGGCATTGCCAACTTGTCTAAGTTTGGACACTTATGGTTTCCACACTTGTGTGAGACATGAGGAGGTTCTTTTTTGTATGATTCCTTGGCTAGGCTAACACCTTTGAACGGCGTTTATTAGTATGCGCAAAAGTTACAGCATAGTAATGAAGAAGTCAAGGCTAAGATGGTTGTTATGACTCTAAGAATTTGACACATCGTTCGTGAGAGCATTGTTGTTGAATTAGACTCTTTAGCTTGATTCGCGCTTAAGTTGCTTTAGGAGTTGTCATAGATTGATAGCTTATTCTCTCCTTGTGGATTGTAGAATTAATTGCAACTAACTATGAAACGAGAAATAGAGATGGCAAGAAGAGATGTAGTAAGTGTATGGAGAATGAAATTGACTTGAAGGTGCTTTGGAGTAGCACTTACTAGCTAAATTTGCGACTTAGGCGCACTTGATCTCCATGACATTCTTTTTATTATCTAGTGATTTGACATGAGTCAGTCATGAGTCGTTACCTAGTTGGGCCTAACCGTTACACTTGTCTTCGCGAACTCACACATAAGATGATTGGAATTAGTTTATGAAATTAATCAAGAACTTGTGGCTTGTTGTACGTAATCACATTGACGAGAGGATGACATGGATGGTTTGAGTAGGCCTTCTTGGGTTCACTCGCTTGCGGCATCTTGCATTGTGACAAGAATATCAAAACATAACAATTTGAGGTATAATCATATGATTAGAAGTGTACTGAAATATGAGCTGGAACTTAGGAATAGAGAATTTTGTAAATCTATTACAATCCTAACTAATCCTTCATTAGTAAAGTGAATATAAAGTCTCTTGCCCATCCTATCCTTATAAATTTTAATTTTCAAGTGGTGAATTGTACCTAAGAAATTTGTACATTTAGTATGAGAGCTAACCGCCACATCAAGTATGGGATTCATCGGAATCCTTGGGAGCATTAAGTTAAGATATCTTTTACATCACATTTTTGTCATCCTCTTCCTTCCTTTTTCCACACCTCAACCTAACAATTCTAAGTTTCTTCAAACCCAAGAAGAGAACCCTTCTTCTCATGATCTGAACTTGAAAACACAGTGCCATAAGCAATCCCAAGAAACGCTGAAAACCCAAAAGTGATAAAAACAAAAAAATAAATAAAAAACAAAACAAAAAAGTTGTCAACAAAGGTAACCAAAGTGGCACATCCCACAAATGTTGTTCCTTTACTTACATTATAAACTTGCAAGAAAGCTATACTGGTGGCCACATTCTCTGGTGTAGTGTTTGGCTTCTTGGCTTTCATGAAGACAAAGTATTTGTAAGAAATGTTTTTTACAACAAACTACATTAAATTGGAATAAGATTCCTAGGACTGTTGTTTATCCCAGAATTATGAAACCCCTTTATATTGTTACACCAAGATTATGAGGAGGGATTGACAAAATCTGACAAATTTTGCAATTTAGCTATGTTCGAGTGTTTTTTTTAGTTTAAACCCTAATTTTCTTAGTCAAACATGAGATTATATATACATTTCTTTTGGTAGGGTAATGTATATAACAGTAAAACAAACTTAAAAGAGTTCAACTAGGGTAAACCAAAGCAATTTTGACAACAAAAAGAAATAAAAAACCTATTAAACAAGCTGCTAGAATGATTCCAATTCAGCATAACTCCTCTATTAAACTGATTAACCACAATACCCCTCCAAGTAACTACTTTACTCTTAATATTTACAAAAATTCCCTCAAGTAATTCAGTCTCTGATTGTCTCGTGTTTGCAAAAATTCTTGCGTTTCTCTTTTGCCAAATGAAATATACAGTTGCAGCTAGTACAAGCTTGAACAACTTTTGGGCAAACTTACTTTTCTTCCCAAGCTGTGCAATTCAATTGCACTCGCCCTGCTGGTTCAGTGGACGTCTCTGAATACTGAGCTTATCCAAATTTTTTTGCCATAGACTACTAGTGAAATAACAATTGAAAAAGAGATGGAAATGGTTCTCATCAAGGGTATCACAAAGCTTGCATGTTTTGTGTCTGAACTAAACCCCATTTGTACCCCCCTATCCAAGCTTCCATATTACTCTCCCTTTGTAGCCAACTACATGTAGCAAACATGAATTGCATTTGCATATCATGTGTAATAACGGCTAGTTTCTGTAAGAAATGGTTAAGAAAATTCTGCACAAAACTAGAATTTTTAGTCAACTTTGGGCTACAATATAAATAGGACTCAAGTATCGATTATTGCGGGTATTGGTGGTAATGCATTCTATGTCGCGTTGTGATTCACGTAGTAAATTCAATTATTCAAAACCATTATCAGGTGAATGGGAAATTGATGCCAAAGTAAGTTCCACGAAAATGGTGTTTTGGTGGGTTTCCCATATTGAAGGAAGGAAAGCTTGTCCCCTATTGGTTGGCTAGGCTAACATTGTATGGGTTTATAAGCCTTGAGATTGGACCATAGGGTAGGCCCCAAGGGGCACTCAAGTTTCGGAGAGGGAGAGGTTATGGACAAAGTGGGCTAGACCCATTGGACCCAAAACAAACAAACACACATGCGCGCCGCCAGTCGTCTGTCCGTCTGTCCGGTCAGGCGAGTGAGCTGGGCTGGGCTGGGCTTGGGCTTCAAAGCGGGTACATGTTGTGAGGTGGGGTTCGGCTTGTCCGGCCCAATTCAGTCATTTCTGTACAAGTTCCATACTTGTAGCTTCAACCCGAACAGCCACCTTCTGTATCTATAAATAGCCAGTCCCTCATTTGGATTTTGCAATCAGATTTTCATTCTTCATTTACTAAAAGTTCCTGCATATTTCTGCATTTCTTTTCCTTGAGAGAGAATATATACATAGAGTGTGTTCGTCGTGCGAACAGTTTGTAGTGTTGCTACTTTTAGTTGTAGATCATTTTATCTTGGGAGATAGACGTCCATAATCTGTGAGCACCCTAGAGATGACGAATCTATCTTAAGGAGACAGTGTAAAACGCTGGACTTGATCATTCTCAAAAAATAGTATCTGTAAATATTTTCCTGTTCTTAATTTGTTTCCTTCCGCTTACACTATTTCGAATTTCTGTTTTTGTTTATGTGATTAAACAGATTCTGGAAAATCTTTCTTTTCATTCATTTATTTATTTATATGTTATGTTTTGTTGTTGAGTACACAAATAGAAAATTTAGTTTTAATTTTTAACATAGTGAAGATTGAGTAACAATCTTAAGACAGAATCTGTTTCTTCATTGTATTCAAAATTCTGATTTTATTTTTTGATTTTTGTAACTAGAAAATTGTTCTAATTTGTTTTTGGAAAATTTTTTGACTTTGTCATGATTGATTCTAAAACGGTTATTAGCCAAGTGCAAAGTCTCTAACTCATCTTGTATGATATTCATGCTGAAGGTATGTCTTTTAGCGAATCTTTCCAAGTTGCTGCAATTGTGGAAAAATTACCACCTGCTTGGAAAGATTTCAAGAACTACCTTAAGCATAAATGCAAAGAGATGACATCGGAAGAACTTATTCTTTGATTAAGGATTGGAGAAGATAACCAGAATGTTGAATAGAGGAATGGTAAAACTCTCATTGAGTCCAAGGTTAATGTAGTGGAACAAGTGCCCAAACCACATAACAAGAAGAGGAAGTTTGCTGGGGATGGTGCTAAACAAGGCGACAACAATGGCAATAAAAAGTTTAAAGAAAAAGGGGTACTTACCAATTAGTTCTATTAACTAGACTTATTTACCTACAGGTCCTAACTAATAAATTTAACACTATAAAAATAAGAGAGTGATAAATTTATCACTAAAAATTTATTCATAAAAACAAAGAGACTGATAAATTTATCACTATAAATTTTTTCATAAAAATAAAAGACTGATAAATTTATCTTTATCACTTAATAAATTTATCAATAGGACTTAATGGGTAATAAGTCTCCAAAGTAGGACCTATTGGGTAATAAGTCTTCAAAGTAGGACCTATTGGTAGTTTATCCAAAGAAAAATGCTATAACTGTGTCAAGACTGGACATCGTGCCTCTAATTGCCAACACCCTAAGAAGGATCGCGGAAGTACAAGCAAAAAGACTACCAATCAAGTCAATGTGACAGAACTAGATTACATCTCTGACGGGGTAAATGGCATCAATCTTTCTGCTGTGGTGTCTGAGGCTAATTTGGTTGGAAATCCCAAAGAATGGTGGGTTGGCACTAGAGCAACTTGACATATTTGCGCGGACGAAAAGATGTTCACTACTTATAATGAGGCTGTAAATAGTGAACAACTATTCATGAGAAATTCATCTACTTCTGTTATGGCTGGACAAGGGAAAGTTATCTTGAAGATGACATCGGGGAAGGAACTTACCCTCAACAACGTGTTGCATGTACCAGACTTCCGAAAGAATTTAGTTTCTGGTTATTTGTTAAGTAAAAATGGTTTTGGGCTTGTATTTGAGTCTGATAAATTTGTATTAACAAAGAGTGGTATGTATATGGATAAGGATACATGAGCGATGGTCTCTTCAAGTTGAATGTAATGACTGTTTTACCAAAATCTATTATTAATAAGAATAAGACATCTTTTGCTTATATTCTTGAGTCAAATTTATGGCATGGTAGATTAGGACATGTGAATTTTAATGCTTTACGTAGACTAATTGGTTTGGATTGTATACAAAAGTTTGAAATTGATCCTCATCACAAATATGAGATATGTGTAGAAGAAAAACTAAGGCTCCATTTAAATTGGTTGAAATAAAAACCAAACCTCTAGAATTAATTCATATTGATGTGTGTGATCTTAAATTTGTTCAAACGAAAGGAGGTAAAAAGTATTTCATAACATTTATCGATGATTGCACAATATATTGTTATGTATATTTACTTAGAAGAAAAGATGAAGTCTTGGAAATGTTTAAACTCTATAAAACTAAAGTTGAAAATCAATTTGGTAAAATCATTAAAATGGTTAGAAGTGATAGATGTGGTGAATATGATGCACCTTTAAGTGAATTTTGTGCACAACTTGGCATTATTTACCAAACTACAACACCTTATTCCCCACAACAAAATGGAATTGTTGAAAGGAAGAATAGAACCCTTAAAGAAATGATGAATGTCATGTTACTAAGTTCAGGCTTACCACAGAACTTGTGGGGGGGGGGGGAGGGGAGGAGGGAAGCAATTTTATCTACTACTTATGTCCTCAATAGGATAACTAAAAAAAAAACTAACAACACTTCTTACAAATTGTGAAAAGGTCGACCACTTTCCTACAAATACTTAAAAGTGTAAGGGTGTTTGGAAAAGGTAGAAGTTCTTGTTCCGAGAAAAGACCAAGATAGGACCAAAAACAGTGGATTGTGTGTTTATAGGTTATGCGCATAATAGTAGTGCATATCGGTTTCTGACTTATAAATCAGAAATATCTGATATACATGTGAACACTATTATAAAGTCAAGGAATGCTATTTTCTTTGAATATGTTTTTCCTTACAAAAAAGGGCAGGAATTAAGAACTTATGATTCTACACAAAGTCAAGAGACTAATGACAACCAAGCGTAAGAGACTAGTTATGGTCTCGAGCAACAAGATTTAACTAATGATGAACCAAGACGTAGTAAGGGAGCGAGAATATCAAAATCCTTTAGTCCAGATTTTTTGACATACTTGTTAGAAAATGAGCCTCAGAGCTTTAAGGAAGCAATGTCTTGAAACACTTTTTTGAAAAGAGGCTGTTAATAGTGAAATTGAATCCATTATGCAAAATCATACTTGGGAATTAGTGGATCTTCCGCCCGGTTCTAAACCTCTTGGGTATAAATGGATATTCAAGAGAAAAATGAAAGCAGATGGTTAAATAGACAAGTATAAAGCAAGACTTGTGGTAAAATGTTACAGACAAAAGGAAGGTCTGGACTATTTTGACATATGAATCCCTATGACAGGAATAACATCCATCCGCATGTTTATTGCTATAGCAGCATTGTATAATTAAGAGATACATCAAATGGATGTTAAGACAATTTTCTTAAATGGTGATCTAGATGAAGAGGTCTATATGGAGCACCCCGAAGGGGTCGTAGTGTTAGGGCAAGAAAAGAAAGTTTGTCGGCTTATAAAATCTCTTTATGGGTTAAAACAAGCTCCTAAGCAATAGTATGAAAAATTTGATCACGCGATGCTTACTAATGGGTTTAAGATAAACGAATGTGACAAGTGCGTCTATGTTGAAAACACTGACAAATGTTATGTCATCGTTTGTCTTTATGTGGATGACATGTTTCTCATTAGAAGCAGTCAAAATATGATCAAATCAACTAAGCAAATGCTGAACAAAAGATTTTATATGAAGGATATGGGGGTCGCAGCTATTATATTAGGAATGAAAATTATTAAAACATTGATGGATATGTATTATCTCAATCTTATTATGTTGAGAAAATTTTTGGTAAATATATCAAAGATGATGTGAATGTAGTAAGAACACTCGTAGACATCAGTCTTTATTTATCAAAAAATAAAGGTGATGCGGTCTCTTAGTTAATATATTCCCAAATCATTAGAAGCCTAATGTACCTAATGAATTGCCTGCGTCTTGATATAGCTTATGTTGTCAGTAAATTAAGTAGGTACACTAGTAACCCTGGAGAAGACCACTAGAAAGCGATCATTCGGGTTCTTAGATATCTAAGATTTACTCGTGATCATGGCTTAAACTTTACTCGATATCCAGTAGTACTCGAAGGCTATTGTGATGCAAATTGGATATCGGATACTAAAGATTCAAAATCTACTAGTGGGTATGTTTTTACTTTAGGGGGTGTAGTTGTTTCTTGGAAATCCACAAAACAAACATGCATCGCACGATCCACAATGGAATTTGAGTTTATTGCTTTAGACAAAGCAGTAGAAGAAGCAGAATGGCTTCGCCACTTCTTAGAAGACATTCCAATGTAGCCAAGACCTGTGCCAGCTATTTGTATTCATTGTGATAGTCAATTTGCAATATGTAGGACACTGAGTCATATGTATAATGGTAAATCATGACATATTCGTTGTCAACATAATACCGTAAGGCAATTGCTCTCAAGTGGAATAATCTCAATAGATTATATAAAGTCTAAAGAGAATATTGTGGATCCGTTAATGAAAGGTTTGGCAAAAGAGCAAGTGTATAGTTCATCAAAGGAGATGGGATTAAAGCCTATTACATAAGAGTTATCCTAATGGTAACCCTACTTAAATGAATGGAGATCCCAAGAACTAAGTTCAAAGGGACAACTAAGTTATGTGTGGCTCGCCAGAAATCACCAAGGGATTAAAATTCCCTATCCATTCCTATGGTGAGAGTGATATCTGCAACATGTCTTGTATGCAGGGGTTTAAGGATAAGCATTGCTTTTAATGATTACTTATATCTTGATTTAGGCATAAAAATTAAGATAAGTATAAGAGATACTCACAATAAGAATCACCTATACAAGTGTCGAACTGGGGCCGGTTCTATGAGAATGAAGAGGCTAAATTGTCTAGAAACACTCATGAACAACTAGGAGCGTTCAAGGCCAAAATGAACACAACTGTGAGAACCACGATGTGTTAGAGGATATTCTATGTGAAATCTATTTTCTTGGCTTACACAAACGGCTGAACAATTCAAGGCATCATGTTCATTGGTTAGCTAGTAAGTCCGATAGGTTATCACTAGAGAGGGTTTAAAGCTGAAAGTTATCCATCCTGATGCAGGATGTTTTCGTTGTATATTCTCTCAACAATTTTGCATGTTGTTGCATTTCCATTGTCATCAAATTCTATTAATGTAGGGGATTGTTGGAAATGGTTAAGAAAATTCTGCACAAAACTAGAATTTTTAGTCAACTTTGGGTTGTAATATAAATAGGACCCAAGTACCGATTATGGAGGGTATTGATGGTAACGCGTTCTATGTCGCGTTGTGGTTCACGTAGTATATTTGGTTATTCAAAACCATTATCAGATGAATGGGAAATTGATACCAAAGTAAGCTCCATGAAAATGGTGTTTTGGTGGGTTTCCCAAATTGAAGGAAGGAAAGCTTGTCCCATATTGATTGGCTAGGCTAAAATTGTATGGGTTTATAAGCCTTGAGATTGGACCTTGGGGTAGGCCCCAAGGGGCACTCAAGATTTGAAGAGGGGGAGTTTATGGCCAAAGTGGGCCAGACCCATTGGACCCAAAATAAACACACACGCCGCTGTCCGGCTGGGCTGGGTTGGGCTTGGTCACGGGTGAGTGGTGTGGGGTTGGGCTTGTCTGGCCCAATACTAACATTTTTGGGCCAAAAACATTTGAAATTTATTTTATTTTATTTTATTTTTTGAAAAATAAATTCTAACCGTTTGAATTCAAATTTCGGTTTGGAAAATTCAAATTCTGGTAGTTTGGCCTTTGCACCTCTTCAGTCCTTTCTGTACATGTTCCATACCTGTAACTTCAACCCGAATAAAAGTTCCTGAATATTTCTGCATTTCTTTTCCTTGAGAGACAATATATACACAAAGTGTGTTCAATATGCAAACAGTTTGTAGTGCTGCTACTATTAGTTGTAGATCATTTCGTCATGGGAGGTAGATGTCCATAATCTGTGAGCACCCTAGAGAGGACAAATCTGTCTTAAGGAGACAGTGTAAAATGCTGGACTTGATCATTCTTAGAAAATAGTATCTGTAAATATTTTCTTGTTCTTAATTTGTTTCCTTTCTCCTACACTATTTCCAATTTCTGTTTTTGTTTGTGATTAAACAGATTCTGGAAAATCTTTCTTTTCATTTATTTATTTATATGTTCTATTTTTTTTTTTTTTTTTTTTTTTGAATACACAAACAAAAAATTTAGTTTTAATTTTTAACACAGTGAAGATTGTGTAACAGTTTCCATATATGCAAGCATTTAGAGAGCTTCTAAATACACTCGGTTAATTTCTCTGATCTAATTCTGGGACATTTTACTACAGTATGGACATGTAGAAATATATATATACACCCCACATTGTACTGCTGACTATGGTGGGGTGTCTACAAATTCAATGCAAAAAGCAGTCAACAATGTTTCCAGATGTCCACTAAATTCAAGCAATCCCATGATTATCATGTTGGGATAAATCAAAATCACAAATAGTAAAAGTTTATGTTATAAGAGTATTTCACAATTAAAAAGTTGTCATAATCCAACACTAATTATATGGCGTTTTATCAACAATATAATATCTAATACAAGAATTTTATTTTATTTTATTTTTTTTGGAACTCTAAATTCCAATATCATACAATACAAGTGACGCTTGCATGCCAAAAATCTCCGAACTCTACGAACCTGCACAAAATATGAATACTTTTTCTTTATAAAAAGATAGTCATGAGAAAAGATTGTTTAAACTTTACAATCAGCCAAGAATTTCAAGTATGACAGAGAAGAAGAAAATAAAATTACAGTGACTGAAAAACTTGACCGAGTGTAATGGGGCATGTTAACAATAGCTTATATTCCAAGTGAAAAACTTTCATGTGATGAAATTGTGGCACTTGGCTTCAAATTGAAAAAAAGGTGTAGTTTCACCCACATTTAGTAAATGATGATGATTTCAGCACAAGTTATCAAAAAATGCAAATTGCTCTTAAAACATTTATAATATTTTTTTTCCTGTGTACGTAAACAAATGTGCACGAAATTGAATGAGAAGCATATTACTCGAGAGCAATGAAGCAGTAATTGTATTGAAAATTTAGACATACTTGATGTAAGGATGGAGAGGTGCAAATGGATGGAGAATTTGGTGTAGATTTAGCAAGGGAAGCAGAGAGAGTTGGTCGTATAAATGGAGACTGAAGAAAGGGTGAAATTGGGGACCGTAGTATCGGAGTGTGATGATAAGAAGAAATTGGTGTCTGATTACCTGAAGATAGTGGAGTTACCATCGGCGTTCGCCATGCTCTATGAGAAGGTGCTCCTGGAGATCTTGATCGTGACTTCCTTGAAGGAAGCATGTTTATTTTAATTCTGACACAAAACACAGTAAATTGGTGTATATCATTAGACAATAAGTTAGATAACCAAATGATCAATTAACAGACGCGGAATTGTAACTCACTTATTGTGAACATCAACATATTCATCAGTTTCATCCAGTATTTCTTCCTTCAAAACAAAACACAAATATTAGTTCATCAATAGAAAAAACACATTAAGTCTATGTACCCAGAAAAAGAACTCACAAAAAACAGAACAGTGCCATGTCTAGATATGGTGAGGTTTAAATTAAAAAAATAATTTGAACCACAAACCATTACTGTTTTTTTTCTTTTTCCTTTTTGTGAATAAAATTTTAGGCATGTTATCAGGATACCTAGAAGTCTTGTAGAAAGAAAAGCATATATGAAAGGACTGATCTAATATTTACATATATGAACTTTCTTATCACCTATATGGAAGAAAAGCGTTCATATTGAAGCTAGTTTTATCAACTGACAGAATTAAGTCCTATATGTTACATCTAAAGCAGCAATATTAATTAACTATAATGGAACACAAAATAACATTTGCATGAAGTACATCATAGTATTTATTAATACTAGTTAATTAGTTATATATATTACTAACCTGTAAGAGTTCCTCTAAAACATCTTCCATAGTAATGATACCAATGACTTCTTCCATAGTAATGATACCAATGACTTCTTCCTCTTGATCTGGAAGTGATTCCAAAACTTCCTTTGTTTTATTTGCATCTGTAAGCTTTTCTAAATGATCTGTATATTGAACTTGTAAATAATACAAAGATTACAACCAGTATTTATAGGAATCCTAACCCTAATCTAGAATAGGAAATGCAAACCTAATTCCATATTTACATAGCATTCCATAATTACATAGCAACCTAATTCCATATTTACATAATAGTCGTAAGTTACACAATATATTCTCACACCCCCACTCAAACTAAAAGTGTTTTAGCAGAAAACACTAAGAATTTGCTAAGAAGAAACTGAAACCGAGCGGCAGTGTGAGTCTTGGTGAAAAAGTCCGCAAGTTGCAAAGCCGAGGAGACGAAAGGAAGCAAGAAAGAGCCAGATTGCAGATGCTGTCAGACAAAGTGACAATCAATGTTAATTTGTTTCATCCATTCATGGAAGACGGTATTGTGGGCAATTTGAATAGCACTGCGGTTGTCACAATAGAGAGAGGTCGGAGAAGATTGAGAGACACCCAAATCAGAGAGAAGGCAACGAAGCCAAACAACCTCAGCAGTAGCATGAGCCATAACACGGTACTCAGCTTCGGTAGTAGAGCGAGCAACAACAGTTTGTTTCTTTCTTTTCCAGGAGATCAAGGAATCGCCAAGAAACAAATAGAAACCGGAGGTGGACTTGTGATCATTAACATCACCAGCCCAATCAGCATCAGCATAAGCATAGGCCACCAAGTCTAAAGAGGAAGTAGAGGACAATAGTAAACCTTGAAAGATGATACCCCGAAGATAGCGAAGAATGCGAACCAAAGCAGCCCAATGGGTAGAGCAAGGAGCAGAAATGAACTGACTAACTACATGAACAACATAAGCAAGATCAGGGTGAGTGACAATCAAATAAACTAAACAACCCATAAGCTTGTGATAGCTCATGGGATCATGTAGAGGGACACCATCAGTAGAGTTGAGCTTCACATTAAGCTCAATAGGTGTATCAGAAACCTTAGTATCAGTAAGACTGGCACGGTGAATAACCTCATTAGCATACTTGGCCTGAGACAAAAAGTAGCCCTTTGGAGAAGAGGCAACCTCAATACCAAGAAAATACCGCAATAGACCCAGATCCTTCATTTCGAAGGTGTGGAAGAGATGTTGCTTGACCTCAGAGATAGTAGAAGAGTCAGAGTCAGTGATGATCATATCATCCACAGAGAGTAGCAGATCAACAAAACTAGCCGAGGTATGTCTCAGAAACAAAGTAGAGTCAGAAGCAGAAGGATGAAACCCAAACTCGGTAACAGCAGCCTGAAAGCGATCATACCAAGCACGAGGAGACTGCTTCAGACCATATAGAGCACGTTGAAGGCGACAAACCTATCCAAAGGAGTGGAGAAGGCCAGGGAGAGGACGCATGTAAACCTCCTCAGTGAGATGGCCATTAAGAAAAGCATTCTTAGCATCCATCTGATAAAGAGGCCAAGAACGAACATCAACAACATAAATCAAAGTACGAACAGTAGTCATCTTGGCAATAGGAGCAAAGGTCTCCTCATAATCAATACCATACTCTTGTGAGAAACCTGTGGCAACCAGATAAGCTTTGTAGCGCTCAAGAGAACTGTCAGAATGAATCTTGACTTTGTAGAACCATTTGCAACCAACCAGATTCTTACCAGCAGGCAAAGGAACCAATTCCCAAGTACTAGTTTTCTGTAAAGCAGACAACTCATCCTTCATAGCTTGAACCCAATGAGGATCCTGAAAGGCCTCCTTGTAAGACTAAGGTCTTGAAAAAGAGTGAATAACAGACAAAAAGGTATGATAGGAAACAGAAAAACATGTATTAGACCAACCCAACCTGTTTGGAGGATGACGTACTCGAGTAGGATATCGGTGTGCAGCAGGATCAGAGTCGTCAAAAGCAGGAGAATCAGCAACAGGGGTAGAGACAACCGGTAGAGGAGGAGCCTTGCGACAAGAATAAACTAACAACGGAGGAGGAGAAGAAGCCGAAGGAGAAGCAGCCAGAGGTGAAGCATGAGGAGAAGATGGAACAAGCTCAGAGGGAACTATGGAGATGTACTCATCAGACGGAACCTCAGAAGGAAACAGATCAATATGAACCAAATCCTCTTTGGAAACTGGGGCGGTGAGAGGAGGAAGCTGAAAGTAAGGTAGACGTTCGAGAAAGGCAACATGGTGGGAGACATAAAGACGGGAAACAAGGTCATAACAACGATAACCTTTCTGAGTGAGACTATAACCCAAAAAGACACATAAGACAGACCGGGCACTAAGTTTGGTCCTATCTTTACAGGATAAAAGGACAAAACAAGCAGACCCAAACACATGAAGGAGAGAGTAATTGGGAAGTTGAGAAAACAGAGCCTCATAAGGAGACCGACCAGAAAGAAGAGGGGTAGGCATACGGTTGAGAAGAAAAGTAGCAGTAAGAACTACCTCACCCCAAAACAAAGCCGGAACAGAGGTAAAGAGAAGGAGAGATCTATCTATCTCAAGGAGATGACGGTGTTTACGCTTCACTCAGCCATTTTAGGCAGGTGTATCAGTATAAGAAGTTTGGTGAATAGTACCCAATTTGGCCAAATATTCATAGAATTCAGTTTTAAAGTATTTCCCGCCCAAGTCAGACCGCAACAATTTTGATAGTAGACCCAAACTGTGTAGTGACCATATACTGGAAAGTATGGTATATCTGGTAGAAGTCAGACTTATGTGTCATAAGATAAACCCAAGTGTACCGAGTGCAGTCATCAACAAATGACACATAATAGGCAGAACCCCTTTTGGTGAGAACAGGAGAGGGGCCCCAAATATCAGTATGAACTAAAGAAAATGGTATATCAGATATAGAAGTACTTTTATGAAAAGGTAAGGCTGTCATTTTGGCAAGTTTATAACCCCGACATTTAGTAAGTTCACTAGGAGAAACTTTACCCAATATACCAGACTAAGTTAAAGACCGTAAGCGATTAGCAGACAAATGCCCTAATCTAGCATGCCACAAGTAGAAAGGAATAGACAGAGAATCTAACTGAAAAGAGAAAAGGGCAGTCAGAGAGGTTGCCATAGGCAGATGCAAGCTCTCCACCACATAGAGGTCTCCAACTCTACGACCAGTCCCAATCTGCTGCTTAGACATCCGATCCTACTTAGAACAGATAGAAGAAGAAAAGATAACATCAAAATTAGAGGCATCAAGCTGACTGATAGATAATAAACTGACAGATAACTGAGGAATATAAAAGACAGATGGAATAGAGACAACAGACATAGTAGATGGTAGGACTGACCCAACAGATACAACAGACATACCAGACCCATTAGCATCATTGACAGTAATAGGAAAGAGGAGAGGAGTACAATTTTGAAGTAAGGAGAGATGGTGAGTCATATGATGAGAGACACTAGAGTCAAAAATCCAAACAGACGAAGAGATACCTGAAGAAGACCCAAGAAAACCTGAATGAAGAGAGAAAACAATGGAGGCAGACGGGAATGACTGGAATGTAGACAGTATATGCTGAAGCTGACTAATCTGAGCACTCAAGGAAGCCAAGTCAGGATCAGGAGCCAAAGCAGATGTAATAAAACTGGCGGGAGGTCGAAAAGTGCTTGGAGAAGGAGCTCAAAACTGGGTCTAAGACTGCTGAGTAGATGAGGTAGGCAAACGTCCCTTCTTGGGACAATGATACTTCCAATGGCCTCTTTGATGACAAAAGGCACTGTAGCTCGACTTTTCGTGCCCCCTTTCAGAAGACAAATAAGCCCTATAGTATCGGACTCCCATGGTTCTAAATCTAATCTCACAAGTGTAATGTGAAATAGATAATCACCAAAGAGTCCCAATCTGGTAAATCTTTTGGAAAATTGATTTTGAATAAAAAATGCCAAAAATGGACTGCTTTGCCAGATTCAGAGTCGCCACCGAAATATTTTTTGGGGAAATTTAGGAAACCCATGACTCATGCCAAAGGCCACGTGTCTGTCATCACTAAGATTGTCTCGGCTCGGGAACTTAGGTACGAGAGGGGAAGGTCATGAATTGAGCACCCCCACTCGCCCGATCAAAGATCGGCCTCTACTAATCATGATATGAATCTTATTTACATTATATGCTCTTGTTCCGATTATTAGGCTAGCATTACTATGTGATGCGCACACACACAAGTATAGACTAATTTGCAAGAATTGGAACACTTGATTCATGTTTGTTTTGAAAAATTGTTTCGAATATGTACCACTTGAAAAAGTGATCGCACATAAACATTACTCAAATTATTCCAATTCAAGCAACTAGCCTTCATCCATAGGCATTCAAACAGTTTATCAAATAAGCGTTTAGCCTCATGGTAAGCATGCTAGACATGGCAACAATCACACATGCAATTATGCTAAAGCTAATAAAGCTTACCTAGTGCTCCAAGCCAAAAAGATCATAAAGTTAAAAAGATGCATAATCCTATCTAGGCAATATGACTAATGCAACACATGCGATATGCAAATACTAGGCTCGGCTACTAATATGACATATGAATCAATTAAATAACATGCGGTCTGAGCACGTATTCAAAGAAGTATTTAAACTAACAATGCAGTTAGAATGATGAACCGAGCCTCGGTGCATGCAATACAAATGGAGGCAAACATGAAGAATGCTAAACAAAATATGATGCTTTAATCTAACCAACATAAGCAGGTAAATAAAAGGGAGAAAGACGTGGGGTTAGAAGACATACACATTATTGCAACATTATGCCCTCACACAGGAGGGTTCGAATGAACTAACTAGCTAACTAATTAATGTTAAACTAATTAATTAACTATTACAAAATGAAATGAATAAATAGCTAAAATATTTAACTAATTATTACAAACCAAATTAATTAACTAATCTAACTAATTAAAATAATTACAACACGTAATGAATTAGCTATTCTAACTAATTAATTTATAAAGCCACTACTTCAACCATAACACTAATATTGTTACAACACGGATACCGATGATCGATGGAAGACTCATACATGAATGCGGTTTTCATCCGAAAAGTAAATGTTTCTGCTGCTGAATGTCTCTATTACACAGTGTAACATGCCTAGGGGTACCCGAGCGCGTTAAACAGTTCGGACCCTTGGTCTCTTTGACCTAGTCTTGCTAGTGCAATATGAAACATAGATGAGAGTCCAGATTTGGCAACTTTTAGAACATCCGTTTTATTGCAAGACCTTTTGTCAGAAATGGACTGCATCATCAGATCTCAGAGTCACCACCTAATATTTTTGGGAAATTAGGAAACCCATGACTCGTGCCAAGGCCACTGTTCGTCATAACCAAAGTTGTCTCGGTTCGGAATCTTAGGTATGAGAGGGGAAGGTCATTAATTGAGCATCCCCACTCACCCGATCAAAAGATCGACCTTTACTAAACCATAATATGAATTTTATTTATTTTATATGTTCATATTTCGATTATTTAATAAATCCTAAAAATTACTATGTGAAGTATACAAGTATAGACTATGTCATTTATTTTGGAATAATTTGATTTCATGTAGTTTTGAAAGAGTTTTGGAGATGTATAACCCAAATAAATTGAGTTTACAAACATGAAAATCAACACTATTCCAAATTAAGCGATACAACCTCCATCCACTGGCATTCATACAGTTATATCAAGTAAGCAAGTAACCACATGGTAGGATGCTTAAACATAATAAGAAAAACACACACAAACAGGATGCTAGAACATAAAAACTTACATATTTATCGAGGTCTCTCGAACAACTACAAAACAAAGTTAGTAAAACATGCATGATCTTATATACAAAATCCTAATGCAACTCACTCATGAAATGCAACTAAAGATTCAGCTTCTAAGATATGACATATGAATCATCTCAAAACATGAGGTAGCGCACATAATCACATAGGAATTGATTAAATCCACAAATGCAAACTTAGCTGAATCAAGATGTATGAAACATAGATGCAAAGCATGGATCAACAAAAAATAAAATAAAATAAACTTGATGCATATTTACAAATAAGGAAAGCAAGTAAAAGAACGGGATAGAAAGAAGAGGGGAGAAAAATTATTACAAACCAAATTAGAGGGGGTGAGGAGAATATTACAACAAAATAAAAACCTCACAATACACTCAAAATAAAATAAAAAAAAGAAAAAAAAAAAGTTTCATGTGCCTTGGAAACCATCGGAAGTTGGTTAACATCGGAAGACCACGCCGTCTTGTCCAAAAGAAGCTAACCGGCCGGCCAACTAGGCCTAGCAAAACCTTCCAAAGAAAGATTGAACTTTTTGATTTCCAAACTTCCTCATGATCACCCTCAAGTTTAAGAAGTGTGTTCTCAATCCTCAATTTGAAACTAGAATGGAACTCTGGGTATGTATGGTGGAAAAGTAGCTAACTCTCTTATTTTTTCTCACTTTCAACAACACTCACTCTTTCCTTTGATCAATCACTATTGAAATTTAGCTATTTCAGAATTTTTGGAGGAGTTTTGGGTGTAGGAAAATGGAATTTCAGTTTGTATAGAAGGTATGGGTTGTATATGGAAGATAGGAGTATTTTTGGCTCAAAAACTCATTTTTTTCTCTTTTTTCACCAGTTTCTCACTCTTTTCTCTTCAATTTCGTGGTCCTCTCTCTCTCTCTCTCTCTCTCTCTCTCTCTCTCTCTCTCTCTCTCTCTCATACAATATGATCATATATATAGGCAATGAGGGAGAGTGAAGGTCAAAAAGAGGATGAGAGGCAAGAATATGATAGGAAGGCAAATTTTCAAGGTGGTTGCATGGGATACTCCTTTATGGATGCAAACAAAATCTCTTTTTAACAATGGGGGATGATTAGGTATGTATTTGGTGATATATGGATTGGCCAATAGGGTAGGGGAATGTCCCACACACAAGAAAAAAAATGCAAAAATAAACCTTCTTTGCCTGCTGGTTTGAAATGGTCAAATATTATTTGAGGGGAAATATAATATAAGGCAAAGCTTTGGCAGAGTGGTTAAGGTGTTGGGTATTGAGTGGTAGGTTGGGGGTTCAAACCCCTTCCAAGCATTCCTCAAATTCATTTTTTTGGGTAAAGACAAGTCAGCGCCACGTCATCAGCAAGGACCAATCCAGTCATGCCACGTCGGCGAGACCGTCACTTTATCGTCCCAGTCAGATTGACGGATTATTCTGCATATGGATAGAATATTCCTTGACTTAACAGAATATTCTTTCACATAACAAAATATTCCTTGAGTTTACAATTTGGCCCAGAAGTTTCAAATAATTATGCTATAACCCAGATTTCAGGACAATTTTTTAGTGAGGCCCCCAGAAGTGCAACGAAGGTTGATTCTTGCTAAACGAACCATTTTGGACGCAACCGTGAGGTCAGAATATGCCCTTGGAAAGGTAATTTGTGGTTGTTTAGGGTTGGAAACAGGGCTCAAATTCTAAGTTTTCTTATTAAGGATTTTGTGAGAAACACCTTATTGTTTTATCATCATAGGGTAATCAAAAGAAAGCGCCTAAGTCTTAGGCCCAGTCAAAATGGGATGTCTACAGTTGCCCCTCTTTGACAGAGCTCAAATTCATTTCTTGACGTGAGTGAATGTCAAAGCCCGAAGACGACCCTTTTGACAAGGCCACAAGACTTGGGCAAACAAACAAGATACAGATGTAATTGGTTAGACCTGAAGGTTGCCTACGTATCCCTTTGCAAGGAATCAAACTAGCATGGTCCAGGGGCATAATGCAAATGACATGCTCAAAATGCAGTTTGAAAGTTGGACTTACACGCTTCGCGAAGCCAATTGTTTGAAAATTCATGATTATGCAATGCAATGCAATGTTACGGAGTGATGATAAAGATATGAAGATGGCAACATGAAAGCCAAGCTTCGGGCAAATGATATGGAACATAACAGGGGGTGCATCGCATTAAATGTGCCACAAGATCACATACAAATGTGCCATAACACAAATGATAGGTGAACTCAAAATCCAAACATGTCTTACGCGAGAAGAGAAAATAATGAACTCGAAATCCAAACGCGTTTCATGCTTGAGGAGGTATAGTGATGTAACCAATAGATGTTCCTAGTCGTATTTCATACGGAGAAGAGGAAGGTAAACATCAAATCCTAACACATTTCATGTGAAAGGAACAAAGATGGTGAAACCAACAGCGTATCTAACCTTATCTCATACGGAGAGGGGGAAAGGTTTTAATCCTATAAACATCAAATCCTAACACATTTCACATGAAAGGAACAAAGGTGGAATAACCAACAGACGTACATAATCGTATCTCATACGGAAAGGGAAAGGTTTTAACCAGGTAAACATCAAATCCTAACACGTTTCACATGAAAGGAACAAAGGTGGTGTAACCAACAAACGTACCTAACCGTATCTCACACGGAAAGTGGGAAGGTTTTAACCAGGTAAACTTCAAATCCTAACACGTTTCATGTGAAAGGAGCAAAGGTGGTGTAACCAATAGACGTACCTAACCGTATCTCATATAGAAAGGGGGAAGATTTTAACCAGGTAAACATAAAATCCTAACACGTTTCATGTGAAAGGAACAAAGATGGTGTACCCAACAGACGTACCTAACCGTATCTCATACGGAAATGGGGAAGGTTTTAACCAGGTAAACTTTAAATCCTAATGTGTTTCACGTGAAAAGAGCAAAGGTGGTGTAACCAACAGACGTACATAATCGTATCTCATACGGCAAGGGGGAAGGTTTTAACCAGGTAAACATCAAATCCTAACGGGTTTTATGAGAAAGGTGCAAAGGTGGTGTAACCAATAGGCATACCTGACCGTATCTCATACGGAGAGGGGGAATGTTACATATACACACGAACGATATACAAAATACGTATTACATACGTTTGCATATATACACAGGCAAATTATATACGTATACGGATACACAAACATACATATATGGACAAAATACATACATAGTTACATGTACATAGACATATACATACATAATATAATACACACATACACACATACACATACATATACATATCTCTTTCTCTTCTCCTGTTTTTGTCTCCCTCTCTCTCTTCTGTCATCTTCTTCGAGCATTGTATCTGGCACGCAATTTCAACAATCGCAGCACCTGACCAACAGGCTGCCCCGATTCTTCAACGCCTTATCCCAATGTTTCTCCTCTTTGTCTTTTTATTCTTCTTTTTCTTCGCTCTCTTCTTAAGTTGAGGCCTGCGAGAGGGAGGCAGAGCAAAAGCCTGCAAACTTTCTCTGCCACCACTCTGCAACCTCTTTCTTTTGTATTACTCTCCTTTGCCATGGCCTCTTCACACGGTTCTCTCACTCTTTTTCCAAACCTGAACGAGTCCACGATAAAGATGACCGATTCCGACTCCTCTGAACCTCAACCGTGGGCTCCTCCTCCTTTCCCTGTTTCAGCTTTCCAGCGATGTCAGTTGAGCAAATAATGGTGCACAGTCTGATATCGAAGCAAACTTATATGCACTGAGGTCATGTGTGGAGACCGTGACTGTGCTCTCCAACTTGTCCCGTCGACTGCAGAGCAGGACGTTTGATGTACATCAGTTAACTGTACAACTCTCCCTGCTCCAACGTATGTACATGGACTCTCGAGTAGAAATTAGTGCACTGAAAAAGCAAAACAAAGAACTGAAACAACAAGCCACCTCCGCAGCCCGATTCAAAGTTCCTTCGCATAACCAATTTGATGGCCGGCGAGGAATAATCTCCTTTGGAAGCTTGCCAAGGCCGAGGCAAAGTCTTCAAGAGCTTCGAAGGAGTAAAGATGAGCGAGGCAGCTGATGGTAAAGTCAGGCGACGAAGCTGTGTGCAAATGAAGTAGGCTGTAATCTTTGTCGTCGAGCTGCTGGCAGAAAATTGAGAAAATGCTACTCTCTATCTTATATTATTATTTTTATTTTTTTTTTTTGTTTTTTGGAGTGGGCACCTATAGCTTCAACTCCTTTTTGTACAACTTTGATCGGGGTTGATCCCCGGCATTAATAAAACAAGTTTGTTTTGCAAATCTGGATGGCATGAATGGCATAACACTGAACATAAAAATCATTTTGTTTTGAATTTTGAACTTGAAAATGGCTGCATTTTTGTGAATTTGAACTGAATATTGAGCCTATCACTGACCAAACACAAAAAAAAACTCACAACTTAATGAAATGAAAACGAAGCAAAAACCATCCCAAAACACGCCCCTTTGCGCTTGTTGGAGCAAAATGAACGCAAAACAGAGCAACAACGGTCGACCGCCGACGGAAAAGCATCGCAGCGACAACTACTGTGCATTTTTCGGTGATTGCTTGATTAAGGTGATGAGAACTGGATAGTGTGGGTAAAGGACAGAAAACCTGACTCAACTGTGCCCCTAGTTTATCACTTTGCCCTTTTTTATTTTTCCTTTCTGCTAAAGTGATTTTGATCAACATGAGAGGTAAATTAGCACACTTGTTCCATTTTCTATCTTGAAATCATATGAGCCAAATTATGAGTACTGAAAATTTTCTCTTTTGGTCCAAAGAGTGGTCTAAGTTTTGGAAAAATGGAATAATTTTTGAGAAAATCAGTCAACTTCATTAAAAGTCCTCAAAATCTATTTTCGCAAATGACCACTACTCGATCAACATGAAATCAACCCTTGAGATGTACAACTGAATTCGTCTTGCGATTGAACCCGTCATGAAGGAAAAATAGGACAGTTGAACCAAATGGGGACGCCAATCAAATATAGATAGCCGAGTCGAATAAAGATACACCAATCAAACATGGACGAGATGAGTCAGCTAAAAAAATGATTAAGGCCGAACTTCAAGATGAAGCTGCCTACATATCCCAAAGATATGAATCAAGGCCATACGTAGTTCCAGTTAAGGTTCACTCGGGTATGGACACTCTCCTTTTGTGCTCTAACTTTTGCCAAAGCCGCCCTTTCGGGTTTTCAACCTTGCGAGCTTTTCATTTTTTTCATTTTTCATTTTTTTTTTTGTCATTTTTTTATTTTCTATATTTTTTTTGTTTTCTGCTCTAACTTTTGCCTGGGTCGCCTTTTCGGGTTTTCGGCCCAGCGAGCCTCTCAAGGGTAGTACTTCTTCAGCTTGTCCATGTTGATTGGTTGTGAGAACTCCAAACCATCGAAATCCATGAGAATAACTGCTCCTGACCAGATTGATTTAATGATATAGGAACCCGTCCAATTGGGTCTAAACTTGCCCCTAGGGTCGTGAATAGGAGCTTGTTGTCTTTCAACACTAAGTCCCCTTCCCTCAAATTCCTGGATCTAACTTTTTGTTGAATGCTCTGGCAATCCTGCGTTGATACCCCTGAATGTGGTATAACGCCTTCAATCTTCGCTCATCAAATAACATTAGTTCCTCAAATTGGTTCTATTGCCAATCGGCTTCTGTTATCTGACATTCAGCCATAACCCTTAATGAAGGCACTTCTAACTCAATCGGCAAAACTGCCTCCATTCCATACACCAAAGAGTAAGGGGTTGCCCCTGTAGACGTTCGGATTGATGTCTTGTATCCCCAAAGTGCAAAAGGCAACTTATCTAGCCAATCTCTATAAGTTTCTACCGTCTTACACAGAATGGTCTTGATGTTCTTATTTGCAGCTTCAACGGCTCCATTGGTTTGTGGCCTGTAAGTTGATGACTTTGCAAAGCCACGTTATACTTCTCAAGTAGAACTGCCACTTCTCCTTTGAAATGTGAGCCATTGTTTGAAATTAATTCGTTTGGCACCCCGTATTTGTAGATAATGTTGTTCTTGATAAATTTGGCCACGTGTGATGCTTTCAACACTGAATACGACTGTGCTTCAACCCACTTGGTAAAATAGTCAATGGAAACCAAGATGAACTGATGCCCATTTGAACCTTTCGGTGTGATGGCCCCGATGATATCTATGCCCCAGACTGAGAAAGGCCAAGGCGAAGTCATGTTGTAGAGTTTTGATGGCGGGATGTTCATGCGATTGGCATGGATTTGACATTTGTGGCATCGCCTAACAAAGTTGATACAATCACTCTCTATGGCTAACCAGTAGTATCCTTGTCTAAGGATTTTTCTGGCTAGCATTATACCTTTTTATGGACTCCGCACTCTCCTCCATGGATGACTTCCATGACACGCTTTGCCTCTTCTTCCTTTACACACAGCTTGTGCATTCGTAGATACCCTCTCTTGTATAACTTATCTCCACAAATGACAAACTGAGTGGCCAGACGTTGTATCTCTCTTTCGTCTTTGGTGTTTGCCCCTTGTGGGTATGTTCCACTTTCCAAAAAATTCCAAATATCAAAGTACTAAGGGTTTTTATCTTGAACTTCTTCCGTTGCAGCTATCATTTCATACACGGGGGTGTACCGTTGTTCTATAAGGATCGGGCGCATCTTGACCCCAACCGGTATATCTATCATTGATGCCAGGGTTGCCAATGCATCAGCAAATCGGTTGTTCTCTCTTACCAGGTGTGTAAAAGTCAGTTTTTCGAACCTCGGGATCAACATGTTCAAGGTCTGATGGTAGACTTTCATTTTTTTCTCTTTAACTTTCCAATCTCCATTGGCTTGAGAGACGACCAAGTTCGAATCTCCAATCACATCCAACCTCATTGCCCCTAGTTCCAGGGTTGTTTCCAATCCGGCAATGCATGCCTCATACTCTGCTTGGTTGTTAGATACCCTGAATCGGAGTTTGAAAGCTAAGGGGATATGGGAATCATCCGGCGCTATGAGCAACACGCCTATCCCATAGCCAAATTGATTGGACGCTCCATCAAAGTACAACTTCCAAGTGTCTTCTTCCATCTGCATGACCTCTTCATCTAGAAATGAGTACTCCATATCTTCTCCTCCTTCAATTAGGTGATCAGCCAAAAATTCTGCTAGGGCCTTTCCTTTGACAGATTTGCAAGTGACATACTTAAGGTCAAATTCGGAAAGCAAAAGCAACCAACGAGCTAGCCTACCGGTAAGTGCTGGTTTCTCAAAGAGATATTTGATTGGGTATAATCTTGAAACCAGAATTACCGAGTGAGCTAACAGGTAGTGTCTCAACTTCCTGGTGGCCCATACCAAAGCTAAGCAAGCTATTTCCAAAGGAGTATAGCGGGTCTCATATTCAAGCATCTTTTTACTTAAGTAGTAGATGGCCTTCTCCACTTTCTCATCCGACTCTTGTGCAAGCATACATCCCATAGTTGATTTGGTCACTGATAAGTATAGGATCAGCGAGTTCCCTGGCTCAGGTGGTGATAACACAGGTGGATTACGCAAATGCTGTTTGACTTGCTCAAACGCAAACTGACATCGATTATCCCATTGGAACTTCTTCCCTTTCTTTAGGAGACCAAATAGTGGTTCATAAGTCAAGGTTAGCTTTAAAATAAACCTCCTTATGAATTGCACCTTTCCTAGAAAACCCCGTACTTCCTTTTCAGTCATTGGTGGCGGCATTTCTAAGATGGCCTTAATTTTAGATGGATCAACTTCGATTCCTCACTGTGTGATCAGAAATCCCAACATCTTGCGTAGTTACCCCAAAGGTGCATTTCTGTAGATTCAGCCTTAGCCTGTATTCCCTAATTCTCTCAAAGAATTTCTTCAATGCAGTGCAATGGCTTTCCCGATCTTTGGACTTAAACAATCATGTCATCTACATACACCTCAACTTCCTTGTGAATCATATCATGCAAAAGAGTGGTAGCAGCTCTTTGATAAGTGGCCCCGGCATTCTTCAAACCAAATGGCATAACCCTGTAGTAGTATGTCCCCATGGTGTGGTAAATGCTGTCTTTTCTCTATCCTCTGGAGCCATAAGGATCTGGTTATACCCTGAAAAACCATCCATGAATGACAGTAAGGCATGCCCTACAGTGAAGTCTACCAATTCGTCAATATGTGGCAATGGGAAATCATCCTTCAGACTAGCCTTGTTCAAATCCCGGAAGTCAACACAAACTCGGATTCTCCATCTTTCTTTGAAATTGGCACAATATTGGCTAACCAAGTAGGATATTCTGATACGAACAAAAACCCAGCATTGATTTGATCGGTAACCTCTTCTTTAATTTTCAAGGCCCAATCGGACGAATTCTGCGAAGCTTCTGTTTGACAGGTGGGCCTCAGGGTCGAGAGGGATCCTATGTTGTACAATCTCAGGGTCAATTCTGGCATGTCTTCGTAGGATCATGCAAAAACATCTTTGAATTCTTTTAATAAAGCAACTAATTGTTCACGTTCCTCTGAAGACAATGTAGAACCAATTTGGATTAAGCGAGGATCTTTTTCAGTACCCACATTTACAGAAACAATTTCATCCACTAATGGCTTAGCACGCCTTTCTTCCTCCCAATCGATTAAATTTTTCAAAGCTCGAGGAATTTCTTCCTCTTCATTTTTATCAAGATCTTGAAAATTTTGGTCAATGTTATGAACTGTGGGCATAGAAAAGTAAGCGGAAATCACATCTTCATTCAAAGCCTTGGGCTCACAAGTTGCAATAAACTCAAAAGAGAAAGAAAAAGAAGACTCAAACATCTTAGACAAACTTAAATCTGCCTCCAACCCCACAAGCCCACCGGACTCAGACTCAACAGCCAATTCAGAACTCTCAATACAACTCTTTTCAAAATGCCAATTTATTTGTGAGCCATTCACTACATCCATGATGAAGCTTGAGTAGTCAACAGGTACCTCTTCCGCGATCACGGCAATGGTCATATCCCCCAAATTCATCGGTTTAGCGCTAGTACGTGATTTTGTCAGTAAATCAGCCAGTGTTAGACCCAGGACTTCTTCTGTGTTGCTTTTCGAGCTGACTTGTCTACCTTGTCCGATGTCGATACTAGGATCTACCCACTCCTCATCACTGTCGGAGAGCTGGTGATCAAAGATCTCAAACCCAGGGTATCTCTTCCTCTCCACTTGATCAATCAGGGCTTAGGGAAACCACAGAAAGGCAAGTCTTCTCCTTGGCGAACAAAGCATCCGTTCAAGGTCCCACGAATTGGCTTATGAACCAACTCAAACCACCACTTCGTTCTCTTGGCCTTGATCCTCTCCCTAATCTCTTTAGTTTTTCTTTTCCAGTCATCAGTTGTGGGTGCATACCCTAGTTCGAATGCATGTGGGTTATGAGGTACTTCACTGGCTATAGTAATACCTTTCCTGCCACTTTGTCCCAATCCCATCCCTGGAATGTGACCTAGTTTACTCATGAAATAGATTGAATGGGCACTGACGTATACACCTTCGTCTTCTTCATGAGCGTTTGAACTAGCTGGGCCTCTACCAAAACATCTTCTTCCCCATGCTGTATTTTTAGCAGTGGTGTTGTGACTTCTGGGGGAGGATGAATAGATGAATTTCCAAAGACAGTGGCAATTCCTCTGCCATATGGGTACTTTACCAATTGGTATAGTGTGGATGATACAGCTTTCATCTGATGAAGCCAGGGCCTTCCCAATAGCAAGTTGAATGTTGCAGGAACATCCATGACATGAAATTCAACTTCGTGCTCAGATAGACCCACTGTTATTTGTACTTTGATTGTCCCTATCACTTCCCGACTAGTATTATCATAGGCCCGTATCAATTGAGTAGTGGGCGTGAAATTTGCCGGCTTTAGCTCGATTACATAAGCAGTGCGTGTAGGGCAAACATTGATGGCTGATCCGGTGTCAATTAGAACAATCGGGATCCATTTCTTTCTACATTCTAGTGATACGTACAGAGGCTTATTATGTTCTGATCCTTCTATTGGCAGCTCTTTGTCAGCAAAAGTTATTGCTGGGATGGTTTCTCTTGGGGTGATTAATGACACTAATTGCTCGAGAGTGGTGTCAATTGACAGCTTAGCCTTGCTTAACATTGACAAGATTGCCTGTCGATGTTCTCGGGAAGCCATGAGAAGACCCCAAATGGAAATGTTTGCCTAGATCTTTTTCAGTTGTTTTAGAACCAGGTCTTCTTCTACCTCTTTCTTTTTTTCTTTCTCTTTCTCTTTCTCTACCTCTTTATCTTTGCCAGAGGGCTCTCTTTGGTCTAAATGTGGAGGCTTGAAGTAGCGCCCACTTCTGGTCAAATGATCAATTTCATCTGCATACCAAGTCTCATCCGGCACATTGTTAACCCATTCACCATCAGTGTGGGCGAGCTGTAGGTCATTATCATTCCACCATTGCCTTCGTTGACCGAAAGGCAATTATCTAACGTTGCTTGAATCATTCCCACAGTATGCTCTGAATGGCTTTCTGGTTCTTTTTCTTTTCCTTGGAACTCTTTCCTTTACCACATTCAACAGGTTTTTGAAATCAAGTCTTAATTTGTCCCCCTTTCTTTCAGTTTCCTCATTAGAAGCTTCGTCACCGCTTGACCAACCGTGACTGTAATTCTTCGATTCCCACCATCCCATCTACACATTCCCAAGGTCTAATTCTTCAAAGAAATGGAGATTAGTCAAGTCTTCCTCTAGGTCAGCCAAATCATCCAACCCCTTTTTAAGTACATCCTCTCTGACAACATTGATAGAAAATGAATCAAGCAGATCAACCTCAAGCTTTAGTTGACCACTGGGAACAATATACCGGCTAGGATCATACTTTTTTCTCTGATAGTTTGCCAGCCTCAAGCATAGGTACTACCACCATAGGGTTTTGGGTTTTGGCTGGGTTGGAGGTGCATCCATCATGCACAACTCAGTGCCTTTAGGAATATGTACCTCAGGTTTTGGTAAATGGGTAGGTTTGATATAGATATTGGGGTTAAAGGTGGATAAAAGTGTATGGATGAGGTTAAGATGAGAGGTGGTGGAACTCTGTCATGGGGTGACAATGGGTTGGTAGTGACGTTGGGTTTTGGTGGTTGTGGAGGAGCTATGACTTTATTGTCTATGAGATCTTGGATCTCATGACGGAGACGAAAGTAACGGTCTGTGTCATGTCCTAGTTGCTGGTGGAAAGCACAGTGTTTGGTAGGGTCATGTTTGGTTAGAAGAGGTTCGGGAAGAGGTCAGGGGTCCAAAGGCTTCAAATACCCTTTTTCTGTCAAGATTTTCATTGCTTTTGAGAGTGACATATGGAGAGGGGTGAATGTTCTGATTGGGGCTCGGGTTGTGTTCGTTGTTTGCGGGCCAGCATGAGCAAAGGGGTTAGCTGTTTTAGTGGTGGTGGCAACCAAGTTGATTTCAGAGAGCTTCACAACTGTGCTACCATTGGTGGTAGCATTGGAACTGCACCCGAAGGTCTTCCGTATTGACTCTTTGTCATCAATGATGGCATCTCTATCTGGACCTATTTCATGTAATCTTAAAAGTAAATAGGAGACTATCATTTTTTGAAGCATCTTACCATGCAATTTCTGACTACATGCGAATTTGATCTTTTTCTGGTGGCTGTTGGTCATCATTGCTGCTTTTGCCCTCCATCTGGTGATAAAGGCCATGAAACTTTCATTTGGCTCTTGACGAGTGGCCTCTAATTCCCGAGTAGTCACTTCAATCTGGGTGTTATAAGCATACTGGGTGATAAAGGCCTCGGCTAACTCTTCCCAACTTTGTTTTACCAAGTCCTCTAACTTGGCATACCAGATGGCGCCACTCCTAACAAAGTTCGTCCGAACAAAGAGAGCTTTTGCAGACGTGTTAAACTCATAGGCTTTAAGACATCAGAGAACAGGCGAATGTGCACCATTGGGTCACTGGAGCCATCAAACCTATCAATGTGTGGCATTTTGAACCATTCTGACAACTTCACAGCTGTCTCAGTGTACCCGTCTTCGATGTCCGGGATTAAATTGACTTCTTGTGATCTTTTGAAAAGTTTTTCCAACTTAGATAGCTTCAACATAGTTGGGTCAGACTCAGGTGCCTCGGAGGGAAAGATCTCTCTCGCTGGTTGTGGAAGGGGAAATGATCCTCCTGAAGTTTGTATAAGAACCCTCAGATCTTCTGGTGAGTTAAGTTTGGGAAACTCGTCAGCTGGTGGAGCTGGAGGTGGAGATGGAACTGGATGAGTCACCGAAGGTGGTTGAGTAGTGGATGCCCCAAATGGGCGTTGCAGCTCAGCAAGAGTATTACCTTGAGCGGCAAGAGTAGTGCCTTGGGCAGCAACCGTAGTGGCAATGGTATCCATACTCCGTTGAAGGGCCAATAGTATGTCTACTATATTTTCTGGAATCTGAGCCATCACTGATTCTGGTGAGTTAAGTGGTGATGATCTAGCAGGTGAAGAAGGGGTATTTTGGACAGTTGATGAAGCTTCTGCTTTTCTTTATGTAACCGATGGCAAAGAAACTAACACTGGCTGACCCTGAACCAAATCTGCACTTTTGCAAAGTCTACCAACGCGAGTCCACAGAACTTGGGGGATATTAGACCTTTCGGAAGCTATAGTGCTCGACTACCTTGCTTAAACAAAACGGGACCCCCAATCAGAATTTCATTAGCATCCCAGCTCAACTGATTACTGCTAACTCATGTTGAAAACTGAACTTAACCCCACAAACTGAAATGACTGAACCACTCATCTGAATCTGAGAATCCCCATACATTGCACATAATACATAGCAGGAAAGAGAACAAACACCCCTATGGGGGCTAGGGTTACCCTATCTTAACTTTGAAATGATTAAGGGTTTCACTATTCAAACAAGCGGCATCATACATCCTAGAAATGAGAGAGCATCCTGTCCTAATTTTGGAAGGTACTATAGCTCATTATATGCACAAGCTTAGTTCTACTCTAGGGGTTGAAGTCAAGGTGACATTACCAAAGAGTCTTTGGGTCATAACCAATGAAGATCTTAGGAAATCAAAAGAGTCAATATAGCCTCTCTTCAAAGTCTGAGAACGTTCAGATCTCAAAAAATTATAACACAAGGCCTCCAAAGTAACGTAGAGATAGGTGTAGTGTCACAAAAAGTGTGCCTGTGCTCCCACCAGTATCAGGGCAACACAAGAACTTTAAGTGCACCAATACATGCAATGCAATAAACATATAATTGAAAATAAAAGTCATATCATGGAGTTCGAGTCAAGGTTTCATAAAATCCCTAGCAGAGTCGCCAGAAACTGTAACATGCTTGCGGAGTACCCATGCACGTTAAACAGTTCGACCCTCGGTCGCTTTGATCTATTCTCACTAGTGCAATGTGAAACATAGATGAGAGTATAGATTTGGCAACTTTAAAAAAATCCATTTTATTGCAAAACCTTTTGTCAGAAATGGACTGCGTCATTAGATCTTAGAGTCGCCACCTAATATTTTTGGAAAATTAGGAAACCCATGACTCGTGCCAAGGCCACTGTTTGTCATAACCAAAATTGTCTTGGTTCGGAACCTTAGGTATGAGAGGGGAAGGTCATTATTTGAGCACCCCCACTCACATGATCAAAAGATCGGCCTTTACTAAACCATGATATGGATTTTATTTATTTTATATGTTCATATTTTGATTATTTAATAAATCCTAAAAATTACTATGTGAAGCATACAAGTATAGACTATGTCATTTTTTTGGAATAATTTGATTTTGTAGTTTTGAAAGAGTTTTGGAGATGTACAACCCAAATAAATTGAGTTTACAAACATGAAAATCAACACTATTCCAAATTAAGCGACACAACCTCCATCCACTGGCATTCATACAGTTATATCAAGTAAGCAAGTAGCCACATGATAGGATGCTTAAACATAATAAGAAAAACACACATAAGCGGGATGCTAAAACATAAAAACTTACATATTTATCGACGTCTCTCGAACAACTACAAAACAAAGTTAGTAAAACATGCATGATCTTATATACAAAATCCTAATGCAATTCACTCATGAGATGCAACTAAAGATTCGGCTTCTAAGATATGACATGTGAATTATCTCAAGAACATAAGGTAGTGCACATAATCACATAGGAATTGATTAAATCCAAAAATGCAAACTTAGCCGAATCAAGATGCATGAAACATAGATGCAAAGCATGGATATAACGAAATAAAATAAAATAAAAGAACGGGATAGAAAAAAATGGGGCGGGAAATTATTACAACACTTTGAATAAATTATTACAAACCAAATTAGAGGGGGGTGAGGAGAATATTACAACAAAATAAAAACCTCACAATACACTCAAAATAAAATAAACAAAAGAAGAAAAAAAAAAGTTTCATGTGCCTTGGAAACCTCCGGAAGTTGGTTAACATCGGAAGACAACGCCGTCTTGTCCAAAAGAAGCTAACCGGCCGGCCTATTCCTAGGCCTAGCAAAACCTTCCAAAGAAAGATTGAACTTTTTGACTTCAAAACTTCCTCTTGATCACCCTCAAGTTTAAGAAGTATGTTTTCAATCCTCAATTTGAAACTAGAATGGAACTCTGGGTATGTATGGTGGAAAAGTGGCTAACTCTCTTATTTTTTCTCACTTTCAACAGCACTCACTCTTTCCTTTGATCAATCACTATTGAAATTTAGCTATTTTAGAATTTTTGAAGGAGCTTTGGGTGTAGAAAAATGGAATTTCAATTTGTATGGAAGGTATGGGGTGTATATGGAAGATAAGAGTATTTTTGGCTCAAAAACTCATTTTTTTTTCTCTTTTTTCACCATTTTCTCACTCTTTTCTCTTTAATTTCATGGTCCTCTCTCTCTTTCTTACAATATGATCATTCTATATAGGCAATGACGGAGAGTGAAGGTCAAAAAGAAGGTGGGAGAAAGGGCAAATTTTCAAGGTGGTTGCATGAGATACTCCTTTATGGATGCAAACAAAACCTCTTTTTGACAATGGGGGATGATTATGTATGTATTTGGTGATATATGGGTCGGCAAATGGGGTAAGGGAGTGTCCCACACACAAGAAAAAAAATGCGAAAATAAACCTTCTTTGCTTGCTGGTTTAAAATGGTCAAATATTATTTGAGGGGAAATATAACATAAGGCAAAGCTTTGGCAGAGTGGTTAGGGTGTTGGGTATTGAGTGGTAGGTTAGGGGTTCAAACCCCCTTCCAAGCATTCCTTAAATTCATTTTTTTAGATAAAGACAAGTCAGCGCCACGTCATCAGCAAGGACCAATCCAGTCATGCTATGTCAGTAAGACCGCCACATCAGCGTCCCAGTCAGCATTGACAGAATATTCTGCATATGGACAAAATATTCCCTAACTTAACAGAATATTCCTTCACATGACAAAATATTCTTTGAGTTTACAATTTGGCCCAGAAGTTTCAAATAATTATGCAATAACCCAAATTTTGGGACAATTTTTCAGTGAGGCCCCCGAAAGTGCAGCGAAGGTTGATCTTAGCTAAATGAACCATTCTGGATGCAATCGTGAGGTCATAATATGCCCCTGGAAAGGTAATTTGTGGCTGTTTAGGGTTGGAAATATGGCTCAAATTCTAAGTTTTCTTATTGACAATTCTGTGAGAAACACCTTCTTGTTTTGTCATCATAGGGTAATCAAAAGAAAGCACCAAGTCTTAGGGCCGGTCAAAATGGGGTGTCTACACACAGTAGATCACTTGCACTGATTTCCACCTCCATACCAACTCTGCTCTGCTGGGGGAGTACACTGCTTGAATTTGCACTGGTGGTTGGCAGAGGGCCTGCCATCCACTGATGATGGCCTGCCGGCCACCAATAGAGACCTGCCGCCACTGATGCTTGAACTTTCCTGCTGCAATAGAGAGCAAATAGTGAAGAGACAATGTATTTTCAAGGGTTTGTTTGCACAACTTACCCCTTCCTATCATGAATAAATCAAAGGAGTTGTAAGCTTGGTTCCCAAACAATCAATCTATGCAACTTCATTGCATGATGGCCTATGAATCAAAGTGTGCCAGTTCAATAAATGCAACGGGGAGTATGGCTTGTTTGCTTACTGAACAGAAAGAGATCTTGCGAGATTTTGAGAAGTCTGAAATTGAAGTGGTATTGTGTGAACAGGGCGGATTGATAGTCGCTATTTCAGCCGAACCGGCGATCATTGATGAAAACAGAAACAAAAAGAGGATGAATTCCTCAAGAAAGTGATTGATGAATTTGAGACAAGTCCGAAAGCAGAGTTCAGCATTGAAGGTGAAGTGTTGAGATTTCGGAACCGAATGTGTATCCCAGATATTCCGGAACTAAAGAAAAGGGTTTTAGATGAAGCCCACAAATCAGTGTTTGCTATGCATCCGGGTAACAATAAAATGTATCGGGATTTGAAACAAAGCTATTGGTGGCCTAAAATGAAGAAAGAGATTGCAGAATATGTGTCCAAATGTCTTTAATGTCAGCAAGTTAAAGCTGAACATCAGAAACCGGGCGGTCTACTTCAACCTCTCCCTATTCCTGAATGGAAGTGGGAGCATGTGACTATGGATTTTGTTGTTGGTCTACCCCGAACACCTCGAGATATGGATTCTATTTGGGTTGTAGTTGATAGACTGACTAAGTCTGCACATTTTCTACCTGTTAGAACTACATTTGATGCTTATAGACTGGCTACTATATATGTTGATGAGATTGTTCGTTTACACGGAGTTCCAGTATCTATTGTCTCGGATAGAGACCCGAAATTTGTGTCTAGATTGTGGAAAAGTTTACAAAGGGCTATGGGGACGGAATTGAGGTTTAGTACCACATTCCACCCACAGACAGACGGACAATCAGAACGGACCATACAGACTTTGGAGGATATACTGAGGATGTGTGCCTTGGATTTTCAGGGGAGTTGGGAAGACTATTTGCCACTTACAGAGTTTGCATACAATAACAGCTTCCACTCTAGCATCGGTACGGCACCATGAGGCTTTGTATGGTAGAAGGTGTAGATCACCAATTTGTTGGACAGAAGTCGGGGATAGAGCTTTACTTGGGCTTGAAATTGTGCAAGACACTTCTGAGAAGATTAAAACTATTCAGCAAAGGCTCAAAACAGCTCAGGACCGACAAAAGAATTATGCAGATGTCTGAAGAAGACCCCTGAGTATGAGGTTGGTGACCATGTATTCATCCGTGTGACTTCGATGAAAGGCCAAGTCAGGTTTGGAAAGAAGGGCAAGTTGTCGCCCCCTTACATTGGGCCGTTTCAAATTCTAGAAAGGCTTGGTCAGTTGCTTATAGAGTTGCTTTGCCGCCGGGATTTGAGCAAATCCATATTGTGTTTCATGTGTCAATGTTAAGGGGTTATCTTCGGGACCCGTTTCATGTGATTGACTATTACTGGGTAGCTCTTGATGAAAATATAGAGTACGCCGAATGGCCGAAACGAATCATTGACCGGCAAGTGAAACAATTGAGAAGCAAGTCCATCCCAATGGTGAAAGTGGAATGGAAAGAACACTATGGGACAGATGCCACATGGGAAAAAGAGGATGAAATGCGACTACGCTATCCACATTTATTTCCCGACGAAGGTAAAATAAGTTTGGAGGACCAAACTTCCTAAAGGGGGAAAGACTGTGATAACCCTGCTCCGTATTATGCTAATTAATCTTAATTGCATATGTGATTATGTGTTTGATATGATTTTGAGTGCCATTTATATGAATATATGTGGTTTTGAATTTCTATCTGTTCACCGTAGGAAAATATGTTTGACTTTCTGCTTTGGAAATTAAATTGAAGGCCCTATTGACCACAGAAACCGAAATTGACTACGCCATTGTGATTGGTGTAATTTTTAGAGCCTACGGTGAAATTTAATTGAAAATTGATTCGGATCAAATTAAATTGATTAAATTGATAGTGTAATGCCCAATTATTTAATATTAATAAAATGTGTTTGAGAGGAGCTTATATAAAGGGCCAATTACACTCTCATTTGGTTGTTGGAGGCTCAAATCAGATTTTATACCTTAGGGAGTGAGTGAGGCCGGCTCTAGAGAGGGAGAAAGAAGGAGAATTGTGTGTTTGGCTCAAGTTTGTGAAATTGGAAGGTTGGACTCAAGATTCAACTAGAGTTTGTGAAAATTAAAGCTCCTAGGTGAGTAATCAACCCTTAACTCATGAGTTTGAGTTGTAATTTTGTGAATTGAAGACTAAATGGTGATCAAGAACATGAATTGAGTTAGCTTTGATGAATTGGGAGCCAATATACACATGCATGTAAGAAATTGCCATGAATTTGTATGTTTGAGCTTGTAATTGCATAAGCTAGCATGAATGATATTGAACATGGAGAATTGGGCACCAATCTTTACATGCATGCATAATCTTTGTGGGTTTCATGATAATAAGTGTCATTTGTAAGATTTGAAATAGAAATGAAGTCAAAAATTGACATGCATGTTTGATTATTGAAGGTGTGGAACTTATATGAAGTTTGAATGCATGTGTTTGATTATACAAAAGAAATGTGATTAATTTTGAGGATTGAACCATAATTTTGAGCAATTGGCCTCATATTGTTTGTGTACTCATGATATATGATGTGTTTCCCTATTTTGGTACCTTAATTCGAACTTTGAAGCCTTTGAACATCAAGTTTGAGCCTCAAGAACAATTCGGGATTTTCCAGAATTTGGCATGTCCGCTCGAGCGGGAAATACAAGCTCCCAGAAGTTTTGCAGAACATGGGTGTCCACTCGAGCGGAGATATTCACGCTCAAGCAGGAGCCATGTAGTGAGACTTTCAGCTCGAGCGCCCGACTTCACGCTCGAGCGTAAAAATGAGGCAACCAGCACTTTTACAGACTTAATGGGTCCGCTCGAGCGGGAAAGTCCACGCTCGAGCGGGGACCCCTGTTTCAGAAATTTTGTGAAGGTGTTCTGTGTTTCGTTTTCCGTTCTCTTTCACTTCTAAATCACTCTTAGGCATACATTGAGCATTATGAATGAATTAAAAAGATAAGAAAGAAGCCTAAGAGGAATGTATGAGTTAAGAACGGACTGAATTGATTGTGACCCATATGTGTTATGTAATGTGTAGGGTCGAGCTCCAGGGTGAATCCACCGGCAAATCACTGTGAGTAATATCTTAATAAAGATACCTGAAGTATGTTATTTGTCCAATTGCTTACTTCTATGTAAGTCTTATAAGTTCGTTAATTTAAATAGTGGACAAATGTTTGCTATGCCAAATGAATGGCCCAGAGGCCAATTTGACATGAATGAAAGAATGAATGGGCCAGAGGCTAGTTTGACATGAATGAAGGAATGAATGGGCCAGAGGCCAGTCTGACATGAGTGAAAGAATGATTGGGCCAAAGGCTAGTCTGATATGAATGAAAGAATGAATGGGCCAGAGGCCAGTCTGACATGAATGAAAGAATGAATGGGCCAGAGGCTAGTTTGACATGAATGAAAGAATGAATGGGCCAGAGGCTAGTTTGACATGAATGAAAGAATGAATGGGCCAGAGGCCAGTCTGACATGAATGGATTGGGCCCGAGGCCGTTTGATGTGTTTGGAACCGCAGTGAATTGATATATATATATATATACTAGACAGAAAAGTGAATTGGGCCCAAGGCCGTTTGGTGCATGTTGTTCTAAATAATGTTCGTGTATTTTCCATATTTGATATTATTCACTGAGCTTTTGCTTACGCTCATTCATGTGTCCGTAGGTGAGCCAAGGGAGACCCAAACCCAGCCTCAGTGAAGTTTGTGGGAAACAGCCAAGGTTTTGAAGAGTCAGCCCATACGTCTCACACACGAGACTTGTTTTCGTCTTTTGCTAGTTTGCTATATTTTGTCATGTTGGCGAGAACTTTGGTTTATGGTTGTATATAGTTTTGATTGGCTGACTTAGACTTGAATGATCCTGTGTGTACAGAATCATGTGTTATTACATAATCTGATGTGAGTTATTAACATGTACATGCATGGATTGTTATGACGTGCCATGTAAGCACAGCTCTATGGACAAAAGTTTGAATTTGCTTCCGTTTGGCCCCTTTACTCTGATGAGTTATGTCTTGTTTGGTTTGAGGCCGTAGGTAATCCCTTGATTACTGGCCGGTTACGTCCTTAACCCATAGGGGCGGGTTCGGGTCATGACACTCTCAAAACCACCCCCTATCACGAAAGATCAAGGGAAGTAGTTGACAATGCATCTTAAACCATTTTCATCACTAATGAGTATGAAACAACTCAAGACTCAAGGGTTCAATTAACGTCCAATTGAACCCAAACAAGTTATTATCTTGCAACTTTTTTTAGCCTCAATTTTATTACTCCATTTTAGTTTACCAACCACTCTTTAATCAATTAAGTCCAAAGTGTGAATTTATGTCCTCTAATGGAAACATGGCTCAAACCAAGAGTTGCTTTAGGTATGAAAGAGACATTATACCATTGGTAATGAACCCCAAAGGGATTAAACTATTAAGCATGACATCTCAATCTCATGCTTAAACAAACAAGTAATTTAAAACCGCTTTCAAAGCAAAACAAAAGCCAAGAAAGGAGGGAGGTTGCAGAGGTGGTTAAAGTGATCACAAGTATGGAAAGCCATAAATAAATGCAATCAACTCAAATAAGATGGTGTCTAAGGCCTAAAACACCAAACTTATGAGGACGATTACACTACAAGCATGCAAAACAAAGCTCAAATGCAACAAACACTTAAAGACAGTCCTAAAATAGTCTAAAAATAGTCCTAAAACATGCTGGAATTAAGACAAAAATAGTTAGATTAATAAGCTAAAACATGGAGCATGCTAGATTAGTAAAAAAAACACAAGGAGGGGAGGCTAACCCCTCCAATTTTGGACTTCAAAATAGCATTTTAGCCACTGAAATAACTCTGAAAATCAGTGTTTAAAAGCTCAAAAAAAGATAGTGCGAAGGTGGGAAACACAAGGGAAAACGCCTTGAGAGAAAGGTGTAAAGAAGAGTGAACCACCCCTTAACCTTTATTGGCCTTAAAACCCAAGTTTTAGTCAAAAATGCAGAGGTTTTATAGCCCAAAAACAGTTTGAAAATAGTAAGGAAAAGAGTAAATACAACAAGTAAAGAGGCAAAGCCTTATACCTTTGAAGAGAAGAGCACTTTCTAGGCAATAAAACAAGGCAAACACACCCTCAAAAGCTCAAGCAAGGCTCTAAGGTACCTTAGCTCAAAGATGGAGAGGTTTCGTTAAGAGTGTATAGGCAAAGGTGAAGAGTGTATAGGCAAAGGTCAAGAAATTTGCACAAGAGAGAGAGAATTGTATAGAGAGAGGAAAAATTTTGCTCCAAAATTTTTCTAACCTCCAAATATGAGAGAGAGGTCTTATATATAGAAAACATGAATTTCCATCATAAACGTCCTAACTATACTCGCGGGAGCAGACGCATATATCTGTGCAAACAGCTGGCACAGCTGTCACAAAATATCTACAAAACACATTGGTGGCCAACCAACCGTCACTGGTGGCTGGCAACCAAAAGTGATGGCCGACAGCCCATAAAGGTGGCCGGCAGGCCACCAGGGGTTGCAGGCTTGAAGATCACTGGGTTTGGGTCCAAAACAAAGGCAACAGGGGTGTAGAGTTTGAAAGGCTCAAAGCTATGGCATTCCGCTGAGGACTTCGAGCACTTGACAAGTATATGCACTCATCATTGGGTGTGCAAGCGATGACGTCCAAGTCATAAGGGCTGTCAAAAATGGGGTGTCTACAGTTGCCCCTCTTTGATAGAACTCGGAGTCATGAAATGACGTGAGTGAATGTCAATGCCCGAAGACGACCCATTTTGACAAGGCTGTAAAGACTTGGACAAACAATAAAGACAGAAATAAATGGTTGCGCCCGCAGGCTGCCTACGTATCTCTTTGCAAGGAATCAAACCAGCGTACTTCTAGGCAAGATACAAATGATATGAACAATGACTTTGAAAGCTGGACTCACACACTTCGTGAAGCCAGCTATTTTGAAAACTCATGATCATGCAAGATGATGCAATAAGCAATAATGCAATAAGCAAGATAATGACATAATAACAAATGAATGAGCAGCTTCAAGCTTAAAACCAACACAAGTTCCATACAAAAAGACAGAAAACACACTCTAACCTCACAAAATAAGAGACGAGGAAAGAAAACACCGCCTAGGGTTGCACCTCACGTGTCCTGAGAAACTAAGAAATGAAAATCGCTCGGGGTCATGTTTCACACATTGGAGATAAAAACAAAAACCGCTCAGGGAAAAAAGCAAAAATCGCTCAGATAACATGCCTTCAATTAACAATATACGTCACGCATCCTCAGAAAAGGAAAACTACTCAGGCTGCACTTCATGTGTCCCAAGATACAAGAAAATCGCTCAAGCTCATGCTTTACACGTCCCGAGATAAAACACTCCCAGAGCCGCGCGTTACGCGTCCTGAGATACAAGAGAAACTGGCTCAGGCTCATGCTTTATGCGTCCCGAGGTAAAACAGAGAGGTGTGCAATAGATGCACAAAAGTGAACAAATACGATAGATGCACAAAGGGAACGTGTGCGATAGATGCACAAAATGAACAAGTCAATTCAGTGACAATGCATATTCTATGCAAATAGACAACCGACGTATGATGTTAATTGAAGGCATGTTCTATGCAAAAAACAAAAGCATCTTCTACGCATGAATTGATAGCATGTTCTATGCAAAATTGACAGCATGTTCTATACATGAATCATAATTGATGCAAGACATGCATGCAGCATACATACGTGTGAAATGCACATATTCTATGCAACAAAACAAGATGACTAAAACCAATATTCAGTGACGACCTCTGATTTACCTCTCAGAAATGTTGCAACATGTTCACAAAGGATACACGTCGTTCATGTTGGCAAATGAGGAACATCATGCGTCAAAACACAGTTTTGAGCTCCCTTAGAAACAATCTGGATCCAACAATAAACTTTCCCTACACCTCTTGGGAAACAAAGACACAAAATAGCATCAGGACACAGAGGATGGCCACCGGCCACTCGCCTGCACAAAGGGAGAGCACCAGCCACCTGTCGGCCATCAAAACACCTTGCCGACCACCGATGGCAGATCGGGGCATTTTTTACTTTTCACCCATGGGTCTTTAAATATACATCATAACACTTCATTTCCACACAACCCCAGGTCCGAAAATCTTCTCTCTCTCTCTCTAGGTGCTCATTCTTCTAGATTTGCACTTTATACACATTTTCCAACGCCCCATGCACACTTTCTTCGCAAAACCCTCTTAGTTCTCAATATTTTGAACCGATCAGATTTTGATTTCGACACTTTTTCTCGGATTTTCACCACTTTAGGCTTGTTTCCCTTGAGTTTCTCTTAGGTTTCGTGAACTTTCCCAGGCTTTGACTTTTTCTCCATTTTCTCTCTCTTAAGGTTGACTTTTCCAGGTTTACCCTCTTTTTCCCATTTTTCTTCACTTTTCACCTACTTTTCACCCATTTTCCAAATGGTAGATAAGATTCCACATGACAGGGCTCCTTTAGAGGTTCCACCTGCATTTCCACCTGTTGCCGAGGCAAGGTGTCGGTAATTGCCGAGGCTGAGTTGAGAAGCGGAGTTTGAGCCCGAGTTTGAGCTAGAGCCACTATCATTGAGAGTACGGCCTTTCGATCCAGCGAGGTATCATCCCCGCACGCACATATTGCCACTCAGAGTCATTAGGCACTTTAACGACTTTGCTCACGGTGTACCAGAGGACCTCCTGCTGAGGGAGCCGGCCTCCCTACCTTTTATCCAGCACCACTGAGGTATGAACTTTGTTTTCATGCATTCCTGCCTTTCTTTAATTGCATTTCTTGCACTGCCTTTCATTCGACTATACTTTTTTATCACTGCCTAATCTGATTCATCTGTTCTTTGCCATAGGGAGAGTCTGCCTACAGGGGATACGAAGATATGACAGCAAGGGATTGGTATGACGAGCTCTCTACTGGAGTCCATGACATTGTTGATGAGACCAGCTTCGGCCTTTTCTGCTCTGGCCTGACACGGGTCATTGCGAGTCGTTCTCTTCTAGGAGCGCTAGTGGAGAGGTGGTGGGACACCACCAACTCCTTCCACTTCTCTACTACCAGCGAGATGACGATGACTCCTTACGACTTTGCCATGATCACAGATTAGGAGTAGGGGGTGATCTGATCCCTTTTGACACCGACATAGGGGAGTGGGAGGTGGACTGGATGAGCTGCTGGGAGCGCGCCCACCCTTGTACCGGCCAGCTATGGTCAGATATAGTTAGTTCGTTGAGCAATTTTGAAGAGCAAGCCTGAGACGTTGGAGGAGATGGAGCAATATGCTCGGGGCTTTCTGATGTTTGTCCTCAGCACCTACCTTGTTTTCGAATAGGTGGAACATCGTGGGCTTATATCTGTTGAGTGCCCTGGTGACCCTTTCCCGGGTACGCTTCTACGACTAGGGACGGAGCTAGCCTCGCCATCCTGTACTGCTATATGAGCTCTCTACCTCCCCTGAGAGAAGAGCGGATCAGAGGCTACTAACGAGCCTGGGAGGTATACATTTCAGTTCCCTTTTTGCACTTTACATTTTCTGTTTCACATTTTCTACTTTTTATCTGTTCAACACCTGTGCTTTCTGCTTTGTATTTTCTGTATTTGTTCATGCCCTGTGCTTTCTGCTTTGCACTTTTTGCATCTATTCAGGCTCTGTGCTTTCTGCATTGCACTTTCTATGTCTGTTCATGTTGTGTGCTTTTTGCTTTGCACTTTCTGCATCTGTTCAGGCTCTGTATACTCATATCATTGCGCTTTCCTTGCAGCTATGGGTCAATGCATATTTTCCAACCCTCGCCCCAGAGCCTATGGAAGAGCTCTCCCCTATGGTTCCATACTCGAGGCGATATGATAGCAGGTGTCAGCGCCGAAGTCGCGAGTTCTTTGCCTTCTTCCGCCACTATTTTGACATTGTGACCGCCCACGGGGTAATTCGAAACACAGTCATTTTTTTTACTTTACAGCTGCTCTGATTCACATTTTAGCAACTGGCAGCAACTAACAACTTGTACATCCCCTGTTTGTAGATCATATGGCAGCCTTGGGTCATGATACCGGCCGGGGTGCGAGACCACTACGCGGAAGCGTGGGGCACATCGCACTTTCCGGATCTTGCTGGAAGGCCCAGTCTGCTGGGCCTGGTTCTTGAGTGAGGGATTCGTTTTCCAGACAGTGGGCTTGCCAAATCCGGTCATTCCAATGCCACCTCTAGAGTCTATGATGTCAGCGGACAGCCTATCTGTTGACACAGTCACACAATTCATGGTGGGCTTGGACCTGATTTCTTTAGAGATGAGGGCTACTACGCAACCTTTATTTAGACCCACCTCATGCCACCTCTTACAGCAGATGAGGCGGTTCGAGCAACTAGGGCCCATGCTAGAGGGCTCTCCCTGTTGAGCAGATTATTCGTGGGCCAGAGCTTCCCACTACGCTCACATACTGGAGGCCTACTAGGATTGCCTATCACATCCCGATTGAGCTTGCAGAGGCTGGACACGAGTTTGTTGGAGTTTGAGGCTCATCCCAGGTATGGACCACACTTTACCATTTGCACTCCACATTTCATTTTAGATATGTTTATTCTAGACATTGATCATCTAAATGCATTTACAAGCATCCATAGAATACACAGGGGGCTGTCTCGAGCTGGTGGCCTCCTTGATTGGCATGGTGCAGAGGAGGGAGACGCTGCTTGGTCTCCGCGGTATCCAGGTAATTTTCTTCAGTTTGCGCTTCATGCTATCATCTTTCTAGTGATACACTGGCATTTCAACTATAGTCTTTTCCAAACTGCACTGATGCACTGCATTGGCACACTGCACTCACACACTGTACTCATACTGTGTCTGATTTCTACATACCACTTATTCTGCATACTATACTCGCATCTGATACACACACTATAGCTGATATGTTGACAACTGTCTTTTCAAATTTCATCTGCACCGATGGCACCAGCGGCAGTAGCAATATCGACACCGGCAGTACCTCCTCCAGTAGTAGGGAGAGAGAGAAAGATAGGCCCCAGCTCGTGGCCGAGATATGAGTCGCGGTCGAGGCAGAGATAGCAGCGCCCAAGGCCGGAGCAGCCTTTCAAAGCCTATTTTGAGCGATGACGATGCTGAGACCAGTGACTCTAAAGAGGCAGTGAGTCGGCATTCTGAGTCATCCAAGAGTGGAGATGATGGTACTGGCTCGGGATCTGAGAGCGGAGGTGACGTCGATGAGGACTTTGAGGCAAAGAGCGGAGATGATACCGGCTTAGGTTCTGGTTTAGAGACTAATTCAGACAACGGTGCCGATGGAGATAGTGCCCCCGAGTCCTCCCCTCTGAGGAAGAAGACGAAAAGGGCCTCTCGGGCTTGAGGCGACTAGTGCTGATTTTTTTTTTTTTTTTTTGTGTACTTTTTTTGCTTCGTTTCTTTTTGTTTGGTAGCATTAGCACATGTATAGATTCAGATAGGTTTTATGTTTGCTTTGAAACTTGTACTCCTCTTTTGTAAAAAACCATGATCGGAATAAAACCTCGCAGTTTTTATGAAAAGTGTTGTTATTTTTGCATCATGAACACCACATTTGCATGAAAATGGACATGGAATTGAATTTGCAAATGAAAACTGAACACTTGTATTGGCCCGACATTCTTAATCGGGTAATGAGCCGACCAAAAACTAAAATACAAAATACAAAATACAACTCGATAGACGAAGCAAAAACAACTTAAATACAAATAAACAAACTTGCTAAAACAAAAAAGACTCAAAACAAGACTTTAAAATACACAAAGATCAAAACAAAACACATGCTTCCAGCACTGCTCAGCACACAAGTGGACGGCAGGCCCGAAAAGAAGGTTGTCGGCCAGAGATAGAGCTTGCCGGCCATAGAGGGTGGCCTGCCGACCACAAGAGGTGGCCAAAGTAGCCTGCTGGCCACCAGTGTGAACAACCTCCAGATTGTTGACAGCTGGCTTCTACTCAGCCTTATCTTCTATAAAAGGTTCAACTTCGTGATTTCTCTTTAGAACCTCATTTTAGCTGCAATTTCTTCCACAAATGGAGCCATTTTTTGCCGAAAAGCTCCCAGATTGGATAGCTGCTTTAGACGGCCCAGATAAGGTAAATTTTTGGGGTTTCGACATAAACGCACTTTTTTCGTTAAGTTGAACTCCACTTTGTTTTCCGTTCCTCCATGCCATGGCCCGATGCTGGGACCCAATTACACATGTCTTTCGCTTCGGGGGACAAGAAATATGCTCGACAATTGAAGAATTTCAGGCACTAATGGAATCCCGGCACGATGAGGAAATCATGCCTCAGCCCTGTTTTGGCCACGCCCAAGCTTTGGGACGGATGTGTGGGCTCACTCTGCACAAGGCTCAATCTTTGGCCCATATGGAGAGCTAGACATACCCAGCTTGATTCATGATTTTCTGATATCAGTAATAGAGGCGACCTGCTCTAGTGAGGTTTTCGGCAACATGCCCTCTACTTATGTATGCTTGCTCATTTCCTTCTTGCCTTTAGTTTTGGCGAGTCCAGCATTCGTTTGATCAGAGTGGCCCAAGGTCTGAAAGAAGGAAAAAGTTGCATTGGTTTGACGTTGGCTGAGACTTTGATGGGCTTAGATGCCTTTCATCGGCGAGAGACTACCAGATTCGTGGGGAGTCCACTACTTCTTTAGGTATTGTTTCCCACCCTTTCTCATATTTGTTTCTCACATCACTCGGCACTCATGCTCTATTTTTCTCTCAAAACCCTTTTCTCACTTTTCTCTCAACATACATCTCTCTATTCTTTAATCTCTCTTTTCTTTCATCCCTTCCCAGGTGTGGCTTATGGATAAGTTGAAGGTAGTGGACTGTTGCACTGAGTACTCAGCTCGAGGTTATTTCTTCCGCCACCAACTAGTGGATTTCCCGAATGGGGATGGTGGTGCAACTGGATGTACAATAGGTTTGCTGCTGACATAGCTTGGCGTTGCTCCTGGCTTAATCTAACCAAGATGAGTTACAGCATGGCTCGGCAACCTAGCATACATATGATTGGCCTACGCACTACATGTTCTATTTTCCTTTCCGGTTCAGACGTCAGTTCGGGCATGACTAGACCCACCCAGAGGAGGGGGTAGAGTACCCGGTTTCATTCCCCATCTGTGGTTCACACTTGGCTAGGTACCTCACTGCTTGGAGGACAAGAGAGCTTCTGGCCCCTGCCCCTAGTTTCAGTTATGCCCTTTCTGGCGAGTGCTTGGCTTGGCTCAAGGATGAGGCACAAACCAGGCCTACTTTGGCTTCAGAAGCTTCCACAAGCATGAGTGGAGGATGCAGGAGCACCTGACTCATCTATGCCCCTAGTTTATTTCTTTGACCTTTCTTTTCAAGTTTTTTTTTTAAAAGCAAATTCGATTTGTATCAGAGAGTTTGAGAACTTTATGTTGAAATCAATGAAATTAAAGTTGTGTGCACTGAAAATTTTCTTTTTGGTCCAAAAATGGTCTAAGTTGTAAAAGGTAAAATTTGAACAAAATCAACTTTTATCAAAACTTTCCAAAACCATTTTCGAAAAGGATCACCACCTGACACGCACAGAATCAATCCTCAAGATGTATAACCACGAATCGAAAGATCATAAATGCCCCTGACTGAACACCATTGCTCTGCATTGTAACTAGCTCTTTTCTCAGAGTAAAGATCACAACCGAACTCTCAGGTAAAGGAAAAATAAACATAACCTAATCAGAGATGTACAAGACAGTTGAGTTTGGAGATGATTATAGCCGAACTTCAATATGAAGTTGCCTACGTATCCCGAAGATAGGAATCAGGCCTTACGTAGTTCGGTTCAAGTTCACTCGAGTATTGACTCTCTCATTTTGCGCTCTAACTTTTGCCAAAGTTGCCCTTTAGGGTTTTCAACCTTGTGAGCTCAATTTTTCTCTATTTCTAATTTTTCATGCTCTAATTTTTGCCCAAATCGCCCTTCCGGGTTTTCGGCCTAGCGAGCCTCTCAGGGATAGTATTTCTTCAACTTGTCCATGTTGATCGGTTGTGAAAATTCTAGGCCATCTAAGTCCATGAGAGTAACAGCTTCACCCGACCAGATAGTTTTGATAATATAAGGACCAGTCCAATTGGGTTTGAACTTGCCCCTAGGGTCATGAATGGGAGCTCGGTTGTCTTTCAACACCATATCTCCATTTTTGATTTTCCAGGACTTAGCTTTCTTCTTAAAAGCCCTAGAAATTCTGCGCTGGTAGCGACGGGACTTCTATTTCAATTGGCAAAATAGCTTCCATCTCGTAGACAAGAGAATAAGGAGTTGCCCCTGTAAACATCTGGATTGAAGTTCCATAACCCCAGAGTGCGAATGGCAATTAATCTGGCTAGTCCTTGTAAGTCTCAACCACTTCTGCAAGATATTGCTGATGTTCTTGTTGGCGGCTTCAACGGCTCCATTGGTTTGCGGCCTATATGTAGATGACTTATGGAAAGCCATATTATATTTCTCCAACAAGTCTATCACCTCTTTCCTGAAGTGGGAGCCATAATCTGATTTGATCTCATTTGGGACTCCGTATCAGCAAATGATATTGTTTATGATGAACTTGGCCACATGTGATACTTTCAACACTGCACAGGACTGAGCTTCCACCCACTTTGTAAAGTAATCAATTGCCACCAAAATGTATTCATGCCCATTCGACCCTTTTGGTGTGACAACACCGATGACGTCGATTCCCTAGACCGAGAAAGGCCATGGCGAAGTCATGTTGTACAGTTTTCACGGCGGGATATTGATACGATTAGCATGAATTTGGCATTTGTGACATCGTTGGACAAAACCAATACAATCCTCCTCCATGGTGGACTAGTAGTAACCTTGCCTGAGAATCTTCCAGGCCAACATCATTCCGTTCATATGCGCTTCGCACGCTCCTCTATGGATGGCCTCCATCAGGCGCTTTGATTCCTTTTCTTCGACACATAACTTGTGCATTCCCAGATGACCCCTTTTATACAGTTTACCTCCTCAAATGATAAATTGGACGTCTATTCGCGGTATTCCTCATTTGTCCTTGGCATTTGCCCCTGGTGGATAAATCTCCTTTTCCAAGAAGTTCCAATATCGTAGTACCAAGGGTTTTTGTCTTGCGATTCATCTATTGTGGTGATAGTTTCATAGGTCGGCGTGTATTTCTGCTCAATGATTATTGGATGCATCCAGACTCCAAGTGGGATGTCTACCATAGAAGATAGAGTTGCTAAAGCATTAGCGAACATGTTGTTCTCTCTCAGTAGATACGTGAAAGTCAGCTTTTCAAACCTAGGAATCAGAACGTCCAGGGTCTGGTGATAAACCTTCATCTTTTCTTCTTTGACCTTCCAGTCTCCATTTGCTTGAGAAACAACTAAGTTCGAGTCCCCGATAACATCCAATCTTTTTGCCTCTATACAGGCTTCATATTCTACTTCATTATTGGACACTTTGAACCGGAGTTTGAAGGCTAAAGGTATATGGGAGTCGTCAGGTGCTATCAGCAACACACCTATCTCATAACCGTACTGATTGGACGCTCCGTCAAAGTACATCGTCCAAGTCTCTTCCTCAACTTGCAAAATGGCTTCATCTGGGAACAGGTATTCCACCGCTTCATCCCCTTCTACCAGGTGGTCTGCCAGGAACTCCGCTACAGCTCTTTCCTTGACTGACTTGCGGGTGACATACTTAAGATCAAATTCGAAAAGGAGAAGCAACCAACGGGCAAGCCTACTCGCAAGCGCTGGTTTCTCAAAGAGATATTTGATAGGGTCTAATCTCGAAACCAGGATTACAGAGTGAACTAACAAGCAGTGCCTCAACTTCCTGGTAGCCATACTAAGGCCAACCAAGCTTTCTCCAACGGAGTATAGCGGTTCCATAATCCAGCATTTTCTTGCTCAAGTAGTAGATAGCTTTCTCCACCCTATCTTTAGATTCTTGAGCGAGCATGCATCCCATGGTCGTGTCTGTCACTGATAGGTACAGAATCAAAGGATTCCCTGGCTTTGGCGGCAATAACACAGGCAGATTCTGGAGGTATTGCTTAACCTGCTCAAAGGTGAATTGACATCGATCATCCCATCAGAATTTCTTCTCTTTCTTTAGGAGACCAAAAAGTGGTTCACAAGTTAAGGTTAATTTGGAAATAAACCGTCTTATGAATTGCACTTTACCCAAAAAGCCTCGTAACTCCTTTTCAGTCCTTGGTGGTGGCATTTCTAGAATGGCCTTGATTTTGGAAAGATCTACTTCGATGCCCCTCTATGTGATCAAAAAGCCCAGCATTTTCCTATTGTTAGGCCAAAGGTGCACTTCTACGTGTTCAACTTCAACCTGTATTCTCTGATCCGTTGAAAGAATTTCTCTAAAGTGGTGTAGTGGCCCTCTCTTTCTTTGGACTTGACAATCATGTCGTCCACGTACACCTCGACCTCTTTGTGGATCATATCATGCAGAATAGTGGTTGCAACCCTTTGATAGGTAGCCACGACATTCTTTAGCGCAAATGGCATAACCCGATAGTAGTAGGTACCCCACGACGTAGTAAATGCAGTTTTCTCTCTATCCTAGGGTGCCATCAGAATCTGGTTATACCCAAAAAACCCATCCATAAAGGATAGCAATGCATGGCCTGCAGTAAAATCACTAACTCATCAATGTGCGACAGAGGAAAGTCGTCCTTCGAATTGGCTCTGTTCAAATCCCTGAAGTCCACATACACCCGGATTCTACCATCCTTTTTCGGCACTGTGATGATATTGGCCAACCAAGTCGGATATTCAGATACTAACAAGAAACTGCCTCAATCTGCTTGGTGACCTCTTCATTGATTTTTAATGCCCAATCTGGGTGGATTCTACACAACTTCTGCTTGACAGTCGGGCCTTGGATCAAGAGGGATCTGATACTGTATAATCTTAGGATCGATTCTAGGCATGTCTTCGTAGGACCACGCAAAAACATCTTTGAAATCTTTTAACAAAGTGACTAAGCGGTCGCACTCCTCCGAAGACAACATGGACCCCGATCTGGACCAGACGAGGATCCTTCTCAGTACCCACATTAATAACAATGATTTCATCAGCACAGGGTGTTGCAAACCTCTCCTCCTCTAGATTAATTAAGTTTTTCAAAACCAGAGGAATTCCTTCCTTATCTTTTTCATTCAAATTCTGAAAATCTTGGTCAATACAATAAATAAGTGGCATAGAAAAGTACTCAGAATAAGCAGCATTCTTATTCATAAGATTCAAAAGAGAGGACCTGGACAAGACCTTGGCATCCAGGTTATCACCCCCGGCAATACCGAACTCAGACTCAGAAGAACCGGAATCTAATCCCGACTTCACAAACTCGGTGGAATCAGATTCTAGCTCATCACCCGACCCAGAACTAAAGCGATAGCCCTCCTCCAGCTGCCAGATAAGAGATGGTGCCTCTGATGCATCCAAAATGCTGCTAGATGGGTTCACACCTGGTTCCTTCCCGATCATGGAGATGGTAAGGTTATCCCCCAAGTTCTCTGAGTCAGCCGTAAGATTTGTAAAGAGACATGCCAGTGCTGCCCCTACTCTGAGTTCTTTGTTGTCTGAGTCATTTTCCATGCTCTGTTCAGCTTCAACACTTGGTTTAACCTTTTCCTCAGCATCACTATCTTGCAACTGCAGGTCGAAGAAGATTTCGAACCCAAGAACACATTGCCTCGTGGAATTCATCCAAGGCTCAAGAAAACCGCAAAAGGGGAAATCTTCTCTTTCCTGAATAAAGCGGCCATTTAGCGTTCCCTGGATTGGCCTATGAATGAGCTCATAGTGCTTCCTGGCCTGCTTGGCCCTAGCTCTACCTCTGATTTCTTCTCCTTTCCTAATCCAGTCCTCTTTGGTGGGTATATATCCTAGACCAAAGGCATGTGGATTGTACGGTACGTCTACCAACGCTGTGACACCTTTCCGGCCACTTCTTCCAAGTCCCATTCCTAGCACATGCTGCAGTTTGTTCATGACATAGATAGATTGGGCGCTGACATACATGTCCTTATCAGCAGCTAGAATGGTTTGCACTACCCGAGCCTCGGCCAAAGTGAACCTTGAGAGGAATACATCCTCCTCGCCATGAGTGATCTCCAATACTGGCGTAGTTACCTCTGGCGGGGGATGGATAGATGAATTCCCGAAGACGATCGCCACTCCTTTCCTGTGAGGGTATTTTAACATTTGGTGGAGGGTGGAGGAGATAGCTTTTACATGATGCAACCGGGGCCTCCCTAGCAGTAAGTTGAAGGTGGCTGGCATATCCAGGACATGAAACTCAACATCTTGCTGAGCTCGGCCCACCTAGACTTTGATTTACACCATTCCTATGACCTCTCTACTTGTATTATCATATGCCTGAATTACTTGGGCCGTGGGCACGAAGTCTGCCGGTCTAAGGCCAATGGCATAAGCTGTGCGGGACCGACAGACATTGATAGCGGAACCAGTGCCTATCAACATGACTGGTACCCATTTTTCCCTGCACTCAACAAATATGTACAAGGGTTTGTTGTGAGCTGAGCCTTCCAGCAGCAATTCTTTGTCAGAAAAGGTTAGGGTTGGCCTGGCACCACTTGGGAAGACCAATCCCACAAGCTGTTCCGGGGTAGTATCAATGGACAATTTAGCTTTGTTCATTGCTGATAGTATTACTTGTCGATGCACCCAAGACGCCATGAGAAGACCTCAAATTGAGATGTCAGCCTGGATTTTCTTAAGCTGTTTTAACACTGCCTCTTCTTCTAGTTGCTTCTCTTTTTGTTTCTTAACCTTTCTATCTTTCCCAGATGCCTCAACTTGATCTAAGTGCGGTGGCTTAAAATACCACCCACTGCTTGTCATGTGATCTATCTCTTTTGCGTACCACGTGTTGTCTGGAAGGCACTCACCCCAATCTTCATTGGTGTGAGCTAGATGTAGATCGTCAATCATCCCACCATACACCTTCGGCAGCCGACAAATAGTTATCCGACTCCGCTCAGATCACTTTCACATCACAAGTATCCCCCGCAGGGTGTTGGGCCATTATAGCTTCCTGATTTTCTTACACCCTTTCTTATGTAAACTGCTTTAGTGTAGCTTCCTATTCGATGTCCACAGTGCTCATAGTGCCCAGTTCTTGAGTTGAATTGTCTACGCCAGTGTTCTCCGGCAGTTTCCCTTTTTCATCGGCCATTCCGGCCACTACAGTAATTCCTGCTTCCTTCTCCTCTGGTTTCATTTCAATTCCTTCCTCCCTATCCGGTTCATCACTTAACCATCCAGAGTTGTCGACTGATCCATTAAAATCAAACCAGCCAATCTACACATTCCCTTGATCTTGTTCGTCAAAGAACTGCAGGTTGTCTAAATCCTTCTCTAGTTCCGCTAGATCATCCAACCCTTGGCTCGGGCCATCCTCTCTAACTACATTGACCTCCACTATAGTTGGCAACACCAATTCTGACTTGACTTAATCAATTGGCACAATATAGCAGCTTGGATCGTATATCCCCTTAGACAAGTCCTCAGAGCACTCAGGCAACAGACTCATACTTTCCTCCAAGGCTAGCCTCCCTTTTGCTGCAACTGTCACCCCCACGGGCTTAGGTTGAAGTGCGGATGTGTCCATCATGCACAAATTTGTGCTTTTAGGAATGAACACCTTTGGTCTTGGTAGATAAGAAGGGGTAATATATATGCTGGGGTCGTAGGAGATGGCTAGTGTATGGATTAGGTTTAGATTTTGAGGCGGAGGAACTTGATTGTGGGCCGAGAGAGGGTTTCTAGTTACATTTGGTTTCTGAGGTGGTGGATCACCTTGTTGTTAATGAGGTCTTGAATCTCATGACGTAGTTGAAAGCATTGGTTGGTGTCGTGACCATGCTGCTGGTGAAACGCGCAGTACTTCGTTGGGTTGTGTTTAGGTGAGAGGGGATCAGGTAGTGGGCGAGGCTCTAATGGTTTAAGGAGCCCTTTTTTGACCAACACCTTCATGGCTTGAGATAGGGTCATGTAGAGTTGGGTAAAGGTTCTCTGGGATCGGGCAGAGTTAGTTGAAGTTTCTGGAGCTGTATTAGCAAAGGGATTGGTGGTCTTAGTTGTGGTGGTGACAACGATCACATCCGACGGCCGCGCAGTTGTGCTACCATTGGTGGTAGCATTGGAACTACGCACAAATTGCCTTTCTGCCTGCTCTTTTTCATCTGTAATCAACCATTGTTTCATGGTGTCTTCAATCTGAACCCCCATCTCATGGAGCTCGGTGAATGTGAACAGAGGTAGGACAATCATTTTCTAAAGCAACTTCCCGTGCAGATTGTGGACTACCATCCTTATTTGGTCTTTCTCGGAAGGCCTTGTGGTCATCATTGAAGCCTTAGCCCTCCACCTTGTCACAAATTTTGAGAAGCCCTCCTTCGACTCTTGGCGTATTGCCTCAAGATCACAAGTTGTGACCTCGATTTGTGTATTGCATGAGTACTATAAAGGCCTCAACCATTTCCTTCCAGTTCTACTTCACAGAATCCTCCAACTTTGCATACCATATGGCTGCTATTCCTGACATGGTTCGGCCAAAGAGAGAGAGCTTCTACAATCTGGTCAGGCTCATCGGCCGCAAGATGTTTGAAAACAACCGAAGATGAACCGTGGGATCTCCGAAGCCATCGAATCGATCAATGTGTGGTATTTTGAACCGATCTGGAAATGTCACTACAGAGTCAATATACTCGTCTTCTTTGTCGGGGATAGAATTAACACCTTGTGCTCTTTTGAATAGCTTCTCCAGCTTGTTGACCTTAAGCATAATTGGGTTAACCTCAAACTCAAACGGAGCCTTGGTTTGATACATAGGTGCTTTGGAGGCTTGTGATGGGATTGACTCTACCAGATTGCCTTGATTCTCGGCATAGGCAGTGGCTCCGGGTGCTGGGATACCCGTAGGAGGTGCATAAGATGCAGAAGCCGCTGCTGGCTGTGGTTGTTGTTGTTGCAGCCTGTTTATTACCTTAGCCTGACGGGCTGTGACTTCGGCCTATCGAGCAGCGTCTTGCTGTAGGGTTTCAACAGTTTGCTAAAGATGATGGATCAATTCCTCCATACTGATTGGGGGATACTGTGTCATCAGGATAGGCGAGCAATCTCATGCTGGACTAGAAGTAGATGATTATCCCTAACCCTGACTGGATGTAGGTGATTTGAGGGGTGACTGCTGTAAAAATTGGACCAGTGAACTCTGTTTGACTCTCCTCCATCTCATAACCGGTGGGAGTAAAGTAAACACGGCTGTCCCCTAACAAGATCTCTGGCTTTGCAAAGCCTTCTGACTCGGGTCCAGAGCACTTGGGGGATATCCAAACTTTCCGAAGCTATGGTGTTATACTATCTAGCAAAAAGAAATAAAGCAAAAAAGAAAGCAGTAATCAGAAACTGCACAACACCTCAGCTAATGATGTTACCAACACAGATGTAATCAAAGCTATAGGATTGCACTCAACACTGAATTCTCCCCCCAAAACAGATACCAAACTTGTAATTGATACACACATTCCTGTACAATTTCACTGTAAAGCACATACCAGTTAAGTGAGAACCAAAACACCCCTATGAGGGGGTAGGCTAACCCTGTCCTAGTTTCGTCAGGAACTAGGGTTCACTATTCAAACAAAGCAGTTTCACACAATCCTGTATTTGGGTGATCATTCTGTCCTAGTTTGGAATAGTCTCTGTGACTTTTCGATATAAACTAGGCCAAATGGTCAAAAGGGTACCTCAGCAAGACTACCTGATACACCTCTCACACCCAACACAGAGAGGTGAAAGGAGGATCAAATGGTACAGCGATAGTCCAAATCCAAGGGTTGTGTTCCCATTATGGCAGAACCCGTGACCGGTCAGCCTTTTGGCAAGCTTTTCAGGCAAGCCTCCGACAAACCATCCAGGAATAGCAGATAGCAAACACAGTGACTTAAACGCACCAAGGCAAATGCAATGCAAAGAAACATATAAATGTAGATAAAATGTTACATCATGAATTTCAAGTCAAGTTCTCTAATTTCCCCAGCGGAGTCGCCAAAACTGTAGCTTGACTTTTCGTGCCCCTTTTCGGAAGATGAATAAGCCCTACAATATCGAACTCCCACGGTTCTGAATCTAATCTCACAAGTGCAACGTGAAATAGATAAACACCAAAGAGTCCCAATCTGGCAAATCTTTTGAAAATCGATTTTGAATCAAAAATGCCAAAAATGGACTACTTTGCCAGATACAGAGTTGCCACCTAAATATTTTTGGGGAAATTTAGGAAACCCATGACTCGTGCCAAAGGCCACGTGTCCGTCATCACCAAGATTGTCTCAGCTCGGGAACTTTGGTATGAGAGGAGAAGGTTATGAATTGAGCACCCTGCTCGCCCGATCAAAGATCTTCCTCTACTAATCATCATATGGATCTTATTTATATTATATGCTCTTGTTCCGATTATTAGGCTAGCATTACTATGTAATGCGCACACACACACAAGTATAGACTAATTTGCAAGAATTGGAACACTAGATTCATGTTTGTTTGAAAAATTGTTTCGAATATGTACCACTTAAAAAAGTGATCGCATATAAACATTACTCAAATTATCCCAATTCAAGCAACTAGCCTTCATCCACAGGCATTCAAATAGTTTATCAGATAAGTGTTTAGCCTCATGGTAAGCATGCTAGATATGGAAACAATCACACTCATGCAATTATGCTAAAGCAAATAAAGCTTACCTAGTACTCCAAGCCAAAAAAATAATAAAGTTAGAAAGATGCATGATCCTATCTACGCAATATGACTAATGCAACACATGTGATATGCAAATACTAGGCTCGACTACTAATAGCATGCGATCTAAGCATGTATTCAAAGAAGTATTTAAACTAACAATGCAGTAAGAATGATGAACCGAGCCTCGGTGCATGCAATACAAATGGATGCAAACATGAAGAATGCTAAACAAAATATGATGCTTTAATCTAACCAACATAAGCAGGTAAATAAAAGGGAGAAATACGTGGGGTTGGAATGCATACACATTATTATAACATTGCGCCCTCACACAGAAGGATCCGAATGAACTAACTAGCTAACTAATTAAAGCTAAACTAATTAGTTAACTATTACAAAATGAAATGAATAAATAGCTAAACTACTTAACTAATTATTATAAACCAAATTAATTAACTAATCTAACTAATTAAAAGAATTACAACATGTAACGAATTAACTATTCTAACTAATTAATTTACAAAGCCACTACTTCAAGCATAACACTAATATTGTTACAACACGGATCCCGAGGATCGATGGAAGACTCATCCATGAATGCGGTTTTCACCCGAAAAGTTAATGTTTCTGCTACTGAATGTCTCTGTTGCACAGTAGATCACTTGCATTGATTTCCACCTCCAGACCAACTCTGCTCTGCTGGGGGAGTACACTGCTTGAATTTGCACTGGTGACCGGCAGAGGGCCAGCTATCCACTGATGATGGCCTGCTAGCCACCAATAGAGACCTGCCGGCCACTGATCCTGAACTTCCCTGCTGCAACAGAGAGCAAATAGTGTAGAGACAGTGTATTTTCAAGGGTTTGTTTGCACAATTTACCCTTCCTTGTCAAGAATAAATCAAAGGAGTTGTAAGATTGTTCCCAAACCATCAATCTATGCAACTACATTGCAAGATGGCCTATGAACCAAAGTGTGCAAGTTCAATAAATGTAAGAAAACAAGACTCTTAAAACCACCCCCCCTATCATGAAAGATCAAGGGAAGTAGTTAACAATGAATCTTGAACCATTTTCATCACTAATGAGTATGAAACGACTCAAGACTCAAGGGTTCAATTAACGTCCGATTGAACCCAAACAAGTTATTATCTTGCAGCCTTTTTTAGCTTCAATTTTATTACTTCATTTTAGTTTACCAACCATTCTTTAATCAATTGAGTCCAAATGGTGAATTTAAGTCCTTTACTGGAAAGAGGGCTCAAACTAAGAGTTGCTTTAGTCATGAAAGAGACATCATATCATTGGTAATGAACCCCAAAGGGATTAAACCATTAAGCATGACATCTCAATCTCATGTTTAAACAAACAAGTAGTTTAAAACCACTTTCAAAGAAAAACAAAAGCCAAGAAAGGAGAGAGGTTGCAGAGGTGGTTAAGAGTGATCACAAGTATGGAAAGCCATAAATAAATGCAATCAACTCAAATAAGATGGTGTCTAAGGCCTAAAACACCAAACTCATGAGGACAATTACACTACAAGCATGCAAAACAAAGCTCAAATGCAACAAACACTTAAAGACAGTCCTAAAACAGTCTAAAAAAGTCCTAAAACATGATGGAATTAAGACAAAAATAGCTAGATTAATAAGCTAAAACATGGAGCATGCTAGACTAGTAAGAAAAACACAAGGATGGGAGGCTAACCCCTCCAATTTTGGACTTCAAAACAACATTTTAGCCATTGAAATAACTTTCAAAATCAGTGTTTAAAAGCTTAAAAAAAGATAGTGTGAAGGTGGTTAACACAAGGGAAAAGGCCTTGAGAGAAAGGTGTAAAGAAGGGTGAACCACCCCTCCACCTTTATTGGCCTTAAAACCTAAGTTTTAGCCCAAAAATGTAGAGGTTTTACAGCCCAAAAATAGTTTAAAAATAGTAAGGAAAAGAGTAGATACAACAAGTAAAGAGGCAAAGCGTTACACCTTTGAAGAGAAGAGCACTTTCTAGCAATAAAACAAAGCAAACACACCCTCAAGAGCTTAAGCAAGGCTCTAAGGTACCTCAGCTCAAAGATGGAGAGGTTTAGTTAATAGAGTATAGGCAAAGGTCAAGAAATTTGCAAGAGAGAGAGAGAGAGAATTGTAGAGAGAGAGGAAAAATTTTGCTTCAAAATTTTTCTAACCTCCAAATATGAGAGGGAGGTCTCCTATATATATAAAATATGAATTTCCCTCATAAACATCCAGCCATACACGTGGGAGCATATGCATGCATCTGTGCAAACAGCTGGCATAGCTGTCACAAAATATTTACAAAACACACTGGTGGCCGCCTGGCCACAATAAGTGGCTGGCAACCAAAAGTGATGGCCAGCAGCCACCAGAGGTTGTAGGCTTGAAGATCACTGGATTTGGGTGCAAAATGAAGGCAATAGGGGTGTAGAGTTTGAAAGGCTCAAAGCTATAGCATTCCACTAAGGACTTCGAGCACTTGACAAGCATATGCACTCATCATTGGATATGCAAGTGATGACGTCCAAGTTGTAAGGGCCGTAAAAAATGGGGTGTCTACAGGCACACTCACCAAAAGTCAGAGACATTGTAATAACCAGAAAGCTGAGTTCTAAGTGTAATAAAGAAAAATAGCCAAACCAGAGATCAAAGGCTAATAACTAGAAAACTGCGGGGTTCAAAATGTAATAAACCCAAAATTGACCACAATAACTAAGCCAGGGGTCAGAGTATACAAAACAGGAAACTGAGGGGCTTCTAGTGTAATAAACCTAAAAGGGTTTTAAGTGTGGCCTCGTTTGGGAACAGAATATTTTAGTAACTTTTTGACTTTTTGATTAAAATATGAGGTAAAAAAAACTAGTATGATTGTGATGACTTTTTGACTTTTTACGAAAAGATGTGAAAAAGTAGAGAGAAAATGGAATCTTTGATTTTTTAGTATAAGTAGTTGGTTTTTTGATTTTTTTAGTAACTTTTTAACTTTTAGGCTAAACAGCCACTTGCCAAACGAGGCCTAAATACCCAAGAAATAGAATCACAGAACCAGCCAAGAAGTAGACCTCACAATGAGGCTTAGATGAGAGAGACCAGTGAGTGAGAAAGAATCGAACCAGAGTGAGAGATCAATAGCGATCAAACCAAGACCAGAATATCGCGACTTCAGACCACCAGTCAGAGGACCTTCGCTACTTCAAACCAGAGAACATATGAACCAAAGATGTCGCAAGTATGAACCAGATGGGTTGTGAACTAAGATGAGTTGTACAAGCCAGAAAAATCAGAGGATCGAAGCAGTTGACCCAATGATGAATTAGACAAGAGAGAGAGCAGAGGATCGATCGAACGAAGCAGATGACCCACACGAAGACAAAGAACAAAGAACTTAATTGAATCCGAGATCAAAACCAGAGAGAGATTCGTGTTGGCTGCTAGGGTTTCGAACCAAGCTCTGATACCATGTAAGCTTTTCTAAATGATTTGTATATTCAACTTGTAAATAATACAAAAATTACAACCAATATTTATTGGAATCCTAACCCTAATCTAGAATAGGAAATAAAAACCTAATTCCATATTTACATAGCATTCCATAATTACATAGCAACCTAATTCCATATTTACATAATAGTCGTAAGTTACACAATATATTCTCACGGTATCTCGTTGTTCACCTCCTTTCTTTGGTTGGAGTTGCCAGCTGTCATTGCAGCACTCTGCTATGTATTGTAATGCTGGACTCTGACTCTCAGTAGTGTCGCTAGAAGTCATAGATGGTGGTGCATGTGTAGAAATACTCTTTTTTGCTTGTTCTCAATTCCTATATATTATATAAGGAAATAGCAATGACCAACATATAACTACAAGTTTCCTTGTGTTCCATTGGACTTTATTTTAATAAATAGACTGAAACAAGGCATGGGATTTTCTATATCCAAAATTTGGGAAATTTGTAAGCAATGCAATGTCGGTCACATGATCAGGTGAGTGGAGTTTTGGATTGTAATATAAAGAACCTAAAATATTGAAAGAAATTACCTTTTCCCTCTGCTTGTTTTTGTAATATTGATGAGTTTGAATTGATGTTTATCGTGATCATGTCATTTTTGTCTGTTGCATTTCCTACAGAGTCCTTAACATTGTGCTTGCTCTTCACAACAGCAGCCATGTGGCTGTGTCCTTTTTGGAATTGGTTCAGTATATCATACAGTGGTAAACTGTCCCCCACCCTTTCACAGATAAAATCACGCACAAAAAAATAAGAAAAAATAAAAATATTTATGGCATTGCTTGCAAATTCAAGACCAAAATACATTTATAAAATTTTATACCTAGGAATTCTCCTGATGGTAAGAATTCTGATTGGTGTTTCATCTTTAGCACGGCATTTGATTAAATTTTTTACCTAACAATCATAGAAAATGTCATAATAGTTGATTTCCGTTGTTTTGTCTCTTAAAACACAAAAAAAAAACAAAACAAAACAAAACAAAACAAAAAAAAAAATGAATAAAAAATATGAACACAAACAAATAGGTTGTTACAGGTTCCACCTTATATGCTTACCAAAATAAGGCCTATAATATTTGATGGGCTTCCTGAATAGACAGGTACGCGACTGTGCCCTTTGCTCATTATCAAGCTCATTGTATCCCTGGGAGAGCAAAACAAACATATATCTCATCTCATAAATAAACTTATAAGTAGAAAATGGTGTAAATATATGTAGAGATCGAAGTAAGTTTTTTGCAGCGTACTCGTCTAGTTTAGAATTCAAATCAAGGGAAAATATTTCAGATAAAGGTGTCATAGCATCTTTAGCAGTCTTCTGTGTTAAATCCAAAGCTCCAGAGATAATGGTAGTTTCATGATGTGTTAACTCTCCACCTTTCCCTGCCTGATAATATGAACACGAGGATATCAACACTGTATCACTTCAGCTTAAACTTAATTTAGTACTAGCATTAGCATTGTCAGCATTGCATTCATTCTAAATGATGCCCGCACTCTACAATAGGGTGCAACTTGGGTGGGACCAATTGGAGCAACCCAAGCCCAACCCAAAAAATTTTAGGCCATGGGCAATATATATTTGAATTATGAGTAGACTTGGGCAAAATGTTTAGAACCCAAATAAATTTGGGCCGGGTGTGACAAGTGTTGAGTATCCATACCAATGTGAACTTGGCTATGGAAGTCAAGTATGGAGGCTATAAATATAGATTTTCTGAAGATTTTCAAAACTAGGGTGGTTGTGTAGTAAGCTTGCCATTTATTTTTTTATAGTTGGTTGTTGGCAAGCAAAGGTTGGCAAGCATAGGCTTTCCTGTTTGTGTATAAATAGGAAATCTATGAGCTGAGTTAATCATCAGAGTGTGAAGAAAAAGAGAGAGTTGTGAGAAGTGCATGAGAGCTCTGAGTTGAGTAAAGAGTGATATACTCCTCCTCCTCTGTTTTTTGTGTTTTTGCTATGTTATAGTGCATTCTTTTTCTCTCCCGTGGATGTAGGTATTGGGCTGAACCACGTAAATATTTGCCTCATTTGTGTGTGTGATTGAATTCTGAGTGTGCCTAATCCTAACAACAAAGACACTAGGCAACCCTAAAAACCTAATAGCATATGTAAATATATAAAAAAATATTAAATATACATATAAATTATTTGCCGTTGAATGATGTTAAACTAATATAGATGATCATATTCATGTACATCATACACACAAGTTACAACACAAAATCTATCATTTCCGTTTCGCTCAGAAATGACAAAGACTGGTGCTGCAATGCAATGATTTCTTGATTATCACCTCACTCATTATATAAGTTATTTGTTTTGACATTATTAATGATTTTATCTATAAAAAAATGTTAATAGGGTCTAACTTTAACAAATTAATTAGCCTAACTGTAAAAATTTTAAAAATAAAAAACAAAATCTCTAATTTGTGGGTAATTGGGGCCTAACCAGAGTTCAATTTATTATGCTCGTGTTGGACTTGGCTAGACAAATGCGGGTTGGAAGTCAGGCTCTATCAGGATAAATGCAATGTGAATGCTTTTCTGTGGAAAATTTCTCAGCCTGTAGGTATTAATATCAGCAACTAACCTCGTTTCCGTGCATGTCCACCAATATCTTTAGTTCTGCCCGTCTCATAAGTGCAGAATGCCCCTTTCCAAGGAGCCAATCCAACAACTGTCACAATATGAACAGAAATTCCCATTTCATTTAGACATAAATTGGCTTCTTCTCCATGTTGCTTGGTATTAAGCACTTGAAATTCACAAACTGCAGGTATACAAGGTGGTTTTCGCTTCATATTTAGAAGCATATTACCTTACTAATTGGGTATGCTATTGGGAAGACAACTATGACAAGCAGCTGAACAACTACTGACAATTTGGCACCAACACCAAGTCCATACCGAGAACACACAGCCTGAGGGATAATCTGAGCAGAACCACACAAAAAAAAGAAAAAGAAAAAACTACAGTGACTTCATTCAAGAAATTACCTCACCAAATGAATCAAAGAGGGATAAAGAGTTAGCAGCGCATTATTAAGCTATCAGCAATCAAGCTAGCACATCCCAAAACAAACACTGTTTGTTCAAGAAATTACCTCACCAAATGCAAGTATGAGGGACACTGATATCAATATAGCGCCCCATGCTGGTAGAAGTGAATCAAGGAAAATGGGCAGTGCCTTAATGTAAAAAAAATAAATAAATAAAAGAAAACATTGTTAAATTAATATATTTGAAGATATAGAATTGTTGAAAAATATACCAAAAAAACTAACATACCTCCATTGCCATGGCATTGCATATGAGGAGGGTACATAGAAGCAAGTGTTGATTCTTAACAATGGGGAGAATCTTCTCTGCCATCAAGAACATGTGGAAGCAAATATAGCTTTAGGTCAAAGTAATGAAATGAGTGAATTAAAAGAGTATAAAGATCAAATTTAGGCCAACCCGCATTCTTCCTGTCTTGGGGCTGACCGGCCTTGGTGAGGACCTCAAGATCGACAAGGCTGAGAGACATGAGTCCCAGAGTAAGACCTGACATGAGACCAGCAAAAGCTACCAGGGCCACAGATATGAGTAGATAAACCCAAAACATGGTCTCACAACACGGCACATCATTTGCTGCCATTTGTGACTGTTATGAACTGAATTATGATTGAACTAAAGCAAATAGAGGATGCGATGGAGCAGAACTAAGGCAGTTTAGTATAAATATGATGGACAACTATTGACAAAGAGCAGGAATTCTAACTTTATGCAGTGCCAAAGGGAAAAGTAGTCCAGATGCAGAGTCGTAGGTGACCAAAAAGCCAAGACACAACTGCCAAAAACTGATAAGTATGTTATGGAATTGGAGAAAGATGATAAGGGACCTCCATTTAAGAAATGAAAAAAAAAACGACCACTAAACTAATAAAATATATGTCATCAGACCCACAATTGATTGCGATGCAGTTAAAACCCCCAAAAGAAAATTTTAGTTATTAATGATGTGGAACGAGTCGCTATACATAAGGCGACTAGAGGTTGATTTTTTTACAGCAATATTAGGTATTATGAAAAATCTTTCATGAAAATAATTATGAAAGCTTTGTGACCCTTGGATTACACTTAGAATAAAGCACCACACACTAATTAAGGTAATCCAAGGATCATAAATTTTTCATGATCATTTTTATGAAAAAAATTTCTTGATCCCTAACTTTTCCCATTTTTTTATGGCCATAATGATGTGGATCGAGTCGCTATACATAAGGCAACTAGAGGTTGATTTTTTTATGGCCAATGTAAGAGGGTGTTTGAGATGATTTGAATAAGGATGTTTTTTAATTTTTTATGAAAATATGTATAAAAAGTAGAAAAGTAATAAGCGTGTTTGGTTTGAGTTTTTTGAATTAAGTTTTTTGAAAATTGATTTTCTTTTATTTTCGTATTTTTTTGTTTTTAGTGAATATTTTTAAAATTTTAAATATTTTTTTTTAACTTTTTTAGATGCACCTTGCGTAGATGTATCTAAAAAGTAAAAAAATTTATGAAAAAATATTTTAAAAAATTAATAAATACATAAAAATACAAAAAATGTACTGAATTCTCGTTTTTTTTTTTTTTTTTTGTATTTTTGTATTTTTGGTATTTAGTGAATTTTTAAAAGGTTTTTTTCACAATTTTTTTACTTTTTAGGTATATTTATGTTAAGTATGTCTATAAATTTAAAAAATTACTTACAATATTAAAAAAATTCAATAAAAAAAAAATAAAAAACATGGAAAACAAGAAAGTAGAATTTTCTAAAAAGTGTTTTTGAAAAACTCTAACCAAGCAATGTGATCTAAAATGATAAAAAGATTAAAAAAAAATGTGTTAATATAAGTGATGCCAAATAGTGCCTAAAAATATTATTTTGGTAAACAAGCTTGGATTGTTTTTCGAATTTGATAGTTTGGTCCAAACACTACAAGAAAAAGCAGTTTTAGCGACTAAAAATATAAATTTTGTCGCTGAAAGTAGGACAATTGGCGACTAAAATTGAATTAGTAGCCAAAAGTGAAGACTTTTGGCGACTCAAACAGTTTAGTAGCCAAATGTATAGTTATTGGCGACTGAAAATCAGTTTAGTCGCCGATTATATGGGTTTTAGCGACTAAAACAATTTTAGTAGCCAAAAGTGAAGGTTTTTGGCGACTAAAAAAATTTAGTAGCCAAAAGTATAGGTTTTGGCGACTAAAAAATAGTTTGGTCGCCGATTATAGGTGTTTTACCGACAAAAAGCCAAAAGTAAAGGTTTTTGGCTACTAAAAAAAATTTAGTAGCTAAAAGTGGACAATTGGCGACTAAAATTCAGTTTAGTCGGCAAAAGTGGAGGTTTTGGCGACTAAAATTAAGTTTAGTCGCCAAAAGTGCTTATTTTTAGGAGGAAATTAATTTTTTTAGCGACTAAATTATTGGTAGTAGCCGAAACTAAGGTTTTTGGCGACTAAAAAAAACATTAGTCGCCAAAAGTGGCTTCCTTTTTTTTATTAATAAATAATTTATTTTTTGCATAAATTATATTGAATAAAAATAATTATGTTCATATATATAGTTTTATATTAATACAGGTCAATATACTATATAAATAATATATTTTGCATATATATTTATGTGGTGTTATTGTGGCATAGTAGAGAGAGTGTGTTGGTAAAGGTTTAGAATGTGGGAAGTTGGTGGTTCAAAACTTGGGAAGAGCAGAGGGTAATTATTTTATTTATTTATTTTTTTTTTTTGAAATAAGCTTTTGGCGACTAAAATGAGTGGTCGCCAAAAGCTTCAGTATTGGCAACGAAAAAATAGTCGGCAAATGTATAAATTTAAAAAAAATAATTCACTATTGGCGACGAAAATTTTAGTCGCTACAGACTTGGTTTTTGGCAACTAAAAGTTTTTTAGTTGCCAATACCTTTCGCGACAGTTTTCCAGCGACCAAACCGGCGACTAAAAAATTTAGTTGGGGAAACTTAAAACCCGACTTTTCGCAACTAAAAACTCACTTTTGGCGACTAAAAATTTAGTCGCCAAATGTGTTTTTTCTTATAGTGAAAATGGCCCAGCAAATAAAAACCCCTTGTTTTGTTGTGACACTAATTGCTCTTTTTTTTTTTGGGGGCAGGTCTCTTTATTAATTTGTATTTTGTGTTTTGTTATTATTGGAAATTGGGTTGGGTTTAGAACCCGCATCCGATTGGGTCGTTAATGGTGGCGTGACCCATGACTCATTGAGAGACCCTGTTAGGAGAGGTTCATTTTGAATCAATTTATCTTGGAAATAAGAGCATATAAACCATTATCTCATATTATAGAGTTGTAGGTGGTTATAACTCTCTCACATAATATACCTATTATATTTGGGAGACTAAATTTTAACCGTATGGGTAATCAACTCTCTCTCTCTCTTGGCCTTTCTCTCCTTTAGCCTTTGTACTGCGAATAGTTCTCTAATAGTTTTACCTCATTGTTGGGAATTGTTCGAGTTGATCAATGGAGGCACGTGATTTACTCACATGATCATTGAATTCAATTTGACCACAAAAAATATGTCCAAATCTGTTTATTTATTTTCTATTATTTTTCCAACGGCTATGTATGGGATCGTGATCCTTAGTTCATAATTAATTATATTTCTCAATTTCCGTGGTAGTCCTTGTGGCCTAATGTTTTTCTTCTATCGAGGATTTGACATTGACGATATCTTCTGACTGTTTTGCTATCAGCTTTATGTCAGGCAGCATTTGCTAGAGGCATAAAAGAGTTATTTGGGAAAGGAATACACCTTCCAACTGCTTCCACAAAGCCAGTAAAATGACAACTGTCAGCTCTCATCATGCGTCGTCTGAGAGGACAATATGTTAGGACTAAGGCACACGCAAAAATCAACCAAACACAATAACACAAAAGATTTACGTGGTTCGGCAATAGCCTACGTCCACGGGAGAGATATCACTATAGAATTATCCTGGAGGGAGTTTACAACACTCACACCTCACTCTCTCTCTATAGCACTCTCACTCTCTTACACAGATTATACACTCTGTGTTTGTTGCCTCTATTTGTGTGTTATGTGTCCCTTCCTTCTCACCTCAATTTATACAGAAAAGGGAAGGAAACAAAGTCAAGGAAGGGGAGTTATTGGGCTGGCTACCACCTGCCATCTCCCTTCCTACTTCTTGACTTGGAGCAAACCAGCCAACCTCCAATTACTCCTCCATGTAGGCTAGAGCAGCTAACAATTCTCCCTCTCCACGCCCATATGGATAGCTGACTTCTTTACTTGAAGTCCATCTCGGTCAGATTCTTACAAACTTCCCGTTTGTCTCTGGTGACAACCTTGGTCATCATGTCAGAAGGATTCTTGTCCGTGTGAATCTTCACCAGCTTCATCAATTGTTTTTCCATCACTTCTCGTATCCAATGATACTGGACATCAATGTGCTTTGTATGGGAATGGTACATGGAATTCTTGCTCAGATCAATTGCACTCTGACTATCACAATGTACCTTGTACTCTTCCTGCTGTAGACCCAATTCTTGGAGAAACCGCTTTAACCACAACATTTCCTTTCCAGCATCTACGGCAGCAATGTGCTCTGCCTCTGTTGTAGATAAAGCAACACACTTTTGTAGTTTGGACTGCCATAAAACAGCTTCTCCTGCAAAGGTGAATAAAAATCCTGATGTAGACTTTCTACCATCAAGATCACCTGCCATATCAGCATCTAAAAAACCCTCAAAAATTGGTTCAACTCCCCTGAAACATAGACACATCTTTGAAGTTCCCTTCAAGTATTGAAAGAATCCATTTGACTGCCTCCCAATGCTCCTTTCCTGGATTGGCGAGGAATCTGCTCACAACGCCAACCGCGTGAGCTATATCTGACCGGGTACACACCATTGCGTACATCAAACTTCTTACTGCAGAGGAATGGGGGATTGCCTCCATTTCTTTCCTTTCAAAGCTAGTCGTGGGACACGAACACTTTGTCACCTTGAAATAGTTGGCCAATGGTGTGCTGACTGGCTTGGCATCTTTCATGTTGAACCTTTCAATCACCCGTTCAACATATTTCTCGTGTGACTGCCATATCTTGGCTTTCCTGTCATGAACAATCTTCATGCCCAAAATCTACTGTGCTTGGCCTAAATTCTTCATGTCAAAATAGTACGACAAGTTCTTTTTCAACTTGTTGATCATGGCAATATCATGTCCAATGATTAGCATATCATCAGCATACAACAATAGGATGATGAAGTTTCCATTCGAAAACCTTTGGAAATATACACACTGGTCTGCTACCGTTCTTGTGTACTTGTGATCCACCATGAATGAATCAAACTTCTTGTACCATTGTCTCGGTGCCTACTTTAGGCCATAGAGACTCTTCTTCAGTTTGCAGACTAGATTTTGTTTCCCTTTAACTTCAAATCCTTCTGGTTGTTCCATATAGATCTCTTCTTCCAAATCACCATGGAGAAGGGCAGTCTTGACATCCATCTATTCTACCTCCAGATTCAAGCGAGCTGCTAATCCCAGAGCTACTCGAATGGAAGTCATCTTCACAACTGGAGAGAAGATCTCATCAAAATCAATTCATTTCTTCTGCCCAAAACCTTTGACCACCAAGCGACCTTTATGCTGTAATATTTTACCGTTGCTATCTTTCTTCAATTTGTACACCCATTTGTTTTTCAATGCCTTTCTGCCCTTTGGAAGTGAAACAAGCTCATAAGTGTGGTTTTTCTGCAAAGAACTTATCTCCTCCTTCATGACTTGTATCCAGCAATCTTTCTCTATACGACTCTTTGCTTTCGAAAAACTCTCAAGCTTCCCCTCATCAGTAATCAGAATATATTGAGAAGCGGGATATTTGGTTAATGGCACGGCAGCTCTTCCAGATCTCCGCAACTGAGGCCCAGTTGCCTCTTGTTGAGGGGGTTGCTCACCATGTTCACCACCCTCTTCATCCGGGTCCTAATCTCTTTCTTCTTGATCCTCAATTTCTGGCATAGGATCCTGCAACTCTGGCACTTCTTGTTGCACATCATCACATCTAGCATTTTTGTGATGGCTCGGGAGATAGGAACAAGTCTAGAGTGATGACATCTCTAGACTTTGCAGACTTCTCAAAATCTGCTATTGTCTGGTCTTCCTGGAAAACATCTCTGCTCCTGAGCATCTTCTTGTTCACTGGGTCCCACAACTTGTACCCAAATGCTGCATCTAAATAGCCCACAAATATACATGGAGTGTACTTGTCATCAAGCTTCTGTCTGTTTTCCTTGGAGAAGTGTGCGAACGCCTTACACCCGAACACTCTCAAGTGAGAATATGATATCTTTCTTCTGGACCAGACTTCCTCATGTATCGCAAAATTCAATGGGACTGAAGGCGACCTGTTGATGAGATAACAGGTTGTACGGGTGACTTCGGCCCAGAATGACTTTGGCAACTTTGTCATTTTGAGCATGCATCTGACTCTTTCAATAATAGTGCAGTTCATCCTCTCTGCCACACCATTGTGTTGTGGGGTACCGGGAACTGTTGTCTCATGCCGGATACCTCTATTGGGACAATATGATTCAAAAGCATTGGAAGTGTACTCGCCACCATTGTCTGTGGGAAGACACTTCTGGTGTGATGACGTGGCTGATACGCGACGATGACGTGGCTAACACGTAACAATGACGTGGCGACACATGTCACTAACTTGGCCTCTGACGTGGCGCTGACACGCAGTGCACTCTCCTTCTTTCTTCTGCCACGCGTGAGGGCGCATGGAGCTTCGTCTTGGGCTCTGTTGTGCAATTTTGGACTCCTCTCGTCGAGAGCTTCCTTCTTGTATGCTCAAAAGTTAATTTCAAGCAACTTGATTTTTGGGCAATTCTGAAAAACACACCTTGTTTTTTCGAAAATCGACCAATGAGGCTCTGATACCACTTGTTAGGACTAAGGCACACTCAAAAATCAATCACACACAATAACACAAGAGATTTACGTGATTCGGCAATATCCTACGTCTACGGGAGAGATATCACTATAGAATTATCCCGGAGGAAGTTTACAACACTCACACCTCACTCTCTCTCTCTCTATAGCACTCTAACTCTCTTACACAGATTATACACTTTGTATTTGTTGCCTCTATTTGTGTGTTATGTTTCCCTTCCTCCTCACCTCAATTTATACAGGAAAGAGAAGGAAACAAAGTCAAGGAAGGAGAGTTATTGGGCTGGCTGCCATCTGCCATCTCCCCTCCTACTTTTTCACTTGAAGCAAACCAGCCAACCTCTAACTACTCCTCCATGTGGGCTAGAGCAGCTCACACAATAATGGAAGAATCTACATCATCAAATCTTTGGTATTTTGTGCACTGCTTTTGTCCGTCTTTTGATCTTTTGAATGCATGCTTGGCACAAAACAGGTTTCGACAATTTGTTCCACCGTCTTGACTAATATTTTATACTCATAAATTTGGAAAATCTTTGTGATCAAGATAAAACCTTCTTTAAATTCCATATATAAAATTTTGAATGTCTGTGGGAGCAGTTGAAATTGAACAGCACACGCGCAAAGATTAGAAGGTCGATAGAAACTTCCTCACTGTCTGGATTTATGAGGCCCCTGAAGTGGCAGTTAACATCTTCTATAAGAGTGAGTACCTAAAGAAAAGAGCAAGCATACACCTGTGATCTGTCAAAAATAATGGAAAATTTGTTGTATAAAAGCATTCCATCCAAGGCCACTAAAACAATATAAAAGAGTTGTTGAAAGCACATGGGTTCAGATGTTTAATGAAAAAGCAAAGGTTGTGTGTGTCTAGTTGAGCCTGAAAGTGAACATCGTTTTTACGTCCATGTCTATTATTTGTTTAATAATAGTTTTGGGTGAACCGTACAGCAATTAGATCAAGGTTAGGTATGAAATATGAACCTTACAGCAATTAGATCAAGGTTAGGTATGAAATACGTACTTAGCTATTAATTAACAACTATAATTGCTTTTGTGATGGGGTCCGAGGATACATGGAATGCTGATGCAAGCCAAAACACAAAACAAAACATGGACATTGACTTATGTAATGTTGATTGCTGATCTTATAAGGTTGTCGTATGGGACCCAAAACACTCATATTTGATCCGAAATGGCCTAACAAGTCCACTCACTGCTATGCAGTGTGCGGTGTGTTGGATTCCGGCTCAAATTTCATTATTTAGGCCTCTAAATTACAGAGTTCATTATATTTGAAAAGATTTAAATTTTGAGATCTAAATAATTCCGTTTTGGGTCAGAATAAAAATTATATAAAAACTAAACTTCTTTTATATTTTAGATTCCGAATTTGAGTCTAACTCAAAATTTTTATTTTTGGCCATTTTTAATTCATGAAATTTTAGTTTTATTCGGGGGTGTGGATTGTGTTTTAGGAGGTGTTTGGTAACCTGATTTAGGGCTTGTTTGGGGTGTCCTAAATAAGTGTACTTTTTGTCTTTTTAGACTAAAAAGTTGAGGTCGAAAATATGAATGTTTGGGTTTACTTTTTGACTTTTTATGGAAAAATGTGTAATAAAAAATTGTAAAAATTGGTTTGTAGGAGAAAATTAGAATTGAGAGTTGTGCAGCCGTAATTGTTGACTTTTGATGAATAGTGATAACTTTTTAACTTTTTGAGTAACTTTTTGACTTTTTGACTTTTTGGGATGTTCCCAAACTTGGCCTTAATACTAAAATTGAATGTATTAAGTGATAATAAATTAAGCTCATCTGATAATCACAATTAATATTACTCAAAAATATAAGTACTTCTTAAAATATAAACTAAAAGTTAAGAAAATTTTAAATCATATAAAATTTACTTAATTTTGATTGAATTTATAAATACTAAATATAAATATCAATATATACTATTATAAATTCACTACCACCACCACCACAACAACCAGCATGCCACCGCTACCACTACTACCACCACCACCATCATGTCATCTGCCACTACTACCTTCATCACCATTGTCATTCTTGCCATAAATACAACCGTCATTTTACTATTGCCACCACACTACCACTACAGTCGCCATCACCATTGCCATTACTACTACCTCTACAATAGCTACTATAATCCTTCACCTCCATAATCATTGCCACCATTGCCATAACCACCATCACAACCACCATCATCATTACACTGTCGCCACCATCTCTTTTTTATCTACACAACATTACCCTTTCACCAGTACCACAACTACTATCCATTTATCTATACTATTATTGCCATCAGGGTCATAGCTAACGTCGCTACCTCTTCTACCACCACCTCACCATCATAATATAAAAATAGAAAGATACAATTTAAAATAATAAATTTTAAATTTGAACTTATATATATCAAGTAACTTGTTTTAGTTCAACACTTAAATTTTTATGAAACAATTTTTTAACTTAAAAGATTCAGCATTCAATTTTTAGTATTTAATTTTTTGATTTTTAATTTTTAATTTTTAATTTTATCAAATATCACCTTAATCATCAAACATTATTTGTTATAAATGAAGTTCTTAGGTTTTAAGGTTATTTACTTATTGTGGAATAATAGAGAGAGACACTTAGGTTGCCTTTGGTAGAGTTTTTCCGTCTTACAAAAAGTTTTTAAAAAGTAAGTATGAATTAATTTTAAAAAATACTAAACAAATACCACACACAAAAATAAGTGTGAAATTATATTGTGAAAGCTCCACCAAAGAAAACCTTATTTTTCTTATTGTTTTTGTTTTCCGGTGTGTTTTTCGGTTCGCTCCATGTACTTCCTTGCATTAATGATTTTATATTCCAATAAAAGCATTTGATTATCTTTGTTTTTACCTGCACTGTCACGCCCCAAACCCGCCCCTAAAAGTTTGGGCATGACCCACTCGAAAAATAGACACTAAACCTGTTATACATATCATACGGGGCCTGAACGGAAGCATTCAATAATATAAATACATAGAATAACATCCATTGAGCTATTCCTAACATGCCAGGATCCAAACATCACACTAAGTAAATATTATACAGACGGTTTACACACATATGCCTCGACTCAACCCCACAAATAGGCGCATAACAAAAATATTAATGAAGAAGGAATTATATACAATCAACCCAAAAACAGACATCTAATGCATAAATCGAAACTCAGCAAAACTTTACAAAACGAACGGCTTCAGGTGGTGCCTGGACGCCTCAAGGTTGACAAGAGGAACACAAGCTTTAAAGGTTGGGACTGAACTCCCGTTGGTTACCTACAGAAACAGACAGACAAAATACAGAATGAGCGAACTCAGTGAATAATAGTACATAAACAATGTAATAATTAACCTGAATAATCAAACATATAACTGCATATATATATGATTAACTACATTCCATAATTAATTCCAAAAGACATGGGTCCAACTTCCGTAACAGAATAGCTTTAAGCTCAGTATATACAGAATTGCCATAAGCCTACAGATGCAGAATGACTATAGGTCCAGCAATATCAGAACGGCCAACGGCCCAGAAATAACCGAAATAACAGAACGCATAAGGCGTAAGTAACAGAACACATAAAGCATGAGTAACAGAAGGTAACAGAATGCATATGGCGTGGTCACAGAAGGTACAGAACGCATACAGCGTGGTCACAGAAGGTACAGAACGCATATAGCGTGGTCACAGAAGGTACAGAACTAACAGATGTATGGATTCAAGAGGTGGCTCGTACGGATTCCAGAGGTGGCTCCCACCAAGGTGTAGCACTTCGTTCCGTACAGCACTTTGTTCCATAACATAAATCAATAAGTCTCATCATGTCATAATATAAACGGAACGAGCATCTTAACAGAATAACCACAAATATCATCATAACAGACTGGTCTTATAGTTATTCAGAGGCACATAGATTATTCCAATCATTTACATGAGTTAATATAATTAGTTTACGTGTAACAGAATACTAATGACAATCATTAGCAATACATATAACGTATTTCCCAAATTGTACAGATGTCATCACAATGCTATTTGTAGGGACATAATAATTACCTCATGCTAGTCTTAACCCAACCTTGATAAAACTGAATAGTTCGGGATACATACACATCATTGTTCCATTTGTTCACCACGCATCATTAAACTTAACCTACGGATCACAAAATGTTAATAACGTCTTTTAAACATACTACTCAATAGATTATAGCACCTTACCGAAACCATTCATCATAGACGGAATACAGAATAGTTTCAGAATCATATCAATGGATGCCAATTCCTTCCATATTCACACCAATTTTCAAATACAAACATGTTAACATAATTGCCATGGAAAACGGAATATTAATAATAACAATCATTATTAACAGTAATTGATGTACGTTTATAGTGCTACTACTCACAGAGTTACAATGGAGCGCTTGTCCCTCCCGGAGTGCGTTCTGCACACAATCATAACTTACAAATTCACTCCCTTTCCTTCTTAAATCATTAAGAAATTCTTTCCTGAGCCATTACATTCGTATGAATTTATAATCATCTTAAAGTCATCAGAAAATTATTCTAAAAATACCAGAGGACTGAGCATTCAAAACTGAACAAACAATAATTTTGCCTGAAAATGGGTTCCCCGCTCGAGCGCCACTTTGGCCGCTCGAGCGGACCGCACAAAATACAAAACTGCTGGGAGGTCGTTTTTCCCGCTCGAGCGGGGCTTCCGCCGCTCGAGCGTACCAGACAAATTTCTGAAAAATCTGGATTTCCAATTTGAGTTCCAACTTGACATTCAAACCTTCAATCTTACTTTTGCAAAACAACTTAATTCAAAACAAATCTACATGCAATATACATTCCTTCAACATTTCAATCATCAATTTCATACTTAAAACAACCATAACCTTCCAAAATCCCCATTGTTCAAACCCGAAATTCCCAAAATCTCATAATTCCTTCTATATACTTCAAATATATAAAATTTGCACAATTAAACAATGGAAATAACTCAAATCTGACTATGGATGTAAATATTGACGAGTATTAAACCCTTACCTCAATAATCAAGCAAAGGGGTGAGCTTGAGAAGGAGCCTTCACAAATCCAAGTTCTAATCGGGTAAAAACATTGATCCTTCCTTATTCTCCCTCCTTGATGCCAAAAACCATGGTGGATCATGATCAAAGTAAAGGAATTCAAGGATTTGGGGCTAGGGTTTCGGACTAGGAAGAAGAGGAAAGAAGAGGGGAAAAGAAAATATCAAGAAATGATCCAAAATCACGATTTTAAAGCTGCTGTCCCGAAAACCCCGCTCGAGCGGACCTATTCCCGCTCGAGCGGACCTACTCACAGCACAGATTCCAAAACTTCAAACAGGTGTAACTCTCCCATCCGGACTCCGTTTTAGGTCGTTCTTGTGTCCAAATTGAAGCCCCGGAAATAAGCTTTCCAATGGTTCTAACCTCATATCCAAATTCAAAGTGTGGACAAAGAAAGGGGCAAAAGAGTGGCAGTTGTTCGTAAAATAACTATCTGAATTAAATTCTTTGGTTCAATCTTACTTTACCATCATTTTACCACCTCAATCCAAATTCCCAAGTCCAAAAATAAAACATGAGATCCTCCACAAACATTCTCCAAACCTTTAACAACTTTCCATTACACCTATCTTCAATTCCAATAGATATAGTTGAATCTACGCATATTGGGGTCATTACATGCACCATGGTGACGGGACGGGTTATTCATATTTGAGTATACATCATGACTTCACCATTAATAAATTTCACTATAAAACTATATGATTATTTACACCATAAATTATAAAAATATATAAATAAATCACTAAATTATTGATATATTTTATTTTGACCCCTTCCAATACTATATCATGAGTTAGAAAAATTCTATTTGCATATCATACAAACTCTCTGAACATATCATAAATATGTTTGGGTATAAATTTATGAGCAAATATCAAATATTTAGATTTAAAGTTATGACCAAAAATAAATTGTTCAAATGCATAGCCCGTTCAACTAGTTATATCTGAAAAACTATTTTCTGTTCATAAATCTGAACATTTGATAATTATTCAAAAAAATTTATCCAAACATATTTATCGTGTGTAATGAGGACTTGTATGGTATGCAAATAGAAATACCCCATGAGTTAAACCAAAATTTTAAATATTTTTTATACGAAAATACAGTTCAACACTCTATATATTTACAATTTCATTATTATTATTTTGTAAATTTTTTAAAATAAAAGCATTCATCCATTATTATTGTTTTATTATTTTTTTTAAAATATTCTTTGTAAATATATTTTTGAGGAAAGAATATTTTTTTAAAAATAATAATAATAAAACAAAAAAATGAGAAAAATTGAGAATGGCCTCGTTTGGGAAGTAATGGTTTTAACCTAAAAGCTAAAAAGTTACTAAAAAATTAAAAAGCCTATAACCTATACCAAAAAGTCAGAGATTCCTTTTTCTATCTACTTTTTGCACATCTTTTCATAAAAAATCAAAAAGTCATTCCAAACATACAATTTTTTTTACCTCATATTTTAGTGAAAAAGCATTTGTTACTAAAATAGCATATTTCCAAACGAGGCCAAGTGTTGTTGGATGTTTTATATAGACTGTTGAAGGGTATTTTCGTTTACATAATGTCAATGCGATAACGGAAGAGGTTGAAGTGAAATACGTTAATAATTTAGGGGTTCATTTATTTGCATTTATAGTTTAGAGGGTCAAAATGATACTTCTCAATAGTTTAGAGGGTCTATTTGTAGGTTTTTATAATTTAGGGATCAAAGTAATACTTTTCAATAATTTAGGGAGACTCCATATAAATAATCCAAAATCGTAATTTTCATCACAAAAATTCATATCTTTCATCATAAAAATCATAACATTTTCTTACAGATTCTAACATTTCCAATTATTTTTACTTCGAGTAAATTACACTTTGCACCCTGCATTTTACACCAAATCTCACTTTAATCCCTACATATGAAATCATGACAGTCAATTCCTTCCACTTCTGGTTAAATCTAACTTTGGTCTCTACAAATAAAATTGTGACAATCAACCTCCTGCACTTTTAGTCAAATCTCACTTTGGTCTCTACATAAGTGTCAATGTCCCAATTTTGTTACTTCATTGTTAAAACCTTTAACAAAATCCAGTCATATGATAAGAATGCAACTACGAAATGAGGGTAAGAGAGGAAAATTATTTCCATTTTCAACCAATACACACTTTGTCCCAAAATTTACATCAAATTATGACTATATTAGGCTAAAACAAAATGCAAATTGTGAACAATTAATAAGATGAACTAGGGTTTTGGATAAATTCGAATCAAACTCTTTTTTTTTTAAGTAACACAGTCTTCTGTCTATTATTCTTCATTTCTCTTCAATTTCTCTATAGCCTTCTTTTTTTCTTTTTTTTTCAAAAACTTTATTTGCTTGTGTCTTTATATCAATTTGCAGCATAGGAATATATATTGTATTATATAATTAGGGATGTGTGCGGTGTAGTTCAGATAGTTTGAGAGTAAAATTATAAATCGAATGGCAGATTAGCAGATTAGCGGATTAGCAAAATTGTGGTTTAGGCAGTTTTGGGTGGATTGACGGATTGAAAAATATTACAACTAATTATCAAGCATTTGCATAATATATAATATTAATTACATAAAAAATTTCATATATATAACACAAACTAATTTTACATAATATTTTTTTATATATATAACTATTAATTTGTAACAAATTTTGCATCTTAAATCCCTCCTACACTCGTTTTTACTTTGATATTTCATTAGAGGTTAAAAAATATACGTGTATTAATTATAGCGGAGCAAAGCGGTTTCGAAGGTGGATTATAAATTTTAAAATTTAATCTGTGATTAACGGATAGAACTATGTGGATTGATGCGGATTGATTTTGTTTTAACGAATTTGACAATATTTTGCACAGCCCTCACGTGCTTATCATATAGGATAAAGTATATTAGTAAAAAATATGAATAATTTTCTTTTCTCACCTTCATTTCGTTGTCATATTTTTGTCACATGATTGGATTATATTAAAGATTTAAATAATATAGTAATATAAATGAGATATTGACACTTGTATAGGGACTAAAGTGGGATTTGACTAAAAGTACAAGGGGTTGACTGTCGCGATTTCATATGTAGGGACCAAAATGAAATTTAACTAGAAGTATAGAGGTTTGACTATTATAATTTTATGTATAAAAATCAAAATAAAATTTGATATAAAATGTAGGGTGCAAAATATAATTTACCTCTAATTTGTGAAGGAGATTGAAAGCTGAAAAGTCCAGTGTGACAATGCTGCCATCATCACACTTACTTTGACCCGAGCACAGTCAAATGTAAACAACTAGCAGTCACTCGTGCAGTGTATAAGATTTTACAAAGTCAATAATCAAAAAAAAAATTTTTTTATTTGATTGTATTTTATAATATGGATTGTAGGATAATGGATTTGGGTTACTCCTTTATCCAAGCAGATCCTGGAGCAGTCCTTTATTGCCACCTGAAATAGAAGAACAACTCCGGTCAGAGGTGCCGGAATTAGCACTCCGACAATCTAGTTAGTTTTCACCTTCTAGATATGTTGATTGGTCTTTTTCTTAAGTACATTATTTAGAACATACCTTATTCCTAAGCCCTCTCCTTCTTTTTATAGAGTTTCTCCTTTGGGTTTTTATTTCCTGTTATGCATCTCATCAAGGTCCATTTCCCCGTATGGAGAGTAATCGGCACCTGGGCGAGACGCCGACTCGTCTAAACTATTCGGCTTGATCACCAAGCACCAAGGCCCGCTACTCGGCAATTTGCTCTATCCAATCTTACTTGGCTCTAACTTGGCCCAATCGATCTTCCGAATAGGCTGGCCTCCAATTGGGCTCAATTGTTGGGCTACTCGATTTCTGCCCCCACAATTGCCCTCCGAGTATTCGGCTATGCGTGGTTCTATGTAGTCGGCATACTCAGTCGGCGAAGGGGCAAGTTGACATTTGGAAGTGCTCTGGAATTTGGAAATGAAGCGGACGCACCTTTTCATTATTGTCATGCCAGAAAAGACATGATGAAGAATGATTGTTGATTTTCACCTTTTTGTACTCTCCTCTCATTTACTGTGATTTGAAATCTTTCCACCTTTTCATTTCGCATGGGACTTCACTGTTGTGCAAGACTTGTGATTTTCTACCTTCAGGACCTCCTCCATAACCTTCCTGCTTACAACCTTTTCATCTTTGTCCATAAGTTTTCTGAGCTCCATCTTTTTTATTTTTGTGTTTTCGGTCCCTCGAATTTCTTTTTCATTTCATCTTTCACTTTGGTACTCCCATGGCGAATCATCTAAAGGTTGTTCTTTCTGAAGACAGAGTCGTAGCCTTTCGTCATCACTTTCTATTCCCAACGACGTTCAACTATCCATAGTTGAGGATGGTGAAGTTGACATGGACAGGACTAACGAAAGCACCATTGTCTTCTCCCTTTTGGCGATTGCCAAAGAGGGTGTCCATTTCCCTCTTCACCCCACCCTTAGGTTTGTCTTACGACATTGGGGTTTGATTCCATCCTAACCAAATGTTAATTTTTACCGAATCGTAATGGGTGTCATAGAAATAAACCACTGCCTCCATCTTGACCTAGGGGTTTTGGTCATTCGGCACTGCTACGTCCTTGCTAAATCTTATGGTCGGCAAGGGCAATACTTCCTTAAAGCGAAAGACACCAATCATCATCTAGTCACCATGCTTGCCAGCTCTGGCAATTAGGAGTTCAGTGAGGGGAAAGATAGCCAAACTCCAATGCCTAGGCGCAAAGGGCGAGCCAGGCCACCAATTATTTCACCATATTTATGTTTTTATTTGACATTCACTTATTTTAACCGTTTCTCTTGTGCAGGAAACGATCTCAAAAGGTCCCTCACCTCCACAGACGAACTTATGCTCACCCAGGTGAAGACCATCCTTCATTTTATAGGTTGGCCGAATTTACAAGGACAAGGCCGAACCGCGCATATATTACTTTGATACGACCCATTCTATGCAAGTTTTTCGATGGCCAATCACATCCCCATTCTGAGAGGTGAATGGCAAATTACGACTCTCATGTTCTCCAATTTCGCAAATCTAAGAGACATCGACATTGGGGAATCGTCGGCCAGCGAACAGGCCGGCAACGGTGACCAAAGGGTCGATCGAGGCATTGACCAAGGCGCTGGAGAAAAACAAGTTGGAGACAAAGGCGACGAGTTAGACTTTCCTCAAGCTGAAGAAATTAGGGAACTGCTTTAGATTTCGAACAAGTCGGCCCGAGCGAGCGAGTTGACATCGAAAGCCCTCAAGAAGAAGATATTTTTATTGGCTTGGATGACTTGCCTAGAGTCGGTTCGGAACATATGGTGGGCGAGTCCCTTGCGCAGTTTGCCAAGAAAAGAAACGCCAAGAAAATGACGGCACAAAAAAAATCAACAAGCGTCGAGGGAAGTCAAGAAGTCCCTCCACCGGTGACTAAAATTGCTGAGCCCAAACAGATGGATTCGGTGCAACCCATTCTTGAGTTGATAGAGGAAGAAGCAGTAGCCGATCAGAGGGGCGAGAAATGTCCTGCCGAATCTGTTGAGGTGGTTGAGCAACCGATCGAGAAGTGGCCAAGGCCTTCCGTTTTAGACCTCGCGGCGCCATTCGTGATTTAGTCGCAGGTAAAAGGGTCACCAATTCTAACCGGTGCCTCTGCAATGAAGGACCCTACAGTCGCGTTGGGTGTAGCCCCAGCCATTGCTCTTCTTGTTGACAAAGCTGCATTTCGCGCTGAATCGAATCAGGTTTCGGTTGCTTTGGCTGTGCAATCTGCCATTTTGGTAAGTATTATTTTGTACACATGTTTCTATTTATTACTTTTGGTGTCCTTGTCTTACCGCCTTGTTCATTTCAGGTCGTCGAGCGTATCGCCAAAATTGGCCATCGCCAACATGACGCCGTGGAGTTAATCAATTCATTAAGCGTTGAGGTGGCAGCTAAACAGAGCAAATCTAAATCGACTATAGCCGATCTAGCGATTGCAACTCAGAAGGCTGAAGCCGAAACAAGAAAGGCCGAAGAGGAACATACAAGAGCCTTGTGGAGGAAGAGAAATCAAGGCACGTAGATCTGTTGCATCGTGCTACTGAAGAGCGGGCGAACCTTATGGATTTGGTTTTGAAGACGGCACAAGCGGATTTGGAAAAACTCAAGGTCGAACTTCAAAAGGCTAATTCAGTAACTGAAGAAGCGAGGGTGATAGCCACAAAAGTCTTTGATGCTGGGGAATTGGCCGCCAATGAACTGTATGTCGATGAGGCCTTGAAGTTTGAAAATAGGGGTTTCAAGCACAGCTGGCTCAAAGCTTTGGCGGCTGCGAAAGTCACACTTGAAATGCCAATTCCCTACGAGCAAGAAGAAGTGGAGCCTTTGGAGTCAGACCCTGAGGAAATCTAAGGCTCGTTTGTCGGCAGCGTGGAACCGTTAGTGATCTGAGTAGAATAGTTTAATTGATTTTGTAATCATTATGCATTTTACTAGTGTTTGTTTTGTTTTGTTTTGTTTTGTTTTTTGTAAGTGGGCCATTTTCATGTATAAAGTGAAATAGATGTACTGAATTAGTTTATTAATGAAAAAAGCTTGCCGCACACCCAAATGTTTTACTGGTTAGACCATGGAATTAAAGTATTCTAAAAGGCACTAGGACTTGCTAATTAATAAATGGTGTTAAATGGTGGTAAAAATGGATTAACTTATTCGGTCAGAATTCCATATGTCACGCTAATGGGGCATTGCATGTTGATTCGACAGCATTTTCTTCCCAAACGGATGTTCTTGAACACATTTCTTAACTTATTCAGCCAGTATCCCATAAGTCGCGCCAATGGGGTGTTGCATGCCGATTCGACAGCATTTTCATCCCATATAGATGTACATTCGGCAGCATTTTCATCCCAAACGGATGCCATTTTCTTGAATAGATTCATATATCTGCCTCTGCTCTAGTTGACTGTGTGATAGGTTGAATAGTACAAGGCTGGGAGATATGTGGAGTCAGCGTAGAGACCACATGATCGCCTAAGTGGGGCACTATATGTCAGCTCGGCAATAGCGTCATATGATAATTCGGCACCACGTAATGAATGCTCAAGTGGGGCATTGGACATTAATTCGACAGTTCAGCGTCCCAAATAGATGTAATGCTGAATAGATTCATATATTAGTCATCGCCCCAGTTGATTGCATGATACGTCAAATACACCGTAGGCAGTGTATGCAGAGTCAAGGTCGAATATGGCCACCCTTGCGTGCGTGGCGTTTATTAATGGGGCAATAGGTGTGGTGCACGCAAAGTTAATGTCAAGCGGTGTCTGTAACGATCCGTAGGTATCTTAAATGAGTTGTTGCTTCGTATAGAAATGAAGAACTATTTAGGAAGCAATTTCCACTCCAAAGTGGTGTGTTTGTCGGGCAGAATTCTCTACAACAGCAGAGGAGAAGGAAGAACTTTAGTAGATCTTGATGTCGAGATGAACCAAGAATCTCGTAGCGATGGTACTGGCATAGGAACGGGGGGAAGGGACAAGCGTTGGTCACCTGGAGGATGAAACAGCTCACCCAAGAGAGATGAGCGTAGTAGATCTCGCAAGATGCAAACGAGGGGAAGTATAAGAGCCATAGGTACCCAACCTGTTGTTCGCAATGAGCCTAGTAGGCTGCTCGTCCTCTAAGTTTTTCAGTTTTCATTGGAAACAAGCTAATGATCGAGGTTGATTCTGTTGTCCATGATTCAAACGTGGTAGTTGAATTTACTCAACAAATATTTTTGCCCGAGATTCACCAATCAGTGGCGTCTCATGCTAACTATAAGGTGTTCAGAGAGGGCATTCAGAGCTGTCAAGCAGCTGTATAACTCCTATGAGATCGGCATACGTCTTCGCATTGCCTGTAAAGAAATCGATCATAAGGATGGCCGTATACAGAACTTGGGTGATGGAGTGGGCCATGAATGAAGCTCAGAAGGCAAAGATTGTCGAACTCAAAATGGCCGATGTGACTCACCCTTCAAAAAATGCGCTTTCGCAACGCCTTTTGGATTGCGCCATAGCTGATAGAGATACTGCAGCCATTTTTGCCCACGAGGCCATAGAAACCCAAGCTTATAACAAGGAGTTTTTTTAAGGGAAAAAAGTCGGCATTGATAAGATAATGGAGAAACTAGCTGACGACGTGTGCTATTGCGAGAACCACGATTTCAAACACAGCTGGCTGAAGGCATTCCAAGCGATGAGGGTAGATTCGACATCTCCATTGTATCAAGGATACACAATGCCGTTTGAAGCCTGTGACGCAGATTTATTTTTTGTAAATAGAATGTGAAGTTTAGTTTCATGTATTCCGTTCAAATTGATTATTATATAAATAAATTGTTCTTTCGAATGTGATTGCGATCCTTTAATGCTACTTTTGTTGGCCTCTTGATGCATGCATGCCGAGCACGAAAGGCACTTCGAATTTGAAGACTTTCGTTGGCACCTCTATGCGGCGCATGCATGCATGCCAAGCATGAAGGGTGCTCCGAATTCGGAGACTTTCATTGTCCCTTCGTGCGAAATATGCATGCATGCCGAGCATAAAGGGCGCTTCGAATTCAGAGACTTTCATTGGTCCCTGGTGCAAAACATGCATGCATGCTAAGCACGAAAGGCGCTTCGAATTCAGAGACTTTCATTGGCACCTCCGTGCGGCGTATGCATACATGCCGAGCACGAGGGGCACTCTGAATTCAGAGACTTTCGTTAGCCTCTCGTGCGAAGCATGCATGCATACCGAGCATGAAGGGCGCTCTAAATTCGGAGGCTATCGTTACAGCAGCAAAAAATATGAGCAAAAGATTAATAGAGATAAAAGGCGAATAAATACAAACAGAACACTGTCATTACATCATAAGTGAAAAAAGAGCCATATTCGGCAAACCTTAATGATAAAACTTGCGGAGATGGGTTGAGTTCCAAGGTTGGGGTAACTTCCTGCCGTTCATGTCGGAGAGTCGATATGCCCCTGCCCCGGCAATGGAATCAATTTGATATGGACTATCCCAGTTGGGGCCGAGCTTCCCGTTAGACGAAGTCCTGGCAGCGGGTAAAACCTTTTTAAGTACTAGTTCGCCAAGAATGTAGCGGTGCAGACGGACGCGTTGATTGTAAGACTTGGCCAACTATTGTTGATAACGTACCATGGCGACAAGAGTTCGATCTCGACGCTCTTCAATCAAGTCTATATCCAGGGCCAACATCATGTCGTTACGACCGGTGTCTGTAGACACCCCATTTTTGACTGACCTTAAGACTTGGGCGCTACTAATTGTTTGCTTGGTGATGAAAGGTGTGCAGTGCAAAGGTTCGGTTTCTTTGGCAAGGAGAGCGTCAAATCCCAACTTCACACCCCTTTTTGGACCAAAACTATTTTGAGTGGTTTTTAGACCTTAAAATCCTCTCTTTCAAAACATTTTTGAAAATAGGTTCTTACGATGTTCCGATGCTCGCATTATGTTAAATGTCGTGCTTTTCAGTAAACCGAGCAAGGACAAAGTGGAAATGAATGAAGGAGAGATGAACTCTTTTGAAAAATCTTTCAAAACACCTTGTTTAGGGGTTTGGAGTTGGGGAATAGAAGAGAAGAGGGAAGAAACCAAGTTTGGGAGAAGTTCGGCATGAATTCGGGTAGGATCGAAACTGAGCGGCTTCACCAAAATAGGCATAACTTTTTGCACAGTTAGAATTTTGATACAAGGGTGCCACCATTGGAAAGCTTACTTCCGGGGCTTCAATTTGGATACAAGAATGACCTAAAAAGGAGTCCATATGAAGGAGATATGCCCGTTTGAAGTTGGACCTACAGAGCAGATTTTCTCTGCCAGCCACTGGTGAAGGGTGCCGGCCATGGATGATGCAGTGCCGGCCACCAGTGATGGCCGGCCGGCCAACAATGTCAAAAGTCAGATTTTTTGTAGATCTTTTACCTCCAACTGTTATGCACAAGCCCCCAGCTCATATATTTCGACCAAAAGCTTTGAATTGCTATATATGAAGCCAAATATCTCATATTCAAAGGAGAGAACTTCTTAAGCAAGTTTGAGAGCTTCTCTCACTAAAAACTCCCTCTCTCTCTACAATTTCTAGAGCAAAATCTCTGCCTCTCTCTCTTAAGCCTCTCTCTTGCCCCTTTTGTGCATAGAAGTGCATAGAAGTAGAGAGATACTTCTTGTTTGCATACACTTCCTTCATCAAAGTTGCATATCAGTGGGTTGAGGTCCCTTGGAGCTCATTTTTGGACTGTTGGAAGGTCATTTGAGCCAGCAAAGAGGCCATTTTGCTACTGTGCTACAAGGGTAAGCACCTCTCCTCCTTTGTATTTGTTTTGCACACTTGCTTCACCACCCTTTTTTCATTGTTTTGAGGTTGTTTTGGGGTTAGTGTTGAACTACAAAAACCTCTATTTTTCCTTTGTTTTTCAGTTCTAAAAGTCTTGGTTTGTGCCTTGGTTGGATAGGGGGTTGTCCTCCCTTTTGCTCCTTGGCTTGTAAGGCCTTGTGAGCTAACTTCCAAACTTTTCAAACAACTTCCTTTTGGCCTTATAACCACTGAAATCCAAAGGATTTTCAGTGGTAAAAACCCTATTTTGAGGGCCCAAATGGGTGGGGGTTGTCCCCCCTCCTCTTCTCTTGCTTGCATGTCTTATTGGCCTATCAAATGAGCATGTGTTTCTACCATTTTGAGGCTTAGTTCAGGAACTTTTTTGTGACTTTTAGGACCTACCTTAACTCTGTCCATGGCTGGTTTGGTCACCTTATGCATGCTTTATACACTTGTAGTGTAATTCTTGCAAACTAGCCTTATATGCCTCATGAAGTAGCATGTTTGTTAAGCATGTATGGGCTCCATTTCAGCATGTTTTTGGTCATTATTTAGCATGTCATAACTCTGTATAAGGTGGGTTTGATGGCCCCTTGCATGCTCCATACACTTGTAGTGTAATTCCATGAATTAGCCTAGTGTGTCTCATGCTTTAACATGTCATTCTAGCATGCTTTAGGCTTAACTTCAAAAAGCTTTTGTCCATGTTTTAACATGCTTTAGCTCTGATTTGTATTGCTTTGGTCATGCATGCCATGCTTTGTATAGCTATAGTGCATTTTAGCTTGTTAGCTTCGTGCATCGGGTCCGCTAGCATGCATTGCTTGGCCTATTTGAATGATTTGGCATCATTTCATATGTGCTTTCAGTCCATGTTTCATGGTCATGCACTTGCATTTATCACTCATTCAATGCGTTGGAGGGTTTTCCCCTTTATGTCTTAACATGGATCATTGCGTATGCCTTCATGCCTAGGCTTGCAAGCTATCAGTTCAATGTGTTTTTGGGGTTATTATGCCATGATATAACTCTGATTTTTATTGGTTAAGTCATCCCATGCTTGGTCTTAATAGGTGTAGTGTAATCCACCTTATTTGCCTTGTATGCATCATGCCTTATGCCCTTCATGCTAGCTTGTTTTGGCTTCCTTCCATGCATGTTTTAGTATCATCTTGACATGTTCTAGGACTGTTTTGGGTTGCCTTTGCCATATCCTTCATGTTTTGTATAGCTGTAGTGCAATTGTTTTAGTATTATGTTGTTTTAGTATCATCTTGACATGTTCTAGGACTGTTATAGTATTATGCTTTGTTTTAGTATTATGCTGTGGGCAAACCGATTTCAAGAGGGATAGTGGCATCATTACTAAAACACAGAGCGAATGGCGTTTCGCCTGCAGCCTTTCATGGTGTAGTACGGTGGGCCCAAAGCATAATTGGGAGCTCTTCAACCCATTTGCCTTTAGCTTTCTCCAAGCGCTTTTTGATACCGTCCATGACCACCTTATTGAAGGATTCGCCCTGGTGGTTATTTTGGGGATAAGTGGGGGACGAGAAGTAGGTCGATGCCGTACATAGTACACAGCTCTAGATAAACTCCATAATCAAATTGAGTTCCATTATCGAAGACAAGTGCCCTAGGTATGTCGAAGTGGGTGATAATGTTCTTCCATACAAAATGTTTGACAACGATGTCCCTGATGTGTGTCAGTGGTTCGGCCTCCACCCATTTTGTGAAGTAATCAATAACAAATAGCAAGAATTGTTTGTTACTAGGAGCTTTTGGCAACGGTCTGACGATGTCTAGCCCCCATTGAGCGAAGGGCCATGGACTAGTCACATAATTTAATGCTTTGGCGGGCAGATGTGTTAGCGGCGAGAATCTTTGGCACTGCTCACATTTCTTCACATACTCCTCGGCATCAGTTCGCATAGCCGGCCACCAATAGCCTTGATAAATGGCTTGATGAGTCAACGATCTTCCTCTCGAATGAGCACTACAACTGTCTTCGTGGAAAAATCTTCAATTTTGTCCGGATGGACGCATTCTAGGTAAGGCCCGGAGAGAGATTTCTTATAGAGTTTTCCTTGGAGATCAAGATAATACCTCAAGGCCTTATTGCGTAGCTTATGAGCTTCTTTCTTATCCTCCGGCAATTGTTCGATAGAGAGAAATGCCGCAATGGAGTCCATCTAACTCGGACTTCATTGGATGACATTTACAGTAGGAGGCTCGGGGACGTGGATGCTTGGCTCTAAAAGGAAACTCATTTCAATGGTGTGTTTCACTTCTGAATTGATAACCAAAGCTAAGCAAAAGAGGGCATCGGCATGTGTATTTTGGTCTCTGGTGATCTGATTAAGTTCATGTTTGTCGAATTTCCCAAGTAGAGAACTGGCTATTCTCATGTAGGCGGCCATGTGGTCATTTTTAGCTGCATACTCCCCCTTCAATTGATTGATAACTAGTTTTGAATCGTAGAAACTTGCACTTGTGTGGCCCCCATAAGTAATGAGTTTTGGAGGCCGAACAACAAGGCTTCATACTTGGCTTCATTGTTGGAAACGTTAAAGCCGAGCTTAACAGACTGCTCGATCACTGCCCCTTTGGGTGTCATGATCACAACTCCTACCCCGCTGCCCGGCTGATTTGAGGAACCGTTACAATATAGTTGCCAAATATCGCCGACATACATTCGCCACTGCGGCAATGTTCTGGGGACCGACTAGGGCTGAGGGCCCGAATCTGGTTGCATAGTGAATTCGGCTACAAAGTCTGCTAGGACCTACCCTTTAATGGTTGTTCTTGGAGAAAACTGACTATCATATTGTCTGAGGTCCATGGCCTATTTGGAAACTCGTCCCAATGACTCTGCCTTGCGAAGGATTGCTCGGAGAGGGTGATCTGTCAACACTCTAATTATGTAGGCTTAGAAATAATGCATCAACTTTCTGGCAACCAATACAAGAGCTAGGATTAGCTTTGCTAGGGGGAGGTATCGGGTCTCGGCATCCACAATCACCTTGCTAACATAAAAAATGGGTTTTTGTTCACTGAGTTTGTCGTTGAGCAAAACAGCACTGACTGCCTGATCTGAGATTGCCAAGTATAGGATGAGCACATCTCCTAGCGTGGGGGTGGTCAGCAGTGAAGAGGTATCGAGGTAGGCTTTCAAACCTTCCAAGGCTGTCTGACATTCTAGGGTCCATTGGAATAATTTTCCCTGTTGGAGTGTTTGAAAGAATGGCCTTCATCGATCCGGAGACCGACTGATGAATCTATTAAGAGCTGCGGCCATTCCCATGAGCTTCTGAACTTCTTTGACCTATTTCGGCAAGCCGAGCTCTAAGATAGACTTAATCTGCTTCGGGTTTGCCTCTATCCCCCGATGATTCACTATGTAGCTGAGAAACTTTCCTGACCTAATGTCGAACACGCACTTGGATGCGTTGAGTTTCATTCTGTATTTGTGAAGAATGTTGAATGTCATGGCAAGATCAGTTAAATGGTCCCCTTTTGCCTTGGACTTCATACCATATCGTCAATGTAGACCTCCATAGTCTTGTTGAGCTGGTCTTTGAACATGCTTGTGACCAATCTTTGGTAGGTTGCCCCGGCGTTCTTCAATCCAAAAGGCATGACCTTATAGTAGTAGGTTCCTCTTGGTGTGAGGAATGTTGTCTTGTCCTAATCAGAAGGATTCAGGGCAATTTGATGATAACCCCTGTAGGCATCCAAGAAACTCATGCGTTGATGTTGGGCGCTCGCATCCACAAGTTGGTCAATTCGTGGCAATGGGAAGCAATCTTTTGGACAAGCCTTGTTCAAATCTGTAAAATCCATGCAGGCACGCTATGAGCCTATCTTCTTTTTCACTACAACAGTATTAGACAACCACGTGGGATAAGTGACTTCCCAAATTGCCTCAGCCTCCAGTAGCTTGTCAACTTCATCGATTATGATTGTGGCATGTTCTTCACCTGAGCGGCAACTCTTCTGGGTAATTGGTCTAGCCTTTGGGTCGACATTCAAGCTGTGCATTGCAACCGTTGAATCGACACTTGGCATGTCATAGGGCGTCCAAGCAAAGACATCGATATAGCTGAGAATGAACGATATTAGCTCCTGTCGTTCGGTGGCATTGAGGCTTGTACCAACTAAAAAGACCTTGTTAGGATCCCCATTGATCATTATTCGATCCAAGTCGTCCATAACTTTATCGATCGGGGTCATTCCGACATCTTCTCAATTCTCTTGATTCGAGATTTCAATTAAGTTCACCTTCAAGTCTTTGGGTTTTTTCATCAAGGCCGTAAGGTAGCAATCTCTCAAAGACCCTTACGAACCATGGACTTGCTTGATTCTGTATTGTGTTAGGAAACAATGATAAGTGCTCGGTACGGCTTGCATTGTATGGAGCCAGGTTCAGCCCATGATTATGTTGTAAGGCGAGGGGAGTTTGACTACCAAGAACTCGACCTCTAGTGTTTTGGTGCCCGCACGCACTGGTAACACGATTTTTCTGATGGGTTACTCGGGATTGGCGTTAAAGCCAAAAAGGGGGTACTCAACTGGCAATAGGTTTGCATCATTCAGGCTGAGTTTGAGAAATTTTTTGTAATACATAACCTCTGAAGTACTTCCTTAGTCAATTAGGATGCGTTCAACGACAAACTTGTTAACTCGCAACTCGATTACGAGGGCATCGTCATGCGGCGTGGTGACCCCCTCAAGATCAGCATCAGAAAAACTAATCTCATCTGATAGATGAGGTCGCTTGACCAACATGCTAGACTCCAAATTGGGGCCAAAAGATTGGAGCTGAACTGAGTGTATGCCGTTGGATAGGGGTATGCTATATATTACATGGATCATGCCAACGGGTGGTGAATCAGGACGTACGGTGAGCACACCTGGTGTTTTTTCCATCTTCGGGAGGTATTTGGCCAGTTTGCCTCCTTGAACCAATTCCTCTAGATGATCTTTTAGAGCATAACATTTTTTGGTCGTGTGTCCATGATCTTTATGATACTCGCATTTATGATCTCTTTGTCTCTTGTCGAGCTGCCTGAACATTTTATTCAACCATCTGAAGAAAGGTTAATGTTGAATTTTGCTTAGAATTTTGCTTATCGGCTTGATGAACTCTAAGTACTATTTATCTGGCCACTTTGGGCGTCTACTCTCCAGTTGATACTGCTCACTTCGTTGCAAATCCCGACGGTTCTCCCTCTTAGATCGACCCCTCATGTCTGGGCTCTTCCTTGGTGGAGTTCTTTCTAGTGGGACACAGTTTAAAGGTTGTGCCATGATAGGCGTTGTTGATTCCTCGGCTCGTAAGCTAGCTTTAACCCTAAGTGCATCATCTTCCACTTTGCATTATTCTTCGACTTTTCTCATTAGAGACCAGAGCGCTTTAGAAGGCCTTCGAGTTAGCGAGCTTCAGAGCGGGGTGTCCGGGTGCAGTCCTATCTTGAAGGATGTAACTACCACGACATCGTTGCAATCATCGTCTATGAGATTGAAGCATTCCTAATAACAAACTGAATAGTCGCGCAAGGTTTCTCCCAGTTCTATCTTCATTACCCAAAGAGATTCTGCCTGCTTTGGCTGAGTTTCATTAGTGATGACTCTGGCTCGGAAGGATTTCTGGAGCTAATGAAAATTGTCGATCGATCCAAGTTCGAGCTTGTAGTATCATCGGACAGCGAGTGGTCCCAAACTGCTAGGGAATATTCTGCACATAAGTGCCTCGTCATCTATGTGCAATGTCATCGCTTGTTTGTAGTGTCAAACATGATCTGTAGGGTCTGACTTCCCATCATACAATGTGAACGATGGCACTTTGAACTTTTTGGGCAAAGTAGCCTTAGCAATATGTCATATGAAGGGATCATGTTTATCCTCTTCGTTAGAATCATCGTTACTCTTGTTATTCTTGCGTCGCACTCGTGGACTATCGTCAAATGAATCTGAGGTGTCTGGGTGGTCCCACTTTTTAGGTTCCTCATCCGATGATCCTGAGTTGCTACTATCCCCATCATGCCTTTGGGGGCGACATTGTGCTGCTTTCTTTTTCGGTGACCGACCCCGATCATGTTGGGGCGCATGCCGGGATTTGGCCAGTTCCTGACATAAGCACTCGTTATTGGCTGCCATATCCTCCATTCGCTATTCATTTCATTTTGCTTGATAAACCAGGGTTTGCATGGCATTCACTACTAAAGACGAAGGTAAAAAGGGAGTCATTGGATCGAAATTCAAAGTTCTTCGTACGAGGGTATCCTGTGGCCCGAATATTGTTCCTGGTGGAACGTTACCTTCAGTGAATGAAGGATCCTGCGTTAGATCTATCATGGATGAGTTTGAGTATTCCCATAGACGGCGCTAGTTGTGGGATAATGGATTTGGGATACTCCTTTATCCGAGCAGATCCTAGAGCAGTCCTTTTTTGCCACTTAAAACAGAAGAACAACTCCGGTCGGGGGTGCCGGAATTAGCACTTCGACGATCTAGTTAGTTTTCACCTTCTAGATATGTTGATTGCTCTTTTTTCTTAAGTACACTATTTAGAACATACCTTATTCCTGAGCCCTCTCCTTCCTTTTATAAAGTTTCTCCTTTGGGTTTTTATTTCCTGTTATGCATCCCATCAGGGTCCATTTCTCCATATCAGGAGTAATCGGCACCTGGGCAAGACGTCGACTCATCTGAACTATTCACATTGATCACCAAGCACCGAGGCCCGCTATTCGGCGATTTGCTCTATCCAATCTTACTTGGCTCTAACTGGGCCTAATCAATCTTCCAAAGGGGTCAGCCTTCAATTGGGCTCAATTGTTGGGCTACTCGATTTCGGCCCCCACATAAATATATACAGTGTTAAAAGGTATTTTTATTTAAAAAATGTCAATACAATAACGGAAGAGGTCAAAGCGAAACACGCTAATAGTTTAATCAATTTATCTATTTATATGCTTTTATAATTTAGATGGTCAAAGTGATACTTCTCAGTAATTTAACAGGTCTGTTTATACATTTTTATAATTTAGAAGTCAAAATAATACTTCTAAAATTATAATTTTTATCATAAAAATTTATATTTTTTTTATCATAAAAGTCATAACTTTTCTATGATACTAACCTTTCCGATTATATTTACTACTAATATGTGAGGAAGATTGAAAGCAAAAGTCCAATGTAACAATTATGCCATCATCACACTTACTTGGACACGAGCACTGTCAAATGTAAACAACTGGCAGTCATGCGATGCACACGAGATTTTACAAAGTCAATAATTACGAAATAAAATAAAATAAAAATTATTATTTGATTGTATTACGTAATGTGGATAAAATAGTTTTATTTAATTTATGTATATAAATCTTATTTCATATCATTCAAAATTTTTAATATTTCACGACATGAATTTTTTAAAGAACTATCATAAATTATGTAAATTCCCACATAAAAAATAGCTAATCTATCTAACAGTTAACTAAGAAAACCAAAACTAGAGTAACAAAAGTATAATAAAATTATAATTGATCAAAATGACTAACATTAAATAAAAGAATGCTATTTTGTTCATTTTTTTTTTTTTCAAGCAATAGAAGATATTACATTAGTCATCCCACACAATATGAATTAAAATAAAATTGATTTTAATTTCCATTACATTCAGTTATTAGTTAAAAAAATTTACATGCTATTTTTTTCATTAATTTCATGCCTCATTTGGCAAGTGATTTTTTTAGCTAAAAAGTCAAAAAGTCACTAAAAATTTCAAAAAGCCAACAACCTATATCAAAAAGTCAAAGATTCTATTTTTTCTCTACTTTTTGCACATCTTTTCATAAAAAATCAAAAAGTCATCCTAAACATACTAATTTTTTTTACATCATATTTTAGCCAAAAAGTCAAAAAGTTACTAAAAAAGCTTGTTCCCAAATGAGGCATAAGATTCACTAAACATAAAAGAATTGAAATATTTCAATTATTCAAAAAATCTGACATTTTTAATATGAGATCACTTGCATTTGCCCAAGCTGTGAATCTACATAAAAAGACATTTGAAAAAAAGAAAAAGAAAAAGAAATTCGTGGTTTAGGTCGTAAAACAAGTGTTCCTGAAAATTAATTTAATCATGAGTTATTTCAACATGACAATCACCAATAAAAAATAATTGATGATTAAATTTAAAGCATAAACTCATATCCAAATAAATTTTGATGCTCTCTTTACTTCCAATCTAACATCTGCACCCAAAAAAATTAAGCGCAAATAGTCAATAAGTAAGAGAGTCACAAATTAATAATAGTAGTGCTTAAAAAAAAATGAAATCTCAATTAAATAATACATTATTAGCCACACAAAAAACAAAAAAAAAAATGAAAAAATTATTTATAAGTCCTATTTGGAAGGCTTATGCTACATCTAATTTTGTGAAAAAACTTATGTTCCTGTAAGTCCTACGGGTTTTTTGTTGGCATATTTACCCCCAATATCATTATATAATAATCTGATTAATGGCAATACCATATATGGAAAATCCAATGTTACCATAAATTGTGATCATAGATATGATGTCCTAGGTCTTAGACTTGACTGGTGTTGAGTAGTAAGATAGTGTGCTTTACTTTCAGCATTTTGTTTATTATATTGGGTCATTGAGAAATCTTTTTTGCTCTTACTTAACCTCCCTTAACATTTCTGGGTTAAAAAATTTGAGTTTTGAGCATTGGAATTTGTTTTGGGATGCGAAATCCATTTCTGGGTTTTTTAGGCAAAATCGCTCGTGCGAATTTGGCAACCGCTCGAGCGGAATCACACAGAGTTTTCAAGGAATTTCTAGGCAAAATTGCTCGTGTGGATTTGGGTTCCGCTCGAGCGGATTTTCTGTGAAAAATCTAGGTTTTCTCTGGAACAAACCGCCCATAAAGGCATCAGAATCTGCTCGTATGGATTTAGGATTTCGCTCATACAGAATTCAAATAGCTCGTGCGGATTTCGACTCGTCTGTCTTGAATTTTGTGCTATCTTCCTTAAAATTGATGCCAAAAACGTGTTTGACACACTTGTTCACTTCTCTCTCTATACTCATCTTTTCTCTTCCTTCTCTCTACAAACACATCCAAATCCAAATTTCTGTATAAGATTTAGCAAAAATCTTCCAGAATTTGAGGGGGCTTTTTACACCAAATCGAAGAGGGCGATGAGAGCTACATTTACATTGATTGAATCGAGTTTTCATCAACGTTGAACTTTAGGGTTTTCATCTCCTTCCTCTTCCAAGCTTGAGGTAGAGATATTCTTAGAGTTATATATATGTTTTTGCAAGTGTATGCTTGTTTGGAGTATTTCTTACATGTTTGGATCATGATTTTGGGTTGATGTACCCTAGATGATATAAGAAGTGGATTTTCCCTATTTTCTCCCAAGCTTTTAAGAGTATGAGCTATGTTCTAAAGAGTGGGTGTTATTTTGAAAAAAAAAAATCTTTTCAAAAATGGAGCAAATCTAGTTTTGGTGGAAACCCTAAAATTTGGGGATTTTGAGAAAAGTTAAGATATTGTGAAATTTATGCTTGATTACCTTGTTATGTAAATAAATGAAGAGAAATTTCTATAGTTGCGTCAAATGAAGAAATTTCATGAGGAAATAAGAATTGTTGATTTGGGAAGTGTGAGGAATAACTTCTTGTTGTTTGTCTTGGAAAGACCAAATTTAAAATTAAAAAAAATGATGATTAATATGTGGAAAATGCATCAATGATGATATTGTTATATTATCTCTTAGAAATTGTATTATGATGTTACATTGATAAGAGATGTGGAAATTTGATCACAATTGAGAATTGTGTGGTGGAATTGAAAATGGAACTATATTAATGCATTGTTAAATTTTGCATTTGCCATTCCATTTAATCATTGTTGCAATTGATTTGAATCTTGCATTGGAAAATCATTGGTTTGAGAAAGGAATTATTTTGTGAAATAAAATCATTTTGATTTGTTTTGGAGTAAATACATTGGTAAGTCCGAATAGGGGGTGAAGTTTGGTATTGGTTAAGTTGGCCTGAGTGTCCATGGTGAAAGACCGAAAACACACGTGGAGGAGGTACCACGTGCCTTCCGGTTAGCAACCGGTAAAGTGGTGATTGGTAGTGCTTGTTATGCCTACTTGCAGACACCAACATAGGGATTACCTTAGTTGTATTTACCACCCTGGAACTACATTGAAGTTATTGAATCATTGTGTTTTCAAATTGCATTGAGCACAAGATTTTCAAAAGATAGAGATATATGTTTTGAGCATGACATGGCATATGCATTCATCTCAGGAGACTATATAAGATGTATATACTTTGTTAAGATCAACCTACTAGGCTTTGTGCTCACCCTATGGGATTTTGTGCAGGAAAAGATGTGGCGATCCCGTCGAGTTAAAGGCGTGGAATGTATTTTGAGAGCATAAGGTTCTTTTCTTTTGTTGTAATTATTTTTGACAAGTCAAAGGCTTTACAAGTATGGGTTCGAAAACCATTTTTGTGTAACCGGGCTTAAGCCTTAGAATTTGTAGCCCTTGAGGACATTGAATTGTACTTGACTTATTGTACCACATGCTATAGATTCATATTCTAGGAATGTTGAATGTATAATCGCATGTGGAGTATTTTTGTAAATCTCTAGAGTTTAATGAATGCAAATGTTAGAGATTGGTGATGATGTCAATGATGAGGCTTTATATTCCATATACTTTAAGCAATGGAAGCTTTTAATTACATGCTTATATGACTAGATGGGTATGGGATTGAACTTTATGGATGTTGTTTGCGCCTATTAAATTACTTGAAGCCTTATTAGAAGGGCACCTGATCAATGCTCATTCTAATAAGAATTCTCGGTATTTTGTAGGACAAATGTCATCGTAAAAGAGTAATTGGTATGTGTTTTCGTGATTAAGTGCTTATGTGGAGTGAAACTAAGTGTTTACGTGATATGGAAATTTGTAGAATTGTTATGTTGGGACGTGTGAGATAAGTTGCGAGCACTTATGAGATCGTGTGCTAAATTGTCTATTTTTATCCTTATTTAGGATGTCAGGAAAAGGTCAGGCACATGGTGGTAGAGGCAGGAGGCGTGGTAGGCCTTGTCGAGGTGTGCATGAAGTACCGGTCCATGAGGTTCCGGTGCAAAAAGAAGGGTTCGGCCAAGCTAATGCGGCCGACCAAGCAGGTTAAGCTAATATGGCCGAGCAAATGGGTTAAGCGGGAGTCCTAGAGCAAGCAGGTCAAGCCGCTATGGGTGTCCTAGCCCAAGAAATGGCGGGGACTTTGAGAGAGTCGATGAACATCTTGAGGGCGGAAAACCATGCCCAAGAGAACGCCGTTGAGACAAGGGCGAGTTTTCTTACTATAGAGTTCTTGCGGGCCAAGCCAAATGAGTTTTACGGTGGCTCGGAGCCCAAGAAGGCAAACGAGTGGCTCGAGCAAACAGTGAAGACATTTGAGATGCTTCACATTGATGATAGTGAACTAAGAGTGACTTTGGCGAGTTACTACCTCAAAGGGGATGCGGGCCAATGATGGAAGTACGCCAAAGGTAGAGTATGGCCGACATGGAAAGCTTTTGTTATTGCTTTCCAAGACAAATACCTACCTCCCACAGCTAGGGAGAGACTGATGCAAGAATTTCAAAACCTCATGCAACTAAACCTATCCATGGTCAAGTTTGAAGCGGCCTTCACTAGTTTGTTCCGGTTTGCACCGGAGCTGGTAGCAACGGAAGAACGCCATTGCATAGAATTCATGAAGAGATTAAGAACGAAAATCTTGTTCAAGGTTGCCGGAAACATGATCCGGAACTATGACTGTCTTGTGGAGGCGGCAACATATGTAGAGAATACAATGCAGGCCGAGGAGGAGAGACTTCGGGGTTCGAGGTCGAGGGGTCAGGAGTCGCAGGAGGACTTCAGACTTAGTAAGAAGCATAGGGGCACCTGTGAAACCCCGTATTTTTGAGGTATTAATATTTTAGTAAGAGATATTTGGTGGTAGTTTGGTGGTAAGATTTTTAGATGTAAGCCTAACTTATTTTCTCTATTTGTTTTATCTCTTTTTACCTCCATTTCATTATTATCATTATTCATCTCTTTTATTTATTTATTTATTTGTTTGTTTTCTTGGGCTCCAAGTAAAGGTTCTTTTCTTTCCCTCTAAGAAAAGGTTCTTTTCTTTCCCTCCAAGCAACCTTTCTTTGCCTACAAGCCAATTATCTTTCTTTCTCTCCAAGTTTACTTGGAGGCAACTCTTTGTTTTGCCTATAAATTGGAACTCATTCTCTCAACTTCTTTCCATTCTTCTTCTTGGCCCATCCATATCTCTCTCTCATATTGTTCTCTCTTAAATTATAGAAATTTAAAGTTTAGATTGAGAGTATTTAGAGTGAGAATTAGCATTTTATTCATGAAGAGAATTGTAGGTTTTTGTTAAACTTCACATACCTTTTGGATCCACAACCTTTGGAGATTTATGGTGATATAGTTGATGATTTAAGCATTGGTGTTAGAGGGATTTTGCATCAACTGGTCATGGAATTGTTTTGAGGTAATTCGGATGGTATACAATATGATTCCTTTAAATCTCTTTGCAAAAGTATTTATTTTAATTACTTCCAATTGTAATCCTCTTTATTATTATGATCATTTGATAAATCCTGTGAAATCATTATCTGTTGACACGTTTGAGTACTCTAGTCATTTGATAAGTTTTCTAAAGTTGTTCTGTGTAGTTAGTGTTGATTTTTTGGCTAAATGACATGGAATACTCCGTACATGGATCGAGTGGACCTTGCCAATAGCTTGGACCAATAACCCGAATAAGCGGATGTGTTTAGGTGAGGTGGGTGAGGCTGGTCACTGGTCATGTGCTGAGTAGGACCATGTATTTGGTCCTAGATAAATTATCATATGTCGAGTTGACTTATTTGTGCAATTTGGTAAATTGCTTGGTGTCTAAAATCGAATTGTTTGTGACATGTCGTAAATTATTGGATCCCTGTTGATTTATTCTCTATTCGAGCATTATTATTCATGTCATATCGTATACTTACCGAATTAATTTATTTTTCAGGTATGGAGCAAATGATTATTGAAGCATTTAAAGGATTATTGAGTTAGAGATTTTTAGGCCCATCACTATGCATTGTTTTTGGGGATTTGTATAAATTATAAATTATAGACATTTGTGTAATTATTTTGGGGCCAATTTGTATTTTTGAGTATATTAATTAGCCAGAATTTTAAATTTGAGGTTGATTTGATGTATTTAATGGCCCAAAAGTGGAGCGTTATAGTTTGTAACACCCTATCCCACATCGGAAGTTTGCATAGGTGATCTTGGGCATATAAAGCAACACTACCTTGCTGCTAAGTAACTTAGACTTAAGCTTTTGGGTATTGTTGGTCGACCCACAGATTACTTGGGCCAACAAGTAATGGGGCGTTACAAAATGGTAGCAAAGCCGACCCATGCACACAACCATGTGGGCCACTTTTCTGGGCTGGCCATGAGCTTGTCGTGGTATTTTGATTGATTATAGACCCTTGTGAGGACGCGAGGATTTATAAGTGGGGGAGTTTGTAACACCCTGTCCGACATCGAAAGTTTACATGGGTGATCTTAGGTATATAAAGCACCACTACCTTGCTACTAAGTAACTTGGACTTAAGCTTTTGGGTATTGTTGGTTGACCCACAGGTTACTTGGGCCAGCAAGTAGTGGGGCGTTACAGCACCTCTTCATCCCAGCCCCAATCACAGCAGACCAGATCTACCTTCCTTTTTCCGAGTGTTAACCCGGGGAGGAATGCTTAGGGCAGCTTTATTTGTTTCAAGTGTGGCCAACATGGTCACAAGGCTAGTGCTTGCCCGCAGAAGGGAGGAGGGCAACAGATGTTACCTCCACCACCATCTAACCAATCTCAGAGTCAGTCCTAGAGTAGGGGGACAAGGACCTACATGCTTTTAGTGTGGTCAGTTGGGGCATTTAAGGAGAGCTTGCCCGTAGTTGAGAGGCACATCTGGCGCATCAAGGTCGAGGCAGACTCAGAGCCATCAGCAGGCTCATTTAGTCCAAACCTTACAAGCTAATCAGGGACCACCTCGACTCAATTAGTGCAGCAAGCCTATGCTCCGAGAGATGAGAAGGTTAATCAGAGGCCACAAGGGCGCATGTATGCTGTTACAATGCCAAAGTAGTTGCAAGGATCCTCTGTTATGAGAGGTAATTTTGTTATGTTCAATTCTTTGGGTAGTGTATTGATTGCGTCACATTCATTTATATCTTCTACTTTTGCTTTTGCATTGGGGTTAGATATTGATCAGTTGGAGTCTTCTTTGTGGGTCGAGTCACCGGTTGGGGGTAGAGTGGCATTAGAACGGGTGTGCCGCTCTTGCGAGATTGAGGTCGCAAATCGCCGACTCTCTTTTGACTTCATCATCTTAGACATGCACACTTTTGACCTTATTTTGGATATGGATTGGTTAACACACTTAGATTGTCAGCATCACCAATTTTCTATATGCACACCTACTGGGGAATGTTTTTATTTTCTTTGTGATCGGGGTGATAGATCGTTTCCTACGTTGTTTGACTTTAAGAGTCGAGGAGGGCTTAGTTTCCTCTTTGCCTTTGCCTTAGTCAATGATGGTAGCATGGTTCGGAATGATTTGCCAAGGGTAGTTTGTAAATACCCGGATGTTTTCCCTAAAGATCTTATCGGGTTGCCTCCTCAATGGGAGATAGAATTCTCCATTGACTTAGTGCCTATCATGGTGCCGTAGAAATTTTATCATGGCACCATATAGATTTGTACCCGCTGAGTTACATGAGTCAAAGATCCAACTCCAAGAACTTTTAGACAAGGGGTTTCATTTGCCCTAGTACATCACCTTGGGAAGCACCAGCTCTCTTTGCGAAGAAGAAGGATGGGTCATTGCGGTTGTGTATTGATTACTGCAAATTGAATCGAGTTACCATTAAGAACAAGTATCCTCTACCCAGAATATATGACTTATTTGATCAACTTAGAGGGTTTCTTTGCTTTTCAAAGATAAACTTGAGATTGAGGTACCATTAGTTGAGAGTTAGGGAGGAGGATATCTAGAAAACAATTTTTCGCACGTGTTGTGGCTGCTATGAATTCCTAGTAATGCCTTTCGATTTGACCAATGTTCCTGCTTCCTTTATGGGCTTGATAAATCAAGTCTTCCATGAATTCTTAGACCGTTTCGTAGTCGTCTTTGTGGACGATATCTTGATTTATTCGACCTCTGAGGAGGAACATGAGGAACACTTGCAGATAGCGCTTGACTGTGCACTAATTGTATGCTAAATTTGAGAAATGCAAGTTCTGGCTGACTAAAGTGAAATTTTTGGGGCATGTTGTGTTGGGAGAAGGGGTAACTGTAGATTCCTTTAAGATAGATGCCGTTCAAGATTGGGAACAACCTAAGAATGCTTTTGAAATCTGGAGTTTCCTAGGGTTGGCCGAGTATTATCATCGTTTTGTGAGGGACTTCTCTAGACTAGCCACACCATTCACCAGGTTGACAATGAAAGGTGTCAAATTTGTATGGAATGAGGCTTGTAAGAAGTCATTCCAAGAACTTAAGACTAGGTTGACCACAACACTGGTTTTGATAATTCCAGAAAGGGGTTTGGGTTACACCGTTTATTATAATGCATCCCGGGATAAACTTGGTTGTGTGTTGATGCAAGAAGGGAAGGTCATGGCTTATGGTTCACGATAATTGAAAACTCATGAGAAAAATTACCCCACTCATGATTTAGAGTTAGCGCCGATGATATTTGCTTTGAAGATTCGGAGACATTATTTGTACGGTGAGAAATTTGATGTTTTCTGCAATCATAAGAGTCTAAAATACTCATTTTTCCAAAAAGATTTGAATTTATGCCAATGAAGATGGATGGAATTTATGGAGGATTATGACTTTGAGTTACACTATCATTCGAAGAAGGCCAATGTTGTGGTTGATGCCTTGTGTTGAAAATCTGTGAGTAGTGTGGCAAGCGTGGCCATTCGGGAATGGGATATGCTAGGTGATATCGGCAACTTTGATTTGTATCTGGGTGAGTCTAGCTGTAGACACCCCATTTTTGACCAACCTCAAGACTTGGACGTCATCGTTTGTGCACTCGATGATTGTGCTTGTTTGTGCTCGTTTTGAGTGCCCGAAGTTCTCGACAGAACGCCTTGTCTCTGGGCCTCTAAACCCTCTTTGTTTTGTGCTTGTTTTTGGACCAAACCTTGGTGCCTCTTGCCTGGAGGAGGGAAGAGCCTTGTCGGCCACTTTTTGGCCTTGTTGGCCACTTTTCCCCCTTGTCGGCCACTTGAAGTGGTCGGTCAGCTAGGGGAGGTGGCCGGCGGCCATTTTTCTCATTTTTCAGATATTTTCTTTACCAGCTGTGCCAACTGTTGATCACTGAATGCCATCTCCATACACGTGTATGGAGGGATGAATGCAAGCCTTTGGCTTGCATTTCTATATAATGGGGGGTCTCTTCCCCATTTGAGAGGTTAGAAAATTTTGTGAGCAAATTTCCTCTCTCTCTAGAATTCTCTCTCTCTCTCTCTCTCCCCCCCCCCCCCTATTTTGTGCTTGAAAATGAGAATTCTCTACACATTTACACTAAGACCCTTGACCAAACATCTTCATCTTGGAGCTGAGGTTCTTTAAGGCCTAGTTTGAGCTCCTAAGGGTGGTTTAAGCTCAGAATTGTGGCTATTTATTGCTGTGCTTCAAAGGTATAAGGCTTACCTCATTTAAGCTTTGTTTGGCCATCTTTTTACATTGTTTTGACCTGGGTTTTCAATCATAAAAAACTCTGTTTTTAACGTTACAAATGGTGGTTTAAGTCTTGTTGAGTTAGGGGGTTGTCTCCTCTTTTTGCTCTTTGGCTTGTGAAGCCTTTGGTGCCATCTTTCAAAGCTTTTTTAAACAACTTTTTGGGCTCTTTTAACCACTAAATTCTAGGGGAATTTCAGTGGTAAAAACTTGGTTTTGAGGTCCAAAATAGGAGGGGGTGGCCTCCCCTCCTCGTGTCTTGTTTGCAAGTGTAGATAGCCTAACATGTGAGCATGTTTTTCTACCTTTTTGTGAATTGATCTTAGCATGTTTTAGCTACTGATTTGGCCTACTTTACTCTGTTTTGAGCTTTCTTGGTCATTGTGGACGTCCCCGCGTGGGGCCTCACGCCACAGTTCGGACTCGATTTGTCACGGTTCTTAATCTGAACCAAAGAGTCAAAATCCGGCAAATCGTTTTGGAAAACAAATTTTTATAAAGAAGTGCCAAACATGGACTACTTTGCCAGATACAGAGTCGCCACCTAAATATTTATTTTGGGGGAATTTAGGAAACCCTGACTCATTGCCTAAGGCCACGTGTCCGTCATCACCAAAGTTGCCTCGGCTCGGGAACTTGGGTACGATTAGGGAAGGTCAGCTATGAGCACCCCCGCTCGCCCGATCAAAGATCGGCCTCTACTAACCATGATATCTAGTTTTGAAAACATTATGCATTCTTATTCCGATTAATTAGCTAATCTTACTATGTGATGCGCACAACACAAAAGTATAGACTAGATCGCCTAATTTGGAACAAAGCATCGCACATCCGTCTGTTTGGACAATGGTTTGATTTTTGCTACTCGCAAGTAGGCTAAAACACGGATTTTAATGAATTGTTCCAATTCAAGCAATCCAACCTTCACCCATAGGCATTCAGGCAGTTATATCACATAAGCAATTAGCCTCATGGTAAGCATGCTATCATGGCAACACTCACACGCATGCAAGATGCTAAAGCATAAACACTTACTAGGTACTCCGAGCCAAAACAGAAACCAGTTAGTAATCAAATGCATGATCCTAGTTCATGTTAAGATGGCTGATACAACACATGCAAAATGCAACTAAGATAGGCTCGGCTATTCTAAGATGGCATGTGAGATGCTACAATTAACACGTATTCAACTTGGAATTGAAATACAATGCAGTTAGTATGATGCGCCGAGCCCGGTGCATGCAAGACAAATGTATGGATGCACGCATGCATAGCATAAGGTATGCTAATTTAAATATGCCCTAATACTAACCATCAAAAGCAGGTAAGTAAAAGGAAGAAAGAAGTGGGGTTGGAAGACATGCACACACGCACCCACACTTATTACAAATTTGCCCTCGCTCGGAGGGACCAAAAGAATAATACAAATCAATTAACCTACAAGCTAATTAAATATTATAGACCACTTAACTAGTTAACAAATTAATTAAGCTAAGGAAAACAGTAAAAGGCCCCGAGAAGAGGGATGCACGCGTGCTCGGATTGGCTTCGCCCGGAAATCCATCGCCATGACACATGTTGCCTCTGTTTTCCCTGCTCTGCTCCTCTGAAAATTGCACAACTCCCAAGGTATGCTCCATGGACACTGTGGAGCACCACCAACCAAGTGGAATCATCACCGGCCATTGGGAATGGTCATCAACCATTAATTGAGCTCTCGGCCAAATATGTTTGGTCGGTCGACAATAGAGATGGCCGGCCGACCAATTCTTCCTGCAGAAACCTGTTTTGACAGCAGCAGAGGGCAAAACATGGCATGGCAATGCATTTCAAGCAAATGTATGCACCAACCCACTCCTTATCATGTTCATGACTCAAAGGAGTTTGGGACTCGACCCTCGGACCACCAATCGTGCATTTCAATGCGTGATGGCCCAAGAAGCCAAGTTGTGCATTTTGATTTCAAATGTAATGCACACAAACAAACACATAAAGCCCAATCTCTATCACTTGGTCAAGAGACAAGGCATGCATGCAAGATGCAATGCAACCTAGGCATGGAACTAAGCATACAATACGAACATGAGGGCAAGCATGCAAACATGAACATGGACAACACACAAACATGTAACAACATGATGAAATGGAGCAAGCATGCAACCATATACAAGACATGCGAGCAACGACATGTGAAGATGGTTTTACACTAACTTGGACAGCTCTCTACTAGGTCCAAAACAGTGGCCAACATGCTCAAGAATAGAAACCAAAACACATACAAATAGGCATGCATGCAAGATCCAACACTTAGGCACATAGAGACAACTTTTAAGCACACTTAAAAGAGGAACAACATGGGCATATGGCATGCAATGTAAGCTCTGAAAATCATGTTAATGATGGTGCCAAACCAAGCAAACAAGATAAGCATAGCATACAACAAATGGTCTAAAGCCTAAGGCTCACCAAAGAAGCATTGAACTACACTTAGCGCAACCACACATGGCATGAATTAAGTGACTGAAAACAAAGATGTGACATGCTAAAATGAGCCTCAAAACCCACCTAGATGGCATCTAAATGGCTTAAGTATGGAAGCATGCACAAGGGCCCAAACAAGGAGCATAAGACAACAACCTCTTAACGCATTAAAGGGGTATCAAATGCAAGCATATAGGCATGCCACAAGGACTGAAATAACATGACAAGTGGTTCCAAACCACTGAAATGATGCAAGGATGGCATGCTAGAGGGGTCAATGCTCAAGGCATACAAGAGAGTTTGCATGGTAGCTATACAAAGAAAAGCATGGATGACTCAAATGACCAAAAATAGTCCCTTAGCATACTAAAACAAGCATAAAAGCTTCACAAAGCTAGGCCAAAACACATGAGCATGGTAGTCTAAATGCTAGGCACATGTTAAGGCAAATCATGGCATTACAAGACATGTATGCAAGCTAACATGGTGTGTCTAAACCAATAAAAAAAAATGCTATATCATGGCATAATAAGCACAAATACAACTTAATACATGGCCAACATGAACCTAAAAATGGTGCTCACACATGAGGCAAAAATGGCACATATTGAAGACAACAAGGAGAGGGGATGGCCCTCTCCTTCTTAGGACCCCAAACCACCATCCTCACCACTGAAATCCCTCAAGATTTCAGTGGTGAGGAGGCCCAAACAAAGTGGTCCCGGAGCTCACCAAAAGTAGCACAAAATGGAGGCCAAACAAGGCCTAAGAGGGGGTAAACGACCCCAAACACAAAAGTGGTCTTAAAAAAACTTCAAGAGGAGCTCAAAATAAGACTTTTTTCAGTTTATGACAAAGCCCAAATATGCTTGAAATTAAGGCTAAAAGTGTGTGCAAAAAACGGGGAATAAAGAGGGAAAAAGGGTTACCTTTGAAGACCAGCAAGAACCAGCAGCTTTTAGACCCAAAAATGCAACCCTCAACCTCTGAAAATCAGCTCCAAGGTGCTTGAATGGATGATGGAGGTGTTGTGCTAGGAGGTGTAGTTCAAATGGCCAAGAACTAGACCCTTTTGCACCCTCTAACCCACACAAATGTAGAGAGAGAGGGAGATATAGAGAGGGAGTGATATATATATGATATATATCAGATTTTTTCTAACCCTTGAAATGGAAGGAGAGGCTCTCCTTATATAGGCCAAGGCAAGGTGCCAAGCTTCTAAGAGAAGATAACATAAAAAGGGTCAAGGGGGTCAAGCTTATCAAGGAAGCTAACCCAAAGGTCCTAGCTTCTTAGAGAAGCTAGAGCAAAGGGTGCAAGCTTCTCTTGGAAGCTTAAAAGGGTTCAAGCTTCTTGGAGAAGCTAAAAAGGGTCAAGCTTCTTGGAGAAGCTAAAAAGGTTCAAGCTTCTTGGAGAAGCTAAAAAGGGTCAAGCTTCTTGGAGAAGCTAGAGCAAAGGTTCAAGCTAGAACCAAGGGTTCAAAAGGTTCAAACTTCTTGGAGAAGCTAAACCAAGGGGGTTCAAAAGGTTCAAGCTTCCTCAAGAAGCTAAAACAGGGAGTTCAAAAGGTTCAAACCCCCTCAAGAAAAGGTCTCGGCCAGAAAAAGTGGCTAATCGGCCAACAAAGTTGGCCGACCGACCACAAAATGGGCCGACCGACCATCAATAGTGCTGACCAGCCATCATCAGTGGCCGGTAGCAAGGAAACAAGGCCGGTGGCCTCGAGCCATGGCCGGTGAGGTGTGGGGATGGCCTACAAGCTATTTCCCACCCTCAGAAGCAAAACAACAAGTGTTTGATGCAAAACCAAACACAAAACAAACAAGTCGAGAGGTCTTGAGGCAAGGCACGTAGCCAAAACCTCCGAGAACTCAAGACGAACACGAACAGGGATGATCATCGAGTGTTCAAACGATGACATCCAAGTCTTAAGGACGGTCAAAAATGGGGTGTCTACAGTCATATGAGCCTTGTCTTGCATGGTTGTAATGCAAATGGCTTCACTAGCTTAGTGTTTTAAGGCCTCTAACATGTTTTGCTTGAGTGGCTTGCATGTTATAGCATCATTTTGCATGTGATTTCAGTGTATATAGCTCTATCACACTCTCACTTATTTCACTCTTTCGTTGCTTTTGAGAGTTGTGTCTTGAGTCTTATTTGTAGCCTAACATGCGAGCATGTTTTTCTATCCTTTTATGCTTCAATTTCAGCATGTTTTAGTCATTGTTTTGGCATGTTTTAGCTTCTTTTTAGAGCTGGTTTAGTCATTTGAGCTTTGTGTTGCATGCTTATAGTGTTGTGCTCTTCACTAGTTTGATGCTTTTAGGCTCTTAGCATGTTGTGTATGTGTTGCTTGCATAATTTAGTGTCTCTTTGCATGCCATATCAGCACTGAAATGTCTGCAACCTCCCTCTATTCTTCACTTTTCAATTTTTTTTGAAAGTAGCCTTGAGCCCCTTGTTGGCTTGAGTGTGAAATTGAGGCTCTCATGCCTAATGGTTTTAATCCTCCCTTGAGGGTTTCTACTAACCAACAACATGAGGCCTCTTTCATGCTTAAGGCACTTGTGGCTTAGACCCTCTTTCCAATTAGAGGACTCTTACTTTGGACTTAATCGGTTAAAGGACTAATCGGTAATGTAAAATGAGTAAATAAAACATGACAAGTAAAACTTGAGCAAGTTAAGCATGTTGTGTTGCATTGCATGTGTTTGGATCGGACGTTAATCCAAACACAAGAAATGTGGGACGTTTCATACTCAAAGTGATAAAACATGTCACGTTTCTTGGTCGTCGTCACCCTTGATCATGCATGATAGGGTGGTGGTCCTTTGAGTCTTATTTGTGCTTTCATTAAGCTTGTACAAGCTTGGTTCTTTGGCCATCATGTATGAAAATGCTTGATTGTTGGCTGAGAGTCAAGTGCCATATTCCTTTGAGCTTGAGAAATGATAAGGAGGGTGGCAGTACACACATTCCTTGCAAAAATGCATTGTTTTGCCTCTATTGCTCTCTGTTGCAGCAAAAACAGAAGTCTGGAAAAAGGGGTGGCCGACCGGCCACCTAAACTAGCCGACTGGCCAGTTAGGGTGGCCGACAGCCACCTTTTGTGGCCAACCGGCCACCAGTCCATTTTTGTGCAAAAGTGTTCCTGTGTTGGAGCAGAAGCAGTCTGGAAGTTGGTGTAATGTTCAGAGATCGAATGAATGCAAACAGAGGCAGCCGACGGCAAGGCGATGGATTTTTAGGAGGAAGCCAATCGAGCATGCATGTCTCCCTTGCCCATGAGGCCACTTAATTGCTTTATTAGCTAGTTGTAGCTAATTAATACAAGTGTTGTAATTAATTAGTTTAATCTGTTTTGTAATATTTTAATTAGCTTAGCATAGCTAGTTATTCAATTGTGTTGTAATAATTAGTTAACTAGAATAGTTAATTAGTTGTTTTGTAATAATTAGCTTAGCTCAGTGTAACTTAGCTTATTTCATTCGGACCCTCCTTCGTGAGGGCACAATGTTGTAATAAGTGTGCGTGTGTGTGTGCATGTCTTCCAACCCCACTTCTTTCTCCCTTTTATTTAACTGCTTTCGATGGTTAGATTAGGGACACGTTTTGATTAGCATACCTTATGCTCGCATGCGTGCATCATTCATTTGTCTTGCATGCACCGAGGCTCGGCGCATCATTCAAACTGCATTGTATTTCAATACACTTCTTTGAATACATGTTCAAAGCATGTTATCAAGTTGCATTCATATGCCATCTTAGGTAGCTGAGCCTATTAATTGCATTATTGCATGTGTTGCATTAGGCATGTTAATATAGTTAGAATCATGCATATTTCTAACTACCTTTTGTTTTGGCTTGGAGTACACTGTAAGTTTTACGCTTTAGCATACTTACATGAGTGTGAGTGTTGCCATGTTAGCATGCTTGCCATGAGGCTATTTGCTTATATGCTTAACTACATGAATGCCTGTGGATGGAGGCATTGTTGCTTGAATTAGGACAATTCAACGATTGTGAGTTTTAAGCCCACTTTGTGAAGTGGCAAATCATGTTTGGTGGCAAATTCGCGTTTTAGCCCACTTGAGGATGGCAATTTCAAACCATTTTCGAAAGAAAACATGAATTGATTTGTTCCAAGTCTTGCGACTTAGTCTATACTTGCTTGTGTGCGTCACATAGTAAAGTTAGCTAATAACCAAAATAAGAACATGTGTTTATAAAACAACATATCATGATAGTAGAGGCCGATCTTTGATCGGGCGAGCGGGGGTGCTTATTTCAAGACCTTCCCCTCTCGTACCTAAGCTCCCGAGCCGAGGCAACTTTGACGATGATGGACACATGGCCTTTGGCACGAGTCAGGGTTTCCTAAATTTTCTAAAAAACAAAATATTTAGGTGGCGACTCTGTAATTTGGCAAAGCAGTCCAGTTTTGGCATTATTTGATCTAAAATCTGATTTTCCAAAATGATTTGCCGGATTGGACTCTTTGGTGTTTATCAGTCTCACATTGCACTTTGTGAGATTAGATTTAGAACCATGACAGGAGTCCGAACTGTAGGACCAATTTGAGTTCTCCGAAAGGGGGCACGAAGAAAGTCGAGTCCACACTAGCAAGGGTGCTACCATGTTTACTTTAATTGCTCAACCCACATTAATTAGCAGAGTCATAGAGGCACAACAGGGTGACTATGAGGTGGAGACAATCCGTGATAGGATTTCCAAAGGGAAGGAAGAGAAGGGTTTGAACATCTACTTGGATTTGAGTGTGAGGTATCTAGACTGTTGGTTTGTGCCGAAATCTTGTAGAGAAGAGATACTCCGAGAATTTCATCATTCACGCCTTGTGGTACATTCGGGAGGCACTAAAATGTATCATGATCTTAGTCGTCAGTTTTGGTGAAGGGATATGAAACGAGACGTCGCCTTATTTGTTTTGAAATGCCTTACTTGCTAGCAAGTGAAGGCCGAGCACCAAAAGCCAGCGGGTTTACTACAACCCTTACCTATAGCCAAGTGGAAATGGTAGCATGTCACTATGGATTTTGTAGTTGGACTTCCTAGAACACAATGCCGTTTGGGTGATTGTTGATAGGTTGACTAAGTCTACACACTTCATTCCGATGCACATCGGTGACTCGGTTGATTATTTGACAGAGTTGTACATTAGAGACATAGTTCAACTTCATGGGGTCCCTGTGACCATTATCTCAGATAGAGATCCTCGTTTCATCACCTAGTTATGGCAAAGCCTTCAAGAGGTGTTGGGAACTAAGTTGACCCTTAGCACTGTTTATCATCCTTAGATCGATAGACAGTCAGAGCGTATTATTCCGATTTTGGAGGACATGCTTAGAGCTTGTGTCCTTGATTTCAAAGGGTCTTGGGAGAGGCACCTATCGTTGATTGAGTTTGACTATAACAATAGTTATCATGCAAGTATCGAGATGGCACCATCGAGGCCTTGTATGGCCAACCTTGTAGATCACCAGTTTGTTGGGCTAAAGTGGGTGATATACCGATGTTAGACCTGAAAATTGTTCAAGAAACAACCAAGAAAGTTGCTCTCATTTGAAAAAAGGTTAGCTACGGCTCAAAGCCGACAGAAGAGTTATGCCAATAAGAGAAGGCGACCTCTATCTTTCGAGGTTAAAGACCATGTGTTTCTTAAGATCTCGCCGAGACGAGATTTGATGAGATTTGGCAAGAGTTGTCTCCAAGGTTTATTGGACCTTTTGAGATTTTAAAACGGATTAGAGAAGTGGCATACCATTTGGCCTTACTGCTATAACTTTTTGGGGTTCACAACGTGTTCCATGTATCTATGCTTAGAAAGTACGAACCCGACCCTTCACATGTACTTGATTGGGTTAACTTGGAGGTAGATGAGGATGAGGATGCCTCATACGAAGAGTGACTGGTTCAAATTTTAGATGTCCAAGAACAAGTGTTGAAGGACAAGACTGTACCGTTAGTAAAGGTGTTATGGAGCACAATGGGGTTGAGGAAGCAACTTGGGAACGGGAGGCAGAAGTCCGCCCCAAGTGTCTAGATTTATTTGAGAACGCTTAGTTTGTTCTAGGTTGTAATTTTCTCTTGTGTTTGAGAATAAATCGTTGAAACCATAAACCACTTATTGTTATGATTGTTGTTCTCTTTTTAAGCATGAGAACTATTGCAGAATTGTTACAATTGTTGTTGAACTTATGCTTATGATTATCGTATTAGTGGTTGTTGGTATTGTAGCCTTGGCCCCTGGAAAATTTTGATGATGGCACTGAAAGGTTGTTGAGATTGAGATCTCCATACTATAATTGAATTGTTGTTATTATGTAGACACCCCATTTTTGACCACCCTTAAGACTAAGGCGCTTTATTCCGAACACCCGATAATGAAAGTTACACTGTGCAATCTTTTGAATTCTCAACAAAAAAATTTCATTCAAGCTTTAATCCCAAACCTTGCATCCCATCTTGGCCGAACTATTTTAGACCTTAAAACCCTCCTTTCAAAATATTTTTCCAAATGCTTCTACGATGTTCCGAGGCTCGCATTTCGTTTAAAACATTGTACTTTCGATAAACCGAGTAAGGACAAAGTGGAAATAAATGGAAGTGAGGTAAACTCTTTGAAAAATATTTAAAACATCTTATTTATAGGTTTAGAGTTGAAGGAAATAGGGGGGGCGGAAGGAAGAAAACTAGTTTAGGAAGAAGTTGAGCATCAAATTGTTGAGAAAGAATGAGCAGCCTTCACGAAATTAGGCATATCTCTCTGATCACTTAGAATTTAGATATGAGGCCACCACCATTGGAAATTAGACTTCCGGGGCTTCAATTTAGACTCAAGAATCACCTAAAACCGAGTCCATATGAGGAAGATATGCCTGTTTGAAGTCAGGCCTGAAATACAAATTTTTGGACCCCGCCGTGCCTCATTTAGACACGACCGGGTCTCAATGAAAAATTTTCCAGAGTTGCTTTTTAGGCCAGGCTGTGTGTTTTTGGGCCTGGCTGGGTCTCAATGGCGAGAAATAGGACAGCTGGCGGGAATTCGCCAACTGTTGTTTTTTGAAGATATCTTCGACCAAATTGGCTCAAATTCTATAAATAGACCCCCTGCATTCAGATTTTAAGGTTAGAAGATTTTCCTAAGGGCTTTAAGGGAGATTGAGAGCTAAAATCATCCTCCTTGCTTCCTTTGATCTTCAAACATTCTTAAACAATACATACACAATACATACACCATTACAGCTTGTTCTTGAAGTTTTTTGCTAGAGTTTCAAACCATATTTCATAAACTTAAGGGTGTTTGGAATCAAGTTTGATCAACAACCAAAGCTTGCTCTCTTCAAGAGGTATAAGCTTGTCACCTTTTTCCTTACTTTCATTTCAATGTTTTTCTATCTTTTTCTTGTGTTTTCCTACTGTTTGGATCCATTCCAAGTGTTGGAACTTGGGGTTGAAGAGCTACCAAAAGTAGAGAGGCTTAACACCCTTTCTTGCACCTTATCCTATAGCTCATATCCTTTGTTTTCGCACTCTTTTCTTTGGTTTTTACACTGATTTTCAGAGTTTAAAAAGGCTGAAAAAATGGTTTAAAAGTCTCAAAAGTGGAGGGATTAGCCGCCTCTTCTTGATTTTGCTTACTAGATTTATATCTCTTGCTTTTGTCTATCTTTTTGTGCTCTTTAAACACACTTTTAGCCATTGTTTTTGGGCTGTGTTGGGACTGTTCTTAGACTATTTTGGGGCTGAAATATGTGATTTAAAATTGCTAAAAGTTGAGGGGTTAGCCACCCCTTCTTAGGCTTTATTCCATAGCTTTTTCTCTACTCTTTTTACTTACTTTCTCTTGCTTTTAGCTACTATTTTTTTACATTTTAGGGTCTGTTATGGGCTGTTTAATTCATTTAAATAGTTTATGCTCTGAATAGTTTACTTGTTGTGTTGTAAGTCCTCATGGCTTCGGTTGTTTAGGCCTTAGACACTAAGTCATTTGAGTTGATAGCTTTATTTACTTAGTTTTCATGCAAAAGAGCTCCACTTTTGTAATAATCAACTTTGCATAATCATTTCTGCACCCTCCCTCCCCCCCTCCTTCTTGATTTTCTTCGTTTGAGAGTTGCTTCAAGCGATTGATTGTTATTCAAGGCATGAGAAAGAGACCTCCTATGCTCAATGGCTTAATCTCTTTGGATGTTCATCGTCAAGGCATAGTCTCTCTTTCATGCTAAGGATCACTTCTCATTTGACGTTTCTCTTTATTTAGTGGTGTGGTGGCTGAATATAAAAGCTATAATTTGGAGCCAAATGCAAGTTGGCTCTTACCAGCCGACTAACTGTGGCCCGACTCGGCCGAGTAAGCTTACTTTTATAGCCGAGTATGTTGCAATTCATACGCGTAAATGAGGGCCCAACTATAGGCAGAATTTCCATAAATCAGAATGTGGGCCCCAGAAGAGTATTATAAAAGGAGGAACACCAGCCAGAAGAAAGGTAGGCGAGAATAGAGGAAATAACTTGAAATAGAAGTAAACTAGAGAGAATACTAACTTGTCCGTCAGAGTGCTAATTCCGGCACCCCGACTGGAGTGTTCATTCCTTTTTCAGGTAGCAATCAGAGGATCAGCAACATCTGATTGGATTCTGGAGTATTTCTAAACCACCTTCACCACAAGTGGACTTAAATATCACTTTGGACAAAATGATTAAGTAATGGAAAGGTTAGTCAAAAAGGACTAATAAAATTGGCTTAAAATCAATTCAATCGACATAAAGAAGATGAATAAAATTGGTTGGATTCGGCCGAACTTTATGCTGAGTCCATCGCGTCAAGAGTCATCACATATCAATCCATGATATTTTGACGAAACTTGAGGTGTGTCTATCTCCCTCTTTGAGCCTCCATGATGAGAGGGAGGGGTGGTCGTCTTCATTGCATTTATTAATTGTTTTGTCCAAATTGTGTTTGAAATCGTCAAGCCATCAACTTGTGCCTATTAACGGTTTCGGACTCAAATTCATTCTTCTCTTGAGTTTCATGATAGAGGAGAGTAGAAGGGACAAACATGGCTGGAAGTTGCTCTGTCTGTACTGTTTTCAACCCAGAGTACAAAAACAGATTTTTGCAAGAAACTAGGGCACGACCGACATCATTTAGACCCGACCGAGCTTCATTAGGGGCCGGCCGGGCTCCAATGTTTGGTAAACAGAATGCTTTTGGCAGAAATAGAGGGCAGTGGTTGAGGGTGAAACAGAGCAGTCTCTGAACACTGTCTTCATTAAAGTGCATATGATCTTCGTGCATTCTTATTGTTATTTATCTTAAATATAATTGTTGTAATTATGCTTGTTGTTGTTGTAATATTATTGATGTAATAAGTTAGATATCTAGTTAGTTATTCATTTGAATTTGTAATAATTAGTTTAATTTCGGACACTCGGACACTTATTCGGACCCTCTTGCATGAGGGCAAATATGTAATAATAGTGTATGTCTTCCAACCCCCATTTCTTTCTCCCTTTTATTTACCCACTTATGATGGTAGCATAGAGCATCATGTTTACTTAGCATTTTCCATGACTTGCATCCATTCATCTTACACACATAAGGGTTCGGCTCATCATTCTAACCAATGTCAATTTCAAAATTCTTTGCTCAAATACGTACTTCATCGCATGCTTTGAATTGGTTCATATGCCATGCTAGTAGCCAAACTTATTATTTACATAAAAGTGTGTGTCACATTAGTCATATTGCATTGTTTAGGAGCATACATTTTTTCTAATTATTTTGCTTTATTTGGCTTGTCTTGGAGTATTAAGTGAGCATTTATTGTTTTAGCATATCGCATTGTATGTCTACGTTACCATTTCAAGCATGTTTTCCATGAGGCTAATTGCTTAAGTGATATACTTGTTTGAATGCCTGTGGATAAAGGCTAATTGCTAAAATTGGGATAAGTTGATTAATGTACATACAAGCTCACTTTTTTCAAGTGACGAGTATCAAAAATAATTTTCAAACAAACATGAAATCAAAGTGTTCCAATTTTTGCAAATTAGTCTATACTTGTGTGTAACATATAGTAATGTTAGTCTAATAATCGAAACAAGAGCATCTAATGTAAATAAAAATCACATCATGATTAGTAGAGGCCGATCTTTGATCGGGTGAGTAGGGTGCTCAATTCATGACCTTCCTCTCTCATACCTAAGTTCCCGAGCCAAGACACTTTGGTGATAACGGATAAGTGGCCTTTGGCACGAGTTGCGGGTTTCCTAAATTTTTCAAAAATATTTAGGTAGTGACTCTGATATCCGGCAAAGTAGTCCATTTTTTTGGCATTTGATTCAAACATCGATTTTCCAAAAGAATTGCCGGATTTGGACCTTTTTTGTGTTTTCACTGTTTCACATTGCACTTGTAAAATCAAATTTAGAACCACGGAAGTCCGAACTATAGGGCTAATCATATCTGAAAGGAGCACGAAAAGCAAGCTACAATATTATGGATTCATTATTGTCATTGTATGGTTGTTATCACTCAAAGCCCTTTTATTGTTGAATTGTCTTTATTCATTGGAGGTGGTTAAGGAGAGGTGTGACCAAATTTCGGGGGCGAAATTTCCTAAGTGGGAAAGATTGTGATGTTTCAGGTCTTGGACTTGACTGGTGTTTAGTAGTAAGATAGTGTGCTTTACTTTCGGCGTTTTGTTTATCGTATTGAGTCGTTGAGAAATCCTTTTTGCTCTTACTTAACCTCCTTTAACATTTTCGGGTTAAAAATTTTGAGTTTTGGGCGTTAGAATTTGTTTTGAGATACGAAATCAATTTTTGGGTTTTCTAGGCAAAATCGCTTGTGCAGATTTGGTAATCGCTTGAGCGAAATCACACAGGGTTTTCTAGGAATTTCTAGGCAAAACCACTCGTGTGGATTTGGGTTCCGCTTGAGTGGATTTTCTGTGAAAAAATATGGGTTTTTTCAGGAGCAAACTGCCCATGGAGGCATCAAAATCCGCTCGTGCGGAATTCAAACCGCTTGTGCAGATTTCGACGCGTCTGTCTCAAATTTTGTGCTCTTTTTCTCAAAATTGATGCCAAAAATGTGTTTGACACACTTTTTCACTTCTCTCTCTCTATACTCATCTTTGCTCTTCCTTCTCTCTAAAAATACACCCAAATCCAAACGTCTCTCTAAGATTTACCAAAAATCTTCAAGAATTTGAGAGGGCTTTTTATACCAAATCAAAGACGGCGACGAGGGCTACATTTACACTGATTAAATCGAGTTTTCATCAACATTGAACTTTAGGGTTTTCATCTCCTTCCTCTTCCAAGCTTGAGGTAGGGATATTCTTTAGAGTTATATATATGTTTTTGCAAGTCTATGCTTGGTTGGAGTATTTCTTACATGTTTGAATCATGATTTTGGGTTGATGAACCCTAGATGATATAAGAAGTGGATTTTCTCTATTTTCTCCTAAAGCTTTTGAGAGTATGAGCTATGTTCTAAAGTGTGGTTGTTATTTTGGAAAAATTCTTTTCAAAAATGGAACAAAAATCTAGTTTTGGTGGAAATCTTAGAATTTGGGGATTTTGGGAAAAGTTAAGATATTGTGAAATTTACGCTTGATAAAATTGTTATGTAAATAAATGAGGAGAAATTTCTATAGTTATATCAAATAAAGAAATTTCATGAGGAAATAAGAATTGTTGATTTGGGAAGCTTAAGGAATAACTTATTGTTGTTTGTCTTGGAAAGACCAAATTTTAAAAAAATGATGACTAATATGTGGAAAATGCATCAATGATGGTATTGTTATATTATCTCTTTGAAAATGTATTATGAAGTTACATTGGTAAGAGATGTGCAAATTTGATTACAATGGAGGATTGTGTGGTGGAATTGAAAGTGGAACTATATTAATCCATTGTTAAATTTTGCATTTACCAATCCATTTAATCATTGTTGCAATTAATTTGAATCTTGCATTGGAAAATTGTTTCTTTGAGAAAGGAATTGTTTTGTGAAATAAGATCATTTTGATTTATTTTAGGGTAAATACCTTGGCAAGTCCGAATAGGGGGTGCAATTTGGTATTGGTTAAGTTGGCCTGAGTGGCCATGGTGAAAGACCGAAAACACTCGCGGAGAAGGTACCACGTGCCTTCTAGTTAGCAACCAGTAAAGTGGTGATTGGTAGTGCTTGTTATGCCTACTTGTAGACTACAACCTAGGGATTACCTGAGTCGTATTTACCATCCTTTGAACTACATTGAAGTTGTTGAATTGTTGTGTTTTCAAACTGCATTGAGCACAAGATTTTCAAAAGATAGAGATATATGTTTTGAGCATGACATGGAATATGCATTCATCTCAGGAGACTGTATAAAATGTATATACTTTGTTAAGATCTTCCTACTAGGCTTTGTACTCACTGTAATAGCGCCCGCGGGGGACCTTCGCTACAGTTCGGACTCCCTTTTGTTGTTGCGGTTCTGAATCTGAACCAAAGAGTCCAACTCTGGCAAATCGTTTTGAGAAAACAGATTTTTAGAAAAGAAGTGCCAAACATGGACTGCTTTGCCAGATACAGAGTCGCCACCTAAATATTTTTTAATGGGAGAATTTAGGAAACCCTGACTCGGTGCCAAAGGCCACGTGTCCGTCATCACCAAAGTTGCCTCGGCTCGGGAACTTGGGTACGATCGGGGAAGGTCAGCTATGAGCACCCCCTCTCGCCCGATCCGAAGATCGGCCTCTACTAACCATGATATCCAATTTTGAAAACGCTATGTGTTCTTATTCCGATTATTAGCCTATAATTACTATGTTATGCGCACAGCAAACAAGTATAGACCAAACCGCCTAAATTGGAATAAAACATTGCATGTTTATTTTGAAAATGGTTTGCTACTCGCAAGTAGGCTAAAATGCAGATTTTGCCACCCTCAAGTGGGCTTTAGAAAAGATGGTTTTGCCACTGTCTAGTGGGCTTAAAACTCACAGTTTTAATGCATTATCTCAATTTAAGCAATTCGACCTCCATCCGCAGACATTCAAGCAGTTATATCACATAAGCAACTAGCCTCATGGTAATCATGCTATTATGGAAACATTCACACGCATGTGATATGCTAAAGCATAACAACTCACCTAGTACTCCAAGCCAAGACAGAAACCAGTTAGTAATCAAATGCATGATCCTAGTTCATGTTAAGTGGCTAATGCAACACAGGCAAAGATGCAATCTAGATAGGCTCGGCTATCCTAAACATGGCATGTGAAATGCTATAAATAACACGTATTCAATTTGGAATTGAAGTACAATGCAGTTTGTATGATGCGCCGAGCCCGATGTATGTATAACAAATGTATGGATGCACGCATGCACAGCATAAGGTATGCTAATTCAAATATGCCCTAATCTACCATCATAAGCAGGTAAATAAAAGGGAAGAAAGACGTGGGGTTGGAAGACATACACACACTCACGCACACTTATTACAAATACGCCCTCACTCGGAGGGACCAAATGAATATACAGTCCAAAATAATACAGTCCAAATACAGAATAAATTATTACAAAAAATTCTAATTTAATTAATAATTGGAATGCATAATAGAAAAGGCCTCAGCCCCGCCTCGGGATGCGCGAATGATGCATGCTCGAATCCGACTCGCCCGGAAAACCCGCACCATACCACTGCTACCTCTATTCTTATTGCCCTGTCTCTCCAAAAATTGCCAAAGTCCCAGAACACCTTCCTTGCATGCTTCTGTACACCACCGGCTGGAGGAAGTGCCCACCGGCCAGCTAAAATTTCCATCGGCTGCTTAGGAGGTTATCGGCCACCCATATAGTGCCGGTCGGCACTCTATACTGCTGGTCGGCAGAAAATTCCTGCAGAAGACAATTTTGACAGCAACAGCAGACAGGCAGTGCATGGTATGGGATTTTGAGCATATGTAAGCATGGCCAATGCTTCCTATCATGCATGGGACTCAAGGAAGCATGACCCTTGGTTCTTGGGCCATCAATTATGCATCTTGGTGCATGATAGCCTAAGGAACCAAGATTGCATTTTAATGTCAATATGCATGCAACACACAAATGAGACCAAGACCCTATCATGTATAGATCAAGGGCCTTAGTGACCAAGAGTTGAGACAAGTTGCACCACTTGTAGTGTGAACTCCTCCCAACCCTTACACTTGGTTTGACACCCCAAACCAAGACATGGAATGCATGTATACAACATGGCTCAAATGATGCAATATGACATGAAGTGCAAGACATACCAAATGCAATGCAACATGTTATGGCAAGTGTGCAATACTAGGTATGCAAGATGCAAAGTATAATGCAAACATGGACAATTCTTGTAAAAGAATTAGCATATAACAAGGCTTTGCTAATCAAGCATGCAACAAACATGTTTCAAGCAAGCAATAGTAGACTTAAACCATAATGGGACAGACCTCAAACCTCCCCAAAACAGTGGCAAAAAGTGTCCAAAATGATGGACCAACACTCATGCAAACATGCAAGCAAATGGGCCCAAAACCAAGGCATAAATAATGGGGTTTTCACTACCACCAACATGACCATTCATAGCATGTATTAGGCCACCAAAAACAGATTTCTAGCATGCAAAAATACACACACACACCTTTGACATGGTAGTCCCAAATACCTTAAATATGCAAGCATGCACAATGTCCATTCCTAGGCACAAAAGACCAATGTTTCAAGGCATGAAAGGCATGACAAATGGGGACATATAAACATGGCATAGGGACTGAAATAACATATTAAATGATTTCAAATCATCTAAATAACATATCCAATGCATATATATGGATCACATCCTCAAGGCTTACAAGCAACAATGCAAAACAACTACATTAAGCATGCCAAAAATGGTAAAACTAGTGGCCAACAGACCTAGAACAAGACAAATCATGGCCAAACGCCTCAATAAGTCAAGCCAAAACATGAGGATATACAAGGCTAAACCCATGGCACATTTCTAGGCAAAATGGAGGATTACAAAGCAAGTATATAAAGCATGCTAAGGACCACAAAACCACCATTAGACAGAGATGTAACATGCTCCAAAACATAAAAAAAAAAAAAACTCTGAGATGGCACTAAAAACAAGCTAGCATGCATGTTCCCTTTTAAGCCAAAGACAAAGGCAAAAGAGGGACAAAGGGGAGAGGGGTGTCCCTCCCCTATACAAGACTTCAAACCACCTTCTTTACCATTAAAAACCCACTGGTTTTCAGTGGTGAAAGGACCCAAAACAACAAGGCAAATAAGGCTCAAAGTAAAGACACCAAATAGGCCAAAATAAGGCCTAAAAGGGTGAGTTTGCACTCAAACCACAAAATGGCCTTAATGAAAGTTCAAAAGCAAGAAAATCTAAGACTTTTTTCAGTTATACACAAAGCTCAAAACACAAAGCAAGATAGGTAAAAACTTGTTGCAAAAATGGGGAATCTAAAGTAAAGTGCTCACCCTTGAAGAACACTTGAAGAACAGGTGGTGCAGCCCTCCTCTACTGATCAAAACCAGTCCAAAAACTCAACAAACAACCCTCCAAGCCTCCCAATCTCGAGCTAGGGTGTAATGGTGTGTGTATTGGTGCAAAAGTAAGGTAAAACCACACTTTTAGGCCTAAAAACACACACACAAGAGGAGAGAGAGGGAAAATGTAGAGAGAGAGAGATATATGGCAGATATATAGATACACAAGCTCTGGTTTTTTATCAAAAATGGCCCAACCCCTTACAAAGGGAGAGAGATGGTGCTTATATAGGCAAAAAACAAGGCTCAAGGCTTCTCCAAGAAGCTAACTAAAAGGGGCAAAGGGTGCAAGGGGGTCTTGGCTTCTTGGGGAAGCTAAGACAGCTGGCCAAGCTTCCCCAAGAAGCTTGGCCAAAAAGGGTCAACCTTCTAGAAGGTTAGGGGGTTCAAAGGCTCACATGGGTCATCCCCGTGCATGGGGAGTGGTGTTGGTGCATTCCAGCTGGCACAGCTGGCATGCACCATGCCCAAAGGGGTGCAGAAGGGTCACCGGCCGGCTAAATAGGTCATCGGCACAATAAAGTGCCGGTCGGCCTAACATAGTGCCGACCGGCCAAAGGTTTTAAAAAAACACTGCCGGTGGCACAAATTTGCAGCCGGTGATGATAGGGGAGGGCCGGTGGGGTGTGGGGATGGCCAACAAGCCATTCCCTGCCCTTGAGGGCAAAAACACAGGTGTTTGGTGCCAAAACCAAACACGAAGCAGTCGAGTCAAGAGGTCCTGAGACGGGGCGCGCTGCCAAGGCCTCCGGGAACTCGAGACGAACACAAACATGGATAATCACCGAGTATTCAAACGGTGACGTCCAAGTCTTGAGAACGGTCAAAAATGGGGTGTCTACACTCACCCTATGGGATTTTGTACAGGAAAGGATGTGGTGATCTTGCCGGGTTAAAGGTGCGGAATGTATTTTGAGAGCACATGGTTCATTTTTTTTGTTGTAATTATTTTTGACAAGCCAAGGGTTTTAAATGTATGGGTTCAAAAACCATTTTTGTGGAACCGAGCTTAAGCCTTGGATTTTGTAACCCTTGAGGGCATTGAATTGTGCTTGACTTATTGTGCCATATGCTATATATTCATATTCTAGGAATGTTGTATTTTTGTAAATCTCTATAGTTTAATGAATACAAATGTTAGAGGTTGGTGATGATGTTAATGATGAGGCTTTATATTCCGTATACTTTAAGCAATGGAAGCTTTTAATTTGGAAAACAAGATTATGTTGTTGGAAGGTAATGAGTATTTGTGTTATTTTCTTTGGGGCGTTACAATATCTATACGGTTAGGAATTTGAATTTCAAAATTGACGTTCCATAAATGGGAAATCTAATGTTATCCTAGATTGTGATCATATCTATATGGTTGGAAATTTAAATTTTGAAATTGATGTTTTGTTTGGTGATCAGACCTTTGATGAAGCTACATTTTAGGAAACAAAATATAGGTGATATCTTATGTCTCACATCAACCTGATTTATTGTGAAACATAAATGAAATGTGATGGATTTATATGTTATGTAACGCCCACAGATTATTTAAATAAAGAATCACTCATATCATGATTAAACCGAAATATTACCATGACAATTAATTACATTAATCCGAGAAGACCTCTTTCCCATTGAACTACACTTTAGAAGTTACAACTTTCATGTTCCAGTATTACTTGCATTACCACATACATAGTTCAAGAAGTTAGATGATGCAAATTAAAAATGCCCTAATGTCTTACAAATATTACGGTAAGGCCTTGTTACAGCAAACTGAACACGCGGTCCCAAAACATATATACTCGAAGCTTCCACAATATACATTCATGAGCCTTCGTGCTCCAACAAGACAAAAAGAATCCACCTCTTCCTCATGAGGATGGTTGCACATCATCGGGTCCTAAAAATATTAGATAGGAATGAGCTAAATGCCTAGTAGAAATACTTTTAACAAAGTATCTAACGATTCAAAGATCCATATACCATTATCACGACCAAAAAACATTTTCTTATTCAACACAAGGTAAAACTTAATCAAAGAAAACTTAGATATTATAATTTCCATAAGATCACATTTCAACACCAGGGTAAGCCATGAAGTCCCTAAGGAAAGTCCCAATACATACATATACATTGGTGTAGACACCCTATTTTGACCGGCCCTAACACTTGGGCGGTTTCTCTTGATTACCCGATGATGACAATCAGAATGTGTTTCTGACAAAATCCTTAGTAAGGGAGCTAGAATCAGAGCTTTATTTCCAACCCTAAGCCTATTTTGGTCAAGTATTTAGGCCCGTAGGGCATCGAGAGTGAAGTGGGACCAAACCGGAGCAAAAACAAGCAAAACTTGGCCTGGCTGGACGACAGGTCTGTCGACCACCCCCTTCCCCCCCAATCACGCCTAGGGTCAAGGCCTTCATAGTCAAGACCTATGTCCAATGGGCTGGTTTTTGTGTTGTGTGGGGCGCTTCGTGACGCCATTTTTGACCCATTTTTGCACCAAATGCTTGCCTATTTATCCTCCATTGACTAGTGCTTGAGCCATTGAGGATAATGCTCCATTTTAGTGCCCCATTAGCTCCATTATCTTCCCTAAATGCTCCACTTTGTCCTCCACTTTGTCTTCCACCATTGATCCACTAGCATTGCCTATGTAATGAGAGCTCTAGTCTCAAGTTTGAGGAGAGGAGCTAGAAGAGAAGTGTAAAGAGAATGCTAAATTTGAGTCAGAATTTGAGAGAAGAGAAAGCCTTGAAACAAGAGAGTTATCTTGGTAAATTAGTGAAGTTACCAAGCCTCTATCCATCTCATCTTTCCTTGCAAACACCACTCAAGAACCAAGTCTTAAAGCCTTGATCAAAGAGAGAGTAGTCTTGCTAAGTTGAAAAAGATTAAAGAGAGATCATACACTTGTCCAAAATTGTCATTCTAAGCTCAAATTCCAACCTCTTGAATTGTGGATTAAGAACACAATTCATAACCTTGAGGGTGATTAAGAGGAAGTTTGGAAATCAAGAAGTTCAATCTTTCCTTGGAAGGTGAATTTTCAATTCTTTCATTTTCATTGCGTATCCTATCTTGTGTTTGTTGTCTTGCTTTTATTTCATATTGTTTTGTTGTAAAGTGATTAAGTTTCAGTTCCTTCATTTTCTTGCACTTTCTATCTTATATTTATTTTCTTGCTTTAGTTTCATATTAGTTTTGTTGTAATCTAACTGGAAGTGGTTAGTTGAGCCATCTACATATTCCTTGTTTGTTCATTTTCTCAATTTTGCAACAAGACAGGTTTTGGTAGGCCTAGTTAGCTGGCCGACCGGTTAGCTTCTTTTGGACGAAATGGAGCAGTCTTCTGGCGTTGAGCATCCTAGTTTCCGACAATCCTCAAAACACATGAAGCTTCTATTTTGTTTTTTTATTTGAGTGTTTTGTGAGGTTTTAATTTTGTTGTAATATTTTTCTCCTCCCTCTCTCTTTTAGTTTGTAATTATTCTTTCAAGTGTTGTAATAATTTCCCGCCCTACTTCTTTCTATCCCATTCTTTTATTTGCTTTTCTTATTTGTGCATAAAGGTCATATTTTGGTTTTTTATCCTATCTATGCTTTGCATCCATGTTTCATGCATTTTGATTCGACTTAGTTTGCATTTGTGGATTTAATCAATTCATATGTGATTATGTGCTCTACCTCATGTTCTTGAGATGATTCACATGTCATTTCTTAAAGGCTGAATCTTTAGTTGCATCTCATTTGTGAATTGTATTAGGATTTTGTATCTAAGATCATGCATATTTCTCTAACTTTGTTTTGTAGCTGCTTACGGGACATCAGTAAACATGTAAGTTTTTAAGCTTTCGCATCCCGCTTGTGTGTGTTTTGTTTACTATGTTTAGCATTCTACCATAAGGCTATGTGCTTACTTGATATAACTATATGAATGCTGGTGGATGGAGGTTGTGTCGCTTAATTTGGGATGATGTTGATTTTCATGTTTGTAAACTAAATTTCTTTAGGTTGTACATCTTCAAAACTCTTTCAAAACACATGAAATCACGTTGTTCTAGAATAAATGACATAGTCTATACTTGTATGCTTCACATAGTAAATTGTAGGATTTATGTAATAACTGGAACACAAATATGTAAAGAAAATAAAACTCACATCATGGTTTAGTAGAGGCTGATCTTTGATAAGGTAAACGGGGGTGCTCAATTAATGACCTTCCCCTTTCATACCTAAGGTTCCGAGCTAAGCATCTTTGGTTACAACGAACAGTGGCTTTGGTACGAGTCACGGGTTTCCTAATTTTTTAAAAATATTAGGTGGCGACTCTAAGATCTAGTGATGTAGTCCATTTTTGGCAAAGATTTTGTATTAAAACAAATTTTCCATAAAAAGTTGCCAAATCTGGACTCTCATTTATATTTCACGTTGCACTCGTAAGATTAGATCAAAGAAGTCGAGAGTCTAAACTATTTAACACGCACGAGTACTCCCCGGGCATGTTACAATTTTTGGCGACTCTACTAGGGATTTTATGAAACCTTGACTCAAACTCTATAATATGACTTTTATTTTCAATTATATGTTCATTGTATTGCATGCATTGGTGCACTTAAAGTCTTTATGTTGCCCAGATACTGGTGTGAGCATAGGCAAACTTTTTTGTGACACTATACCTATCTCTACGTTACTTTTGAGGCCTTGTGTAACCTTTTGAGATCTGTCAAAAAGGTGGCTTTGCTATCTAAGGTTCTCAGACTTTGAAGAGAGTCTATATTGACTCTCTTGACTTCCTGGGATCATGATTGGTTATGACCCAAAGGACTCTTTGGTAATGTCACCTTGACTTCAACCCCTAGGGTAGAGCCAACCTTGTAAATATAGTGAGCTATAGTACCTTCCAAAATTAGGACAGGATGCTCTCCCATTTCTAGGACGTATGATACGTCTTGTATGAATAATGAAGCCCTAAATCATTTCAAAACTAGGACAGGTAACCCTAGCCCTCATATGCATGTTTGTTCTCTTTCCTACTATGTGTTATGTGCAATGTATGTGATCTATACAAGGCTTCTTAGATTTAGTGGTTCAGGTATTTCAGTTTGTGGGATTGAATTCAGTTTTTTAGTGTGATTTAGCAGTAATCAGTTGAGCCGGCATGCTGTTGAAATTTGATTGAGGGTTCCGATTTTTTTTTTTTTACAAGGTAATTAGGCACCATAACTTCAAAACAGTCAAATATCCCCCAAGTTCTGTGGACTCGAGTTGGTAGACTTTATAAAACTACAGATTTGGTTCAAGGACAACTAGTGTTAGTTTCTTTTCCACCGGTTACATAAAGAAGGAAAGCAAAAGCCTCATCAACTATTCAGAGTACCCCTTCTTCACTAGCTAGATCATCCCCACTCAGTTCATCAGCATCAATGATAGCTCAAGTTCCTCAGAAAAAAAAAATGGATAACTTGTTGGCTCTTCAACGAAGTTTGGATGCTATGGCCAATACAATGGCCACCCATGGTGATGCTATTGCGACGCCTATCTGGGGCATCCGCTACTCAACCAACTCCGATGGCTCATCTAATCCCACCTCCACTAGCTAAGGAATTTCCTGAACCCAACTTACCAGAAGACTTGAGGGAGGACCTTTTCCCCTTCCACAACTAACGGGATAGCTCTTTCCCCTACAAACAAATGAGTTTGATCCGACTATGCTGAAATTGGCCAAGTTGGAGAAAATGTTTAAAAGGTCGCAGAGAATCAACTTTATCACGAACATTGAAGATGGGTATACGAAAACAGCTGTCGAATTGCCAGAACGGTTTAAAATGCCACACATTGACAACTTTCATAGAGATAGTGACCCTATGGTCCACATTCACCTTTTCTCGAATGTCCTAAAACCCATGAGCTTGACTCAGCCTAAAAAACTTTCCTTGTTTAGAAGAACTCTATCTGGTGTAGCTACCATCTGGTATGCTAAATTAGAAGATTTAGTGAAACAAAATTGGGAAGAATTGGCTGAGGCTTTTGTTACCCAATATGCTTACAACACCTAGATTGAAGTAACCACCCAGGAGTTAGAAGCAACCTGATAGGAACCTAATGAAGGTTTTGTAGCCTTCATTACCAAATGGAGGGCCAAGGCAGCAATGATGACCAACAGACCGCCGGAGAAAGATCAAATCCACATGGTAGTAAGAAATTTGCATGGAAAAATGTTGTAGAAAATGATAGTCCTTCCACTGTTTATTTTCAAAGAACTACATGAAATGGGAGTTCAGATAGAGGATGCCATCAAGCAGGGAATTATAGTGCATGACAAAGAACTGGTACAAAAAACCTTTGGTCGCAATCCAAACATTGCCACCAGTAGTAACATGGCACAAAAATCTTCTGAGGTCAACTCAGTCACTACCACCACCATCAAATTAGCCGACCCATTTGCCAACGCTGGTCCACAAACAACAAACCCAACCTGAACACCAACCAGAACATTCACCTCACTCCATATGTCCCTTACCAAAGCCATGAAGGTCTTGGTAGAAAGAGGGTATCTCAAACCTCTTGACCCTCGACCTCTTCCAGATGCTCTCCCAGTCAAACATGACCATACCAAATAATGTGCCTTCTACTAACAGCCTAGACATGATATCGACCATTGCTTCCATCTCCTTCATGAGATTCAAGACCTCATTGACAACTAAATTATAGCTCCCCTACAGCCGCCAAAACCCAATGTCACTACTAACCCATTGTCTCCACATGACAAAGCCCTACCACCTCGTCTCAACTTTATCCATACACTATCACCCACTTTTAACCCCAATATCTACAATACACCCTCTCATCTACCTAAACCCGAAGTATAAATTCTTGAGAGCACTGATCTATGCATGATGGATGCACCTCCAAGAAGCCAAAACTCGAGAACCCTATAGTGGTAGTGGTAAAAGCCAAAGAGGAAACAATCGAAGTACCTGTGATTGAGGTTGGGAAACTATCGGAGGAAGAGTATGATCCTAGCTAGTATATTGTACCCATTGGTCAACTGAAGCCTGAGGTTGTTTTGCCTGACTCATTTTCTATCAATGTTGTCAGAGATGATGTACTTGAACAGGGGTTGGATGACTTGGCCGACCTAGAGGAAGACTTCGCTAATTTCAAGTTCTTTGAAGAATTAGACCTTGGGAATGTGAAAATAAAATCGTGGGATCCAAGAAATTCCAATGCTAGTCATGGTTGGTCAATCAGTAGCGAAGTTTCTGATAAGAAAACCAAGAGAAAATAAGATAAACCAAAAATTGACACTAGAAAAACTAATGGAAAGGGTTCCAGAAAGAAAGAAGAAAAACTAGAAAGCCAACCAGAGTATATTGTGGGAATGATTCGAGCAGAACCTGATAATTGCCTTTCGGTCAACAAAGGCGAATGGTGAGATGATAATGACCTGCAACTCGCTATAAACACCCCATTTTTGACCACCCTTACAACTTTGACGTCACCACTTGCACACCCAATGATGAATGTGTATATGCTTGTTGAGTGCTCGAAGTACTCAGCGGAATGCCACAGCTTCGAGCCTTTCAAACCTTACACACCTGTTGCCTTATTTTTGGACCAAAACTAGAGATTTTCGAGCCTACAACCTCTTGTGGCTTGCCAGCCTTTGCTATGGGCTGCCGATCATAGATTTTTGTTGTCGGCCACTGATGTGGCCTACCAGCCAGCGTTAGTGGCCTACCGGTCATAAGTGGTTTTGCAAATATTTTTCTTTCTAGTTGTGCCAGCTGTTGGCACAGATGCATGCACCTTCTTACACATGTATGTATTGATATTTCTGAGGGAGTTGCATGGTTTTCTTTATATAAGAGGCCTCCCCTTCCATTTTTAAGGTTGGAATTTTAGAGCAAAAATTCTCTCTCTCTCTCTCTCTCTCTCTCTCTCTCTCTCTCTTTACAATTCTCTCTCTGTCTTGCAATTTCCTAGCTTTTGCCTATCCACTCTAAACCAAACCTTACCATCTTTGAGCTGAGGTACCTTTGAGCCTAGTTTGAGCTCTTGAGGGTGTGTTTTCCTTGTTTTGTTGCCTAGAATTGGTTCTCCTCTTCAAGAGGTATAAAGCTTTGCTTTTCTTCTTGCTTTATTTACTCTTTTTCCTACTATTTTTCCTTTGTTTTTGGACTGTATAAACTCTATATTTTTGGGCTGAAACTTGTGGTTTAAGGCCTCAAAGGGTGGAGGGGTGGTTCACCCTTCTTTCCACTTTGCTCTTCTAGCCTTTACCCTTGTGTTTCCCACCATTACACTATCTTTTTTTGAGCTTTTAAACACTGATTTTTAGAGTTATTTCAGTGGCTAAAGTGTTGTTTTGAAGTCCAAAACTGGAGGGTTTAGCCTCCCCTCCTTGTGTCTTGCTTACTAGCCTAACATGTTCTATGTTTTAGCTTATTGTTCTAGCTATTTTTGTCTTAATTCCAGCATGTTTTAGGACTTATATAGCACTGTTCTAGGACTATTTTTAAGTTTTCATTGCATTTGAGCCTTGTATTGCATGCTTGTAGTGCAATTGTCCTCATAGGTTTGGTGGTTTAGGCCTTAGCCACCATCCTATTTGAGTTGATAGCATTTATTTCATGCTTTCTTTACTTGTGATCACCTCTAATCACCTCTTCAACCTCCTTCCTTTCTTGGCTTTTGCTTTTCTTTGAGAGTTGTTTCAAACCTATTGTTCTTCTAAGCTTGAGATTGAGGTTGTCATGCTTAATTGTTTAATCCCTTTTAGGGGTTCATTATCAATGGCATGACATCTCTCTCATGTCTTAAGCCAACTCTTCGTTTGACAGTTCTCTCCTTTATAGAACTTAAACTCACTTTTGGACTTAATTGATTAAAGAATTAAAAGGTAACTAAAATGGAGTAATAAAATTGGTGACTAAAAAAGGACAAGATAATAATTTGGTTTGGGTTCAATCGGAGGTTAATTGAACCCTTGAGTCTTGAGTCGTTTCATACTCATGAGTGATGCAAATGGCTCAAGATTTATTGTCAACTACTTCCCTTGATCATTCATGATAGAGAGGTGGTTTTGAGAGTCCTGTTTTGTTACATTCATTGAACTTGCACACTTTTGGTTCAGGAGCCATCATGCATTGAAATTGCATCCGTTGATGGTTTGTGAATCAAATTGTCACTCCTTTGAGCTCCTGTTTGATGATAAGGAGGGGTGAGTTGTGCAAATAACCCTTGAGAATACCATGCTCTTGCTTTGTTTGCTCTCTGTTGCAGTAGGAAGAACCAGGCAACAGTGGTCGGTAGGCCATCATTTGTGGACGGCAGGCCATCACTTCTAGCCTGCTGGCCACCTGTGCAAAATTCAGTAGTGCACTTTTAAAGCAGAATAGAATTGGTCTTGAGGTGGAAAACAGTGTAAGTGTTCTACTGTGCAACAGAGGTATCTAGCAGTAGAACAGTAGCCTTCTTCGGGTAGAAACGCATTCATGTATGAACCCTCCCTCGATCCTCGGGATCCGTGAAGTGATGTTAATATTAATGTTGTGCTTGAAGTAGTGGCTTTGTAATAGCCAATTCGATTCGTATTGTAATTATTTAATTAGCTAGAGTAGTTAACTAAGTATTTTATTTGGTTTGTAATAATTAGTTAAGTAGTTTAGCTAAATTATTCATTTGAGTTTGTAATAGTTAATTAATTAGCTTAACTTTAGTTAGTTAGCTAGTTTATTCATTCGGACTCTCCATCATGAGGGCGCAAATGTTGTAATAATGTATATGTCTTCCAACCCCACGTCTTTCTCCCTTTTATTTAACTGCTTACGATGGTTAGATTAGATCATCATGTTTTGTTTAGCATAATCCATGTTTGCATCCACTTGTATTGCATGCATTGGGCTCGGCGCATCATTCTAACTTGCATTATAGTAGAATACTTCTTTGAATACGTTCTTAGACCGCATGCTATCAGATTATTTCACATGCCATATTAAGTAGCCAAGCCTAGTAATTTCATATCGCATGTGCTGCATTAGGCATCTTGCATTAGTTAGAGCATGCATTTTTCTAACTCTTTTTCTTTTGGCTTGCCTTGGAGTACTTGGTGAGCATTTTATTGCTTTAGCATAATTGCATAAGTGTGATTGTTGCCATGTCTAGCATGTTTACCATGAGGCTAAGTGCTTAATTGATAAACTGTTTGAATGCCAGTGGATGAAGGCTAGTTGCTTGAATTGGAATAATTTGAGTAAATGTTCATATGCGATCACTTTTTCAAGCGGTACATATTTTGAAACAATTTTCAAAACAAACATGAATTACGTGTTCAATTCTTGCAAATTAGTCTATACTTGTGTGTGTGCGCATCACATAGTAATGCTAGCCTAATAAATCAAAACAAGAGCATATAATGTAAATAAGATTCGTATCATGATTAGTAGAGGCCTATCTTTGATCGGGCGAGCGAGAGTGCTCAATTCATGACCTTCCCCTCTCGTACCTAAGTTCCCGAGCCGAGACAATCTTGGTGATGACGGACACGTGGCCTTTGGCAAGAGTCATGGGTTTGCTAAATTTCCCAAAAACATTTAGGTGACGACTCTGTATCTGGCAAAGTAGTCCATTTTTGGCAATTTGATTCAAAATCGATTTTCTAAAAGATTTGTCAGATTTGAACTCTTTGGTGTTTATCTATTTCACATTGCACTTATGAAATCAAATTCAGAACCGTGGGAGTCTGATACTGTAGGGCTTATTCATCTTCCAAAAGGGGGCACGAAAAGTCAAGCTACAGTTTTTGGCGACTCTGCTGGGGATTTATAGAACTTGACTGAAACTTCATGATATGAAATTTTATCTACACTTATATGTTTCTTTGCATTGCATTTGCATTGGTGCGCTTAAGTCACTGTGTTTGCCATCTGCTATTCCTAGACGGTTTACCAGAGACTTACCTAAAATCTTGCTAAACGGGCTGACTAGTCGTGGGCTCTGCCATGATGGGAACACAACCCTTGGATCTAGACAACCGTTGTACCGTTTGATCCTCCTTTCACTTCTCAGTGTTAGATATGAGAGGTATATTAGGTAGTCTTACTAAGGTACTCTTTTGACCATTCGGCCTAGTTGCATATCGAAAAGCCATAGAAACTAACAGGATGCTTACTCGAATACAGGATTGTGTGAAACTGCTTTGTTTGAATAGTGAACTCTAGTTCCTAACGAAACAAGGACAGGGTAACCCTACCCCCTCATAGGGGTGTTTTGGCTCTCACTTAACTGGTATGTGCTTTACAGTGAAACTGTACAGGAATGTGCATATCAGTTGCGAGTTTGGCATCTGTTTCGGGGGTAGAATTCAGTGTTGAGTGTAGTCCTACAGCTTTGATTACATCTATGTTGGTAACATCTTAGCTAAGGTGATGTGTGGTTTCTAATTACTGCTTTAGCTTCAGAAAGTTCGGATATCCCTCAAGTTCTCTGGACCCGAGTCAGACGGCTTTGCAAAGCTGGGGATCTTGTTTAGCGACAACCCGTGTTTACCTCACTCCCACCGGTTACAAGACAGAGGAGAATCAAGCAGAATTCACCGGTTCAATTTTTACAGCAGTCACCCCTTAATTTACCTGGGTCCGGTCAGTTCAAGGACAGTCTTCTACTTCTAGTCCAGCACGAGATCACTCGCCTCTTGTAATGACACAGTATCCCCCAGTCAGTATGGAGGAATTGATACATTACCTATAGCAAACAATTAAAACCCTACAACAAGATGCTGCCCGTCAGGCCAAGGTTATAAGTAGGCCACAACAATAGCAGCCACAGCCGGCGGCAGCCTCTGCATCCCATGCACCTCCCACGGGTATCCCGGCACCCAGAGCCACTGCTCAGACTGCCAATGCTCAAGAAAACCAAGGCCATCAGGCAGAACCAATTCCAATACAAGTATCCAAAGCCTCGGCTTATCAAACTAAAGCTCCATTTGAGTTTGAGGTGGACCCGACTGCGCTTAAGGTTAATAAACTGGAGAAGCTATTCAAGAGAGCACAAGGTGTTAACTCCATCCCGGATATAGAGAACGGGTATACCGACTCTGTAGTGACATTGCCAGATCAGTTCAAAATGTCGCACATTAATCGATTCGACGACTCCGGAGATCCCATGGTTCATCTACAGCTATTTTCGGACATCTTGCGGCCGACGGGCCTAACTAGATTACAGAAGCTATCTCTCTTTGGCTGTACTATGTCCGGTATAGCGGCCATTTGGTATGCGAAGTTGGAGGATTTTGTTAAGCAAAATTGGGAGGAAATGGCCGAGGCCTTTATTGCTCAATACTCGTATAACATGCAAATCGAGGTCACAACCCGTGATCTCAAAGCAACATGCCAAGAGCCAAAGGAGGGGTTCTCTAAATTTGTAACACAATGGAGGGCTAAAGCTTCAATGATGACCACAAGGCCTTCCGAGAAAGATCAAATAACGGTGGTAGTCTGCAATCTGCACGGGAAGTTGTTACAGAAGATGATTGTTCTACCTCTGTTCACATTCATCGAGCTCTATGAGATGGGAGTGGAAATCAAAGATGCCATGAAATAGGGGCTGATTATAGATGAGAAGGAGCCAGCAAAAAGGCCTTTTGTGCGCAGTTCCAATGCTACCACCAGTGGTAGCACAGCTGTGAGGCCATCAGATATAAGCGTTGTCACCACCACAACCAAGATTGCCAATCCCTTTGCCAACACAGCTCCACAAACTTCAGCCAACCCTACCCGATCCTAGAGGACTTTTACCCAACTTTACATGACCCTATCTCAAGCCATGAAGGTGCTAGTAAAAAAAAGGCACCTCAAACCATTAGAACCCTGCCCATTACCTGATCTTCTTCCACCCAAACATAACCCTGCAAAATACTGCATGTTTCATGAACAGCATGGTCATAATACCGACAAATGCTTCCGACTACGTCATGAGATTTAAGACCTCATTGACAACAAGGTGATTGCACCACCCTAGAAACCAAATGTAACTACAAACCCACTCCCAGGCCCACAATTAAGTTCCTCCACCTCAAAATCTAAACATGATCCATACACTGGCCATCCCCTACGACCCTAGCGTATATATTACCCCTTCCTACCTACCAAGATCGACATTGTTCATTCCCGAAAGCACAAATCTATGCATAATGGACACGTCTGCACTTTAACCTAAGCCTGTGGTGGTGACAGTTGCAGTAGAAGGGAGGTCAACCTTGGAGGAAGGTATGAGTCCGTTGCCGGAGAGCTCTGAGGACTTACCTAATGGGGTGTACGATCCAAGCTGCTACATTGTGCTGACTGGTCAAATCAAGCCTGAATTGGTGTTGCCAACTGTGGTAGAGGTTAATGTGGTTAGGGAAGATGGCCCGAGCCAGGGGTTGGATGATTTGGCAGAACTCGAGGAAGATTTAGACAACCTGCAGTTCTTTGACGAGTAGGATCAAGGGGATGTGCACATTGGCTGGTTCGACTTGAACGGATCAACTGATAACTCTGGGTGGCTGAGTGATGAGCTGGATAAGGAGGAATGAACTAAAATGAAACTGGAGGAAAAGGAAGTAGGGATTACTGTAGTGGCCGGAAGGACTAATGAGAAAGGAAAGCTACCAAAGAACGCTGGCATGGAAAATCCAGCTCAAGAACTGGGCGTTGTGAGCATTGCGAACACAGAATATGAAGTTGTACTGAAGTAGTTTGAACGAGAGAGGGTTGAAGACAACTAAAAAACAGTAATGCCCCAACACCCTATGGGGGATACCTGTGATGTGAAGGTAATACAAATAGAGCCGGACAACTGTTTGTCAGCTACTGAAGGTGTATGGTGGGATGATGACGATCGGTATCTGGCCCACACCGACAAAGACTGGGGTGAGTGCCTTCTAGACAACACGTGGTATGCTGAAGAAATAGATCACATGACAAGAAGTGGGCGATATTTTAAGCCACCACACTTAGATCAAGCTGAGGCATCTAGAAAAGACAGAGAGGTCGAGAAATAGAAAGAGAAACAGTTGAAAGAAGAGGTAGTGTTGAAACATCTTAAGAAAATCCAAGCGACATCTCAGTCTGGGGCCTCCTCATGGCCTCCCAGATACATCAACAGGCAATACTATTAGCAATGGACAAAGCTAAATTGTCCATTGACACTACCCTGAACAGCTTGTGGGACTGGTCTTCCTAGGTGGCGCTAGGTCAACCCTAACCTTCTCCAACAAAGAACTGTTGTCGGAGAGTTCAGCTCACAACAAACCCTTGTACATATATGTGGAGTGTAGGAAGAAATGGGTACTGGTGGTGTTGACAAATACCGGTTCGGCCATCAATGTCTTCCCTACTCGCACAGCCTATGCAATTGGCCTTAAACCAGCAGACTTTGTTCCCACAGCCCAAGTAATTCAGGCATATGATAATACAAGCAGAGAGGTCATAGGCACGGTGCAAGTTAGAGTTCAGGTGGGCCCAACTCAGCAGGAGGTTGAGTTTCATGTCTTAGATGTGCCGACTACCTTCAATTTGTTGTTAGAGATGCCCTGGTTGCATCATGTGAAAGCTGTCTCCTCCACTCTCCATCAAATGTTGAAGTACCCTCATAGGGGAGAAGTGGCGATTGTTTTTAGGAATTCATCCATTCACCCACCGCCGGAGGTAACTACACCAGTGTTGGAGATCACCCATGGCGAGGAGGATGTATTCCTTTCGGGCTTTACTCTGGCTGAAGCCCTGCTAATGCAGACCATTTTGGCCACAGATGAGGGCATGTATGTCAGCGCCCAGTCTATCTATTTAATGAACAAACTACAGCATGTGCCAGGAATGGGGCTCGGAAGAAGTGGCCGGAAAGGTGTTACAGCACTGACAGATGTACCGCACAACCTATATGTCTTTAGTCTAGGCTATGTACCCACCAAAGAGAACTAGATCAGGAAAGAAGAAGAAATCAGAGGTAGAGCCAAGGCCAAGCAAGCCGGGAAACACTATGAGCTCATCCACAGGCCAATCCAGGGAACGTTGAATGATCGCTTTGTTCGGGAGGGAAAAGATTTCCCCTTTTGCGATTTTCCTAAGCCTTGGGTGAATTTCACGAAGCAAGCGTGTCCCTGGGTTTGAGATCTTTTTTGACCTACAACTACAGAACAATGATGATGAGGAAAAGGCTGAATCAAACATCAAAGCTGAACAGAGCATGGAAAGTGACTCGGACGACAACAAACTTGGAGTAGGGGTAGCACTAGCTAGTCTTCTAACAGATCCTGCGGCCGACTTAGAGAACTTGGGAGATAACCTTACTATCTCCATGATAGGAAAGAACCGGGTGTGAACCCAACCAGTAGCATTTTAGATGCATCAGAGACATCTCTTATCTGGCAGCTAGAGGAAGGCTATCTGTCTAGTTTCAAGTCGGGTGATGAGCTAGAATTTGATTCCCCTGAGTCTGTGGGGTCGAGATCAGATTCCAGTTCTTCTGAGTCTGAGTCTGGTACTTCTGGAGGTGGTAACCTAGACAGGACTTGTCTAGGTCTTTATTCAGCTTTTCTTTTGAGCCTGTAACCAAAGATCTGGACCTTTTGAATGAGAACTCTGCGAATTCTGTGTACTTTTCTGTGCCGTTGGCTTATTGTATTGACCAAGATTTTCAGAATTTTAATGAAAACGAAGAGGAAGAAATTCCTCTGGTTTGGAAAAAATTGATTAATCAAGAGGAGGAGAGGTTTGCTAAACCCTGTGCTGATGAAATCATTGCCATTAATATGGATATTGGGAAGGATCTGCGTCTAGTCCAGATCGGGTCCACATTGTCTTCAGAGGAGCGCGAGCGCTTAGTCGCTTTGTTAAAAGATTTCAAAGATGTTTTCGCGTGGTCCTAAGAAGACATGCCTCGAATCGATCCTGAGATTGTACTGCATCGGATCCCTCTTGACCCCGAGGCCCGACCAGTCAAGCAGAAGTTGTGTAGAATCTGTTCTGATTGGGCATTGAAAGTCAAGAAAGAGATCACCAGGCAAATCGAGGCAGGTTTCTTGTTAGTATCTGAGTATCCGACTTGGTTGGCCAATATCGTCCCAATGCTGAAAAAGAATGGTAGAATCCAGGTGTGTGTCGACTTCCGGACTTGAACAGAGCCAGTCCGAAGGATAACTTTCCTCTACCGCACATTGATGAGTTAGTGGACTTCACTGTGGGCCATACATTGCTGTCATTTATGGATGGGTTTTCTGGGTACAACCAGACTCTGATGGTGCCCGAGGACAGAGAGAAGACCACATCTACTACGCCGTGGGGTACCTATTGCTACCGGGTTATGCCGTTTAGGTTGAAAAATGCTAGAGCTACCTATCAAAGGGCTGCGACCACCATTTTGCATGACATGATCCATAAAGAGGTCGAGGTGTACGTGGACAACATGATTGTCAAGTCCAAAGAAAGAAAGGGCCACTACACCGCCTTGAAGAAAGTCTTTCAATGGATCAGAGAATATAGATTGAGATTAAACTCGCAGAAATGCACCTTCGGCGTAACGGCAGGGAAAATGCTGGGCTTTCTGATCACATAGAGGGGTATTGAAGTAAATCCTTCCAAAATCAAGGCCATCCTAAAAATGCCAGCACCAAGGACTGAAAAGGAGGTGTAAGGCTTTCTGGGTAAAGTGCAATTCATAAGATGGTTTATTTCCAAATTAGCCTTGACTTGTGAACCACTATTTGGTCTCCTGAAGAAAGGGAAGAAATTCTGATGGGATGATCGATGTCAATTCGCCTTTGAGCAGGTTAAGCAGTATCTCCAAACCCGCCTGTGTTGTTGCCGCTAGAGCCGGGGAAGCCTTTGATTCTGTATTTATCAGTGACAAACACGACCATGAGATGCATGCTCGCTCAAGAATGTGAAGATAGGGTGGAAAAAGCCATCTACTACTTGAGCAAGAAAATGCTGGAATACAAGACCCGCTATACTCCATTGAAGAAAGCTTGCCTAGCCTTGGTATATGCTACTAGGAAGTTGAGGCACTACTTATTAGCTCACTCTGTAATCCTGGTTTCAAGATTAGACCCCATCAAATATCTCTTTGAGAAACCAGTGCTTACGGGTAGGCTAGCTCAGTGTTGCTCCTTCTATTCGAATTTGATCTCAAATATGTCACCCGCAAGTCGATCAAGGGAAGAGCTGTAGCGGAGTTCCTGGCAGATCACCCGAAAGAAGGAGATGAGGCAGTAGAATACTTATTCCCAGATGAAGCCATTCTGCAAGTTGATGACGAAGCGTCCAATCAGTACGGCTATGGAATAGGTGTGTTGTTGATAACACCCAACGATTCCCATGTACCTTTAGCCTTCAAACTCCGGTTCAATGTGTCCAATAATGAAGTAGAATATGAAGCGTGTATCACTGGTTTAGAAGCCGCCCTGGAACTAAGGGCAATAAGATTGGCTATTATCGAGACTCAAACTCAGTTGTTTCTTAAACAAATGGAGACTAGAAAGTCAAAGAAGAGAAGATGAAGATTTCCCATCAGACCCTGGATATTCTGATTCCTAGGTTTGAAAAACTGACTTTCATGCATCTACTAAGAGAGAACAACAGGTTTGCCGATGCTTTAACAACTCTATCTTCTATAATAAACATCCCACTTGGAGTCCGGATGCGTCCAATTATCATCAAGCAAAAATACACGTCGGCTTATGAAACTATTGCTGCGATTGGTGAAGTGTAAGACAAAAACCCCTGGTACTACGATATTTGGAATTTCTTGGAAAAGGAGATTTATCCACCAGGGGAAAATACCAAGGACAAACGGGGAATACGGCGAATAGCCATCCAATTTATCATCTGTGGAGGTAAACTATATAAGAGAGGTCATCTGGGAATGCACAAGTTGTGTGTCGAAGAAGAGGAATCAAAGCGCCTGATAAAGGCCATCTACAGAGGAGAGTGCAGGGGCGTACATGAACGGAGTGATGCAAGCTCAGAAGATTCTCAGACAAGGTTACTACTGGTCCACCATAGAGAAGAATTGTATTAGTTTTGTTCGGTGATGCCATAAATGCCAAATTCATGCCAATCACATGAATATCCCGCCGTCAAAACTGTACAACATGACTTCACCATGGCCTTTCTCAGTCTAGGGAATTGATGTTATCGGTGCAGTCACGCCAAAAGGATCAAATGAGCATGAATATATCTTGGTGGCAATTGATTATTTTACAAAGTGGGTGGAAGCTCAGTATGAAGTGTTGAAGGCATCGCATGTGGCTAAGTTTATCAGAAACAACATCAATTGCTGGTACGGAGTCCCAAACGAGATCATATCAAATAATGATTCCCACTTCAAGAAAGAGGTGATAGACTTGTTAGAGAGATATAATGTGGCTTTCCATAAGTCATCTACATACAGGCCACAACCAATGGAGTTGTTAAAGTCGTCAATAAGAATATCAAGAACATCTTGCAGAAGACGGTTGAGACCTACAGGGACTGGCCAGATAAATTGCCATTCGCATTCTGGGGCTACAGAACTTCGATCCGGACGTCTACAGGGGCAACTCCTTATTTTCTTGTCTATGGGATGGAAGCCGTTTTTCCAATTAAAATAGAAGTCCCGTCGCTGCGAGTTATAACTGAGTGTCAGATCGCAGAGGCAGACTGGCAACAGAGCAGATTTGAGGAGTTAATGTTATTTGATGAAAGAAGGCTGAAAGCATTGTATCATGTTCAGGACTACCAGCACAAAATTGCCAGGGCTTTTAACAAGAAAGTTCAGTCCCGGAATCTCAAAGAAGGAGACATGGTGCTGAAAGACAACCGAGCTCCTATTCATGACCTAGGGGACAAGTTCAGACCTAATTGGACTGGTCCTTACATCATCAAAGCTATCTGGTCAGGTGGAGCGGTTATTCTCATGGACTTAGATGGCCTGGAATGTTCACAACCGATCAACATAGACAAGTTGAAGAAATACAACCCCTGTGAGGCTTGCTAGGCCAAAAACCCGAAACGGTGACCAAAGCAAAAGTTAGAGCATAGAAAATTAGAAATAAAGAAAAACTGAGCTCGCAAGGTTGAAAACCCTAAGGGTGACTTTGGTAAAAGTTAGAGCGCAGAAGGAGAGAGTTAATACTTGAATGAACCTGAACCGACCTACGTAAGGCCTGATTCCCATCTTTGGGATATGTAGGCAACTTCATCTTGAAGTTCAGCCGTAACCATCTCCAACTCAACTGTCCTATCCATTTTTCTGATCAGGTCATCTTTGTCCATTATCTGTTAGTTCGATTGTGATCTTCATTCTAGAAAGAAAAGTTGGTTATAATGCAGAGCAGTAGTGGTATTCAATTAAGGGCATTTATGATCTTTTGATTCGGGGTTGTACATCTTGAGGATTGATTTCATGCTTATCAAGTGGTGATCCTTTTCGAAAATGATTTTAAAAAGTTTTAATAAAAGTTGATTTTGTTCAAAAATTTTCCTTTTACAACTTAAACCATTTTTGGACCAAAAGAAAAAATTTTAGTGCTCACAACTTTAATTTCAATGATTTCAACATAAAGTTCTCTAACTCTCCGATATAAATCAAAGTTGCCTTTATTACATCATAAAACTTGAAAAGAAAGGTCAAAGCAATAAACTAGGGGCATAGGTGAGTCAGGTGCTCCTGCGTCCTCTGCTCGTGCTTACGAAAGCTTCTGAAGCCAAAGTAGGCCCGGCTTGTGCCTCATCCTCGAGCCAAGCCAAGCACTCGCCAAAAAGGGCATAACTAAAACTAGGGGCAGGGGCCAGAAGTTCCCTTGCCCTCCAGGCAGTGAGGTACCTAGCCAAGTGTGAAGCACAAATTAGGAATGAAGCCGGGTATTCTATCCCCTCCTCTAGGCAGGTCTAAACATGCCCGAACTGGCATCTGAACCGAAAGGGAAAGTAGAACACGCAATGCGTGAGGCCAATCAACTGTATGCCAGGTTGCCGAGCCATGCTATAACTCATCTCAGTCAGATTAAGCCAAGGGCAACGCCAAGCTATGTCGATTGCAGACCTGCTGCACATCCCGCTGCACCACCATTCCTCGTTGGGAAAATCCACTAGCTGGTGGTGGAAGAAATAAGCTGGAGCTGAGTACTCGGGGCAAGAGTCTACTACCTTCAGCTTATCCATGAGCCATTCTTGGGAAGGGATGAAATATAAGAGAGATTAAAGATGTAGAGATCCTAATTTTTGGTAATTACACGTGTAACCCTGAGACTTAGGTTAATAGCATTTTAGCCCCTAGTTTTGTAAAAGTCTGCAAAGTGGCCCAATAAAGGATAATTTTCCCGTATATTATCATAATTAAATCATAGAACACCACTTTATAATTGGAAATACCCTAAAGCTTGGTTTTGTTTTATTTACCTCCTAGTTTATAAATTAATTCATACATTTTATTTTTATTTCTATTTTTGTTTTTGTTCTTCTTTCATTTATTATTTATTTGAATATTTATTATTTATTTGAATAGAACATTATTATTTATTTGAATATGTACATAGGTGTTATAAATACTATTTTGGTGGAAAATTGGTTGAAAAACAAAATAAAAAATAAAACTAGATATTTATGCCTTCCTTAGTCATTAAGCTAGGACCCAAGCTTATTTCCTATAAATTGAGAGCCATGTCTCAATTCCCCACACACACACATATCAGCAGCCAAGGAGAGGGTGAGAGAAGGAGAGTGTGATTAGAGGGAAGTAGAGAAGAAAAAAAAGAAAAGGAAGAAAGTGGTGCCTTCTAAGGTCAAGGTAAGAACACACCCCTCCCATGTCTTCTCCAATTCTTTCACCCATCTCATCCTATTGTCTAGATGCCCTCTTATGTTGCATATTAATGGTAAATTAGGTTTTTGATGTGTATGAAAGTGTGGGTTTGATTTAGTGACTTTGCCTTACAAATTTGTCAAATTATGCACTGCTGCAATTTCTCTAATTTAAAAGAAATATCAAACCTATTTATTTCTCAAATCTGAATTTCATATAGGATATTTGGTGTGTTTAGAGCTTGTGATAATTTTATTAGCCCCTCCTTGTGTGATTTTAGGGCTTGGATATTGTGTTTAAAAATCTGGTCCTGAGTCTCTAAAAAACAGTCCACTTCTTTCAATTTTATAAAATTCCAGAAAAATCATCTCATGTTTGTTCTTCTTTCAAAATTTAGAATTCTGAGTCCTCTTTCCAACAGAATTTATTTGGGTGAAAATCATCAGGTAGATTGAGAGGAAAGCTAGTTTTCCCAAAGGGTGACAAATCTGGACAAGTTTTCGAATATAGCTTGTAAATGAATTTCTGGAGGTGCTGTGCAAATTCTGAGAATTGGAACTGAAACTAGACAGGTTGATTATTGTTTCTGTGCAATTTCAGCCCCTAATTTGACCTGGAAGTATTTTTATCAAAGCATTTTTGTTAGCCCTGCAGAATTGAACAGTGCTGAAAATGGTGTTTTATTGTGTTATTTGTCTCTAAGTATTTCAAAGCATGCCTAATGTTGTTTGCTTTCCTTACCATACTTATTTATGCTTATAATGGGCTATATTTCCTCTCTTATGGTTGTCTCATGCTCCTTTATATTACCGAATTACCAAATGTGACTAACTTGCTTGGCAAAAGATCCAATAAACGGGAAATGATAAGGGGTTGACAATGGGTGACGTTCACATTAGTGTTGTGGAATAATTTATACATATGAATGACATGAATTATGGTGGGATTAAAACCAAATGAGTTAAGTCTTGCGCAAGCGGTCTAAGCGAGCCCCTAGGTTAACACGGATGTATTCAAACTGTATCCGATGGTTTCAGGGTGTAAGCGAGCCCTTTGGTATGGTATGTGCAGGGTGTAAGCGAGCCCACTTGTTTGGCCGTCCCTTTTGAGGTCCATCAATGTCACTGACCAGTAAATAACCGAAAGGTGGGCATAGGTGGTAAGGTCTGCAAAGCAGCAAAATTGGGAGTTCTGAATAATCCGGTGTTCAATCCTTGTGGTTGGGTAGAAAGATCTCTTTGGGGGATTCTAGATGTCTAGTCTAACTACTAATTCAGATAACCTTGTTGTAATATTGTATGTTATGTTACCCAATTTGTTCTGTGTATGGTTGATTGGTGACATGGGGGTGTGTGTGTTTTTACTAGGCATTCCAAGCTCATGGCGTGTCATGCCTGGTGATGAAGCAGTTTACAATGGTGAAGGTTATTTCAAAGGCAAATAAGATGAAGTGTTGGAGCTGTGGTTCATTTGAAGACTTAGACTAGTTTTTTTTCCTTTTGACTTTTGGTTTGGTAATGTTTTGGTAATCCTGTAATGGAACATAAACGAATCATCTGTGATATTAACTCTGATTATATATGTATATTAAGATGTTTTGGTTATCTATCCTACTTGTGTTGTATTATTATACATATTTCCCGCCCCGGAAGTTGGGGCGTTACAAAAGAATAGAGAGATGTATGTTGAGAGAAAAGTAAGAAAAGGGCTTTGTGAGAAAAATAAAGCATGAGTGCCAAGTTATGTAAGAAACACATATGATGAAGGATGGGAAACAATACCTGAAGAAGTAATGGACTCCTCGCGAATCTGGTAGTCTCTCGCCGATAAAAAGCATCTAAGCCCATCAAGGTCTCGGCCAGGGCCAAACCAATGCAACTCTTACCTTCTTTCAAACCTTGGGCCACTTCGATCAACCGAATGCTGGATCTGCCAAAGCTAGGGGCAAGAAGCAAATGTGCAAGCATGCATAAGAAGAGGGTATGTTGTCAAAAACCTCGCTAGAGAAGGTCTCCTCTGTCATCGATGTCAGAAAATTGATGAATCAAGCTGGGTATGTCTAGCTCTCCGTTGTGGGCCAAAGATCGAGCTTCATACAAAGTGAACCCATACATCCGTCACAAAGTTTGGGCGTGGCCAAAACGGGCCTGAGGCATGATTTCCTCATCGCGCCGGGTTTCCATCAATGCCCGAAATTCTTCAAGAGTTGGGCACATTTCTTGTGTTCCAAAGTGAAATACATGCGTAATCGGGTCCCAGCATCGGGCTGCGGCATGGAGGAACGGAAAGCAAAGTGGAGTATGGCTCAACAAAAAAAAGTGCATTTATGCCAAAACTCCAAAAAATTACCTTTTCTGTGTCGTCTAAAGTATCTATCCAATTCGTGAGCTTCTCGGCAAGGAATATCTCCATTTGTGGAAGAAATAGCAGCAAAATGAAGTTCTGGAGAAGAAATCGCGAAGGAGAACCTTTTGTAGAAGATAAGGCTGTGAGTGGAAGCCAGCTATCAACAATCTGGAGGTTTCTCACACTTGTGGCCAGCAAGCCACTAATGGTAGCTGGCAGGCTACCTCCTCTAGCCGGCAACTCCCATCTGTAGTCAGCAACCCTCCTTTCTGGCCTGTCGTCCACCTGTGTGCTGGGCAGTGTTGGCAATATATGTTTTGTCTCGATCTTTGTGTTTTGAGGTCTTGTTTTGAGTCTTTTGGTTTAGCAAGTGTTTATATTTGTATTCGAGTTGTCTTTGCTCTGTTTATTGAGTTGTATTTTGTATTTTGTATTTTGGTTGTTGGTCGGCTCATTACCCGATTAAGAACATTGTTTCAATCAAGCACTCTCTTGGCAAATTCGATTCCATGTCTATTTCATGCAAATATGGTGCTCATGTTAAAAAAAAAAAAAAAATGAATGAATGAATGAATGAAATGACAACACTTTTCATAAGGTTTTATTCCCATCATGGTTTTTACAAAAGAGAAGTACAAGTTTCAAAAGCAAAAATAAAACATATCTGAAGCTATACATGTGCTAATGCTACCAAACAAAAAGAAACTAAGCAAAAAGTACAAACACATCAGCACCAGTCATCTCCAGCTCGAGAGGCCCTCTTCGTCCTCTTCCTCGAAGGGGACTCGGGGGCACTATCTCCATCAGCACCACTGTCAGAATCAAACTCTGAACCAGAGCCGGTATCATGTCCGCTCTCTGCCTCAAAGCCCATCTCGGTGTCATCTCTACTCTCGGACCCCGAGCCAGCACCATCACCTCCACTCTCCAATGACATGTCGACTCACTGCCTCTTCAGAGTCACTAGTCTCAGCATCATCGTCGCTCAAAATGGGCTCTAAGGAACTGCTCTGGCCTCGGGTGCCCCTATCCCTGCCTCGACCGCGGCTCACATCTCGGCCACGAGCTAGGGCCTGTCTCTCTCTCCTCCCTGCTGCTGGAGGAAGTACTGCCGGTACTGGTGCTGCTGCTGCCGCTGGTACCCTTGGTGTAGATGGAATCTGGAAAAAACAATTGTCAACATATCAGCTACAGTGTGTGGGCATAGTCTGCAGAATAAGTGTCATGCAAAAATCAGATACAATATGAGTACAATGTGTGAGTACATGCCAATGCTGTGTATCAGTGCAGTTTGGGAAAGACAACAGTTGAAATGCTGATGTACCGTTGGAAATATGATAGCGTGATGCACAAACAGAGTTAGTAATGAAAAGCATGCTGAACTGAAGGAAATTACCTAGATACCGTGGAGACCAAGCAGCATCTCCCTCCTCTGCACCATGCCCATCAGAGAAGCGACCAGCTCGAGGACGCTCCTTGTATACTCTATAGGTGCCTGCAAGCGCATTTGGGTAATCAATGTCTGGAATAAACATATCTGAAATGGAAATGTGGGGTGCAAATTGTAAAGTGTGGTCCATACTTGAGACATGCCTCAAACTCCAACATACTTGTGCTCTGCCTCTGCCTCTGCCTTTGCCGACTCAATCGGAATCTGGTAAGCAGTCCCAGTCGGCCGCCAACATGTGAGCGCAGTGGGAAGCTCTAGCCAACAGGTAGTCTGCTCAACAATGGGAGTCCCTCTAGTATGGGCCCTGGTCGCCCGAGCCGCCTCGCCCGTTACAGGAGTCCCTGCTCCTTCGCTTGCATGAGTGCTCTTCAGGGGAGGCATAAAATGGGTCTGAATGAATGTCGTGTAGTCGCCCTCTCCTCTGAAGAAGTCAGCGTCTAGGCCTACCATGAACTGTATGACTGCGTCAATCGGTAGGCTATCCGCTGTCCTAATAAGTGCTGGGGGTGGCATCGAAACAACTAGATCAGGCGAGCCCACAGTCTGGTGTACAAACTGCTCACTCAAAAACCAAGCCCGGCAGACTGGGCCATTCAGCAGAATCTGGAAGTGAGATGTGCCCCAAGCTCCCGCATACTAGTCTCTCACCCCGGCTGGCATCATCACTGAGGGTTACCACGTGATCTGCAAACAAAGAATGTATAGATTGTTAGTTACTGTTAGTTGCCAACGTATGAATTAGAACGATATTAAAGAAAAAAATGGCTGTGAGTTTCGAGTTACCCCGACAACGGCCACTGTATCAAAGTAACGGCGAAAGAAGGCGAAGGTCTCACGACTTCGGCGCCAACACCGACAGTCGTATTGTCTCGAGTAAAGGACAACATAGGGGATCTCCTCCATAAGCTCCGGAGCTAAAGCTGGAAAATATGTATAAACCTATAACTACAAGGAAAGAGCAGCGATGTGATCAATAGTGTCAACAGATATAGAAAGTGCAAAGCAGAAAGCATAGGACATGGACAGATATAGAAAGTGCAAAGCAAAAAGCATAGAGCATGAACAGATACAGAAAGTGCAAAGCAGAAAGCACAGGTGTTGAACAGATATAAACCAGAAAATGTGAAGTAGAAAGTATAAGTGCAAAGAGGGAAGTGAAATGCATACCTCCTAGGCTCGCTAGTAGCCTCCGACCCGCTCTCCCTTCATGCGGGAAGTGGAGCTCATGTAGCCATAAAGGGTGGCAAGGCCAGCTCCGCCCTAGTCGTAAAATCGCACCCAGGATAGGGTCACCAGGGCGGTCAGTAAGTATAAACCTATGGTGTTCCACCTATTCGAAAACAAGGTGGTACCGACGAGGAACATCAGGAAACCCCAGGCGTACTGCTCCACCTCCTCCGGTGTCTCAGGCTCGCTCCCGCGGAACTGCTCGGCAAACCAACTGTATCTCACCATGGCTGGTCGGTATACGGGTGGGCATGCTCCCAGCAGATGGATCCAAGCGGCCTCCCACTCGCCTATATCCGTGTCGAAAGGGATCGGATCACCCCCTACTCCTAAGCCTGTGATCATGGCAAAGTCATGAGGAGTCATCGTCATCTCCTCGGCAATAGAGAGGTGAAAAGAGTTGGTGGTGTCCTACCACCTCTCCACCACCGCTCCAAGAAGTGGCCAGCTTGCTATGAGGCATGACAGTCCGAAGCAGAATAGACCAAAGCCAGCCTCGTCAATGATATCGCAAACCCCGGCAGGGAGCTCATCATACCAATCTCTTACCGTTGTCACGCCATACCGCCTGTAGGCACGGGAGTCACCCTATGGCAGAGAAAAAGAGTGAATCAGGCAGTGATAAAAGAGCAATCAGATAAAAGGCAGTGCAAGAAATGTAGTTAAAGGAAAGGCAGGAATGCATGAAAACAGAGTTCATAGCTCAGTAGCGCTGGAAGAAATGTAGGAGTCCGGCTCTCTCTGTAGGAGGTCCTCTGGTATGCCACAAGCAAAGCCACTGAAACGCCTAATGCCTACAGGCAGTAATATGTGTATGCGGGGATGATATATCGCCAGATTGAAGGGCCGCACTCTCAACGGTAACGGCTCTGGCTCGAACTCTGGCATGAACTCTACCTCAAGGTCAACCTCAATGTCCTCTGCCAACCCACCGGCCTCGGCAACTGCTGGCTCCTCTACCTCGGCTATAGGTGGAAAAATAGGTGGAACCTCAGGAAGAGCTCTTTCGTCATGAGGCATATCATCCACCATCTGGAAAATGGATGAAAAGTGGAGAAAAATGGAGAAAAAAGGGAAAACTTGGAAAAAGTCAACCCTCAAAGAGAGAAAATGGGTGAAAAAGTCAAAACCCGAGAAAGTTCACGAAACCCTAGAGAAACTCGAGGGCAACAAGCCTAAAGTGGTGAAAATCCAAGAAAAAACGACGAAATCAAAATCTAATTGTTTCAAAGTGTAGAGAATCAAGCGGGTTTTATAAAAAAGTTTGCGTGGGGTGTTGGAAAGCGAGTGTAAAGCACAAATCTAGAGAGAAGAAGCACCTAGAGAAAGAGGGAGAGCCATTTCGGATGTTTGGGTGTGAGGAAATGAAGTGTCTTGATGTATATTTAAAGACCCATAAGCAAAAAGTCTAAACTACCTCGAACTACCACAGGTGACCGGCAGCTGGCCGGTGGCTCTCAATTGGGTCCTGGTGCTGTTCTGTGCTTCTGCTTCCCGAGTAGTATATGGAAGGTTCTGTTTTGGGAGCTTGCAGCTACGTTCCGGTGTGTGAACGTGTCCCACTTGCCACTATGAACGAGGTGCATCCTTTTTTAGCATGTTGCAATGCCTCCAAGAGATAAGTTAGAGGTTGCCACCAAATATTGTTTTTATTTGTTTTGACAAATTACATCTTTGTTCTCTTCTGTTGCATAGAACATGCATTTTTATATACACTTATACCACATACGTGCCTTGCATCGCTCATGATTCATGCATAGAATGTGTACTCGTATATGCTTTCTGGTCTTGCATAGAATATGCTTTCAGTAGCCGTATCTGTCGGTTTTCTATCACTGTGGTGATTTGTAATCTTGTTCACTTTGTGCATCTATCGCGCACATTCAGTCCTCTGTGTTTTATCTCGGGACACGTGAAGCGCAAGCCCGAGCAGTTTCTCTTGTATCTCAGGACGCGTGAAGCGCGACCTTGAGCAGTTTTTATCCCAGGACCCGTAAAGTGCAACCCTAGGCGTGTTTTATCTCAGGACACATGAAACGCGAGCCCGAGTGGTTCTGTTGTATCTCAGGATGCATGAAGCGTGGCCCTGGGCGTGTTTTATCTCGGGACGCGTGAAGCGCGAGCCTGAGCGATTTCTCTTGTATCTCAGGATGCGTGAAGCGCGGCCCTGGGTGTGTTTTATCTCCGGACGTGTGAAGCGTGAGCCCGAGCGGTTTCTCTTGTATCTTAGGACGCATGAAGCGCGACCTTGAGTGGTTTTTATCTCAAGACGCGTGAAGCATGGCCCTGGGCGTATTTTATCTCGGGACGCGTGAACCACGAGCCCGAGTGATTTCTCTTGTATATCAGGATGCGTGAAACGTGACCCCAAGTGATTTCTCTTGTATCTCAGGATGCATAAAACGCGACCCTGAACGGTTTTGCTTTTATCTCAAGACGCGTGAAATGCTAGCCCGAGCAATTTCCTTTTCTCAGTTTCTCAAGATACATGAAACATAACCCTGAGTAGTGTTTTCTTTTCTTCTCTCATGTTTTGGCGAGGTTAGAGTGTGTTTTAGATCTTTTTGCTTGGAACCTGTGTTAGTTTTAAGCTTGAAGTTGCTCATTCATATGTTGTTATCATTTTATCTTGCTTGTTGTATTTGTTATTGCTTAGTGCATCACTTTGCATGATCATGAGTTTTCAAAACAGCTGGCTTTGCGAAGCGTGTGAGTCCAGCTTTCAAAGTTTTCTTTGTGCATATCATTTGTAAAGGGATACATAGGCAGCCTGCGGGTACAACCATTTATTTCTGTCTTGATTGTTTGTCCAAGTTTTACAGCATTGTCAAAATGGGTCGTCTTCGGGCTTTGACATTCACTCACGTCATTTCATGACTCCGAGTTCTGTCAAAAAGGGACAACTGTAGACACCTCATTTTTGACCGCCCTTATGACTTGGACGTCACCATTTGCACACCCAATGATGAATGTATATACGCTTGTCGAGTGCCCGAAGTCCTCAGTGGAACGCCACAGCTTTGAGCCTTTCAAAACCTACACACCTGTTGCCTTATTTTTGGACCAAACCAGAGATTTTCAAGCCTGTAACCTCTTGTGGCCTGCCGGCCATTGCTATGGGCTGTCGGCCACAGATTTTGGCTATTGACCACTGATGTGCCCTGTCGGCCAGCGTTAGTGGCTTGCCGGCCATAAGTGGTTTGTAGATATTTTTCTTGCCAGCTGTGCCAATTGTTGGCACAGATGCATGCACCTTCTTACACGTGTATGTATTGATATTTTTGAGAGAGTTGCATGGTTTTCTATATATAGGAGGCCACTCCTTCCATTTTTAAGGTTGGAATTTTTAGAGCAAAAATTCTCTCTCTCTCTCTCTCTCTCTCTTGCAATTTCTTAGCTTTTAGCAAGCTTTTGCCTATACACTCTAAACCAAACCTTACCATCTTTGAGCTGAGGTACCTTTGATCCTAGTTTGAGCTCTTGAGGGTGTGTTTGGCTTGATTTGTTGCCTAGAATTGGTTCTCCTCTTCAAGAGGTATAAAGCTTTGCTTCTCTTCTTGCTTTATTTACTCTTTTTCCTACTGTTTTTCCTTTGTTTTTGGGCTGCACAAACTCTGTATTTTTGGGCTGAAACTTGTGGTTTAAGGCCTCAAAGGGTGGAGGGGTGGTTCACCCTTCTTTGCACTTTGCTCTTCTAGCTTTTACCCTTGTGTTTCCCACCATTACACCATCTTTTTTTGAGCTTTTAAACACTAATTTTCAGAGTTATTTCAATGGCTAAAGTGTTGTTTTGAAGTCCAAAATTGGAGGGCTTAGCCTCCCCTCCTTGTGTCTTGCTTACTAGCCTAACATGTTCAATGTTTTAGCTTATTGTTCTAGCTATTTTTGTCTTAATTCCAACATGTTTTAGGACTTATTTAGCACTGTTCTAGGACTTTTTTTAAGTGTTCATTTCATTTAAGCCTTGTATTGCATGCTTGTAGTGCAATTGTTCTCATAGGTTTGGTGGTTTAGGCCTTAGCTACCATCCTATTTGAGTTGATGGCATTTTTTTCATGCTTTCCTTACTTGTGATCACCTTTAATCACCTCTGCAACCTCCTTCCTTTCTTGGCTTTTTCTTTTCTTTGAGATTTGTTTCAAACCTATTGTTCTTCTAAGCTTGAGATTGAGGTTGTCATGCTTAATGGTTTAATCGCTTTTAGGGGTTCATTATCAACGACATGACATCTCTCTCATTCCTTAAGCCAACTCTTCGTTTGACACTTCTCTCCCTTAGAGAACTTAAACTCACTTTTGGACTTAATTGATTAAAGAATTGAAAGGTAACTAAAATGGAGTAATAAAATTGGTGACTAAAAAAGGGCAAGATAATAATTTGGTTTGGGTTCAATCGGAGGTTAATTGAACCCTTGAGTCTTGAGTCGTTTCATACTCATGAGTGATGCAAACGGCTCAAGATTTATTGTCAACTACTTCCCTTGATCATTCATGATAAAGAGGTGGTTTTGAGAGTCTTGTTTTGTTACATTCATTGAACTTGCACACTTTCGGTTCATGAGCCATCATGCAATGAAATTGCATCCGTTGATGGTTTGTGAATCAAATTTTATCACTCCTTTGAGTTGTTGTTTGATAATAAGGAGGGATGAGTTATGCAAACAACCCTTGAGAATACCCTGCTCTTGTTCTGTGTGCTCTCTGTTGCAGCAGGAAAAACCAGGCAACAGTGGCCAGTAGGCCATCACTTCCAGCCTGTCGGCCACCTGTGCAAAATCCAATAGTGTACTTTTGAAGCAGAACAGAATTGGTCTTGAGGTGGAAAACAGTGTAAGTGTTCTACTGTGCAACAGAGGTATCTTGCAACAGAATAGTGGCCTTCTTTGGGTAGAAACACATTCATGCATGAACCCTCCCTTGATCCTCGGGATCCGTGAAGTGATGTTAATATTAATGTTGTGCTTGAAGTAGTGGTTTTGTAATAGCTAATTCGTTTCGTATTGTAATTATTTAATTAGCTAGAGTAGTTAACTAAGTATTTTATTTTGTTTGTAATAATTAGTTAAGTAGTTTAGCTAAATTATTCATTTGGGTTTGTAATAGTTAATTAATTAGCTTAACTTTAATTAGTTAGCTACTTTATTCATTTAGACTCTCCTTCGTGAGGGCACAAATATTGTAATAATGTGTATGTCTTCCAACCCCACATCTTTCTCCCTTTTATTTAACTGCTTACGATGGTTAGATTAAAGCATCATGTTTTGTTTAGCATAATCCATGTTTGCATCCGCTTGTATTGCATGCATTGGGCTCAGCGCATCATTCTAACTTGCATTATAGTAAAATACTTCTTTGAATACGTTCTTAGACCACATGCTATCAGATTATTTCACATGCCATGTTAAGTAGCCAAGCCTAGTAATTGCATATCGCATGTGTTGCATTAGGTATCTTGCATTAGTTAGAGCATGCATTTTTCTAACTCTTTTTCTTTTGGCTTGTCTTGGAGTACTAGGTGAGCATTTTATTGCTTTAGCATAATTGCATAAGTGTGATTGTTGCCATGTCTAGCATGTTCACCATGAGGCTAAGTGCTTAATTGATAAATTGTTTGAATGCCTGTGGATGAAGGCTAGTTGCTTGAATTGGAATAATTTGTTCATATGCGAGCACTTTTTTAAGTGGTACATATTTCGAAACAATTTTCAAAACAAACATGAATTAAGTGTTCCAATTCTTGCAAATTAGTCTATACTTGTGTGTGTGCGCATCACATAGTAATGCTAGCCTAATAAATCGAAACAAGAGCATATAATGTAAATAAGATTCATATCATGATTAGTAGAGGCCGATCTTTGATCGGGCGAGCGGGGTTGCTTAATTCATGACCTTCCCCTCTCGTATCTAAGTTCCCGAGCCGAGACAATCTTGGTGATGACGGACACATGGCCTTTGGCAAGAGTCATGGGTTTGCTAAATTTTCCAAAAACATTTAGGTGGCGACTCTGTATCTGGCAAAATAGTCCATTTTTTGCAATTTGATTCAAAATCGATTTTCCAAAAGATTTGCCAGGTTTGGACTCTTTGGTGTTTATCTATTTCATATTGCACTTGTGAGATCAGATTCAGAACCGCAGGACTCCGATGCTGTAGGGCTTATTTGTCTTCCGAAAGGGGGCACGAAAAGTCAAGCTATACTCGCCCACACTCATGATGAATAGGTAAGCAATGTGCTTGATGAGATTTGGTACTTAAAAGCAATTGATCATTTGACTAGGAGTGGACGCTACTTCAAGCCTCCACACCTAGACCAAGGAGAGTCCTCGGGCAAAGACAAAGAAGTTGAGAAAGAGAAAGAAATGGAAGAAGACCTGGTTCTAAAACATCTAAAAAAGATCCAGGCAAACATCTCCATCTGGGGGCTTCTTATGGCTTCCCGAGAGCACAGGCAAGCAATGTTGTCAACCTTAAGCAAGGCTAAGCTGTCAATTGACACAACTCTGGAACAACTGGTGTCATTAATCACCCCAAGAGAAACAGCTCCTGTGATGTCCTTCTCCGACAAAGAGCTACCACCGAAAAGATCAAGACACAATAAGCCTCTATATGTGTCGCTTAAGTGTAGAAAGAAATGGATCCTGATCGTTCTGATTGACACTGGATTAACTATCAATGGCTGCCCTTCGTGCACTGCTTATGCAATAGGGTTAAAGCCAGAAGATTTCACGCCAACTACTCAGTTGATTCAGGCTTATGATAATACTAGTTGAAAGGTTATAGGGACAGTCAAAGTGCAAATAACAGTGGGTCCATCTGTGCATGAAGCTGAATTTCCTGTTATGGATGTCCTTGCAATATTCAACTTGCTATTAGGAAGGCCCTGGCTTCATCAGATGAAAGTTGTATCATCCACGATGCATCAACTGGTAAAATACCCATTTGATGGAGGAATTGCCGTAGTTTTCAGAAATTCATCCATTCATCCTCCCCTAGAAGTTACAACGCTATTGCTAGAAATACAACATGGAGAGGATGATGTGTTCCTCTCACATTGTCAGAGGCCCAACTAGTTCAAACACTCATGGCAGGAGATGAAGGTGTATACGTCAATGCCCAATCAATTTACTTCATGAGTAAACTGGGTCATAGGGATGGGGTTAGGACAAAGTGGCAGGAAGGGTATTGCTACAGCTAGTGAAGTATCTCATAACCCACATGCATTCAGACTAGGGTATGCACCTATAGCAGATGACTGGAAAAGGAAAAGTGAAGAGATCAAGGAGATGATCAAGGCAAACAGAATCGAGCAACAGTTTGAGTTGGTCCATAAATCAATTCGTGGAACCTTAAATGGGTGCTTTGTCCGGGAAGGAGAGCATGCTACATACGACTTGGGCCAAGATTTCTTGCTCCTCCTTAGTTTCTCGCATTTTTTTTTCTTTTTTGGATTTTCGGGTGGCTCGGGTTGGATTTTTAGGATTTCTTTCTCCCTCTCCCTCGATTTTAGGTTTACCTACACCCATTACTCCTCATAGATGTTGATATCCCCCATGGGGATGCTCCTCCTACTATTCTAGAGATTGATATGCCTCCTCCAACTCTCAAGGCCGACGCCTATGTACATGCCGAGGATGTGGAGGCCCAAATGGATGACCCCAATTTGGTGGCAGAGGATATCAACCCCCCTGAGTTAGAACCAGAGTTACCACCATTGCATCTAAGACCATTCGACCTGGCTGCTTATTACCCACATATTCACCGACTCATTCATAAGAGTATGCTCATGTTTGGCGACTTCGAGCTGAGAGTTGCTCTAGATGTACTACTCCGAGAATGGCGGGTGCACCTATCCTATGGTGTCTGGTAAGGACCCATTTTGAACTTAAGCATTCTTTTGTAATTTCAAAGCTGATTTATCTCTATATTCTACTAACAAAGTTTTCTTACAACAGGATGACAACCAACATCGGTGTGAAATCTTCCAATTTGAAATCATCTTCAATCATCAGCTTTCTGATAGCGATGAGGAACAGGCAAATCCAAGCATTGACATCGGTCAAGATAGTGGTGTCAATTTTGAAAGCGGTACAAAGGATGTCCTAAGTATGACACTAGCTAATTTGCTAAAAGAGTCTGATACTAGTGCTGAACCAATGAACTTGGGGGATATGACTATTTCTGTGATCAGGGAAAGGCCACCTGTCGATTGCTCAAGCTTCATCATGGATGCAGTGAATGGCACACAAGCAAATTAGCATGTTGAGAAACGTCTTATTGAGAATTCTAAATTGGTTATTGATTCTGAGTCTGTAGGGCTTGTGGGGTTAGAGTTAGATTTGAGTTTGTCTGAGATGTCAGAGTTGTCTTTTGATTTTTCTTTTTCTTTTAAGTCTGTTGCCACAATTGAGCTCGAGATTCTAAATGAAGATGTTGTGATTTTTGATTGCTTCTCTGTGTCTATAGTTCATAGCATTGACCAGAATTTTGATGAAAACGAAGAGGAAGAAATTCCTCGGGCTTTGGAAAATTTAATCAACTGCGAGGAAGAAAGGCATGCTAAGCCGTTAGTTGACGAAATTATTTCCGTAAATGTGGATACTGAGAAAGATCCTTGCTTAGTCCAGATTGGTTGCACTTTATCTTTGGAGGAACGCAAAGCAATTAGTTGCTAGATTAAAGGAATTCAAAGATATTTTTGTGTGGTTCTACGAAGATATGCCTGGAATTGATCCTGAGTTTGTACAATATTGGATCCCTCTTAATCTAGATACCCGACCTGTCGAACAGAAGCTTCGCAGAATTTGTCCGGATTGGGCACTGAAAATCAAAGAAGAGGTTATTAAACAAATCAATGTCGGGTTCTTACTTATATCCGAGTATCCGACTTGGTTAGCCAACATTGTGCTAGTCCCGAAGAAAGACGGCAGAATCAGGGTTTGTGTTGATTTCCGGGATTTGAACAAGGCCTAGTTCGAAAGATGACTTTTCATTGCCACATATTGATGAATTGGTAGATTTCACTGCAAGGCATGCCTTACTGTCATTCATGGATGGTTTTTTAGGGGTATAACCAAATCCTTATGGCTCCAAAGGATAAAGAAAATACCACATTTACTACACCATGGGGGACATATTGTTATAGGGTCATGCCATTTGGTTTGAAAAATGTCGGGGCCACTTATCAGAGAGCCGCTACCACACTATTGCATGATATGATCCATTTGAAAGTTGAGGTGTATGTGGATGACATGATTGTCAAGTCCAAAGATTGGGAAGGTCATTATACTACATTGAAGAAATTCTTTGAGGGGACTACAGGCTGAGGCTGAATTCACAGAAATGCACCTTTAGGGTAACTACTGGCAAGATGTTGGGATTTCTAATTACATAGCGAGGCATCAAAGTTAATCCATCTAAAATTGAGGCCATCTTAGAAATACTGCCACCAATGACTAAAAATGAGGTGCAAGGCTTTCTGGGCAAAGTGCAATTCATAAGGAGATTTATTTCTAAATTAACCTTGACTTGTGAACCACTATTTGGTCTATTGAAGAAAGAAAAAAAGTTCCAATGGGATAATCGGTGTTAGTTTGCCTTTGAGCAAGTTAAGCAGTATTTGCAGAATCTGCCTGTGTTATCGCCACCTGAGCCAGGAAAATCGTTGATTTTGTATTTATCAATGATTGAATCAACGATGAGATGTGACATAGGTGAGCCCATAGGGGCTTTTGGCCCACCACTTAAAGCCCAATGCATGATTCAAACACTAAAGCCTAACATCATTGGAACTGAAAATTGCACCAAGAACCAATGACACCTAAACACTTGTCAAGAGAATAACCAGCCACATAAGCAGACAAAGATCCTGCAGAGTTATTGCACCACACATCAGCCATTAATGAGGTTCCCTACAGCATTTAATACGATAACCCCTTCACGTCGGAACAGAACGGCCTCACCATGAACAAGGCAAGCTAGAACATAGACTTTCGGCCAACATGACAAGTCAGAGTGGACAAGGAAATGATGAACAAAGGATATAAGCAGGTTTCTAAAACAAAGAGAAGGTTAAGTTCTTTTATCACCATCCTATCTCTACATTCCATTGGTCTCTCTTTCTAACTTGCTCGTCGGAGGGTTCGCTGGGGGACTCTCGTTCCCCGTTGGACTCTTGTGCAGGTTTCTTAGTGGGCCCAGCGATCGGACGACGGTGTGAGAGGCGTGGATCAGCCCTACCCGTTCCTCAGGACCAGTAGTATCATCAGTTGGCGCCGTCTGTGGGAACTTTTCACTCCGTGTGACAATCGTGCTCATTGTCGCCGGAGACCCATCCCCGATAATCCCTCCTTGCCACCCACCAAGATGGATGGTCACAACGAAGATCCATGGCTTCTCAACACAATGTTGCCGACCCCCAAGCCGACCCTCCTAACCCAAACAACCCACCTCAGTATTTCACAGAACTCACCAACAGCATCGACCGCCTAGCCGAACAAAACCAAGCCCTAATCAATGCTTTGCTTCAGCGAGACCTCTCTGTGCCTCCTCCACCACCACAAGATATCCCATCTAACCGAGAACGAACCCCGAGCCGTCCCTTCCAACAAGCCCACCCCTCCAACTTGGAGGGTTTGCGACCCCCTCCCTAAGACATGAACCCGCCTCCTCGGGGTCTACATCCATCAGTCCAAGAATGTGCTCCCGAGGGAGAGGCCAGTAGTGTTCAGCCTCCATTGCATTCTGGTGGTGACAACGTTCCTATTTGGGATGCGGAACTCCGAGCCATGAAACTCCAACTTCAAGGAGTCATGCTAAACATGCAGAATAAACCCTCCACAATAGCCAATTTGCCATTTGTCACCTCTATCAGGGACAAATCCCTACCTCCTAAGTTCAAAATGCTCTCGATCGACTCTTTCGACGGCACAACGGACCCAGTCGACCACTTGGAGACTTACAGGACCCTAATGGTCCTCCATGCATTCCTGATGAGATCATGTGTCGGGCTTTTCCAGTAACGCTTAAGGGGTAGGCCCGACTGTGGTTTAGTCAACTGCCGACGGACTCCGTCTTTACTTTCCAGCACCTAAGTGATTCCTTTCTTAGCCATTTCATTGGTGCCCAGCGCCAGCGGCGTCCGGCGACCCAGCTCCTCAACATTCGTCAGACAGAGGAGGAGTCGTTACGTAGCTTTGTCACCCGTTTTAACACCGAAGCCTTGCAGGTGGCGGAAAACGACGACAAGGTCATTCTCACGGCTTTCATGGCTGGTTTACGATCATTCAACTTCCTTTTCTCCCTCTCCAAAAACCCTCCAACCTCCATGGCAACCCTCCTTTCCAAAGCCCAAAAATACATGAACGCCGAAGATTCTCTGGCCGCCCGCCAAGATTCCACAACCACAAACCCAACCCTCAGAGAGAAGAGAAACGAATCTGAAACCAGAACCACCCAATACACATAGTAAACACCTCAGTATACCGACCGAACTGCTCGAGCCGACCGATCGGCACCTACCTGACCGCCCGGTCGGTTTGAACAGTACACACCTCTCAATTCCCCCATGGAACAAGTCTTGAACCAGATCCAACGAAATTACAACTTGAAATGGCCACAACCTTCGCGGTCTCCTTCCAACCGGCGAGACCAATCCAAATACTGTCGTTTCCATCAGGACCACGGCCACAACACCGAGGAATGTGTTAACCTTAAAGACCAGGTAGAGAGCTTGATACGCCAGGGGCGCCTCAGTTGGTTCACGGCAGCCCGTCCCCAGCAACGGCCAAGGACCGAACCTGCTAGGGCAACTGCCGACACACCCCTCCTCGACAACCCGCACAACCTAACCAAGGCAATGATCGGCCCCGCCACAACCCCGAGCACAAGGCAACCCTGATCTCCTGGTCGGAGAGATCAGAGTCATTGCTGGTAGACTTGCATGCGGAGGACCATCCTGTTCGGCCCAACGAGCCGAACTCAAAAAATCAGACAGGGCTCAGACAAAGAAGTCGCGACATTGGATCGCCCCTTCAAACACCCCAAACAGTGGATGGAGCCCATCACCTTTACGGAAGCTGATTGCACAGGCATCCGTTACCCTCACGATAACCCCCTCGTCATCTCTGCTCTCCTGTCCAATTACAAAGTCAGACGAGTGCTTGTCGACAACAGCAGCTCTTCAGACATCATCTTCTTAAACGCCTATCGCCAGCTCAAGGTCGGGGAAGAAAGTTTGTCCCCTCTCCAAACCCCACTGGTCAGCTTCACGGGGGATCGGGTGACCTCCATAGGCTCCATCGATCTTCCCATCACCATCAGAGAATATCCATGGCAGACCACCAAGTTACTCACTTTCCTTGTCGTCGACTGTCCCTCTGCTTATAACATCATCCTCAGCCGCACAGCCCTTAACGCCTTTCAAGCTGTCACATCCACATACCATCTGGCCTTGAAATTTCCTACCAACCTTGGGGTCTGCACCGTGAGGGGAGAGCAGATGGTGGCTAGAGAATGCTACGTCGCTTCACTTAAAGAGGTCAAGCTGAAGGAGGCCATGATCATCGAAGGACTCGATGTAAGAGACGAAGACGAGTTAGTCAGAAGGGAACCAGTGGAAGGACTTATTGAAGTCCCGATTAACCTTGCTAACCCAACAAAAACAACCAAGATCGGCAGCCAACTCTCTTCCCAAGCCAAGGCTGACCTTACAACCCTCCTTAGCGAGCACAATGATGTATTTACCTGAACCCATTCCGACATGCTGGGTATCGATCCCTCCTTCATCACTCATCGTCTCAGCATCGAGCCCCACTTCCGACCCTTCCGCCAGAAGCAGCGTGTCTTTCATCCGAAACGTAATGCCCTTATTGCTTCTAAGGTAGACAAACTACTGGAGGCACGGTTCGTCAAGAACGTAGACTACCCTAGATGGCTGTCAAATGTGGTCCTGGTCCGTAAAAACAACAGTAAATGGCGACTTTGCATCGACTACTCCGACCTTAATCGAGCTTGCCTCAAAGATAGTTATCCCCTCCCCCGCATAGATCTGCTTGTCGACGCCACTGTCGGACATCAGATGCTCAGTTTCATGGACGCCTTCTCCGGCTACAATCAAATTCTGATGCACCCGGCTGACCAGGAACACACCTCCTTCATCACAGACAGAGGAACTTACCACTATCGTGTTATGCCATTTGGATTGAAAAATGCCGGAGCAACTTACCAACGGTTGGTCAATGCCGTCTTTCACCATCAGATAGGTCGGAACATGGAAGTCTACGTCGATGACATGCTTGTCAAGAGCAAACTCTCCTCTGATCATCTGACAGACCTACGAGAGACCTTCGAAACCCTACGTAAGTATCAAATGAAGCTGAATCCGGATAAATGCGCCTTCGGCATAGGATCTAGGAAGTTCTTGGGTTTTATGGTCAGTCAGCGGGGCATCGAGGCCAACCCCAAAAAGATCAAGGCCCTGATAGAAATGCAGTCTCCCAGAATGGTTAAAGAGGTTCAACGGCTTACTGGTAGAGTCGCCGCCCTCAACCGTTTTATTTCCCGCGCAACAGACAAATGCCTTCCCTTTTTCAAAGTCCTTCGACAGGCCTTTGAGTGGACCACCAAATCCGAAGAGGCCTTTCAACAATTGATGCAGTGCATGGCCAACCCCCCTACTCTCTTAGGCGCTCTCAGGCGAGACCCTCTTTCTCTACTTAGCCGTATCAAACACCGCAGTCAGTGCGGCCCTCATCATGGAGGACGGCTCAGTACAGCGTCCGGTTTATTACATTAGTCGAGCTCTCGGGAGGCAGAACAGAACTACCCTCTGCTAGAAAAAATGGCCCTTGCCTTAGTCATAGCCTCAAGATGACTCCGACCTTATTTCCACGCTCACTCCATAGTGGTCCTCACTGATCAACCCTTGAAGAAGGTAATGCAATAACCAAAGCTGTCTGGCAGCCTTATGCAATGGTTGTCGAGCTCAGCCAATTTGAAATCTCTTACCGACCTCGAATAGCGATCAAAAGGTAGGCTGTCGCCGATTTTATCTTGGAATTCACCAATCCCACTCCAACCACGCCCCCTCCGCCCAGGCAATTCAACACTAAGGCAGAAGATCCCGACTCCTGGACCCTCAATGTCGATGGATCATCTCGCAAAGAAAGCAGTGGGGCTGGTCTCATCCTCACCGCCCTCGAGGGCTGTTATTTCAAGTGTGCCCTCTGTTTCCTGTTCGACGCAAGCAATAATGAAGCTGAATATGAGGCCTTGATAGCAGGTCTTCACCTAGCTAGAGACATTGGTGTAAGCCATATCCAAGTGTTCAGTGATTCCCAATTGATCGTTGGGCAGATTACGGGGGAATTCGACGCAAAGGAAGACACAATGCGAGCCTACAGGGATATTGCACTCCCCCTTGTTCACCTTTTCAATTCTTTCCATATCAAACACGTCCCTCGGTCAGAAAACTCCAAGGCAGATGAAATGGCCTAATTAGCCTCAACCGACCAATCAGACCTCAGCCATGGCGTCTGTCTTGAATACCTAGCCCACCCGGCTACTTCACCAATCTAGCAGGAGGTTCACTTCCTCCAAAACGAACCTATCCCATGGGCTATGGACATCCTTCTGTTTTTGACAAGTGGGGAGTTGCCAGACGACAAACAGAAGGCCACCAAAGTCAGAGCCCGGTTGTTCAATTACATCCTCATCAATGGCCTACTGTACAAACGTGGATTTTCACGTCCATACCTCAGGTGTCTCAGTTCTGCTTAAGCGACCTATGTGATGAGGGAAGTCCACAAGGACGTATGTGGTAATCATTCGGGCGCCAGGTCACTGGCCCATAAAATCCTTCACACCGGTGCTTCTAGCCTACTCTTAACCAAGATGCCACCGAATTTGTGCTTAAGTGTGATAAATGCCAGTGCTTTGCCAACATCCCCCATGCTCCACCGACAGAACTGACTACACTCTGCAATCCTTACCCATTCACCAAGTGGGGCATTGACTTAGTTGGTCCATTGCCCACCGGCAAGGGCCAAACCAAGTTTGCTGTAGTTGCCATTGATTACTTCACCAAATGGGTAGAAGCGGAACCCCTCGCTACAATCACTGAACGGAATACAACCAGATTCATCTAGCAGTCGACCGTATGCCGATTTGGAATCCCTCAAGCCATCGTCTCAGACAACGGTAAACAATTCGACAACGCCAAGTTCAGGAAATTCTATGCAGAGCTCCACATTAAGCTATGTTTCTCCTCCCTAGGTCATCCCCAAGCCAATGGGCAAGTCAAAGTCACCAATCGCTTCCTCCTGAAGATCATCAAAACTAAGTTGGAAGCCACTAAGGGACTCTAGGATGAGGAACTACCAAACGTACTCTGGGCTTATCGAACTACTGCCCGAACCCCTACTAGGGAGACCCCCTTTCACTTAACATATGGCACAGAGGCGGTCATCCCAATGGAAATCGGCCTACCAACCCCGAGGGTTTTGCACCCAGATGCAGAACTAACTGAAGAATTGCGTCAGGCTGACCTGGACCTGATTGAAGAGCTCCGAGAGACCACTACTGTCAAACGGGCCTCTGTAGACACCCCATTTTTTATCGTCCTCAAGACTTGGATGTTCATCATTTGAACACCCAATGATTTTGTATGCTCGTGTTTGTTTTGAGTCTCTGAAGGTCTCGGCTGAGCGCCTTGCCTTAAAGTCTCTCAACTTGTCTGTTTTGTGCTTGGTTGTGGACCAAGGGCTTGTTGCTTTGAATCTGGAGGAGAGGATGGCTTGTCGGCTATCCCCAGTGTCCATCGGCCATGTCTTGTGCCTGCTGGCCATCAGTGGTGGCCGATCGGCCACATTGATGGCCGATTGGCTACATGTGTGGCCGGTCGGCCACTACTGATTTTTCTCTTTTTTCAGATATTTTATTATGCTAGCTGTTGGTCACTGAAGCCATCCTCCATGTATGGAGGGATGGAAACAAGCTTTTGGCTTGTTTTCCTATATAAGGGAAGGCCTCTCCCCCTTTTGAGGGGTGACAAAAATTTCAGAGATGAAATTTCTCTCTCTAGAATTCTCTCTCTCTCTCTCTCTCTATTTTGTGTTTGAAAGTGAGTTTTCTTTACAATTTTGCATACAACCCCTTGATCAAACATCACTATCTTGGAGCTGAGGTTCCTTAAGGCTTGTTTAGAGTTCCTAAAGTTGGTTTTGGCTCAGAAGACTTGTTTTGCTAATGTGCTTCAAGGGTAAGGCTTTGCCCCTTTTAAGCTTTGTTTTAACTAAGTGTTCAACCATCTCTTTAAACTATTTTGACCTGGTTTTTTCAACCATAAAAAACTCTGATTTTGAGGTTTTGAAATAGTGGTTTAAGCTTTGTTTGGTTAGGGGGTGTTTTCCCCCTTTGCCCTTTGGCTTGTAAAGCCTTTTGAACCTTCTTTTAAGAGCTTTTGAGTCTATCTTTTTGGCCTTAAAGCCACTGAATTTCAAAGGAATTTCAGTGGTAGAAAGTTTGTTTTGAGGTCCAAAATGGGAGAGGATAGCCTCCCCTCCTTGTCTCTCCATGCCATGCCTTGTTAGCATTACAAAGTAGCATGTTTTTATGGTAGTTCAATCATGCTTTTGGCTATATTTTAACATGTTTAAACTCTGTTTTTGGCTAGTTTAGTCACTCGTTGTTTGCATCTTGAACTTGTAGTGTAATCTTGCTTACTAGCCTAGCATGTTTGATGATTTAGCCTATCATCCTATCTTTTGTTAGCTTAACTCCAGCATATTTTTGCTACTATTTTAGCATGCTTTAGCTCTGTTTTAGGTGGTCTTGGCCATATATGCTTTGCCTTGCATAGCTATAGTGTAGTTGCTTTGGCTAGCTTTGTGTTTTGAGTCCTCCAGCATGCTTTGCTTGGGTTATTTGCATGCCATAGCATCATTTTGTATGTAATTTCAGAGCATATTCCTCTATCACACTCTCACATATTTCACTCTTCCATTGCTTTTGAGAGTTGTGCTTTATGTCTTGTTTATAAGCTGGCATGCCAGCATGTTTTTCTTGCTTTTTGTGTCTAAGTCTCATCATGTTTTTGCCACTGTTTTGGCATGAGGTAGCTCTATCTTGAGCTGGTTTGGTTATTTGAGCATTGTATTGCATGCCTCTAGTGTTGTGTCCTTCACTAATTTCAGTGTTTTTGGCTTTTAGCATGTTGTACATGAGTTGTTTGCATGTTATGGTCTTATTTGTCATGCCATTTCAGCACTAAAAACATCTGCAACCACCCCTATTTCTTCATTTTTCAAATTGTTTTGAGAGTTGTTTTGGCTTGAGGTTGTGTTTCAGCATGTGGTAAGGTTTGTGCTCAAATGGCTTTAACCCTCTTTTGAGGGTTCCTCCTAGTCAAAGGCATAATCCCTCTCATGTCCTAAACCACCCTTTTGGTTGACCCCTCTCATTAGAGGACTTTTACATTGGACTTAACCGATTAATGGACTAATTGGTAAGCTAAAATGTGTAAACAAGAAATGGACTAAGTAAAACTTGTGCAAGATAAGCATATGTGTTGCATTGCATGTGTTTGGATCGGACGTTAATCCAAACACAAAAAATGTGGGACGTTTCGTACTCAAAGTGATAAAACGTGTCACACTCCTTGGTCTCTAACACCCTTGATCATGCATGATAGGGTGGAGGCTCTTTGTGTATTGTTTATGCATTCACTAAGCTTGTACAAGCTTGGTTTTTGGGCCACCATACATTGAGATGCTTGGTTGGTGGCTTGAAAGCCGAGTGCCACTCTCCTTTGAGCTTGAGACATGATGAGGAGGATGGCAGTACATATATTTTCTTGCAAATACACTGCCATGCCTCTGTTTGCTCTCTATTGTAACAAAATGAGTAATTTCAGGGAAGCAGTGGCCGACCAGCCACATGTACCAGCCGATCGGCCATCAGTAGTGGCCGATGGCAACCATTTCTAGCTGATCATCCCTCAGCATGTTCTTGAGATTAAACAGAAGCAGTCTGGAAGTTGGCATAATTTTCAGAGGTCCAAAGATGTGCAAACAGAGGCATCTAGAGGCAAGGTGGTGGATTTTTAGGAGGACGCAACCGAGCATGCATACCTCCATCGCCTGCGAGGCCATCTTTATTGCTTTATTAGCTAGTTGTAGTTAATTACATGTGCTGTAATTAATTTAGCTTAGTTCATTTTGTAATATTCTAGTTAGCTTAGCATAGCTAGTTATTCGATTCGGTCTGTAATAATTAATTAGCTAGAATAGTTAATTAGTTGGTGTGTAATAAGTAACTTAGCTTAGTGTAGCTTAGCTTATTTATTCGGACCATCCGTCGTGAGGGCACAATGTTGTAATGATAAGTGTGCGTGCGTGTGTGCATGTCTTCCAACCCCACGTCTTTCTCCCTTTTATTTAACCGCTTTCGATGGTTAGATTAGGGATCATTTTCAAATAGCATACCTTATGCTCTCATCTTTGCATCATTCATTTGTCTTGCATGCACCGGGCTTGGCGCATCATTCAAACTGCATTGTATTTCAATACCTATTTGAATACGTGTTTTACAGCATGTTATCAAATTGTTGCATTCATATGTCATATTAGTAGTCGAGCCTATTAATTGCATTATTGCATGTGTCACATTAGGCATCTAACATAGTTAGGATCATGCATGATTTCTAACTAGCTTTTGTTTTGGCTTGGAGTATACTATAAGTTTTACGCTTTAGCATACTTGCAAGAGTGTGAGTGTTGCCATGTTTCACATGCTTGCCATGAGGCTATGTGCTTAAATGCTTAACTACATGAATGCCTGTGGATAAATGCTTTATTGCTTGAATTAGGACAATTCATCAAATGTGAGTTTTAAGCCCACTTTGCGAAGTGGCAAATCATCATGTTTTAAGCCCACTTGAGGGTGGCAAATCCGCGCTTTAGCCCACTTGAGGGTGGCACTTTCAAACCATTTTCAAAAACAAACATGAGTTGATTTGTTCCAATTCTTGCGATTGAGTCTATACTTGCTTGTGTGCATCACATAGTAAAGTTAGCTAATAACCGGAATAAGAACACATGTGTTTATAAAATAACATATCATGTTAGTAGAGGCCGATCTTTGATCGGGCGAGCGGGGGTGCTCATTTCAGGACCTTCCCCTCTCGTACCCAAGTTCCCGAGCCGAGGTAACTTTGATGATGACGGACACGTGGCCTTTAGCACAAGTCAGGGTTTCTTAAATTTCCCAAAATAAAATATTTAGGTGGCGACTCTGTAATCTGGCAAAGCAGTCCATGTTTGGCGCTTTTTGATTCAAAATCGGTTTTCCAAAACCAATTGCCAGATTTGGATTCTTTGGTGTTTATCAGTCTCATATTGCACTTTGTGAGATTAGATTCAAAACCGTGAGAGGAGTCCGAACTGTAGGACGACCAATTCGTGCCTCTCCGAAAGGGGGGACGCGCGGAGAAAGTTGAGTCTACAGCCTCATATCAGCAGAAAATGAGAACACACTACAACCGCAAAGTCCGACCGAGAGAGTTCGCAGAGGGGACCTAGTCTTGCGCGAAGCAACTCTTGCCACCAAAAATCCCGTCGAGGGCAAGCTAGCAGCCAAACGAGAAGGACCTTGCGTTGTTAAGGCCATAACTTGCCCAGGCACTTACTGACCCCAAGACATGGAAGGCAGAGACCTCCCCCATCCATGGAACGCTGAGCACTTGAAGTGTTATTTCCAGTAAAATGGCATCTCCTATTTTTGTATTGATCGATTGTTGTATGTTCTTTTTGACGATCTGCACACTTGTTCGTTTTTGCCCTTTCCATACATGGTGTAAACTTGTGATCAATAGGCTGCGCCTTAAATGACAATGACTTTATATCTCCATTATCTGCGTTGTGTTTCAATAACGACTTGTTAACTAAAGCCTCAGCCAGACTGAGCACGAAAAGCTCAGCCAAACTGAGTTAATTAAAGCCTCAACGAGACTGAGCACGAAGAGCTCAACCAGACTGAGTTAATTAAAGCCTCAGCCAGACTGAGCATGAAGAGCTCAACCAGACTGAGTTAACTTAAGCCTCAGCCAGACTGAGCACGAAGAGCTCAACCAGACTGAGTTAACTTAAGCCTCAGCCAGACTGAGCACGAAGAGCTCAGCCAGACTGAGTTAATTAAAGCCTCAGCTAGACTGAGTTAACTTAAGCCTCAACCAGACTGAGCACGAAGAGCTCAGCCAGACTGAGTTAATTAAAGCCTCAGCCCGACAGAGCCCTCCCAGTCTTAGTCGAAACTAGCATGAAGAATTCCACCGGTCTGAATCAAAGCTGGTCCCAGTTGTTTCCATACTTAGTTAAAATCCAAGTCCACGCCCATTCATTTTCACTAATCATACAAGTTAGCTTGTTTGCCTATTTTTAAACTTCTTTATATCACGGTTTACTTACAAGTTAGCCTGTTTGCTCATTTTAAAACTTTTTTACATCATGGTTTACTTACAAGTTAGCCTGATTGCCCATTTTTACCATTTTTACATCACAATTTACTTACAAGTTTCACAATTCACGCACAAGTTTCATTTTTACACCCATTCTTTTTTGAATTCTGCTATGCCATTTTCATTATTCCAAATTTACAACTCAGAAGCATAACGACAACAATAATACAAAAGAAAACTCGTAATTTTATTCACCAACATTCGTTGCAGAAATTACATAAAAAAAAAAAAAACCAAAACAAACAAAAACAAAAAATTTTACACTTAGTTACAAAGATCACTCTTCCTCACTGGAGGCAAGATCTTCCTCTTCAATCCCCTCGTCCAAGGGGGTTTAGGCGACGTCGTCTTCTTCTACCTTCACGAGGCTGAAGTCCACATCCGGGAACAGCTCTTGCGCCTTATACTTGAAAGTCATCCAGCCGCTGTCCCAGAACTGGCTCATCTCGTGCTTGTAGAAGTCAGACCGCTGGAAGCTTTGGATAACTTCCTCTTCACTCCTACCTCAAGTGGCCACTCCCGACGGCCCAGCCCCCCCATCCCCCTCCTTCGCCAAGCTACTGGCGACAGCGGCATCAATGGCCATCTGGAAGTTGGCGGACCCCTTAAATTGCTTTACAGCCGCTATACACAAGTCGGGGTACGCCGCCCTCTCCGATGCCAATTTGGCCCTCTCCTCTGCCAGGGCCTTCTCCAACTCCGCGATCCGACCATCTGCCTCTTCTTTGTCTTTGATCGCCTGGTCACGCAGTTCTTCATTGTTGGTCATGGCCTCCTCCCACCTCTCATTGGCGGTGGTGTAGGCTTGCTGGACCTGCTTTAGCTTCCTCTTCTCGCCCGCCAACTCGAACTCTAGCGAGACCACCTTGTGGCGCTCCGCTTCCAGCTCTGATTTGGTTATGGGGAGCTTGGCACCAGCTCGCTCTGCTGAGTAGCTCTGCACCAACACCAATACTTCCATGTTCTTCGCCCTTTGCGCATACTCCAGCCCCTTTGCGCATGCACTCCGAGCGGCCCTCCTCTAGCCCGCTGTCTCAACCCTTAGGTTCTGCAGCTGCGTCTTCGCCTCTTCCAGTTGGGTCCTCAACGACTCTACCTCTACCTTCGCACGCACTGCTTTATTTATCAAGGCAATCGCCAGGGTCGCTGCCTCCATCTAGGCTGAGCAAAACCCTCTCAGGAGGTCGTCCTCCGTTAACCACATCATCGACCGCAAGGCCGCATCCTTTACCACTCCAACGAGACAGTCGGGCGCGACCCTGGCTTCCCCCTCTTCTTCTGCCGACCGACCTACCAGAGCGCACGCATGGTACATGGCAGTCTTTAATGCAACGTTTGTCTCCTGTTTGCTAACCTCAGACTTCCCTTCACTAGGACTGGGCAACACTTCTACCACAGGCCCCATTGTTGCCACCATTTGGGCGCTTGCACCTATGTCTTCTTTCAGCATTTGGACACTCACACCCATATCTTCTTTCCCCACTTGGGCAGTCTCTCTTTCTGGAGCCTCCTCCGCTCTCCCACCCTTCATCTTTTTCACAACAGGGACATGCTTACTCCCTCCGCTGCCACCCTCTTCTTCTTCGTTTTCTTCAACACTACATCCACCTCCTGTTTGCCCCTCTCCTTCAGTGGGTCCACTGGGGGTGGCAGTAGGGCAAAGTCTGTTAGGTTTTTGTCTCCCAGCGGTTTGGGATGCGGTTGGACCCGCTCCCTCATCACCAGTTTTGGTGCAGGCCCCAACTGTGTCTCCTTATACTTGTCCGCCTTGGTGAACACCCTCCGCTCTTCCGCCTTCCTCCGCGCCTCCCCTTCATCCCTCGCTGGATCCTCTTCCATCGGCTGCGACCCTAGTCTCAAGGCAAACAGGGTTGAAGGTAGAATCAGGTCATCCCACCTCACCCCCTCATTCTCCCTCTACTCCTTCACCCTTTTCACCCTGTTCTCAGTCTCCGCATCCAGCCTTGTCTCCACTAACTTTGCAGGGACTTTCCACGTTGTGCGAACTCCTCCCCCACCATTCGCTGACACATAAAACCATCTCGGCCTCCACCTCTTCACCGAAGATGGCAAGCCTACCACTAGACCCCGGCCCGCTACCGCCTGCAAAGTCACCCACGTTTCTTGTTGACCGGAGGCTTTGTAGCAGAAGAAGAATTCCTCCACCGTCATAGCCACCCCTCCCGATCGCTCGTGGCCATGAAACCGCGCAAGCCATCAGCATCTTCCATGCGTTGGGCATCAGCTACCCTGGCACCACTTCTGGCTTGTTAAGTATGTCCACCACTATTTGGGGGAGTGGTAACCTCAGCCCCCCCGGCAGTGCCTCCTCATATAACGTGAATTCTGTCGGCCGTGCGTCCAACGCCTTCTCCTTAGATGTGGGCAGGCTCAGCTCTACCTCCGCCGGGATTTGGTACTTCCTTCGTACCTCCTCTAACTCCTCTTCCGTAAATGTTGACTTGTCAGCCTTGGTGTGCCAATGGTCCGGCTCCACTTGGCTAATTGGCCTAACGGCTACAATCATCGTCACCGGGTGAGCCCGTGCCGCTTACCCCGCTCCCCTCTCCTCCCTCCGCTCTACTCGGTACTGTTCCGCCAACTCCACTGTGTCGTCTTCTCCCAATGAGTCTAGCCTCATGGTTAGCACTTCATCTCGAGCCATTCCTCCTACGTGTCTGCGTATCACTCCGAATGCTGGCATAAGGAAGTTCGTAAAGTGTTGCAGAGGCATGTCACAAGAAACAAATGAGTTCACTTCTGGGATGTGTTGGTTTTTTGCGATAAAGTAAGTAAAGCGAATAACTCCAAATGCCCACGGTTTGCCTATATTCCAAGGGTCAAGATTAAGGCCTAGTTTGGGGTGCTTTAAAAAAGTCAAAAAGTTACAAAAAAAAAGGTAAAAAAATTATCACTATTCACAAATTAAAAATATTAAAAAATTAATATACATAATATTTTAATCAAATAAACTTTACACAATTTTCAGGGCTGAATTGACCCTTTAGTACCGTGAGAGGAAAAAAAAAAGAATTACATATCCAATCAACGTGATTTTTTACAAGCATATAGTACTCGACGAATTTTACACATTGAATGATTCCGAAAAGTAGGAAATCATTTCCCATGTATGGCCGAATCCACTAACTTCTCCTACACACTTATTTATACAATTTTTTAATACATATTTTTTTTGTAAAAAGTCAAAAAGTTAACCTAAATATCCATATTTTTTTCCTTAACTTTTTAGTCTAAAAAGACAAAAAGTGTACTTATTTAGGACACCTCAAATAACCCCTAAATTTCGCCAATTTGAAAATTTTCGAAAACTTCCGCCCCCGCCTTTTCAACGCCCTATATTAGCCTATCCCTTCGCTTCCTGCTAACGCATCACCTCCCTTATTACGGGATTATGCCATGTGTACGACCACAATCCACTACTCTCTTCCCCTTCCCTATCTATTCCACTTCACATCACCACGTGCCCCGTTGCTCCTCGAGCCCCGTGCGCTGCCATTTCCTCTTATGACTTGGTCACCCTTCACGATCGGCCCACATTCCGATCGGCCTTTCCTCTCGGTCATTCTTCGCGATCGGCCTTCTCTCTCGGTCACCCTTCGCAGTCGACCCTCTTCTCAGTCACCTTTCGAGGTCGGCCCCCCCTCTCGGTCACCCTTCGCAGTCGACCCTCTTCTCAGTCACCTTTCGAGGTCGGCCCCCCCTCTCGGTCACCCTTCGCGATTAGCTCACTTTCCGGTTGGCCTTCCCTCTCGATCACCCTTCGCGGTCGGCCCACCTTTCGGTCGGCCTTCTCACTCGGTCATCCTTCGCGGTCGGCCCTCCTTCCAGTCGGTCCTCTCTCAATCGACTACCCACAACCCCCGTCTTCTTCCTTATTCCTTTCATTGGACTAAAGCTGCACTTAGGAATGGAAGACTACTGACATAGGTGAGCGCATAGGGGCTTTTGGCCCACCACTTAAAGCCCAATGCATGATTCAAACACTAAAGCCTAACATCATTGGAACCCAACATTGCACCAAGAACCAATGACACCTAAACACTTGTCAAGAGAAGAACTAGCCATATAAATAGACAAAGATCCTGCAGAGTTATTGCACCACATATTAGCCATTAATGAGGTTCCCTGTAGCATTTAATATGATAACCCTTTCATGTCGGAACAGAACGACCTCACCATTTCGGCCAACATGATAGGTCGGAGTGGACAAGGAAATGCTGAACAAAGGATATAAACAGGTTTCTAAGACAAAGAGAAGGTTAAGTTCTTTTATCATCATCCTATCTCTACATTCAATTGGTCTCTCTTTCTAACTTGCTCGTCGGAGGGTTCGCTGGGGGACTCCCGTTTCCTGTTCGACTCTTGTGCAGGTTTCTCAGTGGGCCCAACAATCGGACGACGGTGTGGGAGTGTGGATCAGCCCGACCCGTTCCTCAGGGACCAGTAGTATCATCAAGATGTATGCTTGCACATGAGTCAGATGAGCAAGTGGAGAAAGCAATCTACTACTTGAGCAAAAAGATGCTTGAATACAAGACCTGTTACACTCTCTTGGAAAAGGCTTGCTCGGCTTTGGTTTGGGCCACCAGAAAGTTGAGACACTACTTGTTAGCTTACTCGGTAATTATGGTTTCAAGATTAGACCCCATCAGATATCTCTTTGAGAAACCAGCGCTTACCGATAGGCTAACTCGTTGGCTGCTTTTGCTTTTTGAATTCAACCTCAAGTATGTCGCTAACAAATCTGTTAAAGGAAGGGTCGTGGCAGAATTTTCGATTGATCACCCGATTGAAGAAGATGAAGATATGGATTATTCATTCCCAGATAAGGAGGTCATGCAGATAGAAGAAGTCACTTGGAAGTTGTACTTTGATGAAGCGTCTAATCAATTTGGCTACGGGATAGGTGTGTTGCTCATAGCACCAAATGATTCCCATATCCCTTTAGCTTTCAAACTGGTATTTACACACTTTGTGAGAGAGAACAATTGATTTGCTGATGTGTTGGCAACCTTGGCCTCCATGATAGATATACCAGTTAGGGTTAATATGGGCCCAATCCTGATAGAACAAAGATATACGCGCACATATGAAATGGTAGCTGCAACAGAAGAGGTTCAAGATGAACACTTGGTACTTTGATATTTGAAACTTTTTGGAAAGAAATACACACCCACAAGGGGTAAATGCTAAGGACAAAAGAGGAATACAACGTCTGGCTACTCAGTTCATCATCTGTGGAGATAAGTTGTACAGAAGGGGGCATCTGGGAATGCATAAGTTGTGTGCAAAAGAAGAAGAGGAAAAACGTATCATGGAATCCATCCATGGAAGAGAGTGTGGAGCCCATATAAATGGTATAATGTTGGCCATAAAGATCCTTAGACATGGATATTACTAGTTAACCATGGAGAGTAATTGTATCGACTTTGTTAGGAGATGCCACAAATGTCAAATCCACGCCAATCTCATGAATATCCTACCCTTCAAACTCTACAACATGACTTCGCCTTGGCCTTTTTTAGTCTAAGGCATAGATATCATCGGGGCAGTCACACTGAAAGGTTCAAATGAGCATCAGTTCATCTTGGTTGCCATTAACTATTTCACAAAGTGGGTTGAAGCATAATTGTTTTCAAAGTTAAAAGCATTACATGTGGCCAAATTCATCAAGAATAACATCATTTGTAGATATGGGGTGCTAAACAAAGTAATTTTAGACAATGACTCACATTTCAGAGGAGAAGTGACAATTCTAGTTGAGAAATATAACGTGGCTTTTCACAAGTCATCAACTTACAAGCCACAAACCAATGGAGTCGTTGAAGCTGCAAATATGAACATCAAGACGATTCTGTGTAAGATGGTAGAAACCTCTAGAGATTGGCCAGATAGATTGCCTTTGCACTTTAGGGATATAAGACATCAATCTGAACGTCTACAGGGGCGACCCCGTACTCGTTGGTATATGGAATGGAGGCTATTTTTCCAATTGAATTAGAAGTACCTTCGTTGAGGATTATGGCTAAATGTCAGATAGCAGAAATTGATTGGCAACAGAATCGATTTAAGGAGCTAATGATGTTTGATGAGCAAAGATTGAAGGCGTTATACCATGTTCAAGGGTATCAATGCAAGATTGTCAGGGCATTCAACAGAAAGGTCAAATCTAGGAAATTGAGGGAAGGAAACTTAGTGCTGAAGGACAATCGAGCTCCTATTTACGATCTTAGGGGCAAGTTCAGTCCCAATTGGATGGGTCCCTACATCATCAAGTCAATCTGGTCAAGGAGAACAATCATTCTCATGGATTTGGATGGTTTGGAGTTCTCACAACCAATCAACATGGACAAGCTGGGGAAGTACTATCCTTGAGAGGCTCATTGGGCCAAAAACCCAGAAGGGCGACCCAGGTAAAAGTGAGGGCATGAAAAACAATGAAAAAAAAAAAAACTAAAAAAATTAAGAAAAGCTCGCAAGGTTGAAAACTTAAAAAGGCGACTTTGACAAAAGTTAGAGCACAAAATGAGAGTGTTAATACCTGAGTGTGCCTTATCGTCAGAACTATGTGAGGCCTGAGTCTTATCTTTGGGATACGTAGGTAGCTTCATCTTGAAGTTCGGTCCTAATCATTTATCAACTCACTCATCATGTCCATGTTTGATTGGTGCATCTTTATTTGACTCGACTATCCTATCCATGTTTGATTGGCTTGTCCCATTCGATTCAGTGGTTCTATTTCTTCTTCATGACGGGTTCAATTGCAAGGCAGATTCAGTTGTGCATCTCAAAGGTTGGTTTCATATTGGTCAGGTAGTGGCCATTTGCAAATACAGATTTTGTGTATTGTTAATGAAGTCGACTGATTGTCTCGAAAATTATTTCATATTTTGTAAAATCCAAACCATTCTTTGGACCAAAAAACGGAAAATTTTCAGTGCTCACAACTTGATTTACATGATTTCAAGACAGAAAGTTGAACAAGCATGCTAATTTACGTCTCATGTTGATCACAATCGTTTAAGTACAAAAAATAAAAATAGTCAAAGCGATGAACTAAGGGTACAGTCAAGTCAGGTTTTCTGTCTTTCTCTCATATTCTCTAAAGTCTCCATTTACAATGTTAATCATTCACCAGAAAAGTGCGTAATCGCTGTATAGAACCCTTTCAGTCGACCGATTGTCTGGGCGGTTGACCGGTGGTGTTTGTTTTGGTTTTGACTCTTGTTCTACCGTGCCTACAATTTTCTTACGCCGCACCCGTAAGTGTTGCGCCCACGATATTTATAATGATTGTCACACCCACGGTGTTTCGCATTGCCCCTGCGATGAAATTATGTGTCCTTTCTATTCCGACAAGTGTCAATTGGTCTATTTCGTATATGTTTTTCTTTTATTGAGTTTGATTTCTAGTCTGTTAAGGGCTCAATATTCAGTTCAAAATTCATTGAAACACATCCATTCTCAATTATTTCCTCTGAATAGATGCAAAACTATCTTTTTCTTCCCATATCTCACATTATTTCCAAAGGTGTACCATCATTCTAAAAATATGAGTTATTAATACATGATTTGGTATGTTTTCATCACAAAAGAAGTGAAAAATTTCCCTTAGTTGGCCTCTTTTCTCACCAATCTTTTTATTTTGAATATTGTGCATGAAAAATCTATTTTACAGCCAACTTTCGAAAATTCTAGAAAACTATAGAAAAATCATTTGGACCTTGGATTTATGTCAAAAAATTCCTTAAAGAGTTAGCTTTCATGGAAAATTGGTTTCATTGAAAAAGAGTGAGCGGTTTGTAAGAAAATCCAATTTTCGTAACGGTTGACGAATCTAGACAGAGCTGGAGTGTTTCTTAAATAACTAAAAATCTAGAAAAGCTATCCCATTTCCAAAAAATGTACTAAAAACTAGATAAAATTCTCTACGAACCATAGGAAGGCCAAGTACGGGAAAAATCTGAAATAGCCCTTTTGATTTTAATATTTAAGTGGTACTGAATCTAGAAATTTAGTTTTGCATTGGTGTTCTATGATCTTGTCTTCATGAATATGCTTACTAGTATATGATCATGTCTTGGTATGATATTTTATGTGTTATGGTTATGTTCTTTATCTTCGTCATTTGATGATGCTCATGTTTATGTGGATATTACTATCTTGTTAAGTTGTTCTAATTTTAATTTAAGACATTTAACTCAATGGAAACCTTAATTGGGGTGGTATTGGATTTTTGATCACTTTAATAATGAAGAGATGATAATGTGTTATGTATGGATTGATGGGATGTGCTCCCTAATTAAAGTTTAAGTCTTATGCAAGAATTTATCGCGTAAACCTAGAATGAAACGGACGTATTCAGACTCTTTGTGATGATTTGATTTGGTGAGATAAGGTTGGGTCTAAATGGGACATTCAAGAGGATAAAACTTTTTTTAGAATGATAAGGTTGGATTTAGGATGATAAAATCTTTTTCTTTTCCCTGTCCCTTTTGAGGTCCACCGATGGCGTTGCGCGGTATGCAACCGTTGCAGGCATCCATGGTAAGGTCTGCAAAGCACAAAATGGGGAGTTTCAAATAGTCCGGTGTCCAATTCTTGCTGTTGGAAGGATGAAATCTCTTTCAAGATTTCTAAATTACTAACATCTAACCTTATAATCTTTTATTATTGAATGATTATCATGCTTCATTATTTGCTTGTTATAATTGTGATGGTGTATTAGATTGGGAAAAAGAGATGGGGTGTGTGTGCATTTATTGGGCATTCAAAGCTCATGGCGTTTCATGATAGATATTGAAGAATATTAAATCGGTCAAAACCAAAGCTAAAGTATTTGAAGACGTATGGTTACCCTATGAGAGTTAGGAACTAGTTTTGTAAACACGTTTTGAGATTGTAAGTGATTAATCGCTTGTTGTATTTAAGACATGATTTGTAATTATTATATATATCATTTATAACATATCCTTATACTCCGTTAACTCATGTAGTCCTTGTGTTAATACCTTGTTAAGATTTGTCAAAAAGGTAGCTTTACTATTTAAGGTGGTTGGACTTAGAAGGGGGTTATATTGATTTCTCTGACTTTTTTAGGATTTTTCTTGGTTATTAGCCAAATGACTCATTAGTGACGTTTTCTACTCTTGTAACCTTAGATAAACCTCATATTTATTTGTTAATATATTCTTTGATATTCTTGATTTTTGGGATGTCACAACTAATCTTTACAAAAGATGAGGAGAGTAGATTGGGAACTGTGAATTTTGAGAAAGAGAGAGTAAGGTCTCGTTTGGGAACAGGCTAATTTAGTAACTTTTTGGCTATTTGGCTAAAATATGAGTTAAAAAAAACTAGTATGTTTGGGATGACTTTTTGACTTTTTACGAAAAGATGTGCAAAAAGTAGAGAGAAAAGAGAATCTTTGACTTTTTGGTATGAGTTGTTGACTTTTTGGCTAATTTAATAACTTTTTGACTTTTTAACTAAAATAGAAGGTTCCCAAACGAGGCTTAAATATCGGATAATTAAGACTTAAAAATGACAATTTATAAATGAAGGGAAAAAGAGGAGAATAGTTTCGTTTTTTAAAATTAAGTACTTAATTTTTATCTACTTGCCATGAAATTAATTAAAGTTCAAAATGAAGGGAAAAAAGGAGTACTTTCGCTTTTTAAATCAATTATTGAATCTTTATTTTTATTTGTAGGATGTGAAATTAATTTTTATAAATTATTTATTGATTTTTATAGGTTTATATATGGGGAGGAACTTTAAGATTCAAATCTCTATCTATAACTCATGAAATTATTTTATTTAAATCAATTATTTAATTTTAATTTTTATCTTTATCTATATAGGCCATGAAATTAATTTTCATAAATATTTTATCAATTTTATATGTTTATCTATAATGAAATTAATTAAAGTTCAAAATGAAGGAAAAAAGAGGAGTAGTTCTGTTTTTCTGAATCAAGTATTTAATCTTTATAGTTATCTGTAGGCCATGGAATTAATTTCTATAAATTATTTATCAGTTTTTATATGTTTATTTACATGGAGGAACTTTGAAATTCAAAGCTTTATCTATAAGTTATGAAATTAATTTTTTTAAAGCTAATTATTTAATTTTTATTTGTAAGCCGTGAAATTAATTTTTATAAATTATTTATCAGTTTTTATATGTTTATCTATAGGGAGGAACTTTGAAATTCAAATATTTATTTATAAGTCATGAAATTAATTTTCATTTCAATTAATCAAATAATTAGAAAATGAAGGAAAAATGAAAACATGAAAGACAATTAAAGATGGTTGACATGTAGGAAAGAGAAAGTTTTAAAATTATGAGAATTTAAGAATGAGAGAATTACATGTAGGTGAGAAAAAGGAAAAAAAAAAAGAAAATTACCAGCACATAGGGATGCAAGTGACATTTATACCCCACAATTTTTCATTTACACCTCATTACAGACACACTTACACTTCTCATGTATTTATAATTTTTTTTTTTATCTCTTTCACCTGTATGCAATTCCCCCTTTAGGAATAGATTTTTGGAATGTTTTGAGAGAACATTACATTTACTTATATATAGATAGATATATAGGGACTCCTCCTCCCTTAACCAAGTGTCGGGGGTTCGATTCCCACCTTGGGCATGGAGCAGCCTTAAATCTCTAGGCCAGCTGTCCCACCCTTCGAGGTGCCTACAAACCAGCAAAGGGATTAGTCTCCGCGGTCGGCGGGGATACCCTGGGGAGACCTAAAAAAAAAAAAAAGATATATAGAGATATTTTGGAAAGATGGTTAAAAATTGCCTTTTTAGTTTTTTTGACTTTTTTAACTATTTCATGTGAGAAGTAATGTGATTCAAAATGAGTTAAATGTTGACTTTTAACTTTTTGACTTATTGCCAAAACACCCCATAGTATAGATAAACATATATTTACTAGCATTTGAGTCACACGCGTGACGTGTGTTATTTATTTATTTTTGAAATGGAGAAGAGATTCACTGTTGAAATGGTAAATCGTTTTTTTTTGGTTTTTTTTAACATGGCATTAACTTGCTATTTACATATTTACTCCTTTTTTTATTAGGAAAAAAAAAACACACACACACACGCACAAAGAAAAAAAGCTATTTTATACATGGGTATTTTGGAAATTTTTTTAACTGTAACACTACACCAAAATGTTCACATATAATAATATTGATGCATATAATTTTGTTATTATAGTAAACACTCAAATATCTTATTTTAGTATAAAATATATAAATAAGTTGTAACCTCTACTTTTATAAGATATGATGTTCCTGATGGGCTTGATGCACAACGATGATTGTTATACGGTTTATGAGATTTGTTTTAGGTCTTATTTTAATGATCTAAATCGTTCAAATTTTAGAAATCGGTCGACCACCCGGTTGTCCCGGGACACATTTGGTGAAAGGTGAACCGTTGGAGCATCTGTTAAAAAATTTGGTGAAATGAGTCATTTTTTACTCAAATTTGGTGAAAAATTTGAGTCACCGTTGGAGATGCTCTTATAACCTAAAAAAGTTAAAAAGTCAAAAAGTCACTATCCTATTTAAGTCGCATCATCTTATTTAAGTCGCATCATCTCTTTATCATATCACTTCAAACCAAATCCATACTCAATTTATATTTCATAAAAATTCAAAAAATACACTTATTTGGATCATTCCCAACAACTCCTTTATTTGATGGATTTCGAATTTTATGGACTCTTAAAACCAACCAATCAGAGGACCATTTTGGCAACTTTGTCTCTCTATTTTCACACATTTTTTCAAAAAAAAAAAAAATCTAAAAAACTAAAAAATCCAAAAAACTAATTTTTAATTTACTTTCCAAAAACCTGAATCATGCAGATTGGTTGGACTATCTAAACGACATCGTTACGATCTGAGCAAATGTGTCTGAACCCGATTCAATTTGGTATCTTCCTAAAATCAGTTTCCCAAAAAAGAAAAAATCTAATAAAAAGACCCAGAACCAGTAGGGGATCATCATCTGTGTATTTGGGGAATATACAGGAGGGAAAAGATTTTGAAGAGATGGACGATGTCGATCGATTGTTCCAGTGCTTCAAATGCGGCGTCTCTCCTCCTCGTAATGTTCTCTCTCTCTCTCTCTCTCTCTCTCTCTCATTACATGGGTCCAATCCAACACAGAAAAATGGTTTTCTTGTACCGGAATATCATTCTCAACCCACTTTACCCACCGGAAATCCCCGGTTTTGCAAGGGTGACTTTTTTCTTTTCTCTTTTTTTTTTAAGAATAAGGAGTCACCTTTTATGCAATGGGTTTTATATCAAATTGTTTCAAAATACAGAAAGAAAAAAAGTTACACTAATCTTTTTAAGGATTTAAAAAATAGATTTTTTTTTTTGATCAGATTTAAAAAATAAAATTGAGGCCTCTTTTGATAAGTGGCTTTAAAAAGCTAAAAAAAATTATTAAAAAAATCAAAAAGCCAACAAATTATACCAAAAAGTCAAATAAAAAAGTCAAAGATTTCATTTTCTCTCTCCTTTTTGCAATCTTTTCGTAAAAAATAAAAAATCATCCCAAACATATTAATTTTTTTTACATCACATTTTAGCAAAAAAAATTATTAAGAAAGCCTGTTCCCAAACGAGCCCTGAGTTTAAATTTGACATAATTTTATTAGACTTCTTTCAAAATTTAATTTATTAAGGGATGGTTTGGAATGATCTAAATAAGTGTACTTTTTGAATTTTTTTTTTTTTATGAAATATAGGTTGGGTATAGGATCGATTTGAAGTGATGTAACTTAAATAAGATGATGTGACTTAAATAGAATAGTAACTTTTTAACTTTTTTAAATTATGACAAAGAAGATCTTAGTTCATTTATTTATGACAATTTGTTAGTTGTATAAACAAAAAAATTGATGATATTTCTTTAATATTGAAATATTATTTTATCCTTTTTCATTCTTGTGTTTACCTACAATCTGCATTAATTACAATTGTTTTAACTTTCCTAAATGAGAGATCGGTGTAATTATATTAAACTTATGAGATTTATTATATTTAGTTAGTAGTAAATAAACTCACAACAAATGGTAAATAGAGTCACATTAAGTTTTAAGTTGTCCTATTAAAAGTGAGCATAATTCAATTTGGTTCATTTAAGAGCAAACCAATGACCAAACGACCAAACTACCTACGGATTCATGAAATTTGAAATCAAATCATAAAAATCTTATAACCAAATTAGACTAAACCAGTAAAATGAAGTTCAGTCCTGTTTGGAATCACATTTTTCACAATATAATCACAAAATATTACTCACAATTTATTTGAATACATATGTCGGCGTTTTGCAAACAAAAGTATTTTAGATGATTGTTTAGAACTAATTCAACTATTACATATATGGTAGAATTTTCCCTCATTACATATATCAATCTCATCCGCATATATATTCATCTTTGCCTATACTCTCTAACTTCCGACTAGGGTTTTGATTTGGACTGCTTTTCCAAAAAAATAATTTTACATTTCATTGTCTCAAAATTTGTTAATGACAGCTCCAAGTTCAAATTTGAGTAATTAATGTTAGAATACTATATTATTAGTTGGGTTATTATTCAATTTATATTCTATGCCTTAGGGCTCCCTTTTAATTATTAATCTTCATTAATATAAAAAGGGGATGATATCACAATCATTCCCTAATCTTGGTATTCTCTAAAATTATCAATTAATTAATGTCCTCATGTGTAAATATGGCATACAGATGTCTGTATTTATATGTGCATGCATTGCATTGCTGGTTCGGTAGTCAGTACATCATTTACTCAAAAAGGTCTCAGCTTTTATCATATTAAGCTTCTTGTATGTGCTCTTGCATCATTGTTAGGATTTTACTGAGCCAGTGTAGCAAGCATGTGTAATAACAATAAGCCTCCAACATTTGGCATTAATTAATTGTTCTGCTTCTGCTTGGCTGTGGCTTTAATAATTGTGGGGTATCCCTTGTCCAACTTGGGGAGTTAAATGTTAAACTTCTTCGTCAAATTTGGTGTCTTTGACATAACTGATGTCGTTTCTAGTCTATCTGTGAGCTCTCTAGGAGACATCATGCATTACATTTGAGTGAAAGTCTTTGCAACCCCAACTTAGGCTTTGCATCGAATTCAATCCTGAAGTGCTAGGGTGATTTTGAAGTTTTGGCAAGGAATGAAATGAAATTATTTATTGGGCACTTTACCCCTCTCAATTATGGGCCGTTCTCAATTTGCCCCCCTTAACTAAAAGTCGTTACATTTTTTGCCTCTTGATCTTTTGATTTGTTTTGTTCTCAACCTTCAACATTCTGTTATGAAATAGGAGGAAAAATTGGCATGTAAGCTGCCCATTCTAATTTGAAGTCCAAAATGGTCATTCAAGAGCTGATATCTTTAGTATATGTGAAAGATATGCATATATTTCTCCTCCCCTATGAAGAAAATATGTGAGAAAAATAGGAAAATATGTACATATCTCTCCAATATATGTGCAAAAATGCGCCTCTTGAATGAATATTTGTTGTCATTAAATTGGTATGCAGCTGATATGTCACTTTTTCATTTTTATTCATAACAGAATGTTAACAAAAGGCTGAGATTGAAACAATTCAGAAGATTAGGGGGGCAAATGTAGCAATTTTTAGTTGAAAGGGGTAAAGTAACAATGGCCCATATTTGAGGGGGGTAAACTGTATAAATTTGTGCTTTTCTGTAAATATGAGAGTTGTTTCCTTGCATGTTTACATGTTTTGATTTTGAGACATCACTGTTATTTTGTGTGTGTTTCAGAGTCAGCAATTAGAGAAAGAAAATCAAACAAACACAAATTGAAGCAAGTCCGTCCAACAAAAGAGTTGTCCGAGTATTCTGATACTCCACCTATGGGATCGCCACAAAAAAGACAACAGCATGCAACAGATGTGCATCATATGCAGAATGTATGTACTGCAACATTTAAAAAAACCTTGTCCTCTCTTGTTAAGTCCCTTGTTGTGCACACAGATGATGGCAGCTATTGTTTCAGTTTGTTGTTCATTCATTACAAATGCCATGTCTTATATGTAGTTTCTGCAGTTATTAACTAAGCTACATATCATTATTTTTTCAGTTTGGTTCAACCACAGTTAAAACAAACAACTTCAACAAAAGGAAGCATCTCTCTCCAGTCATATTCTATGGTTCTCCGCATGGCGTGCCTCCAAAGAGACCATCTCATTTGTTGCGATTGTTATGTGAAATACATGTTGATCTTGCTGAACAGAAAAAACTAAGGTACTTGTTCATTTTCTTGTGATTCTGCTTCTGTCATTATTATTATCTTCTTTTATGGTTGTGGCCTTAGTTGGATTTCTTGAATCCTACACTCTTTTTCTTTGTTGGCTTAACTATAGTTTTATTTTTGTCTAGAGAGCAAGTATGGGCTACATTCCCTAGGCAAGACGAGGCCATAAAGTACGCAAAAGAGCATGCACATGTTTATGTTTTCAGTTACCAAGATCATATGAATGGACAAAGGAGGTTCCTTGTTTCAACATATGAAGAGTTTTGGCGGAGGTTTTCTTTGCCAACTTTGTTTTATTAGAATTCCTTTATGATATTCATTATGCTATCATTACTTTTAGAAGTTCATGTTTGTGCTGGTCCTTTTAATTTTAGGTACAAAAACATGAATCCTAGATTCCGCCACCATTATGAAGTGATTCAGGAGGTAACACACTGCCATTTTTCTGTAGATATGAGTAAAAGCAGGCACAAATATATACATATTGTCAGAACAGAGACTATATTCGAATTGGAGTTCCTTGGTTTTGCATATTTTAACTTCCTCAAATGTCCTTAAGCGCTTCGTATCTGCTACTCTCTCATGCCCTTTATTGAATTTAATGGTTGGAGTTATGCAATATGATGTCTCCAAGCCAGAAAGAAACTAAATTTTCTGTAGTGGCACACTTAGTGGTTGTAATTTTTCTATTGACCCACTCTGACTACTTTGGGTATTAAATGGAAACCAATGGCAACCAGCCAGTTGGCAGATTGGTTTATTATTCACCATATCATGTTGGTTTGATTTGAAAATAGTTAATTTAGTAGTTTGTTGAGTTGAAGGCATGGTTTTATTGGGCAACAAGCTCAATGTTTGGGGTTTAAGCCTGTTTATTTGTTAAATGGGAAAAGTAGGGGATATTAATCTCTATTTTGATACAAATGACGTGCCTAAGATAACAAACTAGCTTGTTAGTATGACACTGTTGTCTATTGTCAAACATATATTTTGTTTCTATGGCTTATCTCTTAGTTTTGTGATATCCTAATTACCATTGAGCTTTTTGTGAGCTGAAGCTGGTCAAAATTCTTTTATTATATTGTCGTTTCTAGAAAAATACTATAGTTTGTGTGAGACCTTGGTTGTAATATTCTCTCTCTCTCTTCCAACCCCTCTCCTCCTCTTCTGGGTGATGAATATCAGGGATTGCCATGCCACCTTTATTTCGATTTGGAGTTCAATAAGAGAGACAATGCTGAAAAGAATGGAGATGAGATGGTTGATCTCCTGATATCGGTTGTCTTCGATGTCTTATTTGATAAGTACTCTATTCAAGGAGAACATGACTGGATTGTAGAACTTGATTCTTCTACTGAAGGTATGATATTTTTAGTGGCTGTGTGATATGCAATCCATAACTTGTTATGTGCAATGTTCTTGAAAAGAGAGTTTGATATGCAATCCATAAAAGGAATATTTATTTTGAAATACAAAATATCCAACAATTGTATGACTGAGCAACTGAGTCAGGCCGACAGGCTAACACCACATGATCAAGGTCAATTTAATAAGGGGTCGGCCTACTAAGCTTCATGCATGGGTTTGGGTGTGCAGGTGCGGGGTGTGCAGATCTCTGTGTGTGTGAGAAAGAAACAACATTGTTTCAGATAATTGTAATAGTAATATTATACCTGTTTGACTTGAACATAGGAATGCTGTTTCCCTTTGATATTCAAATAGAACCTTCACTTTTTTTATTGATTCCTATGACAATGCATTTTGACAGAAAAATTTTCGCGTCATTTAATAATCCGCTTACAGAAGACTGCTTTTAAGGACAATTCACATGCTGGTGCATTTGTTGCTGAGGTGTGTCTTAACTAGATTCCTATATTCAACTTCAAAGAAGATGTGGGAATTGACTCCCTATCCTTTTTAAATTTTTTTTTTTTATTGTTTATTATTCAAAACTAATATCAATTAGATATGTATTGTGATTTGAATTGATCACAATTATTGTTAATCTCCTCTGAATCAGATTTATGAAATCATCCTATGTATATTGGCAATTATAGGCATTGTCCTTTTATTGCCTTGGAGAAAATAATGCTGCTTCGGTTGCTAGAACTTTTCTTCTTTTTTTTCTTTTTTAGAAATATCAACAGTTGTCACTGTTTAAAGTCATATTGACAGGTATGTTCACGGATCTGTAGTGCAAGGGAGAGTGATGGCAGATTGGAAAAATTGCTTGTTTCAAAAGACTCAGGCTCTGCTGGTAGCCCTTGCCAGCTTTTTGTGGATACTGCTGTCTATTCTAGAAATCGCTGCTTTCGCTTACCTCTTTCATCAAAAGCAGGGAAAAATTCTATTCTTCTACCTACTGGGCGTTTTAAATGCAAGAACATGGTATGGAACTCCTTTTTATACGTCGATAATTTATTTTATTTTCTTTATTTTTTTTTTTACTTTTCTGCAAATGAGTAAGACATGTGTCCTATCGGAACTTGAACCCTGTCCATCCTCCTTTGGAGGTGACAGGAGATACCACTCAAGCTAAGATAGGGTGAACTTTTTCACATCAGGATGGTACTTCAATTTGGCATGTTGTCTTTTTATGTATTTATTTAATTGAGGGTTAGTTGATGCCACTTGATTGGTACACAAAGCTTAGTTGGGTTGGGTTTGGCTATTTATTTGATTTAGGGTATTAATCTAGCAATTTCTTTGGGCTCAATACTTTTTTGGTAAATCCTTTTGACTCGATAACTTAATCATTGAACTAGTACATACTGTCTTCTTTCTTTCAATGCTTTCTCTAGATCAACCCAAGGGTTGTTTAGACACTCTTCCAAATATATGTGCTCTGTATAAAGTACAGTAGGTTACATTACATTTGTGTGGCAGTTGCACCTTCTTAATTTGCAACCTCTTTTTGTACAATTTAGGCCTGATGAAGAAATTTACAAAAACAACTAACAGTGTTTAAATTACATTGCACTGGCTTCGCACTTGGGGAATCTTAGTGTTAGGTCATTAAGTCTTCAACTAATTTATTTGCTATATAGATGGCGTATCTGTTACTTTTTTTCCTTCAAAAGTTTTGACTTGTCAGTCAGCAAGATGAGATTCTATTACATGTTTTGGGATTAACTAGAACTCTTTCCGGTGATGTTTCTAGAGACCATTAACTCCTTGCTAAAGCAGGACATGGGGATATGGGTCAATCTCGTGTGATTTTCTTGTAGTCCCTGGATGTGAGCCCTCTCTGTACCAAAAAAAAAAAAAAAATGTTTGTACTTGTTAATCAGCGAAGTGAGGTTTTGTTGCTTGTTTTGCAATATATACTACAAGGATCTTCCATTTTTTTTAATGGAAACTGTCAAGAAAGTCCTATGTTTCCCATAAAAGTAAACCACTAACTCATATTAACAACACTGTGTTGATAGGGTTGAATCATATGTTAATAGGATTCAATAGTACTTTTATGGAAAAAGTAACTTATTGGGAATTTCCCCTTTTTTTAAATCATATTCATCATTTACCTAGAAAGCAAGTAACATGCATATGCCCTTTAAGTAACCATTGCATGTGGCAGTTTCTCAAGGAATTGCAGGCAAGAGGTGCATGATGTCATTGCACCCTTCAAATGCTCACCATGCCGCTGGTGAGTGTCTCCTTGATGAAGTGGCAATCAATCTCAACATGTTTTATCTGGTCATGTTGAACAGGATTGTGAGCTATGTTGATGGCAACCTTATTATCACAATATAGTCGCATAGAGTCTGTCTGGCTCATCCCTAGATCACTCAACAACAGTTTGATCCACAAGAGTTCACACGCATCTTGTGCCATAACTTTAAACTCAGCTTCTGCACTCGATCTAGCCACCACATTCTGTTTCTTACTCCTCTAAGTAACAAGATTGCCGCCCACAAAGGTTCCTATCAGTTACTGACCCTGCCCAATCAGCATCTGTATAGGCTTCCACTCTGAGGTGATCATGTTTGGAAAAGTAAAGGCCCTTCTAAAGAGAAGATTTCAAGTACCTCAGAATAGCCTCTAAGTGAATTTGATGAGGAGCATGCATAAGTTGGCTAACCATACTGACAACAATAACAATATCATGACGAGAGTGAGATAAGTAAATGAGCTTACCCACTAGTCGCTGATAACTCCCCGTATCAACAGTTGTTCCTCCTTCATCATCACCAAGTTTCTGATTAGGTTCCAGTGGGTATCACAAGCCTTACATCCAAGCATCTTTGTATCCTTCAAAAGGTCAAAAACATATTTCATTTGTGAGATGAAAATCCCATTCTTGGAGCAAGCAACTTCAATTCTCAAAAAATATTTCAAGTTCCCAAAGTCTTTAATTTCAAACTCACTAGTTAAATATTTCTTCAACATGGTTATTTCCTCACTATCATCGCCTTAAGCACTATGTTATCCACATAAACAATGAGAGTTGTAGTCTTACCACGTGAGGAATGCTTCACAAACAAAGTGTGATATGCCTGACTCTGTTTTAAACCATATTTAAGCATAGCCTGAGTGAATCTCTCAAACCAGGCCCTTGGAGATTGTTTGAGCCTATATAACAACTTCCGAAGCCTGCATACTTTACCCTCTGTCTGATGATCCTCAAAACTAGGAGAAATGTCCATATATATCTCTTCTTCTAGATCACCATGTAAGAAAGCATTCTTTACATAACTGATGAAGTGACCAATCTAAATTAGCTACTAGAGAGAAAAGTATTCTGACTGAATTCATCTTAGCCACTGGTGCAAAAGTCTTTTGATAGTCTACTTCATAAGTTTGAGTGGCGCCTTTTGCCACAAGTCGAGCCTTGTAACACTCAATGGAACCATCTGCTTTGTGCTTCATAGTATACACCCATTTGCATCCCACTAGTAGTTTGCCCTTAGGTAACTTAGTTAATTCCCAAGTGCCATTCTTACGAAGTGCTTTCATTTCATCAATCATGATAAGTTTCCATTCAAAGATAGCGAGAGCATCCTGAAAATGGTTAGGAATACTAACAGAGGAAATATTTGACACAAAGGCTCTATAAGAGGAAGACAAATGAGAGTAGGACACAATAGTTTGAAATAGGATGTTGAATACAAAATCTTACACCATTTCTCTTGGCAATAGGAATATCAAGATCAGTAGTGTTAGGAATAGTAATATCAGTAGACTCAAGAGAAACAAGAGGTTCAAAGTTACCTGGACTCTTATCAAAAACAAGAGATGGCGTGGGTGAGCAGAAATGGTCTCTTGTATCCAAGTAACTTTTTGTCTGTCTTTGTCCCTGACATAAACTTGCCCTTCCTTGTCCTTGGTGGCATTGGATTCTCTAGTCCCAGTAATAGGTGGTGCAGGAACAACTGGTTCCACCATAGGAGCAACAGGGGCAACATAAATCTCTTCACACCAAGGCTCCTCCTGAAGGGATGACTGTGACCCCGGAGAAGAAAGAAGTAGGATTGAGATTCAAAGAAGGTGACATCCATGGACACAAATCACTTATGAGGAGGGTGATAACATTTATACCCCTTTTGAGTAGGCTAAGAAAAACACACTTGAGAGAGCAAGGGTCTAACTTACCACAAGTAGAAGAATGATTGTGGACAAAACAGACAACCAAATATTTTAGGGGGAGTGAAAAACAAAGACTCTGAATAGAGGACTTGAAGTGGAGCTTGTTTTTGCAAAACCTGAGTAGAAAGACGATTAATGAGATAGGCTACGGTGAGAACGGCCTCGCCTCAATAGGATCAAGGCACACTCATAGAAAAACACATGTAGTGAGCCATATCAAGAAGACGATTCTTGCGCTCTGCAACCCCATTTTGTTAAGGGGTATTGGTACAAGATGTCTGATGTATAATGCCATGAGTGGAAAAATAGCTCTCTAACCCCGAATCAATGTATTCACCCCCATTATCAGAACGCAAGATTTTGACAATTGCCTCAAACTGAGTACAAATTATTTTATGAAAATTTTGAAACACAGAGAAAGCCTCACTTTTTTCTTTCATGAGATACACCCAAGTAGTACGAGAAAAATCATTGATAAAGGTAACAAACCATCTATGGCCTTTTAAAGACACAACACGAGATGGATCCCACACATCAAAATGTATTAAAGAAAAAGGAGCTGAACTTTTATTAAGACTTGGAGCAAAAGAAGCTTAGTGTTGTTTGCCAAGTTGACATGACTCACAAAGAAATTCGGACACATTATTATTTGTAAAAACAGATGGAAATAAATGCCGTAGTAAATGAAAAAAAAGGATGCACAAGGCGCTGATGCCATAGTTATAAATCCTCCTTGGTGGTTGGGAACTAGATGGAATGATGAGTAAGCTAGTTCGGCTAATCTAAGAAATAGAGATTATTTTCTGCACTATCACTGTCAATTGTTCTCGTGACAAGGTCATGAAAAAGACAATGATCAGGAAAAAAATGTCACGCTATAGTTCAAATCCTTAGTAATACGACTCAAGGATAGAAGATTAACAGAAAAATTGGAAACGTGAAGCACTGAAGACAGAAGTAAGGTAGGGGTGACATGAATTAAACCTTTTTCAGAGATAGAAGAAACAATACCATCTGCAGTCCTAACTTTGTCTTGACCGGAAGAGGGCTTATATGCTGAGAAAAGGTTGGAAGACCCGGACATATGATCTGAGGCACTAGAATCAATGATCCATGGCAAAGACTTATGGGAAAGAAAAGCACTAGGAGAAGAGGCTAAGTTACCTAAGTGGGCAAACGACAAAGAAGATGCACTTGGAGCAGTAAAAGATCAGCGAGCCAATAAATGATGCAAAACATCCTCAAGCTCAGGAGAAGTCATGCTAGATAAACTATTAGAAGTCGGATCAATTGAAGCAAAAGTAGAATCAAGGGTGTCAACAGACTAGACTGATGGGCCCGTGGATTAGAGCCATGTACTCTAGACTGGCCTGATCGATCGCCTCTAGTACTAGACTGATCACCCTGACTCCCTGATAGAGCCCTATGAAGCTTCCAACACGTCTCACGAGTATGCCACGGCTTGTGACAGTAATCAAAGAACACAGTATCCTTCCCTGAAGGATGGGAAAGAGGTAGCGAAAAACCAGCCCCATCTCAAGGAGCAGAAAGTAATGCTGAACGGTCTCCAGTAGCCAGTGGTAACATAGCAGAACGGCGGCTTCTCATTCTGTACATATGCAAAGGCCTCTTGAAGAGATAAAAGAACATCCATGCTAAGGACACGACTCCCGACAGGATCAAACTCCACATTGAGGCCTTCGAAAAACTTGAAAACCCTCTTTTGTGCAAGAAATTTTTGTAACCAATTGAGTCAACTGTACAGATAGGCTTGTAATCCAGGAGATGATCTAGATGTTTCCAACCATTAGTCAGAAAAGTGTAATACTGGAGATGCTCCCCCTGTACTGAGCGCTCAATAGACTGGCGCAACTGAAAAGACTGAGAAAAATTCCCTTTTCGAGAATATGTAGCAGCGACTGCTTCCCAAATATCATCAGTAGTATTCATGGATAAGTAGCCTTCACCAATCTCAAGAACCATGGAATGAATGAGCCACCCCATGATTAAAGAGTTGGTAATCTCCCATTGGTCATAGCTAGGATCTGTAATACCTGGTGCTTGAACTCTCCCATTAACATATCTCATCTTCCCCTTACTCTTCAGAAAAAGTGTCAGCCACTGAGGCCATAAAAGGTAATTTTGACCATTAAACAGAGCGGTGGTGATTTTGAGGCTAGAGTTCAGGTTCTCAGATGTAGTAGTCATAACTGGATTGGAGCTCTCCCTTTTAGATAGGTGAGAAGTAGTGGTGAATTCACTAGTTAAGTCAGCCATAAGAACTCTACAATTTTAACCCAAAAAGCCTTTCATGAATCATAAGAATGGAAAGAGGAATGGAGTGGGCTGGAATAAGCAAAATCACATATAGACCACTATGGGAGCATAAGAACCAGATTAATGGGTCATCTATGGACCCAAAAAATAAATCAAATACGGGAAAATGAACCTCCAATCAAAACAAGTGCTTAACTGTGTTCAAGAAAGTAGAGGGAAAGAAACTTGGGGCAACAAAAGATGGGTAGCCCTCAAACACTCATCCACAGGAGTCGAAATACACAAAGAAAGGCTAGGACAGCCCTCACACGGGTCGACTAGGCCAGAGGGGCTTCAGCTGAAGCTGAAACAGTTTTGTGGGACCTTAGTTGGTTCTGACAGAGACTCAGGGACCAGCAGTGAGGATGGGTGGTGATAGGTGATGGCTAGTTAGTGGCAGCGGCTGTGTGGGTGACAGTTTTTAGGGTTTTGGCTTTGATACCATGTAATTTAAGAGAATGCAAAGCTTGGGTGATGATTATGATATTATCACCTTTTATATTAATCAATCAACTATTACAAAAGGAAGCCTAAGGCGCTAATTAAGGAATCACCTTTTATATTGATTGATTAATTGATTGATTGACTGATTAAGGAATCACAATCAATCAATCAATCAATCAATGAATCACAATCTAATCTAAATAAAGAAACAAGGAAATTCTATCAGATTCTTCGTTTCTTCTTCTTCTTCTCTAGGTGCTTTTATTTTTTTTCTTCTTTCTGTTTTTCTTCTCTTCTTTTTGTTCTTCCCCTCCCAAATTTCAGTTTTCTTCTCTTCTTCTTCATCGGGATCCTAAGTGGGATCGTTGGGAGGGACTCGTTGATCGGATTGTAGAATTAGATCGAGGATTGTAAGATTCTACTTTCAACGCAAAATAAAATGAAAAATTATGGATAATGATAATATATGTTTTAAAAAGATTAAACAAAAATGATAAATAAAATATAATGCACTTTCTATGTTAATATAAAATGGAAGAGACGATTGAAAAAAGAGTTTGTAGTCAAATTTTTTATATAGATATACATATATACATACATATATATAAGAAATAAATAATAACAAAAAAAAATTGTAGGATCAGAATCGTAATGGAATTGGGATCGTATGCTATTCTACACGATTTTATGAATAGGATCATAATCACTTTGAGATCCTACTAAATTTAAGATCCTAGTGTGATCCGGATCATTTGGCTCACATAAGATCGTAGGATCGTAAGATCCTACGATCCAGATTGGGATTCTGATAACCATGAGTAACGTGCATATGTCCTTTAAGTAACCATTGGATGTGGAAGTTTCTCAAGGAATTGCAGTCAAGAGGGTGCAAGATGTTATTACACCCTTCAAAAGCTCATGATACAAAACCTACAAAATAGGAATGTGAGGTCACTCGCTGTTCTGTCATCTGTGATTATATCAGTGTTGTAAGAGGCGCGCCTAGGTGCAAGGTGCATCTTGTGTGACTTGCATAAGCCCATGCGAGGCGCATTCAAAGAGGCGCAGTGAGGCATGTGCCTTAAACGCTTAAGGCGCAAGGTGCAAAAAAAGCGCGATTTATTTTTTTTCTTCTCCAGTTGCTGGGTTTGATTTCCACCCCCTTTTCTTCGTTTCTTCTTCTTCTCCAGGTGCTTTTATTTTATTTTTTTCTCTTCTTTTTTTCTACTCTTCTTCTCTTCTTTTTTTCTTCCCCTTCTGGATTTGAGTTTGCTTCTCTTCTCCTTCATCTTCTTTGATTTTCTACTCTGTTTTGCTGATTTTCTGCTTCGGCTTCCTCCTCTTTTCTTCTGGTTTACTGCCGTCTTTCAAAGATGTTCCAAATTATCTTTAGCCGCTTGCTGCACTATTAAGATAAAGTTTTCCTCTTCTTTTTTGTTTGTCCTACTTTGTTTTAGTGGTTATAAGTTGTGAATTCTTTATTTTGGTTATGTTGATGTCCAAATTATTAGTCTATGTTAATTTATCTATTTTTTACTGAAAGGCGTGCCTTGCTTCAATGAAGCGTGCGCCTCGCCTTGCGCTTAAGCCCCAAGAGAGCTTCGACGCCTTGGTGCGTTGAAGGAAATATAATACTATATACACAGCGGAATAATATATGGATTTAGGCATACCTTGTGGGTAAATAGGGTGCACAACGAATCTAGCTTAGAAAGGTGAATCACGAACTCTTGAATAATTTCCACCAACGATGGAGTAAATTACTAGAGTTTTGTTAGAATATAGAAATATTTCCTATTTCATTCTCTGTAATTATGCCAATGATTTAATATAAAAGAGGGTGAGAGATCACTCATACCTCTAATATTTCCTCTTCTCAAAACTCACATGGTATCAGAGCCGCTTTAAGATAAAGAGGAAAAATAAATAATAATAATAATAAAAAAAAACCCTAGCCACAGCCTTTACCGCACCATTACCCCAGCCACAGCCCCTTCAGCCTTCGTCAGCACCAGGCGCCCCTTCCTAGGGCTCCGACAGCCCCAGTCGAAGCCACCTAGGGCTCCGACAGCCCCAGTCGACGTCATAGCCCTAGTCGCCCGCCACAAGCGCAGTCCCTAGGGCTCGTTGGAACCTTCCTTCTGTAACCCTGGTCTGTCGACTAGCTTGGATACCCAGGGTATGAACTAACGTCTCTCTCTCTTCGTCTTTGTATTCCATCCTCATGTTACTCTGTCTCTCTCTGTCTTCGTAACTCTGTTGCCTTAATCTCTCTCTGTCTTCTCAAAAAAAAAAAAAAAACATGGTACGTTAAAACAAAAAAAAAAAATTTAATTTTATGATTTTCTAGTTACTATTGTGCTTGTTCCTCCACCATCTTCTAAGTTTGTGATTGGTCCTGAGTTTTGAGGGTTGCTTAGTAGAATATTCATGGTCGATTTCCCTAGTGAATCACAACTTTTCAGTTGCTTAAGAGCGAGAGTTCCGTTATACCTTCTACTATGACTGATAATCTCAACCCTGGATTTAAAATCACTACTCCATTCAATGGTCAAAATTATCTAGCGTGGTCGTAGAATTTGACTATTTTATTGAAGAGCAGAGGGAAGATGGGGTATGTTGATGGCAGGATACAGGCACCTACCACTACGGACCGGACTTATGATTAGTGGGAGATCACCAACTCCCTCATTATGGGTTGGTTGATACATTCTATGGTCCCGGAGATCGGAGAGGGCTATCTCTCTATGGACACTGCCCAGGATATTTGGGAGGTAGTGGCTACCACTTACTCCTTAAAGGGGAACTTCTTCCAGGCGTTTGAGTTACGTCACTCCATTGAAAGGTCTGTACAAGGTGAGATGATTATCATTCAGTATTTTACCTTCCTTAACAATGGGTGAAAACGACTTGATCACCTTCAGGATTACAAACCTGTTTGCCCCACTAATTCTGTTGGTTACTGAAAGTTTGTGGCACAAGAGCGGGTCTTCAAGTTCTTGGAAGGTCTCAATGTGGAGTATGGTCCGGTTCGGAGCAGAGTCCTTGGCATGGATGTGTTTCCTTCTCTTCAAGAAGCCTTTGCTTTTGTGCAGAATGAGGAGAGTCGTCATTCTGCTATGCTTCCGGCTACCTCTACTGATCGATCTGCCCTAGTTTCTACACCTTCTAGAGATGGGGATCGTTGTTTCCGGCCTCCTTCTGAGAAAGATACACTCTTTTGTGACTATTGTCGTCGCTCTCGCCATACCCGTGAGACTTGTTGGAAGTTGCATGGGTCACCATCTGGGGGTCATGGAACTCGTTCTGGTTCTCGTGGGGGTCATTCTAGAGGCCGAGGGCCCAATGCTCGAGCCCATCATTCTAATACAGTTGAGTCCCAATCCCCAGCTCCGGATGTTTCTTCTGTTGATGTCTCTGGTTTTTCTACTTCTGAGTTGGAGGTTGCTCTTCGCCACTTGCTCGACCGTTGGGCATCTAGTTCTTCTTCAGGTAACTTTGCCAATTCAGGTAATTTAGCGTATTCTCCAAGTGCCTTCCTATCTCATCAAACATTGCCTTGGATTATCGATTCTGGTGCTTCAGATCATATGTCTGGGTCTTCTGATTTGTTTACAGCATATACACCTTCTTCAGGCCAGGATAAAGTTCGTATTGCTGATGGTACCATTTCTTTTGTGTTTGGGAAAGGTTTAATTCATGCCACTACTTCCCTTCCTTTGTCTTCTATCCTATATGTTCCCAATTTTCATGTTAATCTTTTATCTTTGAGTCGTATTACTCGGGACTTAAATTGTAGTGACATTTTTTCCTGATCGTTGTCTGTTTCAGGACCTTGTCACGAGGAAGATGATTGGCAGTGGTAGACACGAGAATGGTCTATATATCCTGGATCAAGCAGACAAGCGGGCTCATTCCTCTATTCAGTTACCCTCTACCAAGGAAGACTTATGACTGTGGCACCGTCGTCTTGGGCATCCATCTTTTTTGTTACTTAAGCATCTTTTTCCTTCAGTTTTTTTGAATCATCATGTTTCTGAGTTTCATTGTGAGTTATGTCAACTTGGCAAGCAACACAAAGCTTCTTTTGCTCCATCTATTAAAAGTTTAGTTCCTTTTACATTGATTCATTCTGATGTATGGGGTCCCTCTCGTTTTGTATCTTTAAAGGGTCAAAGATGGTTTGTCACCTTTATTGATGATTTTTCTAGGGCCACTTGGGTATATCTTATGAAGGACAAATGTGAGGTTTTTTCTGTGTTTTAAAATTTTCATAAAATGATTTGCACTCAATTTGGGGCCGTTGTAAAAGTTCTGCGTTCTGATAATGGGGGGGAATACCTTGACTCTGGTCTTGCCAGCTATTTTGCCACTCATAGTATTATTCACCAAACTTCTTCTATCAATACCCCTCAACAGAATGGTGTTGCCGAGCGTAAAAATCGCCATCTTCTTGATATTGCGCGTTGTCTGACCTTTGAAATGCGTGTTCCTCGCTCCTATTGGGGAGAAGTTGTTCTTACAGCAGCCTATCTCATCAATCATCTGCCTACCCAAGTTCTTCACAAACATACCCCTCTTCAGGTTTTGTTAAGGTCCCCCTCTTCTAGTTTCTCCCTTCCTCCAAAAACCTCAGGGTGTGTGTGAGCTCTTATGGATTCGATTACTTTTGAGGGATTTGGGGATTCATCAGACAGATTCAATGAGGCTATGTTGTGACAACAAGGCAGCTATCAATATAGCTCACAATCCGATTCAGCATGACAGGACCAAGCATGTGGAGATTGATAGACATTTTATCAAGGAAAAGCTCACTAGTGGCACTATATGTACTCTCTTCGTGAGGTCTGGGGACCAACTGGTTGATGTTCTCACCAAAGGCTTAGGGAATAAATCATTTTGTGACATTTGCAACAAGCTGGGCATGAGAGATATCTTCGCCCCAGCTTGAGGGGGAGTGTTAGAATATAGAATGTTAGAATATAGAAATATTTCCTATTTCATTCTCTGTAATTATGCCAATGATTTAATATAAAAGAGGGTGAGAGATCACTCATACCTCTAATTTTTCCCTCTTCTCAAAACTCACAAGTTTTACCCACACCATTCACAGTACAAAGGCAATATGATTTATGGGAAGAGAGTACGTATATTATTTTTTTTTATTGTGTGAAATACAAAACCCAACTTCTATTTATATGGGAGAGTTAGGAGACCCATAGGATACATATATTATCCCAGATGATGTCCATCCCATATTAAGAATATCTAATTAATAATTATCATATAATATATATATTGAAAAGTATCCCATATCAAGATTATCCCATATCTTGAATAACAAATATAATTTGTTATATTATTTGGATCTTTACTAACCAGGTCATGCTACCATGGGTGACCCAGTTGAGTCTGGATTCTAAATCTGACCCAATTTCCAATATCTCCCACTCGAACATGTGCTGGCATGACACCGCGCCTTTTGTATCTCAATCTACCCAATAAACACAATTCTACGTAGTCAATGGACCGTGCGACCGCTAAAGATACCTGCATGTAGGAGCTCTACACTAGATACTTATCACGAGCCAGCATGGAGGCATCAACCCAAGATGGTATCTCATATGCCCTAGATCCATCTAGTTACACTGAATCAAGCATCTCCTATCCCTTAAGGAGCAAGCTTTACTCCTTCGATCATGCAATGTATTAACACCCAATCTGCATCCCATATAGAGCGATGTGAGTTGTTGACAGTGAATATAGAGCAAAGGTGTAATTCTAGACAATCTTCCTTTCGCCATCATGTCACTTAGTTCGAAGTCAATCGCTTTCCTAGACATCTTCCTCAAAGCCGAATCACACCTGACCGCAGGCAACATACCAAAGTAGCTAACATCGACTTTTTACTTTATGACATAGTTTGAGAGTTGGTGAGGGTATAGTACAGATGTCAAAATTTAAAGCATATTTTTGACGTATTTGGACTCATGATGAGGAAAAACTGGGATCGTTTCTCTCACCACTCACTGTCGCCATGCACATGTAATATGAACACATGTTCGGTAGAGTTACTGTTCCAAAGAGTGATGTCATTCTCTAAACACTGTACAAATCTTAGTTCAATCACTAACTAGCGCATATGTCGCTTTTCAAGCGCCTAACTCGAGTTCTTCATTTAGCAGTTATTCAAGCGCTAAAATGAGATCTCACATCTGGCCATCATCTATAGGCACATCATGGAAAGTAAAAATTTCTATCCATGGTCGGTCAAGTAACATGATCTCATCTTGGTTACAACCAAGGCAATTTTAGTTGTGGGTGATCTTAGCTAGAAACAACTCCCACTATGATTTAACAACCACATATCTCTTTTTTGGTAGCTCCATCAAGCGCCAAAAGCGATTGCTCGTGTGAGTGAGCCAATCTTGCCTATTGACATCAATCAACAAATTTGTATGTGCAAAAAATGAATAGAACAAGCATAAATACTAATTGCATAAATAATATCCCAAACATTGCAAGGTGCATAAATAATCATCAAAAAAAAAAAAAAAAAAACACAAACATCATTACCATCTATGTAGACCCAAAGTCCTAACATGAGTACAATAAGCATCTCTCGAAATGGGTTTGGTCAATGGGTCTGCAACGTGCGACTAATAGAAATGTGTTTTAAGACAACTTGCTTCTACACCATTATTTCTCCGATGAAGTTAAACTTCATGTCTATATGTTTGGTTATTTCATGATAATTAGGATCTTTGGCATAGGCGAGTGCAGCCATGCTGTCACAATTAATAGTGACAGGGTTTGAGGCTTGTGAGATTACTTTCAAATGCTTTAAGAACCTTAGTAACCAAACGGCCTCTTGTACGGCAGCTGAGCATGCCACAAAAAAATGAAAAGAATTATTTGGCTTACCAATCAATAAGGTAGAGGCCATGTATATATAATATATTCATGATATAATTTACGAAACAATATACATAAGGTAAGATTCCTATAATCAAAATAATTCCTATCCTAATTCCTATTCTAATTTCTATATTCAAATATAATATTTTGATTTCTATATTCAACACTCCCCCTTAAGCTTGCGTGAAGATATTCAACAAATGCAGCTTGTCAATGGAGGACTGGAGCAAAGTTGGTCCCATAGATTTTGTGTACATATTTGCCAACTGCTGAGAAGAAAAGATAAAGGATGGACGCACAATGCCAATCCGAACCTTTTCTCGAATGAAATGTATGTCAACCTCGATATGCTTGGTATGCTCATGAAGTACAGAATCAGAGGTTAACATAATGGCAGATTTGTTATCACAAAATAAAGAAGGAACAGTCTCCTCAAAACCCAACTCTGCCAGAATAGTGCATCCAAAGAATCTCACATGTCCCATGTGCCATAGCCCGATACTCAGCTTTTGCAGAAGACCTAGAAACCACCGCTCGCTTTGTACTTTTCCATGAGATAAGATGATCACCATAGAAAGTACAGAAGCCAGAAGTGGAACGCCGATCAGTCCTAGATCCTGCATAGTCTGCATTGGTGAAACAGGAGAGCCCAGGTTGGAGACTAGCAGTAAAGAACAATCTCAAGCCAGGAGAAGTTTCCAAATACCTCAAAATATGATGAACCACGTCAAGGTGCTCTTTACGAGGTGCATACATGAACTAACTCACAACACTAATTTCAAATGTCAAATCAGGTCTAGTTTTGGTCAAATAAATAAGGCGTCCAACAAGACGTTGATATATGCTTGGGTCATCCAGCAACTCACCAGACTCTGATGTGAGTTTGACATTAGGATCCATAGGAGTAGATGCAGGTTTACACCCTAATATACCAGTATCCTGAAGCAAGTCAAGGGTGTATTTTCTTTGAGATAATCCCCTCTCTTGAGCGAGTCACCAATTCCCAGAAAATATTTGAGACATCCTAGATCCTTAATATCAAAAGTTTGGTCCAAGTCTTTCTTTACTTAACCAATGCCGACAGAATCATCACCTGTGAGAATAATATCATCCACATAAACTAACAAGACTATACACTGACCTGTTGCAAGGGTGGCAACAGTAGTACATGATGGGCTCAGGGAATTGGCAGTAAAAGATCCAAGCTGAGCCTGAAACTGACCAATTTGGGTCTGTAACTCTTGTAAATTAGGGAGATGAGGAGAACTAGGAGCAAGAGTAGCGGAATCCACTAGAGCCGCAGTGCAAGGGGTGCCAGCACCACGAAGGGAGCGGCTTAAGGCGGCAAGATTTTTCCCATTCAACACCACACTTGTAATACGATGAACAGGAGTGTGATGAGAAAGAGAAAAATCAGAACTAATTGGAACAGGCTTGGTGGGTATATCAGCAAAGGATGGATTAGTCATGGTGAAAGAAGAGGGAGCTGAAAAACACACAAAGATAGCAACACAGTCCAAGAAAAAAAAAAAGAAGCCGAAAAAAATTCAATGGCTTATCTAAATAGATGCCACCAGATAAACCTTGTAGGCCAAAAGAATAAAAGGACAGGCAAAGGGGGCTTAATACATCAGTCCAATCACCCCAAGAAGAGGGGGGGAAAAAAAAAAGCCATGGACCACCTAAAAAGGCAGTCGAAGCACGTAAGACCAGAACCAAGTTTGGTGCAGCAATCAGAGCCTCGGCAGAGATAAAAAAGGCCTGCCGAGGTGAAGACAAGGAAGGAGAGGGGTTGTTAATGTTGGGTTGAGGTTGGGCTAAGGTTGTCGGAGGGAGAAAAAGAGTTGAAAAGGAGTTGGAAAGGGCTGTCGGAGGCTAGAGAGAAGACAAAATGCAGTCGGTGGTGATGGGTGGTTGAAAGAGAGATGGCTGGGGAGGCTCTGATACTAAAAAAAGTGAAAAGAATTATTTGGTTTATCAATCAATAAAGTAGAGGCCATGTATATATAATATATTTATGATATAATTTAGGAAACAATATACACAAGGTAAGATTCCTATAATCAAAATAATTCTTATTCTAATTTCCATATTCAAATATAATATTTTGATTTCTATATTCAACACCACAAGCGTTGCTTCCTTGGTATATAGGGAAATACATGATTGCTTACTGCTCCAGGTAATAGCTCCACCACCGAGCAGGAAAGCATATCCAGATGTGGACTTTCGCTCATCTATATCATCGTCCCAATTAGCATCACTATAGCCAACTAGGCGTAAATCCGTACTCTTGTAGCAAAGCATATAATCTGCAGTCGCTTTGAGGTAATGCAATATCCTTTTGACTACATTCCAATGAGCATGTCCTGGATCGGACTAGTAACGACTTACCAATCTCATTGCATAACATATATCTGGCTGAGTACACATCATAACATACATCAGGCTTCCTACTGCATTAGCATAGGGTACTTGGGCCATCTTTTCTTTTTCTTCTGGAGTCTTAGGTCTCATATTAAGGCTCAGGCTCTCATCTTTAGCTAAAGGAGTGTTAACAGGTTTGCAGCTCTGCATCTGGAATTGCTCTGAGATATTCTTAATGTAAGTCTTTTAAGACAAACCGAGAAGTCTCTTAGAACGATCTCTTAGGATCTTATCCCCGAGTATATAGTTTGCTTCACGCATGCCCTTCATTTCGAAGGTCGAGGACAATCACCCTTTGCTGGTGCCAATCATCTCCTTGTCATTTTCGGCCAATAGTAAATCATCAACATATAATGATAGAATCAAAAAATTGTCCTTGGATCGTTTGATGTACACACAATGGTCTTCATCGATCATCATAAACCCATTGGTGATAATTGCTTGATGAAATCTCAGATACCACTGTCTAGATGATTGTTTTAAACCATAAATAGATCTTTGAAGCTTGCAAACTTTGCGCTCCATGCCTGTTATAAAGCCCTCTGGCTTATCCATATAGATTTCTTCATCCAATTCTCCATTGAGAACTGCAGTTTTAACATCCATCTGATATAGCTCAAGGTCCAACTGAGCTACTATTGCCAGAATAAGGCGAATAAAGACAAACCTTACTAGTGGAAAAAAGTTTCCTCATAGTCTACACCCTCCAATTGGGTGTAACTCTTATACCTTTCTATGGAAACATCTGCCTTGCGCTTGATCTTGAGAACCCATTTGTTCCCAATGGTCTTGCGCTTGGGTGGCAAATCAACCAAGTCCCAAACATGGTTTTTTTCTCATAGACTCCATCTCATTAAGCATCGCAACTTTCCACTCATTACTAGTAGGAGATGCTAGAGCCTCTTTTACTGTTTTTGCCTCAGTAATGTCACTTGGAGCAATCATGAATGCTTCCCTCTCAATCTCAAAACGACGACGAGGGATGGATTCACTCTCGCTTCTATGATGTTCAGGTTCTTGAGAATCCACATCTGTTGGACCTAGTCCATCGATTAGCATGTCGCTCCCACTGTCCCGACTCCCTAGGAGCTTGAGGGATTTCCTCATTCTCAATTAAGCTACTTGGTGCGCTATGTTGTGGTTCCTTCATCTCATAGAGATCTACATCTCTACTAACCTCACCTCTCCTAGGAAAATCCCCTTCTAGGAAATCCACATCACGCAACTGAATTTCAGTCACACTCTTGTCCGGCTGTTCTCCAACGAACACATAGCCCTTAGAATGCTCACAATAGTGATTGAAGATGCACTTATTTCCTCTAGGGCCTAACTTCCCATACTTATGAGAAGTGTTGTGTATGAAAGCTACTGAACCCTATGGCCGCAAATTGTCCAAATTTGGCTTTTCGCCGATCCATAATTCATAGGGGGTGGAAGGTACTGATTTAGAAGGCACACGATTAAGGATGTAGGCAGCAGTTAGCAAAACATCTCCCCAATAGGAAATGGGAAGATTGGCTTTCGCCTTCATCGACCTAACCATATCAAGCAGTGTTCGATTCCTTCTCTCCGCTACACCATTTTGTTGTGGAGTGCTAGGAATTGTCAATTGTCTAATTATTCCTTTCTCTTCACAAAGCTTTTCGAATAGCTTAGATAGATATTCGCGGTCTCAGTCTATCCTTAAAGCCTTAATGCTTTTGTTTAATTGATTCCCAACCTCTAAAACATAACGTCGAAAGCAATCCAATGTTTCTGACTCATGGGAGATCAAATAAACATAACCAAAACGCGTGCAGTCATCTATAAATGTGATTAAGTAAGGAGCTCCATTTCTTGCCTTAACATTCACTGGTTTACATATGTCGGAGTGAATAAGTTGTAATGGAAAGATGCCCTTTTGGCTTTTCCAAATGGTTTTTTGGTTGCCTTGCCAGCAAAGCAATGCTCACAAGTGGGTAGATTGACCCTAGCGAGTGGGCCTAAAAGGCCTTCTCTAGCTAACCTGATCATTCTGTCTTTCTCAATGTGGCCTAATCTAGCATGCCATTTTGTAGAATCATTATCAACATCACAAATAGACGTAATATATGAAATAGTCATTGACATTATTCAAACTAGAATTATTAACATCCAAAACTAAAAAATCATCTAAAATAAAACCACTACCATAATAAATTGTACCCAGATAAATGTTAACTTGTGCACTCTCAAACTAAAAATTAAAACCAAGACTCATCATGCTAATAATTGATAATAAGTTTCGTTGAATCTCCGGAGCATAGAGTGCGTCATGAAGATATAATATGTGCCCACATCGCATTTCCAACTTGTAAGTGCCAATCCCAAGCACCTCCACGCAAGATTCATTCCCCATGTATACTTTTTTGCTATCAGCTGGAACTCGACGATACTCAACGAACCCAACCCTGTCCCTCGCTACGTGGTAGGTTGCTCTTGAGTCTACAACCCACAAATGAGGAGAGTGAGCAACAAAAACTTGACTAGAAACATAACAGTCAAAGCAAGAAAATAAGTTAGGGAGTACCTTCTTTAACTCGGGGCAATCTCGAGCGAAGTGTCCTTCCTTCTTGCAGTTAAAGCACGCCATGTTAGCCTTAGCTTTCTTGCCAGCCCTCTTACCTCTTTTGCACTTGAAATTGCCGGCGCGTTTTGGCCTAAGGTCAACTCCATCTTTCTTTTGGGAGCATGCCTAGTCCCTCCGTGCCTAAGGCCAAATGCCCAGCGCGAGTTACACTTTGCAACAAGATCAGTGCTGTCAAATTTAGCCGCCTCTAGGCCCTCAGCCTCATGCTCCAAATGACGTGACATGTCCTCAAATGTTCTAACATTTTCATTGTGCATCATGTGATGCTCCATTTCTTCCCATGAATGAGGAAGGGAGCGAATCATTGCCTGAACTTGCTACTCTTGTGTCAGATTATGACTTGCTGCCGCCAGCTCGCGTATCATAGTTGACATTACCCTTAGATGCTACTTCATTGAACGATGTGCCTTTTTTTGATGGGAATCAAATTTCTTGGTCAACCTATGCAACTTAGCCAAAGAGGTGATGCCGAATTTCTGTTTGAGAGCCTCCCACATTTCAAAAGTACTCAAGGAACCTTCAAACTCTGCTATCAAGTTGTTATGCATGCTGCTTAACATCGTAAAGCACGCACATTGATCTTTGTTGTGCCATTTTTGATAAGCCTCAAGATCACGACGATGTTGAGCTATAGTGCCCTTGCTCAGGCTCAACCATCACTTCCTCAAGAGTTCTCCAAGACCTCTTCTCATTCAGGAGATACTGGAATTTACGGCGCCATATGTCGTAGTTATCACCATTCAGCTTTTCCTCTTTAGTCAAATCAGCTACAATGCCTTTTCTTGCCATAGTTAACTACATTCCGAGAAAAAATGCGCATGGGATAAAATTTTAGCACATACAGAATAATGTCGGCGCATAAATTCAAGTTAAATTTAAACAAAAAAATTCACATGTTGCAAGATCAAAAATTCTTTAAGCTTATAATCATCTCTTGCACCTCTAGTGATTTTTATCAAACATTCAATTTAATTTAATGCACAAAAAAAAAAAAAAAAAAAAAAAAAAAAGGTTTATCAAAAGAATAATCCTCCAGTACATATGCCATGTAATAAGTATGATTTGAAAGATTCATGTATGAGCATCTCAAAATGATAATATAACTAGAAAATTGATAACCAACATTTTATCAGGAAACTTTAACTAATGTTAATCATGCTTTGGAGATAACAACATGAGTTCTAACATATAAAAAATTAATCATGCTGTTTCTAACATCCAGAATATGCTAAACAAAAGCAAATAAATTTCAGAATTTTTCTGGAATTTTCTGGAATTTTATGAGATTTGCTTTAATTAAATTATACACAAAAAATTTAAGAAACTGAAACAGTATAATTCTTATACCAATAAATAGCATATCATTTCAGTATTTTACTGTAAAAAATTCAAGTCAGAAAATCAATTATGCATGCACAGAAGCATTTTAACATAAAAATATTGAATTACTAAATCAGAAAAAAATATTTTTACATTTCATAAAATCTGAAATTTAAACAGATTGTAGAAAAAATAATTACAAGACTAATGATACCGGTCATGCTCAAAGCGGAATTACAACAAATATTTTGGAAGCAATTAACGTAGATTTTTAAATTAAAAAAAAAACAAACAGGGCCTAAACGTCCCAGCGCCTGCCTCAGGGTCAGCGCACGCATCGGCGGTCGTGTCAGCGCTTGCATCAGCGCATGGTTAGCAGGTGATCAGCGCTGCATCAACGCAACACACCAGTGCCCAGCGCCTATCACAACGTTCTATTTTTTAATTTTATTTTAATACCGTTTCCACATGCTGTTTTCATTAAATATCTGATAACTTTAAAACATAAAATTACAAATAATGATTCATTATCTATTGATGTAATTTTGCAGATATTATATACATGTGAATGGTTATAAATAGTATAAATTTAATTGCAGACATAATAAAAATTTGGTAAAATCATTTTGATCAAATAGCAGTATTTTATGTGAATAAAAATAATATACATATATATTAGCATAAAATACTAACTTCTTGGATATTCAATAGCAAGAAAACACCTTAACTTGGCTATGATACCAATGAAGGAAATATAATACTATATACACAATGGAATAATTATATGGATTCAGGCATACTTTGTGGGTAAACAAATTGTACAACGAATCCAGCTTAGAAAGGTGAATAACGAACTCTTGAATAATTTCTACCAGCGATAGAGTAAAACTACGAGAGTTTTACCCACACCATTCACAGTAGAAAGGTGATATGGTTTATGGGAAGAGAGTGTGTATAGTTTTTTGTTGTGTGAAATACAAAACCCAACTTCTATTTATATAGGAGAGTTAGGAGATCCATAGGATAGATATATTATCCGAGATAATGTCCATCCCATATCAAGAATGTCTAATCAATAATTATCATATAATATATATTTATATATTGACAATTATCCCATATCAAAATTATCTTATATCTTGAATAACAAATATAATATGTTATATTATTTGGATCTCTCCTAATCGAGTCATGCTACCAGGGGCGACCCAGGTGGGTCCAGGTTCTAAACTCGACCCAATTTCCAACATGTGCCTTGAGCCTTTAAAAACACTGGATTATATTTTTTTGGGTGGGTAAGTCATAAAATAAATACAAAAAATTTACACATTTACAAGGGTATTCCCTAGGTAATACATCAAAACTATCACTGCCCCCCAAAAAGGGGGGAAGACTAATACAAATAGTAACTATAACAACCCCGCATTTGCAGGAAACCAACAAAAGAAGTCATAAATACCCAAATTTGCACATATATTCTTTTTTTTCTTTTACCCAAGTAACCCCTACCATCAAAGATAATAGATGGAAACTTGGGAAAGATATATGGGCAAGTATACAAAAGGAACCACATAAACATAAATAAACTGATACATGACAAAACACCGTAATGAACAAGCTAAAGTAACCACTGAGACTAATCAATTCTGCTAACCTCCCCCACGAGCTCCCAGTCCCCATCACGGATAAAACCTGGAGTCAAATAAGCATCTCACTGGATTATATTACTACAATATGAATGTAAATATATATATTTTTTTGTCTAAGCCTTGCTTGATGATAGCTTGTTTTTGTGTTACAATTAATCGGTTGATATATTTCAGAGTGAAGAAGATGTGTTCATGGCATCCTTGATCTGCAACATGGATGTTGACTGTGAGAAGCTTCTAATCTGCAAAATGGATTTAGATTGCGTGAAAGTCCTTCAATTTGATACAGAGGTAATGTGGGATGTCTGACTAAGATTTTTCTTTATAAAAAAGAAAAGAAAAGAAAGAATAAGATTTTGTGATCTGCTCTGCTGCTTAATTTATTCCAAATTCCAAAAAGCTGGATCTGTCTTGTGAAGTATTTGGGTATGTTTCCAATATCTTTCATACATTATCATCACTGGTGGGTCTAAATATACCCTGCTGTCGAGTTTGATGGTTAAAACATTGTTATCATGTTTCAGATTCTTGTATGTGATGTATTGGGAATGATCTGTTCTTTCTTGTTTCAGGTAAATAGTGATTTCCAAAAGCAATCAGGTGTCTCTCAAGAATTCACTTTGAATTCTTGCACAAGTGATGTTTCAAGAACTTATTTGATGGGAAAATCACCATTTCCAGCCTTGGACGCGTTTGTGGAATCTATTGCATCAGTAGGAAATGTGTCAGGTGGTTTCTTGTTCAGTAAAGTACAAGTTCTACAACCATGTCAAATATAAAATTAAAAAAAACATGGTTCACACCACCCCCCCCCCCCCCCCCCCCTTTTGTAAATTTAATTTTCTGATTTGATTTCTATGTGCTTTAACTTATTGAACTAGGTCACATGCTAAAAAAGTGCTGGTAAAAAATATTTCAGCAGCATGCTTTCCATTTTTATGGTGAATACTGAATCTCTGGTTTAGTCCAGTTTCCCAATTGAGAGAAATTTGACTTTTGCTTTCTGCCAAGTCACCCAACTGCAGCCTCCCTTCAAATTCTGTAGCCATGATTTTTGTAGTTTTCAGTTTTTGTTTTACTTTAGGCTTTAGAGAGTCAAGGAAATGACAACTTAATTGTTCCGTTCCTTCGTTGATATGGGCAACTGATGAACTTCTTGTAAGTGTATAATAACTTTTTAGCCTTTTGCCATTTGTGACTTCATATTCCTGTTAAGATGGTTTAATACAAATACTCAACGTTTTTTCTCCCCTTTTTTTATATTTGTTTTATAATTATAGGAAAAATCCGAAGTTGGTATTGGTTCTCAGAGTATGGATTGATGGTCTACAGCATGTCAAGAAATAGATACTGTGAACGAATTGGTAGACAACATAAAAGCAATCATGGTAAATTTCATACCTTATCTCCTCTTAAAGCTATAAGCTTATAAATACAATCAAACTCTCGTAAATTATTCTTTTGCAGAAATTTTTGTGCAGCATTCATGGTTTTCAGTTTCCAATAAAATCTTTTTGTTTTTTGGTTAAGGCAGACACTGCTTTTGTGTGTGCAATCCATTTGATCCTGTCGTGTCATTGAAAATAAGACAGCCTGAACTACTCGTGCGATCCATTTGATCCTATTGTCCATTGACATTTTCTTTGTGCCTTTTTGTTTCAGTGATGTACATTGTTGACCTAAGAAGAGCCATTTATTATCAGAAATGCCATGATCCTGATTGCAGAGGTGTAGAAGGGTTTTGTTTTTTCGTAGTTATTAATTGTCCAACAATTTTCACCAATTTGTGATCATTTTCACTGAGCTGATTGATGGTAACAGGTTATCGATCCCCTTTGCGTCCAATCCCTATTGATGTCATTCCTGATGCTACAATTTTCGTCAACTTTGTTGGGCATAATGGAGGTTCGGTGGACGAGAACCTTGAATGTCAACTTGTTGAAAATGTTCAGGAGCATATTACATTTTACGGTGATGAAAGCGTCACAGATAGCGTCAAGAAAGATGAATGGTGGCTTGAAGCCATAAGAGTTGCAGAAAAAGTTGAGAATCCTATAACATTAGATTTCAGTGGAATGGTTAGTCTGTTTCTTCCATTCAAAACCTTTACTCTCATATTATAAGTCTCAATTAGTCATACAACATGAGTTCATCGGTGTTTAACACCTAATTCATCTCATTGCCATTTTCCAAGTATGGACTAGTCATAGGATTCGGAAATGTTTCCATCCGTGTTTGTGGGAATGGATGCTTTCAGTTGATATCAATGAAATTGGGAAAATAAATAAATAAATAAAATAATCATGGGTGAAAAACCTAAGTTCTGAGATTGTGATTTGTGATTATACTCAATTCCAATCACAAGCAAGATGATCCCAACAATTCACAACACACTAAGTGTAATCTAAAACAATCCTCATAGACAAAAGAATTGCTTCAGATCTAAACTTAGCAATTAAATAAACTTGACACAAATGATTTTAACTTGGAAAAAACAATCTCAATTGGGATTCACCAATTGTGATTTTGATTTTGATTTCTAGTTCTAAAGATTTATTATTGATGAGCTAAAACGATTGCGCCTATTAAAGCAACTAAAAGAATTATTGAAATGAGCTCAAATGGAAGAAAAAAATCTGTTGATAAATGAATACCAATTTGTTGACTATTACTTATCAAATCTTGCTCTAAAATCTGGTTTTATTTTGTAGCTCAAATAATTCCGTACCATGACGTATCTAGAATAGTGGAAATTAGTGCAATGTTTTGAAAACCGGACCGGATCGGCCGGTTTGACTGGTTGAACCATTGCCCGGTCCATGGTCTGCTCCGGATATACCCTCTCACCTGGTCCCTCTTGAAAACTGGTCATTTTAAGCAAAATGGGTGGGAACCGCGGTTAAACCGGTCAACCCGGTCCGGGTTGAAGCGAACCAGACCGGTTTGCTATATTTGGTCCAATATTGAAAAAGTTGATGCTAAAGGGACTTGAACCCAACACCTCAAGCTCCAAAGAATATGAATTTCCACTCTGCCACCATGGTTCCTTGTTAATATGTAGGAAATATATAATATTAATTGTATTCAAACTAATTTCCCTCAAACACATGTATAATTAATATTTTTACAAATAATATTAATATAAATATATATTTAAACATATATGTTTGATGAATATATATATTAAATTATAAAAATATTTTTATTGAATGTATTTTATTTATTTTTAAATCATAAAAATATTTATAAAATAATTATGACATCACGGTTCGATTCCGGTTCAACCCGATGGTTGAACCAGTGATTCGTCCACCCGAACTCTTTTTTGGTTCACTCACCGGTCCCATTTTTGTAACATTGAATTAGTGAAACAAAAATACTTTTACAAACCTGTTAGAATAATATATGATTATTTGGGTTATTATTATGTAATTATTTTATGCCTTAGGGTTTCCTTGTAATTATTAATCTTCATTAATATAAATAGGGGATGATATCCTATTCATACCCTAATCTTTGTATTCTCTAAATTTATCATGGTATCAGAGCCAAACCCTAAAACCTAAATCCATACACCACACAGCCACCATACCTTTCTAGCCTCGTCGCCTACTGTTGAAGGGCTCCTTGGCCCAGACGCTAGCTGCTGAACTTGTCGAAGAACAGCCCAGCCCCTTTCGATCACTGTTGCAGGTGCCCATACACTTGGTGGTCCTATCAACAGACCTTCTGGTCTGAGACGACCAGTGAGACAGAGTTGTTTTGCCTTGCCGATTGCCACTGGCAGTCTCTTGGCCCCTGTCGACAGGACTGAGGCATTCTCTGGCTTCCTTGGACTTCAGCTGCTGTCGTGGTCTCTGTGAGTGTCGTCTCTCTTGGCTGAGTCGTATTCCTATTTGTTTGACTCCTGCTTCTGTCGTTGGGTGTGTGATAAGGTAATGACCTTTGTTTGACCTTTGTTCCTGTTTGACCTCTGTTTGTTTATTTTTCCTTTTTTAAAAATAAAAAAATAAGAAAAAAAGAGTAAAGTTGATGAGTGTTTAATTCTTTATTATTCTTAGTGGTCATCGTGCTTACTATTTCTCCATCTTTCGGGTTTGTAATTGACACTAGTTTTGTTGAGGGTTAGGTAGTATAGTATCCATGGCAGATTTCACCAGTGTGTCGACACCTAAGAGTGAGAGTTCCATTATACCTACTACTATGACTGATAACCCCAACCCTAGTATTAAAATCACCACCTCTTCATTTAATGGTCAGAACTATCTAGCGCGATCACAGAGTTTGACTATTTTTTTGAAGAGCAGAGGGAAGATGGGATATGTTGATGGCAGGATATAGGCACCCAGCACCACAGACCAGAGTTATGATCAATGGGAGATCACCAACACCCTAATTATGGGTTGGTTGATACATTCTATGGTCCCGAATATTGGAGAGGGCTATCTATCTATGGACACTGCCTAGGATATTTGGGAGGCAGTGGCTACTACTTATTCCCGTAAAGGGAATTTCTCACAGGCATTTGAGTTATGCCGCTCTATTGAGAGCTATGTTTAGGGGGAGCAGACTGTTTTTCAGTGCTTCACCTTCCTCACTAACGGCTGGAAACGCCTTGATCACTTACAGGATTATAAGCCTGTTTGCACTACTGATTCAGTTGGGTACAGGAAGTTCATTGCACAGGAAAGGGTCTTCAAGTTTCTGGCTGGTCTTAATGTGGAGTATGATCCGGTTCGGAGTCGGGTTCTGGGTATGGACACTTTTCCTTCACTTCAGGAGGCATTCGCCTATGTACAGAATGAGGAGAGTCGGCGGTCTGCTATGCTGTCCCTTGTCTCTACTGACTGCTCCACATTACTGTTTACCCCTAGAGATGGCCTCAACCTGACTCCCATCCTTCTGTTTGCCGCCAAGGAGTCTGTATTCTGTGATTACTGTTGCAAGCCGTGGCATATTCGTGAGACGTGTTGGAAGATTCATAGGCCTCCATCTGGGGGTCGAGGTGATCGGTCTGGTTCTAGAGGAGGTCGGTCAGGCCAGTCTAGAGGACGTAGCTCTCATTCACGGGCTCATCAGTCTAGTGCAGTTGATATGCTTGATTCTACTTCCGCTTCCGTTGGCTAGCCTTCTGATGGTCTCTGTGGCATGACTACTCCTGAGCTTGAGGATGTTCTGCGTTACTTGTTGGACCGCCGGTCTTCTACTGCTCTCAGTACATCTTCCTCGTCGTTTGCCCGCTCAGGTAATTTAGCCTCTTCTCCTTGTGCTTTCTTGTCTCATAAGTCTTTGCCCTAGATTATTGATTCGCGTACCTTAGATCATATATTTGGCTCCTTTGACCTTTTCTCTACTTATAAGCCCTCTTCAGTTCAAGAAAAAGTTAGGATTGCAGATGGTATTGTTTCTTCCATTTCTGGGAAAGGTTTAGTCCATGTCACTCCTACCATACCTCTATCTTCTGTTCTCCATGTTCCCAATTTTTATGTTTGGTATCCTTGAGTCGTATTACACAGGATTTGAATTATAGTGACTTTTTTTTCCTGATTATTGTCTATTTTAGGACCTTGTCACGAGGATGACGATTGGCAGTGATAGTGCAGAAAATGGTCTCTACTTCTTGGATCAACCGGACAAGCTTGCTCATTCTTCCACCACGAGTCCTACTACCCAAGATGATTTATGGCTGTGGCATCGACGTCTTGAGCATCCTTCTTTTTATTTACTTAAGCATTTATTTCTATCTGGTTTTGCAAACAATCATGTGTCTAAGTTTCTTTGTGAGTCTTGTCAACTTGGAAAACAATACAGAGTTTCTTTTGCTCCTAGTTTTAATAAAAGTTTAGTTTCTTTTTCATTAATACATTCTGATGTCTGGGGTCCATCTCGTGTTCTGTCTGTGAAAGGTCATCGATGGTTTGTTACATTTATTGATGATTTTTCTCGTACTACTTGGATGTATCTCATGAAAGACAAGAGTGAGGTTTTCTCTGTGTTCTGCAATTTTCATAAGATGATTTGTACTCAGTTTGGGGCCACTGTCAAAATCTTCTGTTTTGATAATGGAGGGGAATACATAGATTCTGGGTTAGGGCACTATTTTTCTGCTCATGGCATTATCTCTTGCACCAATACCCCTTAACAAAATGGGGTGGTGGAACGTAAGAATCGTCATCTTCTTGACATGACTCAGTGCATGTGTTTTTCTATAAGAATGCCTCGGTCCTACTGGGGCAACGCTGTTCTCACCATTGCCCATCTTATTAATCGTCTTCCTACCCACGTCTTACAAAAACAAGCTCTCCTTCAAGTCCTTCTAGGTTTTGAGTCCTTGTTTTCTATTCCTCCCAAAATATTTGGCTGTGTCTGTTTTGTCCGCAATCACTCTCCTACTCGTGGTAAGTTGGACTCTCGCTCCCTCAAATGTGTTTTCCTTGGGTATTCTCCTACTCAAAAGGGATATAAGTGTTACCACTCTCCTTCTCGTAAGTGGTTTGTGTCCATGGATGTCACATTCTTTGAGTCCCAATCCTATTTCTTGTCCTCTTCGGTGTCACAGTCCTCCCTTCAGGGGGAGCCTTGGTGCGAAGTGATTCCTGTGATTCCTATGGTGGAACCAGTTGTTCTTGCACCACCACCTCCTACGGAGACTGCAGAACCCAATGTCACCAAGGATAGGGAAGGTTAAGTTTTTATCGGGGACAGACAAACAGAAAGTTAACTGGATATAAGAGACCACTTCTCCTCCTCCACTGCCATCTCCTGTTTCTGATGAAAGTTCAAGTAACTTTGAATCTCTTGAGTCTATTGATCTTGATGTTCCTATTGCCAAGAGAAAGGGTGTGAGGTCTTGTACTCAACATCCTATCTCAAATTTTGTGTCCTACTCTCATTTGTTGTTCTCATATAGAGCGTTTGTGTCCAATATTTCCTCTGTTAGCATTCCTAACCATTTTCAGGATGCTTTTGCTACCTCGGAGTGGAAACTTGCCATGATTGAGGAAATGAAAGCACTTAGGAAGAATGGTACTTGGAAATTGACTGAGTTACTTAAGGGCAAACGACCTGTGGGATGCAAATGGGTGTATATTGTGAAACACAAAACGGACGGTTCTATTGAGTGTTACAAGGCTAGACTTGTGGCAAAAGGATTTACTTAGACGCATGGCATTAACTATCAGGAAGCCTTTGCACTTGTGGCTAAGATGAATTCATTCAGAGTGCTTCTCTCTTTAGCAGCTAATCTAGATTGGTCACTTCATCAGTTTGATGTAAAGAATGCCTTTTTCTATGGTGACCTCGAAGAAGAGGTATATATGGACATTCCTCTTGGTTTTGAGGATCATTAGACAGAAGGCAAAGTATGTAGGTTTCGGAAGTCATTATATGGTCTCAAGCAGTCTCCGAGAGCTTGGTTTGAAGATTCACTTAGGCTATGCTTAAATATGGCTTCAAACAGAGTCAGGCAGATCACACCTTGCTTGTGAAACATTCCTCACTTGGTAAGACTACAGGACTTATTGTTTATGTAAATGACATAGTTGTTACGGGTGATGATAGTGAGGAAATTTGAAATTCCTCTGTTGAAGAAATATTTAGCCGGTGAGTTTGAAATTAAAGACTTGGAGAGCTTGAAGTATTTTCTGGGAATTGAAGTTGCTCACTCCAAGGATGAGATATTTATCTCACAGATGAAGTATGTACTTGATCTGTTGAAGGAAACTGGGATGCTTGGCTGCAAGGCCTGTAACACTCTACTGGAACCCAATCAGAAACTGGGGGATGATGAAGGAGCAGCTGTTGACAGGGGGAGCTATCAGCGATTAGTGGATAAACTCATTTACTTATCCCACTCTCGTCCTGATATTACTGTTGCTGTCAGTGTGGTTAGCCAATTTATGCATGCTCCTCATCAGATTCACTTCGAGACTGTTATGAGAATTTTGAGATACTTGAAGTCTACCCCTGGTAAGGGTCTTTATTTTTCAAGGTATGATCATCTTCGTGTGGAAGCTTATACACATGCTGACTGGGCTGGATTAGTGACTGATAGGAGATCGATTTCAGGGTATTGCACCTTTGTTGGAGGCAACCTAGTTACTTGGAGAAGTAAGAAACAGAATGTGGTTGTCAGATCAAGTGCAGAAGCTAAGTTTTAGAGCTATGGAACAAGGGGTGTGTGAGTTCTCATGGATCAAGTTATTGTTGAGTGATTTAGGTATTGATCAGACGGACTCCATGTGGTTATACTATGATAATAAGGCCGCTATCAACATCGCTCACAATTCGGTTCAACATGACAGGACAAAACATGTTGACGTTGATCGCCACTTCATTAAGGAGAAACTCACTAGTGGCATAATATGTACTCCCTTTGTGCAGTCTGGTGAACAACTTGTTGACATCCTCACGAAGGGAGTTGGGAGTAAGCCATTTCATGACATCTTAGGCAAGTTGGGCATGAGAGGTATCTTCGCACCAGCTTAAGGGTGAGTGTTAGAATAATATGTGATTATTTGGGTTATTATTTTGTAATTATTTTATACCTTAGGGCTTCCTTATAATTATTAATCTTCATTAATATAAATAGGGGATGATATCCTAGTCATATCCTAATCTTTGTAGTCTCCAAATTTATCAAAACCATCGAAGTAATTTCATCTCCAACGGTCCAAAGATGAAAATCTTTGTAATATTCTGAATCATTCATGAACATCACAGCAAATATGATTAAAACATTTATAGCTCCTACATAAATAAGGAGCTGCGCAGCAGCTACAAAATGGGAGTTCGATAGAATATAGAAGAAGGATATACAAACAAAAACCAATCCCAATGAAAAAAACAATCTCAATTGGGATTCACCAATTGTGATTGTCAAAAAACCACGAGCCAAGAGGCTAAAGCAAATCCACTATGAGAAATGAAGAAGATTACAAGAAGTCATCTCACCAAGTCTACCTTCTAGTGAGTCCACACTTGATTGACCTTGAGACTCTTATCAATCTTCACTACCCATTCTCCTCTTGAATTTGCAACTTGTTGATGTTGAATCCACTATCACCAACTAGATCCGGATTCTAGTTGGTGAGAAGAGATATCATCATTACCCCTTGTTGTGTACAATCAAATCCTAGAGATGTAAGGAAATCTCTTTGAATTAACAAGGGGAAACAAGGAAATCACTCATGGATATTATACTCTATTTTTCTGTGAATTCCAGAGAGAAAACCAGATGAGTTAAAAAACAGATATGAAGTTTTTTTTTTGTGTTATTTATTTATTAAATAAACAAGTATTATTAAGAAAGCATTAAGATAATGCAACGAATACAAAACGACATCCCCAATTAGGGGAAACCAAAAACAAACTACCTAATCACTTCAGCTAGAAAATCTAAAAAAACAAACATGTCCGGATCAACCCTCCTCTAAGAAACATCTCCGACCCCATCAAACGACCAACTATACATCCAAGAAGATTTTCTAACCAAGCAACCCCCTGAGAAACCTCTAAGAAGGTACATGTATTCTGCTCCAACCAAACAAGCTACATCAAACAAAACGGCGCCATCAACCACACCCACTGGAGCCGGCGCGCCGGCGCCCAATCCGAACACCCTGCCAAACCCAAAGCATGTCCAACACCCACTTCAGTTGGACCCAAGCAATCCCAAAGAGAAAGCAAATAAAACCCCACAACTGTGAAGCCACCAAACTATGAAGAAACAAATGCAACACCGGTTCACTCAAAAACAGATGAAGTTCTGAGGTAGTTATAACAAAATCTGTTTGAAGAGACCGCTCGAGCACAATTTTGGTTGCTTGAGCGGTGAATCACTGCTTGTAGTAAAATGAGATCTCTGACAAAATCCTGTGAAGATCCAAACTTTGCTCGAGTGCACTTTTATGGCTCGAGAGCGATAATTACACCCTTGCAGTATCTCTAAGGAACAGATTGAGATCTTGCGAAGACTAAAACTTTGCTCGAGCGCACCTTTCGTCGTCGAGCGGTGAAATCACCCTTGCAGTATTTCTGAGGCAGAGACTGAGATCCTGGTGAGGCATTCAAGTTCGCTTGAGCGACACTTTTTTCGCTCAAAGCGATTAGATATAAAACTCATCCTTCACTAAGGTATCATCAGGACAATCCTTGAGAGCTGAGAACTAAGAAGGATCAATGAAGATAGGATTCTCACTAAAACTCTCTACAAAACCTCACAACAATACATAAGAAAAGAACAAACACCAAGCTAAGTGTTTGTCACTCAGGATTGCCAAAACAAAGGACCTAACAATGGGGAAATCTATTCAAGGGAAATTACTATTGTTGCACCTTATCTGTAGGTGTCCCTTTGTGCAAACACATTCTACTCACAAGAGAAGGAAATCTGTTAACAGTACATTTCTTTTTTACTCCTTTAAGTTTGTGGATTTTTGATATACCTTCGTCTTTTTGCCCTTTTGACATAACTTGAAGTTAGCAGAAACTTGAACCCATAGGTCACCACCATTCTTTGTTTTTATTCTGATATTGGTTCCTTCTTTTTTTACATATGTTATCACAAACAGGGCGAAACTGCTGATGGAGATGAGGAGGACTGGTGGATGGCAGTCGAAAGGACCGCATCCCAGGCTGAACTAAATGTGGGATTGGTACAATCCTGATATTGATACATGAGCAATATGAAATGCCAGTCTGTAGAATTCATGTAAATAATTCTTTATATGGTCTTTGTATATATGTAACCTGACCTTTGTTGGTCTGTAGTATTGGAAAATATAATGCTGTATATTTGAAAATGCTTGGTGCACGAGAGAGATTAAGAGATGATTGTGGTTTCAATTGATGCTTACAGCTTAGGTGAGTCGGTCAACCATATATCTAGAAAGCTAGCTCCGCTAAGAGGTGCTGTTAACATTACCTAAAATACAAAGAGAGTAAGCCTGTGTTTTTATAATTCGGAATTTAGAAGAGAATTATGAAATGAAAAGAAATGGGAATGGTAAAGAGAATGTAATATAAGTTAGTTTCTTATTTCATAAATTACGTTACTCTTTTGTTTTGTTTTATCCTAAACACATTATGTACAAATCTAAAATCTAAACACGAGCCACGCTATAGCATCCGAATAGCTTATTTGAAATTATATTATTTGGGATCATTGTATTTACTTTGCTTTTCCTTTCTCTCTTACTGTTCTTCTGTGATGAGAATTGAGAATCCACTCTTAAAACCCTCCACCATCCTCATAAAATTTCCTCCACAATGGCAGTAGAACATCCACAATTAACTTCAATCTCTTCTCTGAAAAAAACACTCACCCTTAAGTCTTTGCTCCAATCAAATCCCGTCAATCTTGAAATAGACTGAACTTCGACGAAAATGATGGTTTGAATGTTAGGATTGATGCATATATATTCTCTGAGTGAGTGAGGGAGAGTGAGCATGCAGGGATGATGGACCAAGAGGCTGCAAAGTCAACCGCCACTCCAAAGTTTTGAAGAAACTTATTAAATATAGTAGTCTTAGTTATCAATGTTGCCCCTCCAAGATTTTTTTTGAGAAATTTAGTACCCGCCCTCCCTAGATTTCTTTAACTCAGTTTGCATTTTCAAGTTTCAATTTTTGTTTCTCTCTCTACCTCTTCTTTATTTTGGTTCTCCAGCTTTTCTTCTTTTTTTTGTTTTTTTTGTTTCTTTTGCCTTGATTTTTTCGTTTCTCTTTCTTGTTATTTCAATTCAATCTCCATCTCTATTTCAAAACTACTTCTACTTTCAATTCTCTTCATATTTTTTTGTTTCAATTCTCTCTTTCTTCTTCTTCTTCTTCATTGAGATCTTACATTTGATGGAAGTCATGCTCGTCATCAAAGCGGTCACATTACCATTGAGCATTATTTTTGAGTTAATATTTTTACAGTTACATGAGATGCTCAATTAGAAGAATTAAAAAACTGATTTGAGAAGGATATGATAGAGTTGTTTGTTCTTAGTTATGTTTTAGATTTTAAGAATGATTATAGGTATTTCAAAATTTAAGATATTTGCAAGTTTGCATATAAATTTAATTTGACATTTTAGTTATAAAATTAGACATCCAAGTTTCAAAAATTGCTAACAATATTTGAGTTGAGTTCAGTGTTTGTAAACCCAAGAAAGTCAACAATTTATCCTCTTGTCAATAGAATGATTCGTATTCTTTTAATTTTACATGTTTTTATGGCGACAACAAAATGCATATTTTGACAACAAAAATTATACAAACTAAACTTTGCAAACAGCAATTTTTTTCTCATATTACTTTCTACTTGATTGATAAAATTCTAACTTTCAAGAGAGAGGTTGGGGGGGAAGAGAAAAAACAAAGTGAGGAGCGTCTGATCAGAGGTGGTGCTATATACAAGATTATGGTATCAGTTGATTCATCAACCTTTAGAAAATTAATAATTTTTTAATATTAACGTTTGTTAAAAATAATTGATCAAAATTTTGCATTCATTATTTAAAATATTGAGTCCAATGATTCAATAAAAAAGGAAAGAACTCTGCTGGTTAAAAAACAAAGACAATGGAGTCACCATTGCAATTACATGACTCAAATAATTTTATATTGTACGTGTGTAAGTATATATATATATATATATTAGCAATTTACATTTGTTATACATTTTGTAAAAGCAAATTAAGTTGAAAACCTTGAATTTCTTGGTTTTTTTAAATAAATTTGAATATGCGCTCAACACTACTATATTTAATTTTTTGTGATAGCAACACATCCATTATTTTTTTTGTTGACTTTTTATTTTAGTATAAATGAATAAATGTTGCTTTTCTTGTAAGAATTCATATGTTATTGCTTTTATTAGTTCAACCAAGAACACATTTGATCCTATCGATAATGAGATACTTTATTTAAAGGGTTGGGCTTTCTTCTAGTCCGTGATCAGAGTAGAGGGTACTATTAGATCTGTGAGGACCCATCACGGGTCTCGTTTTGATAATCTAAATCGTTCAATATTTAGAACTCGTCAAGTACTATATACCTGTAAAAAATCACGTTGATCGGATATCGATAGTTATCTCATCGGATCAAATTTCTGTTAACCGTTTATTTTTTCACCGTCGATTTTTTTATACAAAATTGATTTGATCACGTAGTTATCGATATCCGATCTATGTGATATTTTGCAGCCATGTAGTACTCGACGAGTTCTACACATTGCACAATTCAGATTATCAAAACAGGACCCATGATGGGCTCTCACGGGCCCAACAGTATCCTCTAATCTGATAACGAACTGGAAGGAAGCCAGCCCCTTATTTAAATTAGGATTCAGAATCATATTATAAACATTTAAATTTATTGGGTAACAATTCCAAAATATGAACTTTGTTGAGGAGAATTATAAAACAAAAATGTTTTGGAACTCTAATTTGTGAGGTCTAATAGCTCTAATGTGTGTGTAGAGCCCATCTAATGTGATGTTTTGACCTTGTTGTTGTTGTTGTTGTTGTTTTTTTTTTTTTTTTTTTTTTGACTTTCCACCTCATTAGAACTCAGTTAGAACTCTAGTTTTAAAGAGATGTATCATTGTTGATTGTAAAAATACGTGTAGGTTTTTTTGTCATTAACAATATCAACATATTAAGATTGCTTTTTCATTTATTATTTAAAAATGAGAGACTTATTTATAAGTCATTTTTCAGACACTTATGGTAGGCTAAGTCCTGTGTAATTTCTTATAAAGTCTCAAACACTATTTAGATAGGAATGTATTCCACAAAATCCTACATAAACGTAACGTGACGTGACACTTATATAAACGTAACGTAACGTGACACCTACATAAACGTAACGTAACGTGACACCTATATAAACGTAACGTAACGTGACACCTACATAAACGTAACGTGATACCTATATAAACGTAACATAACGTGTCACGTTACGTTTCGCAAACTTAATGAGTTTTTATTTTTTTAAATTGAATGTGAAAATGTTGTTGGTTTATGTTGGTGTCATGTTACGTTTCATATAAATATGATCTATGGTAATATTCAATTTTCTATATAGAAAATTGAATGTTGTCACAGATCATAGGTGTCACGTTACGTTTATATAGGTGTCACGTTACGTTACGTTTCGTTTATGTATATACGATCTATGGTAACATTTAATTTCCTATATGTTGCCATAGATCATAGGTGTTACGTTACGTTTATGTAGGTGTCACGTCACGTTACGTTTATGTAGATATGATCTATGGAAATTGCATGTTACCATAAATCATAAGTGTCACGTTACGTTACGTTTATGTAGGTGTCACGTTACGTTACGTTTATATAGATATGATCTATGGTAACATTCAATTTTCTATATATGGTTTTATTATTAGTTACGATATTAACAACTAATATTGAGAGTAAATGTGTCAACAAATTTCTCACAGGACTTATGAAAATATAAGATTTTTAGTAGGATCATATGTAGCATAAGTCTCCTTAATACGAGTTATAAATAATTTTCCCTTTAAAAGATTAGTAAGATTTTTTAATGATCCCAACAAACAATAAACAAATTTGGAGCCACGGTAACTTTGAGTAATTATTAGAGAGATTACGGATGAGTTGGAAACCAGTCGTCCAACTTATTTACAAGTAAATATTTATCGCTAATAGTTGATTGTACCATGTACAAAATAAAATAGGGGATGTACCAATAAATTCTAAATTAATAACTTATACACTGTTTAGTCCTAAAAGTTTTTTTATAGACTGAAAGGTCCCATTACAATGTTTCAAATATCAGATTAATGTTTCGAACATTAGATTTCGAACATCAGATTAATGTTTCAAACATTAGATTGATGTGCAAATGAGACTAAATGGAGCATAAGAAAACTTTTAGGACTAAATGGTTCAACTTTTCAGAAACTAGGACTTATGGGTAAATTTTTCAATAAAGTAATCTAATTTAAAATGTACAAACAATTTAATATGATGTGTTTATTGATTTTATAAAACTTATTGAGAAAAAAAATTATTATCGACTAATATTTATTTTTTCTACACAAGCACTCAAGAAATTCTTAAGTTGTGTTTGCATTTGAAATTTGTAGGAAAAAAAGTAAAAAAGTGAACAAAATGAACTTTTATTTCATGCACAAATCTGTTTAAATTATCTTTTATATAAATCCAAAATTTTATGATAAATCTTTTTGTACAAATTCAAAATTTAAAGGTCAAACTGACTTTTCAACAAAATCCACATCAATGAGTGTGATATAGATTCTAAAGAATTGGATATTTTAATGGAGATATTGAAGTTGTATAGTAGTTTCAACTTTTAATGGAAGGTTTGAATTTTAACTCTAAAAGGGTTTGTAATAAGGTACAATAGTTAATAAGTGTTTTTAAGTCAATAATTTTAAGAAAAATGTTTGAGACACCTAATTTATCATTCTTAAAGATCACCTGTAATGATATGTCTGACAAGTATCAAATTTTGATTGGTCAAACATTCAATCGTGTAGAGTCTAATCTCAATGCCACATTATTAGAGGTCATGTAGGAATGATTTAAATTTTGGCCAAAAAATTATGATTAAATTGTAACAAATAATTCAATTAGATAGTTTAAATGCTTAAAAGAGCTTCTTTTTTTTTTTTTTTCCTCTCTAATAGTAATATAAATCATGGTATCATATGAATTTTTAATGTGTAATGTGACTTCAAACTAATATATATATATATATTTGGTAAATATATATATATATATTAATTATTTGTGGCATATTGATAAAGGAGCAAAGGAACTAAGCAATATATTTTTTAATTAATTAAAAATTAAAAATTTTAATTTGAAGTTTTGATGCTTCCAAAACTCATTGATTAATTTATTTATTTTTAAATCAACAAATTTAGTTTGAAGTTCGGAGTTCCTAAAACTCTTCTTCTAAGTGAGTCCCGTGCATACCTCATAATTTTTGTTTTTATTTGGACTCCGTTTGTTTTGACATAAAATATTTTTGTCAAAAATATTTTATTCATTTTTCGTTGTTTGGTTAAACAAAAAGCACGTAAAATATTTTTGTATCATTTTTTTAAAAATGATTTACCTTTAAAAATTCTGTAAATCAATTTTTATAAAGTTGACTCTCACTCATTACCTTTTCAAATAAATATCTTAACTCACTAAAAAGTCATAAATGACATTTTATTGAATTAAAATTTCTTTTTTAAGCAATAAAATATTTTTGTTTCAAGTGTTAACCAAACACAAAAACAAAACAAAAAATATATATATTTTTTCTATGTAAAACCAATTTACAAGAAAAATATATTTTTTTTTTGTGTAAAATATTTTATATTGAAACAAACGGGGCCTTAATTGTACAAATACAATCATAATTGTACAAAATTCAAAACTTTTTTAGCAATAACCAAGTATATGTTTAAATTTAAATATAGATACAAATAAAATATTACAAAAATATCAAGTTTGTACACATAAACAGTTAATTTTGCACATTAATTCAAATTCTCACAGTTTTTTTTACTTTTTCCATCTCCTTCTTCTTTTTCTTCTTTTTTCTTCCTATACATAATCTTCAACTTCTTGTGATGAACAAGTTGTGAGCTTGGGTATAACACCCCAAATTTTATTACCTGAAATTATTACCAAATCCATTATCACTATTCATTTCCAGTATATAGATGCAAAAACTATAACGTTTCTAGCTTAGACCTGACCCGTTGTATGTTTTGGATCCGAGTTTTGTTGTCTTTTATAGTTATTCATGTCTTGTTTCCCTTATACCTCTTTGAATTTGACTATTGGATTGTATTGGTTGCGTTTGGAACAAGTTGGTAGTTTGTTTTTCAAGTTGTTGTTGCCCAAAATTTGGCTTCTACGCTCGAGCGTAGCTTCTTGCGCTCGAGCGATCTTTGACAACTCCCAACACTTTGGCAGGTCTACAAAACTTCTAAAAGTTTGTATTTTCCGCTCGAGCATCACTTATTGCGCTCAAGCGGTGACACCTTTTTCCTTGTGTCTTGACGCTCGAGTGTCATTTCCTACGCTCGAGCAGTAATTATTTTTGTGTCTGGACACTCGAGCGTCATAACTTGTGCTCGAGTGGTCTGTGTATATATCAGATTGCAGAACCTCCTTTTTGGGTCACTTTTTCATTTCACTCTCTCTAAACACTCCAAAAACCCTAGATCTAGACACTCCCTTTCTAAAACTTACATTCTTTCTACAAAAACACCAAGATCTAGTGGTTTCTTCACACTACTACTCCCTTCGTTAAAAAGGAAGAACACTCCGTGGGTTCTCTTTTCATCCAAACAAAAGTGGATTTCAGCTTTGAGATTTCTTCACTCTCTCCTTGGTCTTCAAGCTTCGAGGTAGGGATTCTCCACACTCTAGTATGGGTTCTGTCTTTGCTATTTGCTATTTCAAAGGATTATGGTGGTTTTGGGGAGGGGGGTGTTTGGCAAAAACGTAGGGTTTGAAATCAAAATATAAAAGAGGGGTTTTCAAATAGTTTCTTGAAAAAGGTTGTGATTATAAATTTGGGGTTCATATATGTTGAAATGAGATATTTCTTGCATTGAAATGGATTTTTAAAGAGAGAGGGGTTTTGCCCTAAAATGTAAATATTGGGATTGTAAAGCGAACATGGGATTGATATTGGAAATTGTGAAACTAAATAGATATTGATAATAAGGGTGGAGTTAGATATGTATTATTACTCCCATTTGAGATTTTGGAAAATTGTATCTTTAATGAAATTTATTTATCTGTTTAGAGATATCTATTTTGGGCTATCGGTGAAAAATAGCTATGGGTGTTGTAGAAATTGCATAAGAATTAGGTGAATTGAAATTAATTTCTCATCCATGTGCATTGAATATTATTACTTATTTAATACATTGAAAATGTATATGATTTTGAGAAAAATGGGTGAACATTGGAAAGAGGTGTGTATCACCAAATTAAGTTGGCCTGTGTATCCAGGGTACAAGTCCCGAAAAACGAGCGTATACATAGGTACTGGTTCCCACGAACGAAATATCCATAAAATGGCAATAGTAGTGCTGTATAGACTACGTTTACATGGGTGTCTTTTGACGGTTTTCCATGGACGAAATATCCATGAAAAGTTGTACTAGTTTGAGATTTCCCCCTGTTTTCTATGGTAAAGGACATGATTTTGAGAATTGTGATATAAACTTGGCATGGCATGGTTTTGGAAAGAAATATAAAATGTTTTGTTATGGGCATTGCATATGCATTCACTTTATGGCATTGTCAAGATTTATACATTGTGTTGTAGTATTTTTATTGGGCTTTGACTCATCCTATGTGGGAAAACCATTTTCAGGTGCTGGTGATATGCCTCCGCCAAGGACTTAGCTTGGGAGGACTGTGGAGCTGAAGGCTCATTGTTGTTATCTTGTATTTAAATATTGTACAAGCCTAGGGCTTTATTTGTATTGAGCTTGAGACTCACTTGTGATGCACCCAAGCATTGACTTAGCAAGATGTAAGCCATTAGGGCATATGGTTATCTGTTTAGCCTTCGTTTCTTTTCACTATCTTGCAACACATGCTGTAGATTCAGGATGTACTGTTTATAAATGTATATCGCATGAGTCACCCTTTTGTATATCGAACTCTGATTAATGAAAGCTCATCATTCCATTTATGTTGTTATTTATTAGTTGTTATGAAATAGGTATATTGCGTTTATTTCGGGGCGTTACAAAAACTACCAACATAATCATAATTAAACAATAGAAGTTTCCTCTCGTTTATACACATGATGCAACAATAGATTACATTTGATAGAAATACCCTTAGGCTTATAAGTACAAATGAAAACATAAGGGCTTAACCCTTAACAAATATAACGGTGTTCAGCCTACATATAAATGGTCCTGTGGCCGAAAACAAATGAGCTTCTTAACTCCCAAGTAATTCTCTATCTCTGCATCTGAAAATAAATTTCAACAACATGGGATGAACATACAGTCCAGTAGAAATCCCAATAATTCTAATTAATATAGTATAATATATGTATGTGATTATTAATGCTCCACATAATACATATATCAATAGTGTTCATTGTTTGATATCCAAATTATAAATATATGTAGGAGTGTTCATGGTGTGGTTCGGGCAATTTGAGAGTCAAATTACAAACCGAATGGTAGATTGGCAAATCGTGGTTTGGGCGGTTTTGGGCTGATTGGCGGATTGAAATTTTTTTTAACCAATTATCAAACATTTGCATAATATATAACCCTAATTTGCATAATATTTTTCATATATATAACACAAACTAATTTTCCATAGTATGTTTCATATATATAACTGCTAATTTGTAACAAATTTCACATATTAAATCTCTTTCACACTCATTTTTATTTTGATATTTTATTAGATGTTAAAAAATGTATATGTATTAACTATAGCGGAGCGATACGGTTTCAAAGACGAATTATAAATTTTAAAGTTTAATCCGCGATTAGTCGATAGAGCAGTAGGAATTGATGCGGATCGGTGCAATTTTAGCGGAGTGGGCGATATTTTGCATAGCCCTACATATACATACATACTTTTTTTTTTTCCTCAAAAAGTCAATCTTTATCACTTCAAGAAACAATCCACCTTCTTAGCTTGTCATTTGTTCAAGGTAGTTTAAGAATTTTATTCCTTTTTGAGAAAATTGTTAAAAAGTCCAACTTAAGGAGGGTATAAGACATTAGGTCTAGTAGATATTTTTTGTTAGTGAGAGGTCCACACTTTCTGAGAAGTCCTTTTATTGGTTTTGGAGGACATTTTGTTTCCAATTTTATCTCTTAATTTATCTGTTGACTTTTTTTGACTATCTGTTCAAATTTATATTTATCTGTTTAAATTTATAACTATTTGTTCAAAAAAAATTTGACTATCTTTTGAATTTTTTTTCCTATCTATTTAAAATATGTGGGTTTCTCTCTTTATTTGGTTAAAATTTGTGGATTTCTCTCTCTCTTTCGCTCTTTCTATCTGCTTAAAATCCGTGGATTTCTTTCTCTATTTGTTTAAAAAATACAAAGGTCTGATCTATCTGTTTAAAATTTCACAAACTTGCTTTCTATATGTTTGAATTATCCACTGCAATAACAACACACCAACAAATCACACAAACAAATATGTATATCTATATCTTTTTTTGAACCATTGAGGTTTCCAGGCCTTGGAATTCCAGGAGTCAAATTATCAACATCATCATCTCTAAAATAAAAAAAATTAAAACACCAACAACAACAACAACAATAACAACAACAGAGAATAAATGCAAGAGGAGGAACAAGATTTGAGCCTTCTGAGCCAAATCTGAGCCTTTTGTAACAAAATTATTCAATCTTCATCTCCATCTGCCTCCTTGAGTGGTTGAGATTCCAAGAAGAGACATAGTTCAACAACTTTTAAAAATGAGAAGCAAATAAAATCCAATCAATAGTAATTCAGAAACACTAGAGTTTCAACATTATAGGGTAGAGTGAAAACTTGTAATCATCACAGTACCTCAGTGCTCCATATGAACTGTAACACCCCGCAAATTAACCTTCATAAATCATTTTCACTTGGGTTTTACCCAATATAGAAATATATGAGAGAGAAGTGAATCCATAATAAATAAATAAATAAATTCCAAGACTACCTTTTTCCCATTGAACTTTTCCAGTGATTACATCATTGTTTGTTTACATCCATTGACAAAATAAAATAGTTCAAAAGACAAGAGATAAGATAAAACAAGAGAGCCAAAAAGGCAACCATCCTTGAATATACAAAACGGAATTCTAAATTTTCATACAAAATAGCCTGAGGCTTTAACATATAACATTAAAAGAGAACCTCAGTGCCCCTATCCAAAATCTTTTCCCAAGCCAATCATTGAGGTGGCGCATCAGCATCGTTTTCCGTAAGGTGGTTAGTTTTGGGGTGAGCTAGTGCCTAGTAGGAAATACATTTAACAAGTTATATAATTAATCAAAATATATATGATCATGATATGCAAGCATTAAGAAAATTCCAAGTCCTTCCATTTTCAAGTCAGGATACGACAACATACAAGAATACCAACAATTCACAACCAAAACATGGGGTGTAAATACGGTATGACGTCCCGATACCAATTCATACACCACTGACTCATTTAACTATATATATAGGAATACTATTCCACATTTGCTGACTTTAGAAATGGCGGGGAGATGGGCACCCAAGACTTTACTTTTCCACATTTACCGACTCCAGAAACAGCGGGCTCGTGGACAAGCAAAATCATATTTTCCATATTCACCGACTCTAAAAATGGCAGGCTCATGGACACCCTAAATCTTTTCCCACATTCGTCCAGCGATATGCACAAGACAAGGTAATTAGGTACCTTGACTTCCCGTTCGAGTACCAATATACATACATAGTTCTAAACCAAACTCGACTCATACTCGAACTCATACACCATTTATCCCCTTTCCAAAGCTTCCCAATTATTAATGAAATTGTAGAATCACAAGAGACATTTTATTACAGATAATGCATGAGTTTTCCAAATACATTTTTCCTATGGTTTATTCAACTCCCAACAACATAATAATATTTATCACATAATTAGTTCTTCAATTTCACAATCTCAACATCTCTCAATCTCTAGGATTTATTTCCACAAGTTATCAAAAGTCCATACCCCAATGCTAAAGTAAACTTAATACATTCAATTCCACCATTCAAGTGTCAATTGAACAAAATCCCCTTTATTAATTCAATTTGAAAACTAGGGTTTCATAAAATTTGGGGCTTTCCTTTCATTTGCATATAGGAAGTCAATATTCATCATCAACATCAAAAATCTACAAGGAACATTTATAATCTTTCTAAAAAACATTAGGTATAAGCCCCCATTAGTTTAACAACCCACTTTATTTAACAAAATATCTCATACATTATTATAACTAAGAAATTACCACATATATATATATATATATATCTCAAATCAAGAATACAATAATTTAAAAGTATCCCTACCTCGAAAATGGTGGCTAAGAGTTGAAGACCCAATAAGAAATTTGACAAAAACATGATTCAATCGGTGAGAATCTTGGACCAAACTTGTTCTTCACTTTTCTTGAAGGATTTAAGGTGAATCTTTTAGTAAAACTTGAGGAAATTAGGTGTTTTTTAGGGTTAGGGTTCGGAAATGGGTGATAGAGAGGGAGAAGGGTTGGAAAAAGTGAGAAAGAAAAGAGTTTGATTGACTTTGAAGTGTGCTGTCCTGAACAGACCGCTCGAGTGAACTTTTCACCGCTCGAGCGATAAACGCAAGGTTCTAGAATTTTTTCATAGCTACAATGAAAATTTTAGGAGCCTAAATTCTACGCTCAAGAGACCACTTCATCGCTTGAGCGGTCTTGCCTGCAAACATGCAATATATTGGGAGCTTCGCATCTACGCTCAAGCGACTGAATGACCGCTTGAGCGGTCAGCTAGAACAAATTATTACAACCTACCCTCCTTAAAGAATTTCGTCCTCGAAATTTCCTAATTCCTGCCAAAACAACTCAAAAAATTCCCAAGGAAGATGAATACTACATTCACAATAACTCCAATCATTACAACATCATCAATTGAAAACCAAAATCAAATCAAAATTCACATTATGGCACAAAAGTTCGTCTTTAAGAAATTCACACTTTTCATAATTCAAGATGTACATAGTGATGAACACAAGCATCTTACAAGATTACACATTATTAAATAAATTTGGATATTTCTCTCAGACCACGGCTTCTTGTTCCAAAGTAGCTTCTTCCACTCCATGATGGTGCCACAATACCTTCACTAAGGAAATAGTCTTACCTCTCAAAACTTGTTCTTGGGAATCTAGGATCTTCACAGATCTCTCCTTGTATGAAGTGTTTTCATTTATCTCCAGACTCGTCCAATCTAAGACATGGGAAGGGGCGGGTTCATACTTGCAAAGCATAGAAATGTGAAACGAGTCGTGTATCCCGGATAGTTATGGTGGTAAGGCAAGACGATAGGCTACTTCTACCACTCGTTTGTTGATATCAAAGGGAACAATGAACCTAGGTGACAACTTCCCATTTCGCCCAAATCTCATTAAACCCTTCTTAGGCGATATCTTAAAAAACACACGATCACCCACTTCAAAAGATAGAGGTCTCCTTCTTCAGTCGGCATAACTCTTATGTCGGCTTTGAGCCATAATTAACCTCTTTCGAATGAGAGCTACTTTTTCGGTGGTCTCATGAACCAATTCTGGTCCAAGCATGGGTGAATTCTCCACCTTGGTCCAACACATCGGTGACCTACACGGATGCCCATACAAGGATTCAAAAGGTGCTATCTCAATGCTAGCTTGAAAGCTATTATTGTAGACAAACTCCACTAGAGGCAAGTGCCTCTCCTAAGAACCCTTGAAGTCTAATACGCAAGCCCTCAACATATCTTCCAAAATTTGGATAGTGCGCTCGGACTGCCCGTTGATTTGAGGGTGGTAGACGATGCTAAAAGTCAACTGAGTGCCCATGACAATTTGTAAACTCTGCCACAGTCGTATGGTAAAGCGAGGGTCTTTATCTGAGGCAATGCTCACTGGAACCCCATGAAGTTGGACAATCTCCCCAACATAAAGTTCAGCTAGGTAATCGATTGAATCGCCCATACACATAACAAGAAAATAGGTTGACTTAGTCAGTCGATCCACAACAACCCAAACTGCGTCATTACCTATGTTCTAGGAAGACCCGAAACAAAGTCCATAGTGATATGTTCCCACTTCCACTCGGCTATTGGCAAAGGTTACAATAATCCAATTGGCTTTTGGTGTTCTACCTTGACTTGTTGACAATTAGACACTTAGACACAAACAGGGCCACGTCTCATTTCATACCTCTCCACCAAAATTGACGGTTAAGATCACGACACATTTTTGTGCCTCCCGGATGCACCACAAAGTAATGAAATTCTCGGAGTACTTCATCTCTACAAGATTCTAGTACAAAAAGGTGGTCTATATACTAGATACTCAAGTCAGAATAAACTCTTAATCCTTTTTCCTCCTTCCCTTGTGATATTTTCTCTCTAATTGCCTCTACTTCTGAATCGCCTTGTTGTGCTTCCGTAACTCATTTGACAAGTGTAGGTAATGCAAGAACTGAAAACCAAGTGGCTTGCCCAATAGACTCGCCAAGATAAAAGTCAAACTCACTCAGATCACCCAACATCTCCCACTCTCTCATGGCAAGACTAGTAACGGTGCTCACGGACTTCCTACTCAGGCATCAGCCACCACATTGGCCTTCTTCGGATGGTAGTGCAATTCAAAATCATAATCTTCCATGAACTCCATCAATCTTCTCTGACGTAGGTTCAAATCTTTTTTAGAAAAATAGGTACTTGATGCTTTTATGATCTGAGAACACATCAAATTTCTCCCATAGAGATAGTGCCTCCAAAGTTTTAGAGCAAAACTTACTGTGGCTAACTCAAGGTCGTGAGTTGGGTAGTTTCTCTCATGAGTCTTTAATTGATGTGAACCATATGCCATAACCTTACCCTCTTGCTTCAGAACACATCCCAAATCTTTTCTAGAAGCATCGTAATATATGGTGTAACCCAACCCTCTCTCCAGAATGATTAAAATTGGTGTAAAGGTCAATCTAGCTTTTAATTCTAAGAAGGATTTTTCACAAGACTCACTCCAAACAAATTTTACTTATTTTCTGGTTAGTCTGGTCAATGGTGATGCTAAGGTAGAAAAATCTTTCACAAACCGCCTATAATACTCGGCAAGACCCAAAAAACTATGAATCTCAAAAGTATTTTTAGGTCGTTCCCAATTCTACACGGCCTCGATTTTCGAAGAGTCTATAGTAACCCCCTTCTCAAAGACAACGTGACCTAAAAACTTCACGTCGAAAAGCCAAAACTCATATTTCTCATACTTGGCATATAATCGGTGTTCCCTAAGCAGCTGCAAGACAATGCAGAGGTGCTCTTCATGCTCTTCCTCGGAAAGTGAATAGATAAGAATATCATCCACAAAAACCACCATGAATTTATTGAGATAATCCCAGAAAACTCAATTCATTAAGTCCATAAAAGTGGCAGGGGCATTGGTTAAACCAAATGGCATTACAAGAAATTCATAATGGCCATACTGAGTGCGGAAGGTCGTCTTTGGAATATCTTCCTCTTTCATACGCAACTAATGATAACCCGATCTTAGGTCTATCTTTGAGAAACATCGGGAACCCTTAAGTTGGTCAAAAAGATCATCTATCCTAGGTAATGGATACTTATTTTTAACCGTGACTCTATTCAGCTTGCGGTAATCGATGCATAACTGCAACGAACCATCTTTCTTTTTGGCAAAGGGAGCTAGCACTTCCCATGGAGAGGTATTAGGGGGTATAAACCCTTGTCTACAGCTCTTGCAACTGTTTCTTCAAAACAAGCAATTCTGCTAGTGCAAATCTATAAGGTGATATGGAGATGGGTACTGTGCCAGGTACCAAATCTATAGACAACTCAACCTTGCGGTGAGGTGGCAATTCGGTGAGATCCTTAGGAAAAACATCTAAATACTCACAAACCACTCTAGGAAAATACTCCCCGAACCACACTACTTTCATAATCCACAATGGTTGCAAAAAGAAAGCTAAGTTTGCCTTGACTTTGCGGGTCATACATTGGCGGCAACCCACCATCAGTCTTATCCCCCAAAAAATAAAAACAATCCCCATCCGCTGTGTACACAGTAACTATTCCATGGTAGCAATCTATGATGGCACGATAAGAAGACAACCGGTCCATACCAAGGATGACGTCAAAATTGACATATTTAATAACACAAGATTGAAAGGAAGTCAACGATCAATGACTTCAATCACACACCTACGACATTCCCGATTCAAGATAACATAGCCTCCAATTGGTGACTCTACCATAAGTGAAGACTTTAGTTGTTCAATCTTTAAGTCCAACATGGATACCAATACAAATGTTATGAATGAGTAAGATGCTCCAGTATCTATCAATACATTGGTCCAAGTATTATAGATAAGATATGTACCTCTTATCATCAATGGCCTAGAAGATTGCTTAGAAGCAATCACAGCATAAACTCGCCCTTGTGGCCTCTGCTTACTCCGATCACCCCTCGGAATGTAGGTCGGTTGCACTGACTGTGCAAATTTGGCCCCTTGCACCGTCCTAGATGACTGCACTGACTGGACTGGCTGATAATTCTATCTCTGACCCTGGCCTTCCTGATAATCCCCAGACTGTCGAGACCCTTAAGCACTCCCCGTCCTAGCTAACTGTGGGCAAGACCTCTTCATATGCCCCGACTGCCCACAATGATAACATGCAGGCGACTGGCCCCTCCATTGGGATTGTCTTTGAGAACGAGCCAATTGCTGATGGTTGAGATTCCACTTACACTCTGATGCTTTGTGGCCCTATTGGCCACACCTGAAATAAGTAATACGACTAGGATCCATATTTCCTAAACTTTTCATAGAAACAGACCCCGAAGACTTGGTCTGTTGGGGCAAAGACTGGAAGGAAGAAAAAGAAGAGCCCCTAGACTTCTTAGAGGATCCCGTGTCACCCCCGAGATTCCGCATAACCCGACCTCTTATGTTTCAGCCTAGATTTCTTAGTTTCTAACATGGTCTCCATATGAGTCGCGACCTCAACCAGCCTATCATAATCTCTGAACATATTGCCCACCACCTTCATCAAGATCTTGGGCCTCAATCTCTTCCCAAACTCCAAGCATCGACGCTCCTCGGTCGCCACAAGCTCGGGTGCAAAGCATGCCAAAAAGTGGCCTCAAATTCTGCCATCTGTGTATCTAGTTGTGTAAGCTCCTCAAACTATTTCCTCAACCTCTCTTTAGCCATGGGAGGCAAGAACTTCTCCTAGAAGGCATGGGTGAATGCCTTCTAGGTGTGCTCGACCCTAATCTTAATAGATTTCCACCACTGACTAGTGTTCCCTTTTAGTTATTAAGGCGCCAATGCTACTCGGAGCTCTTCCTCACGGATGTCCAAGATCTCAAAGGACTTAACAATTTGCTCTAACCATTCATCAGCTTTCACGGGATCGGGCTCGCCACTAAACTCGGCAGGGTTAGAGCGAAAGAATTCTTTCTTCAAGGAGGCTTGAGTTTCTCTCTCTATTGTCCTTGTAGCTTGTTCGGCTCGGAGTATGTCCATGGACTCTCGAAGAGCCCTGACTATTTCTCGGGCTAGCGGCCCTATTGTATCATGGGCTAGAGAAGCGACCACATTGTTTTGTCCTACCCCTTCTTCTTGGGAAAAAAGATCTTGTTGATAGGAATGGCAACGGGGTGGAACGGGGCGAGGCCGGGGATCACACTCCTCGTCCCCGATGGTAAAAATTCCCCCTTCCCCAGCCCTGATCCCTAACGGGTTACTTATCACAGTCCTCGTCCTCGTCCCTGTCCCTGCCCTTTAACAGGAATCAGGTTTCCCCAACACGGAAAATTCCCTGGACCAAAAAAAAAAAAAAACTAAACAGCAGCAACAACAACAACGATTCAACATCATCAACAACAACATCATCAACATCATAGATTCATAGAGAGAGAGACAGATCTGAGTCGAGAGAGAGAGATATGAGTAGAGAGAGAGAGAGAGATCTGCACAGATCTGCCATGGCGGAGAGAACGGACATTGGAGGTGGAGGAGATGGCGCTCGGTGATGATGTTTGGTGCTATCTCTCTCTCTCCCTTTGCTCGGAGGAGAAGAAGGTGGCATTCGAAGGAGGAGGAGGAGGAGGAGGTGGAGGTGGAGGTGGAGGTGGTGCTGATTTGGTGAGAAACGGTGAGGAAGAAAGAGAGATCAAATATGGTAAGGAAGAAAGAGAAATGTGAGAAAAAAATAGAGTAGAGGGAAGAAAGAGAGAGAGTAGATATGAAATGAAAAAAAAAAGATGAAATGAAAGAGAGAGAGAGAGAGAGAGAGAGAAACAATAAATCAAAAAAGTGTATATATATCACTTCGGGGGGCCTGGGTCGGAACTTGGACACTTATCACCGTCCCCGACCTGAAATTGATCAGGGATTGATTTTTGAATACCATCCCCTTCCCATCAAGGGTATTTTTCGAGGAAAAATCGTTCAAATTGGGGTCAGGGGATCGGGTCCCCGTCGGGTCGGTTTCAAATTGCCATCCCTACTTTTGGCCGGTATACCCTGACCACCATGGCCTCTGCCATCTCTAGACATCCTATATAAAAGTAAAAGGGAATGAAATTAACTCACAATTCAAGCGCCCATATGCCAACCCACGCGTTACACTTGAATAATCACAGCCCTAACCATATATTCTTTACACATAAGGCAACCCACATAAGCACATAAACACATAGAGCACATACGGATCATCCTCCTAAGATACCGACTCGTTTCACGACGCTCAAGGACTTCCAAGTGAAAAAAACATTGATCAAGTGCCTTTCTAAAGGCACTTCGATAAGTGTGATAGATGCAAATCGTATCTTAGAAACTTGACCCCATATCCACATAGTCACATAAGCACATAAACATATAAAGTACTAAGGTCCCATCCCAATATGATAACCCATTGTGGCATAAGCTACATCCCACAAGCTCTAGGTATTCAAACCTGATTAGCTCTGATAGCAAGTTGTAACGCCCTGCAAATTAACCTTCATAAATCATGTTCACTTAGGTTTTACCCAATATAGAAATATATGAGAGAGAAGTGAATCCATAATAAATAAATAAATTCCAAGACTACCTCTTCCGCATTGAACTATTTCAGTGATTACATCATTGTTTGTTTATATCCATCAACAAAATAAAATAGTTCAAAAGATAGGAGGTAATATAAAACAAGAGAGCCAAAAAGGCAACCATCTTCTCAAGGAGTGTCCTTGAATACACAAAATGGAATTTTAAATTTTCATACAAAATAGCCCGAGCCTTCAACATATAACATCAAAGGAAAGCCTCAGTGACCCCATCCAAAATCCTTTCCCAAGCCAATCATTGAGGTGGCGCATCAACATCGTTTCCTGTAAGGTGGTTAGTTTTGGGGTGAGCTAGTGCCCAGTAGGAAATATATTTAACAAGTTATATAATTAATCGAAATACACATGATCATGATATGCAAGTGTTGAGAAAATTCCAAGTCCATCCCCCTTTCAAGTCAGGATGCCACAACATACGAGAATAATAACAATTTGCAACCAAAACATGGGGTGTAAATATGTTATGACGTCCCGATACCAAGTCATACACCACTGACTCATTTAACTATCTATATAGGAATACTATTCCACATTTGCCGACTTTAGAAATGGCGGGGCGATGGGCACCCAAGACTTAACTTTTCCACATTTACCGACTCTAGAAACGGTGAGCTCGTGGACAACCAAAATCATATTTTCCACATTCACCGACTCTAAAAATGGCCAGCTCGTGGACACCCTAAATCTTTCCCACATTCGTCCGGTGATATGCACAAGACATGGTAATTAGGTACCTTGACTCCCCATTCGGGTACCAATATACAATTCACAGTTCTAAACCAAACTCGACTCATACTCAAACTCATACACCATTTACCCTCTTTCCAAAGCTTCCCAATTATTAATGAAATTGTAGAATCACAAGAGACATTTTATTACGGATAATGCATGAGTTATCCAAATACATTTTTCCTATGGTTTGTTCAACTCCTAACAACCTAATAATATTTATCACATAATTAGTTCTTCAATTTCACAATCTCAACATCTCTCAATCTCAAGGATTTATTACCACAAGTTATCAAAAGTCCATATCTCAATGCCAAAGTAAACTCAACATATTCAATTCCACCATTCAAGGGTCAATTGAACAAAATCCCCTTTATTAATTCAATTTGAAAACTAGGGTTTCATAAAATTTGGGGCTTTCCTTTCATTTGCATATAGGAAGTCAATATTCATCATCAACATCAAAAATCTACAAGGAACATTTACAATCTTTCTTAAAAACATTAGGTACAAGCCCCTATTAGTTTAACAACCCACTTTATTTAACAAAATATCTCATACATTATTATAACTAAGAAATTACCACACACACACACACACACACACATATATATATATATATATATATATATCAAATCAAGAATATAATAAGTTAAAAGTACCCCTACCTCGAAATTGGTGGCTAAGAGTTGAAGACCCAACAAGAAATTTGACAAAAACACGATCCAATCGTTGAGAATCTTGAATCAAACTTGCCATTCACTTTTCTTGAAGGATTTAAGGTGAATCTTTTAGTAAAAACTTGAGGAAATTAAGTGTTTTTAGGGTTAGGGTTCAAAAATGGGTGATAGAGAGAGAAAAGGGTTGGAAAAAGTGAGAAAGAAAAGAGTTTGATTGACTTTTAAGTGTGTTGTCCTGAACATATTACTCGAGCAAACGTTTCACCACTCGAGTGATAAACACAAGGTTCCAGAAGTTTTTTAGAGCTATAGTGAAAATATTGGAAGTGCAAATTCTATGCTCGAGCGACCACTTCATTGCTCGAGTGGTCTTGCCTGCAAATAGACACGATACTGGAAGCTTAGCATCTACGCACGAGCGACCGAATGACCGCTCAGCTAGAACAAATTATTGCATAAACCACAACATATATATATATATATAAACAGATCGATACTCATGAATATAAGCATAGATCTATGTACATAAGCTTTAGATTTGTGATTCACTCATTAGGATATTAAAGAAAAATTAAATCAAAATTGCTTTTAAATTTTCATTTCTAGATACATAACATTAATTCGCATATATATATACATGTAGAGAAAGAAAGAAAGAGCAAGAATATGAAAGGAGGCTGAGCTCATTGCCATGGAAGACAAACATCGAAAGTCCTGGAGTTTTGAGATTCATTTGTGAACCACGAAAGTGGAGAGGTTAGCGGTGGTGGTGGATCTAGATCTGTGGTAGCGTTGAAGCAACGAATCTCACAATCTCACTGTGGTGGTTCTGGATTGGTGTAGATTGGTAGCAGATCTGAAGAGAGAGAAAGAAAATAGAGGAGATCGGTGTGGATGATGGTGTGGAGGCTCTTAGATGGTGGCGAGGACGCTGGCTTCGATGATTAGACTTCACCATCTGAAGGAGGAGACGGTGGGCCTGCGGTGGACGTGGCTATAGCGGAGAGAGAAAGAGAAAAAACAAGATGAGAGAGAGAGAGAGAGAGAGAGAGAGAGAGAAACGAATGTTTTGGGTTTGTTATAGGAGCTTGTCCTTATGGACAAAGTATTTTAGAGTGTTGACCTTTAGGTAAAGAAAATCTAAAATTGGATTTATGGACCGAGTACCATTCCTTTTTTACATTTGAAAACCATTTCCAAAACATTCTTAACTCTTTACGACAAACCAACTGAAATAACTTTACGATTACACGATAACTCTCATGAATATCAAGTGACTAACAATAGACTAACACGTCAAACAATTCACTAGAATCATCACGACACATTTCAATTCATAATACACTTAAGACATCTACCATATTTTATGACCATAAGCGCAAGGGCAAATGGTGCACCCATTATAATATAATCCAAAGTAATGCTAACACGTATTTCCATGTTTTACCAGCCACTGGGCACAAAAGGAAAATGGTGTACCTCTCAATCATAACACATGTACATAAATAAACTAAATGTTAATATCACATAAGAAAACCCAGCTTCATGAAGCCATAACTATAGCGATTCTGGTTTAAACCCGACCCATTTGATATTCTGGACTCGGGTTTCCTGGTTTTGTGTTGTTGTTCTTGTCTTATTCCTCTTTTCCCTCCTTGAGCTTAGCTATCGGGATGTGTTGGTTGTGTTTGGGATAGGTTCGTACATTGTTTTTCAAAAACCTTGTTGCCCAGAATTTTGCTCTTACACTCGAGCGCACTTTGTGAACTCTCAGTACTTTTGCAGGCCGGCAAAACTACTGGGAGTGTGTATTCTACGCTCGAGCGTCACTTCTTGTGCTCGAGCGGTTACGCCCCTTTTTTTGTTTCTGGACGCTCGAGTGTCACTTCTTACGCTCAAGCGGTAATCATTTTGTATCTAGACGCACGAGCGTCACTTCTTAAGCTCTAGCAGACTGTGCGTATATCAGTTCGTAATCAGGCCATTTCTCCTCACTTTTTCATCACTCTTTCTCTCTAAAACATTTCAAAACCCTAGATCTAGAGCTTCTCTCTCTAGAAATACACCAAGATCTACTCATTTCTCCACCCTACTCCCTTTGTTAAAAAGGTAGAGCTCACTTAAAGCTTCGTTTTCATCCGAGTAAAGTTAGATTTCGGCTTCCTTGAGATTTCTTCTCTCTCTCCTTAGTCTTCTAGCTTCGAGGTAGAGATTTTTTACACTCTTTTATGATTTTTAACTTAACTATTTGTTTTTCATAAATAATATTGTGATTTTTGGAGTAATTTGAACAAACATAGAGTTTTGGTTTAAAATCAAAAGAAGGGTTTTCAAATGATTGTATGGAAAATGGTTGTAGGAGTGGAAATGAGGTTGAATTGTGAGCAAATCGATGATTTTGACCCTTGGGTTGGATTTTGGAAGAAAAATGATTTTGCCCTAAATGTCCCAAATATTTATTTTGTATAAATAAATGGAATTGATGATGAAAATGTGAAATTGGATGGATATTAATATGGATGGTGGAGTTGGATATGTATTATCACTCACATCTAAAATTTTGGATAGTTTATCTATATTAGAAATTTTATAGCTGTTTAGAAATATCTGTTTTGGGCTATCGATGGAGGATAGCTATAATTGTTGCAGAAATTGCATGAGGATTAGGAGAATTGAAACTAATTTCTCATCCACATGCATCGAACAATTGTTGATCATTTAATACATTGTAAATATATATGATTTTCAAAAAAATGGGTGAATGTTGGAAAAAGGTGTGTATTACCAAATTAAGTTGACCTGTGTGTTCAGTTTGAAAGTTCTGAAAAACGCACGTATATATGGGTACCAATTCCCGTGGAAGAAATATCCGTAAAATGGCAATAGTAGCGTTTGTATAGGCTACGTTTACATGGGTGTCGTTTAACGGTTTTCCACGGATGAAATATTTGTAATAGGTTGTACCAATTTAAGAATTCTCCCGTGTTTCCTATGGTAAAGGACATGATTTGAGAATTGTGTTATAGTTTGAGTATGGCATGTTTTTGAGAAATATATGTAAACCATTTTGACATGGGCATTACATATGCATTTCACCCTTATATCTTTGTTAAGATACATACATTGTGTTAGATTATTTCTACTGGGCTTTGGCTCACCCTATTTGGGGAAAACCATTTTCAGGTGCTGGTAATATGCCTCCACCAAGGACTTAGCTTAGGAGGACTGTATAGCTGAAGGCTTAGTGTTGTTATTTTGTATTTACTTTTATACAAGCTTAGGCCTTTATTTGTGTTGAGCTTAGGACTCACTTTTGATGTACCCAAGCTTCGACTTGGAAAGATGTAAGCCTTTAGGGCACCTGATTATCTGTTGAACTTTTTCTTCTCTTTACTATTTCGTAACACATGTTGTAGATTCAGGATGTACCATTTATGAATATATATTGCATGTGTCACCTCTCTTGTACAGCTACATCTTATGAAATGGAAGGATATCATACTATGATTTATGTTGTTATTTAATTATCGTTACGGTTGGTTTATTATAATTATTTCAAGGTGTTACAACTTGGTATCAAAGTGTATCGGGTTTGAATACTTTGGGTACGTAGGAAGTGGTTATTACCACAATGGGTTTGTCTCGCTTGATAGAGATATTAGTATGTATGGTATGCTGTGTGATAACATGCTTATGTGATTATATGGGTATGAGATTTAATTCCTAAGATATTGATTGGGTCTACAGGTTTCTAGAAGTCTTGTTAGAAAAGCACTTGATCACTGCTATTTCTAACCGGAACTCTAGCAACACCGCGAGACGGTCATTAGCTACGAAGGAAATTCGTATTTGTTTATGTGATTACATGCTTATGTGGAGTGAATTACAGTTTTCCACCGCATTAGGACGCGAGCGAGTTAGTTTCAGCACATTTGTAAATGTGCTAATCTCTTTTGTTACCTTCATTAGGATGTCAGGACGTGGACGTGGTGGTGGTAGGCGTGGTAGGCCTAGAAGGCATGAGGTGCCTTTACCAGATGATATTCCGATGCAAGATAAGGGAGTTGGCCAGGCCAATGTGGTTGAGTCAACTGGTCAGCAAGCCATGGACGCCTTAGCCCACGAAATGGCTAGAGCATTGCGGGAATCCATGGACATTCATAGGGCTGAGAATCAATTCTAGGACCAAGTAGCTGAGGCAGGGCCGTCATTCTTGAAACGAGAGTTTTTCCAATCAAATCTGAACGAGTTTTTGGGTGATCCCAAGGAGCCACTGAAGGCAGATGAATGGCTAGGGCAAATGCATGGCTAGAGCAGATGGTGAAGACATTTGAGATGCTCGGCATCGAAGAATGAGGTTTGAGGATGACCTTGGCATCCTTCCAGCTGAAAGGAGATGTAGGGGAATGGTGGAAGTATGCACGTGGACGCATTGGAGTGACTTGAGATGCTTTCGTCGACGCCTTCCAAGACAAGTTTTTACCTCCCACTGTTAAGGAGAAGTTGAGGGATCAGTTTTCTCAGCTCAAGCAGTTGAGCACACCGGTGGCCGAGTTTGAGGCCGCATTTACTAGTTTGTCAAGGTTTGCCCCGGAACTTGTAGCGACTGAGGAACGTCGTTGTTTACAGTTTGAGAAGAGGTTGAGAACCGAGCTTATGTTCGAAGTAACCGGGTCAATGATTAGAGATTATGGACATCTTGTGGAAGCGGCGGCTCATCTTGAGACTGTGATGCAGATGGAAGAGGAGCGGATGAGGGGCTCTAGGAGGAGTCAGGATGTTCAGGGGGATAGTAAGAGGCAGAGGGGTTCTAACCCACAACAGTCCCAGGGAGCATAGTCGAGGTCCACTTTTCCAGTGCCGAGTTTGGGTTCTGGAAGAGGTGGTCAGGGAGATTTCACTTGCTTCAAGTGTGGTCAGTTGGGCCACAGGTCTCCAGCTTGCCCACAGAGAGGAGGAAGGCAGTGGTCTGCATCGTCTTCGGCTCGTTCCCAGAGCCAAAGCCAGGGGAGAGGGCAGCCACTCACTTGTTATTAGTGTGGACAAACAGGGCACATGAAGAGGTTTTGCCCTCAGTTGGGTAGCACACTTGGTGCGTCTGGGTCGAGGTAGACACAAAGCTACCAGCCTGCACAGTCAGCACAGGCCTCGAGGGCCAATTAGGGAGCCTCTTTGGCTCAGTCAATACATTAGGCTTATACTCCGAGGGGTGAGCAGGTTGAGTAGAGACTTATAAGGCGTGTGTATGCTGTTACCGTGCCAAACCTAGTACCAGCGCCTTCGGTAATGAGATGTACTTTCTTATGCAATTCCCTTGCTAATATGTTGATTGATATGGGTGCATCCCATTCTTTTATCTTATCTTCATTTGCATTGGCTTTGGCTTTGGGGTTAAAGTTGGCTCGGTTAGCATCTCCTCTCAGTGTCGAGTCACCTATTGGTGGTGAGATTATTTTGGAGCAGGGGTGTCAGGGTTGTGACATAGAGGTTGCAAGTAGCCGACTTCCTTTTGCATTTGTGTTGATTGACATGTCTAGTTTTGATGCTATTTTGGGTATGGACTAGTTGTCATCGTATCGAGCTGTCATAGATTGTTACCATCAAAGGTTTACTATATGTACCTTAAGTAATGATTGCTTTTATTTCTTGGGGGATCAGGTTGATAGAGTCTTATCACCGATGTATGATCCTCGTGGACGGAACGAACTTAGTTGTCTTCTTGCCAATTTCTAGGGTAATGAGTGTGATGAAGTCCGAGTCTAGTTGCCAAGGGTAGTTTGTGAATACCAGGACGTTTGTCCCAAGGATCTCACCAGTTTATCACCTCATCATGAGATTGAGTTCTCAATTGATTTAGTGCCTGGTATGGCACTGATTAAAATGTCACCATATAGATTTGCACCTATCGAGTTGAGTGAATTGAAGATTCAACTCCAGGAATTGCTTGATAAGTGTTTTATCCGCTCTAGTACTTCGCCTTGAGGAGCACCACCTCTCTTTGCCAAAAAGAAAGATGGTGCGTTGCAACTTTGTATTGATTATCGGAAGTTGAACCGGATAACTGTTAAGAATAAGTATCCAATGCCTCGTATAGATGATTTGTTTGATCAATTGAAGGGGTCTTGCTGCTTTTCTAAGATCGACCTGAGATCGGGTTATCACCAGTTGAGAGTAAGAAGATGGCATTTCGTACGCGGTATGGCCATTATGAGTTTCTAATGATGCCCTTTGGGCTAACCAATGCACTAGTCTAATTTATGGATTTGATTAACCGGATCTTTCATGAGTTCCTAGACCGTTTTGTGGCTGTCTTTGTTGATGATATCTTGATTTACTCACCTTCTGAGGAGGAACACAAGGAACACTTGTGGGTAGTACTTGAGTTACTTAGAGCCCACAAACTTTATGCCAAGTTTGGGAAATGTGAATTCTGGTTGAGAGAGGTTAAGTTTTTAGGCCATGTTGTATTCGGGAAAGGGGTGACTGTAGATTCATCCAAGATAGAGACAATACAAGATTGAGAACAACCTAAGAATGCATTCGAGATTCGTAGTTTCTTGGGGTTGGCCGGGTATTACCATCGGTTTGTGAAAGATTTCTCTAGATTAGCTTCATCATTAACTAGACTAACGAGGAAAGGAATTAAGTTCGTGTGGAGTGAGACTTGTGAGAAGTCTTTTCAAGAGCTTAAGGTTAGACTTACCACTGCTCTAGTATTGATTATTCCGAGAGAGGGGTTTGGGCTATTCAGTGTGTTGTGATACTTCACGAGAAGGTTTGAGTTGTGTTTTGATGCAAGAGGGGAAGGTATAGCTCACGGCAGTTGAAAATGTATTAGAGGAACTACCCTGCTCATGACCTAGAGTTAGTGGCGGTGATCTTTGCCTTAAAGATTTTAAGGCATTATCTGTATAGTGAGAAGTTTGAAGTGTTTTTTGATCACAAGAGTCTAAAATATCTGTTTACACAGAAAGACTTGAATTTGAGGCAGAGGAGGTGGATGGAGTTTATAGAACATTATGATTTTGAGCTACATTATCACCCAAGGAAGGCCAATGTTGTGCTTGATGCTTTGAGCAGGAAATTTATTGGTAGTGTGGCAAGTATTGCCATCCGAGAATGAGAGATGTTGGGTGATATTGGTGAGTTTGACTTGCATCTTGGCGAGTCCATTGAGTCTGCAGCCTTGCTTTCTACAGTTGCACAACCTACACTTGTGAACCGTATGATAGAAGCGCAGAAGAGTGATCTTGAGGTAGAAACCCTCCGGGAAAAGATCTCTAGTGCAAAGGTAGAGAAAGGCTTAAATGTGTACCCCGATTCGAGTGTTAGATACCGTGATCATTTTTTTGTACCGGAGTCATGTCGAGAGGAAGTACTCCGAGAGTTTCACCATTCACGCCTTGCGGTGTATCCTGGAGGCACAAAGATGTATCACGATCTTAGTGGCCAGTTTTGGTGGAGGGGAATGAAGAAGGATGTGATCGTTTTTGTATCAAAGTGCCTTACTTGTCAACAAGTGAAGGCCGAACATCAGAGATCAGCAGGTTTGTTGCAACCTTTACCTATAGCCGAGTGGAAGTGGAAGCAGGTCAAGATGGATTTTGTTATGGGCCTTCCGAGGACTCAACAGGATAATGATGGGATTTGGGTGGTAGTTGATCAGTTAACCAAGTCAGCGCACTTTATACCTATACACGTAAGTGACTCGGTAGATTATCTTGCCGACCTTTATGTTAGGGACATAGTGAGGTTGCGCGGGGTCCCAGTGACGATTGTTTTGGATAGAGATCCACTTTTTATGGCTCAATTGTGGCAGAGTCTACAGCGTGCCTTGGGCACGAGATTGACTTTTAACACTGCATATCATCCTCAAACTAACGGGCAATCCGAGCGTACTATTCAAATCCTTGAGAATATGCTTCGGGGTTGTGTTCTTGACTTTAAGTGGTCGCGGGAGAGGCACTTGCCCTTAGTGGAGTTTGCCTATAACTATAACTTCTAGTTGAGTATTGGCATGGCACCGTTTGAGGCCTTGTATGGCCGACCATGTAGATCCCCTGTGCGTTGGGCCAAGGTGGGTGATACACCAATGTTGGGTCCAGAGTTAGTCCGAAAAACGATGGAGAAAATTGCACTAATCTGTAAGAGGTTGGGTACGGCCCAAAGTTGCCAGAAAAGTTATGCCGACCGTAGGAGGAGACCTTTGTCTTTTGAGGTAGGAGATCATGTTTTCTTTAAGATATCACCTAGGTGGGGTTCAATGAGGTTTGGGCAGAGTGGGAAGTTGTCCCCTAGATTTATTGGACCTTTTGAGATCCGTGAGAGGATTGGAGAGGTAGCCCATCGCTTGGCTTTGCTGCCACAGCTTTCCAGGGTTCGTGATGTATTTCATATTTGTATGCTTCGAAAGTATGAGCCGAATCCATTGCACCTGTTGGATTGGACCGACTTAGAGGTAGATGAAGATGCCTCGTATGAGGAGAGACCGGTGAAAGTCTTGGATATTCGAGACCAAGTCTTATGAGGCAAGACAATTCCCTTAGTTAAGGTATTATGGCAACATCACGGAGTTGAGGAAGTAACTTGAAAACGTGAGTTGGAAGTCCGTGAGAAATATCCGGACCTATTTGTTAATGTTTGAGCATGTATTGAAACTTTTGTTATGTTGATTTAATATAAACATTGTGTATGTTTTGGAAATATGAATTGTATATTCGGTATTGAGAACTTGTTTATCATGTTGATAAGAATGAATGACCAGTGGATGGGTCATGGTATTGGAATTGATTGATTATCAATGTTGTAATTGGTTTAAGCATGGTTTTAAAGTTTGATCTATAATTTCGGGAACAAAATTCTTTAAGGGGGGAGATTATAGCTATTTTGGTTTAGACTCGACCCATTTGATATTCTGGACTTGGGTTTCCTGGTTTTGTATTGTTGTTCTTGTCTTATTCCTCTCTTCCCTCCTTGAGTTTGGCTATCGGGATGTGTTGGTTGTGTTTGGGACAGGTTGGTACATTGTTTTTCAAAAACTTTGTTGCCTAGAATTTTGCTCTTATGCTTGAGCGTTACTTCTTGCGCTCGAGCAGACTTTGTGAACTCTCAGTACTTTTGCAAACCTGCAAAACTACTGGGAGTGTATATTTTACACTCGAGCGTCACTTCCTGCGCTCGAGCAGTTACATCCTTTTTTTTTGTGTCTGGACACTCGAGCGTCACTTCTTGTGCTCTACCGAATGGTGCATATATCAGTTCATAATCAGGCCATTTCTTCTCACTTTTACGTCACTCTCTCTCTAAAACATTTCTAAACCCTAGATCTAGAGCTTCTCTCTCTAGAACCTACTCTCTCTCTCTACAAATACACCCAGATCTACTTATTTCTCCACCCTACTCCCTTTGTTAAAAAGGTAGAGCTCACTTAGAGCTTCGTTTTCATCCGAGTAAAGTTGGATTTCGGCTTCCTTGAGATTTCTTCTCTCTCTCTCTCTCTCTCTCCCTCTCTCTCTCTCTCTCTCTCTCCTTGGTCTTCTAGCTTCGAGATAGGGATTCTTTACACTTTTTTATGATTCTTAACTTAGCTATTTGTTTTTCATAAACAATATTATGATTTTTGGAGGATTTTGAACAAACCTAGGGTTCTTGTTTAAAATCAAAAGAGGGATTTTCAAATGATTGTATGGAAAATGGTTGTAGAAGTGGAAACGAAATTGAATTGTGAGCAAATCGTTGATTTTGACCCTTGGGTTAGATTTTGGAAGAAAATGGATTTTGCCATAAATGTCCCAAATATTTATTTTGTATAAATAAATGGAATTGATTATGAAAATGTGAAATTGGATGGATATTAATATGAATGGTGGAGTTGGATATGTATTATCGCTCACATCTAAAATTTTGGATAGTTTATCTATATTGGAGATTTTATAGCTATTTAGAAATATTTGTTTTGGGCTATCGGTGGAGGATAGCTATGATTATTGAAGAAATTGCATGAGGATTAGGTGAATTGAAACTAATTTCCCATCCACGTACATTGAACAATTTTCCTCATTTAATACATTATAAATGTATATGATTTTGAGAAAAATGGGTGAATGTTGGAAAGAGGTGTGTATCACCAATTAAGTTGGCCTGTGTGTGCAGGGTGAAAGTCCCAAAAAATGCGTGTATACATGGATGCCGATTCCCGTGGATGAAATATCCGTAAAATGGAATAATAGCGCTTGTATAGGCTATGTTTACATGGGTGCCGTTAAGCGGTTTCTTACGGACACAATATCCATGAATGGTTGTACCGGTTTGAGAATTCCCTCTTGTTTCCTATGGTAAAGGACATGATTTGATAATTGTGATATAGTTTGAGCATGGCATGATTTTGAAAAAGAAATGTAAATCGTTTTGACATGGGCATTGCATATGCATTTCACCCTTATATCTTTGTTAAGATACATATATTGTGTTAGATTATTTCTACTGGGCTTTGGCTCACCCTATTTGGGGAAAACCATTTCCAGGTACTGGTGATATGCCTCCACCAAGGACTTAGCTTGGGAGGACTGTGTAGCTGAAGGCTTAGTTTTGTTCTTTTGTATTTACTTTTATACAAGCTTAGGACTTTATTTGTGTTGAGCTTAGGACTCACTTTTGATGTACCTAAGCTTTGACTTGGAAAGATGTAAGTCTTTAGGGCACCTGATTATCTATTGAACTTTTTCTTCTCTTTACTGTTTCGTAACACATGTTGTAGATTCAGGATGTACCATTTATGAATATATATTGCATGTGTCACCTCTTTTGCACAGCTGCATCTTATGAAATGGAAGGATATCATACTATGATTTATGTTGTTATTTAATTATCGTTACGGTTGGTTTATTATAATTATTTTGGGGCGTTACAATAACCTTCCACTTTACCAGGCGCTAGCAACTTTGTACCTCTAATTAGAACCGCATCCCACTTTACTAGGCGTTAACTGGAAGGAAATCGGTACCTCTCATTTGAAGCGTAGACCACTTGACTGGGTGCTAACCGGAAGGAACTTGGAACCTCAATGTAGCACTTTCATCACATACTCAACATAACAACACTTCCATTACAAATTAATCAATAAAATTATTTACATTCCCATTCTACAACAAGAAATGAAATCTTCCACCGATTGCTAAAACATATATCTCTAAACAATATATAAAATGTACTTCCATTGACAACACATTCCACACTTACAATCCCAACCACGCAAGAATAAACTCATAACTCGATTATTCGCTCATTAATTATAACATTTTCAAGACTTTTCATGATTCCTGTTACTTCCAATCTAATCGTACTTCCAAATTTAATTCCTCATATTCTCAATTCCACTTTTCAAAAATAATATTGAACATTGGTTTGAGCTCTAATGAAATCACTTATTTTAACAAAATTAAAGCATAATCAATCAAGAGTATAGATACACATTCCCAATGAATTTAATTTAATATACAATATACATTTCTCAAGTATTTAAGCATGTACAACTAACACTTGATTTCTATATTCCAACTTCCATTATTTCCATTATCTATCATCTTCCCAAATTACCATAACAACATACAACTCAACACTTAGACAACATTCCCTCTTGTTTCTAACTTTCAATAATCATAACTTAAATCGACTAATCACATTTACCTATTTATCTACTTTCATCAATGGTATTTCCAATTAATTATTGTTAACAATCAATTTCTCACTTACACAACAATAACTTCATTCTATCTCATGAAATTATTAATTAGAATTAGGTTTTTCTATTCTAAAATTCATAAACATGTTCTATTAGCATCAATCTCCTCTATTAAGCAAGGAAATCACAATGTTCAACCTATCAACCCAAAACCCTAAATTTCATTTATATGGTTTTCAAAATTATTCATCAATTTACTTTGATCAAGTTCTTCCTCAAGTAAAGTTTCATATCTGGTAACTTTATATGTTAATTCTACTAGATCTTGAAACTCTATAGAGTCAAGCTTCTTTTGAAACTTAAACTCTAGCCCATTCTGGGCTAACCTCACAAATTCAGGTTCAGGTAATATAACCCTACATTTATTTCGTGCTCTTTTGAATCTGACAATGAATTGAGCAGTTTTCTCACCAGGCCTTTGGCTCAACCTTACCAAGTTTGCCATAGATACTTCAGGATCTGTTTGAAAAAACTAGGCATGAAACACTTCTTCCATTTGTTGCCAAGTTTGAATAGAACCAGGTGTAAGGTTTTTTATTTTTATTTTTTTATACAATATAAAGTATCACACATCCATGTACAAAAACTACATTAAGAAAAATTAGAGAAATCCCTACCTTAAGGAGAGAAGAGGAGAAAAAGCTCAAAAACCAACTTAGTCAGTAATTGATCTCAACCAATCAAAATGTAGCTCTCAAAATGCTCATCGTTTTGGTATGAGGAACTAGTATCTTCTCAATAGATTTTGATAGATTGAACAAAATGGGAGGGTTGGTGGTGTTTTTAGAGAGAAGAATGAGAGAATAAGAGTTAGAGAGAGTAAGGATCAAAAGAAATTAGGGAAAAAGTGTAAGGAATCGGCCAAAAGGAAGAGAATCCTGAAATTCAAGGAAAAAATGCAGAACACCGCATGTGCGGAGCCTTTGGCCGCACATGCGATGCCTTTGCTGAGACACCCCAAAGTCTATTGGAATAACTATATGTGTAGGCCCTCCTGGTTGCACATATAGGAACACTTGTGTTGCCAAAAATGTTCTTGATGTGTTTCCACACTCTCTGATTTCGTCCTTATGTATGAAACTCTAAAATATTAAAATCACACAAACATCTAAAAGCTCAAACCAGGTTTGGTTCTCAAACACCAACATAACACAAAAACACTTCAATTTTTGAAAAAAAGAGAAACAGTAAGTCCAAAAGGCACGTTCAAGTCGGGTCCGAGACCCGAGACATCACATTGGATTTGTTTAGAAAGATATAGAGAAGTATTCATATTGTTGTGACAAAAAGCATGCACAAGAGTTGTGAGTTTCTTTTTTCACCCTTTTTAGGTTCATTTTAGTGAAAATAGTACAACTATTTATGGAGATGAAAGAAGAACGAGAGAAATTATTTTTAGATTTTTTTAGAAGAGAGATAAGGATAACTCTATGGGATTTTTATCCTTCTATTTTTTTTCATTTTTTTTTTATTATTAAGATATTGGAGAAGATTAAGAAAAATAAAAAATAAAAATAAAATGAGATAAAGGAGTTTTAGATAATAAAGGAGATTTTAAAAGTACAAAATTTAAATAAAAACAATATATAGCGAAAAAAAGAAACCTTTTATTGAAAACACAAATAAGAATAAAGAAATATATATATACATATATATATTTTAATTTATTTAAGTTATTGAGATTGCTGTAGGTTTATATACTTCCTCTGCCTCAATTTATTTGACCATTTTGGAGAATCTAACTTATTAGGGAGACAAGCAATCATTACATATCAATTCAAAATTTAAAACACTTTTACCATAATACCCTTTGATTTTGAATTTTAAAATGTGTTTATACTTGTTTGTAATGGGTAATTTTGAAAATTCAAAAAATTTCAATATCCAAAATAGAAAATGGACAAATATTTTAAGATGGACCAAAATGGAAAGATAGACAAAAAATATAACGATTCTGGTTTAGATCCGACCCGTTTATTGTTTTGGATTCGGGATTCCTTGTCTTGAATGGTTGTTCATATCTTTATTCATTTTATTTCTTGTTGAGTTTGGTTGTTAGAGTGTCGTTATTGCGTTTGGAACAGGTTGAGAGTTAGTTTTTCAAAAGAGTTGTTGCCCAGAATTTGGCTTGTTCGCTCAAGCAAACCTTCTTGCGCTTGAGCGGCCTTTGAGATCTTCCAGTATTTTTTCAGGTCTGTAAAATACTGGGAGTGTGGTGTTCTTCACTCAACCAGTGTCCCTTCTGCTCGAGCGACCACGGCTCGAGCAGTTAGCCTCTGTCTGCAAAACTTCTAGGAGGGTGTCATTATGCCCTCAACCGGTTTCACTTATTATGTTTGGTCACTCAAGCGGTCTGCGCGTATATCAGTCCGTAAAAGTCACTTTTTGGATTACTTTTTCATTTCTCTCTCTCTCTCTCTAAACATTTCAAAAACCTAGATCTACGCTCGCTCTCTCCAAAACTCATAACCTCAAATACACCCTCACCCTTTGATCTCTACACCTTTGTCCTTTGGAGAAAAGATAGAGTTCGTCGAGGGCTTCGTTCTAATCGGAAAAGTTTGTGTTTTCGTTGACATTGAATTTTGGGGATTTTGGGCTTCCTCCTATTATGGAGTTGAGGTAGGGATTTTCTTAATGGTGTGCATGTTGTTTAGCTTTGTTATCTGTTATTCTTGTTAGTTATGGGTTTTTGAAAAAGTAGTTTTGGATATACATTTATTGATGTACAAATTTGGGAAAAAAGACTTGTTTTCGGTAATGGTTTGGGATTGGTAACTTAATGGTTGTTGTGTTATGAGTTTTCAAAGAAAATTGGATTTTAAAGGATTTCTCAAAAGTTAATAAAAAACTAGGGTTTTGGGTGTTCTTTTTATGGAGAAAGAATAAATTGGAATGGTTGTAGGATTTTAATTGAAATGAGGTTTGGTAGAGAAATATTTGAATTATTGAAAAAATACCGAGTATTATTTACTCTGTTGAAATAATGGTTTCGTTGGAAATGATATGAATGAATTTGAGAAAATTGTATATTTTCGGTTGAGATTCACCAGACTCGTAAGGAGTATGAATGTTGTTTGGAAATCATGATATTTTGTATAAATCATTGGGATTCTAATTTGGTTATAATTTTGGAATATTATTATTATTATTGTATTTTAATTAGAGATAATTGTTTTTGGTAACCGATGGAGAGTTGTATTGATTATTGTAAAAACTGCATATGGATTAGGGAAATGAAAATGTTTACAAATCATACATCGCATTGTGCATATCATAGATTTGTAATTGGAGATTTCACGTTTCGAAAAATGTATTTTTGTTTTGAGATGTATGTATTGTATTATTGAAATGGTAAATAAAATGGTGAAGGTAGAAAGGAGTGTTAAAGTAGAATTAAGTTGGCCTGTGTATCCATGGTGTAAGACCTAAAAACCGCGCGATAAGTGCTGAGCCTTCCGGTTAGTACTGGTAAAAATGGCATAGTGACTTGTATAGTTACTATTATGAACACTAGCCCTAGTGATTTATTCATTATATTTACCACTTGATTGTTTTGAAAGAATATTGCTGATTTGGAAAGATATTTTGGAAATCTCACGTTACATTGTTTTAAAGAGAGAAAATACATGTTTTATCATATCATTTCACGTTCATTCATCTTATGACATTGTTAAGCTTATGTATTTGGTTCTTTGGATCCGGGTTTCATTTCCTTATGTAGTTGCTCTTGTCTTGTTTCCTCTTAATTCTCTTTGAGTTTGGCTATTGGGATGTATTGGTTGTATTTGGAACAAGTTGGTAGCTTGTTTTCCAAACTGTTGTTGCCCAGAATTTTGTTCCTTCGCTTGAGTGACACTTTTTGAGCTCGAGCGGTCTTGGCAAACTTTCAGTACTTTTGTAGGTCTGCAAAGATGTTGGAAGTTGGTATTTTTCGCTCGAGTGAAACTTCTTGCGCTCGTACGTAGGTCTTTTGTCTGTAAAACTTATGGGAGTTTGTATTCTTCACTCGAGCGCAGTGAAGCTTCTTGCGCTCGAGCAGTGCAACTTATTGTATCTAGTCGCTCGAGCGACACTTCTTGTGCTCGAGCGATCTGTGCGTATATCAATTCGTAAAAAGTCACTTTTTAGTCATTTTTTCATATCTCTCTCTCTCTAAACTTTCTAAAAACCCTAGATCTACACCCTCTCTCTCTAAAACTCTACTTCTCTTTACAAATACACCCAGATCCGTCAAGTTCTTCACCTGTGTCCCTTTGTTACAAAGGTAGAGCTTGACGAGGGTTTCGTTCTAATCAGAGCAAAGTTGATTTTCGCGTCTTTGAGTTTCCATCACTCCTTCAATCATCTTCTAAGCTTGAGGTAGGAATTCTTCGCACTTCCTATGAGTTTTAACTTAGTTATTTGCTATTTCTAAACAATATTGTGATTTTAGAGATTTGTGAAACAAACCTAGGGTTTTAGGTTAAAGATTAAAAGAGGGGTTTTCAAATGGATTCTTGGAAATGATTGTGGTATTGAAAATAAAGTTGAGTTGTGATGAAATGGTTGATTTTGTTACTTGGAATTGATTTTGGAAGAAAAAAGGGTTTTGTCCTAAATTTCTCAAATGTTGATTTTATATAAATAATGGAATTGATATTGAAATTGTGAGATTGGATTGATATTAATGAGGATGGTAGAGTTGGATATGTATTGTTACTCACACTTTGAAATTTGGAAAGTTTACCTTTATTGAAAATTGTTTATCTGTTTAGAAATATCTGTCTTAGGCTATCACTGAAGGATAGCTATGATTTTTGTACAAATTGCATGAAAATTAGGAGAATTGAAACTATTGTCTCATCCATTTGCATCGGGCATTATTTCATACTTATACATTGGAAATATTTATCGTTTTGAGAAAAGGGGTGAATTTGGGAAGTATATGTTGACTCGTTAAAATAAGTTGGCTTGAGTGTCCATGGTGAAAGTCCCAAAAATCATGCATATACATGGGTGCCAATCTCGCGGATGAAATATCCGTAAAATGGCAATAGTAGTGCTTGTATAGCCTACATTTACATGGGTGCCGGCTTACGATTTCCCGCGGACGAAATTTCCATGAAAGGTTGTATTGGTTTTGAGATTCCCAGGGTGTGATTCACTTCCCTGTTTTCTATTATAACAAAAATGATTTACAAGTTGTATTATAACTTGGCATTGCATGGTTTTGAAAGGAATATAAAACGTTTTTGGTATGTGCATTGTATATGTATCTACCTTATATCTTTGTTAAGATTCATGTATTGTGTTGGATTATTTCTACGGGATTTTGGCTCATCCTATGTGGGAAAATCATTTTCACGTGCGGACGATATGCCTTCGCCAAGGCAATAGCTTGGGAGGACTTGGAGCAAGAGCTTCATTTTTGGTTGTTTTGTTATATCTATTTGTACAAGCCACGGGCTTTAACTATATTGGATTTAAATCTATTTTTTTGTTGTAACCAAGTATTGACTTGGGAAGCTATAAGCCCTTAGGGCATTTCCTATTTGTTTAACTTTCATCCTTATTTCTCTATTATGTATCATATGCTATAAATTCAGGGTTAGTCTTGTGAATGTATATCTGCATACGTTACTCTTTTGTAAAAGTAATGGGGAATAATGGAAGATATTTACCTTATCCTGTGTTATGTGTAATTAGTATTGTAGATGGTTTATAGCAATTATTTTGGGGCATTACATTTATTGTTTTCCTTGGTTATCTATTGTAATTTAAGTCACTGGCTTCTTTGTATTGAGTTGTTATTCATTTGTTGTAACCGAGCAAGAACCTGAAAATTTGTAGCCTTTAAGGCATTAACTTGTAATAATTTAGTTTTATTCATTATTGTGGAGAAGTGGTTTGGAAATACTCTTCTGATCCTAGGAGGTGTTGGTGATCCTCAGCTAGTCACCTGAAAAGAGGAAAACTCCGGTCGGGGGTGCCGGGATTAGCACTCCGACAGACAAGTTAGTTCAGACACTCAAGATAACTTCTTCTTTAAGTTAAGTGAAGTGATTCTTACATACCTTTATGGATTTGCGGTTCTTGTATTTATACTCACTTTTTTGGGCCTTGGGGCCTGAGCCTACGTTTATCCTATTCACCTTACATTTATTCGGATCTACTGACCCTCATCTATTCGGCCTTGTTAACGTATTCGGCACCCTAGTTACGCAGTACGAAGCCGAGTAGTATCCAGTTTCTGGGGTACGCGTCTCCCAACTCTTCCACTTATTCGGCTCCCACAATTGCCCCCCAAGCACTTCACTGACGACAGTTAGCTGGAGTGCTTGGTTTTGAATTTCGAAAGGTCAGAGCCAAAATTCGGCGGCTGGCCTCATCGTTATGCGGATATCTAAGCGCACTTCTTTCGGTTGTCGTGTCGACTTCTCCCCTTCGCACATATGTTCATTTATTGCGATTTAAAATTTTGACACCCTTTCGTGTATCACGTCACGCTCATCGCTGGTTTGCCTTTTGGATATTCCCCGCAACTCTGTTTTCCGATATCCCTTTCGTCCTTTGTAAGTTCTCTCCTCCTTTGCTTTGAAGACTTTTTCTGGTTTGTTCCTTCCTTGGCATATTCTTACTAACTGTAAGTCATGGCGAAACATTTGAAAGACCTCCTCTCGTCAGATCGAATCGCCGGCTTTAAACGCCATTTCTCCATTCCTGATGATGTCCGTCTGTCGCTTGTGGCAGACGGCACTCTTGATATGGAGAGGGAGGACGAAACCACGATTGTCTTTCCCTTTTGTCAATTGCAGAGGGTGGAGTCCTGTTTCCTCCTTCACCCGTTTCTTAGGGCTGTGCTTCGCTACTGGGGTTTAATCCCTTCCCAACCTAATGTGAATTTCTTTAGAATCATAATGGGGATTATAGCGCTCAACCGTCGCCTAAGAATTAACCTTGGCATTCCAGCCATCCGGCATTGTTATGCCTTGGCTAAGTCTTCTGGTCGGCACGGGCGTTTCTTCCTTAGGGCCAAGGATATCGACCATCATCTGATTACGATGCTTTCCAGTTCTGGAAAACGAGTTGATGACGTTATGGTCGTTGTCCAGGGTAACTGGGAATTTGGCGAAGGGGAGGATCACGCCGACCCTATTCCTAGACGGAGGGGCGAGCCAGGTGGCTGATTGCCTTCTCGCTTTTGTTTTATTATTTGTTCGTTTTTATTGTGAAGCCCCTTCTTTGAAATGTGACGGCTTGTCTTCTGCAGGGAGCGTTTTGAAGAAAGTTCTGCCTTCAACTGACGGCGCCGTTCTTTTGGATATAGAAGTCGCGCTCAAATATTTCGGCCGTCGAAGTCTTCAGAAACAAGGGAGGTCGGCGCATATTCTGCTTCGTTACGAGCCGACATATACGACCTTCTCTGCGGCGGAAAATATCCCTGTTCCGGAGGGCGAAGATTCTCTTATCGCTCTTATTTTGTCTGACTTCAAAAACCTGAGGCAGGTTGGTTTTGAAGGGTCCGATTCAGAGCGGGACGTAGCTGATAGCGAATCGGATCAGTCTGAGACCGAATCTGACGAGGTATTGAATTCGGCCGATCCCCCATCTACTGGCCGAGGGGATCTTTCACTTGACGGCGTTGTTCACAGTTTGGAGAGTATTCCCGCTGCAGACCACGAAGACATGGCAGGGTTAAGCCTGACACAACTTGCCAGGAAGGCGAACGCGGAAAGGTTGGCTGCGAGGCGAAGAGCGGAGGCCCTTCCGTCCGAAATACCGCCCGCCACCGACTCTCAATTCTCCCTGCCTGTTAGCGGATCAGAGTCCGTGCGCGTTGAGGTTGAAACGGCGGCAAATCGGAATGCCGAATCTTCTGTGATCGTGCAGGCCGGTCAAGAAGTTGAGGCGGAGAAACGCCCTGCCGAGTTTGAGGCCGGCTTAGAGGAACACGGCGGCAAACGTCCTCGATTAGAGGGATCGGGCGTGGTCGTTCCTTTTGTGATTCGGCCGACGGTAAGAAACGTACCGATTTCTTCTGATGCATCGGCGCTCAAAGATCCAGAAGTCGCATTCAGCTTGGCCACGTCCATGTCGTTGCCGTCTGACAAGGAGGCTTTCCGGGTGGAAACAGATCTGAATGCGACAGCACTAGCCGCCCAATCGGCGCTTTTGGTACATAGTCGAACTTAGCTTTACTTAATCCGAATACTATTAAAGTTAAGGTTCTAAATGCTTGTTTTGCAGACCGTCGGATGGATAGCCGATTTGGGCCGTCGCCATCGCGACGCCGTCAAAGAGATTGGCCATCTACGCGAGGAAGCTGAGGGCCAGAGGAGAAGGGCCGAGGTCGAGGCTTTGAAGGCGAATAAGGAAGCCTCAAGGGCCGACGCCGAGATGGAGAGGGCTCGTAGCGCGGATCAGTTGAGATCGGATGCCGAGAAGAAGGCGGATGCGAGCGAAGATGCGCTCAAATTGGACCAGAAGGCGATCTCAAGACTGGAGGCTGAGTTGGCTGAAATGAAGGCGGCGAAGGAAGCGGCCGACTCGGAGTCTTCCAAAGTGTTCGAGGCTGGGAAGAATGCTGGGCTTCCGAGTACGTTGACCAGGTCCCCAAGTTTGAAAATCGGGATTCAAACATGGCTGGCTCAAAGCCCTTGCTGCTGCTAACGCTTCGTTGAATATGCCGATACCATATGAGCAAGTGGATGTTGAGCCATTGGAATCTGATTCTGATGGCTGATCCGGCCAACTGACAGTTTTTAATTTAGTGTTTTTCATCTGTTGCTACAGTCATGAGTATATATATAACGTGAGTTGTGCTCAATAAATGTTGAATGGTATTTTATTTTTTTACTTTATTTTATTTTATTTTAGATCGGCTTCTTAATAAATCTGCCCTTGCCTTGGCCAGGGCGCGAGCTTGGGAAGCCGAATGGGCCTAACTCGCGGGCTGGCCAAGGCACGGATTGGTCGGCCGTTTGCACTTGAAAAGTCAGCCGATAAGATTAATAGATCTGCCCTTGCCTTGGCCAGGGCGCGAGCTTGGGAAGCCGAATGGGCCTAACTCGCGAGCTGGCCAAGGCACAGACTGGTGGCCGTTTGCACTTGAAAAGTCGGCCGATAAGATTAATAGATCTGCCCTTGCCTTGGCCAGGGCGCGAGCTTGGAAGCCGAATGGGCCTAACTCGCGAGCTGGCCAAGGCACAGACTGGTCGGCCGTTCGCACTTGAAAATTCGGCCGATAAGATTAATAGATCTGCCCTTCCCTTGGCCAGGGCGCGAGCTTGGGAAGTCGAGTGTGCCTAACTCGCGGGTTGGCCAAGGCACAGACTGGTCGGAAGTTTGCACTTGAAATTCGGCCGACAAGAATAATAGATCTGCCCTTGCCTTGGCCAGGGCGCGAGCTTCGGAAGCCGAATGGGCCAAACTCCCGGGCTGGCCAAGGCAGAGACTGGTCGGCCGTTGGCACTTGAAAATTCGGCCGATAAGATGAATAAATCGGCTCTTGACTTGGCCAGGGCGCGAGCTTGGGAAGCCGAATGGGCCTAACTCACGGGCTGGCCAAGGCACAGACTGGTCGGCCGTTCGCACTTGAAAATTCGGCCGAAAAGATTAATAGATCTGCCCTTGTCTTGGCTAGGGCGCGAGCTTGGGAAGCCGAATGGGCCTAACTCGCGGGCTGGCCCTGGCAGAGACTGGTCGGCCGTTTGCACTTGAAAATTCGGCCGATAAGATTAATAGATCTGCCCTTGCCTTGGCCAGGGCGCGAGCTTGGGAAGCCGAATGGGCCTAACTCGCGGGCTGGCCAAGGCACAGACTGGTCGGCCGTTTGCACTTGAAAAGTCGGCCGATAAGATTAATAGATCTGCCCTTGCCTTGGCCAGGGCGCGAGCTTGGGAAGCCGAATGGGCCTAACTCGCGGGCTGGCCAAAGCACAGACTGGTCGGCCGTTTGCACTTGAAAATTCGGCCGATAAGATTAATAAATCTGCCCTTGCCTTGGCCAGGGCGCGAGCTTGGGAAGCCGAATGGGCCTAACTCGCGGGCTGGCCAAGGCACAGACTGGTCGGCCGTTTGCACTTGAAAATTCGGCCGATAAGATTAATAAATCTGCCCTTGCCTTGGCCAGGGCGCGAGCTTGGGAAGCCGAATGGGCCTAACTCGCGGGCTGGCCAAGGCACAGACTGGTCGGCCGTTTGCACTTGAAAAGTCGGCCGATAAGATTAATAGATCTGCCCTTGCCTTGGCCAGGGCGCGAGCTTGGGAAGCCGAATGGGCCTAACTCGCGGGCTGGCCAAGGCACAGACTGGTCGGCCGTTTGCACTTGAAAAGTCGGCCGATAAGATTAATAAATCTGCCCTTGCCTTGGCCAGGGCGCGAGCTTGGGAAGCCGAATGGGCCTAACTCGCGGGCTGGCCAAGGCACAGACTGGTCGGCCGTTTGCACTTGAAAATTCGGCCGATAAGATTAATAGATCTGCCCTTGCCTTGGCCAGGGCGCGAGCTTGGGAAGCCGAATGGGCCTAACTCGCGGGCTGGCCAAGGCACAGACTGGTCGGCCGTTTGCACTTGAAAATTCGGCCGATAAGATTAATAAATCTGCCCTTGCCTTGGCCAGGGCGCGAGCTTGGGAAGCCGAATGGGCCTAACTCGCGGGCTGGCCAAGGCAGACTGGTCGGCCGTTTGCACTTGAAAAGTCGGCCGATAAGATTAATAGATCTGCCCTTGCCTTGGCCAGGGCGCGAGCTTGGGAAGCCGAATGGGCCTAACTCGCGGGCTGGCCAAGGCACAGACTGGTCGGCCGTTTGCACTTGAAAAGTCGGCCGATAAGATTAATAAATCTGCCCTTGCCTTGGCCAGGGCGCGAGCTTGGGAAGCCGAATGGGCCTAACTCGCGGGCTGGCCAAGGCACAGACTGGTCGGCCGTTTGCACTTGAAAATTCGGCCGATAAGATTAATAGATCTGCCCTTGCCTTGGCCAGGGCGCGAGCTTGGGAAGCCGAATGGGCCTAACTCGCGGGCTGGCCAAGGCACAGACTGGTCGGCCGTTTGCACTTGAAAATTCGGCCGATAAGATTAATAAATCTGCCCTTGCCTTGGCCAGGGCGCGAGCTTGGGAAGCCGAATGGGCCTAACTCGCGGGCTGGCCAAGGCAGACTGGTCGGCCGTTTGCACTTGAAAATTCGGCCGATAAGATTAATAAATCTGCCCTTGCCTTGGCCAGGGCGCGAGCTTGGGAAGCCGAATGGGCCTAACTCGCGGGCTGGCCAAGGCACAGACTGGTCGGCCGTTTGCACTTGAAAAGTCGGCCGATAAGATTAATAAATCTGCCCTTGCCTTGGCCAGGGCGCGAGCTTGGGAAGCCGAATGGGCCTAACTCGCGGGCTGGCCAAGGCACAGACTGGTCGGCCGTTTGCACTTGAAAAGTCGGCCGATAAGATTAATAGATCTGCCCTTGCCTTGGCCAGGGCGCGAGCTTGGGAAGCCGAATGGGCCTAACTCGCGGGCTGGCCAAGGCACAGACTGGTCGGCCGTTTGCACTTGAAAATTCGGCCGATAAGATTAATAAATCTGCCCTTGCCTTGGCCAGGGCGCGAGCTTGGGAAGCCGAATGGGCCTAACTCGCGGGCTGGACAGTTGGCATCCGACTGTTGACGTTTGGGATTGCTGACGTTGCCTCGAGAAGGCTGCAAATATTGAAGGATAAATGGAGCGGGTGCACGCCAGAGGCCCTACTTTTTATTCAGGAAACTGGGGAGGGACGAAGATTGACTGAATCAGACGTCGCAATGAGTCGCAAAAGTGAGCCTACGCGTTCGGGAAAAAGAACGTCCAAGGATCGGGTAACACAGCAGCCCCTTAGTCATCGAAGCAGATCGCCCCGAAAGGATAGGCAACCGAGAATCGAGCCTGAAGCGACGCCACGGCCGTTAAGTTTTGCGGTTTCTGTGAGGAATAGACCAATGACGGAGGCGGACTCTATCATCAAAGACCCAGATGTGGCAGTTGAGTTCGCTCGACAGATATTTCCGCCGGAAGTCCAACAATCGATGGTCGGACGTCGAGATTTCGAAGTATTTCGAGACGGCATCCACGGGGCCGTGAAAGGACTATATACTGCCTACGAAGTCGGCATGCGTCTGCGAGAAGCGCGACGTGAGAGCGAGAAAAAGGATGAAAGGAATCGCAATTTGGAGGTTCGCGCGGAAAAGGCTGAGCGTGAGCTTCGGGAACTGAAGAATGTTCGAGCGAGCGCGTCGGTTGCGACCGATCAATCTAAATTGGTTGGTGCGGGGAGAGGAACCCAACAGACCTCGGGTTATGAAAAGGGGTTTCAGGATGGCCTGAAGTTCGGGATAGAGAAGACCAAACAAGACCTTGCCGAGGAGGTCTGTCGATGTGAAAATCGTGGATTCAAGCACGGCTGGATCAAGGCCCTTCAAAGCGAGGAATCCCTCGAAGCCGCGGGAATTGATTCGGCCTTGCCCCTGTATCATCGCCATCACTTTCCTTATCCCGATTTTGAAATTGAGAAGAGCGACGATGAGGGTGCCGATTGAATAGACATTGCGCTGAATAAATAGAATTTATTTTCTTTTCAACGTTTGTATTTGGTCTTGACATGTTATGTGTTTAATTAATCGTATTACTTCGTCTTTCTGGCAAGTTTTGTGTTGTATGGCGTAAAATGCTTGGACATGTATTGGCCGGTCTGAATTGCCAATGATTCTTATTGAATATTTATTCAGCCAATCAAGTGGTCCGAATATAAACCTCAAAAAGGCCAGTCGGGATATACACGAAAGGCGCTCCGAATCCGGAGTCTGTTTTGGGCAATCGTGATATCCACGAAGGGCGCTCCGAATCCGAAGTCTGTTTTGGCCAATCGTGATATCCACAAAGGGCACTCCGAATCCGGAGTCTATTTTGGCCGATTGTGATATCCACGAGGGGCGCTCCGAATCCGGAGTCTTTATTTTGGCCAATCGTGATATCCACGAAGGGCGCTCCGAATCCGGAGTCTTTATTTTGGCCAATCGTGGTATCCACGAAGGGCGCTCCGAATCCGGAGTCTTTATTTTGGCCAATCGTGATATCCACGAAGGGCGCTCCGAATCCGGAGTCTTTATTTTGGCCGATCGTGATATCCACGAAGGGCGCTCCGAATCCGGAGTCTTTATTTTGGCCTTGGAAGGCTTAATCGGACCTTATTAATCAAGGCTTGGGGGCGAACTTGGGAAAACGAGAAACTTTGTATTACAAAGATGGATCACGTACAAGTATCAAGCCCACAAGTCGGGTCAATGATAGAATTTACGCAAGTGTGTAGAATTCCAAGGCCGTGGCAGGCTTCTTCCTGTCATGTCTGAGAGCCGATATGCCCCTGTTCCTGCGATGGATTCAATTTGATAGGGGCCGTCCCAGTTTGGACCCAGTTTTCCATCGGCCGGTCTTCGGTCGGCTGGAAGTACCTTCTTTAGGACAAGCTCTCCTGGCGTGTATCGGCGCAACTGAACTCGCTGATTGTACGACTTGGCGAGCTGCTGCTGGTAGCGTGCCATGGATGCCAGGGCGCGGTCTCTTCGTTCTTCAATTAGAATCAGATCTAGGGCAAGCATCATGTCGTTTCGGCCCGTGTCAAAAACTTGCGATTTCAGGGTTGGGAGTCCGATTTCCAGGGGTAAGATTGCCTGGGTTCCGAAGCATAGAGCAAACGGCGTTTCTCCGGTGGATCTCCTTGGCGTAGTCCGATGAGCCCACAATACACTCGGCAATTCTTCTACCCATTTGCCTTTAGCTTTTTCCAGTCTCTTTTTGATGCCGTCCAAGATGGATTTGTTAGAGGCTTCGGCCTGACCATTGCTTTGTGGGTAGGCCGGTGTCGAGAAGTAAGGCCGAATGCCATATTTGCTGCATAACTCTCGGTACACGCCACAATCAAACTGGGTGCCATTGTCTGAGATCAGAGCTCTCGGAATGCCGAATCGTGTTATGATGTTTCTCCATACAAAGCGTTTAATGTCGGCATCTCGTATATGTGTTAGAGCCTCCGCTTCGACCCATTTTGTGAAGTAGTCTGTCGCGACGATTAAGAATCGTTTGTTCCCTGGGGCCCTGGGCAATGGTCCTACGATATCAAGTCCCCATTGAGCAAACGGCCAGGGGCTGGTGATAGAGTTCAACTCTTCGGCAGGCAGATGGGTTAATGGGGAGAACTTTTGGCACTGTTCGCACTTTTTTACATAACTCTCCGCGTCAGCCCTCATTGTCGGCCAATAATACCCCTGCGTTATAGCTCGATGGGCCAGGGAGCGTCCGCCGGAATGGGCACCGCAACTGCCCTCATGTATCTCTGTCAGAAGCTCTTCCACTTTGTCGGGGTGTACGCATTCCAAATATGGACCAGAGAGGGACTTTTTGTAAAGTCCTCCTTGCGGATCCAGATAATATCGCAGGGCTTTATTTCGCAGCTTGTGTGCTTCTTTTTTGTCCTCTGGGAGTTGTTCAGAAGAGAGGAATGCAGCAATGGGGTCCATCCAGCTTGGTGCGGATTCTATAATATTGACATGGATTTCCTCCGAAGGACCAATACTCGGCTCCGGGATGAAACCTACTTCGATGGTCCGTTTGATCTCAGAATTGATGGCGGAGGCTAAGCATGCCAAGGCGTCCGCGTGTGTGTTCTGATCGCGCGTTATTTGGTTCAGTTCATGATGGTCGAATTTTGCCAGCAAGGAATTGGCCGTTTTCATGTAGGCCGCCATACGGTCGTTTCTTGCCGCATACTCCCCCTTTAGCTGATTGATTACCAACTTTGAATCACAAAATACAAGCAGATGCCGAGCGCCGAGAAGGTGCGCATTCCGCAGACCGGCTAGAAGGGCTTCATATTCGGCTTCGTTATTTGATGCTTCGAAGCCAAGCTTGACGGCCTGCTCGATCACTGCGCCGTCTGGAGACATGATTACAACTCCGGCGCCACTGCCCCTTTGGTTAGATGATCCATCACAGTATAATTGCCAAATATCCCCGACATAAATTCTCCAGTTCGGCTTTGGTAGAACCTCGGCCTTTGGTCGAACATCAGGTTTGAAGTTGGCAAGCTCGCCGGTGAATTCGGCAACAAAGTCGGCCAACACCTGCCCCTTGATTGCAGTTTTAGGTAAAAACCGAATGTCGTATTGGCCGAGTTCAAGAGCCCATTTTGAAACACGTCCCGATGCTTCTGCACTCCGTAGTACCGATCGGAGGGGATAATCTGTTAGCACCCCAATGCTATGTCCCTGGAAGTAATGCATCAATTTTCTTGCCGCCATGACTAGGGCTAAGATGAGTTTTTCCAGCGGAAGGTAGCGTGTTTCGGCGTCAACCATTGCCTTGCTCACATAATACACTGGCCGTTGCTCACCCTCCTCCTCCTTTAACAGTACGGCGCTGACGGCCCTATCGGAAACTGCCAGATATAGGATGAGCGGGTCACCAGCGGCGGGTGTTGTCAAGAGAGGTACTGTGCGGAGGTACGTCTTGAGCCCGTTGAAGGCTGCTTCACATTCGGCGGACCATTCAAAAGCCTTACCCTGCCGTAGTGTCTGAAAGAATTGTCGGCAGCGATCTGTAGACCGGCTGATGAATCTGTTAAGTGCAGCGGCCATCCCCATCAACTTTTGGACTTCTTTTACTGAACGGGGGGAGCCGAGTTCCAAAATTGCTGTGACCTGCCTCGGGTTGGCTTCGATTCCTCGGTGATTGACGATGTAACCCAGGAATTTGCCAGAGCCGATTCCAAACGCACACTTGGAAGCGTTCAGTTTCATTCTGTATTTGCGTAAGATGCTGAATGTCTTTTCTAGATCGGCTATATGATTCTGTTCTTCTTTGGACTTGACCACCATATCATCTATATATACTTCCATAGTGTGGCCTAGTTGCTCTTTGAACATGGCAGTGACCAGTCTTTGGTAGGTTGCCCCTGCATTCTTCAGCCCAAAGGGCATAACTTTGTAGCAATAGGTTCCTCTTGGGGTGAGGAAGGCAGTTTTGTCCTGGTCATCTGGATGCATGGCGATTTGATGGTAGCCTCTGTAAGCATCGAGGAAGCTCATGCGTTGGTGACGTGCCGTCGCATCGACGAGTTGGTCGATTCTAGGTAGAGGAAAACAGTCTTTGGGGCAAGCTTTGTTCAGATCCGTGAAGTCGACGCACACTCGCCAAGTCCCATTTTTCTTCTTCACCACCACTGTATTGGAAAGCCACGTAGGGTAAGTAACTTCTCTAATTGCCCCGGCGTCAAGCAGTTTGTCTACCTCCTCGACAACGGCGGCAGTGTGCTCCGCGGCTGACCGTCGGCCTCTCTGTATGATCGGCTTACATTTCGGGTCGACATTCAAACGGTGCTGTGAAACTGACGGGTCTATTCCCGGCATTTCGTACGGAGTCCATGCAAAGACGTCAAGGTTGTTGAGCAAGAAAGAGATCAGCTGCTGCCTGTCGGCCTGATTCAGAGAGGCGCCGATCATGAAGAACTTTTCTGGGCTGCCATCAATGTCAACTCGGTCTAAATCTTCTGTGGCTTTCTCATTTGGATTCCGCCCAACGTCATCCAGGATTTCCCGATTCGGCACCTCAATGGAATTTACTTGCAGTTCCTTTGGCGTTCTGGCGGCGAGGAGATAACATGCTTGTGCCGATTTCTAGGATCCGCGGATTTGCTCAATGCCGTGTTCTGTTGGGAAACGAAGCAGTTGATGATAGGTGCTTGGGACGGCCTGCAATGTATGCAACCATGATCGCCCCATGATGAGATTGTACGGCGACGGCAGCTTGACGACCAAGAATTCCACATCCACCGTTCCGGAACCTGCTCGAACGGGTAGGCTGATCTTTCCCAATGGGTACTCTGGAGTGGCGTTGAAGCCGAATAGTGGATAAGGGGCCAGAGTCAGGTCTGACTCGTTGAATCCGAGTTTGATGAAGGTTTTATAATACATAACCTCCGAGGTACCGCCCTGGTCGATGAGAACGCGTTCGACGGTGAACCGGTTGACGCGCAGCTCAACAACCAACGGATCGATGTGAGGGAGTGATACACCGATCAAATCGGAATCGTCAAAGGTGATACATGGCGATTCTCGGGGCCGCTTCGTTGGCGTGAGCTGCTGTTGGGGACCTGGATGTGATTGGATCGCATGTACGGCCGGGGCTGCTGGCAAGCTGTATATTATGTGGACGGTATCAAGCGGAATTGCGTCCTGCGGAGGAGCAGGTGTTTCGACCACATCCTTCCGGACGCACTGGTGAAGACGTTCGTCCTTCGCCAACACCGCAGGGGGATCTGTCGTCGCATAGCCGCCGTCAGTTGCTTGCTACGGGGCCCGGGATCCTCGATCATCTGCCCTCGGTGGTCGCTCAGAAGCCTGGCGCACCGTTCGTTTGGATTTTGATATTTCCGAGGCCAGATCGCGACGAAGGCGTTCGTTCTCAGTGATGATGTTGTCCAACCTCTGTTTGGTTTGCCTAGCTTGCGCCATGGTCGCCTATATTGTCTTTTGCGTTGGGTTTGACGATGAACAGAGGTCTGAGGCTGGTCTTGCCGCGATGATATGTTGTCCAAGCGAGTTGTCGGTGGCCATCGGAGGATCTTCGGTCACGCCTGCCATGGATGTATTTGAGTATTCCCACAGATGGCGCCAATTGTGGAGAAGTGGTTTGGAAATACTCTTCTGATCCTGAGAGGCGCTGGTGATCCTCAGCTAGTCACCTGAAAAGAGGAAAACTCCGGTCAGGGGTGTCAGGATTAGCACTCCGACGGACAAGTTAGTTCAGACACTCAAGATAACTTCTTCTTTAAGTTAAGTGAAGTAATTCTTACATACCTTTCTGGATTTGCGATTCTTGTATTTATACTCACTTTTTTGGGCCTCGGGGCCTGAGCCTACGTTTATCCTATTCACCTTACATTTATTTGGATCTACTGACCCTCGTCTATTCGGCCTTGTTAACGTATTCGGCGCCCTAGTTACGCAGTACGAAGCCGAGTAGTATCCAGTTTCTGGGGTACGCGTCTCCCAACTCTTCCACTTATTCGGCTCCCACAATTATAGATAGGATTCATGTTGTATAACTAAAAGAATGTACTGAGGCATGTATTGGAAACGATGTTGTGTAACCAGATTGTTGATGTGCTCCGCATGTTTAGTAATATTATAATGAAGTAGAATGTCTATATATTTTGGGGTGTTACAAAAAAAGTGAGATGAAGAGAGTATATATTTTTAATTTTATATATTTAATTTATTTAAATTATAAAGTCGTTGATTTGTATTTTTTTATTATTAATTTATCAAAAGTGATTGGTAGCTCGAATTTGCCTTCCCGAATCCCCCAAAATCAAAACGACGTCGTTTCGTCGTTTTGATTTTTTTTTTTTTTTTTTTCAGAAGAAGAAAATCAAAAGAAGGAAGAAGAAGAAGAGAAGGAAGAAGAAGGACTGGAGGGGGCCAACAAAATTGGGCCGGAGGCGGGCGCGGGGGTGAGGGGCGGAGGCGGGGGCTGCAAGGCAGAGGCGGAGGCGACGGCGGGGCTGCGACGAGGCGACGGCGGGCGACGATCAGGCGACGGCGGGCGACGATCGGGCAGAGGCGACGGCGGGCGGAGCTCCTCCTCTTCCCCTCTCTTCTCTCTCTCTCTCTCTCTCTCTCTCTCTCTCTCTCTCTCTCTCTCTCTCTTTCTCTTCTAAATTTCGGGCTATTTGGGGGGGGAAATTTCAGGGGAAAAAACATTTTATTATTTTATTTTTATTTTTTATGTAACAGTTTTGGGAGAGGGGGTGAGAAGGCCTGAACAGTTAAAAAGGAGTGCCACGATTTGTTTGTTTGTTTGTTTTTTTTTTTCTTTTCCCTTTTCAAAATTATAAGAATTTAGAAATGAATTTTTTGAAATCTTTTGAGATAACATTACATTTGCTTAAATATAATATATATATAGTATAGCTAGATAGATAGGGTTGTTGCCGTGTCTTGTGGCATAGAAGCAACCTCTTGTGAGGTTTTTTTGGTGTTTTTTCAGGATTTATTTTGATGATTTGAACCGTTAAATTGTAGAATTTGTCGAATATATCATTCATGTAAAAAATCAAATTAATCGGACTTATGTAACCCCATGATCAGGTCTTAATTATTTTAAAAAAATTATTAAAATTATGTTAACCGTTTATTTCTTTAAAAAAAATGCGCACTTGTTATGGGGTTACAGATGTTCAATTAAATTAATTTTTTACAAGAATGATGTATTTGACGAATCTTACAATATGAATTATTCAGATCATCGAAAAAAACTCGAGGCAGCCCTCAATAGACCTCACAAGCAAGAACCCCAACTCCAGATAGATAAATAATATATAGTATAGATAGATTCTCAAATCACCATATAAATTTATTTTTTTGATATTTTATATTGTTTGCGTAGTACCCAAAAAAAAATGATGATTAAAATATATCGACTTATCTTTAAGCAAATGGACCCGTGAACAAATGAAAATATAAAATTTTTAACAGAAATTAAATAAATAATAATTGTAATGATATAATTTATATTAAATTATAATTTCACATGCACTTAATCTAAATGTTAAAAGCATATAGTAGTAAATTTTTTAAATGTAATATGAAATACTGAAATTATATATGAACTTGCTATGTAGTTTTTTTATGCTCAAAATATAGATCTTATTTCAATTGTAATAACATAATTTAAGTAAGAATCGAAATTAACAATTTTATTTTAAGAATATAAAATTAATTTATAGACCAATCAGAGTGCGATACATATTAACTGAAATTAAACAAAATCAAAAAAATGAGAAAAAAAGGATTGGAATTTTCAACCTTAATAAGATGACAATATTTTACAATTATAATACTTCTCATATCTTTAATTTAAATGTTAAAAGCATATAATAGTATTTTTTTTTTAATTTAATATGAAATATTGAAATTATATAGGGGTTTTTTTTAGGGTCCCTGATATTAAGATTTTATAGCATAAAGGACATTCAATATTTTCATAATGTCTAAGGTCCCTCAACATTGACCTAGAGAAATTTCAATCTAGAGAAATTCTTTGGGTTCAACCCAGAGAAAATTCAAATTTCTTTGGTTTCATTTTAACTAATTTTCTCTAGATCATAGAGAAAATTCAAATTTCTCTGGATTCATTTTGACCAATTTTCTCTGGCTTCAAATTCAAATTCAAATTTCTCTGAATTTATTTATAAACTAGAGAAAATGTAAATTTCTCTGGGTTCATTTTAACTAATTTTCTCTGGATCATAAAGACACAATATTATTTTATGAAATCCAGAAAAATTCCTGAATACATCTTCAAAAAATACCAGAGAAAATTGAACAAGGCATTGCCACAGCCCAGACCGTTAAACAACAAACTGGTGCCAGAGAAAAATACCAGACGTCCTTTCTACGATCTTCACCATTAAACCCACGATCTTAACAATTGAAGCTCCAATCAGCAAAAGCCTTGCCCAGGACACTTTCAACATCTTGTTTGAGCACCAAATATACTTAGAACTCAACCCAGGACAAAACACTTAGGAACACATCAAGCACAGTCGGTTGGACGTCTAGCAAAAGACCACAAACCAGACCACATTAATCGGCACTTCACTCTTGTATAAGAGCTTGAATCACCGACCGACAACATAACTGGACCAGTACCATGGACGGTGAGATTGCCGAGATGGAACAAAAGAACCAGAAACCTCCAACTTATCTACGATTCTTGATGTTAACTGGGAGTTGAGATCGACGAGAGAGAGAGAGAGAGAGAGAGAGAGAGAGAGAGAGAGAGAGAGAGAAGAGCAGTGGGAGAGATATCAAATTTATCTGTGAGGGACCTTAGGCATCAAACAATAATATTGTGGATCTCTTTCATTATAAAAAATGAGAGAGGGACCTTAGATTTTGTGGTGGTGTATGGATAAGGTATGGTTTAACGTTACTATTTTTATGAGAATCTATAGCAACAAACATACAACGCGTCTGCTAACAACCACACCCTATTTACAATTCAAAATTAAATCAAACGCCTAACTGCTCCTAGTATATAACATTATTGCATGCTAATACAAAACTACCCAAACAAACACCAACACAAACAACATGGTGTACAAACACACCCAAACATTAACATCCCCTAACCCCAAAATCAAAGTACTTAGAAGCATACAACAATAGCCAGCACAGAACACCAACCAACAACATTATTACATTATTTTCCCAAAGTTACCGAAATTAACATCAATCCAGAACCTATATTTCCACAACACAGAGTGCCGTTAACACCCACCACATTAACATCATGGGTTCATACAATCACCCCAACGAACATTGACATATTTGACAAACATAAAACCAATACATTGCTTTATTCGATTTCAGCATTCAAATTTGGGAATGTAAATGTTCGAAAGAATGATGATACAATCACCACAACAAACACCAACCCACACATATTCAAAGCAAAATCAAATAGACGAATACCTATTGCCATGGCTGCCTGTAGACAACCCATTTTTGACCGTCCTCAAGACTTGGACGTCATCGTTTGAACACTCGGTGATTATCCATGTTTGTGTTCGTTTGGAGTTCCCGGAGTCCTCGGCTACGCGCCCTGCCTCAGGATCTTCGAACTCGACCGTTTTGTGTCTGGTTTTGCACCAAACACTTGTGTTTTGCCTTGGAGGGGCAGGGAATGCCTTGTGAGGCATCCCCACACACCACCGGCAGTGGCTAGAGGCCACCGGCTGGTTTTTGTTGCCATCGGCAATGTATTTGCTGGTCGGCACTCTTTATTGCCGGTCGGCAGTCTTTTTTGTCAAAATGACATTTTTGCCCAGCCGACTACTGTTCAGCTGCTTTTGGAGATATTTTGAAGCAGCTGGCTGGCATTTGCTTCCCCTCCATACACGTGTATGGAGGGATGCCCCTCTTGTTAGCTTACATTGTAAGTTTACAAGATTGGCTCCTCTATAAGAGGAGCCCTCTCTCCCTTGCTCAAGGGTTAGAAAAATTAGAGCTTTTTGCTTAGAAAATACAGAGGAAGCTCTGGTTTTAGGGTTAGGGTTCAATACACATCCTATCTCTATATTACTCTTGTGTGTGTTTTAGTCCATACTATTGCACACAAGCACCTAGTGTTTCACCTTCCCTTGGCTACTGAGGTTCTAAGGGCTTATTCTTGCTGTTCTTGGCTGGATTGGAGCTCAAGGAGGCCACAAAACCACCATTTGTGAAGAGGTCTACAAGGGTAACCACTTTTACTCCCTTTTACCCCTTTCTTGCATCTTATTTCTACCTATCTTAGAGCTGTTTTTGTGTTTAGTGTATAACATAAAAAAGTTCTATTTTTTAGGCCCTCTTGATTGTTTGTTAAGAGTGTTTTGTGGTTTGGGTGTGTTTTGACCACCCTTAGGCCTTGAAAGGCCCCATTTTGTGCTATTTTGTGCAAGTTTCGAGACTTTGGTGTTTGGGCCTCTTCACCACTGGAAATCTTGAGGGATTTCAGTGGTGGAAGATGGTGCCTTGAAGTCTCAAGAAGGAGGGGCCACCCCTTCTCCTTGTTGTCCTTGAAAGGGACCATTTTTGGCCTCTAGAGGAAGCCTTTATGAGAATGTTTGTTGAGCATGCCATGACTGTTTTTCATGCTTATATTGCCATAATATAACATGGTTTTAAGTTGGTTTGGTATACCATGCATGCCTTGCATACCTTCCTTGTAATGCCTTGTGATTGCCTTAATATGCCTTAGGGTTGTGTGCCTTTGTTTTAGCATGTTTTAGGCTTAGATTTGTGAAGCTTTTGTGCTATTTTACCATGCTTTAGGTCTGTCTTAGGTTGTTTGAGTCGACCCTAGCATGCATTATATAGCCTCTTTGCATTTTTGGGCTTGTTGGCCTTAAGTATGTAAGTGTATAGCATGCCTCGTTTGCATTATTTCAGTGGTTTGGAACCACTTAACATGAAATTTCAGTCCACTTAACATGTTTGCATACTTGCCTTAGAGGCTTCATTGTTGCTTTGAAAGCTCGTGTTGTATACTCCATGTTTTGGTCATTATGTATGCCTTTGGATTTGAGCCATTTAGATGCCATCTAGGTGTCCCTTGGGTGTTGTTTAGGTCTGCCTTTGACCTGTTTTGAGTCCCCTTAGCCTTGTGAGGCTTGGTGGTTTGACCTTGGTTTAAGCCTCTTGGCTTACCTCAAGTACTGGACCATTTGCATGCTTTACTTGCTTGAATTAGTTGGTTTGACACCTCTATTTTGTGCAATTTCAAAGTTTGGTACGCATGCTAATTGTCCATTGTTTGGTCTCTTTAAGTGTGCTTAAGAGTTGCCTTGTTTATGCTTAAGGTGTTGGACCATGATTGCATGCATGTGTGTGTGCATTTTGGCCTTCGTTTCCTTGGTTTTGGCCACTGATTTTGGGCCTAATTAGAGTTGCCTAAGTCATGTTTAAGTCCATCTTTCATTAGTTGCATTGCCTCATGACTTGCATGATTACTTGCCTGCCATGTTGCATACCTAGCTTCGCATGCTTAGGGTTGCCTTGCATGAGCATGCATGCTTAGCCTCTTGAAGTGAGTGTGATAGAGGTTAAGTCCCCTTTATTGGGTCATTTGCATTGCATTTCATTTGAAATTAAAGTTGCACACTTAATTCTTTGGGCCATCATGCATGGAAATGCGTGATTGGTGGTCCGAGAATTGAGGCACATCCCCCTTTGAGTCATTAACATGATAAGGAATGTGATTGGTGCATACATAGTTTGAATTGTATTGCCATGCAAGTTTTGCCCTCTGCTGCTGTGAGTTGCAGGTTCTGCAGGCATTGTTTGCCGACCGGCAACATTTTATGCCGGCCGGCAGTAAGTCCTCAGCCGATGGATTCATTTTGTGCCGATGACCATCCTACACAGCCGGTGGCTCTCCCCCTCAGCTGGTGGTATCCCCCAGTATCCTGAGAGGCATTCCTGAGACTTTGACAGTTTTCAGAGGAGCAAAGCAGGGAAAACAGAGGCAGACTATGCATGGCAGTGCGATTCCGAGCAAGTCCCGAGCATGCGCTGCATTTGACCCGCTCCCGAGGGCTTTACTGTTTTAATTAGATTAATTAATTTGTTTAGTTAATTAATTAATCTGTAATATTTAATTAGCTTGCGTAGTTAATTAACCTGTAATATTCATTTAATCCCTCCGGGCGAGGGCAAATCTGTAATAAGTGTGGGTGAGTGGCGTGCATGTCTCCCAACCCCCACTTCTTTCTTCCCTTTTACTTACTTGCTTTGATGGTTAGTATTAGGGCACGTTTAAATTAGCATACGGTATGATAGCATGCGTGCATTCATACATTTGTCTTACATGCACCAGGCTCGGCGCATCACGCTAACTGCATTGTATTTCAAATTCCAAATTGAATACTTGTCACTTGTAGCATTTCACATGCCATGCTTAGGGTTAGCCGAGCCTATCCTAATCACATTCTGTATGCGATGCATTAGTCACTCTAACATGAACTAGGGCATGCATGTTTGCTAACTAGTTTATTGTTTTGGCATGGAGTACGATGTAAGTATTTATGCTTTAGCATCTCGCATGCGTGTGAATGTCGCCATAACAGCATGATTACCATGTGGCTAAATGCTTATATGAGATAAACTGTTTGAATGCCTGTGGGTGGAGGTTGGATTGCTTGAGTTGGAAAAACTTATTGAAATCCGTGTTTTAGCCTACTTGCGAGTAGCAAATTCCAAAGCGCTTTTCAAAACAAAAGATATGCAATGCTTGTTTCCAAATTAGGCAATCTAGTCTATACTTGTTTGCTGTGCGCATAACATAGTAATTCTAGGCTAATAACCGGAATAAGAACGCATAACGTTTTCAAAATCGATATCATGGTTAGTAGAGGCCGGTCTTCGGACCGGGCGAAAGGGGGTGCTCATAGCTGACCTTTCCCGATCGTACCCAAGTTCCCGAGCCAGACAACTTTGGTGATGACGGACACGTGGCCTTCGGCACCAAGTCAGGGTTTCCTAAATTTCCCCATTAAAAAATATTTAGGTGGCGACTCTGTATCTGGCAAAGCAGTCCATGTTTGGCACTCCTTTTCAAAAATCTGTTTTATCAAAACGATTTGCCGGATTTGGACTCTTTGGTTTAGATTTAGAACCGTGACAATTAGAGTCCGAACTGTAGTAAACCCAATATGAACGGAACGGGACTTAACCCTCCCGGGGCGTTCGGGGACGTCTACACTGCCCGATACCTACACCAATGTTAATGAACGGATGATGTTACCTCGCCGATGTTACGGTTGACGGACGATCACTGTTCAAGACACCTCAGTGCCCACGCCAAATCGCCTTCACAAATGTGATACAAGAATGTGATACAAGGGGGCTTTTTGTTCTTCTAGGGTTTTTGGTGGATGCTATGCAACGTTATTTCAGGAGTGAATATACTACGATCAACATTGACAATCCCTACACCTCAATCACACATAATGAGAATCCAATCACTAACATTTCTAAGGAAACCAGAAGTTTCTATTCCAGCTTATAGCGATCCCGGTTTTGACCCGTCACTTGTTATATCCTGGACTCGGGTTTAATGTTTTCATAGCGTTGTTTAACTCTTGTTTCCCTTGTATCTCTTTAGAATTGGCTTTCGGATTGTAGTTGTGCGCTTGGAACATGTTGGCTGCTTGTTTTTACAAACTTGTGTTGCCCAGATTTCTGGTCCTCCGCTCGAGCGGGCCTTCTTGCGCTCAAGCGGGGTTTGCAAACACTCAGTACTTGCACATCTACAAAATACTGGAGGAGTGTTTTCCACGCTTGAGCGGCGTTTCCAACGCTTGAGCAGGTGGAGCTCGAGCAGACTTTATTGCGCTCAAGCGGTCTTCCTATTGTCTGCAAAAGTTCTGGATGTGTGTATTCGACGCTCAAGCGAGCCACTTTAGCACTCGTGCGGAACAAAATGTTGTGTTTGATGCTCGAGCATCAACTCTTCCACTCGAGCGGACTGTACGTATATCAGATCGCGAAAGTGACATTTTATATCATTTTTTCATCATTCTCTCTCTCTAAAACTTTCCAAAAACCTAAATCTACACATTCTCTCTCTAAAACACACACTCTCTCTCTCTCTCTCTCTCTCTCTACATTTTGACCTTGATCTAGTGGGTTCTCTACCCTAGTGCCTTTGTTGAAAAGTTGGAGCATCTCAAGGGCTACCATTACATCCGAATAGAGTTTGGTTCCGTCATCTTTGAAGTTTCTCCAGTTCTCCTTTGGGCTTCTACACTTGAGGTAGAGATATTCTACACCTTGATATAATCTTTAACCTAGTTATTTGTTGTTATGTATAAATGGTGAGATTTGGGATGTTTGGAGAAAATCTAGGATTTGGGTTGATGTTTAGAAAGAGATGTTTCTATGGGGTGTTATATATTTGATCATGGGGCTTGATTATGAGGTGATCTTGTGTTAAAATTGTTGATTTTGACCTTTGGGTCAATATTTGGAAAATGAAGAGTTTTGCCCTAAAATGTGTAGAATAATTATTTTGTATAAATAACAGAATTGGTATGAGAAATGTGAAATTGGGAAGATGTATGAATAAATGGTGTAGTTGGATTTGTTTAATCACTCACCTACGAAAATTTGATGAATTATCTGTTATAAAGATTGTATATCTGTTAGAAATATCTGTATTGGGCTATCGGTGGAAGATAGCTATGATTGTTGTAGAAATTGCATGAGGATTAGGTGAATTGAAACTAATCATTTAACTATGTCATTGAATATGACAATATGTTAAAGTATTGAATATGTATAATTGGTAGTCATTGAGTATGATGATATTCTTAAATACATTGTATATGTAGAGTGTTTTGGGAGGAAAAAGGGGGATGTACTCCATGTTTTGGGAGGAGATAGGGGATGGACTCCATTGAAATTAAGTTGGCCGGAGTATCTAGGGTAAAAGTCCCAAAATCTTGTGTATACATGGATGCCGATCCTGCGGACGAAATTTCTGTAAAATGGCAAGGTTGAAGTGCTTGTGTGACAGTTATGTTAATTGAGAACCACTAAGTTGTAGTCTCGGTTGGGTTATCCAAAAAATTATAAACTTGACCTATGAATTGAAATACAATGTACTAACCTAAAATGAATATATGGGAATGGATTGAGATGTGAGTATCAGTACTGTATGGTCATGTAAAGACTGTGTGTTGGTCATAAATATTGAATGTATATCTGACACTTATATCTTAGTTAAACCTCATTTATTGTGTTAGACTGTTCCTACTGGGCTTTGACTCACCCCACTTGGGAAACCATTTTCAGGTACCGATGACATGCTTCCTCCAAGGACGTAGCTTGAGAGGACCTAAGAGTTGGAGGTTCTATTTTGATGTTTAAATATTTAAATATTTGTTCAAGCCAAGGGCTTTATATGTACAGAGCTTATGACTCTCTTTTGTTGTAACGAAGTAATGTCTTGGAAGGATATAAGCTCGTAGGGCATTTATTTTGTTGTCATTAACTGGTATTACATGCTATAGATTCAGGATAAACATTTATGAATGTATATTACATGTATTATCTTTTGTAATACGAACTCTGATGAATGAAAGTATATTAATTCTATTGTGCTCACTTCTCTTATGAGTTGGATTATTTGTAATATTTTGGGAGCGTTACAACTTGGTATCAAAGCGTACCGGGTTTGAATACTTTGGGTACGTGAGAAGTGGTTATTACCACAATGGGTTTGTCTCACTTAGTTAAGATGTTAGTATGTATTGTATGCTTGTGTGATAACATACTTATATGATTATATGGGTATAGGATTTAATTTCTAGGATGTTGATCGAGTCCATGGGTTTTTGGGAGTTCTGTTGGAAAGGCACTTGTTCACAACCGTTTCTAACTAGAACTCTAGCAACGCCGCGGGACGGTCATTATCTGCAAATGAAATTCATATTTATTTATGTGATTATGTGCTTATGTGGAGTGAGTTAGTGTTGTCCATTGCATTAGGACGAGAGTGAGTTAGCTTTGGCACATTTATGAATGTGCTAATCTCTTTGTTACCTTCATTAGGATGTCAGGACGTGGACGTGGTGGTGGTAGGCGTGGTAGGCCTAGGTGGCAAGAGATGCCGATACTGGATGATATTCCAACACAAGAGGAAGGAGTTGGTCAGGCCAATACGGTCGAACCAGTTGGTCATCAGGCCATGGACGCCTTAGCCCGTGAAATGGCCGAAGCATTGCAGGAATCCATGAACATTCTTAGGGCTGAGAATCAAGTCCAGGCCCAAGTAGCTAAAGCAGGGCCGTCTTTCCTGAAGAGAGAGTTTTCCGGTCAAATCCGGACGAGTTTCTAGGTGATCCCAAGGAGCCTCTGAAGGCTGATAAGTGGCTAGAATAGATGGTGAAGACGTTTGAGATGCTCAGCATCGAAGATGGGGGTTTGAGAGTGACCTTGGCATCCTTCTAGCTGAAAAGAGACATGGGTCAGTGGTGGAAGTATGCGCGACGGCTCATTGGAGGGACTTGGGAGCCTTTTGTCGACGCCTTCCAGGACAAGTACTTACCTGCTACAGTAAGGGAGAAGTTGAGGGATCAATTCTCCAAGTTGGTGCAATTGAACACTCCGGTGGCTGAGTTTGAGGCCACATTCGCCAGTTTGTCGAGGTTTGCACTGGAGTTAGTGGCGACCGAGGAACGCCGTTGTCTGGAGTTCGAGAAGCGGTTAAGGACCGGACTCATGTTTAGAGTAGCTGGATCCATGATTAGAGACTATGGGCACCTTGTGGAGGCGGTGGCTCATCTTGAGACCATTATGCAGGTAAAAGATGAGAGGATGAGGGGCTCCAGGAAGAGTCAGGACAGTCAGGGGAACGGTAAGAGGCAAAGGGGTTCTAACTCTCAATAATCCAAGGGAGCTCCGTCGAGGTCCACTTTGCCAGTGCCAAGTTCGGGTTCTGGGAAGGGTGGCCAGGGAGATTTTACTTGTTTTAAGTGTGGTTAGTTGGGCTACAAGTCTCCAACTTGCCCACAGAGGGGAGGAGGGCAGCAAGCAGCATTGTCCTCGACTCATTCTCAAGGCCAAGGTCAAGGGAGAGGCCAGCCGCTCACTTGTTATCAGTGTGGGCAGGCAAGGCACTTGAAGAGGTTTTGCCCACAATTGGGTGGCACGTCTGGTGCGTCTAGTTCAAGGCAGACACAGAGTCACCAACCAGCACAGTCAGCACAGGCCTCGAGGGCCAGTCAGGGAGCCTCTTTGGCTCAGTTTGTGCAGCAGGCTTATGCTTCGAGGGGTGAGCAGGTAGATCAGAGGCTAATAGGGTGTGTGTATGCTGTTACCGCGCCAGAGCTTGTACCGGCTCTATCGATAGTGAGAGGTACCTTTTTGTTTTGCAATTCAGTTGCTAATGTATTGATTGATACGGGTGCATCCCACTCTTTTATTGCGTCTGCATTTGCATCAGTTTTGGGGTTGGGGTTGGGATTGGGGTTGTGGTTGGCACAGTTAGCATCTCTTATTTATGTAGAGTCACCTATTGGTGGTGAGGTCATCTTGAAATAGGGGTGTCGAGGTTGTGACATAGAGGTCGTCGGTCGTCGACTTCCATTTGCATTTGTATTGCTTGGCATGTCTAGTTTTGATGTTATTTTGGGTATGGACTGGTTATCGTCATATCGGGCTGTTATAGATTGCTACCATCAGAGAGTTACTGTATGTATCTCGAGCGGTGACTGTTTTTATTTTTTGGGGAACCGAGCGGATAGAGTCTTATCACCGGTGTATGATCTGCGTGGGCCAGGCGAACTTAGTTGCCTTCTCGCTAGCTGCTCGAGTGGTGAGTGTGATGAAGTTCAAGTTGAGTTGCCAATGGTGGTTTGTGAATATCTCGATGTTTTTCCCAAGGACCTTACTAGTTTGCCACCTCACCGGGAGATCGAGTTCTCTATTGATTTAGTGTCTGGCACGACACCGATTTCAATGGCACCATATTGGTTTGCACCCGCCGAGTTGAGTGAGTTGAAGATTCAACTCCAGGAATTATTAGGTAAGGGATTTATCCGCCCTAGTACTTTGCATTGGAGAGCACCGACTCTCTTTGCTAAAAAGAAATATAGAACATTGTGACTTTGTATTGACTACCGAAAGTTGAACCGGGTAACTATTAAGAATAAGTACCCAATGCCTTGTATAGATGATCTGTTTGATCAGTTGAAGGGGCCTTGCTGTTTCTCTAAGATAGACCTGAGATCGGATTACCATCAATTGACGGTAAGGGAGGAAGATATCCCGAAAATGACATTCCGTACGCGGTATGGCCATTATGAGTTTCTAGTGATGCCTTTTTGGGCTAACCAATGCACCGACTGTGTTTATGGATTTGATGAACCGAATCTTCCAAGAGTTCTTAGATCGTTTTTTGGTCGCCTTTGTGGACGATATCTTGATTTACTCATCCTCCGAGGAAGTACACGAGGAACACTTGCAAGTGGTGCTTGAGTTGCTTAGAGCCCATAAGCTGTATGCTAAGTTTGGGAAGTGTGAATTTGACTGAAAGAGGTTAAATTCCTAGGCCATGTGGTATCCGGGGAAAGGGTGATTGTAGATTCATCCAAGATAAAGGAAGTGCAAGATTGGGCACAACCTAAGAATGCTTTTGAAATCCGTAGTTTTCTAGGTTTGGTCGGGTATTATCGAAGATTTGTGAAAGATTATTCTCTAGATTAGCTTCACCTTTGACTAAATTGATGAGGAAAGTGATCAAATTTTTGTGGAGTGAGACTTGTGAAAAGTCATTCCAAGAACTTAACGTTAGACTTACCACTGCTCCAATCTTGATCATTCCGGAGAGGGGTTTGGGCTATTCAGTATATTGTGATGCTTCACAAGAAGGTTTGGGCTGTGTTTTGATGCAAGAGGGGAAGGTAGTAGCTTATGGCTCACAGCAGTTGAAAACCCACAAGAGGAACTACCCTACTCATGACCTAGAGTTAGCAGCGGTGATTTTTGCCTTGAAGATTTGGAGACATTATTTGTATGGGGAGAAATTTGAGGTGTTTTCCGATCATAAGAGTCTGAAGTATCTATTTAGGCAGAAAGACTTGAACTTGAGGCAGAGAAGGTGGATGGAATTCATAGAGGATTATGATTTTGACTTGCATTATCATCCCGAAAAGGCTAATGTTGTGGTCGATGTCTTGAGTAGGAAATCAATTAGCAGTGTAGCTTGTATCACTATCTAAGAATAGGACATGTTGGGTACTCTTGGGGAGTTTGACTTGCAGCTAGGCGAGTCTGTTGAGTCTGCGGCCTTATTTCCAGTGATTGCACAACCTACACTTGTGAGCTGAGTGTTAGAAGCGTAGAAGGATGATCTTTAGGTAGAATCCCTCCGGGAGAAGATTTCCAATGGAAAAGTAGAAAGAGGCTTGACTGTGTATCCTGACTAGAATGTGAGATACCGTGATCGTTTGTTCGTGCTGGAGTCTTGCCGAGAGGAAATACTCCGAGAGTTTCATCATTCACGCCTTGCGGTGCATTCAGGAGGCACAAAGATGTATCTTGATCTGAGTCGCCAGTTTTGGTAGAGAGGTATGAAGAAAGATGTAGTCGTGTTTGTATCAAAGTGCTTCACTTGTCAACAAGTGAAGGCCGAGCATCAGAGGCCGGTGGGTTTGTTACAACCCTTGCCCATAGCCGAGTGGAAATGGGAGCATGTCACGATGGATTTTGTTACGGGCCTTCCGAGGACTCAATGGGGTAGTGATGCCATATGGGTAGTAGTTGACCGGTTAACCAAGTCTGCGCACTTCATACCTATGTGCGTAAGTGATTCGGTAGACTATCTTGCCGACTTGTATATCAGGGACATAGTGAGGTTGCATGACGTCCCAATAACGATTGTATCGGATAGAGATCCGCATTTCACAGCTCGGTTGTGGTAGAGCTTACAGAGTGCCTTGGGCACTAGATTGACCTTTAGTACTACGTGTCATCCCCAGACTAACGGGCAATCCGAGTGTACTATTCAGATTCTTGAGGATATACTTCGAGGTTGTGTCCTCGACTTCAAGGGTTCGTGGGAGAGACATTTTCCCTTAGTGGAGTTTGCCTATAATAACAGCTTCCAATTGAGTATTGGTATGGCACCATTTGAGACCTTGTATGGTCGACCTTGTAGATCTCTAGTGTGTTGGGTCGTGGTGGGTGATGCACCTTTATTGGGCCCAGAGTTAGTTCGAGAAACGACGGAGAAAGTTACACTTATCCGTAAGAGGTTGGTCACGGCTTAGAGTCACCAGAAAAGTTATGCTGACCGTATGAGCAGACCCTTGTCATTCGAGGCGGAAGATCATGTCTTCTTGAAGATATCACCTAAGCGGGGTCTGATGAGATTTGGGAAGAGTAGAAAGTTATCCCCTCGGTTTATTGGCCCTTTTGAGATCCTTGAGCGGATCGGAGAGGTTGCCTATCATTTGGCATTGCCGCCACACCTTTCCGGAGTTCATGGAGTGTTTCATATTAGTATGCTTCGGAAGTATGAGTCGGATCCGTCGCACGTGTTGGATTGGACCAACTTGGAGGTAGATGGGGATGCCTCGTATGAGGAGAGACCGGTGAGAGTCTTGGATAGAAGAGACCAAGTCTTGCGAGACAAGACAATCCCTTAGTTAAAGTTTTGTGGAAACATCACAGGGTTAAGGAAGCGACTTGGGAGTGTGAATTGGGGTCCGAGAGAAGTATCCGAACTTGTTTGTTGATGCCTAAACATGTATTGAGATTTTGATTATGGTAATGAAAAGTGTAAACATTGTATATGTTTTAAAATATGAGAACATTGTATATGTCATGGATATCTTGGGAACATGGGTTCAATATAAGTATTGCATATGCTTTGAGAATATAGAATATCATGTGCATTATATTACTTTTGGAAGCATTGTATATGCTATGTGAGATTTTGAAAACTTGAATTTTGATTTAAGCATTGCAAATGTTTGGGAAATTGTAAAATATACTTTCAATATGGGACTTGTGAATCGAGTCAATGAGAATGGATGACCGGAGAATGGGTCATGGTGATGGACTTGTAAGAGTAACATTGTTATAAATGATCTAATGTTGATTTTGAACTTAATTTGTAATTTCGGGGACGAAATTCTTTAAGGGGGAAGGTTATAGCAATCCTAGTTTTGACCCGACACTTGTTGTATCCTGGACTCAGGTTTAATGCTTTCATAGCGTTGTTTACCTCTTGTTCCCCTTGTATCTCTTTAGAATTGGCTTTCAGATTGTAGTTGTGCGTTTGGAACAGGTTGGTTGCTTGTTTTTCCAAACTTATGTTGTCCAGATTTTTGGTCCTCCGCTCGAGCGAGCCTTCTTGCTCAAGCGGGGCTTGCAAACACTCAGTAATTTGCACGTCTGCAAAATACTATAGGAGTGTTTTCCATGCTCAAGCGGCGTTTCCTATGCTCGAGCGGGTAGCGCTCAAGCAGACTTTATTACGCTCAAACGGTCTGCCTATTGTCTGCAAAAGTTCTAGATGTGTGTATTCGACGCTCAAGCAGGCCACTTTTGCGCTCGAGCGAAACAAAATGTTGTGTCTAACACTCAAGCATCAACTCTTCCGCTCGAGCAGATTGTATGTATATCAGATTGCGAAAGTGACATTTTATATCACTTTTTCATCCTTCTCTCTCTCTCTCTAAAACTTTCCAAAAACCTAAATCTACAAATTCTCTCTCTAAAACACACACACACACACACACACACACTCTCTCTCTCTCTCTCTCTCTCTATACATTTTGACCTTGATCTAGTGGGTTCTCTACCCTAGTGCCTTTGTTAAAGAGTTGGAGCATCTCAAGGACTACCATTACATCCGAATAGAGTTTGGTTCCGTCATCTTTGAAGTTTCTCCACTTCTCCTTTGGGCTTCTACACTTGAGGTAGGGATATTTTACACCTTGATATGATCTTTAACCTAGTTATTTGTTGTTATGTATAAATAGTGAGATTTGGGATGTTTGGAGAAAATCTAGGATTTGGGTTCAAGTTTAGAAAGAGGGGTTTCTATAGGGTGTTATATATTTGATCATGGGGTTTGATTATGAGGTGATCTTGTGTTAAAATTGTTGATTTTGACCTTTAGGTCAATATTTGGAAAATGGGGAGTTTTGTCCTAAAATGTGTAGAATAATTATTTGTATAAATAACAGAATTGGTATGAGAAATATGAAATTGGGAAGATGTATGAATAAATGATGTAGTTGAATTTGTTTAATCACTCACCTACAGAAATTTGATGAATTATCTGTTATAAAGATTGTATATCTACTAGAAATATTTGTATTGGACTATCGGTGGAGGATAGTCATGATTGTTGTAGAAATTGCATGAGGATTAGGTGAATTGAAACTAATCATTTAATTATGTCATTGAATATGGCGGTATGTTAAAGCATTGAATATGTATAATTGATAGTCATTGAGTATGACAATATTCTTAAATACATTGTATATATAGAGTGTTTTGGGAGGAAAAATATGATGTACTCCATGTTTTGAGAGGAGATATGGGGATGGACTCCATTGAAATTAAGTTGGCCGAAGTGTCCAGGGTAAAAGTCCTGAAATCTTGTGCATACATGAGTGCTGATCCCGCGGACGAAATTTTCATAAAATGGCAAGGTTGAAGTGCTTGTGTGACAGTTATGTTGATTGTGAACCACTGAGTTGTAGTCTCGGTTGGGTTATCCGGAAAATTATAAACTTGACCTATGAATTGAAATACAATGTACTAACCTGAAATCAATATATGGGAATGGATTAAGATGTGAGTGTTAGTACTGTATAGTCATGTAAAAAATGTGCGTTGGTCATAAATATTGAATGTATATCTGACACTTATATCTTAGTTAAACCTCATATATTGTGTTAGACTATTCTTACTGGGCTTTGACTCACCCCACTTGGGAAACCATTTTCATGTACCGGTGACATGCTTTCTCTAAGGACGTAGCTTGGGAGGACCTAAGAGTTTAAGGCTCTATTTTGATGTTTAATTATTTAAATGTTTATTCAAGCCAAGGGCTTTATATGTACAGAACTTATGACTCTCTTTTGTTGTAACCAAGTAATGTCTTGGAAGGATGTAAGCCCGTAGGGCATTTATTTTGTTGTCATTAACTAGTATTACATACTATAGATTTAGGATAAAGATTTAAGAATGTATATTGCATGTATTATCTTTTGTAATATGAACTCTGATGAATGAAAGTATTTTTTTTTTTTTTGGTGAATAAGTCATAAAATAAAACAAAGGATATACAAGAATACAAAGGGAATGCCCTAGGCCCTAACCCAACTAAACAAAAGAACAAAACAAAAGGCAGCCAGACAGCAGCTACAAACAAGGCTACCAGAAAACCACAAGGCTAACAAGGCTACCAGACAGTTGCTCAAACAAAGGGCCACCACCTTGTTCACCCACCATATCTCAAACAAAAAATAGGGAGGGGGAACAAAGAAGGAAACCAACAAGGCCCTAACCCAGCTATAGAGAGCGAGATCGACAAGGCCCAAAAGCACCTGAATTAGATACAGCAAGTGAAAAAATAAGAAAACAACAAGCAAAACTAGACAAAAAAAAAACCATTGAACAAATCGATACCGATCAAATAACTAAAGCCATAAGACTATATAATAAAAACATCGTATTTTCCAACAGAAAATTCCACACAAACTGGCACAACATGCAGCCCTGTCTGTGAAACAGCTACACCACATGAGGCCTCAATCTAGACAGCACTCAAAAATAGCCCATCTCCACTGTTATCCAAAACAGATTAGAGTAACCTGAAAAAGACAGCGTCACACAATTGAAAAAACACAATAGATTGTTCACATAACACTATATATATAGCAAAACTCACAATGTATAAGGGCTATATCACTCCACCCTCAATAACCACACCCCTCAAAACAAAACAGTGTACGGAACTCAGATAGAATCATAACAGAAATAAAGAAGTAGAGAAAGATCTAACAACAATTTGTGGCTTACTTCACTCAACCCTCACCAATTAACATTCCCTACCCCAGTACCAGCTAGGATCCCAAACCTGCGATACAAACATAGAGCAAACATTAGCACTCAGTATGTGGCTAACATCACTCAACCCATATATAGTGAACTCACAACCCTCTTTTAAGAGCTGCCACATCCCATACCTGCAAAACATAGAAGCTTATAAACAAAAACAGATGAAAGAAACTCACTATAGAACCTTGCCAAACTCAACCCACAGTATAATGCTCCCATTCACTTGACCTAAACAGCTAACAATGCCCTTAAATTTTGAAAGTATATTAATTCTATTGTGCTCACTTCTCTTATGAGTTGGATTATTTGTAATATTTTGGTAGCGTTACAAAACTCATCCATTTTGTTCGGATGGAGGGAAAACCTAAAAAATGCTATAGTATACTTTTGGACATTTTCATAACTACAATATCACTTTAAACCCACAATTACCCTTTCCCAAATACAAAACAAGTGCTAACTTAATAGGTTTAACGTAATTAACATTCACATATGACTTTTCAAGCTATATATAAAAAAAAAAAAAAAAGTAGAACTAAATAGTTTAACATATCAAAATTTGGAATTTATTGGTGCTTTACCCTAAAATTTATTATGTTAGAGTATCTCAAACCCTTTACTACTTCTTTTTCATCTAATTTTATTCTAAATTTGAGTAAAAAATTTGATTTGATATGAATTATTCTAATTCTTTCATTAATTTTCAATTTTTTTTCTTATTTCATTTTTTTTCATTAAATTTGATAAATTCGATTAAAAAAAGAAAAAGAAAAATTTACCTATAAATTCCATATTGAGGAATAGTAATCCATTTAGTCCCAAAAATTTTCCTATAGACCAATTAGTTCCATTGATTTTCCAAAGGTAAATTTAATATATGATTTGAAAACTGAATTTACGATTATATCCTTATTTCTATTATGTGTCCTTCATCTTCTTCTTCTTTTTTTTTAATTTTTTTCTTTTTTGCTAGAAGGTAAGATACACAATTTATATGAATTAAATTTGGGATGAATTTTTATATGTGAATCTTTTTATTTAAAAAAAATATTTCAAAAGGAGTACAAAAATGAATGAAAGCATGAGATTCTTCAAATATTTCAAAAGGATGTGGGATTCTTCAAACATTTCAAAAAGATGTGGGATTTTTGAAACATTTCAAAATGAGTACAAAACTCCTTAGTAAGTTTTGGACAAATGTATAATTTCAAACTATAACACTTCAATGTAATACTCAAACATAATATTCCAAAAAAACTCCTTAATGTAATTTTTCCAAACATAACACTTCCATATGACACTCCAAAAAAAATTTTTAGTGTAACACACAAAAAAATTCTTAGTGTATTTTTTCTAACGTAACACTCCCATGTATTACTCCAAAAAAAGATGCAGAATTCTTCAAACCATTCCAAAAGGAGCACAACAATTCCTCAGTAAGTTTTGAGCAAATATATAATTTCAAACTGTGAGTGTTGTATTTTGAAAAAATACACTAAAGAATTTTTTAGTGCTTTTGTGTTTTATATTGGAATGTTACTTATGAGATTAAATTGATTGGAATGTTACGTTTAGAAAAAAATATACTGATTTTTCTTTTGTGTGTGTGTGTGTTACGCTGAGAAAAAATACACTAAATAGTTTTTTTTTAGAGTGATACGTTATTACGTTTGAAAAAAACTAAAGAGTTTTTTAGTATGTTACTTTGGAGTGTTACGTTATTGAAGTGTAACATTTTCGTTCGTAATGTGAAATTGGTTCTAGAATCAGGAAAAATCTAAAAACTCTATAATTCGGATTGCCCAAATATATAATTTCACATTTTGAGAAACTTACTTTTATTCCTAAAAAATTAAACACAAACGTGTAGGTGACTACCCCTTTGTATAATTTTCATTTTAATAGGTCATTTGGATTTATAAGAAAAAAATGAAATATTAAATAGTTTACAAGATCGCATTTTTTAATTTATTGGTATTTCATCCTAAAAAAAAAAAAAAATCATTTCTAATACTATCTTTTTAAACTCAAATTTGTGAATTGAATCTTCAATTTGATATATATATATTTAATCTGGTAAACATTAGATGAAAAAGATTAGAAATATTTTTTTATCAAATTTAAATTTAAGAAAAAAAAATAGGTTAATAATTAGAGATGCTCTTGAACGGTTTTCCAAACGGAGACTTTGCTAGAGTCCGTCAACTCATTAGAGCATCTCCAACGGAGAACCAAATGTTTCATCAGATTTAAGTAAAAAAGTAGCAATTTCCTTCATTTGATACTTCACGCTCCAACGGTTCAGCATCAAATCTTTTCATCAAATTTGCGCCGGGCAACCGGTTGGTTGACCGGCCGGTCAACCGTAACGGCAAAAAAATTTTTTTTTTTTTTTTTTTTTTTACCGGTTTGAACCATTTTTTTGAACTTTTTGAACTCTTTGGTGGTCGACCGGGTGGTCAACCGGCCGGTCGACCGGGTGGTCGACCACCTAGGCAAAAAAAAAATTTTTTTTTTTTTTTTTTTTTTACCGGTTTGAACCCTTTTTTTGAACTTTTTGAACTCTTTGGTGGTCGACCGGGTGGTCAACCGGCCGGTCGACCGGGTGGTCGACCACCTAGGCAAAAAAAATTTTTTTTTTTTTTTTTTGACTGGTTTGAACCTTTTCTGTGAACGGTCTGAACTTTTTCCGGGTGACCGGTTGGTCAACCGGATGGTCGACCGGTTCGTCTCATCTCAACGGTCAGGAACAGTGATTTGGTGAAATTTGGTGAAATGCTTCGCCTGTACTCAGTTTGGTGAAAGATTTGCTGAATTCTCGATTTGATATTGATTTGGTGCCACTGTTGGAGCCTCAAAAAGTGAGTTTTTCATCAAATTTCAAATTTGATGTTGGATTTGGTTCTCCGTTGGAGATGATCTTAGTCATCACCAGAAAGTCACTTCTCATTTCCAGGTTTCTCACTCCCATCAGCATTTCAGACATTTTTAGCTTTGAAGTCTCTCAACAATGGCGACCCCCACCGTTGCGCCACCAATCTTCATCGACACGGCCACTCTGCGGTCAATCGTCACCTACAAAAACCTGATCAACCACTTCCAAACCTCCCTCCCCACAGCCTCATCCACCATCCAATCCCCAATTCGCCAAACCCACCAAACAAGCCTCACCTCTTCCCTCCTCCTCATGCCCTCTTGGTCCCTCTCCCCCTCTTCCCTCCCCTACATCGGCGTCAAGCTCGTCACTCACCACCCCCACAACTCCTCCCTCAATTTACCCGGAATTCACGCCTGTTACGTCCTCTTCAACTCCCAAACCGGTCAAACCCTAGCCTCCATGGACGGCACTGAACTCACCCTCCACCGCACCTCCTGCGTCTCAGCCTTAGCCTCTCTCTACCTATCTCGACAAGACTCCCAAGTCCTCGCTATGATCGGCGCTGGTTCACTCGCTCCGCACTTGATCAAAGCCCATCTCACATCAAGGCCGAACATAAAGAAAGTGATGATCTGGAATCGAAGCGCAGCGAAGGCGAGATCGCTCGTGGAGAAGATGCGTAAGGAGGTGGAATTTGAGGGGATTGGTTTCGAGAGCAGCGAGCGGTTGGAGGAGGCGGTGGGGGAGGCGGATATAGTGAGCTGTGCGACGAATTCAGAGGAGGCGCTGGTGAAGGGGGCGGCGCTGAAGGAGGGAGCGCATTTGGACTTGGTGGGATCGTTTAAGCATTCGATGAGGGAGTGCGACGACGAGGCGATACGGAGGGGGAGGGTGTTTGTGGATAATGATGCGGCGGCGGTGGAGGCAGGAGAGCTGGTGGGTGCGTTTGAGAGAGGGGTGATTAGCCCCAGTGAGATTGCCGGGAAATTGGTGGAGTTGATTGAGGGAGATAAGGTTGGGAGGAGAGATTTGAAGGAGATCACTGTATTCAAATCTGTTGGTTCGGCTGTTGTGGATGTTCTGAGTGCGCAATTGGTGTATGAGACTTTCATGAATGGTCGATCACTTTCATAGAGTAATCACTTTTGGCTGCTACCTCTTTTTGAACATCTTCATGTGCTTTGCTTCAATTCAAGTATTCATCAATAAAACATCACACTCCAGTGAGTGAGTTGTGAATAAAAGTGTGCTGGTATCTATGTTAGTCAAAATTAGACTTATTTTTTCAATTTTAATGATATGATAATTTATTACAATATTTCAGATGATTTTTTCTATATATATATTCTTTAATTATCAGTTAATTATCTTTCTTATTAGTTCTTGAAAATATACTTGTATATCATTTTCTTATCCGTTATGGTATTTGAAAAAATGTGAATTGTAAGATTTGAATAGGATGAGATGCTAATTATATGATGAGTAATGATTAAAAGTAAAATTCGATTCCCAAATAACAGTTGTTCAGGGTACATATTTAATGAATTATTATATTTTTACACTTTTATTATTAAACAAAATAATTAGGAAAATGCCTCAGAGCTCGAGTCTCTGAGGCTCGAATACTGGCTCGAAAAGAAGAAAAAGAGAGAGAGAAGGAGAAAAGAGAGGGAGAGAGGAGAAAGAGAGAGGCAGACGGGAAGAGAGAGAGAGAAGACGCCGATGCCCAGCGATCGTCGCCCAGCGCGGTCGTCTCGCCGACCGCCGTCGTCGCCCAGCCGCCGGGGCGAGCTCGCCGTCCCTCGTCGCAGCTCGTCGATGCTCGGAGCCAGCCTTCGATCGTCCCCCTCGTCGCAGCAGCCGCACCGCCGCGCCTCCGCCTCCGCCTCCTCCTCCTCCTCCTCCTCCTCCTCCCCCGATGATTAGGCCCCCTCCCCTCCCTCCCCTCCCCTCCCCTCCCCCTCTCTCTCCTTCCCCTCCCTCCCCTCCCCCTCCCCCTGCGTCTTCTTCTTCTTCTGCGCGTCTTCTTCTTCGTCTGTCCAAAAAAAAAAAAAATATAGTGAAGGAGGGTCAACGAGAAAAAAGAAGGAAAAAAAAAAAAAAAAAGAGGGTCAAAACGACGTCGTTTTGACCAAAACGACGTCGTTTTGGATTCGAGCCAGTATTCGAGCCAGTATTCTTCGAGCTCTCTAGCGGTGCCGAAATAATTATTATAAATACTAGTACACACATCAAACTTTTTTTTTAAAGAAAACAAAAAATAAAACAAAACACAAATGAAATCTATACTATATATTAAGTAAAATGGGGTTTTTAACCCCAAGTCTTATGGAAGCTCCAATCTCTTAATCTAAATTTATTGATTTTTGATTTTAAAAAAAAAAAAATCTTAGCATTTATTAACATCTCCCAACTCTCAAGTCTTACCCTCATAATAATACTTTAATGTATTAAGAACAAGCATAAAAAAAAATTCTTTGAAATCCAACAAATATGAATTCCTTGAAAAATCACAACACATATGATTATTATCCCTCATAATAACACTTTAATGCATTAAGAACAAACATAAAAAAAATTCTTGAAAAGTCCAACACATATGATTATTATCAAAATATTAAATTTTAATATAATATAATAAAAAAAAGACATTTAATTCCTTGAAAAGTCTAACACATATGATTATTATCAAAATATTAAACTTTAATATAATATAAAAAAAGAAAAAAAGAAGACATTTTAAAAAAAAAATTTAAAAATCACAATTCACATATATAGATAATTGTAAACATAATAAAATAGGAGGGCATTCGTGTCTACACTTTTGTTTTATAAGATCTTCTCCATTATAATAAGATAGCACTTTATTTCTCTCATCTTATCATCTATATATATATATATTATGTATTATCTATACTATATATTAAGTAAAAGGGGATTTTTAACCCCAAGGCCTGTGAGAGTTTCAATATTCCAATCTGAATTTTCTAAATTTTTTATTTTTTGTTTAAAAAAAAATCTCAGCATTTATTGATTTGGTCAAAATCTCCTGATCAGCATTTATTAAATTTTTTCAATCCACATGTCTTTTCATATGTCTCCCATACACTATGGTTAGTGATAAGATTGTTAAATTATTTTTATAAAAAATCTTAAAAAACATAATTTATATATTAAAAAAAATCTAAAATAAATATAAAATATCTATAATTATCATGTGTATAACACGAGTAATAGGCTAGTAAGTGATAAGGAAAAAAAAAAAGGAGATAAGCTTGGAGATGAAGGGACTTGCCAAGTGGTGCCACGTGGTCATCTTGTCCAAGTGAATTGCACCAACGCACTGATAAATAGGGCATGGAGCAAGGAGAAGGAACCAAAGAAAGTGTGGTCAGTCAGTAAAGAAGGGAATTTCGGTGAACGGAGAAGTGAAAGTAAGGGATTAATAGAAAGGTAAGTGAAATTATATTTTGTTATCATAAAATATTTTATGTATATTTTGAGTTATTATAAATTATTTTATGCAATTAGGGTTGGGTCGTGATGTCTTAGGAGACTTAAATAACCATTGGTCATTTGAATTATCACTTTAGTGATCGTTTGATGGTCCCATGCCTTAGGGACTTAAATAAGTATTGACCTTTAATTAGTCACTTTGTGACTTTTTGTTTGTCATGGATCCGTTGACTCTCCATTCTGTTCTGTACCGTGGTTACGATTATTTTGTTATCATTCTACATTTTGTTTCTGTTATTTAAATGATTTACTCGAACCAAACTATTCTCTGTTTGGCTTAAATAATTATTCATGGTGATTTTATACCATTCTATTCTCAGTAATAATTATTCATGGTGATTTTATACCATTCTATTCTCAGTATAATATTTTTTACTCTGCTATATACTTATAGTTGTTATCCCCTTCAGGTGATGAAATGTAAGGAACAATGGTAATCTCGTGTAATGGGACTAGCAGAGGACTTAATGTAGACTTACATTTTTGTATCTTTTTTTATAATTGTTTGATCATCAATAAAATAAATAAAAGTCCTAAGGATATTTTTATTTTTTTTTAATTATTGAGTATTTTGATTATTATTTCCCTAGTAGGGCAATTTGGACTGGCGTTGTTTCTGCGGGTAGCAGGATTTTGGTGGCCCGAACTGGCTGAGCCCGTATTTGCCTTCAGTGTTCTGCAAGCCCTACAAAACAACATAAACAATAGAATGTCAGAACGACGAGAAGAGTCGATTACAGTGAAGCAATTCCAAGATTTGAACATCTCATTCATCGGCAGCTCAAACCCACTGATAGCAGAAGCCTGGGTCAGGGCATAGAGAAAAAATTTCGCACACGACCTTGTACGGAAAGACAGAAAGTAACCTTCGCCACATTTACTTTTAAAGATAATGCACATGAATGGTGGTTCCTTGCCTTGGAGAAGGAAGAAATCGTAATTTGGGTAAGATTCTTGGAGATATTCTACGAAAAATACTTATCGGATTCGCTACGGGAACAAAAAGCGTCAAAATTCATATACCTAAAACAAGGAACGATGTCAGTAGCCGAATATGAAAGCAAGTTCACCAAACTAGCTCGATTCGCAGCATATGTCATTCCCATCGAAACTCAAAAGGTCAGAAAGTTTGAAGCTGTCTCAAATAATGAAATAAAAAACAAGATTGAGGTTCTAAAATTGCCAACTTATACGGAAGTGGTGGATTGAGCATATATCGCCGAAAAAGGGATTAAAGCCTCACGTTTTGACGAAACAAATCAAAAGAAGCGGTTTTGGGAAAGAGTTAACAGATGATCTAGTGTTGCACCCCCAAAGAAGGCAAATACAGGCTCAGCCAGTTCAGGTAACCAAAATCCTGCTACCCCCAGAAGCAACCCCATTCCAAATTGTCCTACTTGTGGAGGGACTCATTGGGGACGATGCCACTGAGACACGAGAGCATGCTTTAGATGCGGTCAAGTTGGCCATTTACTGAGAGATTTACCATTTACGTTAGCAGTCATTGTATTTAACCACTAAAAAATAAAAATAAAAAAAAAACAAAAATGAAATAAGTGATAAAGATAAAAGGAGATAAACTTGGGGATGAAGAACTTGCCACGTGGTATCACCACGTGGTCATCTTGTCCAAGTGAAGTGCACCAGCGCACTTATAAATATGGTGTGAAGCAAGGAGGAGGGACTAAAGAAAGTGTGGTCAGTCAGTAAAAGAGGGAGTTTCAGTGAATGGAGAAGTAAAAATAAGGGATTAATATTAAGGTGAGTAATTTTGAACATAAAAGTTATCAGTACACATTTTCTTTTTTAAAACACACATCAAACTTTCTCCTTCATTCTTTGTTTGTGTCTCCCCCTCTTCCTCCATTACTCATTGTTCACTTCACTGTTCCCCCAATGTTTCTCATAAATTTAGTTGTTCACTTCCCAGGTTCGTGTAACTCTATACTCCATTGTTTGTAACATTCTTCCATTACACTCCACTGTCATTGTTGATTTGTGTAAATGGAGAATTTGCATAACAATGAAGGTTCAAATATTAAAATAAAAATAAAAATAAAAAATCTAATTGTTCACAACAAATAGGTAACGAAAATGTGATTTTATTTTTTTATTTTTTTTATTTTTATTTTTTTTTTCATGTTTAGGATTATCATTCGAAAAATCAATTCCGAAAATAATGCACCTACATGGAAATCAAGTTCTGAAAATATTTTTATTGCACGACATCTTTTGCTCAAAGTAATAGGTGGTAGACATTTACTAGGTTTAGCATCCATCTATATAATAAATAAACAAATAGAAGGGAGGGAGGGGGGAATTAAAATCCTGTTCGGAAATACAGAATCAAAATATATAAATATTTCAAAAATATAGAATCAAAAATTTATAATTCGTTCACAAACACAGATTCGAAAATATAAGCTTAATTTGGAACTATAGAACCAAAAGTTTTTCTTTTGTTCGATAGTTATGTCAAAAATTTATATTTTATTCGAAAGTATAGAATCGAAAATTATTGTTTGATTCGGTTGTTCATAATTGAATTTGTTGTTTATTTATTCAAATAACTAGTACTGAATGGTTTTGATTGCTAATTTTAATTTTTTTATTAATTCGAATAACCAGTACTAAATGGTTTCCATTCTCTTCATGATACAATAAGAAATGAATAACGAAAATAATAAAATAGTATAACGATTGTGGTTTTGACTTGACCCTTTTTAATTGTTTTTGGATTTGAGAACCCATGTATTTAACTGTTGTTCAGCTCATTTCCATCTTGTTGTTTGTTGGGTTTGGCTATTGAGAAGTTAGTTTTTCAAAAAGTTGTTGCCCAGAATTTTGGTTGTTCGCTCGAGCTACCATTTTTGCGCTCGAGCAGTCTTTTACAATTTGCAAAACTATTGAGAGTCTGCAAAATGTTGCTCGAGCTACCAGTATACTTGTTTCAAGTCTTGGTACATCTTGGTATTTTTCGGAATGCATAGCAAACATCGACTTATGGGCTTTTTCTAGAATTCTTCTTTTCAATTCTGCATCATTAAGAATACAAAGTCTTCCTTGGAACCTTAATACTTGATCTTCAATAGTGAATCCCGATCTAGGCTTGGCTTTAAACTCATCACACACTTTCTTGAGAAACTAATCTTCCATCTGCTTCCGTTTGATTTCCTTAATGATAACCAGTTGTTCAGACATTGCAACCAAAATGTTGTCTTGCCCATGATACACAACTTCTATATCAAGCTATCTAAATCTTGCAAGAGCTTCTTCCATTTTGTAAGCAAACATGCCAACGTCTCCATATTCTTCCTGCTAAGTGCATCAACTACAGTGTTAGCCTTACTCGGATGATAATGAATTTGCAAATCATAGTCTTTGATCAATTCAAACCATCGCCTTTGTTGCATGTTTAATTCTTTCTATGTAAAGAAATATTTCAAGCTTATGTGATTCATATACACTTCACATTTAGCCCTATACAAGTAATGACGCCAGATTTTCAATGTGAATACAACGGCTACAAGCTCTAAATCATGGGTCAAGTAATTCTTCTTACGCAGCTTTAACTGTCAGGACTCGTAAGCAATTACTTTGTCGTTCTGCATTAAGACACAACCCAAACCTCTGTAAGAAGCATCACTAAAAATTACAATTCCTTTTGTACCTGACAGTAAGGTAAGGATTGGAGTTGTAGTCAATCTTGTCTTCAATTCTTAGAATGCAGATTTCCTTTGGTCCGTCCACACAAATGGTTCTCCTTTTCGAGTCAATTGTGTCAATGGTACAGTAATCTTGGAAAAATCCTTGACAAATCTTTGGTAATAACTTGCCAAGCCAAAAAAACTTCGAATTTCTGTTACATTAGTTGGAGTGGGCCAATTGATAATCGCTTCAATTTTCTATGAATCTACAAATATCCCATCTCTATTAATGACATGCCCCAAAAATGTAAACTCATTCAACCAAAACTCACATTTCTTGAATTTTCCATACAATTGTTTCTCCCTGAGTGTTTAAAGGATTATTCTTAAATGTTATTTATGTTCTTCTTTACTCTTTGAATAAATCAAAATGTCGTCAATAAATACCACAACAAACTCATCTAAAAATGGTCTAAAGATCCGGTTCATTAAATCCATGAAGGCTGCAGGTGCATTGGTGACTCCAAAAGGCATGACTAAAAATTCATAGTGTGCATACCTGGTCTAGAAAGTAGTCTTCTCTATGTCCTCGGCCTTAATCTTAAATCAATCTTGGAAAACACTTGGACCTCCTGTAACTGATCAAACAAATCGTTAATTCGAGGCAAAGGATATTGTTAATCATATCATTTAATTTTGATGATGTCTAAAATATTTTTTGCAAAAATTTAGATTTTTTAATATACATATTATTTGACACAAAATATTATCAGTTTAAAAAATATATATTTGTTAAATATTATTTAAATAAAAATATTTTAAAAAAACTCTACTATTCACTTTTTGACAAAATTAAAATTGATAAATTATATTATTTTGACAAAATTAATTGATTGGTTGTATTATCTTGACAAATGTAATATTGATGAGTTGTCTTCTTTTGACAAAAGTGATATATCCAAATGGAATGGTAGGTTTTGTTTAGTTGAAAATCTCTACAAAAATTTAAAAAGGGTTTGATCAGATCTATTATAAATATTACTTAAAGGGATTTTACTATATATGCAAATAGTTTATTAGAAAATTATATAGAATGCATATAATATAAATAGAATACATCACATGAGCAATTAAATTTTTTACACTACATTGATTATATCATATTGTAATAAAATAAGAAGAAAAAGATGGAGTTATATATATATTATAAACAAGATGGAGCAAATCATTTGTTTGTTTGAAAGTTGTGAACTTTGTATTAAATTGTCTACAAAAACGGTGGCTCCATGTTTCAAAAAACAAAAAAAGGAAAAGAAAAAATTAGTCTTACTTTTATCTTTTTAATTATTAAAATTTGCTGACTATTTAAAAACAATGAGCGTGCTTATGTAAGCCATGACATCAGGAGCGTGCTTATATAAGCCATGACGTCAGGAGCATGCTTATGTAAGCCATGACGTCAGCAAGGAGTGTCCTAACGGGTATATTTTTGTGTATAAATAGAAGTGTTATGTGTGGAGAAAAATCAAGAACTTGAAGAGAAAATTTTCTGTGAGGTCCAAAATTCTGAGTATATTGTATTCTGCTCTTTCACTTTCAGATCTAAGTCTAGTCTTTGTTCTTACACTTTCATATCTACTCTTTGTGAGAGAATTATTGTAAAAGAGAGTTTAAGTACTACTTATTCTTATTCTTTATTTTTGTGAGAGATTTTGTAAGGGTAATGCATTTATTGTTGAGTGAGACTCAATAGATAAGAGTAAGTCCTGTGCCAAATCCACAAAGCTTGGTGGTGTATTTATTCAATTGATAGTAAATAAATTCTCAAGGAGGTTCCTTGGGGAGTGGATGGCCCTGGCGTGCCGAACCACTATAAATCTCAGTGTTTGATTTTCTCTCCTTATCTCTCTTACTTTTATATTGATAATTATTATTCTTTTTTTTTTATATTAAAATTTTGAATATTGTATTAATTTTAATATTGTGAAATTTTTAATAACCCAATTCACCCTCCCTCTTGGGTTGCTTATCTGGGATAACAGATATTTATTCTTAATGGTTACATTGTTTAGTTCTCGGTAGTTAATACACAAGTAGAGTGTTCCATCTTTCTTCTTCACAAACAACATAGGTGCACCCCACGATGATATACTCAGCCGGATGAACCCCTTATCAAGTAATTCCTGTAGCTGAACTTTTAATTCTTTCATTTCAGCAGTTGACATGCAATATGGAGTTTCAGATATTGGTTGAATACCTGGTATCACATCAATCACAGATTCAATTTCCCTATCAATCAATTGTCCAAGCAACTCTTCCAAAAACACATCAGAAAAATCTTTTACAACTGGAATATCATGTAAGACAGCATTTGTAGTTTGAACATTCAATAGACTACACAAATACCTCTGACACCCCTAGTTAATCAATTTACTAGCCTTCATTATAGAAATTAAGTATGGTGGGGGAACTATACCCTTTTCCTCAAAATAAAACTCATTTTGTCCCGTAAGTTAGAATATCACTCGTTTCGAGGCACAATTAATGGTCGCATAATATTTAGATAGCTAGTCCATACCCAAAATAATATCAAAATGAGTCATATCCAAGGGCAATAAATCAACATACAAGATGCATTCTCAAGTAAAATTTCACATGTAGGGTAAATAGATGAACATAGCATAAATCCTCTTGATGGTGATAACGCACATAGTATATATCTCAAGGTTTCCAAAGGTCTATTCAATTTATGAGCAAATAGCATAGAAACAAAAGAGGTGTAGACCTTGAGTCAATCAAGAGATATGCATATTGCCCACAAATAGAGAGTGTACTTGAAACCACAGTCTCTACATTTTTGGTGTCCCTTGGAATAAGTGCAAAAACCCTTCCTTGTCTTTTATTGTCCCTTGCCATAGTCGGAGTTGCATTGGCCCTTACAGTCAGTGCTGATCCAGTTGAGCTTGTAGCACCCTAGTTACCACGTTGTCGTGGTTTTGGACATTCCATCGCTATGTGTCCTACATTTCCACACAAAAAACAAGCCCCCATAGTCCGATAACATACCTCTCAATGATTTCTTTCACAATTTGGACAAACAGGTGCCGAGTTACCACTCTTATTCAAACTACTAGAGTTTTCCGATTTTGCTTTCTTGTTTGTTGCTGATGTTGCCCTTTATTCACATTGACATTTTGCATTTTACCCCTCCAATCAAAATTCCGGTTACGAGTAGCCATGTTTGCCTCTGACATGAGAGCCCTGTCTAAAACATCAACATATTTAGGTAGTTTCAACACATTAATTCTTTCAAGAATTGAGTCACAAAGACCTCTTTCAAATTTTCTGGCCTTTTTGTAATATCTATCAACCATATGAGTGCAAAACGTGCCAACTTTGTAAATTGGGCTTCGTATTCAACCACTATCTTGTTCTCTTGGTTGTTCAAATTCGGATACCTTTCTATCTCGGATACAACAAAATGGACTCACGGTTCCAAAACATATATGCTCGGAGCTTTCACACATTACATCCAAGAGTCATCGTGCCCCATTAACAAAACGTTTCCCCCTCCTTGTCATTGAGGTGGTTGCACATCACCAATTCTTGAAATTGTTAGATAGGAATGAGCTAGATGCCTAGTAGAAATACTTTTAACAAAATATCTAATTATTCAAAGATCCATATGACATCATCACAACCAAATTTTTTTCTAATTCAATCAAAGTTAAAGCTTAATAAAAAGAAACTAAGAAATTAGAATTTCCATCAAAATCACATTTCAACACCGGGAGGTAAGTATGCCATCAAGCCCCTAAAGAGAGTCTCATCACATACATATGCATAGGTTTACATCAAATATCCCCACATTTGCTGCTATTAATATGGCAAGAAATGAGCACCCAAAATCATCCGTTTTCCCACTTTTATCGACTACAATACGGTGGGACCAGTGGACATCCAAAAACAATTTCCTCACATTCGTCTGATAATAAGCTCAAGACAAGGCAATTTGGTACCTAAACTTTCCCTGTGCAAGTACTAACACAATACACAACATTTTCCTAAAATTGACTCCCTACTCGGGCTCACACGCTATTTACCACCCCCTTAAAACAATATTTCCAAAGCTTCCAAACATTTATACATTCATAAGAATAAAAGTAACCTTTCACCATCCAAGCAATTGAGACAAATATAAAGTGACAATTTCCAAAATCTCAAATCAAATCTCAAGAACATTCCAATTTCACAATTCTCCATTCAAATACCACTTTGATATCATAATCTAACCATCAATTTAAAGAATTAAGGATCAATTTCATTTCATCATATTATTTCTAAATTTTAACAATTAGGGTTTTCATAAAATTTGGGGCTTTTGCCCCTCCAACATATATAATATTATTTCTCATCTACTTCCATAATCCAAAGCTAATAGTAAAAATCTTGAGAAAATTGTAAGAAGATCTTTGTTTTTGAAAGAAACTTCAATTTATAAACTCAAATATTCATCAACTCATCAATGTCATGGCAATACCACATAAACAACTTCAAATCAAAGAGATACACGGTTAAAAGAAATCCTACCTCAAATATCAAAGCAAAGAAGCTAGTCCAAAGATGAATGCCCCAAGAAACAAAAATCCAATCGATGGAAAAACTTAATCTTCACCCAAACTCCAACTTTTGTAAGGAAAAAGGTTGCAAATCTAAGTAAAATGGGAGATTTCTAGAGAGATTAGGGTTTTCGGAACTAGAGAGAAAAGAAAAGAGAAAAGAAAAAGTGAACAAAATGATCTACAAAGTCACTGTTAAGTGATTGATGTCGCGTTGACCACTTGAGCGGTCTTTCCACCGTTTAAGCGGTGAATGAAAGCTCCCAGTATCTTTATCTGCAAAACGAGATACTGCGGACCCCCTCATTTTCGCTTGAGTGGTCCATCGACCTGCAAAGTGAACTACTAGAAGCCTCTCACCGCTGCTCAATCGGTCCTCTCACTGCTCGAGCGGTCACTTGGGACAAATTGTCACAAATATTAACAATTGAAAATAAATCAAAACATAAATCTTAAACAAAATCATCAAAATACATTGGCCTTGTTTGGTTTGTGTTTTGAGATATTATTTCAAAAATAATTTTCTAGAGAGAGTTTAGAAAATTTAAAAATTGTTTGTTGTATATTTTGAAGATAGTTTTGGAGTTTGGGATGATTTGATATTTTTGTAGTTGAATAGATGGATATGAGAGAAAAAATGATGGAGAAGGAGAGAGGAGAGAAAAAAAGTAATTGATTGATGTGCAATAGAGAAAAGAGTGATTTTGGATTTTTATTTATTTTTTATTTTTTATAATAATTTTCAACCAAACATGCGGTTGGAATTTTTTCTCCGAAAACATGTTTTGAGAGACAAACCAAACATACCTATTATTTCTAACAGAAGCAACAATGATGGTTCGCCAATGATAGTTGCAATAGTAACTGGTAGTGTGTACTAAAAATGTTAGATTAAGTTATGTCGAAAATGATAATTTAATCGAAAGATATAATGGTAATTAGAAAAAAGCAAGTAAACATGTGAATTGAGAAGCTTAGTGGTGTATAAATAGAATTTTCTAATTTGTTAGTACTAATTTCTCACCAAATCACCAATATCCAAATGCAATCTATACTACATATTAAAGATAATGAGATTTCTAATGAGAAGGGCCTTGTGAAACTTAAAACTCTCATATTATTTTTTTTTCTAGAATTTTTATTTTTTAAATAATTAAAAAATATTTTATTGAATTATTAATTTTTTTTATTATACCTTGATTTACACATTTCAAAAGGAAAGTTAACTAATCAGTTTTAAAATTTAAAAAAAATCTTTCAACTCTTATTGAATCATTTTTTTTAAAAAAAATCTTATTATGCCTTGATTTATACATTTCAAAAGGAAAATTAATTAATTCATTTATAAATTTAAAATTTAGAAATTTGAAAAGGAAAGTTAATCAGCTTTAAAATTTTAAAAAAATCTTATAACTTTTATTAAATCATTTAAAAAAAAAATCTTATTATACCTTGATTTGCACATTTAAAAAAATAAAATAATAATTAATCATTTAAAAATTTAAATTTAGAAATTTGAAAATGATCAGTTTTAAAATTTAGATTTTGTACCGCTAAAAAATAAGAATCAATTCACATCTTCTATAATTTATTTCTCTTGATGTTTAATTTTTTAAATATTTAAATTTTTTTGTATTAGCTAGCTTTTATTCCCTTATAATGTAATTGATAATTCATTTTAAAAACTTACTTCTCTCACCAAATATTATATAGTTTTTTTTTTAGATAGTATATATCAATACAATAATGGATCCAAGACTCCTTCCAAACATTGTTGATATGTTTGGTTTATGGTTTTGGATATAAATTTTGAAAGAAAAAATGAAAAATGTGTGTAAAGTTAGGTAAAATGTAATTATATTTCATTTACATTTCATTTTTTTTTTTCCTTTCTCATTCCAAATTCTTACCCAAATCCATGAATCAAATATAACATAAAGTTGGGTACATATTTTCCATATTTAAAATTTTGAATTAATATTACTTTTTTAAATTGTCTACTACAAACTCTTATCATACATGTCTCTCCATATAATAATGATTGAAATTTATTTTAGTTGCTATCTCAAAAATTATTCAAAGAAAATGTTTAGGTTTTAAAATTTTAAAGTAAAAATTTTATGCAAGAATTGTTCAAATGTAATTCTTTTAATATTTATAATTTTTTTTATTGATTTATAAAAAGCACAGTAAATATTAAAATTATATAATATATATATATATTTTATGATATTGAGTTATTAATGTGATGTATTATAGGTTAAACCAATAATTATTGAAAAAAAAAATCAAGCCGAATTAGATTTTCTAGGCTAATTTTAATATTCAATTTAGTATTGGAACCCAAACTAACTTATACCGGTCACGAATTGATAAAGACAATTTTTAATAATTAGGTGAAAGTTACATTAGTGTAAATATTGAGTCGAGTAGCTTCTAGGTCACTTCTAATGTTTAGTCCGATACTACATGTCAATCCTAATTCATTTTTACGTTAGAGTTATGACATACGATAATTTATAATTTTGAGTAGATAAATTTGTAAAAAGAAATATATATATTAGTATATTAACAAATGTAATTTACTACTATCATATGCTAAATTAAAATTATAAAGCTTATAAAACAAAATGTATCTATATTTTATCGTAAATATAATTTTTGTGATTTACTTTTTAATCTTTACCAATTAAATCAAGACATGTCATTTTTTTATTAAAAATTTAGAACATACCATTAATGATATCAGAATAAAATATTCACTTATTGTAACTTTGATAATAATAAATAAAATTTAATTAATTATAAAATATTTTTAGTTCATAATTTAAATAAATTTTATATTATTATTTTAATTTAGTTATATTAGAGCATCTGCACCAGCCTCTACAATGATTTTGAAGCTATTGTAGAGAGCAAAAGCTGTAAATATCAGCTCCATTAGACTCTCTATAACCTTCATTCATTTGGATTTTGTTACAGTGCCGCACTTGATTTGTTGAGGCACTGTTCATACGGTAATCTATTTTTTATTTTATTTTTTGGAGCAAAGCTAGGTCAAAAAGTCATGGTTGATCGTCCATCGGGATGTCCTTCGGATGTTCTGTGAGTATCTTGTAACAAAGAAGGAAAATACTCAAATTTGGCTTGACCGGTCGACCGTCCCTTAATGAGTTTGACCCTCTTGTGTTGCTATTGCCCTCCTGTTGTTTTGATGTTAATCTGTTCGTATCTTGGACCTTGTTCATGTTTGCTTGTTCATAATATTTTAAAATAAAAAATTTGATGGAATGTATATAAAAAAGAGAATACTCCCTCCGTCCCAAAATAATAGTCCCTTTTGGGGAATCTAATTTTTTTTAGTAGTACAATTATTATTTTTAAAGAAAGTTGATTTTCCAAAATTATCCTTTTGATAGTACATTTTTTGAGAATATCAATGTCATAATTGTACTTTTTATATTATTTATTAATTTAAAAAAAGGGCAAAATAGAAAATTTATATTATTTTTGTACTTGATTTTTGAAGAGAGACTAATATTTTGAGACAATGAAAAATAAAATAAGGGACTAATATTTTAAGGCGGAGGAATAAAATAAAAAAAATAAATTTTACATTATAATTTGGATCAAAATTTGTTGAGGCTGACAAGACTGTTAAAAGAGAGAGCGAACAACTCCCAAGTTCCAAAGGATGAAAATTCCAGCATAAATCTATTTTATCTCACTCTGGGTGGAAAATTCTATCGAGAATCAAACGCCCTCTCAAATGGCTTCTACAACAGAATCCAATCATCATCATCATCATCAGCAGCAGCAGCACCATAACCGTCAGCATATCAGCAGCAACTTATCTCGATTAATCCAATCCACAGCGTCCAATCTCTCTTCTCTCGTCATCCCCTTCCACACTCCCAAGCCAATCTCCTCCTCAACCACTCCCTCCAAGATCTGCGTTCCCCTCCGGTTCGCCCACTCCGCTCCACAATTTCTCTCCCTAACACCACCGTCTTCCTTCTTTGAGTCGACTCAGACCGACTCACCGTCTTCACCGTCTTCGTCTTCTCCGGCACTCAAGGACATGCCATCGCCCTCTGGTTCAGGTTCTGGTTCTGGGTTTCCTTCGACGGTCAGGATTTCCAGCTTGAATTCCGCCGGAAAGGGCGGCCCGGCCTTTGTAGGCCAGGTGTTCAGCATGTGTGACCTTTCTGGGACTGGCCTCATGGCAGTTTCCACCCATTTCGACATACCCTTCATCTCCAAAAGGTAATTCATTAATATCTATATTTCTAATCTGTTCTATACTTCTCTCTAGGATATATGAGTGGATTCAAGTGCTTACATATTCAAACCAGGCTACCTTGTCTTTCTATCTATTGGATTGTTATTGATTTTCACTGCTTTTGGAATCTTGATATTTGAATACTAGCAGTCTAGCAACATATGTTCGGATTAAACTTTCGGTTAAGGAAAAATTTTGGTCACTCCTATGGTTGATCATTTCACACACATGGAATGAGCTTAGGGCATGTTTGATTAGTAGGATTATAACATAGGATTGTGATTGTTAGTCCATGGACTTACAATCCCATGTTTGATTGCAAATTTTATTAACCAAATTACATGTACGGTAGATATTTAATCCGACGAAATTGATGATTTTTTAATATTGAGAGGGGTTGGGATCATAATTTCAAGTATGAAAGAAAAAAACAAAATGAATACATAATATATGGTTATCTCACTAATTTAATTGGATAACTAATCCTACATTAATTCATGAGATTATTAATCATTTCACTATTAATCCTCTTAATCAAACAAGGCCTTAGGGTGTTGATGAAGATATGTGTTCTTTTGATTAGTCCAAGCAGTGTGGAGACTTATTGTTGCTGAATTATAGGAAGGGAGTTTTATTTATTTATTTATTTATAACAGGGAGATGATATTCCTACTCCCCTTTAGCCTCTGACAATCCTTTTTCTTTTTCTCGTCATCTTCCCTTTCACTAGGCCAGTGTGAAGGGATGAAGGGGAGGCTGAATATCATTCCCTTTTCCATAGACCGTCACTGCATTTGTCATAGAAAGAAAGGGAGGTCCTTGAAGGCTATCAGGCGTGATAAAGGAATGGGATTTTTTCCTAGGAGGATGGAGTGCTCCCTGCAATGGTTTCGTAGAAATGTTATTGAAAACATATACGTTAGCTAATAGAGGAGCACTAGCCCTAGAAGATTTATTTGGCTGTGGTATGCCTCCTAGATTAAAAATCTTTGTATTGTATCTGTCATTGGTTTTATTTTGCTTGTTTAAAGTTGTTTACCTTTTAATTGGAGGAAACCTGTTCCTCTTGGTTATGCACTGTTTATGTTTTGTTGTATTTTATTTTTTAGTTTCTAAGGAACAATATGGGGACTTTTTAGACAATGGAGGTATGGAGAGGGAGGGAATTCTCCCTCTAAGGTCTTACCATGCTTTTACAATGACTCAAAGTTTCTATTTTAGAGGTGTTTATTTGTTGCAAGAATAATTGAAATAACTGTTTTCTTCTAAACATATGGTGTTCATTATTGAAGCATAGGTGTGACATAGGATCTTATAGGTTTTCGATTTGATTTTTCTTTTATAAATTGAAAACAAGGAGAACACTGTCCAATGTATCTTATAAAATACACTATAGGGGGAGGGTCCTAGGCCATCAATTGTGGCTATTTGATCATGTCTGTGAACACTTCCACCCCCCCCCCCCCCCCCTCTCTCCTCTTTTGAATTTTCAGCCTGTATATCATGAAGTAAAATTATATCCAGCCCGCTGAAATTTAGAACAGTAGAAGATAATATGCACCAAGGTACACAACAGAGGATATATTATATTGTGCATGCAAAATGACTGCATGTATGTTTATTTTTCTAATTGTTATATCTACTTTATTTTCTGGTTGGAATAATGTTTTTAACTGCAGTGCTTTTGGTTAATTCTCTTCGATATGTAGAACACCTGAGTGGGTTAAGAAGATGTTTGCAGCAGTTACTAAGAGTCAGAGGAATGGCCCTGTGTTCCGTTTTTTCATAGATCTAGGTGATGCAGGTAAGTTTGACACTCTTTATGTTTATTTTGGTCATTTTCATTAACTATTTTCGTGTTTTATTTATTTATTTATTTTTTGTTTTTTCATTCTCATGTCCTTTTGAGTATTTTTCTTTTAATTTTATTCTTATTATTTTTAAATTGGAATTATAATTGTTTGTAGACATAGATGTCTTACAATTTAATTGATTATTTTCCAGTTTCTTATGTTAAACGGCTGAATATTCCAAGTGGTGTGGTTGGTGCTTGTCGTCTTGATTTAGCATATGAACATTTCAAGGTATGGCTTGCTTGATTTGAGTGGATGTTGTATTGGGATTTTTTTTTTTTTTTGGGTGGTAATTTAAGGGTAAAATCCTACTTTACTCCCTTGTGGTATGTCTCTGAAGCACTTTACCCCCTTTCTCTTAACAATAGCCTTATACCCTCCACATGGTTTTGGACTAAATTCCAACACTGACTCTATTAATTTTATTTGTAAAATGACATTTATACCTTGTCTTCCCACCACTTTGATCTTTTTCATTGAGGGATCCCTTTCTTTTTCTTTCTAAAAATCAGTTTCTCCCCATCTCCAAAAATCAAACCCAGTTCATCTTTTTCTCCCTTCGTCCCCACTTTCTCTCTGTTCTCTTTCCTTTCCATTATGCAACACCTAACCATTTCTGCTAAAGATAGTGTGGATCTAATTCCTTGATTATAGGCAATGTGCATAATTATTTTAATGGTTATATATCCCCTGATGGTAGAGGTTGATTACGAAGCTTGATTACAGGGATTGATTACACGCTTTGTAAATTACATAGCCTTGATTATGGGCCTGGCTCCATTTGAATGAATAATATATATACCTATTACTAGTGGGCAAATCGTGAGGGTACCAAAGAAGAATCTACCGTGTAAAACTAATCACCAGTTAGATCATATTGAAGAAAGACTATCAATGTCTGATTTGTTTTTTTGATCAGCAAAGAAAAATTTCATCTAATAGCATGAAATTAAAGGTACAGGAAGATGACATGGATCAAGAGAGATTCGAAAAGTATAAAAATACCCCTACTACTGCTACTCGCATCCATACAACCAACCCCTTAGCCTCTCGATTTTTAAAACAAAAAAGTTAATAAGGACTTAACTAGAAAAAAAAAAAATACAAGAAACCCCACATAATCAACCCACCAAAACACCCAAAACAAACTAAATTAACTAAACCAACACCCAAGCTACCCGAACCACCCAAACTAAAGTCTAATCACCAACCCACTCTGCCAAGACCCACGCCTCTGCAGCTACAACTCCCAAAGCCCTTACCACCCACGCCTACGCTGCTGCCCACGCCACCCCTAAGCTGCTGCAACTCCCAACTCCCAAAGCCCACACCGCCAGAGCTGCTGCACCACCTCACCAACCACACCTATGCTGCTAAACCGGCTGAGAAGACTCCATAGCCAACACCGGAAAAAAAAAAAAAACTCGATGCTGCTGCATCAGACACGGTGAGTTATCGATGTCTGATTTGTAATGCTTGACAAGCCAATCAAGAACTAAGAATGACAACAGTGATAAATTTAAGCCCCTTCACAATATAATTATATGTCATTTTTTTTAATGCCAAATAGGAATAATAAAGAAGCAAAAGCTCAGAACAATGCCGAAGTAGTGAAACTGCCACTGTTTACATCTGTTTAGTCAGTGATGGTTTGGTTAGCAGATCAAAAAGTTCATTTCTTGAGATGCTGAGGTTGTCATGATCGTGGAGGATGGAGGAGGTGGCAGGGGAGGTCATGGACGATGGAGGAGGTTGCGGGAGAGGTGGGAAAGTTGGTGGGATTGGTGGCAGGTGGTGCGGGAGATGAGCGGTTGAGGGTCTTGGTTTTTTAAGGTAGAAGATGAAGACGAGGGTTATTTTGTCTTTTTACGGGTAATGTAATGTTAACACTTTGGGTAATTCTATTGACACACCACAAAAAATCTTAGTACACACCATTTATTTTGTTCGGATATGAGCCTCCTAACAAAAGTCAAATGTTCGGATATAAACTTATGAACAAAAGCAATTGTTCTGACATAAACAGCTGAATTGAATATATATTTGAACAATTTATTTTTGTTCATCAATTTTTGTCTGAACATTTGCCTTTTGTTCGATAGTTTATATCCGAACAAAACAAATGGTGTGTGTTGAGATTTCTTGTGGTGTGCAAATAGAATTTCCCCAACACCTTAGTCCAAAAATGTGTGGGAAGTATATGGCTATTTTTAAAATATAAGGGGGTAGAGTGCTTTAGGGCTATATCATTTGGGAGGGGGGTAAAGTGAATTTTTCCCTATCTTTAAAATAAGCTTTCACTTTCTATGTGATTTATGCATTCTTGACGTCCCCTTTTCTCTATTTTGCTACATATGTGATTGTGTTCATGTAGTGTATTAGCATGATTTAAACTGTGTTGCTTTCTGAACTTATTTGATATAATTTCTTTCATTTCGTATTACGAATTACTTTATCGCTTCATGTGTTGTCTTTTTACCACAAATTGATTTTGCTGCTATTTATTTCAAAGGAAAGGAGAAGTGGTTGAGGTGTTATATGGCTGTATAATGTAAAGCATGGATTAGCTGTCATTGTCCAAGGAGGACAAATCAATTACTACTTCCACAACCAATTCCAAAGATTAGGGCTTCCATTATGTAGGTGACAGCTAACGTAAAACCCCGTTAGACTCTATATATTAATGTGGCTTGAAATGGTAGGGAAAGACATGTTAGTTTGTAATTTGACAATTGATCAAGCTGAATGACAGCATGGGATTCATGTAGGCAAGCTGTCACGACCTCAACCCGCTCCTAGAGGTTTAGGCCATGATCGACCAGTAATCATAAGGGCTGTTTGGGAAGTGAGATTTTAGCCTAATTTAGGCTAAAATCTACAAAAAGATAAAATAGGCTAAAATAGTTAATAAGACAAAATATCACATTAAACCCATAATCATTTCACTTTTTCTCTCACAAACATCATATCCAACTACAAAAAAATCCAATCATCTTCTCAAATACAAAAATTTTAGCCTACTAAAATAGCTTACTAAAATAGCAACTTCCCAAACACCCACATAGATTACCTATGGCCTTAAAGACAAGATTTCAAAATATTTAAACAATATTGGGGCCTAAAACGGAAGCAAAATAAAAATAAGAATGTCCATTGAGTTGTGGGGACATGATAAACTGAAACAATTAAAATATTTATAATACGCCTTCACATACACAAGACATATCTTATACATCTCACACACATATATACATAAGACTCAAGCTTTGACAAAATAAAACTAAAGCCTCAACATGGAGGTACTGCTTGGGTGGTTTGACAAAGGGGCAGACTCTTAGGCAAAATCTAATATTGATCTTCTAGTTGCTCACCTACACATATATAAGGGAGAAAAACATGTTTTACAATTCCAAAACGAATCATATTTCATGATATAAAAACATTTCAAAAAGGTACATTCATTCATTCAATGAGATCAACTCATAAAGCCCAGTGAGTAATACCAAAATAAAGAGGTTAATGAATGAAATCCAACATGATATAAAAACATGTTTTACAATCCCAAAACGAATCATATTTCATATTCATGTCAAAACATTTGCTATAACAAAGTCCATCTCATAAAACATATCTTCCAATTTTCAAAACAATTCATATATCCAATCATATCAATATTTGCGATAATAATAATCGATTGAGTCGTGCACGTAGTACATCCAATAGAGTAACAATATAACAATATGCCGAAGCCAATAGGACCACTAGGGTCAATCTAATGGGACCACAATGGGTCAATCAATAATCCACAATTTAATGTGGACCATTAAGGTCTAACATCAGAGATCTCTGTGTTTCAATTAATTCAATGAGACATGGTATTGTTTCCCCCAGGCGAGGGCCTATTAATCAATGGGCCATGGTATTATTTCCCCCAGGTAAGGGCCTCACTAAAGGATGCCACAAATACATTTCAAAAAGGTACATTCATTCATTCATACGTGAATAATTGTGAAGAACTATGAATATTGTGGCGGGGTCGTCACACAACCCTAAGTATTTGAGTTGAACTATGAATGCATGGTCTCGAATCAAGAACCTCCGAAATGTTAATATTCAGGAAATGAACAGACAAGCTGATTATAGAATCATTATAACAAAATATGGATGTCAAGATGGATGTGTGACAAGATGTGTTGTCTTAATGAAGCATGGAAGTTAAGAAGTTAGATGTAGTATCCTGCTTACAAATAAGATTTATGTAAGTTGCTTGGATGATTTGGTTATCAACTGTAAAATAAGTGTCTGCTTCATATGGAAGAAATAAGATGGTTCAACTTGAAGGTACTATTAAGGATGAAAATAAAGTCTCCTAGGACATATTTTTTGGTAAGATGGAAAACATGATGGATTGTGCTTTTCGAAAAAATACAGTCCCATATAGAGTAGAACGGCCACAGAAAGTATCAACGTTATCAATCAAACCCTAAATAGTTGAACATCTTTTTCTACTTGGGTTGACATAGGTGCTTACTGTTTCTATTGCTACATTATGGGACAAATTATTTGCATGTATTTTATGCCTTATTTGATGAGTTCTGGGTTTTTTTTTTCTAATCTCAAATTTGATTTGATGGACCTTTCTCTCTCTGCACCTATTTTAACACTGTTCGCCATGTGCTATGCAGGAGAAACCTCACTTGTTCCAATTCGTTCCAAATGAGAAACAAGTAAGATGCAATGTTCGCATCTTGTTAGACATTGGCATTTGTTTGTAATAATTTTCTCATGCAGGTCAAAGAAGCCAATAAACTTCTCAAGACAATATCACAGAATGGTGGAAGGAAAAGGGTAGATGGTGTTCCTGTTTTCAGTGCTCAAAACTTGGACATTGCTATAGCGACAACAGATGGGATTAAGTGGTATGTTAAATGTGTTCAATCAATGATTTGTCTTTAATTTCAACGTTCTTATTTCTTGCAGATTCTTATTTCTTTTCTGTATAGTTCAAACATCAATGTCGATTGTGGAGACTAGAAACATCTTCTCATCATATGAACGGGATGCCCATCTTAACATTTTTTCGTTTTTGAATCGAGTATTAAATGGACTGGCCATTGATTAGTGGGCATAAGTTTTAAGCTTTCTTTTGTTGCCAATTAATTATTGATATTGGGTTATATGTCCTCTTTTTGTTGGAAAGTGAAATGCTGTTATTGGATCCTTTCGGTCCTTATTGTGCTTATCTCAATGGTAAAAGTAAGGAAGATTACTCCAGGATATGAATTCTCCTTTTCACTGTAGAGCCTGAAATGTCTTCAGCCAACTGTTTAACTACATATTTCCTGTTCACCCCAACCTACTCTTCTCTTTCTTATTAGTGTTCATTTCAGAACATTTGACACTTGCACTGTTGTTCTTGCTTCCACTAGGTATACTCCGTATTTCTTTGATAAAAACATGTTAGACAACATTCTTGAAGAATCGGTTGATCAGCACTTCCATTCATTAATTCAAACTAGGAACTTGCAACGCCGGCGGGATGTTATTGATGACAACTTGGCCGCAGAAATGACTGAAGAGACTGCAGAAAGTGTATGGGAACCACCAGAGGTATGAAAAAAAATACCGACTTGCTTTTTCTTTTCTGCATGGAAACTAAGAAGATCGGAAACCAAAATGATTACAGATTTGCCATTGTTTGGATTTGTTTGTTTGTTTGTTTGTGTGCTTTCTTTTGGGGGGCGGGGTGTTGTGGTTTTTGTTAGGGGACAAGGGGGGGGGGGGGGTGTGTGGGAGACGGGAAGGGGAACAGTTAAACAGTAAATTTGACGAAGAGAAGAGTTGCATGTTCTTGTGTTTGAGTACCTTGTCTTTGTTTGTCATTCTGTCAATTTCTTGTTCTGTTTTCCTTTTTTGAATGGTCGGAGGTGTTGTGGGAAGACACCATGGCCCTTTGGGAATTATTGTCGGCATGGAGATGGCACAAGATCACCATATAGAGGGAGAGAACTGAGGCAGTCTTAGAGTAGATAGAGAGAGAGTGGCAGTGAAGGAGAAACTTTTGAACTTGTTGGAGACGGTGAATATGATTGTTATGTATATGTCTATACATTCTTGTGTGGAGTTTTGTGGGAGATATGGGTCTATAGAGCAGCTCAACCTTGCACAATGACCGCTTGGGGACAGGTGACTCATTCCCTTTGGTATGCTTAGGAGGGACGTATGAAGGAGCTGTAGTGAGTAGGTATTATACATCTTGCAAGGTATAACATGACTTAGTGAAAGTGAGGTGGAACATGCACACATGGAGATTTTGTATTTATTATTTTATTTTATTTATTTATTTTAAATTATAGTTTAATTAGAGTTTTATTTTAGTTAGGATATTATGATTTAGTTTTCTATGTTAATTGACTTTTATTAGGAGTTTAGATTTCCTATTTAGATTAGATTTTCTAGCCTATATATATTAATTTTTTGCATTGTAATAGTTGGCTTTTGATTAATGCGAATTTAAGTATTAAGGCTGCGGCCATTGTGTTATGGCTGTGGCCCTCTTCTTCCTCCCCTCTCTTCACTTCTCTCTTTTTTTTCTCTAAAGCGTTCTACATCACAAAGCTTGACCCTTGTTGTAAAGCCCTCTCTTTTTGGTCTAAGGTTGGTCAAAGTTTGACTTCCCCTTAGCTATAGTTGTCAATCCACCAATCACTTGTGATGATCCCTCATTGGGTCATAGGTTGCTCGGGTGTCCTATGGCCTGAGGAACTTACCCTTAAGGGGTTTCTAGGCCTATCTTGCGACCTAGGTTGTCATGTAAGCAACATAATGCCCTTCCTATTCATAGCTTGCAATGGCCGAGTGAGGCAAGTGAGGTGACAAGTGAAGGTAGCCGGGCAGAGCCAAGCAAGCTTAGATGACTGAGCGGAACCAAGTGTAACCAAGCCAAGGTTCTAGTCGTGCCTTATGATATTATGGGATGATTTGGGCCAACTTGTAGCAATGACGTAGCTTGCTACATAGGAATCCAAATACATGTACGTACATTAGTCCCTGTGCAAGGGCTCTCATGAGCCAATAAAAGTGGTCGTGCATATCTCTTGATCATAGAAATTGGAGCCTCTTCTTGGAATTACTTGATGCTCCCAGTTGTCATAATGATGGGTGACACTTTGACTCAATTTGGATGGTATGGCGAGGGGGAATGAGATTGTGATTTCAGGTCTCTATGATTCCACTATTTGGATAGGAAAAAGAATGTAATTCCTGCTTACCTATTTGAGCTAGACTCACTTTCGCAAACTAAGCAAGAAGCTGATTCCCACAACCCCATGGTAATTTTAGATTCCAGCCCAATCTAGAAAAGAAGGAAACTGAGGGCTTTAATACATTTCCTACTATACAACATTTAATAAAATAGAATCCTCTATATGCCGTCTTTCTCTTCCTTGCAATCTCTCCCATCTTTCTCTCTTCTCCGATCACACTTTGGTTTTCTCTACTTGGACACTATAGCTATGTTAGATCACTCTCTCTCTCTCTCTGAATTTTATGTTTTTTAACAAGAAAATCATCATTTTTGATTCCAGATTTCTTGGTTGATGACAAAGTGAAAGCAATTATTATTGTATTGTATCCAAAATAACAAGCACAAGAAATCAGCTTGGAATTGATTCAAATTAATTGCAAAACTTATCATTTGATTAATCTATCTTATAAAAGTGGTGACCCAACAATTCAAACAAAAAATTGTTCATTGTAATTTTTGTTATTGTAACATTGATTCTTTATTACTTGAAGATATTCTCGACAATTTTGTGAATATGGACACAGAAGCACAATGGCAATGTGACATGGAAAACCATTCTTGATCCAAACATAAAAGACATCTTTTAGTTTAATCGAGTTTTTTAAAACCTCATTCCAATGGTGAAATTTTGTCTGCTAAAGTTGATTAGTTTTGTTGAATTAATAGATTGAACCCATGAAAGCCTTGAATAATTTAGGGACAATAAGGTTTAGAACTCTGAGTAGAATATAGTCAACAAAGTGTCGATGGAGCACAAAGTGATGAACGTAGGGTGTTTTGGACAATTAAATAAATTCTCATTCCATCCCTTGTTTTAAAAGTTACACAAAACACTTGAATATGCTTTAATTATTATTTTTTGCATTTATAAAATTCTTGAATTATCCAAACACTGGAATGAGATTACCTTAGTGATGATATGGCAGTAAACGCATTAGATGACAAATAAATTGAAAAATATATGATTTTTTTTTTTTTATATTATTAGAAATTATATGATTTAATAGGAACTCCGCTGGGGTTGTTAACAACTCCGCCGGGGTTGTTAACAACTCCGCCGGTCCCAAGCCCGAGTTAAGGAGGAGGGTTGTGTGTTAGATAACCGACAGCCAACACGTAAAAAAAACCGCTCGGATCCCTTATGACAATGAATCCTACTTTGAATCGTTTAAATACCAGGTTGTTCCCCTCAAGTGACGCGTTGCGCCTGCCTCCGGGTGTTTCGAAAAGTGAGCAAGGGGTGCCGCATCGACGCCTGGGCGCGGTGAAAAGCGAGCAATGGTTCCTGCGTTTTTCTGGACGAGCGCGGGTAAATAAGCTAGTCCAAGACTATAGGTTTAGGGACTATAGGTTTAGGGTAGCTACTTGGAATATAGGAATCTTAACTGGTACGACGATGGAATTGGTAGCTGTTATGATTAGGAGGAGAGTTAGTATAGCTTGTGTACAAGAAATTAAGTGGACGAATGAGAAAGCTAGGGAAATTGATGATACCGGTTTTAAACTGTATTATAGTGGTAAGGATGGACGCAGGAATGTGGTAGGAATCATAATTGCCAAGGGTCTTGTGGAGAATGCAGTGGCGGTCATTAGGAAATGGGATAGGATTATGTTAATTAAACTAGTTATTGGAGGGAATATAGTGAACGTTATTAGTGCATACGCCCCTCTAGTAGGATTAGATGATCAGACTAAGAGAGATTTTTGGGAGCAAATGGATGAGATTTTACAGGAGATACTCGTAGGAGAGAACCTAGTTATAGGTGGAGATTTTAATGGCCATGTAGGCATAGATAAATTAGGCAATGAAAGGGTGCATGGTGGATACGGTTTTGTTGTCAGAAATGAGGCTGGAGAGAGTATCTTAGATTTTGCGTTGGCTTCTGACCTGGTGGTGGCCAATACTATGTATAAGAAGAGGGAGCAGCATTTGATGACCTTTAAGAGTGGGTCAGTTAAGAGTCAAATAGATTACTTCTTAGTGAGAAAAGTAGACCGCCTAAAATGCAATGATTGTAAGGTGATTTTTGGAGAGAGCTTGACCTCTCAACATAGGATTTTGGTACTAGATTTATGTTTTAGAGGGCAATACCAAGCTAGGAAGGATGGTAGGTGTCGTAGGACAAGATGGTGGGATCTAAAAGGGGATAAATTAGAAATATTTAAGAATAGAATGGATAAGGAAGGTATTTGGGACTTGGAAGATGATGCTAACACTATGTGGAACTTGATGGCCAATTGTATGAGGAGAATCTCAAGGGAAGTGTTTGGAGAGTCGAAAGAAACGGGACCCAGCTCTAGGGAAACTTAGTGGTGAAGGGAAGAGGTTCAAGCGGTAGTTAAGGCAAAAAAAGAGTTTTAAAAAGTGGCAGAAGGATAGAACTGAAGAAAACCTTAAGAGCTATAGATTGGTTAATAAGGAGGTCAAGAAAGTAGTGAGAAAGGCTAAGGTGAAAGCTTATGAGGACCTATACACTAGACTAGATAGTAAGGAGGGAGAGAAGAGGGTATACAAATTCGCTAAGATACGGGAGAGGAAAACAAGAGATTTTAATCAAGTTAAGTGCATCAAGAATGAGGATTCTAAGGTATTAGTGAAGGATGAAGAGATTAAGGAAAGATGGAAGAACTATTTTGAGAAACTATTAAATGAGAAACATAGAGGTACGAGAATAGAGGAAGAAATAGCCAGTCATACGATAAACCAAGACTATAAGTTCTATCGCAGGATTAGGAACTTTGAAGTAGAGATTGCACTTAAGAGGATGAAATCAAATAAAGCTTTGGGACCCAATGATATCCTTATTGAAGCTTGGAAGTGTTTGGGTAAAAAGGGGGTTGCTTGGTTGACTAGATTGTTTAGCAAAATTTTGTTGACTAGGAATATGCCAGATGAGTGGAGGAAGAGTATTTTGGTGCCAATCTATAAGAATAAAGTAGATGTCCAGAATTACAACAACTATAGAGGAATCAAGCTAATGTATCATATAATGAAAGTGTGGGAGAGGGTGATGGAACGCCGATTGCAAGATATAACAGATGTGTCAAAGAATCAATTTGGGTTTATGTCTGGCAGGTCAACAACGGAAGCGATCTATCTTTTGAGGAGAGTAATAGAAAAGTATAGAGAAAAGAAAAGAGACATTCATATGATGTTTATCGACCTTGAGAAAGTATATGATAGAGTGTCCCGAGATATAATATGGTGGGCGTTAGAGAAGAAAGGAGTGACAAAAGGTTACATTGATGTGATTAGGGACATGTATGACGGGGTGGTGACCACTATATCGCCTGTTGGAGAGACAAATGGATTACACCAAAGATCTAACTTAAGTCCTTATCTTTTTGCTTTAGTTATGGATGAGTTGACGAGAAATATTCAGGATGACGTGCCATGGTATGCTTTTTGCAGACGATATCGTGCTAGTGGATGAGACTAGAGAAGGAGTTAACACAAAGTGGGAGATTTGGAGAAAAGCTCTTGAATCTAAGGGATTCCGGATAAGCAGAACTAAGACAGAGTACATGGAGTGTAAATTTAGTAACAGTAACAATGAAAGCAGAGGAGAAGTGAAGATTGAGAACCAAGAACTACCTAAGAGTGAACATTTTTGTTACTTAGGGTTGATTATCACAACAACGGGGGAGATTGATGTGGATGTGGCCCATAGGATTAGGGTGGGATGGTGTAAGTAGAGAAGTGCGTCTGGGGTATTATAAGGTAAACGAATACCCACTAGACTAAAAGATAAGTTCTATAGAACGGCTATTAGACCAGTGATGTTGTATGGACGGAATGTTGGACAATCAAGAAACAACATGTAGATAAAATGAGTGTGGCTGAGATGAAGATGCTAAGGTGGATGTGTAGCAAGACTAGACAAAACAGAATTAGGGATGAGTGTATTTGGGAATGGGTAGGAGTAGCACCGATAGAAGATAAGTTGGGAGAGAATCGATTAAGATGGTTTCGTCATAATCAACGGAGACTAACAGAGGCAGTAGTGAAGAGATGCGATGCGCGATGCTATAACGGTAGATGGAAGTGTTAAGGGACGAGGTAGGCCTAGATTAACGTTGGGTAGCGTTGTAAATAGAGATTTGGATCTACTTAATTTGACTAACGAAATGGCCTTTGATAGGGCTGCGTGGAGAAGAAGGATTCATGTAGCCGATCCCATTTGATGGGATTTAAGGCTTGGTTTGGTATATGATTTAATAGGATTTTAAAGCATGTTTGGTACGAAAAAATGGAATGAAGTGAGAATGAAATGAAAGGGTAAGGTTTTGTGTTGTGTTACTTGTATATATAATGTATATAGTGAATATGATCTAATGATCTAAATTATTTTTACATAATTCCACGGCTAATAATTTCTATGTATAGTTAATATTTTCATATATTTATGTATACAATTTGGGCTTCGAGTTGTTTGGTATCTCTACCCAAGTTCGCCAAAATTTAATTTGTACCCAAGTTCGCCAAAATTTAATTTGTACCCAAGTTCGCACCGAATTCAGAAATGTTGCTCAAGGCCTAATATATTACGGACTGAATTGAGCTTGATCAAGTTGCAACCCTAGAGGGATGACTCACGGTGGAAGAGGGTGGTTACAGAGGTGGTGTTTGTAGAGGGGAGAAAGCGTTGTAGTGGTGGTTGCAAAAAGGGGGGTTGGCAATGATAATTTTTTTTTCGCCCATATATATACACAAAATTTATGCACAGCTATGAAACACACACACCTCTCCAGGGCTTGCGTATCAGTGTCGGACATGCTGTCCTGAGAGTGTCCCAATTTGTTTTTGAATTTTTTGCAGTTGGACACGTTCGGGACACGTTTCGAACACTGCCTGGTACAACAAATAATTTTTGAAACTTGAAGTGGGGGTCAAATTGTAAAAAACAAAAATTAAAACAATTAAACCAATTTCCAACCCTAGAATCGAATAGATTGAAGGAAAATACCAGAGAATGGCTCGCAACTGCTCGTTGCTGTTGCTCACTGCCATATCCAAGATATGTTCTTGGATTCTCTTCTTCTTCTTGTTCGTTCGATCTTCTTCTCTCTTCTTGTTTGATTTTCTTTTTGTTCGCTCTCTCTCTCTCTTGTTGATGACTGAATGTAATTTATTTATTTATTTATTTTTTTGACTGATGAGTTTTATTTTATAGAACAAATTAGTTTTATTTGAAGAAAAAATCAAATTGTTGTGAATAATATATGATGTTAAATCAATGAAATATTTTTTAAAATAATTTTAACAGTGTTATTTTGTATTTTTTTATAACCTTTCAATGATTTTATTTTTTATTTTTTTTTATTTTAGGACATATAACAAATAAATTTATTTATGTATATTGAGCGTGTCCCCAGCGTGTCGTATCACTCATTTTTTGAAAATTTGTGTGTTCGCGTATCCGTGTCGTGTCCCATGCCCGTGCTTCATAGATGCACAGTAAATAGAATGATCAATTCACCAGTCCACAACACCCATCAATTCATTCATTATGATCTGAGGGTGGGAATAAATTTGTTAGAATACTTTACCAGTCACTCTCACTGTGTGAGTATATATGTTTTTTTGGTGAACCTCTCAAATGTATATATATGAAGAAATAAATTTGCTTGGAGGATGTTTGCATTGTTCCTTTTGACGGTGCTGATCGTGTAAATCTGGAGTCTTTAGTGTTTTAAGTTGCTGCATTATTTCTCGTCGTCAGGTACAGGAAGTGCTGGATGAAATGGGCAACCCAGGAATACCTTTGAGTGTCATATCAAAGGCTGCTGAAATCCAGCTTCTCTATTCTGTTGACAAAGTTCTCCTTGGGAACAGGTGGTTGCGAAAAGCCACTGGAATTCAGCCAGAATTTCCTTATATGGTTGATTCATTTGAAGAAAGGTACCCCATGCCATTCTCTGTTTCCCTTATTTTGAGTTGTTTGATGTACTTTCTTAGCACCCAAGCTGTGTTGGATTTTGGTTATTTCTAGTGTAATTGAACTTCATTCCTGTATGCACCACCTGATGAGTTAGATCCACCACCTGATGAGTCCATTTAGTTTATTAGCTTTGCGAAACAGCTTAATCGGGAAAAAATTGACCATGCAGTTAATGCACATTCATTTTCATTTTTTTTTTTCTGCCAAAAAATCTGGAGTGAGGTGGTTAGAAGTCAATGTGGCTGAATTTTTACAGTTCATCTTCTAAGCATGTTTGTGTGGACATGTCTTGGTGGCTCCAATTTTCAAAATATTTAGACATACACAGGCCGAACTTTTTCATTGTATAATGGCATAATTAGGTTCGAGTCCGTTATCATGCGTTCGTTTGTGCCTTCTTAACAGCATCATGTTCATTTAATTCAGGAGTGCAGCTTCCTTGCTGAGAGCATCTGATTCATCCAGACTTGTAGCCAATTCTGAATCAGAAAACAATGAACGCCTTGAGCACCATGGCATTTCTGAGCTCATTTCAAAAGATAGTGTTCACACTGAGCAAAAACAGAGACCGGGTTTCAGGTTTCCCTTTGGAGATTGGTTTGGGCATTCATTGTCAAAACAACAGCAGAAGCACCATAACCAACCGGATAAAAGGTGTGCTTCTTTTCTTAATATTGATACAACAAGCATTCTTTGAACTTTGCTTTCATGCTAATTATATATGGCCTTCTTTATTGCAGAGTGGAAGATACAACCAGGGGATGCATGAAGCAAGAACTACAGACTAGCCCTTTTCTTCCGAAGATAACAATGGTTGGTATCTCAACTGGGGAAGCAGGGCAAGTGAGCAAAGCCAATTTGAAAAAGACAATGGAGAATTTAACGAGGGAGTTAGAACAGACGGATCAGGGAAATGCAGCTAGCGCTACAAGTAATGAATTCAAATCTGAAGACAGGGATCCTCTCTTTGTGGCAAATGTGGGTGATTACTATTCCAGTGCAGCAAAAACAGGTTCAGCTCGATGGGTTCGTGGGGGATAAATTAACTAAAGGAGTTTTGCTAACAGAAATTTTTATTTTGCAGGAGTTAGTGTGCTAAATTTACTAATTAGTTAGTAAAGTAAAGATTTCAATCAACTTGGTAAATGCATCGGATTCGTTGGTTTGCATCCAGCAACAGGAATGTCTTGATTGTTGATAAGTCTTTAGGCATTTACTTCTGATAAATGTTGTGAACAATGATTCTTCAGGGTGAAAGGGGATGGGCATGATCATATGGTTGAGCTGATGCTGCAGATGTTGCTTGTAATTTTGAAATGTAGATTTGTATCAAGGAATGAGTAGAATTTTAGTTCCTCACCATTTTGGACATAGAGTAACCATATCATTTGCATACACGTAATTGATAATGAGTAGTTTCATGGAGGTTTGGAGCCTCTCTAGTCTGTATAGTGATTTTTTATGATGCATGGTGATTTAAGGTTTTCAAGTTTAATGATATAGCCTTCTATGGTATGTTATATAAGATTTGAAATCAATGTATTTTATTAATCAAAAAAAGAAATCAATATATTTCAAAGATCAATTTGGCAGGATGGCCTTAGGCTCCACCTGGATAGATATGCATTTCAAATCAGTAGATTTGTGGTTGGATTTTATGAAAATATTAGAGTTTGTTATTCTAGTAGCATCTTTGTTGGTGAAAGAAGAATTCTTTGCATGATTTTAAATTACTATTTTTGCATAAGTATATCAAATACATCATGATAAACCCTTTAATATAATCTTGAAATATTTAGGTAAACCTTCCTATTTAAATTCGAACTATTCTTGATTGTAAAATTTTATTCATACATAAAATTCAAACAAAAAACTTGACAAGAATAATGTAGTATTGTCATTATTATAAATAAATTTATATTTAATAGTGTTTTGTTTTAAAGTGAAAGGTTTACAATGAGGCATCATTATGCATGAATTTTAAGAAATTCTACTTACACGACACATTCACCACTTTACACCCACCATTTAGGTATTTTTTTTTTTTTTTTTTTTACCCATGTGTGAAATTATCATGAAGGACAAAAGACAAAAATTAAATAGATTTAATTATCTCTTTACACCCATTACACTTCAATATCTTCTTCTTGTCGTTGTTTCTTATTTCTTCTTATCCACCATACATCTACTTTAAAAAAGTGAATTATGGTATTTTTTATTATAAAAGAAAGCAATGGACAAAGAAATAGTGGTGAAGGACTAGCAAAAAGTGAAATGGTGAGTTTTTTTCTTTACTTTTTACGTTTTCTTTTTTTGCTTTTGAAGAGGGTTGTTCGACTTTTATTTAGTGTATTAGAACCGAACAAAATCAAATAATCCAGAATCACACTGCCGAACAAAAAATACATATCTAGTAATCCACTACCGAACAAAAAATACTTGTTCAGTAAGCTATTGCCGAACAAAAAGTACATGTTTGGTAATTTACTGCCAACATTTTCAATTTTATTTTTCTGACATACATATATTTTTTTAAGGGATTATGCTTCTATGCATTGTAGTAAGGCTAATGGGGAATTATTAATGGACTACAATCATGAATTCATTATAGACGAGGTTTGTTAGATTTATTGGCTTCCTGGTCATCTAGTACATCTGATAACAAGTAATTGGATTCGTTTGCATAACTCATGGATGAGAGAAAGTATATACTACCCATATTGATCAATTACGTACGCTTGTCAGCCTTGATGTAATAACTACCGAAACTATCGTCATAGATGGATTGTGATAACATTTCAGTGTGTTTTTATAAATGTTTGTATTGACAGATTTGAAATATTTGTATTGATAGATTTTATGAATGTTTTTATGGATGTTTGTACACTTCATGTTTTTATGGATGCTTAATATTTTAAAGAAAATGAATCTATAGACGTGCGGTAATAGATGGATGGACAAATTTAGTTTGTTTGGCAACAAGACACCAAAATAATGCAAATTGTTTGACAATGTATAACTGAATAGGCCCATCATAAATTTAGAAGAAAAAAAATAATGTTTTAAGAAAAGTTAATCTATAAACATGCGGTAACAGATGACTGGACTAATATAGTTTGTTTGGTAACATGACACAAGAGTAATTGAAAAGGAATAAGTATCATGAGAAAAATCTGTAGGAGTTTTGAAAAGGGTTTAATTTAGGATTACTTTTGGTATTATAAATGGTGTAATGAGAATTTCAATTGTTTCTTAATAGTGTAATGAGAAAATAGGTGTAAAGAGGTAAAATTATAATGTAAATAGAATTTTCTATGAATATTTTGTTTGTGTTGCATTACTCTTATTCTTGAACTTTTCATATTATATCATTTAGATAACACCTTATGGAAAGTGGAATGAAATTATAAAATAGTCAATTTACTCTCTTCAAAGTAGGAGTGCTCGTGAATCGGGTTGAATTGAAGTGTCTCTCATTTGCCATTTGTCCGAACTTACGTGAATTGGAACAAAATCAATCTGCATCCATTCACTTAGTTAGTGGATACAAATTGAGTGGGTCGTACAGGTTAGCGAATGGATGCGGATTGGTTTGACAGTTGGACTTTATTGTTTTGGACTTTTTTTCAAATTATTTTTTAGCAATTTTTTCCTAATTTGCACTAATTTTTTTTTGTTTATTTTTTATAATAAAAATAAAAGCTCAACTTTCATATTTCATAAATAGTAAATATAATTATTAAATAAAAGATTCTTTTTTATAAACATAAAGCATAAAAGTATAACTTTATTTTCTTAGGAGTGTTGGTGGATCGAGTTGGGTCAGGTGGCCTCCCATCTATTATCCGTTCAAACTTAGGCAAATTGAAAAAAATGCATCTGCATCTGTTTGCTTGGACCATTGAAACTATCTATTCTATGGTGGATTGATTCAGGCCATTCGGTTTTGATAGATCAGCCAAATGCTTGCCCACCCATACTTCAAAGTGATTGAGAGTTTGACATCTAGTTTGAAATGGATCATTTATTTTTGAATATATTATTTTGCTTTTGATTTCTATTCAATTTATTAATGAATGCTGCTTTTGATTTTGACACTATGAAAAATTAAAAGGTAAAATCGATACAGTTGAAATGAGAAGACCAAATTTAAATAAGAGGAAATTACAGTATCACATATATAGTTTACTTTAGTTTTTTTGAAATTGATTTTTGGTAACGTGTATTTTGAATTAAAATTAAATGAATACAAAAATACATCATTCTATATCGAAACTCCATAAATTTTCTTTTGGTAATTTATCTTGTTAGTCCCTTGAGAGGGTAATTTATATGGTAAAATTGGGCCGAGCTGGGCAATGGGCCGTTAATGGGCCAAAATAAGAACAGCAGAGTAAAAGGAGCCCCAAAACCCAGAAGTTAGTCCGGTCTGAATGAGGCTTGAAGATTATTCCGGACTAAAGATATTTTGTGCTTGGACCGGTCTAAGGTTACTTTGAAGTTAGACCGGTCGCAGGCATAGCACAGATAGCTCGGTAGGACCTAGCTAATTGTTAGCACGGTTCAAACAACATAGTTAGCACGGTTTGAGCAGGAAGAGTCGAGGCAGAGCAGTGAATGAGGGGACCAAACTATTGATAGTTCGGTCTACTTTGTGGCTCGGCATGGCCATGCTTACTTCGGTCGTGGTAGTTCGGCCATGGTAAAACCATCTCACTTGGTTTAAGCAGTGAGGGGGGTGTTGAAGGATAAGCATTATCCTTCAGGAGTATGAATCCTAGGAGGACTCTGCATGGAGGAGTAGAAGTCCTACTAGGATTGTGCCACGCAAAACCTATAAAAGCTCACAAACATCACCTATGGAGAGGTAACACACAACTTTGTTTTCTAAATACACAGAGCTTTTGTCTATTTGTCAAGCTTACTGACTTAGGCATCGGAGAGGTTTTCTGGCACATACCCGCCGGCTAGCTCACGTTTGTATTTTCAGGTGATAAAGTGACGTCGTACAGAGGACGCAGACTTGATCAACAGGATTATACGAGAAGGTTTATTTTCTTTCCCGTACAATTGGCGCCATCTGTGGGAATTTCAGACAAGAACAAACCTCTTGATCAAGCTTTTCCTTTTAAAAATCAATGGCGCACAACGAAGAATTGCCACAGTCCGCCATTGACGGACTAACTCCAGAGGGAGGTGCAAGGCGCGAGGGTCTACCTCTTATCCCTCCTATGGGGGATTTAGAGCCACAAAGACAGAATCCCAGGAGGGATACAAGAGGAAGAAGGCGGACTAACAGCCCTCGTCACTCTCATTCACAGAGTCCAGAAAGACAAAGGCAGAGGATTGATCCTCAAACTTGGAGGATCGCGTCAAAGAACAGACGAATTGATACGACGGATGGCAGCGGACATGGAATCTCTAAAGCGCCAGGTGAAGGGAAAAGGAGTGGCGACAGGAGAGGGGCGCACAAACAAGACGCCCCCTCACCACTCGGAAAATCGTAGTAGGAATACTACACACCTCACTCACAAGAGAGCAGAAGCCTCAGGACAGGCGATACCCAATCCAGGTCTTCTAGAACTCGTCACTCCAGGTCTGAGAGGACGAGATCTGAGAAGGTCGTACACTGAAAGCACCTATTGGCCCTCACATACGCACCAAACAAGATCCAGACAGACGGAGTTGCCCAGATCGTCCGACTTACGAACCGTGCTCGAGGAAAAGGCACGATGCAAGGAGGATGCCAGGGCACGCGATCCACACAGAGTTTCTACCTTACAGCGGTTGGCTCCTCGGACGCATGGAAGCGTCGAGGTTGGAATGCCAATACCGCGCCCTGCCTACGAACCAACGGACAAGGCATTAGCGAGGCTGCAGACCTCACCGTTCGTTCCGGCGATTGAAAACGCGCCCCTACCATCAGGCTTCCTTCAGCCCAAATTCACTACATATGAGGGAAAGACGGACCCCTACTCACACTTGAGCCACTTTCGCCAGGTCATGGCAATATACCGGCGAAACGAGGCTTTAATGTGCATTCTCTTCCCATCTAGCCTTGGCGACCTAGGCTTGACTTGGTTCGAAAAACTTCCAGAAGGCAGCATAGCCTCCTGGGCACAATTGGCGGAAGCATTCGTCACAAGGTTTCGAACGAACACCAAAACCCCGGTGGAGATTGATCAGCTGCTCTCCATTGACATGGGTGATAAGGAGACCTTAAGATCCTACAACAGTCGCTACTGGGAGACCTTCAACCAGATTGGAGACTGTCCCACCAATCTCGCCATTGCACAATACAAGAGAGGCCTTCCAGTCGGGAACAGACTTAGGGACTCAATCACCATGACACCACCCCTCACCATGGAAGCCTTAATGGAGAGAGTGCATCAGCACATTAGGGTGGAAGAGGATGGCGCACTTGCCAAAACAAAATCTGGCACGACCACAGTACCAGATAAGAATGCCTCAGCAAAGGTCAACGCGGTAGACCGTCCAAGCAAAAACGGACGAGGCAGGCGTGACAACGGAGAAGACCAGGATAAAAGATGGTTGAGAGTCCGCACTGCCATAACCACGGTCTTCAAGAAACCGATCTACCGAATTCTAAGTGAAATACGGGATGAGCCTTTCGTCAGATGGCCAGCCAAGCTTGGGGAAGCTCAGAAGGACTATGACGAAAGATCACGGTGCACCTTCCACAAAGAAAAGGGGCACCGCACTGAAAATTGCACGCCATTGAGACAACACCTGGAGGAGTTGGTGGCAGCAGGTCACCTGGATAAATACATTGAAGGAGGGGCGCAACCAGCCCCCCAGGACCATAATAACCCCAACGGAATGCCAATCGACGCCCCACCTCAAGGCGTGATCAATGTGATACATGGGGTCGACGAACCTGAGCGTGTATGCGAGCTCAGAGGTTCAATCAAAAAGGCTGAGCACTTAAGAGAGGTACTAAGTGCCCAACCTACCACCAAGAAAGGAAAGACAGAGGCCACGAAAGTCATGTCTTTCCCAGATAAAGACTTGGCGAGGATATATTGCCCTCACAATGATGCCCTGGTCGTCACCCTCCTAGTCAAGGATTTTGACGTCAAGCGGATTCTGATTGACCAAGGTAGTTCATGTGAAATAATGTACTACGAAACATTTAAACAATTAAAGCTACAAGACAAAGACTTGGCGCCTGCCGTATCTCCCCTAATTGGATTCAACTCCATGCCGGAATGGTCCGTCGGCAAAATAATTCTTCCAGTCAGAGCAAGAAGCGTGACGAAACAAGTGGAGTTCTGGGTATTGAAGGTCCCCTCCACTTACAACATCATCTTGGGCAGAACATGGCTGCATGCCATGCGATCGGTGGCGTCATCCTACCACCAAGTAATGCGGTTCCCCAATGACACCGGGGTAATTGAAGAAGTCTATGGAGATCAGATCATGTCGAAGCAATGCTTCGTCACGGTGAATGGCAGCCGCGCTGCCAAAGGATATTCATTCGGTAAAAACCTGAGAGTAATGAACTATTCGCAGATGTCGGCAAAGCAGCTGATCAGAAAGCGGTGGAAGACTTGGTAGAGGTAAGAATAGACGAAAAGAACCCGGATAAGTTCTTTTTGCTCGGTTCGTCGTTGTCCAGCACTGAGAGATTAGAGGTCTTGGAATTTTTGACCTCTAACATCGAAGTGTTCGCCTGGACACCATACGACATGCCAGACATTGATCCCAACTTCATCTGTCACCAACTCAATGTCCACCCATCCGCCAGACCAATCATTTAGCGCACACGCAGATCAGCACTCCACCATGCCGAGATAGTAGCGGAAGAAGTAGGAAACCTGCTGGAGGCAGGAGCAATTAGAGAAGTGCACTACCCAAGATGGATCTCCAACACAGTCGTAGTGCCAAAAAAGAATGGCAAGTGGCGTGTCTGTCGACTACAAAACAGTCAACAAGGCGTGCCCAAAAGACAGCTTTCCTCTACCACGGATAGATCAACTGGTAGACCTAACGGCGGGGCACAACCGACTTAGCTTTCTGGATACATACAGAGGCTACCACCAAATCGCCATGCATGAACCAGATCAGGAGGTCACATCCTTTACAACTCCAAGAGGATTGTACTGTTACAAGGTCATGCCCTTTGGCCTAAAGAACGCAGGGGCGACATTCCAACGGATGGTCACCAAGATGTTTGAACCATTGTTAGGCAGAACAATGGAGGCTTACATCGACGATATGGTGGTCAAGAGCAAGGACGATAATGACCATCTCAAGGACCTAGGTGAGATGTTTAAGATCCTGAAGAAACACAAGTTGCGCCTCAATGCATCTAAGTGTGCATTCGGAGTAGGATCTGGCAAATTCCTAGGCTTCTTGGTAACCAACCGAGGTATTGAAGCAGACCCCTCCCAGATCAAGGCAATCCAGGAGTTGGAGAGACCAAACTCAGTAAAAGAAGTGCAGCATCTCACCGGTATGGCAGCTGCGTTCAATCGGTTTATAAGCCAGTCGTTAGACAGACTGCGACCATTTTTCCATGCCCTAAAAGCCAAATTTGAGTGGGACGAAGAATGCGACCACGCTCTGGAAAACCTGAAAGAATACATGTCTTCTCCACCACTGCTCGTCACCCCAATACCTGGAGAAGAACTCTTCCTGTACCTGGCAGTCTCTCAGCACGCAATTAGCGCAGTGTTGGTCCGCGCAGAAGGAATCCAACATCTGCCCATCTATTATGTCAGTAAGACATTACTGGGCACCGAAACAAGGTACTTACCACTAGAGAAACTGGCATTGGCCTTGATGATGGCCTCAAGAAAGTTGTCGCACTACTTTCACGCCCACACCATAGTTGTCCTCACAACCTTCCCACTAAAGGCTTTGTTTGAAAAGGCAAACTTTTCTGGGCGAATCCTGAAGTGGGCAGTAGAATTGGGTCAATACGACGTCAAGTTCTAACCCAGAACCGCAATAAAAGCTCAAGCATTGGCAGATTTTGTCGCAGAATTCACACCAGGAAGTCATCACATCTGCCCAGTCGACCTGACTAAAACAGCCGAACTAGGGATGGAAGTTGACGCCGGAACAGCGCAACCCCTAGTGCTGGATATTCAGTCAGACCCCATGACAGACTAAAGCAAAGCTAGGAAGGAAGGAGCGAACCATGCTACACCAAGTCAAGACTCACCAACAAACAAAGACTTGATACAATCAAACAGCGAGGGACAGACGGCAAGCATGTATCTTAAAGAAGACACCAACAACATGGAAGATCCCAAGGCATCATCTGATCCCTCCACTTGCTGGAAGTTGTTCGTTGGAGAGATGTGGAAGCTCTTCGTAGATGAAGCATCCAACCGGCATGGAGCGGGCTCAGCATAGTCCTCATCTCTCCAGACGGCCTAGTGGTGGAGCAAGCAGTCAACCTTGGCTTCCCAGCATCAAACAACGAAGCGGAGTATGAAGCGCTTCTTGCAGGCCTCAAATCGTTATTCTTCATGAAGGCCACCGAGCTAATGGTTTACAGCGACTCACAGCTGGTGGTAAACCAAATATCTGGCGACTACGAAGCAAAGGATGACAGGATGGCCAAATACCAAGAATTGTCAGATAGAGATCAAGAAATTTGAAGTAGTCAGGATAGAACAGATCGGCAGGGAGGAAATAGCAGAGCGGATGAACTAGCAGGCTTTGCCTCAATGGCAGATACTTCCATCCCCCATCCATTACTGATCGACTACCTACCTAGACCAAGCATTGAAGACCCCGAAGCAGAAGAGGTATGTTGCGCAGAGCTAGGCCCTCTTGGATGGATCCCATCATCCTGTTCTTAAAAGATGGCATCTTACCAGAAGAGAAAAAAGAAGCCAACAGATAAGAGCGAAGTCGCAGCGATTTTGGCTCTCCCATCTTTGGTATTATACAAAAGTCATTCTCAGGACCCTACCTAAAGTGTGTACATCCCAGCAAAGTGGAAGCATTCATGTTCGAAATACACGAGGGCGTATGCGGAAGCCATTAAGGAGGAAGATCACTAGCATACAGGGCAATTTCGCAAGGATATTGGTGGCATACATGCAAGCGGATTCAGAAAAGTATGTCAAAAAGTGCGAGAAGTGTCAGAAGTTTGCACACCAAATACACCAACCTGCCAGCGAACTCCTACCTCTAACTACCCCATGGCCCTTCGCAATGTGGGGATTGGACATAGGAGGACCACTTCCAACAGCACCAGGAAACAGGAAGTTCTTTCTTGCAGCAACTGACTACTTCACAAAATGGGTGGAAGCAGAAGCCTTGGTGTCAATCAAGGAAAAAGATGTGAAAAAGTTTGTCTGGCAGAATATCATCACTCGATTTGGCATACCAAAGGCACTAATATCAGACAACGGCACTCAGTTCGACGGCAGAATCTTCAGAGGCTTTTGTGAAGAGTACAAGATAGAGTTCTACAACTCTACACCGGCATATCCCCAAGCAAATGGATAGGCAGAAGCTTCAAACAAGGTAGTCTTGGATGGATTAAAGAAAAGGTTAGAGAAAGCAAAAGGCAAGTGGGCAGAAGAGCTCCCCCATGTTTTATGGACTTACCACACCACACCACGGCGATCAATAGGAGAAACACCATTCTCCTTAGCCTATGGTATGGAGGCAGTAATCCCACTAGAAGTTGGCCTCCCCACGATTCGAAGCGAGAATTTTGATCCAGACTTGAATGGCGAGGCCATAACATTGGAGCTCGACCTTGCAGAGGAAAGAAGAGAAAAAGCACTAGTTCACATTGCCTCGTACCAACAAGAGTTATCCAGGAAATACAACAAGACAGTTCATCCAAGACAATTCAAGATCGGAGATTAGGTACTGCGCAAAGTGTGGGAAACACCCTGGTGCCGAGAGATGGCAAGTTAGGGCCTAATTGGGAAGGACCTTACAAAGTGGTTGGATTAGCAGGCAAAGGGGCATACCACTTAGAAGATGAGGATGGCAAGACAATTCCCAGGCCATGGAATACTGCCAATCTCAAGTTATTTTATTTTTTAGTGTTTTTTCTTTTTTAAGTACGTATAATTTTTTCCCTTTCTCAATAAAAAAATAGTTGTCTTTTCAGAATAGACATTTTTCTCTGTAACAGTTTGTTTTAGTAAATTAGTGAGTTAGGGGCAAAAAAAAAAAAAAAAAAAAAAAAAAAAAAAAGAAACATTTATTCTAGTTGGCTGGAAAAACTAACTTAGAGGTTGGCTGGATTAAACCAACACCCCTCCTAAGCCCAGGATAAGGATCCAGGCTGCAGGACGTTTGGTCGGAATAACCAAACATTTTATGCTAAGTTGGCTGGAAAAACTAACTTAGAGGTTGGCTGGATTAAACCAACACCCCTCCTAAGCCCAAGATAAGGATCCAGGCTGCAGGACGTTTGGTCGGAATAGCCAAATATTTTATTCTAAGTTGGCTGGATTAAACCAACTTTTTGAACTATTCAGCCGAAGTAAGAACTTAGGCTGAAAAATGGTTGGCTGGATTAAACAACTTTTTACACTCTTTAGCCGAAGTAAGGGTATGGCTGAAGAATGGTTGGCTGGATTAAACCAACTTTTTACACTCTTCAGCCGAAGTAAGGGTATGGCTGAAGAATGGTTGGCTGGATTAAACCAACTTTTTGTACTCTTCAGCCGAAGTAAGGGTATGGCTGAAGAGTGGTTGGCTAGATTAAACACTCTTTGTACTCTCAGCCGAAGTAAGGGTAGGGCTAAAGAATGGTTGGCTGGATTAGAACCAACTCTTACTCTTCAATCGGAGTAAGGGTATGGGCTGCGAAGATAAGAAGTGGTTTGCGGGATTAAACAAACTCTTTGTACTCTTCAGCCGAAGTAATTATATCGGCTGAAGAGTGGTTGCCTGAGTAAGCTTAGTCAGATTGATAAGCTAGGACCGGAATAAAGTATTTAAACCGAGGTAACAGTTGAGCAAATAGATCATGGAAAAGACATTACAAGTACAAGCATACCAATCAAACCGGAATAATAATTAGAGCAAGAGAAGATGATTTCCATTGATCTAGTTCAAAGTGATTACAAGGGAGGGGCTCCCAGCCCGGTTACAAGTCAAAGCAAAGAAAAGAAACAGAAAATTACAAAATCAGTTAAAAAGGTCTTCAAGATCAGCTTCAATGTCAACTTGAACACCGGTTGCAGATGGAAGATTAGTCTCGGTAGCAACTGCAGGACCGGTTGTCAGTCGGTGGCTCAACAGTTAGGTCTTCAACCGTTGGCTCCAACTGAGCTGATTGATCGTTGCCTTACTCGTTGACTACCGGAGTAACAGTTGGCTCATTTTCTTCATCTTCATCTGAACCCTGCAAAAATTGTTGTTGGACAGAAGCAGCATACTCCGCTAATGAGGCCGGAATGAAATACTGTGGAGCATTGTAGACCTCGGTTTCAGGCCCACAGCTGAGCTGCTCCACAGCGCTTCTCCAACCGCACTTGAAAATAAGTCCTTCGCTGCCTCACATTGTGGAATGTAAAGGGCCTCCACCTCCTTAAAACCTTCGACGTTGGCACCTTTCCACCTTCTCTTTTAGTTCGGCAATTTCGGCGTCCTTTTTCCCTTCGAGCTTGACTAGCTCACGAAGGTACTTATCTTTCATCACGGTCAACGCCTTCTGTTTGTCAGCTTCAGCCGAGGTAACCAGTCCGGTTACGAGCTACCTCAGCCTCTTTCGGTCGTTTTTTTGTTGGGACTCTTTTAGTTCGGCGGTCTTGGCTTCGGCTTCTACCATGGCCTGCCTTTGCTATTTTCCTAAGCTCCAGCACCTTTTGATGGGCAATTTGGCTCTTTTGGAGAGACTGAACGAATGGAAAGAAATCAATGACAAAACCGAACTGAAAGTTTGCAAAAATTGAGAGACAAGAGGGGCATCTTACCAGGATCATAGATTTGGTGGCCGATCGGATGGCCCTTAGTTCGGTCAGGTTCTGGTGGTGTTCCATGTCTGCTGGAAGGCAAACACTTTTGGCAAGATTGAATGCCATCAAGTGATCCTTCTCAGCAACCACTGAATCGGTATCCTGGATATCTCGGTTCTGAAACTTGAGCTTGGGTGCCCACCTGGAGGTAGCCCGGTCAGAAGGCTCCGGTTGTGGACTTGGTGGGTGGCTCGGTAGATGGGTGGTTTCGTCTTCATCCGCTAGACGCTGCTCGGTTGGGGTAGTCCGGGCACGCTTGGATGGGCGTGATGAAGAAGGCTGTTGAGAAGGAAGGGCCACGACGGTCTGTTGCGTTTGGCTTGGTGGCGGTATTTCGGGTCTGTTGGTTTCGATCAAGAGGGCCCTGACTCGGTTTCTCTTAGCCATTTCTTGTTCGGCTGTGAGAGGGACCAGGTTAATTTGGGGCAAGGTTGGGTCCGGTTCTGGGGCGTCTTCTAGAAGAAAGTCAGTCACTCTGGCTTTCCGACGACCGCTGTATCTATATGTCAGCTCAAAATTTAGAAGCTTGGCCCAACTTCTCTCTGGGTACCGCAGTGCGGCGCGAAGTACGCCTAGGTTGGGGTGACTATATAGTGAGTGAAGATGGGCTGAATCTGCAAAAGAAGCCAACTGTTAGTTCGGTTCAAGAGCAGGCAACCGAATAAAAGAGAAGCATGAAAAGTGACCGAAGTAAAGTATACCAGGGATTCCTTTATTCCAATTTATACTTCGGCCTGGGATCTGGGCTTGGTGGTCTTCAAAATTCCTAGATACCCAGAAAAAATCGTCATTGTTCAAGTCCTTATCCGGCGTATCTTTTATTATTTTTTCTCTACGACGGCGTATCCTAAGGTAGTAGACCCAGCTGTCATCTTTGGAGCTAATGGAGTATTGGTGGAATATTTCAGCTAGGCCGAGGTTAAGACCGGCTTGGCGGTTTAGTTCGGCTATTCCCATTATTATACGGTATGAATTGGTGGAAAGCTGGGTTGGGCATATTCTGGTTTGCCTAAGGAATTCACACATTAAGGGTTGGACTGGAAATCTTAGTCCGGTTTCTATTATTGAAAGAAGGGTGAAGGTCACAAAACCTTCATTTCCCCAAGGTATGGTATCCTGTTCGGCCAGGGTAAGGTGGACGTCGTCAGGTATATTGTAGTCCTTTCGGAATTCGGCTAGACCACCTGGTGTCTCTACTAAGAATCTATACTTCCCTATTTATTTTATAAGTTAAAAATAAATTAGTTCGGTCGGGAAATTGTGCTCAGTAGCTCGGTTGAGCGCGCAGTGGAGTGCCTGGGCAACCTAAGTCTGCAAAGTGGAAAACAAAGGGTTAAGCACAGATCATTGGACCGTGCTACAAAATAAAAGCAAGAAAAGAAGTCCTACTTCGGCTATGTGGGATACTACAGGTTCTATCTCGGTTTCAACAAGATGCTTGGTAGCTCGGATTGAGCAGGGGGTTCCATAGCTCGGTCTTGGCGAGCGATGCGTTCGTTATCCCAGTTAAAGAGAAGGTTTTGTTAAGACTGGTTGAGCCTCTAGGGGCAGCTTTCTGAGTTCGGTCTAAAAACTTAGAAAGCTGGCTTAGCCCCGAAGACCTAGCTCGGTTGAAAGTTAAGGTTTCCAGTATTCTAAGTTCAGACTTAGTTCGGTTCGTTTATCTCGGTTAAGGTAAATCAGAGGATGGTCTGACTTATTGAAATTGCTAGTATGAGTATGAAGTGCTAGCTCGGTCGTATAGTTAGATTAGTGTGGCATCAACTACAAACTACTTTTTAGTTCGGTTATATTGTAATTTTGGATCAAACACAGTGTTCTATAGACTACTTCATGAAGTTCAAGTGGTTTTTAAAAGGATTTTTCCAGAAAAGTGCAAAACTAACAGAAAAAAGCGTTTTGCAAAATAGTATGCAATGGATTGACGAAAGCAAAAACAAAAAAATGGGAAAACGAACTTGAGCAGCTTACCTGATCAAAGAAACACGAGAAGATGGAGATGGAAGTAGAGACAACAGCAAAGGCACGCAGCTTCTTCAAAGTGCAAAATGAAGAACAAGAAGAGCTCAGAAGAGAGAGAGAGAGAGAAAGAGCTTGAACAGTAAAATGATTGATGTGGGAGATTCAAAGAGCGGAAGAGGTGTTTTGGAAGGGAGGAAGGACGAAAAAGTGCGGGACTGTTCAAATTTTGCGGAGCACGAGGGCGGCGTGACAGCTGCGAAGGGCTAATCAGAGGCTGCCACGTGTCATTGGAATGGGAAACGATTCAGTTGCTGTGATTGAAGAGACGTTTTGACCGGACAGGTGCAGCTCGGTTTAAGTTAGCTCGGCTGGACAGGCTAAAAGAGTTTTTTAGCTCGGTTGCAAAGGCTAAAAAGAAGTTTTTTAGCTCGGCTGGAAAGGCTTAAAAGTTTTTTAGCCCGGCTGTTAGCTCGACCGATATACAAGTAATCCCTATCATGCTTTGCCGATGGAATTAAGGGGCAATTGAGAGGGTAATTTATATGGTAAAATTGGGCCGAGCTGGGCAATGGGCCGTTAATGGGCCAAAATAAGAACAGCAGAGTAAAAGGAGCCCAAAAACCCAGAAGTTAGTCCGGTCTGAATGAGGCTTGAAGATTATTCCGGACTAAAGATACTTTGTGCTTGGACCGGTCTAAGGTTACTTTGAAGTTAGACCGGTGGCATAGCACGGATAGCTCGGTAGGACCTAGCTAATTGTTAGCACGGTTCAAACAACATAGTTAGCACGGTTTGAGCAGGAAGAGCCGAGGCAGGAAGAGGAGAGCAGCGAACTAGATGAAGGAGGGGACCAAACTATTGATAGTTCGGTCTACTCTGTGGCTCGGCATGGCCATGCTTACTTCGGTCGGGTAGTAGTCAGCCATGGTAAACCATCTCACTTGGTTTAAGCAGTGAGGGGGGTGTTGAAGGATAAGCATTATCCTTCAGGAGTATGAATCCTAGGAGGACTCTGCATGGAGGAGTAGAAGTCCTACTAGGATTGTGCTACGCAAAACCTATAAAAGCTCACAAACATCACCTATGGAGAGGTAACACACAGCTTTGTTTTCTGAATACACAGAGCTTTTGTCTATTTGTCAAGCTTACTGACTTAGGCATCGGAGAGGTTTTCCGGCACACACCTGCCGGCTAGCTCACGTTTGTATTTTCAGGTGATAAAGCGACGTCGTATAGAGAGACGCAGACTTGATCAACAGGATTATACGAGAAGGTTTATTTCTTTCTCGTACATCCCTCTAATTTAAGTGAAGTTTTACTTTGGTTCCCGTAAGTTTAATTTTAACAATTTGAACCATACACTTTTATTTTATTTCGTTCAAAACGTTAACAATTCATGATGAAGTGACAATATTATAATAAAACTAAAAGTCTGAAGTTTAAATTGTTCAAAGTAAGATTACAAGGACTGAAGTGATATTTCGATTATACTATGAAAAGTAATGGTGTAATTTGTCTCAAATTTATTTTATTAATAATTACGCAAACACTTTATAAATGATATGGGACAAGGTGATATATATGGGTTTGTTTAAATGACTTACCTTTTTGACTTTTTGATTTTTTAGCTATTTTAACCTGGGGCTAAAAAGTCTCGTTTGGGATGGGCTTTCTGATTTTTTTTGACTTTTGTGAGAGAAATAATATAATGCTTATGGGTTATATGTGATGTTTTGTCTTATTAGATTAAAAAGTTTATAATATTTTTTTGTGACTATTTTAGTCAAGAAGTCCCAAACGTCAACTTCCCAAACGAGCACATATTGTTTAGAATCTTCATTTTCTTTGTTGAACATGTTTTTTGGGTGGGTAAAAAATATTTTTGGGTGGGTTCTTTGTTCAATAGCAATGATCACATTCCATGTTTTTTTTTTTTTTTTTTTTTTTTTTCACAGTGAAAAAATAAGATATTTAGATTAAGGCTCCATTTGTTTTCCTACCCCCCTTTTATTTTATTTTATTTTATTTTATTGTTTGTTGTTGTTGTTGTTTGGTTGGCCAAAAAGTAAATAAAATATTTTACATCATAAAAGTGTAAAATGTATTATGTTTAAGAATTATGTCAGTTTTTTTTTTCTTTTCATTATGGTTGATACTACTCAACGTATATATTAAGTTTCACTATTTTCATAGACACTAAACCGATTCTCTCTCTCTCTCTCTCTCTATATATATATATACCTATGCCTATACATATATTATGGTTGAGTTTGGAATTGTTATTTTTGTTAGAATCAATTTTTATATTATTTTATTCTTGAGTAATGATATACAAACAAAATTTGGATATAAAAAAAAATCTATATATAATGGTGTCACATTTATATCCACTAATTGAAAATTAAAATTCTTATCACATCATTTATGTTTAATTCTACATAAAACTTATTGTGGAGACATAATTTTTGAGTGACAACACGTGGCCGAGGTGTCACTGAAGTGCCAGCCGGGGTGCCATGTGTCCTGGTCATGGCACCGAGATAATTTCGGCTAGGCCGAGGTTATCGGTGAGAATACCGAAATCCGGAATAAACGGATAAGGGACAAGAATCCTAGAATGAGAGAAGACTTCAGTTTGGGTAAAGATAAGACTCTTAGAGAGTTTATCCGAATCCTACTGGGAGTCCAAGATTAGCAGTAATCCTCAGTCCATGCTAGGCTTCTATTGGGATTAGGTAAGTGTTGGCTATAAAAGAGAGTCACCCCCATGGGTCTAAGGTATGCTTTTTATGCTCTGAATAGTGAGTTAAGCACTTTTGCTATCTTTGAGAGATAACTGACTTGATCGTCGGAGTGCCCCCTGGTGGACGAACCACCGTCGGAATCTCTTCTTTTTGTGACAGGTCGCTCGGGCTTAATCTATGTTCTCAGTGTTCTCCAACTGAGCGCTTGATTGGCAGTGTGGTCGGAAATTGACACACACACTTATGTATGAATATCATCTTTCTTTATTCTTTTCCTTCTTAAATTTACTCCATAATTGGTTCTTTATCAAGATTTTTATTGTAAAAAATATTTTAGGTGTTAACAAAACACCGAAAAATAAAAACAAAAACAAAAACTTATTTTTAGGCAAAATCATTTTACATAAAATATTATATGACAAAACAAATGTAGCCTAAATTCATTTATCTTCTATTAATTCCATCTCCTTGAGAGGTGTCTCCTCTACTATTAGTTCAAGCTTAGCTGTAAAGCTAGTGTCATGAATTAGCTAGCAAGAGATAAGACAATCCCCTTGTAATTAATAGGGAATAAAAGCATTCAAAATATTCTTTTTATGGACCATAAAAAAATCAATAATGCTAGGAATATAAAAGCAAATACAGAATGAGATATAATTTTTTCATAAGGGTGGGTCCTACACGTAGGTCTCGCATAGGTAGGTCCCACCCCTTCTGAAAGAGTTGTATCTCATTTTGTATTTGATTTTTATACCCATAAAATTACTAAAAAAGAATTGTATGCTTTGCATGACATAAGATTTTATGTTCTCATATTTCACAGTCTTTTTATTTCAAAATATTTATATTAATTGGATTATATAATGTAATTGTTGTATCTCAAAATTTTTAATTCTTCAATAATTATGAATATTTTATTACAAGAGAATAGAAAAGAAAAAATTATTGGCCACTTTAGATAATAAACGGGAAAATTATTGATAAATCCCATTTAGAAGTGTTTTAATTCAAGAAGTCCATGAAGGAATTTTTTAACCCATTTAGTCCCATGTATGTATAGTTTTATTCTATGAAGTCCTTTTCCTTGATTTACACTATTTTCTTGGACACTTATGCCCTTGTATTTAATTTTGATACCCTTATAAATATTTTTTGAACGGTTAGCAATTTTATGATGTGAACATTCATATTTTAAAATTCACATTGGTAGGAATGTAAAATTGGCCCGTGGGCGGCCTGAAACCCGCCCGCGAGCCAGGGCAGGCTTGACCCGTTGACAATGTGAATATTCACATTGACATGTTAACATTCACATTAATAGGAGTGTAAAATTGGCCCGCGTCCCGTGGCGGTGTGAAACCCGCTCGCGGCCTATAGGCGGCCCGGGGCGAGCCCGGTCCGGTCCGTTGACAATGTGAATATTCACATTGACATGTTAACATTCACATTGATAAGAGTATAAAATTAGTTCGCGGCCCATGGCGCGGCCAAAAGCCCGCCGCGGCCCGGGGCAGGCTCGGCCCAGCCGTTGACAATGTGAATATTCACATTGAATGTTAAATTCACATTGATAGGAGTGTAAAATTAGCCCGCGTCCCGTGGCTGCCCGAAACCCGCCCATGGCTCGTGGGCGCCCGGGCAGGCCCGGCCTGTTAACAATGTGAATATTCACATTGACATGTTAACATTCACATTGATACGAGTGTAAAATTAGCCCGCACCTCGTGGCTGCCCGAAACCCGCCCACGGCTCGTAGGCGGCCCGGGGCGGGCCCGGCCCGACCTGTTGACAATGTGAATATTCACATTGACATGTTAACATTCACATTGATAAGAGTATAAAATTGGCCAGCGGTCCAGGGCGGGCCCGACCTGGCCCGTTGATAATGTGAATATTCACATTGACATGTTAACATTCACATTGATAAGAGTGTAAAATTGGCCTGCAACCCGTGGGCGGCCCGAAGCCCGACCGCAGCTCGAGGCGGGCTGGGCCCGACCCGTGACAATGTGAATATTCACATTGACATGTCAACATTAACATTGATAGGAGTATAAAATTTGTCCGCTGCCTGAAGCTTGCCTGCGGCCCGGGGTAGGCCCGGCCCGGCCCGGCCCGTTGACAATGTGAATATTCACATTAACATGTTAAAATGTACATTGATAGGAATGTAGAATTGGCCCGCGGCCCGTGGGCTACCTGAACCCGCCCACGGCCCCGAGCAGGCTCGTTTGGGTCCGGACCCGAGCATGTCCGAGACCCTAGGTTAGGGCCTAGGTCATCACTTTGAAGCCCGGCCCGGCCCGCTTAAGGCCCATTCAAGGCTCGATCCGAGACTCAGCCCGCCCGAGGCGCAATGTATTTTTTTGTGGAAAATAATAAAATTTTGGTAGAAAAAATTAAAAAGAATTAAAAAAAAAATGGTCAGGCCCGCCCAAGCCTGACCTAAGCTCGAGGCTAGGCCAAAGCCCACCGGCCTGACCCGAGGCTCGATCCATCGGCCCGTCCAAAGCCCGAATACCCTTGTGCCAGGGCTAGGGCCTGGGCCTAACTTTTTAGCTCGTGGGTTGGCCCGACCCGGCCCGAGAAAGGCTCGTTTGGCCCAAGCTCGAGCCTAGTCCGAGACCCTAGGCTAGGCCTGGGCCATTACTTTGAAGCCTGGCCCGGCCCATCGGCCCAGTTTAGGCCCATTCAAGGCTCGGTCCGAGGCCCGACCCGCGCTGAGGCCTAGTGTCTTTTTTTGTGGAAAATAATAAAATTTTGGTAGAAAAAATTAAAAAGAATTAAAAAAAAATGGCCAGGCTCGCCCTGAGCCGCCCAGGGGTCGTGGGCGGGTTTCAGGCAGCCACGAGACACGAGCTAATTTTACACTCCTATCAATGTGAATGTTAACTTGTCAATGTGAATATTCACATTGTCAACGGGCGGGGCCGGGCCAGCTTTGGGCCGTTGGCCAATTTTATACTCTTATCAATGTGAATGTTAACATGTCAATGTGAATATTCACATTGTCAACAGGCCGAGTCGGGCCCGCCCCGGGCCGCCCACGGGCTGTGGGCGGGTTTCGGGCAACCACGAGGCGCGGGCTAATTTTACACTCCTATCAATGTGAATGTTAATATGTCAATGTGAATATTCACATTGTCAACGGGCCGGGTCGGGCCGGGCCCGCCTCGGGCTGCGGGCGGGCTTTTGGCCGCCCATGAGCCGTGGGCCAATTTTATACTCTTATCAATGTGAATGTTAACATGTCAATGTAAATATTCACATTGTCAACGGGCCGGACCGGGCACGCCCATGGCCGTGGGCGGGTTTCGCGCCGCCACGGGACGCGGGGCAATTTTGCACTCCTATTAATGTGAATGTTAACAAGTCAATGTGAATATTCACATTGTCAATGAGCTGGGCTCGTCCTGGCCTGACTCGAATTTTTCCGGGCACCCACGAGGATTGACGTGGGCCGGGCCCCTACACATTGACGATATGAACATTCACATTGACAGTGTGAACATTCACATTAGGGGTAATTTGGTAATTATGTCACCCATAGGATTTATGAAACATAAAAAAATAATGGTGAACTAAATGGAACATAAGTAGATGAAAAGGGTATTTTGGTCTTCTTATCTCAAATAGGACTTGATGGAATAGTTAAAAAGAATATGGGTTGGATGGAATAAAACTCTTAGAGAGTGGATTTATCAAAAAACCTCCCGATAATAAACCGTGTACTTCAAGTTCATGTTCGTCTTTCCTCTCTTTCAATTAAGGATGTAAGAAAAATAAAAAAAGCTGACCAAATCAATTGAATCAGGCCAAATCAGTTGTATTTAGTCTATTTTTTTAATACAAATTGGTTTGTACAATTTTTTAATTTGATTTTTGTTTTTGAAATTTTCGGTTTAGTATCGGTTTAAGTACTTTATGTATTGAACTAAACAGAAATCAATCGCTTCAACGTAAGTGAATTTAATGTGTATATATATTTAATAGTATAATGATATTAATAAATATAATAAATTATTAATCTCAAAATTAACCTTATCATCTCTCTAACCTAAGTTAGGATACCCTAATCATATATAATCTTAATTCTAACTCACTATTCTTGAAGTCTTAGTATTTATTATCATTTTTTTGGTTGTATTTTGTTAATCTAGAAATTGTAAAGTATTTATTAAATGCATGGATTAGATATATTTGAAATGATTGACAAATGACTAATTCAATGTTTGTACATAAATGAGTGACTATACTAAAAAATTAGCTTAAATTTGAAAGATTATAAATCGCTTAAACCACACCAAATTAAACCATTTCAATTGGTGCAGTTTGATACGATTTGATCGGAGAAGTTATCTGTATTGGTACTCAAAATAATAAAATTGATATTATCACTTCAATGTAAAATTTTACCTAAATACTAATCATATCAAACCGATTACATAAAAACCTTCAACTAATCAACTTTATTGTCAAGGGAACAATGTCATTACTGGAGTTAGTGGGTCTAACCTCACCTAGATCTAATGCGAAATTTTAATAGGAGACTTTTACATTTAACAATTTGTATTTATTTATAAATCACTTTTCATCTACAAATATTTTACTTAATTCAAATTATTATTTTTATGTTCTAATAAGTTTTACAAGTCGCATAATTACCAAAATGTCCCTAATAATAATAGGGTGAATCGCATTAATATTCACATTGATGTGTGAATGTTTCATGATATGAATATTTACGCTGTCAAATTTATCTAATGTGAACATTCACATTGCCAAGTTGCTAAGGGTTCAAAACATATTTGTAAGGGTAAAATTGTCTATAAAATATCTTAAATATGAGAATTAGAATTTTGTGAATCAAATGTCTAAAATAATAAGACTTATTGAAATACAAGAATATCTTATAGATTAATTAGGATACAAGTACTTGAAAGAGGATTTTCTAATAATAATAGGGTAAAGCGCGTATTAATATTCACACTGACATCTGAATGTTTCATGATGTGAACATTCACACATCCAAATTTATTTAATGTGAATGTTCACATTACCATGTTGTTAAGGATTAATTCAAAAAATATTTATAAGGGTAAAATTGTCTACAAAATATTTTAAACATGAGAATTAGGATTTGGTGAATCAAATGTCTAAAATACTAGAACTTATTGAAATATAAGAATAACTTATAGGCCTTGTTTGTCATAACCTAAAAAAGTCAAAAAGTTAAAAATAGGGATGGCAATAGAAACCGTACCCAATGGTTACCCATGGAGATCCTACCCGAAATGAGTGGGTTTCCCCTATTTTTCTATCCAACGGGTCAGTGGGTGATCTAATTTAATTCCCCATCGGGGAATGGGTAGGGGAATGGGTCAGGCTCATGTCTCCATATGTTTTGACACCCTCTGTTCACAGGCCAATTTCCCTCTTTGTGGCGTTTTAAACATTTTAGTCCCACTTTAGGGTGTGTTTTTAACTTTATTCCCATTATAGGGTAAAACGACATTAGAAAAGCCGTTTTCCAGAAAACGGTTTTTGAAAAAACGTATTTTCCGATTAAAATAATAATAAATTTTGGACCCAGAAAACGGCTTTACAAAAGCCGGTTTTACTTAATTTTTAATTAATTAAAAACGGTTTTGGTAAAACCGTTTTTACATTAATTTTTTTTAATTTATATTTTCAACATAAATATTTTTTTACCAAAAATATTTTTAATAAAAAACGGTTTTAGAAAAGCCGGTTTTTGAAATTTTTTTTTTAATTAAAAACGGTTTTACAAAAGCCGCTTTTTGACCAAATATTTTTTTAATTAAAAACGCTTTTCATTACAAACAAAACAGCCCCCCTTCTCCCTTTGAACTTACGAAAGCCGTATTTGATATCCAACCCATCTTCTTCTCCCTCACTCAGCCGACGACGAAGAGGAACACCACCGGCAAAACAGTACACCACCGGCAAAATGAGGAACACCACTCTCCCTCACTCAGGTTTGTATCGCATAAATGAGGGTTTTCATTTTAGATTTGGGATTTTAAATTTCGAAATTAGGGATTCAGATTTCGGATTTTAAATTTCGAAATGAGGGTTGTAGACTTTTCATTCAAAATTAGGGATTCAGGAACACCACTCTCCCTTTCTCTCGTCAGTTCCCTAAAAAACCCTAGCCCAACAAAACCTCTCTCTCTCTCTCTCTCTCTCTCTCTCTCTCTCTCTCTCTCTTTCTATCTAGTTGTGATAAAAACAAAAACACAGAGATGGAGGAGTTTTTGTATACTGATATCGAATCTTTATGTGCAAAACTCAGGTATCAAGAAAAGCAGCTCAAACTCAAAAGAAGGTCATTGCTTTTTTTAATTTTTTTTCCTCCAATTTTTATTTCTTCAAATTATATGATTACATGCTCTCAAAACCCAACTATATGTATGTATGTATGTTTGTGCTTGTATCTATTTCTTTTAGTCAATTTAACTGCTTCTTGCCATCAATTTATAGAATTATGCAAGAAATTCTGCTTTAATTTCTTCGTATTCATTTTGTTCCAAACTAGTAATCTTCACCTGGCCAATTTTTTCTTCTTTTCAATACACTCTTAGCCAGAAGATGTAGTGGAATTTTGAAATATTGAAATCTTGAGACATAATCTTGTGTTTGGAAATGTATTGGGAATATAGGGCAAAATTGTAGAACAAAAGTAGGAATAGCAATGAAGTAGAGTGGGATTGGATTTGTGGTGTTCTATTCTACACCATTCCTAGTTGGGGCAATACTACTGGCCTTGGCTCATTATTAGGATCCTTGGGGCATCTCCAATGGAGATGCTGAGCACACTACACACAGATTTATACAAGTATACACAACACACGTTTGGCCATAAGCTAATACACCTAAAAATCAAAATTTTATATATACTAGGGTAATACACCTAAAAATCAAAATTTTATATATACACCTAAAAAATCAAAATCTAAAAATCAAATTTTTAAATGCATAGCCGTATGTCTTGTGAGCATAAAATTGAAAATTAGATAAGGTAGTTCATGTCTCATAAAATGAACCCATATATATATATATATACTAGGCTGGGAGGCATGGCCTTCCATGGTTTGTGTGCATGTGGTACTCACCCTGATGGACTTTCAGGATGGTATATAGTTTGAGTTGGAAGTAGAGAGAGTTTGAATTGAAAATAGCAAGTTCACAAGAAGTAAAGTTCGAATTGGAAGTACGGAGAGTTTACCATTGCTTTGTTAGTTTGGCCAAATGATGCCTTTGGCCTTCAAATCTTCAATTAATAGTCTACATATATACAAATATCAACAATCAATGGTGTGGAAACTATCTAATTCTTCCATTTTATAACCAAATGATTGCCTATTATATATTTTAATTAATAGTCTACATATGTATAAATTTCAATGATCTAGTAGTATGAAAGCTATCTACATCCTTCCACCACCTTATGATGAATAAATTCTACAATTATCTACTAATTATAGGGATTTCTACAAAATTTTACATAAATCTAAAATCGAATTCGTAACTCAAATATTTGATAAAATTCCCAAGTTGTGACATTATTCCCCGCCTAATACGACCACATCCTTAACGCAAATTCCTCGTGAAAGCTTTCGATCTTCTCTTCGAATTGATGCAAGAGTTTTGCTAACTCGCTAACTCTCAACTTGTCAATTTCAAGTAGTGCATCTATTTTACTTGGTATTTTTAACACATCATTGAGTTCCTAGTGATTCCAAACCTTTAAAATATCCAAATTAACCTTTTAAATCTCCACATTCAAGACGTATTAGTAGTATAATTTTCTCTCAATAAATGCAAATTATACAGATAGCATTTTTAAGCAAGAGACTATCTTATTTACGATTGACCCATATAAACACTAGCTTTAGTCAGTCAGTAAAGAGATGAGACATAAGCAAAAGAGTGGACTCTATGATTTCTTCTTCTTCTTCCCTTAATCCCACTGTCCCACTGTCCACTACGTTGGGATTGATCTCTCATATTAGTTAGTCAATACGGCCGGATACCAATCCAAATATATATATATATGTATTTTTGAGATCATATTAGCCAGCACGGCCGGATACCAATCAAAAAATATATATATTTTTGTAAGTGGGTTGAGGAAAGATTAAAAACAAAGGACAACAATGAGTTGCTTGGAGTTTTTGGTGATTGAACATCACATTGTTGTCCTCGGACTTCATAATTTTCTGAGACTTTACCTCTTGAATGATCAACATGGAATTAATATGCCAAATGACTGAGGAATGGAGGGGCATATTTTAGAAGATTTAATTTTAATTTCTACATTTGGATTTTAAATTTGTCAATAGAAATGGCAAGAAAAAAAAAGAAAAAAAGATAAAAAAGTTCATAATTCTAAAAGTTTGGGAATAACAAATGCCTTCAAATAATAATATAATAGGTTTGAGAAAACTTCACAACAAACTTAACATATTTTTCCTTGTATTTTAATTACATTTTTTTAGTACATAAAAAGAAAATTATAAATATGTGCAAGAAAGATCCTCAAAACAAATATAAAAAGAAAAAGCCCACATCTAATAAGGGAATCAAACCTTTTTTGAAGAAAGGAAAATCCTATAATTCAGAGCCTTTAGATATAGAAGTCTGGCCCGTTTGGACCAAGCCCTACAATAAGCCCACAATTTTCTTGTATGAGCCCACAGCTTAGCCCAACCCATTACATCGTATGCAATAACAACAGATCTAAATCGAGTTATTCAAGCCTAGATATATGGAAAATGGTACCATATGCACCTGCCACAAAATGTGTAATCCTATTACAAATTGACGTAACAAAAAATGCCGCAACAAAACCATAAACTTTTACATCATGCATAACCTAACTACAAATTGGCATAATAAAAAATATCGTAACTAAGCCAAAAACTTTTACATCATTAACCACAAAATTTTGGACATTTTATTATGCTAATTTGTAACGAGATTATACATTTTTTACTGATGTTACACAATTTTATGGTAAAACCATATTTTTTGATAGAGTGCAACCCTTTAGGGCCAGATATATAGATACTAGGGTAAAATGCCCATGCCTTGCACGGGGTTACAGGTACTATTGTGATAAATTTAAATTTAAGAAATACACACATTCTAATAGAGTTTAGAAATAAAAAAAAAAGAGCTTTTATTTTTGTCTTCATCTATTTTTGATTTTTTTTTAGATTTTAATTAAAAATCTATTTATTTTGATGCACCTAATATAAATATACTTAAAATTTTAATATTTATGAGAAGTCTGAAAAAAATTTCACTAAAAAATAAAAAATATGAAAAATGCTTATTTTTTCTTCTTTTTATTTTTATTTTTAGTAAGCTTTTTTTTTTTTCTTTTTTTCTTTGTTTGTGTTAATTTTGGCTAGTACTTTGTTCGGTGGTACTGTATGGGTGTGCATATGTGATGTCAAACTTGGGTTATAAATTGATGTTAAAGAAATCAAATGGTTATTAAAATGTGATAATTTTCCCGTCTTCTCTAATAGGATCAAAATTTCGTTTCCGTACGTTCTTTCGGTTAGGTTGGAAATGAAAATAGAATTGGAAACTTTTCAAACTTTTCGAAAACATGAGAAATAACAAAAGGATTTGAAAGTGTATGAAAATATTTAGGAAAAAAAACAAAACTTTTATTGATGTTAATAAATTCTCAATAGTTAATTACTTGAACATGTTGAGTGTTATGAATGCTTAGTTGGATAAAGGGGTTTCCCATTTTAAGAAAAATATATTAAAAGAAATTGCGAAATTCTTGTAACAGTAGGCATGGAAAAATAAACAATCGGTGCATTGCTCCTTAATGGATTCTAGACTACGAGCACAATTGGTAGCTAATTTGTTATCACAATAAAGTCTCAAAAAATCTTTTTTGGTTGGTCTTAATTCTTGTGGTGATTTTTAGTCAAAAGAAGTTCAAAGGGTCTATGTGTCATTGATTTGCACTTGATCTGACATCTGTTTGACTGGCATTTACTTTACCAAGTTGCAAAGATAACCTCTTTATCAATGTAATTAGCCCAATCAAACGGAGTTAAGAAAACAAATGTTTATTCAACAATCCTCAGAGCTTCTTCTAAACTGAGGTGTTGTAACTCCATGCGTGAATTGATTAGCTGTAGCTACATGAATCTATTAGATTAGCGATTGACCCAAAAGCTTAATGTGTTTATGTTTTTAGAAGGCAAGATACTTTTTATTCTTCATGGAAAGTTGGAATTTCAATATTTTATACTATTGTTTCAGACTGAACAATTGTGGGCATGGTAGTTTAGAGTTTGAACTTGTGAACAATTTAGGATTTTCCTATTGGAAGTTCTTAGGTTGTTATAGTATGAAAAATTAGGGCTTGTAGTATGAAGAATTAGTTTAGTAGAGTTTTTCTGTATCAAAGGCCTATTGGTTATAATGTCTTACATGGATGGTTCAATACATGAAGATGAAATGAGAAATTATGGCGCGCACAGTGAGGTTGTGGGAAGAGTTCTTACAGTATGTGCATGCTATTTCGTAGAATGTGAAATTAAAAAAATCAAGGTATGAAAGCAACTACACGCGAAACACATGACGAAAACGGGTTTGATAAACCTGAAGAAAATGTCAATTAAAGATATGGACAAGGTTCTTTCAAAGCATTTGAAAACACCCACCCATGAAAGCCCCAAAAAAAGAGTTTTAATTGAAAAAAATATTTAAAAAAAATAATAATACCAAAGGGAAACCATAACAACATAAAACAAAGAGCAAAGGAAAACAGAAGCTCGTAAGAAGGGATAAAGAAATCATGACAAATCACAACAAAAGAATTCAAATGTTAATTCATGATAATTGGAGAAATGATCCCACACATGATTTTTTGTTTAAATGTACAAATAGATAATCCTTCTAAATAATACAAGAAATATAAGTCATGTAGGATGCTATCATATATGGAGCAAATAACTTTCATTTCCATGTTCATGTCGATATGCCACTTAAATATTTTGTAATACCAAAAGACCCATGCCTAAAGGCACTCCTGTGTAATATATGTGGTGTTTGCTCTCAAATGTGCTTACTTTATTATTAGAAATAATTGAGTTACTTTGAATGCAAAGTGTAGGTATGGAAGTTGTGAGCATTATGTTCTATTGGGGTGGAAAGATTTTGCGCAATCGCGATGAAGGTGTGTCGTACGAATCGAACCTCAGGGGTTGTATAATGTGCACAGGGGGATAACATTGGCCGAGTTGCAAGCTATGATGGTGCCGAAGGTTGGTACGCATGGGGAAATAATGCGATTAGAGTTTAAATGTAGACTCCCATGTCGGGGGAAGATAGGTTGCTGCCAATCAAAGATAATGAGACCTTAAGTAATGTCTTAGAGCTCCCACATAAATTAGGCCCTGATTATTTTTTGGAAATCTATGGGAGAAGGAGAGCAATTTTGGTGGCACAGAGATGCCAATTCCGGTGGGTGGGACATTCACTCAAATGTTGACACAATCGCAATCCCCTGACAATACACTTATACAGTTTGCACACATGTTCCCTGAAGATACCCTCTATTCAATCATTCTTAGAGTTAATCAATTAAATGCATCACAGAACCTAGATGGTTATTACAGTGCCGGAGCAGGTCCAAGTGCTCCGACAACGTATAATCCGATGGTTCTTACAACCCCATATCCCCACTGGAATGAAGAATGTCCACGGTTTGTAATGTTCAACGTACACGAAGACGACTGTACAAAATTCTGCATACTCCGATGATACAGTGCCATTGTTTGACGAGGTTGGAGTAAGTGATGAAGATTCTGTGGAAGATTTGGATGGCGCATGGGAAGGTGCGGACAATGACTCCGGTGATGACGAAGTTGGAGGGCATCATGATATGCAGGAGGTACACACAATGTCCATATCCCTTTCTACATAATTTGCATTTCGACAATGATGGTTCCATCACTAGCCGTGATGTTGTCGAACGTTGGCCATTGTGGGACTTCGAAATTGCTAATTTGGAGAAAGGAATGATATTTACTGATAAGAAAAGACTAGTGCACGCTGTTCAGTTGTATAACCTGAAGCGCGAGAATCAGAATGCAAGGTCGTAGAATCCAAAGGAAACAGTTGGGTGGCCGAGTGCAAGCACGGCTGCAACTGGAGGGTTCGGGAAACGAAGTTGAAAGACAAAGATTTCTTTCAAAATTAGAAGGTTTGAAGCGCCGATCAGTGTGTATACCCTAGAATGAATAGGGACAATTGCAACCTCAAGTCCGAGGTCATTGCTCATTTCATCAAGGCACAAATTGCGGTAAGTGCCATGCTAGATAAATTATTGTTTTAGGATTTCATTATGACTGTAATGTATTCAAATATAATGTATATTTGCAGATATCACCAGAATTGCCTCTTGCTACCATAATTGAGGTCGTGAAGGAGAAGTTTCAGTTCACTATATCATATAAGAAAGCGTGGCTTGCAAGGACGAAGGCAGTTGCAATGGTGTTTGGTGACTGGGACGAGTCGTACGAAGGTTGCCTAGATATATGGCTGCATTGCAGCATTCAATCCAGGCACAGTTGTCATGTGGGACATGATTTCGAATTTGCACTCTACCTCAATCGGAACTGAAATGTACATGAACTATGTGTTCTGGGTATTTAAACCTGCAATAAAAGGCTTCAAGTATTGTCGTCCAGTGATATGCATTGACGACACACACTTGTACGGGAAATACGAAGGGAAGATTGTTGCGGCCACTGCATGACTGCTGCGGACAAGATTGTACTCTTGCCTTTGCCGTTGTTGACAAGGAGATGATCGAGAGTTGGGGTTGGTTCATTACTCTGCTAGGCGACATGTGTGCCGTGACCAAGAGGGGGTCACATTGATATCCGATCGAACATAGCTTTACTAGTGTCGTGTCAAGAATTTGGGACAATCTAGCAGTTAACCAAGAGGATACCATAGGTATTGCTTGCGACACGTATGTAGCAATTTCAATGAAAGATTCGGCAATACAGTAGCGAAGGATCTTGTGGAGAGCTGGTCTGCATGGCAAGTGCGGAAGTTTAACAAGATTATGGACGATATCTACAAGCTCGAGAAGAATGCTGAACGGTGGTTTAGACGGATGAACCTATTCATTGGACATTTGCCATGATGGTGGTTGTCGTTGGGGCATATTGACGACAAACCATATAGAGGGCTTCAATGGTGTACTGAAAGGCGCACACAGTGTTCCCATTGCAGCATCAGTTGAGATACTTTTTATCGGCTCGTGAAATATTTTGACGAGGGCAGGACCATTGCTGAAAATGCGAGCCATCGGGGTCACTTGTACACGGCTAATGTTCAACGATGGATTGACGAGCACCAAGCTAAAGCGAATGTGCATATGTTGGTACCGATTAATAGGTAATTTATTGGATGCACCGAATTCATTACACACATTAACATTTCGCACTCGTCGATCATTGATGTTAGTCTATATTTAAACATATATGCATATTAATCCACGTACATACATTTTTCCTGCAGGGGAATAGGGGAATATGAGGTGAGGACAGCACCGCATGGGATGGGAGGTGGTGCTCGTCAAATAGTTAGTCTCCGACCACCGAGTTGTTCATGTGGGAAGTACACATTATTTCACTTGCCATGTTCCCACATGCTTGCTGTGACAGCAGATTTGGGCGAGGACCCTTTTCCTTTCGTTGCACCAGAGTATAGGTTGGAAGTCCACAAGCGCATCTTCGCGCAGAAGTTTAGGCCCATGCCGCACGAGCACTATTGGCCTAACAATGATTACCCAACTTTGCTTGCTATTCCAGCTCAACAACGTGAAGTTAAAACGGGTCGTCCTCAACATAGCCGCATACACAACGAAATGGATACTTCCAGACAAAGTGGATTGCACCATTGTAGTTTGTGTTTGCAAAGAGGGCATGATAAGAGAAAATGTCCAGCGAGAATCCGATCGATTCGACAGTAGTTGTTTGTCTTCTTTACATATTAGTTCCACGCTACTTTCTTGAATTGGAGTCAATGTAATATTCAATGAATCAGTATTCAGTAAATTCATAATGTATTTACGACTTCAATTACTAATGACATAGATTTGGTCAAATGTGGCAAATCTCTTCAATTGCTTTAGTTGTGCAAGTGTCCTTTGTGCACTGGATGTGCAGACTTGGTGCGTTGATGGTCGATTGTGTCCTGACCTCGATGGACACCAGTTTATCTAATGTTAGAAAAATGCAAATATTCACAGAATGAATTGATAATCACCAATATATGCAGTTTATATTCAATGTGTGTTTTGCCACATTTTGTTATGTGGGAAACTAATTTTTTTTTAAATCTTTTTTCCAAAATCCATTACGTGGGTGAAGGCCCATTTTATGAATTCAATCATTTCTCGGACATTTACTACGTATTCATATATGCTTAGTTCTTGTAAAAAGTTTGACTAATGTATTTCAAATCTACATAAAACTCTCTTCAAACCTTCGTACTTCTTTCCTGTCCAAATGGCAACTCCTTTAAAGTGAAAGCACGTTTTTTCATGTCATACAAGTTGACGTGACAACACACTGACAATAACTTTAATCACATAGGTACCATGTGAACCTTATCTCCTATGACAATAATGTCAAATGATTACTAATCACCAATATAAATGCATGTCATATTTAATGTGTTGCCACATTTTGTTACGTCGTGAATTGTTTTTTAGTTTCCAAACATTCATTACGTGAGGGAAGACCATTTTATCAATTCAATCATGTGTTTTAAATTTAGTACATATTGGTAAATGCTTAGTTGTTCTAAAAAGTTTGAGTAATGGATTTGAAATCTACTTAAAGCATGGGTTTTCATGTCATAATTTTGGCGTGACAACGCGCCGACAATATCTTTAAACTCATAGGTACCATGTGTACCTTATCTCCTATCACAATAATGTGAAATGAATTACTAATCACCAATATAAATGCATGTAATACTCAATGCGTAGCCACATTTTGTTAGGTGGTGAACTGTTTTTTAGTTATCAAGAAATTTTTCCAGGCAACCCTTTCTTTTGGTTTTCCCTAACTTGTTGCAGTTTGTATACCTGTGATATACTATCAGGTCGTATCTAATTTTGTTAGCAATGATGTACTATTGTCAAACATCTTGTTATCGGACATCGATTTCATATATGAAAACTTGTGGAGGGGGAGGTTGCAGGTGGAGGGTTCCCTTCAGCCATGAGGTGATATCGACTAATGTCGGTGTCATCTTCCGGGACCAGTTCGACGTATGGTGGAGGGGGAGGTTTGTAATTTGTTCATGTGAATTTACCCATTTTTTTGTTTTGTCAACCTCCGTTGTACGAATAGATCTCTAAATTATTGCATTGCTATTGCAGTTCATATGGGAGCCTTACGGGACGGAGGATGACATCATGACTAGCTTCCCATCGTATTGTACCGTTGGTCGAGACATATGGATGGCGCGAGTGCCACTTATATGCTTCGATATCATTGACTGCATCCCGACCGGGTGCTTAGACAATTTGGACGAGTTCAGAGTGTGCCTGATCGCTTTGATGCCCACTTGGCTATGCATTTTAGAGATAGGCGTGGCAAAATGGCCATTGATTGGGCAAGGAATACCAGACATTTATTGGTGAGTGGAACAAACCGACGCAACACCATTGTCCATGCTGAGAGGAGCAATGAAGTTCTTACATCTTCGGACCCATACATGTTATGGTTTCGCCGTCATACACGTCTAGTACTTAGTAATCTGAGTGACATTGCTGCCTTCGATACCAAGGCGTCGGGGGTAGTTTAGAGGGATTGGTAAGTTCTTTATATTCTCCAAAACAACATTTGCTTAAGTTTGTCTATGTTTGTTATTTGGCATTGATGGTTATGTAACACAGCTACCATTACATTACAGGTTCGTAGAGTTGCGAGGGCATATCACATGCAGATGCTGCCCATTACACGCGATGCTAGAGAAAAATCGATGCCATGCCGAGATACGGGATTATTGTACGATGGTGTTTGTAACAGGCACACGACGTGACCGACTAGATTTCGGCCACTTTGGCGAGGATCCTTATATGGGAGTAGATATTACAGTGACATCAATGCCGCACCCGAATATGCCATCCATTGAGCCATCGACATCAATGCCTCCACCGCATCCTACCGCACGTCATGCACATCAATCAGACTATTTCGATATGGAACACTTTGGTGAGGGGCCTTCCATGGGCCTGTCCTCTCATGGTCCATCTACAGCAATGCATACACCGCAGACTTCCCCACCTGAATGTACCAATTACACATCCCAGTTTGCCCCTCAGGTAGATCCTCTAATGTCTGAACATACTTCCACACACACATGGCCATATATTGGACCCTCCTGGTCACCACCCCCATATAAGACAGCGGTTGGTACCCCGGTGACTCCCTTAGCACCACTGTCTACTACATGTTGTCTACTATGATTCCCTCTGCGTCGACATTGACCGCACCCGATCCTTTCACAGTACCATCATCTCCCCACCATCATCTCCTACACCACATATACCCTTCACCTACCATGTTGATCCACTCATTACCCATGACTTCCACATTGACGAGGAGGGGGAGGCCAGGCCATGCAGCTAGCCAGAGGGACAGGTAGGGTAGAGGTTGTGGCGGCCGTCGTGGTGTAAGTTGAGGTCGAGGGCCGAGGGCGAAGCCAAGCAATAGACCATGACAATAATGCAGCGGATGATGGCGTTTCACAGCTTAGTGCCGTATGTGAAGGTGTGCGGAGGTGGTATCAAATGATTGTACTGCAGCCATTGGTGATGTGCAGCCAGCTTCTATAGAAGCGGGCGAGGGAGTCGTACGTGCGGCATCACAAGATATACTGAGAGTATATAGTAAGAGACCCAGGAGACAAACCCATGGAAGGGGGGTGGAACAGGGGGAAATTAGGACATTAGGAACAACCAGCATTGGTAAGTATATTCAACATTATGTTCAGGTGGTGTTTTCAATTGGATTAGTCTACATTGTTTAAGTTGTGGCTTATTATATAGTTCTGGCTTTTGGCTTATCTTATCTTGTAATTGTGGCTTATTTATAAGATTCTAGATGCTGATGCTGCTGCTATTTTTGTTACTGTTTTGAAGGAAGGGGTAGCTGGTTGCTGTGTTGCTGGTTGCTGGTTGCTTGTTGCTTCTTCATTCTGGTTGCTGCCGGCTGTGTGTTGCTACTGCTGGCTTGGATCAGTGAGCTGATAATTGGGTATGATTCTCTTATTTCATTTAGTTACTGTGCTATGTGGTTTGTAAGAATTGTAGCATACTTATTTTTCACTAATTAACATTTCTTTGCAGCTGTTTGAGATGGGTTTGGAGCTTTCACTTGCACGCTTGAAAGCTCTTGCAAAATTTGCCTTTGGCATGGGATTGACAAAGGCATGATGAAGTTGCCAAACTTGGTAAGGTACTTTTGATCAATGTGAGTCTACTACCTATTTGACAAAATACTGCCTCTTCCATACTGCCTTTGGATTATTTCAGCAACTGTGTTCCAAACATGCCTTGCTTAAACATGACTACATACAACTGATATCAACTCGATGTGATAAGGCTTTATTAGTTTTTGAGATATGTATAATATAGAAATTGTAGAAAGTTTGTGTTTTGGAGCAAACCAACTATTCTTAAAATTAGTGATATACCAGATTTGACCAATGCAAATTGTGGAATATGTTTGAGATATCAGACAGGAGAAGATGCAAATTTAGGTCTTCTAAGAAAAAAATGATAACTATACTAAACGCTCTTCTGCAAGAAAAATAAAATGATCCTATTAATTCTGGTCCATGTTATATTTCTTGTGTTAACTTTTATGTGTGGCTTGTTGCAGGTTGTGTTGTCCACTCTTGCTTTCACAGCATTTGAGCTTCCCCTAAGGGGCTATTGGAACAAGAATATTGGAGTTCCTTTTTCACTCAAGGCCTGATTTGGTGAGAATTTTATTTATTTATTTTTCTTAATGTCAGTAAATCTAATCCTGAAATGCACTACCATTGTTGTGTCCTGCCCTGTTTTTGGTGGGAAATTTGGCAATTGAAAAACTATTGTTGTGTAGTTCTCATGTTGTGATTTTGCCAACTACTTTGAACTTTTTTGTCCTATTCTACTTGCAAGCTTAGTTTAGATGGGGCAAATTACAGAAGTACTCCCTGATAGGCAATTTATTGAAATGCACCTGATTTGTTTGAGTTTTCTCAAATTTGAAGTAGCTAAAATTGTTTGGGTTCAACCAAACCCCTTGAAAACAGCCCCCCTATAATGTGATCACTAGGGCCCATATGGATGTTTTCTTTCTCCTTTTCCGAGCATAGACTTTAAGGTGTCAATCCCCATATCAGTATGTGAGTTAGTTAGTGCTGAATCATTTATTATGTTCATCTATATTTCAAATTGTCTACAAAACTTTTTGTTGACACTTGGATAAACTTATAGAAATTGTATTTACCATGTGGTGATCCATGTTTGAACATTGAAATTTCATGTATTTGTTTGATGTCTTGATTTCTAAAATTTGTAGGTGAACATCAGGAGTGTTGATGAGGCAATAGTGATTGGTGCTGCTCTTTCATTGTCTTCTTCAGCTTTTGTCCTGCAGGTAATTTTGTTCTAGGTATCTGAAGGTTGCTCTGTCGATTAAATAAGTTGGTTAGAGTTTGCCAGCATTGGCCTTGTGAATTTGCAGCATGGCTTATGCAATAATTAGATTTCTATCATTAAGTTAATTGAACTCTTTTTTGTAATCAGTAAAAAAGTAATTTAGCTTCTTGGTGCTTCCTGTTTTACTGCTCAAGTATTGCTTAATATTTCCCTTCTTTATTCGTTTCTTTCTTTCTTTCTTTAAATTTTTGGCTTGTCATTCTCTGCAGAATTTGGTTGAGGAAAGTATTTGGCCAATGCTTGCTAAAGAAAGTTTGAAGGCTTTAGGTGGACTTGGTTTGCTTTCTCTGGGAGGAAAATACCTTCTTCGGAGAGTTTTTGAGGTTTGCATTAAGTTATCTAAACCAGAAAATCTCCAAAGTCATGTCGTCATATGATGCACATACTAAATCAAATATATGAATCCCAGGTGGTTGCAGAAGCGAGGAGCTCAGAAGCTTTTGTTGCTCTCTGCCTACTGACAGTTATTGGGACTTCACTCCTAACCCAGAAGTTGGGTTTCAGTGACAGGGTGTGATATATATTTCTGAAAGATGGAGAATACCTGATATTGATGCTGTTCAAATTTATTAGTTTATGTAATTTGTGATTTTTGCGTTCACTGTGCAGCTTGGAGCATTTTTGGCTGGGGCATTATTAGCAGAAACAAATTTCCGAACACAGATTGAAGCTGATATAAGGCCATTTAGAGGCTTGCTGCTTGGGTTATTTTGTTACTACTGGCACTTCCATTGACATGCAGGTAGTTCCATGCTTTTATCCCATATGTTGTGTTTTAATTATGGTGGCACTGTTTCATTTCATTCCTTGGGTACAAGGTTATGTTGGTGATGATTTCGTAGAGTGAGGTTTTGGAGATGAAATGTCAACTGTTTGGAGGGTGTTAGCAGTCACATATGAAAAATAATTCAGTTGTTTCTTGTGGAAAAGAAATTTTTGGGAATTTTACCTGAATTCCTTAGATGTCATCAGTCATAATGTAAAATGAAGGAATTTAGGGTTGAGATTTAGGAGGAAGAAGAAGAAGAAGTTTTATATATTGAAATAAGCATTAACCTCAACTTTACATCAGTCAAATATATATACAAAACCCTAACATAGCAATATGACCATCGTACCCTCAACTTAGGTAAATATTAACAATAGAACAAAAGAACAAAATTTAACTTCCCAACCAAAGATGGGAATCATTTATCTACTTAACCTATCCCTTGATATTTTTGTACTCGGAACTGCTTTTACTCATATATGCTCTTTCTGATTTGCAAAACTTTACAATAGACGGAACTACTGTATGGATGTCACGGTCACCTTCCCCATCATAAATACGAGCTGTGACAACAGACGGAATTTAATAAGCCCGTGTAGGTTGGGAGTTAGAGTCGAAAACGCGTTAAACTTAACCGAAAAAGGGCGTTAAAGGGGCGAAAATACGAAACAGCCCCCGAACTACCGTATGGATGTCACGGTCATCTTCCCCATCATAAATAGGAGCTGTGACAATAGACGGAATTTAATTAGCCCGTGTAGGTTGGGAGTTAGAGCCGAAAACGCGTTAAACTTAACCGAAAAAGGGCGTTAAGAGAGCGACAATACAAAACAGCCCCTGAACCACTGTTCAGATGTCACGGCCACCTTCCCCATCATAAATAGGACCTGTGACAATAGACGGATTGTAATTAGCATGTGTAGGTTGGGAGTTAGAGCCGAAAACGCCTTAAACTTAACCGAAAAAGGGCGTTAAGAGGGCGAAACTGCGAAACAGCCCCCGAACCACTGTTCAGATGTCACGACCACCTTCCCTATAACAAATAGGACCTGTCAAAATAGACAGAATTTAATTAGCCCGTGTAGGCTGGGAGTTGGAGCCGAAAACGCCTTCAAGTTAACCGAAAAAGGGCATTAAGGGGGCAAAACTGCGAAACAGCCTCTGAACCACCGTTCAAATGTCACGGCCAGCTTTCACGTGACAAATAGGACTTGTGACAATAGACAGAATGTACTTAGCACATGTATGTTGGAAGTTAGAGCCGAAAACGCCTTAAACTTAACCGAAAATTGGCGTTAAAGGGGCGAAACTGCGAAACAGCCCCCGAACCACGTTACGGATGTCATGACTACATTGCCTGTGACAAATAAGACCTGTGACAATAGAAGAAATGTAATTAGCACGAGTAGGTTGGGAGTTAGAGCTGAAAATGCATTAAACTTAATCGAAAAATGGCGTTAAGGGTGCGAAAAAGCAAAAAGGGCGTTAAGAGTACGAAAAAGCTAATTGATAAACTCACTTTGTTGCTGTATAATTGATATTGTGTGTTATATCCTCATAAATCATTATTGGCCTATTTTAGTTGAAATAACAATATGTTAAGCTAAAAGGAATCATTGACTGATTTTTATTAATATAGTCTTGCTATATCAATTGGTATATTCGTTGTGTTATTCATCCAAATTCATCTGAGTTAGTTATCTAATTTTTTCCTTCTCCATTAGCTAAATTACTTGTTAAATAAATTGAACCATATTCTGTTTAAACAAAAATCAAGCTCTGCATTTTTTATTACTTACCTCACTGGTTTTTGTTACAGATTGATAATGTTGGCATGGATACAGTGATGTTTTTGGGCCAGATTGATGATGTTTGCTTGGGTGCAATTTACATTATATTTTTTGTTTATGGAAAACACGTACAACTGATATGTTTTGTTATTAAGTTTTTTTTTTTTTAGTTTGAATTGTAATTGTTGGTTCGGATAGTATATGTATTTGTTAGATTATACTATATTTTAATGGATTCTTATTTTCTTTGATATGTACGGTTAATAATTAAGTTGTGTATATGGTTGAAAATTGAATGCTACAGGTTGTGGAGAAATATTTTTATTGAATGGTTGAGAATTGAATGAATGAATGGATGGATGAATAATTTTGTATATGCACAGGTTATAGGTGACAAATAATTGAATGATAATTGAATGAATAATTGAATGAAATAATTTTGTATATGCACAGGTTACAGGTGAGAAATAATTTTGGATGAATAATTGAATGAATGAATGGTTGTGGAGAAATAATTTTGTTAATGTGGTTCTTATATGAATTCACCTTGTGTAGGTTCTACTTACTACCACAATGATTCTGCCTTGCCTACGACCACATTGGCCCTGACAGATAATTGTTTGAAGGGAACGGCCATATGTCAAATTTTAGGGTTTAATGTTAAGGGCTGGTGTGGATGGCTTGTGTTTTCACCATCTCAATGCCTGATTTTCCTGCTCCTAAGCCTTTCTTTTGTTGTAAGTATGACTATACACTTCAGTTAGCTTTTTCTTCACGTCTGGCAACCAAGTTTCAAATTTATTTTGCATTTCTTCTCAGGTGTTGTCCCTGTATTTGATCCCATTTTTGTCCCTCAACATGTCGACACATTTGATGCTGAAGCACGAAACATTGCAATGCCGAGTCTGTCACCTGCTCAATCTAACAAATCATCTTTGCTTACTCCTCCTGGTCAGCCTTTAGGTTCTTCTCTTTCGGGGCCATCAGGTCTTAGCCCTCCTCCCAAAATTTTACAAGGAAACATCATGACAAATTCAATTGTTGAGGTATTCAAGCAGGCTGCAATGCGCCTTTAGGATGATCTTCTCAATGTTTTGAAGTCTAAGGATTTTCATGATCATGAGTCTATGATCCTAGAGGCCTGTTTCATTTTTTGTGCTCTAGATGCTCTGTTTGTTGATTCTCAACCCTTCAAAGAACAAGTGAAGGAATTTATGGGTTGTGCAGCATCACTTGCTGAAGTAGAATTGTCTATTAACAATTTTGTGTATAATGATAAAGACTTGTTCCTTTCTTTATGGTTGCACCTCTTATTTATCTTGAGCTCTTTTATTCTGGTTTTTATGTTGAGCAGTGACTTTCAAATCCCTTGTAAGACCAATCCAATCCAATCTTTGTAAGACCAATCCAATCCAATCCAATCCGATCTCTCATTTCCAATTCCAAATTCAAACTTTTTTTGAATTCTCAGATCATTTTCACCAGGAATTACAAGAGGAAGATGAAATCAACCTTGAGAAAACATTATGCAGATATATAGCACATGTAATTTGAAGTCTGATTTAATAGGGTTTTTGTTTTGAGTAGTTGTTGTTGTTAAGGGTAGTTTATATTTTATTGAACTAGTAGGGTTAAGTGTGTTGGATTGAAGAAGTTTTGTTAGGCTGAATAGAGAAAATTAGGGTTAGGGTTTATGATGGAAGATTGATTGATAATGGTGCGGCTGTTGGGATTGACTGGGCAATTTCCCTATTTGGGGCATTTTGAATATTTTAGTCCGACTTCTAGGTTGTGTTTTCTACTTTATTCCCAATATTAGGTGAAACGGGTTTACCAAAACCGTTTTCATTAAAACGGAATTGGCAAAACCGTTTTTGATAGCTCAGTCAAAAGGTTACCTTAACTGGGGGTCCTCAAATACTGACCTCTACGTAAAGAATTTCAATCTCCATCAGGAAAGAAGAAAGAGTCACCTTCTAATTCCTGGAAGTCCAGTGAAAATGATGACTCTAGTAAGGAATGGGGGGGTTGACAGAAAACTAAACTTGGGGGCTGGACAATAAAGCTCAAAGCCAAGTGGTTGGTCCAATTGGGGGACTACTAAAGTTCAGACAGACGAACTACCGCCTTCAACAACACAGAAAATAGAACATGTAGCTCAGTCAAAAGCTTCCTTTAACTGGGGCTCCTCAAATAGTGACCTGTACGTAAAGAATTTCAATCTCCATCAGAAATAAGAAAGAGTCACCTTCCAATTCCTGGAAGTCCAGTCAAAATGATGACTCTAGTAAGGAATGGGGGGTTGACAGAAAACTAAACTTGGGGTTGACTTGAAGTTTATGAAATCACTACATTTATAAGTACACAAATCCATTCATTGAAGTATTTGTAGAATTACTTGAACTATTCAAAAACAATTGAAATATCTCCCTTCATTGATAAGTCGTGGATAAGCATTACAAATCCATTACAACATAAATAGTTTGGTCATTCATCCAAACAATTTCATTCATTATCATCATCATCTGACATCTCAATATCAGATTCATACATAACATCCATGCTCCAGGTGAAGTATTGGTGTGCATCATCCATTAACCCATCTTTGGCATGCTCATTTGCGGTCTTCATTAGTGAGGACCTTTGCAAACGTTGGGTCATGCGATTAACTTCGTCGCGGATACGATGCAATGCCCTTTGCAACAACTGTGGAGTGTCAGTTGGCATACGCATGGCTAACCGGCGAGGAAATTTGATATTAACTTCACGACATAACTCAACGAGAACGTTTGCTCGAGTTATGCGAAATTCCCACTCAGCTCTCATGGTGTTGACAGTGGCACGTGAGTAACACAAATTTGGATTAAATGGGTATTGAAATTCATCTCCATCTGCAACCCAATAGCGACCCATTGCTGAATACAGATCAACCACCGTATATCTCATGATGATATCGCTCGAAATAGCTGTAAAACTTTTGTTATGGTATGATGCAATATTTATACCATATATACACATGGTAGCTGTATGTATGAAATTATTGTAAACAACTATGCATCAGAGCTGTCATGTCAACATTTATGACCTGAACAACTATGCATCAACTTGATAGGAGTTGTCACTTCGACTTTTATTTATTACTCAGTGCATATCAGAAGGTTTTAAGCAAAGTTTAAATCCGCTTGAAAATTTAATTTAATTTTTCCGCTTACAAATATAATTCAATTTATTTTGCCTTGACAACATATTTAATTTCATTTTTTACCTTACATATTTCATTTAATTTCATTGGAGAAATTTGACCAATTTAATTTGAAGTTAATTATGTGTTGATTTAAGTCGGTGTTGTTCTTGTTTGTAACACTTTCAAGTTCTATTCATCGAAAAACCCATTCATTCTAACTCTACTACAAATTAATCTTCAATACATTCTAACTGTATAATATTTAACGTTTATGAATCTATTTGGGGGTGCATAGGGTGGCTTTTTAAACACAAAGGGTCTAATTGTTTTGTTATTTTGTTCTGACACCCCCTCAAACATTTCTCGGTACAGTGATACATCCAACATTTCTCAGTGATACTCGCCAGTGACTTGAACAGATGTAATAATTTGGATGCTTTGTTTTTTCCTCAGCTGCTATGTGAATTTGTGCAGCGATGCAGTGATGCATATGACTTTGTTCAGTGATGCAGTGATGCATGTCACTTTATGCAGTGATGCAGTAATGCATGTGACTTTCTGACTTTGCCATGCATGTGACTTTTTTCCTCACATTACGTGATGCATGTGACTTTGTGCAGCGCAACGTACATGCTTTGTTTTTTTCCTTACATTTCAGAATTCATGTAAGTCACATTAATACGACCATATGACAATAGTGTTGATAAACAATTATGTGATGGACTGAAGGCAGTGAAGTGTAATTTACCAAATATAAAAAGAAGGAGAAAATACTACTCAGTACACAAAGTCACGGGTACTTAGGAGTGCATGAAATGAATAACATAAAATAATATCACGGGTATCACTTCTTCCATAGTGCCCCATCATGCATTATCATCACTAGATCATCTCTAGTTAACCCCCACTATGATGTCTATAAATAGCGATACCCCCAGTATGATGTTTGTTCAAGTCATAACAATAGTAATATATCTACAATTACTATTATTATTTGTTGGTTTATTTTATGAACAATGTCTTCAAGAGGTGCAGGAAGTTCACGCCGGCAAAGAAATCTGAAAGTGTGGCTGCTACCTCCATTTACTTATGACTACAAGAGCGAAAAGTACTCGAGTCCGAAGGATTATTATGCTGGTATACGAGCAGAATGGGCGTTCAGGGTAACGGAGCAAGAAGGATTGTTTAATGATCTACGTAACTTTGGGGCACCGGTACCTCATCGTCGTTCATTGACCATGGCTAGACGAAATGTGAGTGACTATGAAAAAGCAGTTAGCAGAATTAAGAAGGAGAACAACAGAATGTTGATGCGGAGATGTCGACATTTCATGCTTCAGCTAGCCACCGAAATGGTAGAAGCAAGCAACAGAGATTTGACAGTGATTGAGCGAAATAATGTCTTAAACAATGAAAAATATCTCTCTGACTACTACATGTCAGATGAGGAATGAGAAATCAAACACCTTTATCTTTCATATATGTTTGTATGTTGTGTCGTATCTTCGTTACTGGAGTGTAAGACAATGTTGTTGTTCATCTAACGTACGGATGTATTTCAGATTTATACCAGTTCTAATGACGCTGATTTTATATTTTTCTTACGTTTCTTACATTTTTTACAAGTCTAGTTTCTTACATTTCTAGTACCTGTCTTTTTCCCAAAAATGTAAAAAACTAGACTTGTAACCAGTTCTAATGACGCTGATTTTATATTTTTCGGATTTATACCGAAGAGAACAACACTTCCGAAATTACTGTGTAACACCAGTTTACTTGACAGATTTGAATGCACCAGTTTTCTGGACAGATTTGAATGCACCATGATATTCACAAACATTGGTGGCCAAGTACTCCTACCTAACCCAAGTTTCACTCACAAGATCCACCATTATTTTAAAGTTCATTTCAAAAGTTGAGATTGTAAATGTTTCCCAAAATATTACAAATTGAATATTCAAAGTTGATTTTAAAATAATTCCAAATGACAACAAAAATTCAAATAGTCATACTTTTCAATGAAATACAAATAGTTGGTCGTAACAACGAATGATGCATAGCTAAGTGAAACACAACATTGCCTACATAAGCTTCCTTTTTTATTACAGTGACAACTCATCTCTTATTGATATATGTGGGATTCTCAATTCAGAAAGTCACATGCCAACACTGAATTCACTGATTTACCTTACAGTGAGCATGCCCTTATTTTGTCCGTATATGCAGATGGATTGTCAAGTCATGTGACTTGGTGCACAGGCTTTGGTTTTCTCAATTTTTTGCTCGATTTTTTTATTACAGTGACAACTCATCTCGTATTCATATATGTGGGATTCTCAATTCAGAAAGTCACATGGCAACACTGAATTCACTGATTTACCTTACAGTGAGCATGCCCTTATTTTGTCCGTATATGCAGATGGATTGTCAAGTCATGTAACTTGGTGCACAGGCTTTGGTTTTCTCAATTTTTTGCTCGATTATTTTATTACAGTGACAACTCATCTCTTATTGATATATGTGGGATTCTCAATTCAGAAAGTCACATGGCAACAGTGAATTCACTGATTTACCTTACACTGAGCATGCCCTTATTTTGTCGGTATATGCAGATGGATTGTCAAGTCATGTAACTTGGTGCACAGGCTTTGGTTTTCTCAATTTTTTGCTCGATTTTTTTATTACAGTGACAACTCATCTCTTGTTGATATATGTGGGATTCTCAATTCAGAAAGTCACATGGCAACAATGAATTCACTGATTTACCTTACAGTGAGCATGCCCTTATTTTGTCCGTATATGCAGATGGATTGTCAAGTCATGTGACTTGGTGCACATGCTTTGATTTTCTCAATTTTTTGCTCGATTTTTTTTATTACAGTGACAACTCATTTCTTATTGATATATGTGGGATTCTCAATTCAGAAAGTCACATGCTGCAATTGAATTCACTGATTTACCTTACAGTGAGCATACCCTTATTTTGTCCGTATATGCAGATGGATTGTCAAGTCATGTGACTTGGTGCACAGGCTTTGTTTTTCTCAATTTTTTGCTCGATTTTTTTTATTACAGTGACAACTCATCTCGTATTCATATATGTGGGATTCTCAATTCAGAAAGTCACATGGCAACACTGAATTCACTGATTTACCTTACAGTGAGCATGCCCTTATTTTGTCCGTATATGCAGATGGATTGTCAAGTCATGTGACTTGGGCACAGGCTTTGGTTTTCTCAATTTTTTGCTCGGTTTTTTTATTACAGTGACAACTCATCTCTTATTGATATATGTGGGATTTTCAATTCAAAAAGTCACATGGCAACAGTGAATTCACTGATTTACCTTACACTGAGCATGCCCTTATTTTGTCGGTATATTCAGATGGATTGTCAAGTCATGTGACTTGGTGCATAGGCTTTGGTTTTCTCAATTTTTTGCTCGATTTTTTTTATTACGGTGACAATTCATCTCTTATTGATATATGTGGGATTCTCAATTCAGAAAGTCACATGGCAACAATGAATTCACTGATTTACCTTCCAGTGAGCATGCCCTTATTTTGTCCGTATATGCAGATGGATTGTCAAGTCATGTGACTTGGTGCACATGCTTTGGTTTTCTCAATTTTTTGCTCGATTTTTTTTTATTACAGTGGCAACTCATCTCTTATTGATATATGTGGGATTTTCAATTCAGAAAGTCACATGGCAACAGTGAATTCACTGATTTACCTTACAGTGAGCATGCCCTTATTTTGTCCGTATATGCAGATGGATTGTCAAGTCATGTGACTTGGTGCATAGGCTTTGGTTTTCTCAATTTTTTGCTCGATTTTTTTATTACAGTGACAACTCATCTCTTATTGATATATGTGGGATTCTCAATTCAGAAAGTCACATGGCAACAGTGAATTCACTGATTTACCTTACAGTGAGCATGCCCTTACTTTGTCGGTATATGCAGATGGATTGTCAAGTCACGTGACTTGGTACACAGTATTTGCTTTACTCTGTTTTTTCATTCTAGTGACAACTCATACCTTGTTCGTATATGTGGGATTGTCATGCGGAGGCATCTTTCTAAAGCCGTTCATAACCAACTATATAAACGACTAAAGGTGAAGACACAACCTTACAACTCATTTCGCCCTACAAAATTATCATTCATTTGTTTAAAAAAATTAGCATGGCTGCATGGTTCATGGGAGGAGTGGGAATCGCAGAGGTGGTAGGAACTTGCAAAGGGGTGACAGTTTACGACGAGGAGGGGGAAGGGGAAGTAGCGATGCTGAAGATGAAACACCATTTCCTTTGTTAGATGCCTCTTGTGCTTATCATGATAGGTTTGGGAAGCGACATTTTGTCATGCCCAAGTACTATCGAGATCCATGTGGTTTGGTGGAGGAACCATCAGATAATCAAACAGGATATGGTTTAGCAAACGCTAGACTTCTGAAGTGGCCCACACTATTTATAGAGTGAGTGCAAATGGAAAGATTATGTCGGGAAAATCGACTGAAGGTACCAAAAGCACGTTCTGTGAGATCCAAAAGGAAGATCCTGATAATGTTGATCAACTATGTGAAAGACTAGAACGTGAGATTTCTCAAATGCGCCGTAGGTTAGCCCGCGATATGCAGCTACACATAGTTAAGAAGGATGCCCAGAAGAACAGAATAGAACCAAATGTTGCGGCTATCAAGGGTATCATGGAGGATCCTGAACTTGTCTCTGACGCTGAGCTTTCGGATTGTTCAGACTCTGAGCCACCTGCCGATTTAAGCGCGAATTAGGTGTTAATGTCTACACTTCGGCAATATAACAACTTGCATTAATATGTAATGTCTGTGTTAGACTAAGTGTTTCCGTAATGAGTTTGTCAGATTGTGTGCTTAATATTTGTCTATCTAACTGTTATGTTTATGTATCGTGTGTTCAGTTCAGGGTGTCTAGGATGTATGTATTGTGTGTTCAGTTCATGGTGTCTAGGATGTATGTATTGTGTGTTTAGTTCATGGTGTCCAGGATGTATTTTTGTGGGAGACTTATGTCTGTACTACCTATGTAACTGAAAACTGTTACATTTGCAACTTCAGTTATGTTGTTTTCATGCATGTATGAGTATTTAGTAAATTAGTGACTTCTTATATTATGTATTAAGTTTTATTACAAAAATGTTGACAAAATTTATTTGTGGAGAAATACACATTCTCTTAACTTGTTTATCTTCTCAATCGTGAGAACCCAATAATGTAACCATTATTCATTGAATATAACAAATAACGTTCTCATTCTTACAAAAAACTACACTACCAATAGCGCTTTCTTAATTTAGAAAAAAATTATGTTAAAAGCGTGGTTTGCAACCACGCTTTCTTAATTAAAAGCGTGATTTCTACTAGCGCTTTCAATGTTCATCAAAATTTCGGCCCCAAACAGTGAAAGCGTTTTGTAATAGCGCTTTAGCCTAGTTTGGGAATTCCGTCCAAACTAGGCCTAGTTTGGGAATTAAGATGATAATTTGGCTTAATATGGGAAAAGCCCGAAATATCGCGCACAATAAAAAATAAATAAAAATTTAAAACATAAAATATTTATTCCCACTCCTGGGTGGGTTTTGTAAACACTTTGAAATTTTGGAAATTTTTGAAAAGTGATTTTGGAATTTTTTTTTCAAAAAATTTGAACTACAAACAAATTTTTAAAAAATTTCTCAAAAATTATATCTTCAGATACAAACCAAACAAGCCCTAAGTTTCAGTTTTCTGAATTAAGTTTTTTGAAAGCTGAGTTTTTTGTTTTTAGTGAATATTTTTAAAATTTAAGCATTTTTTAAAAAACTTTTTAGATGCATTTTACTTAGATGTGTTTAAAAAGTAAAATATTTGTAAAAAAATATTTTCAAAAATTAATAAATACACAAAAATATGAAAAATGTAATGAATTTTCGTTTTTTTTTTGTTTGTATTTTTGGTATTTAGTGTATTTATGCTAGGTATGTTTAAAAACTTAAAATATTAAAAAATTCAACAAAAACAAAAAAATACGAAAAATAAGAAAATAGAATTTTCTAAAAAATGTTTTAGAAAACTCAAAGCAAGCATTACGTTTTAATTTTTATTTTTATTTGTGCTGTAATTTTCTAAAGAAACCCATCTTTGAATGCATTGAAATTGCTGCTCCCTTACTCATCTTTTCATTCCCAAGTCCAACCTTCCCACATGAGAAAAAATAATTAAAAAAAAAAATTCTAAAACCATTTTTTATTAAAAAAATTTGTGGTAAAAAAATATTTATGTTGAAAATATAAATTAAAAAATTTAATGTAAAAACGACTTTTTTAAAACCTCTTTTTATTAAAAATATTTTTTGGTAAAAAATATTTAAGTTGAAAATATAAATTAAAAAAAAATTAAAAATTAATGTAAAACCGGTTTTAGCAAAACCGTTTTCTAAAACGACTTTTCTAAAACCGTTTTTTATTAAAAAATATTTTTGGTCATAAAATATTTATTTTAAAAAAATTAATGTAAAAACGGCTTTTCTAAAACTGTTTTTTATTAAAAATATTTTTGGTCATAAAATATTTTTTTAAAAAAAATTAATGTAAAAACGGCTTTTCTAAAACCGTTTTTTATTAAAAAATATTTTTGGTCATAAAATATTTATTTAAAAAAAATTAATGGAAAACGCTTTTCTAAAACCGGTTTTTATTAAAAAAAAATTTTGAACAAAAAATATTTATGTTGAAAATATAAATTAAAAAAAAAAATAATGTGAAAACGGTTTTACCAAAACCGTTTTTAATTAATTCAGAATTAATTAAAAATTAAGTAAAACCGGCTTTTGTAAAGCCGTTTTCTGGGTCCAAAATTTATTATTATTTTAATCGAAAAATACGGTTTTTCAAAAATCGTTTTCTAGAAAACGGCTTTTCTAATGCCATTTTACCCTATAATGGGAATAAAGTTAAAAACACACCCTAAGGTGGGACTAAAATGTTCAAAACGCCACAATCAAGGAAAAACGCCCTGTTCACAGCTAGGGTTTTCTCACTCTCTCTCACCACTCTCACTCTCCCACTCCCACTCCCACTCCCACTCCAAATCAGAGTTAAGCATTGAAAGCAGCTAGAGTTCCAGTATCAAAAGCAGAGTTCTCTGGCGATCTCGTTGGCGCTTAACACAGTTCTCCAGCGTGGTGAGTTCGATCTCTCATTTCTCTCTCTCTCTCTCTCTCTCTCTCTTGTTCGGCTATTTTTGCTTTGTTTTTGGGTCTGATTGAGAAACCCATATGGGCAAATACCTAGTTGATGATTGATTTTTGGGGAAATTTATTTTTAAACTTTTGATTGATTGTCCTGGTTATTTACAAACTTGATGCGTCAGATACTGCAATTTGATGGCAAACACACATCAAAATGGAACTTCCATAATTAACAACTTTCATTCTGTCTCAATCAGAATCAAGTGGCAGTGACAATGTCAAACTTATAAGTCATAATTGGTGTTTTAGTTGAAAATGAAAGGAGAATGAAGGGATACATCTTCTTGTATAGAAATTCTGTACAGAATTTTTGTTTGTACACCATCATCCTAACATAAAAAAACTAATGCTGTCACAATTTTTACCTTGCCACTGCCTAACCCATTTAATAGTTTCCCAAGAGTAGTGACTGCAAAAATCATTAAAATATTTTTGCACAGCAGAGAGGCAGAATGCGGTCTCAGATAATAATCTCAATTTTGATTTCTACAACTTTGAATGGCATGATCACATTTGAGGGCTGGAGTGTTGGTTTATAGGCTTTGGGTCCTAAGATACATGTTTTCGCCTGCTTTTTGATTCAGAACTTTATATCATTGATGCAGATACACAAAAAACAATGGTGGGTAGAGGCTACTGTAGTCATTTGGACATAGCATATTCAACAATCATAGAAGCTGAAATTAAAGAATGATCATAGGATTGAAACTAATTTATATTTTAATATTATGCTATAGTGTTATGTATATTTTAATTTCTCACTGTTAGATAAGATAACTTGAATGATCATAGGATTGGATAACTAATTTACAAATATATAGTTGAAATTAAGAATTAAAAAGCTTGAAGTTCATTTTCTTTAAAGATTATCAAATATATCTCCTATAATGATTAGTTGTCAATATGATATTTTTTTTTCATATGTTTTTTTCAAAAAAAAATAATTTTTAATTTACCTTTCTGAAATAGGCCTAATATAAAGTAATGTGTTGGGCATATATAATGTTGTATGGTTGAATTATGATGGTACAGCTTGTTATAAAATTATTAATAATTTTGGCGAGTTAAACCAAAAGGTGCTTCCTAGATCAAAGGCTGTTCCAGTTTGGTGTGAGATCTGTGTGTGAAGTGTAGTATATAATATAAATGTTCCCACACATGGAAAAGTCTTGGCTTTTGCCTCACTTTTATGATTTTAGGTTCATTTATGTGCCATGTCCACACACAAAAGAAGTTCTTTGTGATACTTTGCTCAATTGTTTGATGGATTGGGATCTTGATAGAAAAGTGTCTGCCATCACTGTTGATAATTGTTCCACCAATGATGCGATGATTAACATTTTGTTGGATAAATTGGATAGTAGTTCTCTTCTTTTGGGTGGGACTTTGTTTCATATGCGTTGTTGCGCACATATTCTCAATTTGATTGTCAAAGATGGATTGGATGTGATAAGAGTAGGTGTAGAGAAAATTCGGGATAGTGTAGCTTATTGGACAGCAACTCCTAAAAGAGTAGAAAAATTTGAAGAAACAGCTCGTTGTAACAAGCCCGCGAGGGACCTCGGCTACAGTTCGGACTCCCCTTTTTTTGTTTGTTGCGGTTCTTAATCTGAACCAAAGAGTCCAACTCTGGCAAATCGTTTTGAGAAAAACAGATTTTGAAAAGAAGTGCCAAACATGGACTGCTTTGCCAGATACAGAGTCGCCACCTAAATATTTTTTAATGGGGAAATTTAGGAAACCCTGACTCGGTGCCAAAGGCCACGTGTCCGTCATCACCAAAGTTGTCTTGGCTCGGGAGCTTGGGTACGATCGGGGAAGGTCAGCTATGAGCACCCCCTTTCGCCCGGTCCGAAGACCGGCCTCTACTAACCATGATATCCGATTTTGAAAACATTATGCATTCTTGTTCCGGTTATTAGCCTAGAATTATTATGTTATGCGCACAGCAAACAAGTATAGACCAAATCGCCTAAATTGGAACAAAACATTTCACGTTTGTTTTGAAAATGGTTTGCTACTCGCAAGTAGGCTAAAATGCAGGTTTTGCCACCCTCGAGTGGGCTTTTTAGAAAAGATGGTTTTGCCACTATCTAATGGGCTTAAAACTCACAGTTTTAATGCATTATTCCAATTTTAGGTAATTCAACCTCTATCCACAGGCATTCAAACAGTTTATCACATAAGCATCTAGCCACATGGTAAGCATGCTGTCATGTTAGCATTCACACGCATGCGGCATGCTAAAGCATAAAAGCTTACCTAGTACTCCGTGCCAAAACAGAAACTAGTTAGTAATCAATGCATGATCCTAGTTCATGTTAAGTGGCTAATGCATCACAGGCAAAATGCAGCTATAATAGGCTCGGCTATCCTAAACATGGCATGTGAAATACGACAGATAACACGTATTCAATTTGGAATTGAAATACAATGCAGTTAGCATGACGTACCGAGCCCGGTGCATGCAATACTGATGAATGATGCACGCATGCATAACATGAGGTATGCTAATTTAAATATGCCCTAGTCTACCATCATAAGCAGGTAAATAAAAGGGAAGAAAGACGTGGGGTTGGAAGACATACACACACTCACGCACACTTATTACAAATACGCCCTCACACGGAGGGACCAAAAGAATATACAGGCCGAATAAATAATACTGAATTAATTATTACAAAACCTCTAATCTAATTAACAAATTAAATGCAAAAAGAAAAGTGGCCACAGCCGCCTGCCTCGGGATGCGTGAATGATGCATGCTCGATTCGTCTTGGCCCGGAAAACCCGCACCATACCACTGCTGTCTCTGTTTTCACTGCCCCTCTGAAGACTGCCAAAGTCCTGGGACATGTTCCTTACACACTGTAGAATACCATCGGCTGGAGGAAATGCCCGCCGGCCATGAGGAATGTCCATCGGCTTCTGATGAAGCTATCGGCCATTCACAAATGGCCGGTCGGCACTATATTTTGCCGGTCGGCAGAAACTTCCTGCAGAAAACAGTTTTGACAGCAACAGAGGACAGGCAGTATGTGGCATAGAATTTCTAGGCAAATGTATGCATGGACATACTCCCTATCATGTAATAGACTCAAGGGAGCACGGCTCTTGACCCTCGGGCCATCAATGGCGCATTTCGACGCATGATGGCCTAAGAGGCCACGTTTGCATTTCAATGTCAAATGCAATGCACACAAACATACAAGGGACCCAACCTCAATCATGGTTGATCAAGAGGTGAGGCAATGCACAACAATGCACATGCAACCTAAGCATGCAAGCTAACACACAAGCATGCAATGCAACTACATGGCACACACAATGCACACAACATAACATGCACAACGCATTGAAACATGGCATACACAATGCAAGATGGGCTTACACCAATATGAGATAGCCTCAGCCACACTCACATAGGAGGCCATTAGGTGAAATGAGGCAACCGAAATGCACACAAACATGTCCAATGCATGGATCAATCCTAAGATACAACATGCAACCCTAACAAGACATGGCAAATGATGAAACATGGCATATAAACATGCAGATTTCAGCGCTGGAACATGATGCCAAATGGTCCCAAAACATGGAAATATGTCACCCAATGCATGCTATAGGCCCCGAAACCCAAGATTAGGCGCATGAAATGGCTTACAGCTATACAAAGCATGCATAATTTGAACATGCAATGAAGAGACAGAAGCAAGGAAGCCCCGAGAAAAGCATTTTTACAGTACAAAGCATGGCAAGAAAGTAAGCACAAGTGGGACTAAAATGGCATGCAAAAATGGCTCCGCAAGGGAGGCAATGAAGCAAGTAGTAGGTGCAAAGCCCAAACAGAAAAAGACCCTTCTACAACACTGAATAGGGACCAAAAATATGACTACTTACAGTAGATGACAAGCCCAAATCAATATACAAACATGCTCAAAATGCAATGCAAGATTAGGGCCACAAGAGGGCTATAACATGAAGTATACTAAACATGCATCAAACAGCCAAAGACCCTTCATGGGACATGGAGAGGGAGTCAAAATAAGACCCTTTTCAGTTCTGATCAGGGTCGAAAAACAGAAGCTCAATGTGCTAACAAGTCATGCAAAAATGGGGATCAAAGAGGGGTTCAATGGAAAGTGACACATGAAGGTCCCCAATAGTGTTGAGCCCTTCTTCAATGTTGAAGAAGGGCTCAAAATAAGCCTCTTTACAGTTTACATCGAAGCTCAAAAACACTTGTAAATAAGGCTAACCAATGAAGCTAAAAAATACAAGTTTAAGGGAAATGGATGCTTACCCTTGAAGAGCAGCAAACCAGCAGCTCTTGGTCTAAATTGCTGAGCTTCTAACCTCTGCAAATGGCCTCCCAAGTGCTGGAATGGAGAATGGAGGTGTTGTGCTAGGTGTTGTAGGGCAAATGGTGCAAGAACAAAGGTGTTTGGAGGCTTGGAGAAGATAGATATAGAGAGTGTATGTATGTATATCAGATATATATCTCTTCCCTCTGGGTTTTTTGCTCAAAATCTCCAAACCTTTATAATGGAGGGGGAGAGCTCTTTAAATAGGCAATGAAAAAGGTTCTAGGCTTCCAAGACAAGCTAAATGAAAGGGGCAAAGGGTGCAAATGGCTCAAGGCTTCTTGGAGAAGCTAAAACAGCTGGTCAAGCTTCTCCAAGAAGCTTGGCCAAAGGGTTCAAGCTTCTAGAAGCAAAAGGGGGGTCAAAGGCTCAAAAGGGTGCAAAATAGCCACATATATGCATGGGGGTCGGGTCTGTGCATCCCAGCTGGCACAGCTGGCTGTAGACACCCCATTTTTGACCGACCTTAAGACTCAGACGTCACCGATTGAGTGCTCGGTGATGTTGCATACTGTGCTCGTTCAGAAGTCTCAGAGTCACGGCCGTGCGCCCTGCCTCCGGACCCCCGAACCCTCTTCTGTGCCTTGTCTCGGTTTGCGAACCAGACTCGGTTTTCTCTGTTTTCTTTCCTGAGGGAAGGGAGTGGTGCCGTAGACTATCTCTCAGTGGCCGTGGGCTACTTTTCGTGGCCGTAGGCCATTTTGCCCATTTCGGAGCCCGGTTCCCGGTTTTCGGGACTGTCAGGCCGTGTGCCTCGGTTCGGGACCGCCCAACCATCTCCGATTTCTCCGGTTTTGGCAAGTGCCTCTGTTTTATCATTATGAGGAACACTGGGGCCTCAGATGCCCACTTCGTGGCCGAACGCCACTTTCAGTGCTCATAGCCCTTTTTTTCGGGACCCCGAACTGCGCGGTTTAGGCCCCGAGCTTTCATTTTGCATCAGTTTTTATTCATTCTTGGAAGGTGCCTCTGTTTTATCATTATGAGGAACACTGGGGCCTCAGATGCCCACTTCGTGGCCGAACGCCACTTTCGGTGCTCATAGCCCTTTTTTTCGGGACCCCGAACTGCGCGGTTTAGGCCCCGAGCTTTCATTTTGCATCGGTTTTTATTCATTCTTGGAAGGTACCTCTATTTTGTCATACTGAGGAACACTGGGGCCTCAGATGCCCACTTCGTGGCTGAACGCCATTTTCGGTGCCTGCAGCCCATTTTCGAGACCCCGAACCTCGCGGTTTGGCCCCCGAGCTTTCATTTTGCATCGGTTTTTGTTCATTTTCGGCGGCTACCTCTGTTTTATCATTCCAAGGAACACTGGGGCCTCAGATACCCACTTCGTGGCCGAACGCCACTTTCGGTGCCTGACCCCGAACCACGCGGTTTTGGTCCCCGAGCTTTCGTTTTGCATTAGTTTTTGTTCAATTTTGGAAGGTACCTCTGTTTTAGCACCAGGAAGATCACTGGAGGGTGGGAGGCTAGCAATTGTCTCAGCAACCAGTTATCTGCTTGGTCAAAAGTGGTTCAGCATGAATCCGGGAAGGAGAAAAGTCTGCGCGGCTTCACCGAAACAAGCGTAACTCTTTGCACAAGAGGAATTAAAATATGAGGCCACCACCATTGGCAAGCTTACTTCCGGGGCTTCATTTTTCATTCAAGAATCTCCTAAGTCCAAATCCGGGGGGAGGAGATATGGTTGGTTGAAGTCCGGTTGGACTGAATCTGCGCGGCTTTACGGAAACTGGCATAACTTTTTCTACAGGAGGAATTTTGATGCAAGGTTTGCGGCATTGGAAAACTAACTTCCGGGGCTTCAATTTGGACACTTGAATGGACATTTTTGGACTTCCCTAGCACCCACCAGCCAGTGGTCTTCTCGGCAGTTTTTTTGTTTTTTTATCTAGCTGGCCAGCCACCCCTTTTGTGAAATGACGATTTTGCCCCTATGAGTTGGCCGGCCCTATTCCTCTCTTTGAGTGTATTCCAGCTATGCATTAGTTGCCCTCAAAATATCTAGATTTTTGAAAAGATCTTTAGATCAAAATATCTAGATTTGAAAAGATATTTAGAGGGAATACTTGGGTGTATTTTCCACTCCCTTTTGCCCTCCTTTTTGACCCCTTTCTTGGCCATAAAAACCAGGGGCCACCAGCTGGTTTAAGGGTTAGAAAAATCCTTTGAGCCTTGCATATACATCTCCTCCATTCCTCTCTTCCAAAAAGCTTCAAACATCCAAGTCTTGGCACCATTTGTTCATCAACACCTAGCATCACCATCACCATTCCATTTCCAGCAGCTAGGAAGGTTTTTCAGAGGCTAAGAAGCAACAAATTTGGTCCAAGAAGCAACAAAAGAAGTGGTCTTCAAGGGTGAGTCCCTTTTCCCTCTTTTCTAGCACTTTTTTGTATCATTTTTCTACCCTATTTGCTTGAGGTTTTGGGCTCCGACCCCTACTGGTTTTAGGCTCATTTTGAGCCCCTCTTCAACATTGAAGAAGGGCTCAACCTTGTTTGAGAGCCCCATGACACACCTCTTTCAATATCACTCTTTATGCCATTATATTGCATGATTTATTTGGCTTATGAGTGATCTGATTTCGAGCCTGATATAAACTGTGAGTGGGCCTATTTTGAGCCCCTCTTCAACATTGAAGAAGGGCTCCATCATTTTGGCCTCTATATCATGCACTTTCTTTGTAATCCTCCATATTTTCCGTAAAATTGCATGATTTATTTGGCCTATTTGTGATCTGATTTGGAGCATCTCATGAACTAATATTGTGCTTATTTTGAGCCCCTCTTCAACATTGAAGAAGGGCTCAACCTGGTTTTCATGCTCTGCATACCACTTGCTTTGAATTCATGTTCTACCCCTATTTTGCATGCTTTGTTAGGCTTTCTTGGCTCTGTTTTGAGTCTTCATCAGGCCTAGAAAGTGTCTTATTTTGGCCCATTCTTCATGTCTTGTTAAGGGTCTTAGGCCATTTGGTGCATTATTTTGGTACTTCATGTAATACCATCTTTGATTCCGTAAAATTGCATGCTTTGTTAGGCTTGCTTGGCTTCTGTTTTGAGTCTTCATCAGGCCTGGAAAGAGCCTTGTTTTGGCCTTCTCATCATGTTTTGTTAAGGGTCTTAGGCCATTTGGTGCATGCTTTTGATACTTCATGTTGTACTCCCTATTTGGTTCATTATTTTGCATGCTTTGTTAGGCTTGCTTAACTTCTGTTTTCAGCCTTCATCAGGCTTATAAAGTGTCTTATTTTGGCTCATTCTTCATTTTTGTTAAGGGTCCAAGGTTGATTGGTGCATGCTTTTGGTACCTCACGTTATAGCCTTTGTTGGCTCATTATTTTGCATGCTATGTTTAGCCTATCTACATACTGAATTGGGGGATATCATCTCTTGTAAATGTGCATATTTTTGACCCCTATTTAATGTTGTAGAACTGTGTTTTTCAGTTTGAGCATTTTATATACCACTTGCTTTGTAATTCTCCTCTTTTCCCCCATTTTCGCATGCTATTTTTGCCATACTTGTGATCATTGTTTGGCCATACTTTGTACTAAAAAAATGCTAGTTTAGGGGCTTCCTTGCTACTGTTTTACATGTCATGTCCATATTGTGCATGTTTAGTAGGGCTGTAAGCCATTTCGGGTTTGCATTGCATTTCGGGTATCGGGTGTAATTTTGTCATAATTCGGGGGCTATTTGTGCATCATTTTAGCTGCTGAAATTTGCATTGTCAATGTGCCATATGCCACATCTCATTTGCATGTCATTTTTGCGCCTTCGGGCCATGCCTCGGTTTGCGTGCCCGTGTGCACGCATTTCGAGGCAGCTCACTTTCGTCTCTCGGCAGCTTATGTGAGTGCGGCTGAGGCCCTCTCATGTTAGCGTAAGCCCAATTCGCATTCCGCATGTCATTTTTGCGCCTTAGGGCCATGCCTCGGTTTGCGTGCCCGTGTGCACGCATTTCGAGGCACTTCACTTTCGTCTCTCGGCAGCTTATATGAGTGTGGCTGAGGCCCTCTCATGTTGGCGTAAGCCCATCATTGCATTCCGTATGCCATTTTATGCATTCCTCGGTTTGCGTGTCCGCAGGCACGCATTTCGAGGCATCTCATTTTTATCCGCCGGCATCCTATGTGAGTGTGGCTGAGGCTCCCTCATGTTGGTATAAGCCCATCATTGCATTTCGCATGTCATTCCGTGTTTCTCGGTATGCGTGCCCACGGGCACGCATTTCGAGGCACCTCATTTTTATCATTCCGGCATCCTATGTGAGTGTGGCTGAGGCTCCCTCATGTTGGTATAAACCCATCATTGCATTTCGCATGTCATTCCGCATTCCTCGGTTTGCGTGCCTGTGGGCACGCATTTCGAGACATCTCATTTTCATAGCATTGCGCATGCTAGGTTGTATATTAGTTGCATTTCATGCATATCATGCATATTGCACGGGAAACGAGGCGCGTTTTGTACTCCGAGTAACGGAACGGGTCTCAATTCCCAAGTCACCGACACTCCGGATTACCCATGATGGAGTTAGGTTTTGTTGTCGCATTCATATACATTCATCCTATATTGAGTTGTGCAATTCGGCTCCTCGGCCATCATGCATCGATGTGCGTGATTGGTGGCACGAGGATCGAGGCATGCATATATTTGTGAAATACATTGCTATGCCCTTTTCCTGCTCTCTGTTGCAGCAAAATGAAGAATCAGCAAATTTCCAGAGTCTGGCACGCATTTCGAGACACAGTGCAAACAGAGGCTAATTGGGGCATCCCAGTGGATTTCCGCGCCGAAGCAGCCCGGCATACATCATTCATCAACAGCGAGGCAGTCCCTGGCTTGCACGCCATTTTACAGTTTTCTTGTTTAATTTGTCAATTAATTAGGAATTTGTATATTATTTCAGACTGTATATTTCGGACTGTAATATTCTTTTATTCGGACTGTATTATTTATTCGGACCCTCTGCGCGAGGGCACAACTGTAATAAGGGTGTGTGAGTGTGATGTATGTCTTCCAACCCCCATTTCTTTCTCCCTTTTATTTATCCGCTTACAATGGTTAGATATAGGGCATATTTCAATTAGCATACAGCATGACAGCATGTTTGCATCATTCATCTGTTTTGCACGCACCGGGCTCGGCGCATCATACAAACTGCATCTGTATTTCAATTCCAAGTTGAGTACTTGATAGTTGTTGCATCTCATATGCCATTTAGAATAGCCGAGCCTGCTATAGTTTGCATTTTGCATGTGTTGCATTAGGCAATTCTGTATTTAGGATCATGCATGATTCCTAATCAGTTTTTTGTTTTGGCTTGGAGTACTCGGTAAGTTTTATGCTTTAGCATCCTTGCATGTGTGTGAGTGTTGCCATGACAGCATGCTTACCATGAGGCTATATGCTTATGTGATATAACTGCCTTGAATGCCTGTGGGTGGAGGTTGAGTTATCTGAATTGGACAATACAATGTTTGTTTTAAGCCCACTAGATAGTGGCAAAATCATGTTTTCTAAGCCACCCGAGGGTGGCAAATCCGCATTTTAGCCTACCTGCGGGTAGCACCTTCACACCATTTTCCAAAAAACAAACATGAAATGTTTTGTTCCAATTCAGACGGCCCAGTCTATACTTGTTTGCTGCGAGCATCAACATAGTAAACCTAGACTAATAACCGGAATAAGAGCGCACAATGTTTTCAAAATCAGATATCATGGTTAGTAGAGGCCGGTCTTTGACCGGGCGGAGCGGGGTGCTCACGAAGTGACCTTCCCCAATCGTACCCAAGTTCCCGAGCCGAGGGCAACTTTGGTGATGACGGACACGTGGCCTTGGCACCGAGTCAGGGTTTCCTAAATTTCCCATTAAAAAACATTAGGTGGCGACTCTGTATCTGGCGAAGCAGTCCATGTTTGGCACTGCTTTCAAAAATCTGTTTTACAAAACGATTTGCCGGATTTGGACTCTTTGGTTCAAGATTAAGAACCGTGACATTTGAGTCCTTGAACTGTAGTGACCCAATATGAACAGAACGGGACTTAACCCTCCCGGGGCGTTCGGGACGTCTACAGTTTCTGGCGACTCTGCTGGGGATTTAGAAAACTTGACTCGAACTCATGATATCTGGTTTTGACTATACTTTTGTGTTTCTTTGCATTTAATTTGCATTGGTGCGCCTAGGACACCGTGTTTGCCATCTGCTATTCTGAGCGGTTTGCCGGAGGCTTGTCTTGTCAAGGCATGTCCATAAGGCTGACCGGTTTACGGGCTCTGCAGCATGGGAACACAAACCCCGGTTTACCGGGGCACCCTTTTTTGACCATTCGACTAGTGCATATTCGGATCCATAGTGACCATTCCAAACTAGGACAGGTTGCTTACCCTTTATGGTTGTTTTGAAGCCGCTGCGTGCATAGTGAAACCCTAGCTCCTGACAAAGGGGCGACTACAGGGTCTGGCGACTCTGCTGGGGATTAGAAACTTGACTCGAACTCATGATATCTGGTTTTGACTACACTTGTGTGTTTCTTTGCATTGCATTTGCATTGGTGCGCCTAGGACACCGTGTTTGCCATCTGCTATTCCTGAGCGGTTTGCCGGAGGCTTGTCTTGTCAAGGCATGTCCATAAGGCTGACCGGTTACGGGCTCTGCCAGCATGGGAACACAAACCCCGGTTTTACCGGGGCACCCTTTTTGACCATTCGACCTAGTGCATATTCGGATCCATAGTGACCATTCCAAACTAGGACAGGTTGCTTACCCGTTTATAGGTTGTTTGAAACCGCTGCGTGCAGTGAAACCCTAGCTCCTGACAAAATAGGACAGGGAAACCCTACCCCAACATAGGGGTGTTTTGGCTCTCACTTATCTGTTATGTGCTTGTTAGAGTGCGTCTCTACAGGAATGCATATCAGTCTATGAGTTTGGGCATCAGGCCTGCGGGCACCAGTTCAGTATTTCGGGATTCAGTTTACCCGAGGGTATCAGATTTGAGGCAGAATTTTGGGACAGAATTCAGTAGAGGGCACAGTCATTCAACTATGCTCGTATCTGTTTTGGTGAAATCAGGCTGAGATGCTGTGTTTTCTCTTTTGCTAGGTAGTCCTGGAACCATAGCTTCAGAAGGCTCCATATCCCCCGGGTACATTGGACTAGTGCATAGACTTTGTTAGGTCAGAGATTCAATTCAAGGGAACCAGTGTTCTTTCGCTGAGGCAAGGCAAAGAAGGCCAGTCAGGGCTCACTGACTCATCTGATCCGTCAGTCACCAGTCACATCACCTTTGTTCAGAATCAGCAGCCCGTGATGGCACAGGGTTCGGAAGAATTTGTGGCCGTGATAGCAGCGTTGAATCAGGGAACTGCCATGCAGGCTGAGACCAGTATTGAACGCAGAGCCCATCTGGGGCATCTGCCTTACATCCAGCTTTGGGACCCCAGCCGAACTTTGACCCACTTCCGCCAGTTGAAGATTTGCAGTGTCAGGTCCTCGAGAAGGGTTGCTCAAGCCCAAGTTTTCAGACCCCTGGTGCAGCCTAATGAGAGGCGTTATCCCCTTGATGCTAATGACCTTGATCTGACCGCAGTGAAAATTGCGAACCTTGAGAAGCAATTCAGAAAGGCACAGGGCCTTAACTCCATTCCCGACATTGAGGATGGGCACACCGAGTCTGCTGTACGGCTCCCAGACAGCTTCAAAATGCCATATATTGACCGTTTCGACGGGTCTGGGGATCCAATGGTACATATCCGACTTTTCTTGGATGTCCTAAAGCCGATGGGTCTGACTAAGCCACAGAAACTCTCTCTGTATGGAAGAACCCTGTCCGGTGTAGCAGTCACTTGGTACGCTAAGTTGAAGGACAAAGTGAAGCAAAACTGGGAAGAATTGGCTGAGGCCTTTGTCGATCAGTATTCCTACAATACCCAAGTTGAAATGACCATCCAAGAGCTTGAAGCAACCCGCCAAAACCCAAAAGAGCCTTTTGTGAAATTTGTTGCGAGGTGGAGAGCAAAGGCAGCACAATGACAGATCGCCGCCCTTCTGAGAGGGATCAAGTGCAGATGATGGTGCGGAACCTCGAGCATGATATGTTGCAGAAATTGATAGTCGCTCCACTATTCACTTTCAAAAGTTTGCATGAACTGGGGGTCCAGGTCGAGAATGCGTTCAACAGTGGGATCATTCCCAGAACAAGTGAACCGACAAGGAGGGTGATTCAAGGAGTACCAATGCCGGAAGTAGCACTATTCCCGAACCCACTGAAATCAATACAGTCACTGCAGCCAACCCTTTTGCCAATCCAAGCCAAATAGCCGACCCAGCCCGAGCTCAGGGCAGAACTTTCACCCCTCTCCATATGAGCCTGACTAGCGCACTAAAAGTCCTGATGGAAAGAGGGCATCTCAAACCCCTCGATCCTCAACCTCTTCCCAACCCACTCCCAGCCAGACATAACCCTCCAAGTACTGTATGTACCATCAGCAGCGCGGTCATGGCACCGACCGTTGCTACCGCCTTCGTCATGAGGTCCAAAATCTCATCGACAACCGGACGATAGCTCCACCTTCAGGCCCCAATGACCAAACATTTCCCACCTACCTCAATCTCATCCATACACTGCCATCCACTATGACCCCAGCATATACATCACCCCGGCCCATCTACCCAAGCCTGAGGTGTTTATCCCAGAAAGCATGGACTTATGCATGATGGGTGCACCTGAACCCCAATCATCTCAAACCCATGAACCCACTACTTCCGAGCTGATGAGGATGATTGAAGATCTTCAGAGAACAGTGGCGGATTTAGCCTTTGGAGTTTTGGCTCCATCATCAACCACATCGCCTACCAGGGAGTTCATGTCAAAAGGCTCCCCAAGCTTGGGCGGGCTACATTGAGGAAGGCCAATCCCTTGGCAAAGTGGAAGCGAGTGGAAAGAACAAGGTAGGGGGACATGGATCCCCATGAACATCTTCTGTTGGCTGTTAGGCTTTGAAAGCCGAGGGACTGAACAAAGAACAAGTGCTCGCGATTGTCGCAAAAACTGTGATGACACTTTCGCCACTCAAGTTGGGGGCAGTTTGACTCAAGGGGCAAGCCGGGAGAAGGGCCGTTGTACCAAGAATTCCTTTCAGCTCTAATCCCTCGGAAGAGATCAGCAAACCAGGCCAGCACCTGCCAATCCTTTTGCTGGTGCGCCCAGCAGAAATCCACAAACCCAGAAGTACCAACCCCGAGGTCAGAGGGTCTTCCATGCCCTCCACATGCCTTTATCCAAAGCTTTCCAAATCCTTGTTGGACAAGGCCATCTCAAACCCCTTGAGCCTCGGCCTCTCCCGAACCCTCTTCCGGCTACACATGATGCTACCCAGTACTGCGCATACCATCAGCAAACTGGCCATGCTACCAACAACTGCTTCCGTCTTCGCCATGAAGTACAGGATCTATTTGACAACGGGGTCATCCTCCCGCCAAGTTCAGCAAAGTCTATCGGCACTGGGTCAGTGAACTTGGGGGATAATGTTATGTGATCGAGGGATGAACCACCTGCGGATGGCGCTCAGATTACTCCAGCTGTGGTGAATGGCATGCACTGTTTTGAGCAATGTACAAGTGCTGTTAATTTTGCATTCTGACTTGGGTATTGGGTCAGTCTTGTTGTTTGTTTTGAGTCTGTCTTTTTGTTTGAGTCAGTCTCTTTTGTTTTGGGTCTGTCTTGTTGTATCGAGTCAGTCCTATTGTATAGAGTCGGGTGATTCCGGGGGTGTTACCTCGGGCGTCACCATTTTGTTTCGTGTTTGTCTTTTTGCTTTGTTTTGAGTCTGTTTCTGCCAGGGAGCCAGTTATGCCAACAGATTTTGAATGAAACAGCAGTGATTTTCACGCTCTCACATTTGCTTCTGCCGTGTGCTAGTTGTGCCGGGATTTGAATGAAATGGCAGTGCATTCCACCTGCTCTCTTATGCCTTGAAGTCATCATAATGACCTGAGTTTTTCAAAACTTTTTGAACACTGCGGTGAAAACAAAGAGGGAGGAATTCCTCGGGATTTGCAAAACTTTGATCATTGAGAGAAAGAGAGGCGTGCTAAGCCCTTAATGAATGAAATCATGCTTGTTAGTGTGAGTACTGAGAAGGACCCTGGCTTTGATCCAGATTGGTCCTACACTGTCTTCAGCACGAGCGATTTGTCGCTTTCTTAAAAATTTCAAAAAATGTTTTGCGCGGTCCTGCGAAGACATGTGTGGAATCGCTCTTGAGATTGTGCAGCTAGGATCGCTCTCAGCCTCGAGACTCACCCCTCTTTTCAAACCTTGAACTCAATTCAGAATGTTCAACGGTTAACTACAACGTGAGGCCTGTGTGGCCAGATTTGAAGCAGCCCTCGAACAAGAGGCAAAAAGTCAGATCAAGAAGATCAGATGTCGTCAAGAGAAGCTTGCAAGCTAGATCAGAAGCACCCCTCGAACTAGGGGCAAAAACGTCCGATGTGCTCGAAGAGCGAAGATGAGTCCTCTTGCAAATCAACAACCACTCTCCTGGATACGGATGGCTTCAAAACCTACAACCATTTGGCATGGACCAAGCTACACTTTTACCCTTTGAGAGGCTCGCTGGGCCGAAAACCCGGAAGGGCGACCCAGGCAAAAGTTAGAGCAAAGAAAGAATGAAAAAAGAAAAAAGAGAAAAAATGCAAAGAACAAAAATGCAAAGAAAAGAAAAAAAATGCAAAAAAAAGAAAGATGAAAAGAATAGAAAAAAAGAAAAAGAAAGAAGAACAAAGCTCGCAAGGTTGAAAACCTGCAATGGGCGCCTTGGCAAAAGTTAGAGCATAAAAAGGAGAGGTTAAATACCCGAGTGTACCTTAACCCCGAACTACGTAAGGCTTGATTCCCATGTTTGGGATACGTAGGCAACTTCATTCTGAAGTCCAGCCGTAAAACACTTCAATTTGATTGTGTCCATGCGATGGTTCTGGTCATCTTGTCTTCTCTGTATCTGAGGATTTGGTTGTGTCGTCACTCTGAGGACTGACTACAATGCGCCGCGGTGCCATCCAAACAAGGGGCAACTTTCCGTTGCCATTCAAACGCCGCCGCATTCAAACAAGGGGCAACTTTCCGTTGCCATTCAATGCGCCGCGGTGCCGTTCAAACAAGGGGCAACTTTCCGTTGCCATGCAGCTCTCTTCAAGCAAGGGCAGTTTTCCTTGGATCCAGGTTGTGCATCTCAGGAGTAGGTTTCATGCTCGTTGAGCATGGCCGTTTGCAAAAATAGTTTTTGAGAATTTTTACTGAGGTTGACTAATTCTCTCGAAAATTATCCTATTTTTCCAAAACTGGACCTTTTCTGGACCAAAAAAGGAAAATTTTCAGTGCTCATGCCTGACTTGCATGATTTCAAATCAAAAATTGAACAAGCATGTTAATCTAACTCTCATTTTGGTCAAAATTTTTTAGAGAAAGCAAAAACAAAAAATGGTCAAAATGATGAACTAGGGCACAGTTGAGTCAGGTTTTCTGTCTTTTCCCTTTATCAACGCGCTTGCCAAAAAGGGCACCTATCCGCCAGAAAAGGGCACAACAAAGGGCTGAAAGCTCTCTCACATCCTCCAAGCAACGAGGTATCAAGCCAAGTGCGAAGCACGAACTGGAATGGGCAAGATATTCCACTCCATCATCTGGACAGATCTGATCACGTCCAAACTCCCCAGCAGAGCATCATCAACTGATGTCAGCTGCAGATTTGCTACACACCCAGTTGTAGCGCAACCCCTCTGTGGGAGAATTCACTAGCTGTGAGTGGAAGAAAGAAGAATCTAGCTGAGTGCTAGGGGCAGAGCCCCACTTCTGTTTATCCATCAACCACCCAGGGGGGGATGAAAAATGAGAGATTGAAGAATAGAGAGATGTGCGATGAGAGAAAAAGTGAGAAAAGGGCTTTTTCAGAAAAACAGAGATTGAATGCCGAGTGATGTGAGAATCACAAATGAGAAAGGGTGGGAAACATACCCGGTGAAACAGGCTCCCTGTGCGCTTTGAGTCTCGTTGTGTTTTTGTTTTCTCGATTCTTGTTTTGAGTCGTTTCGAGTGTTACTCGATGTGTTAGGTTGTTTACCTTTATTTTTCCGTGATGAGTCGTTTTGCTGTGGTCAGTTGTAGGCTCAATACCCGGTTGAGAATCCTTTTCTCATTTTCAAAAGAAAAATCGTTTTGTGCTCCGAGTGCCGTGCCGTTCTCCACATTTGTGCAAAACAGATTGGTTCTTTCAAAAGCCGCAGGGTCCACCCCGATAAGTGTGAACAGTAGAGCAAAGGCCTATCTGAAGCTATTTAGGTTCCGGACTGCAAAGCAAAAGAAAAGAGGAAAATTTAGCATCTTAGCATGTTTCAACTTTAGCAATCGAGACTGCATTCCAGGTGCACCTTCTCAGGCCTCGCCATTTCTCTGGAGTATGAGTGTGTCTCGACCCCAAGTGTAAGCCTGCTTCAAGTCAGAATGGCAGTCCAAGCAGCACCAAGGGTTTCACATGCAGATGTTACCTCTTGCAATTTGAATAGGGTGTGCCCTTTTGAGCTGAGTATGTTGTGAAGTCCTCTAAGAGGCAAATCAGAGGCACCAGAGTACATATTTTGCTTCCTCTATTGCATAGAATGTGAGCTTTCATATACACTGTTGTTGCATGCGTGCCGCGCATCGTTATGATTCATGCATAGAATATGCTTTGCTTGTTTCATGCATAGAATATGCTTGCTTTCAATATTGCATAGAAAATGCCCCCATACTTGCATAGAAGATGCATTTTATCACACTTTCTTGTGCATTTTATCTCGCTCGCACTGTCTTGTGCACTTACACTTTGTATCTCACTCGCACTATCTTGTGCATTTCAAATCACTCGCGCTGTTTAGCGTATCGCACTGTTTTGTGCATTTCAAATCACTCGCGCTGTTTAGCGTATCGCGCTGTTTAGTGCATTTCAAACAATCGCACTGATTTGTGCAGTTTTACAATCGCGCTATTTTGCGCACCTCAATCGCACTGTTTTGTGCAGTTTTACATTCGCGCTATCTTGCGCATCTCAATCGCACTATTTTGTGCAGTTTTACAATCGCGCTATTTTGCGCACCTCAATCGCACTGTTTTGTGCAGTTTTATCATTCGCGCTATTTTGCGCACCTCAATCGCACTGTTTTGTGCAGTTTTTACATTCGCGCTATTTTGCGCACCACAATCGCACTATTTTGTGCAGTTCACCATTCGCGCTATTTTGCGCACCTCCATCGCACTGTCTTGTGCATTGCATTCATCGCGCTATTTTGTGCACCTCAATCGCACTGTCCTGTGCTTTGCATATCACATCGCACTATCTTGTGCATTTCAAATCAATCGCGCCGTTTAGCGCATCGCACTATGTTGTGCACTGATCATTCGCACTATCTTGCGCGTCCCACCTGCACTTGTTAGTGCATTACATTTCACTCGCGCTATTTTGCGCATCGCACTATTTTGTGCACTTACTTGCATTGTGCATGCATTTTATCGTGCTATCTTGCACATCTCACCTGCACTGTTAGTGCGTTGCATCGCGCTATCTGGCGCACCTTACCTGTATCACACTGCTTTATGCAGTCACTCGCCGACACTGCGTGTGTCAAACTTTCGGAACCACAGGAATCACATTGATATATGTTGTTAGCATATTGTTCTTTGAATTTCTCTCTTTTGCAGGCACGATATTGTATGTACGGTTCATTTGAGGCTGGTGCGACCAGACGAACCGCGCAGGTATCGTATCTTCTCCGTGTGAGACGCGACGAGAATTGAATAATTCTCCGCATTCCTAACTGCATGAAATGTAGTTGTTGCTTTGCATTCTTGTTTAAACTGTTGCATCTATTTGTCAATACTTGCCTCATTACAGCTTGCTGCATTTGCATGATCACCTGGCTCTGTGCATATCATTTGCATTTTGCCCCCTTTTGCCTGCGGGCACGCCTGCGGACACACATATATCTGTTCATCTTGTATGATTGTCTAAGTCTTCAGCCTTGTCAAAAAATGGGTCGTCTCTAGCTTTGACATTCACTCTCGTCACTTCTTGACTTCCGAGTTCTGTCAAAGAGGGGCAACTGTAGACACCCCATTTTTTGACCGACCTTAAGACTCAGACGTCACCGATTGAGTGCTCGGTGATGTTGCATACTGTGCTCGTTCAGAAGTCTCAGAGTCACGGCCGTGCGCCCTGCCTCTGGACCCCCGAACCCTCTTCTGTGCCTTGTCTCGGTTTGCGAACCAGACTCGGTTTTCTCTGTTTTCTTTCCTGAGGGAAGGGAGTGGTGCCGTAGACTATCTCTCAGTGGCCGTGGGCTACTTTTCGTGGCCGTAGGCCATTTTGCCCATTTCGGAGCCCGGTTCCCGGTTTTCGGGACTGTCAGGCCGTGTGCCTCGGTTCGGGACCGCCCAACCATCTCCGATTTCTCCGTTTTTGGCAAGTGCCTCTGTTTTATCATTATGAGGAACACTGGGGCCTCAGATGCCCACTTCGTGGCCGAACGCCACTTTCAGTGCTCATAGCCCTTTTTTTCGGGACCCCGAACTGCGCGGTTTAGGCCCCGAGCTTTCATTTTGCATCGGTTTTTATTCATTCTTGGAAGGTGCCTCTGTTTTATCATTATAAGGAACACTGGGGCCTCAGATGCCCACTTCGTGGCCGAACGCCACTTTCGGTGCTCATAGCCCTTTTTTTCGGGACCCCGAACTGCGCGGTTTAGGCCCCGAGCTTTCATTTTGCATCGGTTTTTATTCATTCTTGGAAGGTACCTCTATTTTGTCATACTGAGGAACACTGGGGCCTCAGATGCCCACTTCGTGGCTGAACGCCATTTTCGGTGCCTGCAGCCCATTTTCGAGACCCCGAACCTCGCGGTTTGGCCCCCGAGCTTTCATTTTGCATCGGTTTTTGTTCATTTTCGGCGGCTACCTCTGTTTTATCATTCCAAGGAACACTGGGGCCTCAGATACCCACTTCGTGGCCGAACGCCACTTTCGGTGCCTGACCCCGAACCACGCGGTTTTGGTCCCCGAGCTTTCGTTTTGCATTAGTTTTTGTTCAATTTTGGAAGGTACCTCTGTTTTAGCACCAGGAAGATCACTGGAGGGTGGGAGGCTAGCAATTGTCTCAGCAACCAGTTATCTGCTTGGTCAAAAGTGGTTCAGCATGAATCCGGGAAGGAGAAAAGTCTGCGCGGCTTCACCGAAACAAGCGTAACTCTTTGCACAAGAGGAATTAAAATATGAGGCCACCACCATTGGCAAGCTTACTTCCGGGGCTTCATTTTTCATTCAAGAATCTCCTAAGTCCAAATCCGGGGGGAGGAGATATGGTTGGTTGAAGTCCGGTTGGACTGAATCTGCGCGGCTTTACGGAAACTGGCATAACTTTTTCTACAGGAGGAATTTTGATGCAAGGTTTGCGGCATTGGAAAGCTAACTTCCGGGGTTTCAATTTGGATACTTGAATGGACATTTTTGGACTTCCCTAGCACCCACCAGCCAGTGGTCTTCTCGGCAGTTTTTTTTTGTTTTTTTATCTAGCTGGCCAGCCACCCCTTTTGTGAAATGACGATTTTGCCCCTATGAGTTGGCCGGCCCTATTCCTCTCTTTGAGTGTATTCCAGCTATGCATTAGTTGCCCTCAAAATATCTAGATTTGTGAAAAGATCTTTAGATCAAAATATCTAGATTTGAAAAGATATTTAGAGGGAATACTTGGGTGTATTTTCCACTCCCTTTTGCCCTCCTTTTTGACCCCTTTCTTGGCCATAAAAACCAGGGGCCACCAGCTGGTTTAAGGGTTAGAAAAATCCTTTGAGCCTTGCATATACATCTCCTCCATTCCTCTCTTCCAAAAAGCTTCAAACATCCAAGTCTTGGCACCATTTGTTCATCAACACCTAGCATCACCATCACCATTCCATTTCCAGCAGCTAGGAAGGTTTTTCAGAGGCTAAGAAGCAACAAATTTGGTCCAAGAAGCAACAAAAGAAGTGGTCTTCAAGGGTGAGTCCCTTTTCCCTCTTTTCTAGCACTTTTTTGTATCATTTTTCTACCCTATTTGCTTGAGGTTTTGGGCTCCGACCCCTACTGGTTTTAGGCTCATTTTGAGCCCCTCTTCAACATTGAAGAAGGGCTCAACCTTGTTTGAGAGCCCCATGACACACCTCTTTCAATATCACTCTTTATGCCATTATATTGCATGATTTATTTGGCTTATGAGTGATCTGATTTCGAGCCTGATATAAACTGTGAGTGGGCCTATTTTGAGCCCCTCTTCAACATTGAAGAAGGGCTCCATCATGTTTGGCCTCTATATCATGCACTTTCTTTGTAATCCTCCATATTTTCCGTAAAATTGCATGATTTATTTGGCCTATTTGTGATCTGATTTGGAGCATCTCATGAACTAATATTGTGCTTATTTTGAGCCCCTCTTCAACATTGAAGAAGGGCTCAACCTGGTTTTCATGCTCTGCATACCACTTGCTTTGAATTCATGTTCTACCCCTATTTTGCATGCTTTGTTAGGCTTTCTTGGCTTCTGTTTTGAGTCTTCATCAGGCCTAGAAAGTGTCTTATTTTGGCCCATTCTTCATGTCTTGTTAAGGGTCTTAGGCCATTTGGTGCATTATTTTGGTACTTCATGTAATACCATCTTTGATTCCGTAAAATTGCATGCTTTGTTAGGCTTGCTTGGCTTCTGTTTTGAGTCTTCATCAGGCCTGGAAAGAGCCTTGTTTTGGCCTTCTCATCATGTTTTGTTAAGGGTCTTAGGCCATTTGGTGCATGCTTTTGATACTTCATGTTGTACTCCCTATTTGGTTCATTATTTTGCATGCTTTGTTAGGCTTGCTTAACTTCTGTTTTCAGCCTTCATCAGGCTTATAAAGTGTCTTATTTTGGCTCATTCTTCATTTTTTGTTAAGGGTCCAAGGTTGATTGGTGCATGCTTTTGGTACCTCACGTTATAGCCTTTGTTGGCTCATTATTTTGCATGCTATGTTTAGCCTATCTACATACTGAATTGGGGGATATCATCTCTTGTAAATGTGCATATTTTTGACCCCTATTTAATGTTGTAGAACTGTGTTTTTCAGTTTGAGCATTTTATATACCACTTGCTTTGTAATTCTCCTCTTTTCCCCCATTTTTGCATGCTATTTTTGCCATACTTGTGATCATTGTTTGGCCATACTTTGTACTAAAAAAATGCTAGTTTAGGGGCTGCCTTGCTACTGTTTTACATGTCATGTCCATATTGTGCATGTTTAGTAGGGCTGTAAGCCATTTCGGGTGCTTTGCATTGCATTTCGGGTATCGGGTGTAATTTTGTCATAATTCGGGGGCTATTTGTGCATCATTTTAGCTGCTGAAATTTGCATTGTCAATGTGCCATATGCCACATCTCATTTGCATGTCATTTTTGCGCCTTCGGGCCATGCCTCGGTTTGCGTGCCCGTGTGCACGCATTTCGAGCAGCTCACTTTCGTCTCTCGGCAGCTTATGTGAGTGCGGCTGAGGCCCTCTCATATTAGCGTAAGCCCAATTCGCATTCCGCATGTCATTTTTGCGCCTTCGGCCATGCCTCGGTTTGCGTGCCCGTGTGCACGCATTTCGAGGCACTTCACTTTCGTCTCTCGGCAGCTTATGTGAGTGTGGCTGAGGCCCTCTCATGTTGGCGTAAGCCCATCATTGCATTCCGTATGCCATTTATGCATTCCTCGGTTTGCGTGTCCGCAGGCAGCATTTCGAGGCATCTCATTTTTATCCGCCGGCATCCTATGTGAGTGTGGCTGAGGCTCCCTCATGTTGGTATAAGCCCATCATTGCATTTCGCATGTCATTCCGTGTTTCTCGGTATGCGTGCCCACGGGCACGCATTTCGAGGCACCTCATTTTTATCATTCCGGCATCCTATGTGAGTGTGGCTGAGGCTCCCTCATGTTGGTATAAGCCCATCATTGCATTTCGCATGTCATTCCGCATTCCTCGGTTTGCGTGCCTGTGGGCACGCATTTCGAGACATCTCATTTTCATAGCATTGCGCATGCTAGTTGTATATTAGTTGCATTTCATGCATATCATGCATATTGCACGGGAAACGAGGCGCGTTTTGTACTCCGAGTAACGGAACGGGTCTCAATTCCCAAGTCACCGACACTCGGATTACCCATGATGGAGTTAGGTTTTGTTGTCGCATTCATATGCATTCATCCTATATTGAGTTGTGCAATTCGGCTCCTCGGCCATCATGCATCGATGTGCATGATTGGTGGCACGAGGATCGAGGCATGCATATATTTGTGAAATACATTGCTATGCCCTTTTCCTGCTCTTGTTGCAGCAAAATGAAGAATCAGCAAATTTCCAGAGTCTGGCACGCATTTCGAGACACAGTGCAAACAGAGGCTAATTGGGGCATCCCAGTGGATTTCCGCGCCGAAGCAGCCCGGCATACATCATTCATCAACAGCGAGGCAGTCCCTGACTTGCACGCCATTTTACAGTTTTCTTGTTTATTTGTCAATTAATTAGGAATTTGTATATTATTTCAGACTGTATATTTCGGACTGTAATATTTTTATTCGGACTGTATTATTTATTCGGACCCTCTGCGCGAGGGCACAACTGTAATAAGGGTGTGTGAGTGTGTGTGATGTATGTCTTCCAACCCCCCATTTCTTTCTCCCTTTTATTTATCCGCTTACAATGGTTAGATATAGGGCATATTTCAATTAGCATACAGCATGACAGCATGTTTGCATCATTCATCTGTTTTGCACGCACCGGGCTCGGCGCATCATACAAGCTGCATCTGTATTTCAATTCCAAGTTGAGTACTTGATAGTTGTAGCATTCCATATACCATGTTTAGAATAGCCGAGCCTGCTATAGTTGCATTATTGCATGCGTTGCATTAGGCATTTCTGTATAAATTAGGATCATGCATGATTTCTAATTAGCTTCCTGTTTTGGCTTGGAGTACTCGGTGAGGTTGTTATGCTTTAGCATCCTTGCATGTGTGTGAGTGACTGCCATGAATAGCATGCTTACCATGAGGCTATATGCTTATGTGATATAACTGCCTTGAATGCCTGTGGGTGGAGGTTGAGTTACTTGGATTGGAGAATTCATCAAATGTTTGTTTTAAGCCCACTAGATAGTGGCAAAATCATATTTTTCTAAGCCCACCTGAGGGTGGCAAATCCGCGTCTTAGCCTACCTGCGGTAGCACCATCAAACCATTTTCAAAAAAAACAAGCATGAAATGTTTGTTCCAATTCAGGCGGCTCAGTCTATACTTGTTTGCTGCGAGCATCACATAGTAACCTAGGCTAATAACCGGAATAAGAGCGCACAATGTTTTCAAAATCAGATATCATGGTTAGTAGAGGCCGGTCTTTGACCGGGCGAGCGGGGGTGCTCACGAAGTGACCTTCCCCAATCGTACCCAAGTTCCCGAGCCGAGGCAACTTTGGTGATGACGGACACGTGGCCTTTGGCGCCGAGTCAGGGTTTCCTAAATTTCCCATTAAAAAACATTTAGGTGGCGACTCTGTATCTGGCGAAGCAGTCCATGTTTGGCACTTCTTTCAAAATCTGTTTTAACAACGATTTGCCGGATTTGGACTCTTTGGTTCAAGATTAAGAACGTGACATTTGAGTCCTTGACTGTAGTGACCCAATATGAAAGAACGGGACTTAACCCTCCGGGGCGTTCGGGGACGTCTACACTGGCATGCACCATGCCTGCAAGAGTCAAAAGGGTCAAACCGGCCAAGAAAAAGGGTCATCGGCCAAATAAAGTGCCGGTCGGCACAATATATTGCCGACCTACAATTGGTACTGGCCGGTCGGCTAAATAGAGTGCCGATGGGTGGCCAATGAGGTCAAAAAGTGCCGGTGGATTTCCAGATTGAAGCCCCGGAAGTTATCTTTCCAATGGCGCAAACCTTGCATTAAAATTCCTTCTGTGGAAAAAGTTATGCCCTTTTTGGTGAAGCCGCGCAGACTCGATCCAATCGGGATGATGCCCAACTTGAACCAATCATACCTCCCCCACCCGGACTTGGTTTTGAGAGATTCTTGAGTGAAAAATGAACCCCCGGAAGTCTTCTTTCCAATGGTTATGGCCTCATAGCTTAACTCCAAGTGTATAGATAGATGAGCTTGATTTAGCGAGGACTGCTTGACTCTCTTCTACCCAGATTCATGCCGAACCTCTTCTCCAACTTGTTTTCACCCCTCTTCTCCTCTCCTCTTCAACTTCAAACCCCGAAGTAAGGTGTTTTGAAGGATTTTTCAAATATTTCATATCTCTTTCATTCATCTCCACTTTGTCCTTGCTCGGTTTACCGAAAAGCGCACCATTTACCGAAATGCGAGCGTCGGAACATCGTGGGAATTTTATTTCCAAAATGTTTTGAAAGAGAGGGTTTTAAGGTCTCAAAAACCATCCAAAATAATTTTGGTTCAAAATGGGGTGTGAAGTTGAGATCGCCTCTCTCCTTGCCGAAGAAACTGAACCTGCGCCCTGCACACCTTTCTCTACCAAGTAAACCATCAGTAGTGCCCAAGTCTTGTGGGTGGTCAAAAAGGGTGTCTACAGTTGCCCCTCTTGACAAAACTCGGAAGTCATAACAATGACGGGAGTGAATGTCAACCCAGAGACGACCCATTTTTGACAAGGCCGAAGACTTGGACAAACAAACCAAAATATAGATAAATAAATGGTTGCGCCCACAGGCTGCCTACGTATCCCTTTGGAAGGAATCAAACCAGCGTAGTTCAGGGGCAGGATGCAAAGTGATGCACAATGCAAGTGCATAACTTATGATCATGCAAAGAAAGCTGTAACGAAGCACACATGCAACAGTTTTAAGCTAGCATACACCAAACTACACTACAATGCAGAAAGGATGTAAGAGAATTATGCAATTCTTACGACATTGCGTTAGATACACAAAAGCGAACAAAGTGTGATAGATACACTAAGTGGACAAACATGTGTGATGGATACACAAAAGTGAAGAGAGTGTGATGGATACACTATATGAATAAGTGTGGTGATACACTAAGTGAAGCAAAGTGTGACAGATACACAAAGCAAAACGAGTGTGATGGATACACTAAGCAAATATGTGATAGATATACTAAGCAAATGTGTGTGGTGGATACACAAAATGGGCATGTGATAGATACAAAAAGTGAATGTGTGTGGTAGATACACAAAGCGAAGCGAGTGTGTGATTGATAAGTAAAAGTGTGTGATGGATACACTGTATAAAGCAAAGTGTGATGGATACACAAGACGAATGAAGTGAGCAAAGCGTGATGGATACACAAAAGGCAAACACAAAGTGTGATAGATGCACTAAGTGAACAAGTGTGATGGATACACAATAGGTGAACACGAAGTGTGATCGATGCACTTAGTGAACAAGTATGGTTGATATACTAAAGGTGAACACAAAGTGTGATAGATGCACTTAGTGAACAAGTATGATTGATATACTAAAGGTGAACACAAAGTGTGAGGGATGCACTTAGGAACAAGTATGATGATATACTAAAGGTGAACACAAAGTGTGAGGATGCACTTAGTGAACAAGTATGATTGATATACTAAAGGTGAACACAAAGTGTGAGGGATGCACTTAGTGAACAAGTATGATTGATATACTAAAGGTGAACACAAAGTGTGATAGATGCACTTAGTGAACAAGTATGATTGATATACTAAAGGTGAACACAAAGTGTGATAGATGCACTTAGTGAACAAGTATGATTGATATACTAAAGGTGAACACAAAGTGATAGATGCATTTAGTGAACAGGAGTATGATGGATATACTAAAAGTGAACACGAAGTGTGATAGATGCACTCAGTGAACAGAGATGATTGATATACTGAAGGTGAACACAAAGTGTGATAGATGCACTTAGTGAACAAAGTATGATGGATATACAAAAAGTGAACACGAAGTGTGATAGATGCACTTAGTGAACAAGTATGATGGATATACTAAATCAATGAAGTGTGATACAGAAAACGAGAATATGTGTGATAGATGCACAAAATGAGTGAAGTGTGATTGATACACTGAGTGAGAGTGTAATAGATACACAAAAGTGAATATGTGCGTGATAGATACACAAAATGAGAATGTGTGATAGATACACAAAAGTGAGAATGTGTGTGATAGATACACAAAATGAATGAAACGTAATTGATATACTAAGTGAATGAAGTGTGATTGATACACTAAGTGAATGATCTCAAACGGAACTTCTTTGAATAAACCGTACATACAATATCGTGCATGACTGAGAAAGAAACTTGATAGGTACAATGCATTACAATATAATGTAAGGAAAGCAATAAATGGACAAAGAGGTGCTTTAGAAAGCACCTTATGAGGTGAGTGGCGGTGAACCGCTCTATCTGACGGGGATGTCCCTCGTGCTCTTCGAACACTTACCTTCAACTCGCAGTACAAAGGCTCTGAAATGCTGACAAGTAACAACATCTGCATGTAGGAGCTACGGCTGGCTTGTCTTCCTGATCATATTCACAACTTTCCCTATTCTCCAACGGGGTGACAGACTAGGTTGGTTTCAGTATCCGGAAATGAGGTGCATACGTGCTATCTCAACCTATGGGGCTTCCATACAAATTTCAAGCCGGGGGTACACCCCTGGGTATTTAAACCAGACTTAGTCTCGGAAATCCCGAACCTTTGCGTTCTAGGCAACAGCCATTCGAACTCTAGTTTCCACCGTCGCAGTTGGTCTCCTAGGAACTCATTGCAAACGCAGTCAAGATGCATCTGCCAGGGGCTGGTATTCAGAGAGAGCATTTCTGATTGCCATTCTGGCTTGAGGCAGACTTGATCTTGAGCTTGAGGTAGAGGCAACACTATACTTCGGAGCATTGACAAGACCTGACAAGGCGTATACGGAATGCGATCAGCGAATTACTACTGAGTTGAAACAAACTCAGATGCCCGACATTTTCCTTTTTTGCTTTTGCTTTGCAGTCCGAACCATTATAGCTTCAGATAGGTCCCGGTTCTACTGTTCTCACATGACCTGGGTTGAACCCTGCGGTTTTATGAAAGAACAAATATTGTTTTGCACAAATGTGGAAAATGGCACAACACTCTGAGCACAAGATGATTTTTTGAAATTGACGGTGAGAATAAGTTCTCGACTGAGTATTGAGCCTACAACTGAACACAGCACACCACGACTCAACAACGGAAAACAAAAAGGTAAACAACCTAAACACATCTATTGACACTCGAAACGACTCAAAACAAGAATCAAGACAGACAAAACAAAAAGACACGACACTCAGACATGCACAGGGAGCCTGTTTCACCGGGTAGTGTTTCCCACCCTTTCTCATTTGTGATCCTCACATCACTCGGCCCTCAAGCCCTATTTTTCACGAAAAAGCCCTTTTCTCACTTTTTCTCTCAACGCACATCTCTCTATTCTTTAATCTCTCATTTTTTATCCCTCCCCTGGGTGGTTGATGGATAAACAGGAAGTTTGGGTTCTTGCCCCTAGCATTCTGCTAGATTCTTTCTTGTTCGCAACAGTGAGTTTCTTCCACAGAGGGGCCGCGCTACAATGGGTGTATAGCGAATCTGCGGCTGACATCGGTCGACGATACTCTGCCGGGGAGCTTGGACATGGTTAGATCTGTCCATATGATGGAGTGGAATATCTTGCCCCAATCCAGTTCGTGCTTCGCACTTGGCTTGATACCTCGTTGCTTGGAGGATGTTGAGAGCTTTCAGCCCTTTTGTTGTTAACCTCAGTTGTGCCCTCTTCTGGCAGGTAGAGTGCCCTTCTTGGCAAGTATGGTGCCCTTTCTGGCGAGTATTTTGACAAAGGGGAAAAGACAGAACACCTGACTCAACTGTGCCCCTAGTTCATCATTTGACCATTTTTTGTTTGGTTTTTCTACTAAAACAATTTTGACCAACGTGAGAGTTAGATTAGTATGCTTGTTCGATTTTTGATTTGAAATCATGCAAGTCAGGCTATGAGCACTGAAAATTTCCTTTTTGGGTCCAAGAAATGGTCCGGTTTTTGGAAAAGATGGAACAATTTTCGAGAAAATTAGTCAACCTTAGTAAAAATTCTCAAAAACTATTTTTGCAAACAGCCACTTGCTCAACGAGCATGAAACCTACTCTCGAGATGCGCAACCTCGAATCCATAACATGGAAAATTGCCCCTTGTTTGAAGGACACTGCATGGCAACGGAAAGTTGCCCCTTGTTTGAAATGACATCGCGGTGTTTTGAATGGCAACGGAAAGTTGCCCCTTGTTTGGATGATGCTGCAGCGCATTGTAGTCAGTCCTCAGAGCGATGAACACAACCAGACTCTCGGATACAGTGAAGACAAAGACCAGAACCATCACATGGACACAATCGAATTTAAAGTGTTTACGGCTGGACTTCAGGATGAAGTTGCCTACGTATCCCAAACATGGGAATCAAGCCTTACGTAGTTCGGGGTTAAGGTACACTCGTGTATTAACCTCTCCTTTTTAGGCTCTAACTTTTGCCAAGCGCCTGTTGCAGGTTTTCGACCTTGCGAGCTTTGTTCTTCTTTCTTTCTTTTTTTTTTCTATTCTTTTCATTCTTTTTCTTCTTCTTTTTTTTTTGCATTTTTTCATTTTCTTTTCATCACATTCTTTTCTTTGTATATTTTTGCATTTTTTTTTTGTTTTTTTTTTGTTCTTCTTTTCTTTTCTTTTTTTCTTTTCTTCTTTTTTCTCTTCTTCTTTTTTTTTTTTGCTTTTTATATTTTTCCTTGCTTTAACTTTTGCCTGGGTCGCCCTTCCGGGTTTTCGGCCCAGTAAGCCTCTCAAAGGGTAAAAGTGTAACAAGTCCATGTCAAATGGTTTTGAGATTGAAGCCCTCTGTATCCAGGAGAGTGGCTGTTGTATTGATTTGCAGAATGATCCATCTTCAGCTCTTCGAGCACATCGAACATCGTCGCCCCTAGTTCGAGGGGGTGCTTCTGTTCTAGCTTCGCAAGCTTCTTCTGATGAGGTCTGATCTTCTTGATCTGATTTCTTGCCACTAATTCATGGCTGCTTTGAATCTGGCCACTCAGGCCTCACATGTAGTTGACCGTTGAACGTTCTGAATTCAAGTTCGAGGTTTGGAAGCAAAAGGGGTTGAGTCTCGAGGCTGAGAGCGATCCTAGGCTGCACAATCTCAAGAGCGATTCCACACAGGTCTTCGTAGGACCGCGCAAAACATTTTGTTTTTGAAAATTTTTAAGAAAGCGACAAATCGCTCGCGCTGAAGATAGTGTGAAACCAGTCTGGATCAAGCTAGGGTCCTTCTCAGTACTCGCGCTAACAAGCATGATTTCATTCATTAAGGCTTAGCACGCCTCTCTTTCTCTCAATTGTTAAAGTTTTGCAAAACCCGAGGAATTCCTTCCTCTTCGTTTTCACCGCAGTGTTCAAAAGGTTTTGAAAAACTCAGGTCATTATAATGACTTCAAGTCACAAGAGAGCAGGTGGGATGCACTGCCATTTCATTCAAATCCCGGCACAACTAGCACACGGCAGAAGCAAATGCGAGAGCGTGAAAATCACTGCTGTTTCATTGAGATCTGTTGGCACAACTGGCTCCTCGATAGAAACAGACTCAAAAGAAAGTGAAAAGACAAACACAAAACAAAATAGTGATACCCGAGGTAACATTCCCGGAATCACCCGACTCCAATACAACAGGACTGACTCGAAACCGCAAGACAGACCCGAAACAAAAGGACTGACTCAAGACGAAGAGACAGACTCAAAACAAAATCACAGAACTGATTCAACACCCAAGTCAGAAACTTCAAAACTAGCATTCGCAAATGCTCAAAACAGTGCGTGCCATTCCCACGTCTGGAGTAAACTGAGTGCCGCCCGCAGGTGGTTCATCCCTCGATCACATAGTCACCTTATCCTCCACAAGTTCACTGATCAAGTGCCGATAGACTTTGCAGGACCTGGTGCAGCAATGACCCCGTTGTCAAACAGATCTTGTACATCATGGCGCAGACGAAAGCAACTGTCGGTGTCATGACCGGTTTGCTGATGGTAGGCACAGTATTTAGTCTGGTCATGCTTTGTAGGGATAGGATCGGGTACGGGCCGTTGTTCCAACGGTTTCAGATGCCCTTTCCGGAGTAGGACTTCTAGAGCCTTTGACAAAGGCATATGAAGTGGAGTGAAAACCCTCTTGACTCGGGGTGGATATTTGGCCGTCTGTGAGTTACTCCTAGACGCATTGGTGAATGGGGTAGCTGTTTTTGATGCGGTAGTGGTAACCATGCCCACTTCAGAAGATCTTGCAGCTGCATCACCACTGGTGGTCGCATTCGAATTGCGGGAAAACACCCGCCTAGGCTGCTCCTTCTCCTGGTCAATAACGCCCTGCTTCATGGCATCCTCGATCTGTACTCCCATCTCATGCAAATCTGAAAAGGTAGGAAAGGGGAGCACGATCATTTTCTGCATTAGTTTGGGCTGGAGGTTGCGCACAACCATCCGTATTTGATCCTTATCCGTTAGCCTAATGGTCATCATTGAGGCCTTGGCCCTCCAGCGGGTTACAAAGTCAGAGAAGCCCTCTTTTGGCTCTTGCCTGGTCGTCTCGAGATCACGGGTCGTAATCTCGATTTGGGTATTGTATGAATATTGCGCAACGAAGGCCTCGGCCATCTCCTCCCAGCTTCGTTTCACTGAATCCTCAAATTTGGCGTACCAGATGGCCACAATACCCGACAGGGTCCTGCCAAAAAGGGAGAGCTTCTGTAATCTTGTCAAGCCCATGGGGCGCAGAACATCTGAAAACAAACTCAGGTGGACCATGGGATCTCCTGACCCGTCAAAACGGTCGATGTGAGGCATCTTGAACCTGTCCGGCAATGTCACCACCGAATCAGTATACCCATCTCCAATGTCCAGGATATAGTTGACTCCTTGAGATTTCTTGAACAACTTCTCAAGCTTGCTCAATTTCAACGCTGTAGGGTCGACCTCGAACTCGAAGGGAGAGTCCGGCAGATTGGTAGGTGCTTTGGATAGCTGGGGTAGGATTGGGGGTGGAGCCGGCCCTACTGGAATGTCCGTACCTTCCTGGACATTTGGTATCTCCCCAGTGCTGGAGCTCCTGCTGGGGAGGAACTTGTTGTGAAGCAGACGCGCCGCTTTGCTGTTGCAGCCTGGTGATGAGCTCAGCCTGCTGAGCCATGATTGCAGCCTGCTGCTTGGAAAATTCCGCTTGCGGACAGCGTCCTCCTGCATGAGCTTCATACTTTCTTGCATCTGACATATCATTGCCTCCATCTCTGATGTGTTCTGCTGATCCATCTGACTGACTGGTATATCTATCCCTGCAATAGAAACTGAGACCTCAGCCTGACTGTTCACTGGTGGAGTGGATAAGGGCCACTGATCTGGTAACTACTAAACTGGTGATCTGTGCCTGACTGGCCCTCTTCACCCTGCCTTTGGTAAAGGAACACTGATTGCCCTTGAACTGAATCTCTGACCCGACAAAGTCTATCAACACAAGTTCGGTGTACCCGGGGGATATTGGAGCCCTCTGAAGCTATGGTTCCCAGACTACCCCTAGCAAAAGAGAAAACATGCAGCATCTCAACCTGATTTTACCAGAACAGATACGAACAAAGCTGAATGAGTGTGCTCTCTACTGAATTCTGCCCAGAATTCTGCCTCAAATCTGATACCCTCGGTAAAATTGATTCCCCAAATACTAATGCGCTCAGGCTTGATACCCAAAATACTGAACTGGTGCCCGCAGGCCTGGTGCTCAAACTCGCAAACTGATACATGCATTTCTGTAGAGACGCACTCTAAAAGCACATAACAAGCAAGTGAGAGCCAAAACACCCCTATGGAGGGGTAGGGTTTCCCTGTCCTATTTGTTTAGGAGCTAGGGTTTCACTATGCACGCAGCAGTTTCAAACAACCTATATCGGGTAAGCAACCTGTCCTAGCTTGGAATGGTCACTATGGATTCCGAATATGCACTAGGTCGAATGGTCGAAAAGGGTGCCCGGCAAAACCGGGTTTGTGTTCCCATACTGGCAGAGCCCGCACCGGTCAGCCTTGTGGTCATGCCTTGACAAGACAAGCCTCCGGCAAACCGCTCAGGAATAGCAGATGGCCAACACGGTGTCCTAGGCGCACCAATGCACATGCAATGCAAACAAACACATAAGTGTAGTCAAAACAGGATATCACGAGTTCGAGTCAAGCTCTCTAAATTCCCCAGCGGAGTCGCCAGAAACTGTAACAAGCCCGCGAGGGACCTCGGCTACAGTTCGGACTCCCCTTTTTTTGTTTGTTGCGGTTCTTAATCTGAACCAAAGAGTCAACTCTGGCAAATCGTTTTGAGAAAACAGATTTTGAAAAGAGTGCCAAACATGGACTGCTTTGCCAGATACAGAGTCGCCACCTAAATATTTTTTAATGGGGAAATTTAGGAAACCCTGACTCGGTGCCAAAGCCACGTGTCCGTCATCACCAAGTTGTCTTGGCTCGGGAGCTTGGTACGATCGGGAAAGGTCAGCTATGAGCACCCCTTTCGCCCGGTCCGAAGACCGGCCTCTACTAACCATGATATCCGATTTTGAAAACATTATGCGCTCTTATTCCGGTTATAGCCTAGAATTATTATGTTATGCGCACAGCAAACAAGTATAGACCAAATCACCTAAATTGGAAAAAAACATTTCACGTTTGTTTTGAAAATGGTTTGCTACTCGCAAGTAGGCTAAAATGCAGGTTTTGCCACCCTCGAGTGGGCTTTTTAGAAAAGATAGTTTTGCCACTATCTAATGGGCTTAAAACTCACAGTTTTAATGCATTATTCCAATTTTAGGCAATTCAACCTCCATCCACAGGCATTCAAACAGTTTATCACATAAGAATCTAGCCACATGGTAAGCATGCTGTCATGTTAGCATTCACACGCATGCAGCATGCTAAAGCATAAAAGCTTACCTAGTACTCCGTGCAAAACAGAAACTAGTTAGTAATCAATGCATGATCCTAGTTCATGTTAAGTGGCTAATGCATCACAGGCAAAATGCAGCTATAATAGGCTCGGCTATCCTAAACATGGCATGTGAAATGCGACAGATAACACGTATTCAATTTGGAATTGAAATATAATGCAGTTAGCATGATGTACCGAGCCCGGTGCATGCAATACTGATGAATGATGCACGCATGCATAACATGAGGTATGCTAATTTAAATATGCCCTAGTCTAAGCAGGTAAATAAAAGGGAAGAAAGACGTGGGGTTGGAAGACATACACACACTCACGCACACTTATTACAAATACGCCCTCACACGGAGGGACCAAAAGAATATACAGGCCGAATAAATAATACTGAATTAATTATTACAAACCTCTAATCTAATTAACAAATTAAATGCAAAAAGAAAAGTGGCCACAACCGCCCGCCTCGGGATGCGTGAATGATGCATGCTCGATCCGTCTTGCCCGGAAAACCCGCACCATACCACTGCTGCCTCTGTTTTCACTGCCCCTCTGAAGACTGCCAAAGTTCTGGGACATGTTCCTTACACACTATAGAATACCATCGGCTGGAGGAAATGCCCGCCGGCCATGAGGAATGTCCATCGGCTTCTGATGAAGCTATCGGCCATTCACAAATGGCCGGTCGGCACTGTATGTTGTCGGTCGGCAGAAACTTCCTGCAGAAAACAGTTTTGACAGCAACAGAGGACAGGCAGTATGTGGCATAGAATTTCTAGGCAAATGTATGCATGGACATACTCCCTATCATGTAATAGACTCAAGGGAGCACGGCCCTTGACCCTCGGGCCATCAATGGCGCATTTCGACGCATGATGGCCTAAGAGGCCACGTTTGCATTTCAATGTCAAATGCAATGCACACAAACATACAAGGGACCCAACCTCAATCATGGTTGATCAAGAGGTGAGGCAATGCAAACAATGCAATGCAACCTAAGCATGCAAGCTAACACACAAGCATGCAATGCAACTACATGGCACACACAATGCACACAACATAACATGCACAACGCATTGAAACATGGCATACACAATGCAAGATGGGCTTACACCAATATGAGATAGCCTCAGCCACACTCACATAGGAGGCCATTAGGTGAAATGAGGCAACCGAAATGCACACAAACATGTCAATGCATGGATCAATCCTAAGATACAACATGCAACCCTAACAAGACATGGCAAATGATGAAACATGGCATATAAATGCAGATTTCAGCGCTGGAACATGATGCCAAATGGTCCCAAAACATGGAAATATGTCACCCAATGCATGCTATAGGCCCGAAACCCAAGATTAGGCGCATGAAATGGCTTATAGCTATACAAAGCATGCATAATTTGAACATGCAATGAAGAGACAGAAGCAGGAAGCCCCGAGAAAAGCATTTTTACAGTACAAAGCATGGCAAGAAGTAAGCACAAGTGGGACTAAAATGGCATGCAAAAATGGCTCCGCAAGGGAGGCAATGAAGCAAGTATAGGTGCAAAGCCCAAACAGAAAAAGACCCTTCTACAACACTGAATAGGGACCAAAAATATGACTACTTACAGTAGATGACAAGCCCCAAATCAATATACAAACATGCTCAAAATGCAATGCAAGATTAGGGCCACAAGAGGGCTATAACATGAAGTATACTAAACATGCATCAAACAGCCAAAGACCCTTCATGGGACATGGAGAGGGAGTCAAAATAAGACCCTTTTCAGTTCTGATCAGGGTCGAAAAACAGAAGCTCAATGTGCTAACAAGTCATGCAAAAATGGGGATCAAAGAGGGGTTCAATGGCAAGTGACACATGGAGGTCCCCAACAGTGTTGAGCCCTTCTTCAATGTTGAAGAAGGGCTCAAAATAAGCCTCTTTACAGTTTACATCGAAGCTCAAAAACACTTGTAAATAAGGCTAACCAATGAAGCTAAAAAATGCAAGTTTAAGGGAAATGGATGCTTACCCTTGAAGAGCAGCAAACCAGCAGCTCTTGGTCTAAATTTCTGAGCTTCTAACCTCTGCAAATGGCCTCCCAAGTGCTGGAATGGAGAATGGAGGTGTTGTGCTAGGTGTTGTAGGGCAAATGGTGCAAGAACAAAGGTGTTTGGAGGCTTGGAGAAGATAGATATAGAGAGTGTATGTATGTATATCAGATATATATCTCTTCCCTCTGGTTTTTTTTGCTCAAAATCTCCAAACCTTTACAATGGAGGGGGAGAGCTCTTTAAATAGGCAATGGAAAAGGTTCTAGGCTTCTAAGACAAGCTAAATGAAAGGGGCAAAGGGTGTAAATGGCTCAAGGCTTCTTGGAGAAGCTAAAACAGCTGGCCAAGCTTCTCCAAGAAGCATGGCCAAAGGGTTCAAGCTTCTAGAAGCAAAAAGGGGTCAAAGGCTCAAAAGGGTGCAAAATAGCCACATATATGCATGGGGGGTCGGGTCTATGCATCCCAGCTGGCACAGCTGGCATGCACCATGCCTGCAAGAGTCAAAAGGGTCAAACCGGCCAAGAAAAAGGGTCATCGGCCAAATAAAGTGCCGGTCGGCACAATATATTGCTGACCTGCAATTGGTACTGGCCGGTCGGCTAAATAGAGTACCAATGGGTGGCCAATGAGGTCAAAAAGTGCCGGTGGATGTCCAGATTCAAGCCCCAGAAGTTAGCTTTCCAATGGCGCAAACCTTGCATTAAAATTTCTTCTGTGGAAAAAGTTATGCCCTTTTTGGTGAAGCCGCGTAGACTTGATCCAACCGGGATGATGCCCAACTTCAACCAATCATACCTCCCCCACCCGGACTTGGTTTTGAGAGATTCTTGAGTGCAAAATGAACCCCCGGAAGTCTTCTTTCCAATGGTTATGGCCTCATAGCTTAACTCCAAGTGTATAAATAGATGAGCTTGATTTAGCGAGGACTGCTTGACTCTCTTCTACCCAGATTCATGCCGAACCTCTTCTCCAACTTGTTTTCTCCCCTCTTCTCCTCTCCTCTCCTCTTCAACTTCAAACCCCGAAGTAAGGTGTTTTGAAGGATTTTTCAAAGATTTCATATCTCTTTCATTCATCTCCACTTTGTCCTTGCTCGGTTTACCGAAAAGCGCACCATTACCGAAATGCGAGCGTCGGAACATCGTGGAATTTTATTTCCAAAATGTTTTGAAAGAGAGGGTTTTAAGGTCCCAAAACCATCCAAAATAATTTTGGTTCAAAATGGGGTGTGAAGTTGAGATTCGCCTCTCTCCTTGCCGAAGAAACTGAATCTGCGCCCTGCACACCTTTCTCCACCAAGTAAACCATCAGTAGTGCCCAAGTCTTGTGGGTGGTCAAAAATGGGGTGTCTACACTCGTCAAGTAAAAAATTTGAATACTAAAAAGATGGGACTTGATTGTGCTACTAGGTGGAATTCAACATATTTGATGCTTCAAACTGCCTTATTATATAAGGATGTATTTTACCGTTTGAAATATAAAGAGACCCAATATACAACATTGCCAAGTGAGGAGGAGTGGGAGTTCGCTAGAGAAATTTGTGGGAGATTTAAAATATTTTATAGAGCAACTGAATTGTTTTCTGGAACTAAATATCCCACAGCTAATGTTGCTTTTCCAAATTTATGTGAGATTAGGATAACTATATCCCAATGGCTCTCTTGTTCAATTGAGGTTGTTAGATCAATGGCATAAAAAATGTTGGGAAAGTTTGACAAATATTGGGTTATTATACATGGTCTTATAGGGGTTGCTGTTGTACTTGATCCTAGGTACAAACTTAGTGTGTTGGAGTTTTATTTTGATAAACTTTATGGAGATACAGCTGAAGAGGAAATTGCGAAGATTCGCCAACTTTGTTATGATTTGTTGCAAGAGTATCAAAGAAAACTTAGTTTGGGAACTGATGCTAATGTTGAATCTTCTACAAGTTCAAATTTTGGGGATTCAGAGGTGGTTTCAGATTATGATTTGTTTATTAGTAGAAAGCGAAGAAAAAAAGTCAACAATGTAACATCAGAGTTAGACCATTATTTAGAAGAGGATGTTGTGACAAGAACTCCCAATTTTGATGTGTTGACTTGGTGGAAATCAAATGCATTGAAGTATCCAACCTTACAGGCAATAGCTAGGGATTTTTTAGCTATTCCGGTATCCACTGTTACTTCGGAGTCTGCATTTAGCACTAGTGGTAGGTTGGTGAGTCCGTATTGGAGTAGACTTCATCTAGATACTTTGGAAGCATTGATGTATGCACAGAGTTGGTTGTGGGCTGTAGAGATGCAAGGTACTTAAATAAATCAATATGTAATTATTTTTAAAATAAATATATTTTCATTGAATAGTCTTAGTACTTAATTTTTTTTCTTATTTTTCAGGTAATTCAACATTGGAATCAGTTGGTTATGCTACTATATATGATGAGATGGATGTGAATCAAAGTTGATCTTTCTTTTGCATTTCTCTTGTTGGACGGCTCAAACTTTCATAGTAGGATCTTTTTACATGTTATACATTGTCTTTCAATATATGGATGTGAATTAGAGTCGAGCAACATTTTTTTTTTTTTGATCTTTATTATCCTTGTGTAGGTTTTGTTGCTGGAACGTTGTTGCTGTTGAAATGCTGATGTTGCTGGAGTGTTGTTGTTGTAAGAAACTTGTAAAGACTTAGAGTTGAAATGTCAAAGAATGCACTTTGTTGAATTGGGAGCTGAAATGCCAAAGAATGTGCATTGGGAGTTTAGTGTGTTTTGCTTTTAGTTGAATTAAGCCTTGCTATGAACATCTAACTACTTTAATAATTTTGTGCAATTCATTTATGATGTTTACAATTACACAGTTAGATACTTTGACATACATGTGTATTTAGAGTGAAGTTATCCATATGTGGGTTTTGGTTGGCAAAATGTTTTTTGACATTATTTTGTTAGTATTGTCTTTAAGATCTTTGCTGTGCATTTTGATTTGTTACAAATTTTTTTTTTTTTTTTTGTGTGTTACAATTTTTGTTACAATCTGTGCTGTGCATTTTGATTTGTTACAATTTTTTTAATTTTTTTTGTGTGTGTTACAGTTGGGATGAACATGGGTAGCTATGTATTAGTGTTGGTTAATAGAGATCAACAAACAATTCCTTGTTCATGCCCTGATGCAATTTAATATGGGTCTTATAACACTTTCTTCAAACAGGTTCTTTCACATTTTATTTCTTCAAACAGGCTCTTATAACATTGTAAACATGTTCTTATAACATGTAGGAAGAGAGTGAGAGTGAGAGTGAGAGTGAGAGTGAGAGAGAGAGAGATGGTTGTAATTTTCTTTTTAATCGTCCACGTTCTTCCACATTTTTTTTTCAATTACTAAAACTTATTTGATTGTCTCAAAATTATATTTGATTATTATAAAACAAATTTTTTAATTAATTAATTAATATGTATTTGATTTGTTGTTGAACCAAATAAAATAAAATAAGATTGAATGTATATTTAGCTTTTGTTGTGAACCTTAAAAAAAAATTAAAAAAATATAAAAATAAGTTGTTAACATTAAATATATTAAAAAAGAAAGAAAAAAGATTGAAGGTATATTTAGCTAAAACCTTAAAAAAAGAAGAAGAAGAAGAAGAAGAAGAAGAAGAAGAAGAAGAAGAAGTTGTTAACATTAAATATATTAAAAAAGAAAGAAAAAAGATTAAAGATATATTTAGCTTTTGTTGTGAACCTTAAATAAATAAATAAAAAAAGAAAAAAAAGTGGTTGTTAACATTAAATAGAAAAAAAAAAATAAAAATAAAATAAAAATGGAGATTAAAGTGGGTTGGGGAAAATCTAAACCCATTAGGAAATGGGGAGGGTGGTACCCATGGGGAATGGGGAATGAGAAATGGGGAAAATTTATTATAGGGGAATGGGGATGGGGAATTAATATCCACCCCCATTAACCCCCATTGCCATCCCTAGTTAAAAGTTACTATCCTATTTAAGTCACATCATCTTATTTAAGTCACATCACTTCAAACCCAACCCATACCTAATCCATATTTCATAAAAAGTCAAAAAGTGCACTTATTTGGATCATCCTAAATGTGATATAAATACCTGAAAGAGGATTTTATAATAATAATAGGGTGAAATGCACATTAATATTCACATTGATGTGTGAATATTTCATGATGTGAACATTCACACTGTCAAATTTATTTAATGTGAATATTCACATCACCAAATTACTAAGGATTCAAAAAATATTTGTACAGGTAAAATTGTCCATAAAATACCTTAAATATGAGAATTAGGATTTGATGAATTAAATGTCCAAAATATAGGACTTATTAAAATATAAGAATATCTTATAATAATAGGATACAAGTACTTAAAAGAGGATTTTCTAATAAAGTCCCCTTATTAATTTTATATATTGCAACTTAATATGTAAAATTTAGAGAAAATTATTGAAAATCCAATCTAGCAATTGTCTAATGTATTATTGGGTATAGTGAATATTTTTTTATTGGTGAAAAGTCCACAATTTATGAAATAATTTGGTGAGAAGTCCATTTATTATTTTGGAAGACATTTTGTTTTCAATTTTACGCTTTAATCTATATGTTTAATTTTTTATATATCTGTTAAAATATTCTATCTGTTTAAGTTTTTTTTGATTATCTGTTCAAAATTTTTTTATTTGTTTAATCTTTTTGACTATTTGTCAAATTTATATCTATCTGTTAGAATATCTATCTTCAGAAATTCCTATTTGTTGAAATTATCTATTCAAAAAATCTATTTGTTGAAATTCACAAGCCTATTTGTTTATATTTTTATTTTATCTGTTGAAACAACAATCTTATGACAGTGGCGGATTGAAGACGACGTATGTGGTGGTTTGTCGGTAGAGAGAGAGAGAGAGAGAGAGAGAAAAAGAGAGGAGAGATGGAGGGTTTGGTTTGGGAAATGTAGGATTTGGTTTGGGTGGTGGTATATATATACTTAGGTAGTTTGGTCATGTCGCATGTGCTTATTCTTATGAACAAAGTATTTTAGAGGATTGATTCTACTTACACCATTACTTTACCTCTTTACACCCTCTATTTCATTACACCACTAAAAAAAAATGTGAATCTTATTACACCTATTATATTACCAAAACTAACTCTAAAGTAAGACTCTTCAAAACCCTTTCATCTCTTTACACCAATAGTTTTTGAAAGGAAAATAAGGAAATAAAAGGAGAAAGAGAAAGACGCAAGAAAGACAGTGAGTGGAACCTATAGCGAAGTGCCTGTTTGGTCACACAGTGCTAAGCAATTTACATTCCTTTGGTGTTATGTTACTAAAAAAAATAGATTTCTCTAACATTTTGTTGCTATACATTTTAAGAGCCACTTTCTTCCAAATTTGAAATTTGTGTCGGCTTATTCGGTAATACAATGCTAATGAATTTGAATTAATCTAGTGCCATGTTACCAGACAAACTTTTTTTTTTCCAGCAACATGTTGTCGTTCGTAAAAAAATCGTATTCATAAAAAAACTTAACAAATCTCGTATGTAATGAATTCATGATTGGAGTCCACTAATAATGCAGTACTTGCATTGTTGTAATGAGTGAAAGCATAATCCTTTCAAGAAAAAATATTAAAAAAATGAAATTAGAAATACACGATAATGAGTAGTTGAACAAATTAAAAAAATTTGACCTTAGGTTATTGGAAATGTATCTTTTATTCGGCAGTTGGTTACCAGACATATATTTTTTATTCGGTAATGTGATGTCGGACTATTTTATTTTGTTCGATTTTGAAACATCGAATAAAAGTCGAAGAACAGTCTAGAAAAACAAAACAAAAACCTACCAAACAAATAAAAAAATTCACCATTTCACTTTTTTGATGGTTCTTCACCACGGTTTCTTCATCCATTGCTTTCTTCTATGATCAAAACACTATGCTTCTTACTTTTTGAAAAAAGATGTGTAAGAGAGAATAAAAATTGAGAAAGGAAGAAGAGGAGTTAGGGATAGGTGTAAGGAGATAATAAAATATATTTAATTTTAGTGTTTTGTCCTTAAAGGTAATTTCACACATGGGTAAAATTGGAAGAAAAAAAAGAAAAGAACATTCATATGAAGAGGTGTAAACGAGATAAAATAGTGATGTAAGTAGAATCACTCATTTTAGAGCGTGAACTTTTGGACAAAAAAAAAAAATTTAAATTGAATTTATAAGCCGAGTGCCCTAAGATTTATTATATTTTGATTTCTACTACTAAAATTTGGGAGTTATTTAAAACCTTTAAGATGAAATGAAAGAAATATTTAAAGGTGTTATAAGTTATTCAATAAATAGAATTTACAAATTCAAATTGTGGACTACAAGGTAAGGAAATAATTTTAACTTGAGAGAGTGTTTGGGCTTGGTAAGCACATTTTAGAATTGACTTCGGTAGTACGAACCATTCACTTTTTATGACTCGTTGAGTAGAATATTCAGGTACAAAATAAGATAATCGGATATCGGTAATTATATGTTTGAATCACATTTGTATTATAAAAAATAAATATCTATTTTTGAAATTATATTAGTTATCCATTTTCTTAAAACAAATATGATTAAAATATATAGTTACCCATATCCAATCGCCATGATTTTTTTGCATAAATATTCTATTTAATAAATCCTAAAAAATAAATAATTTAAATCACCGAAATCGGTCCTAAAATAAACCTATTAAATTCAAATACTCTTTTAAATTAAAATGACAATTTAAAAGATGACAAACTTTTCCAGAATCAACCTTCTAAAGAAATAAAGTGAACGTTTTTGACAAATATGTATGAAACCAGTGAAACCCTTTTCCAAATATGTTGAACATTTTATTATGCTTATGGTTGGGGTTTTTCCTCTCTATCTTTTTTTCTTTTGGTTATGTTAGGCAGACAATTTTTTCGAAGTGGGCCCTCTAAAAAAATAGAATTATATTAAGGCTTTTGGAGAATTTGGGGACCTTTTTCAATGAGGCCTAAAATTATTGTTTTATTGGTGACTTGGGAAATTTGACTAAAACTTCTTTATTGGGTCCTTTGGCGAAAATAACATCCTATAATTTTTTTCTTCCTAAGCCTCCTTACCTCGAGGCTCATATTTGATAGAGGACACATAAACTTTTTTCTATTGCCTTTCAAACAATCTTACCCTTCCATATTGTAACGCTCCAAATTCTACTGTAAGGATTGAAGTCAAAGCAACGTCACTAATAAATCATTTGCTCAATAACTAAGTAAGATCTAAAAAAGGTCGGATAAATCAATATAAACTCCCTTTAAAGTTCAACCACCTTAGATAGCAAAGCTACCTTTTTGACAGATCATAATAAGGTTAACACAAGGTCTATATAAGTTGATGGAAGGGTAATGATAGGTTCACAAAAGAAATGTATATAGATATAAGTAACAATAATTATAAAAGTTGAAATTTAGTTACAAACTAAAGCTCCATCAATATTACATTCCCAAAAGATAAAATATTACAGATGGACTTTAAACAAAATAACTTATACTTTTCATCTAGGATAACCAATAACCATCAAAAGTTTCTAGTTCTCCGTCGTCTACATAGGTTTCTTTGATACCTAGCATGAAACGCCATGAGTTTGGAATGCCCAATAAATGCATACGCACCCCTCCCCCTTTTTTCCAGTTCAATACACATTCATAATTGCAATAAACATTTAAGCATGATGAACAAATAAGAAAACAAGTAGGGGGTTACAATCCTCCCAACCATAAGAATTGGACTCGAATTATTCGGTATGTCCCATCTTTTGTTGCTTTGTAGACCTTAAATTTGGGTGCCATGCCTTTTTCGAGTTTGAGGCATTGCTTTCCACACTACTTGCTTTATTGATATAGAGTCGCCACTTAATTTTTAAAGGGGAATTAAGAAACCTTTAACAATGAAAACTAAGTTAAGGTCTAGTTTGTCATAACCAAGAAAATTCTAGGCTAGGGAGTTTAGGTACAAAAAGAGAAGGCCATTTGTATGAAAGTACCCCATCTTGCCCAATTCGAAGATTGGCCTCTACTCACTCTCTATTTTATAATTTTAGTGGTTAATCATTCATAAAATTCATTTTAGATCTAAAACCTTTAACTAACGTAAAACTATGTGATTGAAGCAATAATGAATATCATATATTTTAGATTAAATGAATAAAGCCATGCTTCTTTTAAAAGAATGTTTTTTAATATTATTATTATTATTATTAAACATGGATTTTTGACAATCCATCGCCTTAAAGACAAACTAAAATAAAAAATATTTATGAAAACGTAAAAAACACACAATTTTGCATATAAAGAGCATAGAAACTTGCATTATTTAAAGGCAATGCAAATAACACACATGTGCCTAGAAGAACAAAGGGACTTACCCAGATGCCTACTTTTGCGTCTTACATGCACGCATAAGATAAATATAACCTAAACATGAAACTAATCACACAAAATACGTACCTAGGCCCGATTAATGCATAAAAGACAAGCAACACATAAAATAATACAAAATTAACCTACATGATGCTTAAACTGAGCCATATATGCTGATTATATGATTAAAATGACCCCTAAAACATGCTGTCCTAATGGAAAATAAACAAGACATGCAAGAAGAGGCGAGAGAGCAAGAGAAATTAAGAGACTACATGATGCAATGATGGATTAACAACCTATTATGGATCGGCCACTAAAAATAAGCGAAGAGCTACTAAAATATAGATGATATGAGGGGTTTACCTTTTGGTTTTCGAGAACCAAAGAGCCTACAGAGAATAATGCAAAGAAACAATGAGTTCCTTGCTCGCAATCTTTCCTTAGGCTTGGAATTCGAGTTTGGGTTGAAGGTTTTCAGTGCTTAGATATTCTTTAGTGTTTAGAGATGCTGCGGGTGGTGTGCATTTCAAAATTAGGGTAGATGAAGGAGGGAGGTTGGTTGTTTTGATCTTAAAAGCTTTTAAAATGCTTCAAATTTTGAACCCTTTCAAAGAGAGGGGGAGGGCCTCTATTTATATAGCTGGAGGAAGTTTCTGGAACACTTGGCTTCATCGCTTCCATCTCTGCCTTCGTACCAAAAATGTACCAAGATTGAGTTTTTAAAAGTAATTTGCGCACGTACAAACTAAGTGCATACGTGCAACGATTGTGTACACATACAAATAATGAGTGCATTCACATCTAACGTGCGCATGCACGTTTTGCCTTGGTACACACGTCCAAGTACGTGGTCCTATGCTTTTGGCTTGCTTGCGCCACAAGTAAGCCCAAATTGCATTATGATAAATGTTTTTGATAAAACTGATTACTAGTTTTGGAAATTACATTTGATCATAGCACAATTGGGCTTACCTCTCTTTCTCGGTGTTAAAAGTTGTTTTTTTGGCTAAAAACTAGGGGTAAAATGTTCATTTTTGAAAAAAGTTCATTTTTGGCCAAAACGGTTTTACATAGTAACTCTAAACATCCTTAAACATTTTAAAGATGAAGTAATTTACCATTTCATCATCGAGAGGCTTGCAAGCATCCGAAGTCTTAGGATCAGTTAAAATGGGGTGTCTACAGTTGCCTCTTTTTAACAGAGCTCAAACAATCATGATGTGATGAGAAGCGAATGTCAAAGATCAAAGACCATCCCAGTTGACATAACCCTAAGGCTTAAGGTAGTGCCATTCATTCATGCAAGTGATTAGACCCGCAAGCTGCCTATATATCCTTGTTTGCAAGGAATCAGACCAGTGTAGTTCGGGGGAGGTTGTGCAACAATTTATATGTAAGTGTGTGTGTGCAACAAGCACTCAGGCATTTATCCAAGCATGCATCAAAAAGGAAGAGACGAGCGATACCTGCCATACTCACCTTACCATTACTATGCCAAGTTCCTTTGCATTCTTTTCCAAGTTTGTGCTAATCCTGTAAATTTTTTCAGAGAAAACTATTCCAAATAATAGCACACCACAGTGTGGTTAGAGTGATGCCAAGGTATGCCATTCTATGCCCGTATTGACGAGGCAAGGGTGTGTTATTGTATGCCATTCCATGTTCGTATCGACAATGGATGGTTTCATTAAGAGCCAAATGGCAATTTTCCATGCCCGTATCAACGAGTCATGGAGGTATTTAAATGCCAGGTGGTGCCATCCTGTGCTCATATTGACGAGTTATGGGGTTTAATGAATGCCATTCCGTGCTCGCATCGGCAAGACACAAAGTTTGTTAGGTGCCTTTCCATGCTTGCATTGTCAAGACATGGAGATTTGTTTGATGTTGTCTCCACGAGCGCATCAGCAAGACATGGTGGTTTAAATGCCAAGTGGTGCCTTTTCCATGCTCGCATCCGCCAAACATGGGGGTTTAAATGTTATTCGACCCTTGCATCGGCAAGACGTGGAAATTTTAAATGCCAAGTAGTGCTTTTCCATTCTTGCATCGGCAAGACATAGAGGTTTAAATGCTATTCCATGCTCATGTCAGCAAGAAATGGGAATTTTAAATGCCAAGTGATGCCTTTCTATGCTCGTATCGGAAAGACATTGAGGTTTCGATGCTATTCCACGCTTGCATCGACAAGACGTGGGAATTTAAATGCCAAGTGATTCCTTTCCATGCTTGCATCGGCTACACATGGAGATTTAGATGCTATTCCATGCTCACATCAGCAAGATGTGGGAATTTAAATGCCAAGTGATTCCTTTCCATGTTTACATCGGCAAGACATGGTGGTTTAGATGCTATTCCACGCGTACCTCGACAAGACGTGGGAATTTAAATACCAAGTGATTCCTTTTCGTGCTCGCATCAGCAAGGCATAGAGGTTTAAATGGGTGCCATGTGAAACCTAGTGGCTTCGACTTTACCATGATGTATTAAGCGGTGCTAGGTGTTTACCAAAATGTATTAAGTGGTGCCATATGCCAAGTTTTATCAAGTGGGTGCCAAAATTTGCAAGTTATCTTGTCATGATGCCAAATGTGGTTTTAAGGAATATTTTTGACATGCAAAGTGATTTGTGTGCTAGTGCTAATGCCATAAATGATCAAATAATTATGCCTCAAAAGGCGTGCCAATGCTTGTGCCTTAAAATATGTGCCAATGCTTGAGATGACAAAATGGTGTGCCTCAAAAGATGTGCCAATGTTTAAACTTGAGTTTAGGATGTAGCCGTGCCTTGAGGATGTTCTGAGGGTGCCACAACTTGGCCATGCATACGGGCCAATCATAAAAATATGTGCGCTCCTATCTGGCCGATATGGGCACGTACAAGCTTATGCACATGTACAAACAACGTGCACGCGCACACTCAGCCATCGCATGTGGTTCTGTCAGGACCCAGAGGGTTTAATGCTCATAAGCCTTCATTTCCTTCACTCTCTCATCCAAAAATCCTTTATCTTTCTCTTTAACTTTCTTAGCTCTAGTGCTCTTTGGTTGCTCGGTGGTTCGAGTTTCCGCATGTCCTTTCATATTCATCACTTTGTGGTCTCCGTTTCTACCAAACAGCTCTGAGTTTCGGCTACTTCATGCTCATTCCTAGGTATTTTCACATCTTCTCTACTGTTTTTCAGCTTTCCTTCATTGTTGCATGTTTTTACAGCTTTATACGAGTTTTTAGGGTGATTTTCTGATTATTTCCACGAATGCCAAGAGTTTCTCCACATGTTTCCTTTGTGTATGTGAATATTTACCCATACAAGTCATTCTATCGCCATCATTGTCTCATATAGTCCATAAACACACAAGCACCTAAGCTTTTGTCCCATTTTCTGCACTTTTTCACTGTTTATGTCATCTTTGCATCATATCCCACTGTTTTCGCCACTTTTTGCCTTGCTTCTCATTGTGTTGCTTATGACAGATTATCTCATGAAAAGACAGTTCCCTCCCTTTGATCCTACGACTTATGCGTCTTCTGTTCATGCCCTGCGGGCCGGGATGGATCAGTTCCTTGAGGTAGATGATATCAGCTCTCGCTTGGTGGTTCTCCGTGAGCCAGAGCAACATTTTTCTTACATGGGCTACATGGTATGGCCCCATGCTTCTACTTGTATGCTTTGTATCTCTTTTGCCCTACTCTTTTTCATTGGTTTAACTCATTTCCCTCTATAACGCCGCTCGGAGGGTACCCGCACATGTTAAACAATTCTAACCCTTGGTCTTTTTGATCTAGTCTCACGAGTGCAATATGAAACATAGATGAGAGTCTAGATTTGGCAACTTTATTGAAAATCCATTTTATTACAAAACATTGCCAGAAATGGTCTGCGTCATCTGATCTTAGAGTTGCCACCTAATATTTTGAAAAAATTAGAAAACCCGTGACTCATGCCAAGGCCACTGTTCATCGTAACCAAGGATGCTTGGCTCGGAACATTAGGTATGAGAGGGGAAGGTGTCACGACCCAAACCCGCCCTTATGGGTTCAGTACCGTAACCGGCCAGTAATCCGAGATTACCGAAGGCCTACTTAATAGTAATACAGTAAAATAGAGTACAGGGGCATGGCGGAAGCCAAAACAGTAAATAAACAATGTCCAATGAGCTGTGACAGTCTGTATGCAAAAAGACTTTCCATAGATATATACAGTCAGTGACAAAACGGTATGTACATATATACAATCATTCAGTTCAGGGACCTAGTCCCTATTAAACAGTAGTAACAGTCTATACAGTACATACAGTAAACAAAACAGGTACAGAGACAGACAAGGGATTAAAACACCCCTAAGCCATAGCTTGGCAGGCTCGGAACCTCGCAGTGAGGCACAGTAATTGGCTTGACAAAAAGGGAGTCTACCCCGACGCTTCTAGCTCCGGTCTGGTGCCTGAAAACCTACATATATATATAAACAGTGAGCTAAAACCCAGTGAATAATATAATGCGTAAAGAGGTTTAGAATGAATGTCCTTACAGTAATGAAAACAGTTCATTAATTCAGTATATCAGTCATTCAGTCATATGTGGTACATCCATTAGCATAGCAGTACAGTAAACAGTAGGTCTTGAAAGACCGAACAGTCAATGATGGCCATCAATCAGTAAACAGTAGTGGTTCCAACAAGGGAACCGACAGAGATCTCTGTAACAGTAACAGTCAGTAACAGTAGTTGCTAAGGATGCCACAATACAGTTCAGAATATAGGACATACATTCATTCAGTTAACAGTAGCAGTTCAGAAATAGTACAGTTCAATGGTTCAGAAGATAATCATTTTTGAACATATCTTTACACAGTTGTTACTCACAGAGTTCTGGGCTACAGTTAGGCTAGAGCGTGTCTCCAGTCGCCAACCCTACACAGTTTACAGAACGAACACACACACTAAGCTACACAGTTGGGAAAGATAATAACTTAATCCCTAATTGCCTCGGTGTGTTCTACATCTATATCCTCATTAAGATGCCTTAAACTAGGCCTAAGAATGCCTAGGATGGAATGAGGATGCAAAGATGCATTTTAAAAGCATTTTCAAAATTTTCAGAAAATAGAGGTCCCGCTCGAGCGTAGGTTTCCCCGCTCGAGCGGACATGTAGACAAATGTTTCTGCTCGAGCGTCACTTCCCACGCTCGAGCATAATGCAAAACATGGCAAAAGTACTGGATGCTCGAAAATCACGCTCGATGGGCGCTCGATAGCCGCTCGAGCAGAAGACACAAGGTCCCGCTCGAACGTCAATTCTTCTGCTCGAGCAGGCTTCAAAACAGTGCAAAGTACTGGGAGCACGAATTTCCGGCTCAAGCGCCACTTTCCCCGCTCGAGTAGGAGTCCAAAATCTGGAATTTCCAGATTTGAACTTCCAAGCTCAAATCAAGTTTAAATGCACCAATTTCGATCATCTTGGGCTAATTTTCTGGAAAATACTTCAAAACCCATAATATTACATGTTTCAAAGATCAATTTGATAAATCAAAGCCTAATGGTGTTTCAATTAAATCCAATTTCAAACCAAATTTCATGAACATGCTACAAACATGACATGTATGAGTTTAAACCACTTTCAAGCTTCAATTTCATGCTCTAAAGAGCCAAATCTTACAAAATCAAGATGAATTCATGATCTATTCTCAAAACATGGACATGCATGTGAGGAATTATGAACTACAACCTCAAAACTTCAATATATATACATGCACACAACAATTAAGCTAATATTCAACATGTTAGAACTAAAACATGACTTAGTTCCTTAATTAGACATGAACCATGCATGAATCAACTTAAAGACACAATCAAAAGGATGAAATTCATACCTAGGTTCCTTAATTACTAGAATAGACGCACAATATGCAAGAATCCCTTCAATCTTTACAAGTCCCTAAGCCAATTTGTGAAGAACTCAAGCTTTCTCTATCTCTCACTCTCTCAAGTCGGCAAGAACAAGAAATGAGGCCAAAGAAATGTTTTGTGCAAGTGTAATAAGGCTCAAATATGGCTCATGTAGTGGGCCACTAAAGTGGCATTTCGGTAAATAAGTCCAACAATGCAATTTAACTTATTTTAATCTAATTTAATCATACCAAATCAATTTTCAGATAATTACACCATAAATTATGATTCACACACATCACTAATCAATTTCAGATTCGGCCGCCGATAAGGCCTTTAATTTGCAGTTCAAACATAAAAACATGAACAGATAACTAAGCAGGCAACAGATAGAAATGCATTTAAACAGATACAGTCAATCAATCAGTTTCAGATTTCAGTCAGTTAGTTCAGTATTTCAATCAGTTCCATTACTTATCATAATCAGTCTCAGTTTAGCAGTATTCGGTAGTGTAGACACCCCATTTTTGACCGACCTTAAGACTCAGACGTCACCGATTGAGCGCTCGGTGGTGTTGCATATCGTGCTCATTCAGAAGTCTCAGAGTCGCGGCCGTGCGCCCTGCCTCCGGACTTCCGAATCCTCTTTTGTGCCTTGCCTCGGTTTGCGAACCAGACTCGGTTTTCTCTGTTTTCTTTCCTGAGGGAAAGGAGTGGTCTTGTAGACTATCTCTCAGTGGCCGTGCGCTACTTTTCGTGGCCGTAGGCCATTTTGCCCATTTCGGAGCCCCGTTCCCGGTTTTCGGAGCCGTCAGGCCGTGTGCCTCGGTTCGGGACCGCCCAACCATCTCCGATTTCTCCGGTTCTTGGCAGGTACCTCTGTTTTATCATTATGAAGAACACTGGGGCCCCTGATGGCCACTTCGTGGCCGTATGCCACTTTCGGTGCTTATAGCCGGTTTTCGGGCCCCGAACCTCGCGGTTTGGTCCCCGAGCATTCATTTCGCACCGGTTTTCTCCGGTTCTTGGCATGTACCTCTGTTTTATCATTATGAAGAACACTGGGGCCCCTGATGCCCACTTCGTGGCCGTATGCCACTTTCGGTGCTTATAGCCGGTTTTCGGGCCCCGAACCTCGCGGTTTGGTCCCCGAGCATTCATTTCGCACCGGTTTTCTCCGGTTCTTGGCAGGTACCTCTGTTTTATCATTATGAAGAACACTGGGGCCCCTGATGCCCACTTCGTGGCCGTATGCCACTTTCGGTGCTTATAGCCGATTTTCGGGCCCCGAACCTCGCGGTTTGGGCCCCGAGCGTTCATTTCTCATTAGTTTTTGTTCAATTTTGGCAGGTACCTCTGTTTTAGCACCAGGAAGATCACTGGAGGGTGGGAGGCCAGCAATTATCCCAGATAACCTTTTCTGCTCTTCCAGCGCCCGTTTTGCTCACTTCCGGGCTAATGTTGAACACCCTAGGCCCATTTTCTTCCAACCAAAGCTACATATTTGTGATGAGGGCACCTGGGAGGACCCTAAAAAGTACTGGCCGGGCAGTAATTGTGGGTTTCATTTTTGAGCCTCTCCTTCAAGTGAATTGTTGTGACTCCTGTTTCACAGTTGCCAAATTCCAACCATGGGGCCTTATTCTACACACCTAGGAGGACACCAAGGTATGGTGGTCGGCCATTAACTTTTTGTTCCTTTTTTTGCCATGGCCGGCCGGCCATGAGGAGTGGCTGGCCGACCAGTGGGGTGGCCGGCCGGCCATCTTCAAGAATTCCACCTGGCCGGCCTGCTTCCTGCTTTTCAACACTTTCCAGCTGTCCATCCACTTTTCAAAATATCTTTGGCATCCGGGGGATATTTTGGGAGGGAAAGCTTGGATGCATTTCCCTCCCTTTTACACCCCCCTTTGGTCCTTTTAAGGGGTTGGCCTCCTTCTTTGCTAGGGTTAGAAAATTTGGTCTCAAATACCTCTCTCTCAAAACCTCCATTTTCTATCTCTAAAACTCAAAAAACCCTCAAGCATCTAGGCCAATCCTTCATCAACCCTAAGCACCATCATCAAAAACTCCATTTCAGCAGCAAAGGAGTGATTTTCAGAGGCCAACAAGCAACAATTTCAAGTCAAGAAGCCACCAAAGTTGGATCTCCAAGGGTAAGCCTCTAAATCCCTTTTTCTAGCATTATTTTCTATCAATTCTGTACCCTATTTCCCTCTTGTTTTGGGCTTTGACCCCTACTGGTTTTGTGCTTATTTTGAGCCCCTCTACAACATTGTAGAAGGGCTCAACCTCACTTGGTGCCTCTATCATACACCTCTTTCAATATCACCCTTTATGCCAATTATTTGCATGCTTTGTTTGGCTTTTGAATGATCTGATTTCGAGCCTCATATATACTGTTAGTGGGCTTATATTGAGCCCCTCTTCAACATTGAAGAAGGGCTCCATCATGTTTGGTGGCTCTAGCATGCACTTCCTTTGAAATTTTTCCATTTTACCGTAAAATTGCATGGTTTCTTTGGCCTGTTTTTGATCTGATTTTGAGCATGCCATTAACTGAGGTTGAGTTTATTTTAGGTCCCTCTACAACATTGTAGAAGGGATCAAATTGGTTTGAGGCCTCCATGTTGTACCTCTCTTTATACCTCTCTTTGGCCCCATCTTGAATGCCTTTTTGAGCTTACTTAGCTCCTGTTTTGAGCCATCATCAGTACTGAAAATATCCTTATTTTGGCCTTCTTGTCAAGTTTTGTTAAGGGTCTTAGGCCATGTGGTAATTTATTTTGGTACTTCATGTTGTACCCTCCATATTTTCCGTAAAATTGCATGCTTTGTTAGGCTTGCTTAGGTTCTGATTTGAGCCTTCATCAGGCTTAGAAAGTGTCTTAGAATAACTCATTATTCATGTTTTGTTAAGGGTCCAAGGTTGTTTGGTCATTTCTTATGGTACCTCATGTTGTAGCCCTTTGTTGGCTCATTTTTGCATGCCATTTTAAGCATATCTACATACTGAATTGGAGGATCTCATCTACTGTAAATATGCATATTTTTGGCCCCTCTTTAATTTTGTAGAACTGTGTTTTTCAGTTTGAGCATTGTATATACTACTTGCTTTGTAATTCCCCTCTTTTTCCCCATTTTTGCATGATAATTTTGCCGTATTTGTGGTTGTTATTTAGCCTTGCTTTGTACTGAAAAAATGCCATATTTGGGGCTGCCTTGCTACTGGTTTGCATGTCATGATCATGTTGTGCATGTTTAGTATGGCTATAGGCCATTTCGGGTACTTAAAATCACATTTCGGGATGATTTCATGCATTGGTTGTCATTTCGTGCCATTTCGGGGCTGTTTTCCCCTTCATTTAGGTGCTGAAATTTGGTTTGCATATTTGCATATCATTTCCCGTGCCATTTCATGCCTTCGGGCCATGCCTCGGTATGCGCGCCCGTGGGCACGCACTTCGGGGCACCTCTGTTTTATCCGATGGCATCTGATGTGGGTGTGGCTGAGGTCCACTCATGTTAGTATAAGCCCAATTTGCATTTCCGTCTCATTTTATCATTACCTCGGTTTGCGTGCCTGTGGGCACGCATTTCGAGGCACTTCATTCTTATCCGACGGCCTCCTATGTGAGTGAGCTGAGGCTCTCCCATGTTGGTGTAAGCCCATCGTGGCATTCCGTATGCCATTTCATTCCATTTTTCCATCGCCTCGGTATGCGTGCCCGTGTGCACGCATTTCGAGGCACTTCGGTTTTATCCGATTTGCATTTCACATCATCGCCTCGGTTTGCGTGCCCGCGTGCACGCTTTTCGAGGCATCTCATTTTCATCTCATTTTCATCTCATTTTCATCAGCATTGTGCATACCAGGCTGTATCTTAGTTGCATTTCATGCATATCATACGTATTGCATCGTGTTCGGGATAGGAGTTAGCCCGGGCACGGGAAACGAGGTACGTTTCGTACTCCGAGTGACGGAACGGGTCTCAATTCCCCAGTCACCGACACTCCGGATTACCCATGATGGAGTTAGGTTTTGTTGTAGCATTCATCTGCATTGCACCCAATATTGAGTTGTGCAATCCGATTCCTCGGCCATCATGCATTGGTATGCGTGATTGGTGGCACGAGGATCGAGGCATGCATATATTTGTGAAATACATTGCTATGCCCTTTTCCTGCTCTCTGTTGCAGCAAAATGAGGAATCAGTAACTTTTCGGAGTCTAGTGCGCATTTTGAGAAACATTGCAAACAGAGGCTAAATTGGGCATCCCAGTGGATTTCTGCGCAAAGCAGCCCAAAAATGCAACATTCATCATAAGCGAGGCAGCCCCTGGCTTGCAAACCCATTTTAAAGCTTTCTAGCTTAATTTGTTAATTAAATAGAAATCTGTATATTATTCGGACTGTATTATTATTTATTCGGACCCTCTGCGCGAGGGCAAATACTGTAATAAGTGTGGGTGAGTGTGCTGTATGTCTTCCAACCCCCATTTCTTTCTCCCTTTTATTTACCCGCTTATGATGGTTAGATATAGGGCATATTTCAATTAGCATACAGCATGATAGCATGTTTGCATCAATCATCTGTTTTGCACGCACCGGGCTCGGCGCATCATACAAACTGCATTTGTATTTCAATTCCAAATTGAATACGTGTTAGCTGTAGCATTCCACATGCCACGTTTAGAATAGCCGAGCCTGCTATAGTTGCATATTGCATGTGTTGCATTAGGCACTTCTGTATAAATAGGATCACGCATTGATTTCTAATAAGTTTTCTGTTTTTGGCTTGGAGTACTCGGTGAGTTTTATGCTTTAGCATCCTTGCATGCGTGTGAGTGCTGCCATGAATAGCATGCTTGCCATGAGGCTATATGCTTATGTGATATACCTGCCTTGAATGCCTGTGGGTGGAGGTTGAGTTGCTTGGATTGGGACGATTCATCAAATGTTTGTTTTAAGCCCACTAGATAGTGGCAAAATCATGTTTTCTAAGCCCACCTGAGGGTGGCAAATCCGCGTCTTAGCCTACCTGCGGTAGAGCACCATCAAACCATTTTCAAACAAACAAACATGAAACGTTTTGTTCCAATTCAGGCGGCCCAGTCTATACTTGTTTGCTGCGAGCATCACATAGTAACCTAGGCTAATAACCGGAATAAGAGCATACAATGTTTTTCAAAACAGATATCATGGTTAGTAGAGGCCGGTCTTTGACCGGGCGAGCGGGGGTGCTCACGAAGTGACCTTCCCAATCGTACCCAAGTTCCCGAGCCGAGGCAACTTTGGTGATGACGGACACGTGGCCTTTGGCACCGAGTCAGGGTTTCCTAAATTTCCCATTTAAAAAATATTAGGTGGCGACTCTGTTATCTGGCGAAGCAGTCCATGTTTGGCACTTCTTTCAAAAATCTGTTTTTCAAAACGATTTGCCGAATTTGGACTCTTTGGTTCAAGATTAAGAACCGTGACATTTGAGTCCTTGAACTGTAGTGACCCCAATATGAACAGAACGGGACTTAACACCTCCCGGGGCGTTCGGGGACGTCTACAGGTAGTTAATCGGTAAACAGTGGCGAGGGTTGTTATAGAAGGTCATTAATTGGGCACCTCTGCTCACCCGAGCAAAAGATCGGCCTCTACTAAGCCATGATATGATTTTTATTAACTTTATTTGTTCATATTTCGGTTATTAATAATAAATCCTAAAATTTATTATGTGAAGTAAACAAATATATGTTGTATCGTCCATTTTGGAACAATTTGATTTCATTATTTTGAAAATGTTTTGAATAGTGCAATCATGAAAATCAATTTTATTCCAAATTAAACATCATAACCTTCACCTACTAGCATGCATAGAGTTATATCAAATAAGCACGTAGCCACATGGTAGGATGCTAATCATAGAAAAAAAAAAAAAACACACACACACACACCTAGGCGGGATGCTAAAGCACAGAAACTTACAAATTTACTGACGTCCCACAAACAGTTACAAATCAAAGTTAGTAAACAAATGCATGATCCTATATACAAGATCTTAAAGCAATTCACACATGAAATGTAGCTAAAGATCCAGCTTCTAATACATGGCATGTGAAACATCTCAAAATATGAGGTAGTGCACAAAATCACATAATAGTCGATTAAACCCACAAATGCAAATTTAGCCAGATCTTAAAGCATAAAGCATGGATGCAAAGAATGGATATGACGATGATAAGCAAAATATATTACATATGTATGGATAGGGAAAGAAAATAAAAGAACGGGAATAGAAAGAAGTGGGGATGGGGAATTATTCCATCGTTTTGAATCATACAAACCTAAATAGGGGGAAGAGGAAAAATATTACCACAAAAAATTAAATCCTCACAAATCTCTCTTAATACTATAAGAAATATAAAAAAAAAAAGAAGCTTTAGGGGGCCTCAAAGACCATTGGAGACTGTTTTGCTCGATATCGGGAGGCTACTGGGTTCTGTCTAGGAAAAAGTAGCTGGCCGGCCGGCCAATCAAGCTAGGCCAAAACTCTGTTTTGTTCAAACACTAGAAAAACAAATAGAAAATATGCAAGTGGCTCAACTAACAACTTCCAGTTAGCTTACAACAGGTTTATAACATGAAATCAAAGCAAGAAAAGCAATAGAAGAAAGAAAATGCAAGAAACTAAAAGAAAATAAAAAGTGTGCAAAATTTACCTTTCAAGGAAGGATTTGATTTTTAAACTTGCTTTTGATCACTCTCAAGTTTAGGAAGTGTGTTCTCAATCCTCAGTTCAAAAATTCGAAATTCTCATTTGAATGATGTTTTTGAGCTATTTAACAGTGTTGTGTGTGTGTGTGGGAGAGGGGTGGGAGGGGGGAGGGAAGAAGAGTTACAACTTTGTTTTTCCTCATTCAACAACACTCACTCTCTTTTGATCAAGGCTTTTGGAACTTGGCTATAACAGAATTTATGGGATGGTTTTGATGTATGAAAATGTGGTTTATCAGTGTATGGAAAAATGGAAGTGTTTTGGCTCAAAACATAAACTTCTCTCTTTTTCTCTCTACCTCTCCTCTCTTAATTCATTCCTCTCTTTCTTTTCTTTTGTTTTTTTTTCCTTTGTTTTTTTGTTTTTTGTTTTGATACATACATTCCGACCCTCTCCATATAGACAATTAGGGAATGCAAAGTCAAGAATGTGGAAGACAAGATTGGAGACAAGGTTGATGGGATGATATGGGTGGTTGCATTGCATACCCACTTTTGGGAAAGAACAAACTCCCTTTTGACAATGGAGACGAAAGGATGATAATGAAGGGGGTGGGTGTGTACCTCGTGCATGAATATATCAACAAAAGATCTGAAATGGCATGACCCACACACATTCAATAAGAATTCTGCCGAAACTGCCCTGCTTCTGGGCATATTAGCTGGTCAGTCAATTTATTGGCTAGCCGGCCAAAAAACCTTAGTTGGCTGGCTGGCTAATTGGCCGGCCGGCCAAATAATTGGCTATAGCTGACTATTTTGCACAAAACATGATTTTTTGATAGAATTATTGTCTTTTCCTCCTATTTCCATATTGTTCTTTGCTCGATTTTCTCAACAAAAGTTTCATTTTAAAGTTTTAAAGTGAGCCTCTTAACACTACGAAAATATTTGGAACAAAGTGCGAAAAAAAAGTTTTGAAAGAGAGCTTCGAATGAGACTTGAACACTTGGCCAAAACAATCTTAGGGTTGGAAATGAAGCACAAATTTCATATTTCTTACTGAGAATTATGTGTGAAACACATTCTTGTTTTCATTATCGAGTAATCAAAATGGAGTGTCTATAGTTGTCCTTCTTTGATAGAACTCGAAGTCATCTCTTGACGTGAATGAATGTCAAAGCCCAAAGATGACCCTTTTGACAAGGCCATAAGACTTGGCAAACAAACAAGATGCAAATGTAGTTGGTTGAACCCGAGGGTTGCCTACGTATTCCTTTACAAGGAATCAAGCCAGCGTAGTTCAGGGACAGAATGCAAATGACATGCTTGAAATACAATTGATAGTTGGACTTACACGCTTCACAAAGCCAATATTTTTTTCTTAAAAATTCATGATGTACAATGCATCATAACAAGGGATACAATCCAAACACATTCACAAAAGAGAAGGAAATGTAACCAATGAATAATTTTAACCTATAACCCAAAACAAGAGAGGTATTAACCGAAGATGGTTTGAACTGACAACCCAAGAAAGGGATAGTATCGTCATCCTAAAGAAGGGCCATCATTAACTGATGGAAAATGTTGTAATCAAATGTTGATGTGAAGAGATTGTAGCCAAGTGATGCAACAATGGTAGTTGTAACCATGCAAATGATATGCTAATGCAATTGAAAGTTGAATTCTTTTTTCTTTTCTTTTTTAAAAATGCATGATTTATGCAATGCCAGATGAAATATATGGTGAGGCAAGCCTCATGCAAATGATGCAAAACAAAGAGGTACAATCCAAACACACTCACATGAGAGGAGAAAAGAAGGTTTTAATCAACAGCGAGACCTATACTGTACCACAATACGAAATAGGGGATTGATTTCAACCAGGTAAAGAGAAAAAGGGTCTTAACCAATATACAAGACCTAGACCATACCTTAATACGAAATAGGGCAATGGTTTCAACCGAGTGAAGGAGAAAGGAGTCTTAACCGATATACAAAACCTAGACCTTACCTCAATATGAAATAGGGCGATGGTTTCAACTGAGTAAAGGAGAAAGGGGTCTAACCAAAAAGTTTGAAGTGATGTGAATGGATTATAACTATGCATAAAAAAAAATGTAATAGATAGTGCAAGCGAGATGGTGAATGCAAAAACACGAAAAGGCAATGTGAGACATACAATATGCAATGATATGATATGATTGGTGCACAATAGATGAATACAATTTTTTTTTTCTTTGTTTTCTTCTTTTTTTGTTTTTGATTTTGTTTTTGTTTTGAAAATTTATATATATACGCCATATATACATGTACCGATACAAACAATATACAAAATACGTATCATGTACATATACATATACATTATAATATATATATACAAACCATATATATACGAATACATACATATACATATATTTATGGACATAGATATACGGATACACAAACATATACATACAAATATATATATATATATATATATATAAATATATACATATATACACTCCTCTCCTATCTTTGTGTCTCTCTGTCTGCCCCGTTCATCTTTGTCGAGTGCCGTGTCTGGCGCTCGATTTCAACAATCACGGTACGCTTGACCGATAGCAGTTGGACTGGCCTCGTTTGTTAAAGATTGCCTTGGAAATCCCTCTTCTCTTAGCCTCTTCTTCTGCTCCATTCTCTTCTTAAATCGAGGCTTGCAAGAGAGCAAAGCAGAAATCTGCAAACTCTCTCTGCCATTACTCTGCCTATTTCCCTTTGAAATTACTCTCTTCTGATATGGCCTCTTCTCGTGGTCCTCTCACTTTCTTTCCCGACATTAACAATTCCCCAATTGAGAATGCTGAGGCTAGCTCCTCCGAGCCTCGAAAGAGTGCCCCTGTCCTTGTTCTTAGTTTTCCTGCGCTATCAGTCAAGCAAACAATGGCAACATAGTCTGATAGTGATGCCAACCACTTCACATTGAAGTCCTATGTGGAGACGGTGACCGTGGTCTCCAATTTGTCCCACTAGCTGCAGAACATGACAAGTGAAGTACACTGATTAAACGTCCAACTCTCTCTGCTCCAGAGTATGTACAAGGATGCTCGAGCAGAGATTAGCGCATTGAAAAAGCAAAATAAAGAGTTGAAACAATAGGCCACCTCTGTGGCCCGATTCGAAGTTTCTCTGTACTTCGCATTTGACGGCCATCGAGAAGTAATTTATTTCGGAAGCTCTGCCAATGCCGAGGCAGAGTCTTCAAAGGCTTCCCAAGAGTGAAGTTGTGGCAAAACAACTGACGGTAGAGTCGAGCGACAAAGTTGTCTACGAATAAAGTCGGTTTGTAATCTTCGCCGCTGGGCTACTACCAGAATTTAAGAAAAAATTCCCTCTCTCTTTTGTATTTTCAATTTTCAATTTTTTTATTCTTTTTGTTTTTTTTTTCATTTTCTATTTCTGCTTAGGAAGGAGCCCCAATGCTTCAGAATTTCTCTTTTGTGTGAAATTTTATTGTCCTTTTTTTTGTAATGTTGATCGAGGCTTCACCCTAAAGTTTGATAAACTGAGTTTCGATTTTGCACATCATGTTGTGAATGACATAACACTTGAGCATGAAAAACATTTTTGTTTCGAATTTGAATATGAGAATGATTGAATTTTAACAAACTCTGAATTGACATTGAGTCCTCAACTGATCAAAAATCAAAGAATGACTCAATGAAAGACAAACAAAGCAAAAAGAGTCTAAACACACCTATTTACACTTACCAAAATGAAAGGCACTAAAAAAAACACTCTAAAAGACAAACCATTGAGCCTACACAAATTTTGTAGTTTTCCATTCTGGATTCAAAAATTGGCCAGCTGGCTAATTGATTGGTTGGCCGGTTGATTAGTTGTCAAACTAGCTGGAAAATTGACGGGCCAGCTGATTCATGAACTTACCAGCTGAACGAACTAATGCACTGGCTAGAAAATTGGTTGGCCGGTGCCGGTTGACTAAAACAAATAAGAAGCACATCTGGAGTCAACTCAAAACTTGGACAGCTGACTAAATGGTTGGCCGGCCGACTGAAACATGCAACAAGAGACTTGAAAGTGCGGGGAGAAGACATAATTCCTGACTTGACTATGCCCTTAGTTCATTTTTTTGGCTTTTTTTTTTTTTTGGTTTTCTGCTAAAAATTATGACCAACATGAAAGTTAGATTAATATGCTTGCTCCACTCTATGTTTTGAAATCACGTAAGTCAGGTTATGAGCACTAAAAATTTTGCTTTTTGGGTCCAAAGAATGGTTTGGGTTTTGAAAAAAAAATGGTATAAGTTTTGATAAAAATCAGTTAACTTGATTAAAAGTTCTTAAAATTTGTTTTTGTAAATGGCTACTACCCAACCAACATGGAATCAACCCTTGAGATGCACAAACTCAAATTAGATAAACTGAGCTTGATTTGTCTTGCAACTGAAGATATAGGACAACTGAATTGAATGGAGATGAGCCAATAAAAAATGGATAGGACAACCAAGTCAAGTAAAGATACGCCAATCAAACATGGACGGGATAAGTGAGATGAAAATGGTTGGGGCCGAACTTTAAGATGAAGCTGCATACGTATCCCAAATATAGGAATCAGGCCTTCCGTAGTTTCGCGGGTAAGGCTCACTCGGGTATTAACACTCTTCTTTTGTGCTCTAACTTTTGCCAAAGCCGCCTTTTCGGGTTTTTAGCCTTGCGAGCTTTTTTCATATTTTTCATTTTTTATTTTTTATTTTTTTATTTTTTTTCTGCTCTACCTTTTGCCTGGGTCACCCTTCCGGGTTTTCGGTCCAGCAAGCCTCTCAGGGATAACAAATTTTAACTTGTCCACGTTGACGGTTGTGAGATCTCTAGGCCATCTAAATCCATGAGAATGGTTGCTCTTCTTTGACCAGATAAATTTGATGATATAGGGACTCCTCCGATTGGGTCTGAAGTTGCCTTTAGTGTCATGGATAGGAACTCAATTGTTCTTCAGCAATAAATCTCTTTCTCTCAGATTCCAAGATTTGGATTTCTTGTCGATCTTCATTGGCATGAGAAACGATCCAGTTTTGAATCTTTAATCATATCCAACCTTTTTGTCCCTAGTTGAAGGGCTACTTTGCCCCTAGTTTAAGGGATGCTTCCAAACTGGCTATACAAGCCTCACACTCTGGTTGATTTTTGAACATTCTGAATCAAGACTTGAAAGCGATGGGGGGTCAAGTCCTAAAGTTTAGAGTGATCCTATAATGTACAATCTCAAGATCAATTCTAGGCATGTCTTCATAGGACCATCTTTTAATAAAGCGATTAGTCGCTCGTGCTCCTCTAAAGACAATGTAAAACCAATCTGGACCAAGATAGGATCCTTTTCAATGCTCACATTAACAAAAATGATCTCATCCATCAAGGGCTTAACACACCTCTCTTTCTTTCAGTTGATTGAATTTTACAAATCCCGAGGAATTCCTTTCCCTTTATTTTTTTAATCAAAGTTTTGGAAAATCTTTTGAAATTTTTTGGTCAATGCAATGATTTACAGGCACAGAGAATTAGGCAAAAATTACTGCATTTTCATTCAGAATTTCTAGCTCAATGGTTAAAACAGACTTAATAGGAAAAAAAAATACAGACATAGAAAAGATAGTGATGTTCGAGTTATCACTCCCAAAAATCACTAGACTTTGACTCACAAGACTGACTCGATCCTGATTCCAGTTTCACAAGCTTGGTGGAATCAGGTCCAGGCTCAGCACCCAATTCAGAAAGGAAATGAAAACATTCCCAAATTACTAATATCAGTGCCTGCCATCCACCACATTTGGAACAAAATGTGTGCAATCAACAGGTGGTCCATCCCCTAATCACAGAAATGATCACAATATCCCCCGAATTTACTAGTCTTGTGTTTTGTTGCCAAAAGGGTTCTGTTTTGCAGTCAGAAAATTGCTGTTTTCACCTCAGTCTCTGCTCTGTTCTGTTCTGCAGGAAAAAAGGACACTGCCTAGCTAAAAAAGGTGGCTGGCCGTACCGAAAAAGTGGCCGGTTGGCCACTAGTTTGTGATACTGCCTTGCTGCAACAGATAACAAACAGAGCACAAACAAAGCATTTTTAGGGGATGGCTGTCCACCCTGCCTTTCCTTATCATCAAATCGCTCAAAGGAGGGGTAGGCTTGATTCGCAAGCCATTAATCGACACAAATTCATTAAGTGATAACTTATGAACCAAGGGATACAATCTCAATAAATGCACAATGCAAAACCCATAAACCTCCTCCCTATCATGATTTTGATCAAGGGAAGTGGTTGACATTGACTCTTGAACCGTTTTCATCACTAACAAGTATGAAACGACTCAAGACTCAATGGGTTCAATTAACGTCCGATTAAACCTAAACCATTTTATTATCTTGTTCTATTTTATTCCAATTTTAATACCTCTTTTAATTACCTTTCCATTCCTTAAGCCTTTTAGTCCAATAATGAAGATTAAGTCCACTAATGGAAAGAAGTGTCAAACAAAGGGTTGTTTTGGACATGTGTGTGTGTGTGTGTGTGTGTGTGTGTGTGTGAGATGTCATGCCGCTAGTAATGAACCTCTAGAGAGATTAAACCATTAAGCACAACAATCTCTATCTCAAGCTTAAACAAACAATCAGTTTGAAACGACTCTCAAAGCAAAAAAGAAGCTAAGAAATAAGAGAAGTACAGAGATGATTAGAGATGAGAAATAAGTATGGAAAGCTTGAAATAAATGCTATTAACTCAAATAGGTTGGTATCTAATGCCTAAAACACCAAACCTATAAGGACCGTTACACTACAAGCATGCAATACAAAGCATAAACGACATGAACAACTTAAAACAATCCTAAAATAGGATAAAACAACACTGAAATTAAGATAAAAACATCTATAAAAGCAAGCTAAAATAATGGAGCAATTAAGCTAGTAAACAAACCAAAGGAGACGATGCTAACCCCTCCATTTTTGAGACTTCAAAATCACATTTTAGCCTCTAAAAAACTTTAAAAAATCAGTGGTAAAAAGCTCAAAAAAAGATAATGAAAAGGTAGGAAACACAAGGGTAAAAGCCTAGAAGACAAGGTTCAAAGAGGGGTGGTCCACTTCTCTACCCTTAATGGCTTTACACCACAAATTTTAGCCCACAAATATAGGTAAAAAAAAAACCCCAAAACTGTAAGAAAAGATAGGAAAGAAATGGTACAAAAGAGCTAGGATGTATACCTCTTGAAGAAGAGTGATCCTTTGAAATACAAACCACAAATTTCACACCCCAAGAGATAAAATGAAAGCTCAAACACCTCAGCACAAAACCCTCAAGGTTTGGTTTAGAGTGTCTAGGCAAAGGGTATAGAAGTTGCAAAGGAGAGAGAGAGAGAGAGAGAGAGAGAGAGAGAGAGAAGACTTTTTCTCTCTAATTTTTTCTAACCTAATTTTTGAGAGGGAGTTATCTATATATAGAAATATATGAGACTATCTTGAAAATATCCATACAGACATAGTTGGTGTAGTGCATACATCTATGGAGACAGCTGGCACAGTTGGCAAAAAGATCTAGTTTTTGACACAAGTGGCCGGCAGGCCACTAAAAGGGGGAAGTTGTACACTAATAGTGGCCAGTAGGCCACTAGTGGGCCTGCAGGCCCCTGGATGGTCAGGCTTGAAAAACTACTATTTTGGTCAAAAAACAAGGCACAAGGTTTGTAGGTTTTAAGGCTCAAAACTAAGGTTTCCTATTGAGAAAATTGAGCATTTGGACAAGCGTGTAAATTCATCATTGAATGATCAATCAGTAGCGCCCATGTCTTAGGGCGGTCCAAAAATGGGGTGTCTATACTAGTGAATAACAACTATGTAAAGGGTTGCGAATTATGTCTGTATAGTAATAAAAACAGTCAATTTCATCAGTGGATCACTTTCTCAATCAGTATTATATAACTTGTCATTCATATCAAAATAATAGCAGTCATACGTGGTACATCCAATAGCAGAACAGTGCAGTAGGTCTTAACGACCGATACAGTCATGTATGATGGCCATCAACACAGTAAATGGTAGTTCCAAAGATTGGAACTGACACAGATCTTTGTAACAATAACAGTAAATAGTAACAGTAACAGATGCTATGGATGCCATGAATAAAGTTCATAAAACAGGACAATCATTCATTTGGGAAACAATGTCATTTCAGAAACAAAGCTTAATATCATTCAAAAAATAATTATAGCTCGAACATAGCTTTACAACGTTGTTACTCACAGTTGGCTCCTTGAAACATGTGATCACGGTGCGGAGTCTGACCCACATAACACATGACAGATACACATTGACACACAGGCTCTGTAAACACTTGTCTTATTACATTTCTTTCCTTAGTGTGTTTCTAATTCTTATCCTCATTATCGTGGCTTAAACCATAGCTTAAGAATACCTAAGATGGAATGAGGATGCAATTATGCACTTTGAGACACTTAGCAAAATTTCAGAAAACAGGGTAGTTCGCTCGAGCGGTCTGCAAAATTTACAAAAGTACTGGGAGCTCTCATTTCACACTCAAGCCAACTTCTTGGTTGCTCGAGCCAAGATCGAAAATAAAGGGTGGTCGCTCAAGCGGTCTTTCGGTCGCTCGAGCCAACCATCAAACTCTGCAAAACTTCTGAGAGCTTGAAATTTACGCTCGAGCAAAGCTTTGGTTAATCGAGCGATGCGACCAAATTATGGAATTTCCATATTGTTGTTCTAAGTTCAAAAACCAATTTCAAAGTACCAAAACACATTCTTTTGGTCTAAAACTTGAAGAAACACTTAGAAACTTGTAGAAAAACATGAAATGAAGCTCAATTCTAAAAATCAAAGCCCAAAGCAAGTCAATTCTTCATAATCAAATCAAAACTATGCTCTTTACTTTGAAAACATGCATGTAATCATCCAAGTTCTTTACTTTGAAAACATGATCAATTAAGAGAAAATGACATAGAACATAATGAATTTTTAAAACCAAGTTAAAATAATGACATACATGAGAGAATCCTTGGAAATCAATGTCAAAACATGGTGAATTATGCACGCATTCATTCCTTCACTCAATTCTCATGTTTAATCACTTAAACTTCTTGAATTCTTACATTAATTAACTCAAATTCATAATTGAAGAGTTGAATTCCTACCTTAAGCCTTGAATTAGAAAGTGTTGAAGCTTAATCTCTCAAATCCTTCCAATTCTCTACAATATGCCTTTTTCTCACTCTAAAATCAAGTCTCTTTCTCTCTCACATTTTTTGTCTCAAAAGATGAAGAGTGATATGCATATATGAGCTCTAAGTGGCTTTATATACCCTTAATTAACCTAGCTTAATAAAGACTAATCAATTGTAGTTGTTTATTCTAATTATTTGACTCTGAAACGAAATCTAATTAAACTTACCAACTAGTTCTAAAAATTCCAAATAACATATAAACATATTCAATTTCATGTTCGAATGCCGATAAGGCCTTCAATTAACAAAATAAAATAGAATTCTGAACAGATATTCCTATGGCTAACAGATAGGAATGCAAAATACATACAAAAAGCACAATAAACACATAATCTCATGCTTAAAGCTTAATTAGCATTCTGAATCATGGATTATGGGCTAATCACAAAGAGGGGTTATTACAAGGGTGGAGCCCATATTTGCCACAAAATAGGCCTATAGATGAAGATAGTTTGTAGGCATACATGGATCATGGATGTATTAATATGAGAGATTTTACCCTCATTTGAAAGATGAAGTGAATTGAAGATTTCTTATCCATTGCTGCTTTTTGGACGTATAGAATGCACACCTTATGAATACTTTGGAAAAGTTGTTGAAAATGAAGGTAATCTTTTCTAATTTTCTAATCATTAATTTTTAATTGGATGTTTCGTAAATTCTTAACCATATGATACTTTTTCGACATAATCACCATAGTTACAACACATCGAGGGACCCAAAAACAAATCAAAGAATTGCTACATGGATATGCCAAAATGTAATACAGAAAATAGAGAAACATAATTCAAGATTGGCATACACCATCTAAAACAATATAACAACTGACAAGTGCTTCTAAATACAAAACTCACTATTAGTCGATTCTGGTCGGGATAAAACATGATACTAGTCATAACCCCTTTATTGCCTTTGAAGAAATGTGTATCTTTGATAGTTATTTTTTTAATCATACACCTAAAGAAATTTTTATGTTGTAGGGGCAGAGGTTTGGTGGTGGCGGTGGTTTGGGTGTGGCAAGTTAGAAGAGGAAGGCGGTTGTCATAGTTGTGGCATGGCAAGAGATGGTTTAGTGGTGGATGGACATATCACTAAATCTGATTTATCACACCAATAATCAGTTCAAAAAACCCTAAATTTTTAAAAATAAAAATAAAAACCTATATACTCATTTCACCCAAATCGAAATCTTACAGCATCAAAAAATAAATAAAACCCTAAAACTAGAGTGAAATGAGAAAATAGAGGAAGAGAGAGAGAGAGAGAGAGAACCTGAATGTAAGCTAGAGGTGAAGCAATGGTGATGTACGACTGTGATTTACGATGGTGGCGATATGCGACGTGGCAAGGCGGTAAGTGACGGTAGTAAGCGATGGTGAGATAAGCAGCTCACGGTAAGATGAGATGAAGTTTGGAGGTGTTTGTGTGTGTGTGTGTGTGTGTGTGTGTGTGTAAGAGAGAGAGAGAGAGAGAGAGAGAGAACCCGTTTGTATTCTAAACAGATTGATACAAAATAAATAAATAAATAAATAAAATAAATGGCAAAAACCTAGGCGCAAATCTGAAAATGTTTCCACTAAAATTTAATACACCATTTGTCGACTATACTATTTTGCCGACTAAATGCAAAAAAAAATCCAAAAAATTTTTGATATAGTGCATAATTAGTACTAGGTATTTGCCGACTAAATTTATTTTTTAATCGAAAATTGTAAATATGAGACAACTAAATTATTTAGTGTAACAACCCCGGCCTATGATTAGCCTATAATTCTCGATTAAGAATGCCTAACAAGTAATTAAGATAAAATTATAAGTTAATTGCATGTGTTATGTGTTAATTGCATATCTATCTCTCCATGGTAGGAATATCTATGTGAAATTCTATTTCGGTACGCGAATTTAAGGCCTTATCGGCATTTAAACATGAAATTGACTACGTATAGGTGTAATTTAGAATTTTTGGAATATTATGGTAGGTTTAATTAGAATTCGACTCGGAACCAAATAATTAGAATAAAATAAGTGTAATTGATTAGCTTAATTAAGGCTTGATGAAACTCCACTAACAAGCCTGTATAAGGCTAATTGATCCTAGAATATGCCATACAAACACTTCGGGTGTGTTTGGTTTGATTTTGAGAGATAAATTTTCAAAATAAGTTTTAGGGAAAGAGTTTAGACATTTTTTTGCTTTGTTTGGTTGTATATTTTGGAAACAGTTTTGGAGTATGGGAGTTTGAGATGATTTGATATTTTGTTGTAATTGAGTAGATGTGTGTGAGAGAAAAAGTGATTAAGAAGAAGAGAGGAGAGAGAAAAAGTGATTGATTAATGTGTAGGAGGGAGAAAATGATTTTGGAAATTTTTTTCAAAAATTATGTTTTGAGAGTTAAACCAAACAAAGCCTTCATCTTCATTCTTGAGTGAGAAAAACGTGTGTGTGTGAGAGAGAGAGAGAGAGAGAGAGAGAGAGAGAGAGAGAGAGGAGAGAATTTAGGAAAATTGAGTTCAAGCTTGAAGATTGTAGAGAATTGGAGGAATTGAAGGATTTGACTTGGAAACTCAATCAATTGAACATTTAGAACACAATTGAGCATCTAAGGTAAAAATTTAACCTCGAATTTGAGACATTGAAGTTAATTTCCATGAGAATTCAAGAGAATTAAGGCAATTAATGCAAGCATTGAGTTAAGGAAGTAGAAAAGATGAATACAACATACATGCATGTACATTTCATGATATTGTGAAGTCGTTTTCCAAAGAATTTCCTCATGCATGCCAATGTTCTAACTTGGTTTTAGGAATTCATCATATGCTACGTCATTTTATCTCAATTGATCATGTTTTGGAAGAAAAGAACTCATATCCATTCATGCATGTTGTCTATATTGAATTTCAAGCTTGGTTTTGGATAAATGACCATGCTTTTGGGCTTGATTTTACGAAATGGTTTTCAAATCATGATGTCTTATGAGTTTTTACAAGTTTTCTTGAGTTTTTGGCCCAAATGATCAAGATTGAAGCTTTGAAAATTGGTTTTGAACTTGGAACTGAAATCTGAAAATTCGAGAGTTTGGTCGCATCGCTCGAGCTACCAAAGCTTTTCTCGAGCATAAAATTCGTGCTCCCAGTATTTTTGCAGAGATTGATAGTTGACTCGAGCGACCGAAAGACCACTCAAGTGACCACCTTTTGTTTTGAATGTTGGCTTGAGTGACCAAAAGTTACACTCGAGCGTGAAATGAATGCTCTCAGAAGTTTTGCAAACCAAAGGGTCCGTTTGAGCAACAAAAGTTGAGCTCGAGCAAACTGCCCTATTTTTTGAAATTTTGCAAATGTTTTTAAAGTACATTTTGGCATCCTCATTGCATCCTAGGCACTCATAAGCCTTAATTAAGACATAATAATGAGGAAAATGATTAAAAACACACCAAGATAGAAAAAAATGAGTTAAGTGTTTTTCGAGCATGTGTTTCAATGTGTAGCCATTATGTATTTGTGTAGGTGTAGACACCCCATTTTTGACCGCCCTTAAGACTTGGGCGCTACTGATTGTTTACTTGGTTGTGAAAGATGTGCAGGGCAAAGGTTCGATTTCTTCGGCAAGAGGAGAGTCAAATCCTAACCTCACACCCCATTTTGGACCAAAGCTAGTTTGGATGGTGTTTAGACCTTAAAACCCTCTCTTTCAAAATATTTTTGAAATAAAGTTCCTACGATGTTTCGAGGCTCGCATTTTGTCAAATGTCGCGCTTTTCGGTAAACCGAGCGAGGACAAAGTGGAAATGAATAAAAGAAAGGTGAAATCTTTGAAAATCTTTCAAAACACCTTTTTTAGAGGTTTGGAGTTGAAGAAAAGAGGAGAAGAGGGAAGAAACCTAGCTGAGGAAGAAGATGGGCATGAACCGTTAAGAGAGAGACAAACAGTCCTCGCTAAATCAGGCCTATCCTTTTGAATACTTGGATTTTAGCTATGAGGCCACCACCTTTGGAAAGCTTACTTCCAGGGCTTCATTTTTCACTTAAGAATCTCCTAAAGCCGAGTCCGGATGGGGGAGATATGATTGGCTGAAGTTGGGCATCATTCCGGTTGGACTGAAACTGATCAGCCTTCACTAAAAGAGGGATATCTCTTAGCACACATGGAATTTTGATGTGAGGCTTGCATAATTGGAAAGAATACTTCCGGGGCTACAGTTTAGGCTCAAGAATGACCTGAAAATGAGTCCAGATGAAGGAATTAGGCTTGCTTCAAGTCAAGGACCAGGACTGATTTTTTCCATCGGCCTCTATGGCACTACATCGGCCACAATTGGAGCTCAACAGCTATGTGTCGGCCAAAAGTGAACCTTATCGGCCACAAATGTTGGCCAATCGGCCAAAAGTGTCCAGAAAGCCCAGAATTGGCAGATATTTCTGTTCCAGCTGTTTCCAGCTTGTGCCACCTGTCCTAGCTCAGATATTTTCGACCAAGCTTGATATTTTGCTATATAATGAAGCCTTATATCTCATATTCAAGGGTTAGAACATTTAGAGACATTTTGGCAAAAGGGTTGGGAGCTTCTCACACTAGAACCTCTCTCTCTACAATCCTCTCTGAGCATTTGTGCTAGAAGACTTGCATACAACCATCTTCAACCTATCAACCCTTAAGAAAACTTGATCACCATTGGGCTGAGGTCCCTTGGAGCTTATTTTTGGGCTGATAGAAGGTTATTTGGTCCAAGAAAGTGGCTGTTTTCACTGTTGTGCTCCAAAGGTAATCACTCACCCTTTTTACCTTTGCTTTGCATGCTTGTTTTACCACCTTTGCAAACTATTTTTGGCTTGGTTTTGAACTGAGAAAATCTCTCTTTTTTAGTCCTAAAAGTGATGGTTTAGGCCTATTTTGTGTTAGGGGGTTGTCTCTCCCTTTTGTTCTTTAGCTTGTATAGCTTTTGAGCCATCTTCTAAGGCCTTTCAAAACAACTTTTCGTGGCCTTTTAACCAAATAGGAGGGGGTGGTCCCCTCTCCTCTTGTCTTGCTTGCTAGTGTTGATGGCCAACCAAATGAGCATGTGTTTTTACTTCTTTGTGGCTTTGTTTAGGCTCATTTTTGTGACTTATCAGACCTGCCATAACTCTGTTTTTGGCTGTCTTGGTCACCTCTTGCATGCTTATTGCACTTGTAGTGTAAATCCTCTTTGTTAGTCTTGTTAGCCTTACAAAGTAGCATGCTCTTGTGGTTTGAATTAGCTTAGTTCAAGCATGTTTTTGGTATTATTTTGGCATGTTATAACTCTAATTTTGATTTGTGGACTCACCTCTTGCATGCTTTATACACTTGTAGTGTAATCCATGCTTACTAGTCTAACATGCTTATGTTTTTGGCCAATCATGCTAGCTTATTTTGGCTATACTCCATACATGTGTTTAGCATTATTTTGGGTTGTTTTAGGACTGTTTTGGGCTTCCTTGGTCATATGACTCATGTTTTGTATAGCTATAGTGCAAATGCCTTAACTAGTCTTAAGTTTTGAGGTCCCTACCATGCTATACTTGTGATGTTTGCATGCCTTGGCATCATTTGGCATGGAATTTCAGAGCTTATATCTTTTCCATATTCTCATGTTTATTACTCTTTAATTGTATTTGAGAGTTGAGTTTTATGCCTTGCTTGCGAACCATCATTTGAGCATGCTTTTTCTTGCTTATCATGCTATCATTTTAGTCCATTTTAGCCACTGTTTTGGCATGCATGAGGTCTGTTTGGAGTTGGTTTAGTCAATTGAGCATTGTATTGCATGGTCCTAGTGTAAAGCTCTTCACTAGTTTCAACGCTTAAGCGTTCTAGCATGTTGTGCATGCAATGTTTGCATGGTAGAGTCTTGCATTTCATGCCACTTTAGCATTGAAAATCTGCCATCCTCCTCATTTCTTCACTTTTGATTTGTTTTGAGGATTGGTTAGTCTTGAGTTTGAGTTTAATGCAAGGGATTGAGACTTGTGCTTAAATGGCTTCAACCCTCTTTTGAGGGTTACTCCTAGTCAAAGGCATTGGTCTCTCCCATGCCTTAAACCATTCTCTTTGATAGACCTCTCTCTCATTAGAGGACTCTCACAGTTGGACAAGTTGATTAATGAATGGATTGGTAATGTTAAAATGTGTAAACAAAATTAATCAAGTAAAATGTGCCAAGATAAGCATGTTGCATATGTGCATTGCATTGTGTTCAACTGGACGTTATGTTGAACACAAAGTGAATTGGTCCATTTCATACTTAAAGTGATGAAAATGGGCCAATCTCCTTTTGTCTCTATTGCCTTTGATTATCCATGATAAGGTGGCGGTCCAAGTGTCTTGTTTGTCATGCATTTATTGATTTGCGCAACTCGGCCTCTTTGGCCATCATACATCGAGATGCGTGATTGGTGGCTCGAAAGCCGAGCACTACACTCCTTTGAGCTTTAGACATGATAAGGAGTGTGGTTGCACACACATTTTCTTGTAAATACATTGTCATGCCTCTGTTTGTGCTCTGTTGCAGCAAAAGGAGAGTTTGCAGGAAGAATTGGCCGATCGGCTATCTAGTGTGCCGATCGGCTATCAAAGTTGGCCGATAGCCTTGAAATTTGGCCGATGACCATTACACTTGGCCGATGGCCTTTCCTCTTGGACGACCACCTCTCAGATTGTTCCTAAGGTGGGTCAAAAGCACTATGAAAGTTGGCACAGTTTTCAGAGATACAGAAGTGTGCAAACAGAGGCAACATGAGGCACGGTAGTGGATTTCCGGGAGGACATGACCGAGCATGCATCTCTTCATCGCCCGCGAGGCTATTCCAGTATTCATGATTAATTCGTGTAATTTAATCATTTAATTGGATTTGTAATATTCATTTAGCTTAGTGTAGCTATTTGTTTCAATTTGGATTGTAATAATTAATTAGCTTGTTAGTTAATTAGTTTTGGTGTTGTAATAATTAATCTAATTAGATTATTAGATTAGTTAGAATAGCTTAGCGTAGCTAGCTTGTACTATTCATTCGGACCCTTCATCGAGAGGGCGAATTTTGTAATAAGTGTGCGTGAATGTGTGAATGTGTTCCAACCCCACGTCTTTCTCCCTTTTACTTAACCGCTTATGATGGTTAGTTCTAGGTCATATTTTAATTAGCATCCTTATGATATGCATGTTTGCATCATTCATCTGTATTGCATGCACCGGGCTCGGCGCATCATACTAACTGCATTGTATTTCAATACATTTACTTGAATATGTGTTCAACAGCATGTTATCAAGTTGCATCTCATATGCCATCTTAGAATAGCCGAGCCTATTTCTTAGTTTCATTTTTGCATGTGTTGTATTAGGCATCTTAACATAGCTAGGATCATGCATTGATTACTAACTAGTTGTTGTTTTGGCTCGGAGTACACTGTAAGTGTTTATGCTTTAGCATCCTTGCATGAGTGTGAGTGTTGCCATGATAGCATGCTTGCCATGAGGCTATTTGCTTAAATGATATAACTGCCTAAATGCCTGTGGGTGAAGGTTGGATTACTTGAATTGGAACAATTCATCGAAATGCGAGTTTTAAGCCCACTTGAGGGTGGCAAAATCATGTTTTTCTAAGCCCACTCGAGGGTGGCAAAATCCACGTCTTAGTCTACTTGCGAGTAGCACCTTCAACCCATTTTCAAACAAACATGAGATGTTTTGTTCCAACTTAGGCGATCTAGTTTATACTTGTGTGTTGTGCGCATCACATAGTAAAGTTAGCTAATAATCGGAATAAGAACGCATGTGTTTTCAAAAACAATATATCATGTTAGTAAAGGCCGATCTTTGATCAGGTGAGCGGGGGTGCTCATTGCATGACCTTCCCCTCTCGTACCCAAGTTCCTGAGCCGAGGCAACTTTGGTGATGACGGACACGTGGCCTTAGGCATGAGTCAGGGTTTCCTAAATTTCTCAAATTAAAACATTTAGGTGGCGACTCTGTATCTGGCAAAGCAGTCTATGTTTGACACTTCTTTAATAAAATCAGTTTTCCAAAACGATTTGCTAGATTTGGACTCTTTGGTGATTTATCGGTCTTGCATTGCATTTTGCGAGATTAGATTCAGAACCGTGACATTGAGTTCGAACTATAGTAGCTAATGAACAAACCGGATTTCGCGCCATTTCGCGCGCGGAGCCGTGACGTTCGGGCACGTCTACAGTAGGTCACGCGCTATAATTCGTCCGATCTGTCTAAGCTATCTATTCTGCGTCTCGAGCTGTCTGTGAGTAATAACTTTGTAAAACTATGTTTAACTCTAATTATTTCCTGAATGATATGAAATGATCTGTTTTCTAAAATGCTATTTTTTATATGGATGAATGATTGTTCAGATTTTTGAAATGTATTCGTGGCATCCTTAGCATCATGTGATTTCTGTTATCTGTTCTGCATACATCTCATGTAATCATGAGCCAATTGTACATCCCATGTGATCATGGGTCAACTGCTTATGGATCCTTATGAACGTCTCTTGTGCATATGAGTCAACTGTACATCCAATATATTTATGGGTCAACTGTTCTGTTAGCGCTAATAGATGTACCACGTATAATTATCTGTGAACTCTGAATATGAATATGATTATGAATTTGTTTCTGACCTGAACATTGATTTCTGAATTCATTATGGAGATAATTCATTAAAACCTTTACTCTGTTATTATTCACAAGGCTCCAGCTCACTGTATTATTTATGTATGTAAGTGATCAGGCGCATGACCAGGCTCAATGATGATTGCCTGGAGATATATTCGGTCAACCAACCACTGTGCCTCCCCGAGGAGGTTTCCATTTTGAGAAGTGGTCGAGTTTTGTGAACCATTTTTAAGGCTTTTACCCCTTTGTTAAAATCTAAACAAGTTTTTGTACTCTCTGTATTTTAGGCTAAGACCCATTTTGGCTTGTTTGTGACGGTAGTGACGTAAAACTGATGTATGTATATATGACGTCACAAATATGTCTATAAAGTTTTAAATTTTCTTTCCCATGTATATCTGCATAGCTCTATGGACATTATATATATTGTTATTTGCTTTCTCTAGCCTCTTATTGTGTTAATCTATTTCGGAGGCCTTCGGTAATCCTAAGATTACTGGACGGTTATGACGCTTAACCTATAGGAGTGAGTTTGGGTCGTGACAGGGTGGCATTAGAGCATGTGTTATATCGTACACACGAGTCTATATGAGATATAGGATATCCTAGAAAAGAATTAGGGATATTACATCTGCATGTGTGTGTGTGTGAAATATATGAACATATCTGAACTAAAATGAAATGAAACCGAATATTATGAATACTATTAAAAGAATTATTTGCCTATGTTTATTTGTGCTTTGTCTATCTATAGCAAATGGAAAATACAAGAAGTGATGATAGAACTGAATCCTCTGAGTCTTGAATGAACCGAATGGAACGAATGCTTTAAGCCTTAAAAGAATCAATGATACAGCAACAAAGACAGCAACCTCTGCCTCCTCCACCCCCTCCGGTTCAGGAAAAACCGGCAAACAATGACGTTATTACATTGACTCAGAAGTTTACCAAGATGAAGCCGTCAACTTTTTTGAGTGGTATTGAGGCATTGAGGGACGAAACATGGATGTTAGAAATTGAAAAATTATTTGAAGTGTTCCTGTGATATGAAACTCAAAAGGTTTTGCTAACAACCTACACTCTAAAAGAGGAAGCCCATCCTTGGTTGATGTTGATCCGAAATGACAATGGGACCATGACGTGGAATCCATTTAAGGAAATTTTCTACAAGAATACTTTCCCCAATGATTCAGAGATCGCAAGGTGTCGGAATTTGAATAGTTAAAGCAAAATGGCATGTTAGTGGCCGAGTATGAGGCCAAGTTCACAAAATTAGCCCGTTTTGCTCCGTATATGGTGGATACGGATTATAGGAAAGCCAAAAAGTTTGAAGGAGGCCTTAACCTAGATGTATGTGATCGGATTGGTGTGTTGAAACTGCCCAAATATGTGGATATACTTGACCGAGCTCTAATGACAGAAACTAATTTGGCCACAATGAACAAGCGAAAGCTCCAACAACTGAATGGAAAGGCAAAAGATCTGGATTCAATTTCAGAAAAGGTAGTTCATTTTCTATGACTAAGAAGCAAAATACAGGATCTACTAGTAGTTCAAGTCAAAGTAGTGGATCTGTACCTGTTTGCGCCGAAAATAGAAGAAAACATAAGGGTACATGTCATTGTGTATCTGGTGCTTGTTTTCGGTGTGGCAAACTTGGCCACGTGATGAAAGACTGTAAATTCATATCTGAAAACACCAATCGTCCTGCGGCAAGTTCGGATGGATTTGCTTCTGTGCCGAGATCAAATGTGAGAACCAATGCTGGGAAAGAAACTCTAAAGCAAGGTAGAGTTTTTGCACTTGTGCCTGGTGATGTGCAAAACACCGAATCTGTGGTGTCAGGTACACTTCCTATTTGTGCTCAGAATGCATATGTTTTGATAAACTCTGGTTCTACAAACTCTTTCGTATCGCATGCTTTTTCTTGAAAGTTGACTATACCTCTAAAACAAACGAACTATATGTTATCTGTATCTATACCATTTGGAGGTTCTATGATATGTGCTTATATTTATCTATCATGTGATATTGTAATTGGCGGTATGATATTTTATGTTGACTTGCTTCCCTTGGATATTGATCATTTTGATTGTATACTGGGTATGGATTGGTTGACAAAGTATCATGCCACCATTGATTGTGTTGCTAAATCTGTTCTATTTCGGCCACCTGGTTTGCCTAAGTTTATGTTTTATGGGAATGGCGTAGTCCCTTCTCCGTATTTAATCTCTTCAATAAAAGCTAATAAACTGTTGAAAAGGGGGTGTTGGGGTTATTTGTGTTGTGTATTGATTGTGACCACAGACAGTGACAATGTAGAGAACATTCCTATAGTTAATGAATTTCCCGATGTGTTTCCGAATGAACTGCCCGGTGAGTTGATTGATAGAGAAATTGAATTTACCATTGAGGTACTACTTGGAACACAACCTATTTCTAAGACGCCATACAGAATGTCAACCTCTGAATTGAAAGAATTGAAAATTCAACTTCAAGAACTACTAGAAAAGAAGTTCATTCGGCCGAGCACTTCACCTTGGGGTACTCTAGTGTTGTTTGTTAAAAAGAAAGATGGATCTTTGAGACTATGTATTGACTACCGGGAATTGAACAAAGTAACTGTTTATAACAAATACCCCTTGCTCCAAATAGATGATTTGTTTGATCAACTTCAAGGAGCTCAAGTATTTTCTAAAATTGACCTTAGGTCCAGGTATCACTAGTTAAAAGTTAAGGTAGAAGACATAGAGAAAACTGCATTTTGAACTAGATATGGGCACTATGAATTCTTGGTAATGTCGTTTGGGGTAACCATCATAGACCTAATGAATAGAGTCTTAAACTGTACCTTGATGAATTCGTTGTTGTGTTCATTGATGATATTCTGATTTACTCTAAAAGCAAGGAAGAACATGGGAACCATTTAAGAATTGTGCTACAGACTTTGAGAGAAAAGAAATTGTATGCAAATCTTTCCAAATGTCACTTCTGGCTTGACAGTGTGACTTTTCTGAGGCATGTAATCAATAAAGATGGCATATCTGTTCACCCGCAGAAAATTGAAGCTATTGTAAACTGGCCTAGACCAACCACTGTGACTGACATAAGAAGTTTTTTGGGACTTGCTAGTTATTACCACAAATTTGTGAAAGACTTCTCAAAACTTGCTCTACCATTAACTCGGTTAACACAGAAAAATGCACTGTTTGACTGGAATGACATAGGGAATCAGCTTTCCAAGAGTTAAAGACCAGATTAGTGATTGCACCAATTTTGACTCTGCCTAATGGTACAGATGGATTTCAAATTTATAGTGATGCTTCGTACAAAGGCTTGGGTGTGTGTTAATGCAAAATGGAAGGGTAATTGCATATGCCTCTTGATAACTCCGACCACATAAGAAAAATTATCTGACTCATGATCTTGAGCTTGCAGTTGTAGTGTTTGCACTAAAAATTTGGTGCCATTATTTGTATGGAGCAATTTGTGATGTATACACTAACCACAAAAGCCTAAAATATTTCTTTACTCAGAAAGAATTGAACATGAGATAGAGGAGATGGCTCGAGTTGATAAAAGATTATGACTTGCAAATTTTGTGTCATCTGGGAAAGGCAAATACAGTTGCAAATGCTTTGAGCAGACAATCCACTAGAAATTTGTCATGTTTGCTTACCGGTTAGAAAGAATTGTTGTATGAGCTGGAAAGAAATGAAATTGAGATTGTTTTGCATAAATAGGGTGGAATAGTAGTTGCCATTTCTGCACAGCCAGCCATAATGGAAGAAATTAAAGGAAAACAGTTAGAAGATGAATTTCTGAGGAAGATTGTTGATGAGATTGATTCAAAATCGAGGCCCAGATTTCTGTTTGAAGATAATGTCCTGACATTTCAAGGAAGACTTTGTGTGCCAGATTGTTCAGAGTTAAGAAAGCATGTTATGACTGAAGCCCACAGTTCCAAATTTGCTATGCATTCGAGAAACACGAAAATGTACAAAGATTTGAAACAAAATTTCTAGTGGCTTGGAATGAAGAAATGTATTGCTGATTTTGTAGCTAGATGTTTGTATTGCCAACAAGTAAAAGCTGAACATTAATGATTCGCTGGATTACTGCAGTCGCTTCCAATATCGAAATGGAAATGAGAGCATATTACGATGGACTTCATTATTGGACTGCCTCGTTCCTCTCGAGGTATGGATTCTGTTTGGGTCATTGTTGATCATTTAACTAAATCTGTTGATTTTCTGCCTATGAAAACTTTTTATAATGTCGACAAATTGGCTAACATATATGTGAATGAAATTGTGAGATTACATTGGGTGCCAGTATCCATTGTGTCTGATAGGGATTCAAAGTTTACTTCAAGATTCTAGCAGAGTTTGAAACAGGTTTTGGGGACTGAATTGAGGTTGAGTACTATCCTCAGACGGACGGCCAATCAGAAAGGACGATACAGACCTTGGAAGATATGCTTAGAATGTGTGTCTTAGATTTTCAGTGGAATTGGAAGCTTATTTACCATTGACCGAGTTTGTGTACAACAACAGTTATCACTCGAGTATCGATATGGCTCCTTATGAAGCTCTTTATGGAAGGAAATGCCAATCACCCATTTGTTGGACCGAATTGGGTGACCGACCGCTATAGAGACCCGAACTTGTGCAAGAGACAACTGAAAAAGTGAAGTTGATTCAGCAACAATTGAAAACCACACAAAGTCGTCAAAAGAGTTATGCAGATGTCTGAAGAAGAGACAAAGAATATGAAGTCGGTGACCATATGTAAATTAAAGTGACTCTGATGAAGGGCCAAACACGGTTTGGAGTTAAAGGCAAATTGACATTGCGGTACATCGGACCGTATGAAATCATAGAGAAAATCAATCTAGTAGCATATCAAGTGGCTTTACCTCTGGTCATGGAGCATATGCACAATGTCTTTCATGTTTCAATGCTTTAGGATTATTTACGGGATCCATTACATGTGATTGAACCGACACATGTGCTTTTGAAAGATGATTTCACTTATGAAGAACGGCCAATCCAAATTGTTAACCGCCAAATCAAAAGATTGAGAAACGAAGAAATCCCATTAGTGAAAGTTGACTGGAAAAATCACAGAGGGACGTATGCGACTTGGGAAACCAAAGAAGATATGATGAGACAATATCTAGATTTGTTCCCTCTAGACTCGGCATTCTTCCGAAATGAAGATAATTCAAGTTTGGAGGACCAAACTCTTTAAATGGGAAAGACTATAACAATCCCGACCTATGATTAGGCTATAATTCTCGATTAAAAATGCCTAACAAGTAATTAAGATGAAATCCTAAGTTAATTGCATGTGTTATGTGTTAATTGTATTTATATCTGTCTATGGTAGGAATATATGTATGAAATTATGTTTCGGTACACGAATTGAAGGCCTTAGCGACACTTGAACATGAAATTGACTACGTATAGGTGTAATTTAGAATTTTTGGAATATTATGGTAGGTTTAATTAGAATTTGACTCGGAACCAAATAATTAGAATAAAATAAGTATAATTGATTAGCTTAATCAAGGCGTAATGAAACTCCACTAGCAAGCCTATATAAGGCTAATTGATCCTAGAATATGCCATACAAACATTTCATCTTCATTCTTGAGTGAGAAAAACGTGAGAGAGAGAGAGAGAGAGAGAGAGAGAGAGAGAGAGAAGCTTAGGAAAATTGAGTTCAAGCTTGAAGATTGTAGAGAATTGGAGGAATTGAAGGATTTGACTTGGAAACTCAATCAATTAAACATCTAGAACACAATTGAGCATTCAGGTAAGAATTTAACCTCGAATTTGAGACATTAAGTTAATTTCCATGACAATTCAAGAGAATTAAGGCAATTAATGCAAGAATTGAGTTAATGAAGTACAAAAGATGAATATAACATACATGCATGTACATTACATGATATTGTGAAGTTGTTTTCCAAAGAATTTCCCCATGCATGCCAATGTTCTAACTTGGTTTTGGGAATTCATCACATTCTATATCATTTTATCTCAATTGATCATGTTTTGGAAGAAAATAACTCATATCCATTCATGTATGTTGCCTATATTGAATTTCAAGCTTGGTTTTGGATAAATGACCATGCTTTTGAGCTTGATTTTGCGAAATGGTTTTTAAAATCATGATGTCTCATGAGTGTTACATGTTTTCTTAAGTTTTTGGCCCAAATGATTAAGATTGAAGCTTTGAAAATTGGTTTTGAACTTGGAACTGAAATTTGAAAATTCTAGAATTTGGTTGCATCGCTCGAGTGTAAAATTCGAGCTCCCAGTATTTTTATAGAGATTAATGGTTGGCTCGAGCGACCAAAAGATTGGTAGAGCGACCACCCTTTGTTTTGAACCTTGGCTCGAGCGACCAGAAGTTGCGTTCGAGCATGAAATGAGAGCTCTCAGAAGTTTTGCAGACCAAGAGGTTCGCTCAAGCGACAAAAGTTGCACTCGAGCGAACTATCTTGTTTTCTGAAATTTTGCAAATGTTTTCAAAGTATGTTTTGGCATCCTCATTTCATTCTAGGCATTCCTAAGCCTTAATTAAGACATAATAATGAGGATAAAGATTAGAAACACATTGAGATAGAAGAAGAGGGTGTTACGTGTTTTTCAAGCATGTGTTTCAATGTGTAGCCGTTATGTATTTGTGTAGGCCACGCGCTATAATCTGTCTGAGTTGTCTAAGCTATATGTTCTACGTCTGGAGCTATATGTGAGTAATAACTTTGTAAAGCTATGTTTAACTCTAATTATTTTCTAAATGATATGAAATGATCAGTTTGCTAAAACGCTATTTTCTGTATGGATGAATGATTGTTCAAATTTCTGAAATATATTCGTGACATCCGTAGCATCATGTGATTTCTATTACCTGCTCTATATACATCTCATGTAATCATGAACCAACTGTACGTCCCATGTGATCATGGGTCAACTGCTTTTGGATCCTTATGAACGTTTTTTGTTTACATGAGTCAACTGTACGTCCCATATATTTATGGGCCAACTACTTTGTTAGCGCTAATGGATGTACCACGTATGATTATCTGTGAACTCTGAATATGAACATGATTATGAATTTGTTTCTAACTGAACACTAATTTTTGAATTCGTTATGGACATCATTCATTACAACCTTTACTCTGTTATTATTCACGGGGCTCCAACTCACTGTATTGTTTATGTATATAGGTGATCAGGCGCATGACCAGGCTTAATGATGATTGCTTGTAGTGGTCAAGTTTTATGAACCATGTTTAAGGCTTTTACCCCATTTGTTAAAATCTAAACAAGTTTTTGTGCTCTCTGTATTTTGGGCTAAGACCGTTTTGGCTTGTCTATGACGGTAATGACGTAAGACTGATGTATGTATATATGGCTTCACAAATATGTCTATAAAGTTTTAAATTTTCTGTCTCATGTATATCTGCACAACTCTATGGACATTATATATATTGTTATTTGCTTTTGCTAGCCCCTTATTGTGTTAATCTGTTTCAGAGGCCTTCGGTAATCCTAGGATTATTACTGGCCAGTTATGACACTAAACCTATAGGGGCGGGTTTGGGTCATGACAGAGAATTTATCAGAGTAATTCAAAAGGTTCTTGTCATAATTAACGCTTGTTTTGAAAACATGTAATAGCAAATATGGTTACCAAACCTTTCATAAATTATCACATTGCGAAGTGCTCGAAGGCCTTATGTTACTTATCGAAGTACCATACAAACATTCATACTGAACGAGTTCATTCGGAACACCTTGGTGACTCGTACGGAACATCACATTTGATGACTTATGCAGAACATCATTCAAATGACTTATACAGAACATCACATTGATGACCCATACAGAACATCACATCTGATGGCTTATACCGAATGCAGAACATCATACTTGATGGCTTATACAGAATATCACATTGATGACTTATACTTGATGAGCTCATACATAATGTCTTATACGTGTAGATTCTATACAAAACGATTATCATTGAAGTCATACAAAACAACCATCAAGATTGATATCATACAGAACGTTTACAATGATTCATTAACTTTTACAGCACTTCACTTGCGGATCATAGACAAAATAGTGGATACCGAATGGTCTAAGCACATTTTCATGTCATCATTCAAAAAGGAAACTCATTCATTTAACCCTTTTACATTGAGATTACTCATTGGGCTTCCAGCTCACTTCGTTTGTATATATGTATGTAGGTGAGCATCGAGAAGTTTCGCAGTAGAGACTGCCTTGGAATCAACCTTTTGTGAAGCCATGGGTTACGCCTCCATGTTGAGGCCTTAGTTTTTGTTTTAGCCAAGCTCAAGAAGCTTTGGTTTTGTACAGTTATTATGTTAAGAGTTTTTGAACATGGGCTTTGTATCTATAAGATGATATTTGTAAATATTATGATATGATGTGAGATATAACATATATGTTTATGTTTGTTGCATGTATGCACAGCTCGATGGACAAATTTTAGACTCTGCTTCCCCTTCTGGCCCTGTTACTAATTACATATTTTTGTTCTTCTGTCTTTGAGGCAGAGTAATCCAGGATTACTGGCCAGTTACGTCCTAAACCTATAGAGGTGGGTTTGGGTCGTAACAGAGTGGCTACTAAATGTTACGACCCAAACTCGCCCCTATAGGTTTAGCGTCATAACGGGCCAGTAATTCTAGGATTACCGAAGGCCTCTGAAATAGATTAACACAATATATTTTTATTTGCTTCCGCTAGTCCCTTATTGTGTTAATTTGTTTCAGAAGCCTTCGATAATTCTAGGATTACTGGCCGGTTACGACGATAAACTTATAAGGACGGGTTTGGGTCGTGACATTTAGTAGCCAAAACATGAATTAATGTCGACCAAATAAATTTTAGTCGCTAAAAGTGTAATTTGTTGTATATGCTAGTTACTTGACCACTAACTTTCTTTTTGTCAGTAAAAAATAGCATACCACGACTTTGTCACCGAAAATGCATATTTACAAATTATGTAGTCACCAAAGATTAAAAGCAAAAATTATGCTAGTTATTTGGGGACTAAATCAAATTTAGTCGGCAAAACAAATTTTAGTAGCCTAAAAACTGACCAATATTTTTTTAGTCGCCTATTATGGTATATTTAGCAACTAAATTTTTTTTAGTCGCCAATAATTAATATATGGGTACTAAAAAAATTTCGTAGCTAAACCTTGAAACAAAGTCGACCAATGTAATTTTTAGTCGTCTATTGTACAACTTTTGGCAACTAAATTCTTTTTAGTCGCCAAAAGTGTAAATTGTTGTAGTGATGGTGCTAAAGGTAGAAGAAGGTAATAGTAAGGGAAACAAATATAGAGACGTTTGGTTTTGAAGATAGTGTAGCCTATTAATAAGGGTAATTTTGACATTTTAAAATATTAAAATAGTGATATCAGCAAATTCCATTGGGTTAAGTAAGGATTGACTAACGGATGGATCTACATGTTACACAAAATTCTAAAGTAAGAGCTCAATGATATTTCAGACAATAAATGACAGTGATATTTCAACTAAACTTAAGGGTGTCAGTGTAATTTAACCCCAAAATATAAATAAATTAGGTTATTCAATTGATATCAATTCTGGTTGTGGCGCTGCCACCGTGAGTAGCAGTGGATATCATGTCTTGTGTCATGGTATCAGTTTAGGTTTATATTAGAATTATTTTAATTCAAACTTAACATGTTTAGTATTTTGTGTTATTATATTATGCCATTTTTAGTATATATTTAGTCATGTTATGTTAACGTCTTATATAAAAAATATTCATCCTTGGTAAAAAAAAAAAATGTATATGAAAAAATAAAAAATAAAAAATTCTCCACAGGTTAAAAAAATAACGCCCAAATAATACACATTAATGTGTGTTTGGGAGGAAAAGATTGGGTACATACCTAACATTTAGCATAGTGCACAAAGTGGTTATCTCGAGACTTGAACCCATAACCTCAAGATTATATTTAATGAAATGAATTTCTATTGAATAAAATTATTAATTAAAATATTTGATTTTAGCTTAATTTATTTTTTTAATTTACAAATTTATTATAACTACCTCAAATAGTAGACATAGTAGGGAATTTATTGATAAATCCCATCTAAGATGTTTTATCCCAATAAGTCCACAAAGAAAAATTATATCCCAATCAATCCCATATAGTTTTCTGCTTATTCCAGGAAGTCCATTTTTTTAATTTCATATTTATACGTGACTATTATGCCCTTATATATATATATACACTTTTAATACGTAAACCACGTTCCTATGATTTCGTTATTCAGTTTTGGCAGTTTCCTTATTTCTAATTCAAATCGATTCGTTTCTATCTTGCATGTTTTCATTCTATCGTTCTGAGGCATTGATGTGCTAGGGTTCGATTGTTGTTGTTCTTGTTTGGTATGGTGATATTCAAGTGAAGAGGACGAAGTTGAAGTTCTTCGGTTCTGTCATTTTCTGGAGTAAAACTGCCTCGAAGAAGTTGATTTTGAGTTCCTGGACGACTGTAGGGTTGGCTGATTAAGGTTAGTATAATTTTAGTGATGAATAGATGTTCAGTTTTTGTTTTGATTGTAGGATGGATTGGATGCTTTGTTCTTGGATTGATATTGAGTTGATGCTCTGTTTTTTGCAATTACATGCATCATACGTGGTCATTGGATTGGAGGTCATTCAGATATATGTTGAATGTTCTAATATTCCTTTTACTTTGATGTATGCATAAGGAGGCTATGTGTGAGCGATAGATGTTCAGTTTTTGTTTTGATTGTAGGATGGATTGGATGCTTTGTTCTTCGATTGATATTGAGTTGATGCTCTGTTTTTGCAATTACATGCATCATACGTGGTCATTGGAGGGGAGGTCATTCAGATATATGTTGAATGTTCTAATATTCCTTGTACTTTGATGTATGCATAAGGAGGCTATGTCTGAGCGATATAATTCAGAGTATATTGAACAATGTGAATGTTCACATCATGTCAGTATTACGTGAAGAATGTCGATGTTTGCATTTTACTTTAAGTTTTGCTTAATGAGGCTCTGTGTGAGTGACATAATTGAGATTAAATGTATCAATGTGAATGTTTACATCGTGATCATGTGGAGGGGAGGTTATCAGATTAGTGATGAATGTGGTTCCTGTATAATTCACAGTATGTGGAACAATATGAATGTTTACATCGTGTTAGTATTACGTGAAGGATGTCGATGTTTGCATTTTACTTTAAGTTTTGCTTAATGAGGCTCTGTGTGAGTGACGTAATTGAGATTAAATGGATCAATGTGAATGTTTACTTCGTGGTCCTGTGGAGGGGAGCTCATCAGATTAGTGATGAATGTGGATATTCTATAATTCAGAGTGTGTGGAACAATGTGAATGTTTACATCCTGTTAGTATTACGTGAAGAATGTTGATGTTTGCATTTTGCTTTAAGTTTTGCGTAACAAGGCTCTGTGTGAGTGATGTAATGGAGAGTATGTGGATCAATGTGAATGTTTACATCATGTTCCTTTGGAGGTGAGTTCATGAGTTTAGTGATGAATGTGGATCTTCTATAGTTCAGAGTACATGTGTGACTGTAAATGTTTACTTCGTGGTAATATCTTGTGAATAATGTGGATGTTCTCACTTTTACTTTCATGTTTGCTTAATGATTTGTACAGGAGATGGATAGCTTTATGATGTTGGTGTGTACATATGGTTGCAGTACCACTGTAATAAATGCTGCCCGCGCATTGTGTTATTCGCGTTTGGTGGACTGTTTGTGTGAAAAATGGGGGGAGTTGTCTGCTGGTTCTATTTCATTGTTTTGTAAATTACCTGGGATTAATAGGTGTGATTTGGAGAATGAGGAAGAATTTCAGAACATGTTACTGCTTGCTAAATCAATGGGGGTACAACATGTTGAAGTTGTGGTTGAGTTGAAAAGTGATATTGGTCAGTCAAGTAGTTTGGGATTGGTGCGTGTTGGGGTTGAGGAAGAAGTTGATGCACTACGGAGATTTTGCCACCATAAGGAGAAGCTGTTGTTGTCAGCCCCTTGGGCAAATGGTATCACGCATGTGGGACAACGGTTTGTTGGAGGTGCACAAGAATTTCGTGACGTTTTGTGTAAGTATGCCATCCAATGTGGGTTTCAGTTTACATACGTGAAGAACGAGACAACTAGAGTTACTGCTGTGTGCGCGATGCGGGAGGAGAGGGGCTGCTTGTGGGCTATACATTGTAGAGCACAACGCGCAAATGATTTTTTCTACATCAAGAGTTTTAGTGACGTGCATACTTGTGGTACGGATGTTCGAACATCGAAGAATCCGCGAGTTAGTTCGGATTTGGTGTCGAGTACCATATCCGAAATTGTGAGGGACAAGCCGTCGACTCGGCCATGTGATGTGGTGACTATTTTGAAGAGGGATTATGGGCTAGATGTTAGTTACCATGTCGTATGGTTGGGTGTGGAGAAAGCAAAGGCTGGTATTCATGGAGAGCACTCGTTATCATTTGACCAGCTGCGGTGGTATTCGGATGCTGTAATGCGGTACAATCCAGGGAGTTATGTGAATATTGACTATGATGCGAGTAGTCAACAGTTTTGCCGTTTCTTTGTGTCATTCGCTGCGTGTATTGCGGGGTTCAATTCTTGTCGGCCTTTATTATTCTTGGATGGTACATTCCTGAAAGGAAAGTACAAAGGTCAGTTACTTGCGGCAACGGCGAAAGACGGAAACAATGGTTAGTTTTTTTTTTACTTGTATGTTCATGTCAATATGGACATTGGCATGCATAGTATGGACAAATGAGTGATTGAGAAATTATAAGTATGTGAACATTGATATTAGTATGCACTGATGTGAATGTTCACATCTGTGTGTTCTAATGACAGTAATGTCAACATTCACATTATTATACACTGATCCATTCACATTATTATACATCTGTGTCTGTTAATGACAGTAACGTGAACATTCACATTCAAATGAGTGTATACGACTGTCAGTTGATCCAATAATGAATACTACTGTGAATGTTCACATTATGAATGAATCAACAATCAGAAATGAATTGTTAATGGTTGCTAATGTGAATGTTCACATCATTGATGGTTATGAACTTGAATCCAGAAATAACAATAGTAATAGGGCAACGTAGATATGAACATTCACATGACCTGGTTTGTTTATATTGTGAACAGTTGCGTATTGTTGTTGTGTTGTAGGTCTGTTTCCTGTTGCATTTGCGATTGTTGATTCGGAGACCACGGTGAATTGGTCGTGGTTCTTGCATGAACTTGGGAAGGTTGTTGATGGTAAGCGCCAGATTACGTTTATTTCGGATCGTAATCTTGGTTTGTTAGAAGCTATGCCGAAGGTGTTCCCATCGGCTCATCACGGTTATTGCTTACAGCACTTGAAGAGCAATTTAAGAGATCGGATGAAAGGAATTGATAATGGATTCAGGGATCACTTAGTAAGTAGTTTGGGTGATTGTGCTTACGAGCCAACTGTGGTAGGGTTCCATGAAAAGCTTGCAAAATTAAAAGAGGAGGGTAAACGACGAGCACATGATTTTTTCAAGGACCTGGCACCTGAGCATTGGGCAAATTCGTACTTTAGGTAATAATAGTTTCATAAAGTGTTACATTTGTGAAGTTTGGAATGGTAGGGATGTGAATTTTCAGTTTACATTTGCGAAAATTTAAAAATTGTGTTTCATGTTCAATGTCAATGATGTGAATGTTCACATCTGATAACGATGACTGATTTGAATGATGTGAATGTTCACATCTGTTGTCATAAGTTGTTGTTGTTAACATTCGCATCATGCTATCATTGAAGTTGATGTTAATGTTCACATTAGTCTATTTTTTAAGTTGATGTTAAAGTTCATTGCGAATGCTGTTAAGGCTCACATCAGTCAACGTGAATGTTCATACATGTTAAATTTCATATTGTAAGATGTATGTGATATTGTGCAGGGGCATGCGTTATGGGGAGATGACTTCCAATGCGGCGGAGTCATTCAATAATTGGATTAAAGAAGCACGTAATCTTCCTATCACTCAAATGGTGGACACAATTCGTACGCAGTTAATGCGGCAACTGTCTGCACGGCGTGACCAAGCGAACAAATGGAATGAGCTTATTTGTCCTACATTTGAAACACGGCTTATGGATTCGTTCAATGACAGCAGGTCTTGGCAAGTTAGCAAAGCCAATGAGGATGTGTTTGAAGTGCATTCGATACCATCTGTTACTGTGGATGTTGCGAGGCGTACATGTTCGTGCTTCAAATGGCAAATCAACGGATTTCCATGTGACCATGCGGTTGTTGCCATTCAGAAGAGCCGCTACAATCTCAATGATTGTGTGGAACATTACTTTCATGTACAGACATATCGTGCAGCGTATTCGGGTGCGATATTCCCTATACCATCGGTGGAGAAGCCGCCTTTTGATCCCACGGACTTCACTATATACCCGCCAATTGTGAAAAGACCCCCCGGAAGGCCGAAAAAGAATAGGATCCCTTCAAGGGGTGAGAAATTGAAGCAAATAAGGTGTGGGAGATGTGGTAAGCTGGGGAGCCATAATCGAAAGTCATGCAAGGAGCCGATATAGGATGTACATTTTGCATTTCAACGGTGTGTTTTACATTGGATTCTTATATTCATTTTAGAAATAAGATTGTGTTTTGTTGCAAGCATAATCATGCTTTTTCGTTTTCTTTTTGTGTATGACACTGATTTTGTTGAAGTTGTAATGATAAATACATGATGTGGACATTCACACTTACGTAAAAGAATCTTACTATGTCAAAACTTGCACATGGGTTGAACTTTTATACCTTATTGTTGTCAATGTGTACATTCCTGCACGAAGTATGTGTGTTACATAAAAAGAAGGTTCCAAAAAGTGCATCAATTATGCTCATCACAACACGGCATTGCGAATATCATAAGTTAGTATGAACATTCACATCAGTGTTGCAAATGTGAACATTCACATCTGTCAAACATTAGTGCATATGAATATTCACACGTTTGTACGTCATCCGTAATTATGTCACATAGACATTCCAACAGGAAAAAATGTGTACTATAGAACAATCGGGTTCAAACCATCGCTAAAATTATGCTCATCACAACACAGCATTACGAATATCATGTGACTATGAACATTCACATCAGTGTTGCAACTGTGAACATTCACATCTGTCAAACATTAGTGCATATGAATATTCACACGTGTGTACGTGATCCGTAATTATGTCACATAGACATTCCTGCATGAAAAAATGTGTACTATAGAACAATCGGGTTCAAACCATCGCTAAAATTATGCTCATCACAACACAGCATTACGAATATCATGTGACTATGAACATTCACATCAGTGTTGCAACTGTGAACATTCACATCTGTCAAACATTAGTGCATATGAATATCAGAAGTGCATGTTCACATTTGGCAGAGATGAATGGCATTTACTACTGTTATGAGCCGAAACAAATGTGAATGTTCACACATGTGTAAGTGATCCATAATTATCTCATGTACACTAAGTGTACACTCCTGCACAAAGTATGTGTATTACAGAACAATCAGGTTCAAACATTTGCATGAATTACACTCATAACAACACAGCATTATGGATATTGTAAGTGAATGTGAACATTCACATTAGTTGTGCAACTGTGGACATTCACATCTGTAAAACATAACAAAACCAAAAGTAGTTCAAAATTCGCAGCTGGCTTTTTCCCATTAACAGAGGCTGTATCACTGTTTTACAATCAGTTGTTGTGTCAAAATTTCAACGCATTCCATATTAACATTCATATTGATTGTTCGGAAGTTTGTAGGTGGACACCCCCCACCTATAGGTATTAATGAAGCTCTGATTTCTTATGATTCAAAAAACTATGCACTAACAAATCTCGTAGTCCACACCATTCTGAATTAGTGAGGCTGCCCACAACTTCTTCATGGAATATGTGCGCCCGCATGATGTAACATACTGCAGGTCCGCAGTCCACTCTGTGAAAAAGAAATGGTTTTCGTTAGCAGTTGGCATGAATATTTGCATAATGGTTATGGACGATTTGTAAACAATGTAGCTAGTCTTACGAGTCGTCGCCTTGCTGAGGACAGACATCAACACTTTTGATTGGTTGTGCTGGATTTTGGGCTGCTAGCTTAGTGTATAGCGTTGATGACTCGCCAATAACGCTCACAACATGCTCAATGTACTTCCTCTGTGTAAAGAATTCCAAATTAGGCACCAACAGACATAGGTGTTGTACAGTCATTTAATGGATGAGAACAAGTAAAATTTGTGTTCAAAAATAGCCACTTACAACTTCTTGGGCTTGGTCGATATGCGGGTCATGTATGCCTGTTCTTGGGCGCAATGAGTTGTAATGCCTCCACAAATTGTCTTCAGCATCATACACAACTATCGTCCAGTGGTACTCATGATGCAATGGGAATAATAGGTATCTCTCTCCTTGGTAGTTCTTGACATGTGCATCAATGTGTTTACTCCTTTTGCGAGGATGGTACTCCCGTATGACTTTCTGTACATATTGGACAAATAATTAATGGAATGTGAAGTTTCACATTGGCAATACAAGTAATGGAATGATAGATTTTACCAAACACATGCTCGTGAAGATGAATGACGGTTCATGCGAAGTTGGGTTGACCACCTCTTGTTGTTCATGCAACAGTTCAGCGTATGCATCTATGAGCTGCACAAACATGTGGTCATATTATATAGATTTGTGGCTGTTTGTGTGTGTGTCTGTGTGTGCATATGCATGAAGAGTTAATTATGTTTGTAATGGCATACATTGCTGTGTATTGATTCCTCCTTGATAAGGTTGATAATGTCATCAAAATACACATGTGTAGCCTTTGAATCTCCTTTCCACACCAGCAGCCTGTGCATTATGAACAAACCAATGTGAATGTTTACATTGCACAGATATGAAGAAACAAAAAAATTTAAACACAGTTATGAATATAGACAATTGCAGAATGAGAATGTTAACGTTAGATGTTTGTACAGTGACTTACTCAACGCCTCCACTTTTTTGTAAATCTTGGACCTTCTTTTTGTCTTGTTTGGACATCTTGCTCCACACTTTGAACTTGTTGGTCAAGGATATTTTTTTTGGCTGCTTTGGTGGTGGGGGTTTCTCCACATCTTCAACCATTTCAACTGGATGGGGTTGCTTTTGGCCAGGTAAGTCTGGATATTGGAAGTCAGGCAAGCGATGTTCTTTGCGATCTTTTTCCTTTATACGCTTGACCCTGGAAGGTGGGCTGATATTGTGTTGCATTGGGCTAGGGGGTTGCTGTTCTGCCACAGCCTGTGTGACAATGTGGACTGACTGGTCATCGTAAAGATCTTGAAGAATTGATTTATCGCATTCCAAGTCGATGACCAGCTGCGTTAAGCGTTTGATTTCTTCATCCTTTTGTTCCATGCATTTCTTTATTTCGGTATTTATGTTGGGTGGGCTGGACTGGTTGAACAATTTATGTTCAAGATCAGCTATGACTCTTGCCCTTAACTCCCATGAAAAATGAAGATGTTTGTACTTCGCTTCCCATTGCCTTACGACACCCCAAGCCTTCCGATTTTCTTTGATAAGCATGTCAATCAAATCAGGTTGGTTTGTGTTTGGTATTACAATAGCGCTGTCATAATGTTGGCTGCTGAATGGAATGTGAATGTCATCATCACTGTTTGGTTGCTCGAGGCCATCCCCAGAAAAGTTGGAGTTGCTGCCACTGTGTTGTTCTCCCTTGATGTCAAACGGGTTGGGAGATGTTGTGGCCGGTTCATAAATTTCAGGCTCCACCTTCAATGTTTTATGCTTGAAGTTTTGTATTTCTGTTGGGATTGCAAAGAGCTCGCCGGCATTAACCTGACAATGAAAAAAACAGGTTACGTAGCGTATATGTTTGGGGGTGTTATAATGTGAATGTTTTGATTAGTAGTTCAAGGCCCTACCTCATTAAAACCAAATCAGCTAAAGAGGTGGTTTTCATCTTCTTCTGTAAAGCAGTCAGATCCCACTTCACGCAGCGTGGAAAAGCATTGGGTTTGTGAGGTTGTAGGATGGTTGTGTGCTCACACAACCAATACTTCAGTAAAACAACAAACACAGTGTTACTTAGCATTTGCATAGTAATGTCGTGAGTGAATGTGATCATGCACATCAGTGGTTCAGATGTGAACATTCACATTTGTGATACATAAGTGATGTGTCACTGTTGTGATCATTCACAGTAGTATGTTATGAGTGAATGTGAACATTCACATCAGTGGTTCAGATGTGAACATTCACATCTGTGAAATATAAGTGCTGTGGCAGTGTTGTGAACATTCACAGTGGTATATATGAGTGAATGTGGACATTTACAATAGTGATTCAGATGCGAACATTCACATATGTGATACATAAGTGATGTGTCACTGTTGTGATCATTCACAGTAGTATGTATGAGTGAATGTGAATGTTCACAGTTGGCTTACATGAACAACACTGAAGGACATGTGAATGTTATTATCTGACATGTGTACTTACCATCAATAACATGACACAGCCTGTGACTTTTGCTGGATTTTTGTCATTTTGGGAAATAGACGATGTCAATGTTGTTCTAATTTGCTTGGCCCAATCATATTCTCGCATGGTTTCCAATGGGACCATATGTGTGTAGTACCCCCATCCTATCGTCTCTCCGCTTGTTGAGAAGAAAAGCTTTTGGCAAGCATACATGCACACTAGTCGGGCAACTTCTTCGTTGTCTTTCTTTTTTTGCCTTTCAACGCCTCGGTCAGAAGGGTGCGTATCCATTTAGAAGTCAACCGGCTGACATTTTTGCATATTTTGTTTACGATGCCAGTCTTTGGTTTCGCACCGTACACTATGTCCATGGGCTTGCTGCCACAGTCCACACCGAAAATCAACTTGATGTCGCTGTTGTGTATGTTCATCTTCTTCTCCCCAATGTAGAACGCATCTTTGAAGCTTTGTACGTTTGTAGTACATGCACAACAACGTCATCATACTTCATGCATTTGTCCAAGTCATCTTAGTTTTCTTAGTGCATCTAGCAAATTCCAAAAAGGTGTCTGTTGAAGGCACCGCAGCTGTGCTTGTGTGAACTTGGTGGCTTTCATGAATTTGACCAGTCCGGTCATATTTGATCTGTAGTTCACATTTCTCATGTCCACATTGGTGCTATTATTTGATTTTGGGGTTTCTTCTCACTTCACATGGTACTCATCTCGCTTTCTCTTTGCGGTTTTCTTATGTGCAACATCTGCAAATGGAGCATTTTATAAAAAATAAGTCAAGGCTCATGTGATTAGCATAGTGGAACAGATGTGAACGTTCACAGCATTTCCAATGATGTGCATGTTCACAGTTGTGTGTGTGGGTGTGAATGCCCAGTGTTTGTGTCTGGTTGTGAACATTGACATCATGTTGACTGTGTCAGCACAAACACAATGTGCATATTCAGTGACGCTGTGGAAAACAATGTATTTTTATACAGCCATGAACACCATTGAACAACATGTGCATGTTAACATGAACATATAAAATGACGGATCATCTTATCGGATCACCATTACCAATAACGAATATGAACAAGGCAAACATTCACAATAGGGCGAAAAAATGTAAACATCCCTAGTCATTGTCCTAATATTTGCAATCCATGTGAATGTTCACAGCGTAGAAGAACAGCACCAATAATATCTGCCTCTCCTAAAATGTTCAGGCAATGTGAATGTTCACAGCCTAGACCAAAAGCACCAACAATATCTGTCTGAAATAAAATGTTCATGCAATGGGAATGTTCACACTCTAGAACAACAGCACGAACAATATTTGACTCTACTAAATTTTGCCGGCAATGTGAATGTTTACAGCATAGAACAACAGCACTAATAATAGAAGGACCAATGTGATTGTTCACAGCCAATAACAGAAGGACCAATAATTTCTGATTCTCCTAAAATTTGCATGCAATGTGAATGTTCACATCTTTCATCAACAAGAACAACAACATAATTGGCCAAAAATTTTCAGTCCAAGAATGTTCAAAGCAAAAACAACAACACCATTACTACCTGATTAGACAAACATTTTAAGTCAATGTGATGTTCACATTACTTATCAACTACAACAAAACAGAACAACAACCAGATAACATCTGCGACAATGTGATTATCAAACCATCTTCAATCAATGTGAATTTTCACATCTTTCAGTAACAACTACTACAACAAAAACATTTTGGAATGTTCACAGTTGTGAACACAATGTAATGGCAACTGCAATGTTTTTTTTTGCAAAAATGAAAAAATTAATGATTATGATGGAGGGGTTCAGAATACATGTTACGGTATGAACAACATGGACTCCTACATATTGTACGCATACGAAAAGGGGATATTTGTCAAAGTTCAGAATGATGGTTGTTGATAAAGAGGTTTAGGGTTTAAATACACTAATGAGTTTAATGCTTACGTTTTGTGCCCATTTCGATGAAATAGATGTTGACACGAAGGGTCGATGCGACGAACGAATGTATACAGTCTTCCGGGCGTATGAACGACGAAGAAGATGTTGACACGATGTGACAATGGAACGAAGACGCTCTTCTCGACGTAGGGACGACGGAGAAGATGATGAGATGATGAGACGATGTGCAGAATCTACGATGGAAGGAATACAGTTTTGTGGGAGGGTTTCGATTTCTGGACTGTGAAGGTTTTGTGCGTGATTTCCTGCGTCAGAATAGAGAGAAGAAGAGAGTCGGTTATTAGATTCGAAGAGAGAGAGAAAGGCACGTGTTTTGTTCAGAGGGCGTTTTGGTCTTTCTGTATGAAATGGACCTAATGGAATATTATAAAACACTATGGGTTTTATGGAACAACACTCTCAGATAATGGATTTATTGAAAAAGCTCCCATATAGTAACTCTAAAATAGTAGACATTGATATTTTTATACATTTGATATATATATATATATTGCTATAAAGGTAAATATTTTTTACATGACATGTTAACACGATACGAATTGAACACAGATTAAAAATAACATAACATGATAATTAATAGGGGAAATAACCTGACAGTGGGGTCAGAAAAAAGTAATTACAAAAAGATAAAATATATTATAAAATTAATAATTATAATTATAATTTTTTTTATTAATTTGTAAGCAATTTACATAGATACAATGACAATGTAATTGTCCCAAAATAATAAATATGTTAAGTTAGTATTAAAATAATTTTAACATAAACCTGAAATGATATGACACAAATATGACCCAACTCGAGACGATACCTACCATTATTCAACCTATAAAACACGGTGATAACTTTATAATAACTGGGATATGTAAATAGTTATTAAAAAAAAATGATCAAATGACCAGCCTGTGGTACCAAGAAGTCGTGTGCATAATACACGAGTTTAATATAAAATCGTGTGCTCAATCCATGATTTCACCAAAATACACGGGTCTGGGAAATATTTTATAATGAGAAAAGTTAGACATCATAAAACTTTTTTTTATGAAAATGATCATGAAAGAGTTATGATCCTTGGATTATCTTGATTAGTGTGTGTGCTTTATTCTAAGTGTAATCCAAGAATCATAAAACTTTCATGATTATTTTCATAAAAGATTTTTCATGATACCTATGGTTTGAAAAATTCGTTTGAAAAGAGTATGGGTTTAGTAAAAACTCAGTATTGTCTATTATATAATTGTTTTTTCTATTCTACATTACGCTAGTAAAAGCACAAAACTACCCAAGTCGAAATGTCTTTGACAATTGGTTATGTATTTTCATTAACACATGGTGGGCGTATTTTATAGAAATTTATTATTAATGTAGAAAATAAATCAAAAAGTGACTTACGAAATTTGAATTTATATTGTATATATTTAAATTATTAGTGTGGATCACACGATAAATAAATCTTGATATTTAATTACTAATTTTAATATTGTGTTTGGTTTGAGAATTTGAGAAAAGATGTGGAGAGAAAAATGAAAAATGTAAATAAAATATGAATAAAATATACTTACATTTCACATAATTTTACACATCGTTTGCCTTTTCTTTTTCAAAATTCTCTCCAAATTTCTTAATCAAACGCAATGTAAATTGATTTTTAATTTTCTTTTCTTGAGTTCTTAAAACTACTAATAAATGTTGTATTCTCATTTTAGGGCCATTGCAAATGAAGTCCACAGTAATCATTTTAATGTGTATCACACACACACGACTTGTAATTGACTCGAAAGTCAATTCCTTGTAATTGCCTTGTGGTGTTTGACTTTCATTTTCCATTGGAGAAAGGGTTTGAGGATGTCATGTCTTCATATATATATATATATATTTGTTGCAACTTGACTCACTCATGTTAAATGAGAAAACCCTGAGGTTGTTGGTCGTGGAAGTATATCCATATCTGGTCACAAGGGCCCCCCTCCCAAAACATCTAGTGATGATAAAGTAAAGCCAAAAATGGATACCACTGTCTACTCACTACAAGATCCAATGAGCACCTACAAGATTCAATTCACTGTCTACTCACTAGTACTAGAAACAATCCCTTAAAATAATTTTAATAATATACATCATATAGAAAGATTTGTTATTAAAGAAACTGTTATATATAATATATTTGTAATTGATTGTGTATATTTGAGGAATCATATTGCTGAGAAAGAGAAGAAAGCTTAATGAGATAGAGTACATGTGATGTGATGAAAATAGTAATAGTTAGTTGGTGCGGTAGGGGCTCCTCCTATCTCTCTCCTAGTGTGTGGCACTGCCACTTCCTCTCCCCACACTACATATCAAGTGGGTGCATCAGTGGTGACCTCTCCCTCTCTCTCTCTCTCTCTCTCTCTCTCTCTATGTGTATATATATATTATATATATATGAGTGGAAAAGTGAAGAATTGAAGATTGGCTGATTCAACAAAAAGTGCAAAAAGGGATGGAAGTGGGGGGATGAGAGTCGCTCATAGATTGCAATCTTTCTCCTTTTTGACAAAGAATGTATCCATCTCTATGTATGATCTCACTATCATCAGTTAAAGTCCCCTGCCAAACCCATGATGTACTCTTTCCCACTTCATTCCTTTCTCTCTCATAAAGTTGCCAAACTCAAAGCCCTCTGTCTTTCTCTCACACACATCATAGAAAAGAACTGTGTTCTTAGACCTTTTCAAGATGGAAATAGCACGTGGCTCTCTTATAAAAGCAACAATCTTTATAATTAAAATATTTTTAGGTAATGAGAATTAACCCTTGAAATGAATGTCAAAGTATAAACAAAAATTATGGAGCCTACAAAATCTTCCATCAATCAAAATGATCATAAGGTTGAACTATAAGAGTCAATATGAATGGATGATTTGATTTCACCAATATTACTTTTTTAATCGAAAGATTTGCATGACTAATTGGTCTCGTTATGTAAAAGAGAATAAATTTAATTTGATATTTATTGTAGTTATTGAAGCTAGTTTCTAACACCGCAATTAGAATTTAGTGTACAATTTGACATCCCTTTAAAAGATGATGTTAGATAATAAATAAATAAATAAATAATTAAAATAAAATAAAATAAAATAAAAAAATCCACATCACTTCTTTCTTTTCATATATCCTTTCTTGCTCCATTAAATTTTATTATTTCATTAACAAACCCACAAACTAATAAAATGTAAAAGAACAAACATAAAAAGGAGTAGATGATCTTGATTCCTTACATAATTCGGAGGTCACCTGCTTGAGTACTTCTTATTCTTCTTCCATAATTTCAACTCTATCTCTATTAGAGCTTCCATTAAGGCACAAAGATGTTCATAATTCCATTATATATATATATACATCCAACTTTTATGTATCTGTCTAATCTTATCTCTTAAATGTAAAGAAGAATGGCCCAATCTTGACTAGAATCTATGCACAACAAAAACAAAATGGAGAGAGAGAGAGAGAGGGACATTGAAACAGAAAGGGTTGAAGAAGTATATCATCAATCAATCAGACACCTATCTCATTCACCGAACTAATAAATGTATGTAATCTAAGGTTGTTTGTAGAGTGGAGTAGTGTGGCGTGCTGGTGGTCCTCTTTCTCTTTTTTTTTCGAACTCTTTAATTATTTGGGGCCATACATTAATACTCCTATCGCTGTTTACACCTTTTCCTATCGTCATCAACGACGGCTTATTTTGAGAAGTAATTTAAACGTTAGTTTTTTGTTTTTTTTTTTTTTAATTATAAAAAAAAATAGAGAGGTGATATAATTCAAAAAAGTCAAAAAACTAAAAAGCTTACTTTTAATCCAAATGTCAAAATAGGCCAACATAACCATCTCATGTGACAAAAAATCAACGGGTTGAGAATACCTGAGTTATAAAAAAAAAAAAAGTGACCAAAAATAAACAATAAAAAAAATATTTGTGCCAGATCTTTTATTATTTCTGTACTTAAAAATATAATATAAATAATAAAATTGATCAATTTCTAATTATGTAAACTTTTTAATAAACTAGTGATTAACAATTTAATATGATATCCCAACATGTTTTAAATCACTATCACTTAGCCGATAATTAAAATGCTTGTATGTTTTTAGCTCGATTATAAAGAAGAGCGACTCCCCGCACATGCAATAATCAATTGGCTTACAAAAGGAGACACTTACATGTTACCGAACAATCAATTGGTCATGAATAAAGGGGTCTCTGAATTATATTAATTAAGTGAGACAATATGGAATAAATCTGACAATCTCTATTACTCGAAAAAAAATAATAATAATAAAATAAAATAAAATAAAATTATCAAGCCTTCTGAAAATTTCAGTATACCCATCCAATGATACACAGTTTTGTGTGATCACTTCGTTTTGCAATAAGAATAAAAATGTACAAAGCTATGTATTTAGAATCTGTGCTTGCAAATATATCTAGAATAAAAAATAAAAAAAAAAATGGATAAACTACCAATAGATCCTAATAGTTAGATTCAATTCCCATCAAGTCCTATTGAAAATAAATCTTGGTAAAATTATCACTAAAAGTAATTTTTTTGTGACAATTTTTTACATACGTTGCTAAAAATTGATAATTAGTGACTTTTTTTTGTCATGATTTTTATAAATTGTCGCTAAAATTTACAATTAGTGACGTTTTTTTATGACAAAATTTTTCCATAGAACTTATTAAACAATAAGTCCATTTATTAGGATTTACACGTAAGTACCCAAAAAAAATTATGTGGTTTACATTTAACTCTCGTATTGCTAAGTTGATAGTTAAAATGAATTGGAATTACACTTTTTAGAAAATTTTACTTTCTTATTTTTCATATTTTTTTGGTTTTACTAAATTTTTTTAATATTTTAAGCAATTTTTTTACTTTTTATATACACCTAACATAAATACACCTAAAAAGTAAAAAAATTGTAAAAAAAATCTTTTAAAAATTTACTAAATACCAAAAATACAAAAAAATACAAGAATTCAATACATTTTTTGTATTTCTATGTATTTATATAATTTTTTAAAATATTTTTTCACAAATTTTTTACTTTTTAGATATATCTAAGGTGTATCTAAAAAAGTAAAAAAAATGTTTAAAATTTAAAAAATATTCACTAAAAACAAAAGAATACGAAAACCAAAAAACTCAAACCAAACACACTGAATCATTAATTTTTGTCTTTAAATTTTCAATCAGAAATTATGGCATTGCTTAATAAAATACATAAACAAAAAATTTGATGCGAAACTTATATAAAAAGTGAAATGTGTGACCTAAAACCATTACAAGTGTAGCACTTAGGATGAGTTTGGGCCACACTGCATTTTTGGTGTATTTTTTGTTTCAAATATTATTATTATAAAGTAAAAAAAAAAAATCAAAATCAGCATTTATGTCTGTTTTATGTAAAAATTTTGTTACAAATACAAAAATCAATGACACAATTTGACACAATACATATGAATAGATAATATTTTACAAAATTTGTTAGTTAGATCCAAGCAAAAAATATCAGTCCATATACATTATAAGTCCTATTTTGTTATTAGTTTTCGTATTCTTAGACTTATTTTATGTTAGAACATGTGTTGTACCTCAAGTGGTAATGAGAGAATGCTTATGTGCTAGGGAGACATGATCTAAAGTTCAAGTTAATCCAACTCTGCTAACCTCTTAACATTATACAATCTGACAAAATTAAAAATAAAAAAAATTATGCAAACTACGAACATCGCTTATTCTAAATAAAACTAACAGAAACAGATCACAAAATTGAATGCAAACATAAACGAATGATAAAACTTTAAAAAAATTGTTAGTGAGATCACATTGATAAAAATCTTATATATTTATGTGTCTAAATATGTGAGATTTCTATGTTCTTATACTTATTCTACGTAAAACGATATACAACAAATGCATACATTAATCAAAAAAACCCAACACAGAGTAAACACAAACAGTTAACTGATGATATAGATAAAAGAGTTATAAAATGCATGGCTAAGATTATTGAAACAACACTGTATGCCTTATGAGTTTGGAAAACATCCTCCAATTTAAATGTGGATTAGAAGAAAGCATAAACCTATTATTAATTGATAACATCACATGTCAATGATACTAATTTTTTACTAAAAATTTGTAAAGCTTGTCTTACACGTGCCTTACAATCAGGCCCATGACTAGGAGTGTAAAAATGGCCCGCAGCCGTGGGCGGTCCAAAATCCACCCGTGGCCCAGTTAGGCCTAGTTAGGCTCAGGCCCGAGCCCAGCCCGAGACCTTGGACCTGGGCCGTCATTTTAAAGCCCAGTCCAGCCCGCCTAGGCTAGTCCGTGGTCCATCAGCCTGTTCAAGGCCCGCTCAAAGCTCGACCTGTTGTTCATCTTGTGAAATTAAATAAATAGATTTATGAAGAAATCAAATTATATACCAAGAACATATGCTGATAATAACAACTAAATTTCAACAGAAATACACAAAACAATAAAAGGGTAAAGAGACGAAACCGAAGCCTGCACGGAAGCAGTTTCCTTAAAACAGATTTCGCCGCCTCACGGGTCGAGTGCTTGAGGAATCTCGGCGTCTGTCTCCCAGGATACGACGGTCAAAACCAGCTACGACAGAAGCACTTTCTGTCTAGCTTAGCGAACAAAAACAGTGGCAGCACTCTCTCAATATAGGAACTTTCTGGCAAACTGACTAAAGAATGGAAGAAACAATTTCTGTGTTAGAGACTTGACAGGAGGGTCTCAATTTATACATGTATAGGGGAGAGAGAAGCCTCCAGCATTTATGGCTGGTCACTAATGCACCATTAACCTCTGCAATAAAGGCAGGAGTTACAAACCCCATTAATGCACTATTAAACTCTGCAATAAAGGCAGGAGTTACAACCCATTACTCTTTCATGAAGCTAACTTCATGGGCAATTTCTCATTCAATTCAATGGTTTTTGGCCATTCTATTTGTGGTGTAAAGATCTCATTGCAAAGTATCTAGACCCACTTGGACCCAACACAATAGATGGTTGGGACCCACTTTAATATTTAATTAAAGTCACCAAAAAATCATTTTTTCCAACAATCCCCCACATGAATAAAAATTGACCGAATGACTCAACAAACGGACATCGTTCAACAATAATGACTCGAAGAGAGTACAACGAACTAACCCCGACATCAGAGAAGGTAGCTTTTGGCTTTGAACCTCTCCCAGTGAAAACCTATCGAGTTTACTGGCTGATCAGTGAATAAGACATCTTGAACTGCTCTGCCGTTTATGTAAACTGAGACAATAGATCTCACACGGGAATTACTCCTACCACCATTATGTTCTCACTGGTGTGCCCTGTGTGGCCCTGGACACTAGCCTGGTTCAGCGAGTGGTTTCAAAGAATCTTGGCCTCCCAATTCTTCTAGAAGCGGCCCCACTTCACACTCACATAGGTGACTCTACTTGAGTATCCTGCTATACTCAGCTCAACAGCTTAACACACTAGAGTCATTAAAAGCTCAGCTTAACCTCTACACTTGCAGGTATCACTGATAGAAGGAATGGCTGGAGGTTTAACCTCCTCAGTGACATACCACCGTTACACGCAATTAGGTTGTCCCATTGAACCTAGATCTTGGGATCTCCAGTCAACTAGGTTGGGTTTCCATTCCGGTAACTTCCAAAGGCCTCAACCCCATTCCTTTTGACGACGTTTCGACTAACACTCGATTTAACCCTTTGGTTAGCAGATCTGCAATGTTGTCCTTTAGACTTTACACAGTCTAAAGAGACAACTCCATTCGAGAGTAGTTGTCGTATGGAATTATGTCTACGACGGATATGTCTAGACTTTCCATTATACATATTACTCTGTGCCCTACCAATTGCAGATTGACTATCACAATGAATACAAATAGCAGGCACAGGTTTAGACCAACGTGGAATATCTTCAAGGAAATGGCAAAGCCATTCAGCTACTTCCGTTGCTTTATCCAAAGCAATAAACTCTGATTCCATCGTTGATCTAGATATACACGTTTGCTTGGAAGATTTCCAAGACACGGCTGCCCCACCAAGAGTGAACACATATCCACTAGTGGACTTTGAGTCCTTTATATCTGATATCCAATTTGCGTCACTATAGCCTTCAAGCACCGCTGGATATCGAGTATAATGCAGCCCATAATCCCGAGTGTAGCGTAAATACCTTAACACCCGCACAATGCCCTTCCAATGAGAAGCATCGGGATTACTTGTGTATCTACTAAGCCTGCTAACTGAGTAAGCTATATCTGGCCTAGTACAACTCATCAGATACATCAAACTACCAATGACCCTAGAATATTCTAGCTGAGAGACACTCTCATCATTATTCTTGGTCAAGTGCAGACTGACGTCTACCGGTGTCCTAGACACACTTGTATCTGATTTACCAAATTTCTCAAGTATCTTCTCAACATAGTGAGACTGAGAAAGTACAATTCCACTAGATGTTCTGGTAATCTTAATACCTAGAATAACATCTGCAAGGCCCATATCTTTCATGTCAAACTTAGAATTTAACAACTTCTTGGTAGTTTTGATCATTTCATCGTTACTACCTATAATGAGCATATCATCAACATATAGACACAATGACATAGTCAGTGTCTTTGACATAAACACACATGTCACATTCGTTGATTCTAAACCCACTTGACAACATTACGTTGTCAAACTTCTCATGCCATTGTTTAGGCGCTTGCTTCAAACCATACAAAGATTTGACAAGCTTACAGACTTTCTTACTTTGTCCTGGAGTTGAAAACCCCTCGGGTTGCTCCAATGTAGATTTCTTCATTCAAATCTCCATTTAAGAAAGCTGTCTTTACATCCATCTGATGTATCTCCAGATTGCGCAAAGCTGCTAACGCAATCCCATGCGAATGGATGTTATCCTAGTAACTGGTGAATACGTATCAAAGTAATCCAGGCCTTCTCTCTGCCTGTATCCTTTGATAACGAGTCTAGCTTTATACTTATCAATTGCCCATCAGCTTTCATCTTTCTTTTAAAGATCCACTTACTCCCCAAGGCCTTACTGCCTGGGGTTAGATCAACCAACTCCCAAGTAAGATTCTGCAAGATGGAGTCAATCTCACTCTTAATGGCTTCTTTCCACAAAGGACTTTCAGGTGAAGTCACAGCTTCATGGAAAGTTCGAGGTTCTCCCTCTAACATATAAGTCAAAAAATCCGGACCAAAGGACTTTGCAGTCCTAGCTCTCTTACTCCTTCTTAGCTCATCTACATCTTCAGCTTGATCACCCAAGTGATCATTTGTTTGATTAGCTATGTGATCATTGTCACCTTCAACCTCTTTCATTGAACTCTGAATCCCTTCTTGGAGACGACACGGAAATACATTTTCAAAGAAAGATGCATTTCTTGATTCCATGATAGTATTCTTGTGTATATCTGGAATAGCAGATTGAACCACAAGAAATCAATATGCACTGCTATATTGTGCACAACCGTTGAATACACAGTCAACGGATTTTTAGGCTTATCCTAACCCTCTTGGGTTTAGGTATTTCCACCTTTTGCATGACACCCCCACATTTGTAAGAATTTATAAGAAGGCTTAACGCCTTTCCATAACTCATACGGGATCTTGTCCACTTCGCTTCAACACAAGTTTCACACTTGTGTTTCGTCAGAACGACACTCAAAAACCATGCGAAAGTCCGGAACATACAGGACTTCGTTTAAGGGGGCTTCTCTCTCATTCCAAAAAATTTTCCATGCTCAATGACATTGGCATTCACTGAAGAGGTACTCCCTCCTTTCTTTCTATTATCCTTCTCAATTCGGAGTCGGATAATTAAGTCTTCTTTGTAGAATTTATACAAAGTCTTAAACAAATCCTTGTGTCACAATGATTATGAAACTCTCAAAATCATATCACAGTAAATACATTCCCAGAATGTCATCAACCGAATTAGGCACCCAAATATATTTGGTCCAACCTATCACTCTGAAGCCAATAGTCTTACTATTAGGAAACACAAATCCAGTGTTCAATAGTCTACTATTCGGAACTTCATAACCTGGCCAGTAGTCTTATCACTAGAAATCACTAACTTCTCAGCATGTGGTCAGTAGACTTTCTACTACTAGGAATCACAATGTCTTAACCTGTGATCAGTAGTCACTTTACTACTAGGAATCACAACGTTCTGACATAGGATCAAATTACTAGGAATCATCATGTCTTGACATATGACCAGTAGCCTCTCCACTACTAGGAACCATGATGTCTTGACATGTGATCAGTAATCTGTTCACTACTAGGAACCACAACCTCATAACTGTGTAGCCAGTGGTCTAACACCTCCTAGGAACCACCAGTTTTCTATCTCTGTGATTAGTGATCTTGTACTCACTAGGAGCCACCAATTTAAGAATATATTTGGAATTTAAAAATTCAAAAATATATTCACCCACCCTAACGGGTTGTCTCATCTTTGCTTTCAAGCAAAGTCACATAGCAATCATAGATGCTATAATTGACACAAGGATAACATACTAATTGCCTCTGATTAATTCAGAAATGTTATCATGTAATCTTATGATTTCCTTTAATCATACTTGATCTCTCTAGATCTTCTTTTAAGAATCTCGTAAGGCTTAACGTTGTCAGGTCGAACAACATTTCTGTTGTCACCTCTTGAAGCCATGTCTGAAAAATCACAACAGAATTTCACTTCTGTGATTCCAGAAATTCAACTTAACCCTTAGAAAATCCCTCAGATGGAAATTTAATTCAAACCTAGTCTCACCATTTAACCTAGAATCGAACATGGTCAGGAATGTTCCCAGGAAGACTGGAGGGGTCACATCGGTCCCACTTAAAACCCAGTTAACCTTTTGACAAAACATCCAAGAGCATGTTGACTCCTAGTTCATAGGAAACAATTTTAAAATTAAGATTTCCAAGGGATAAACCAGGTTATAACAAACCGATTTCCAAGCAAATAAAATTTGCTACCAGAATTATACCACTCATAAAAGTTAACCGGTACTCCCGGAACTGAACCCATGAAAGTTAACCGGTACTCCCGGAACTGAGCCCATGATTTCTGAATAAAAATCAGAGATATTTTAGCTAATGCTAAAATTTGGTTTCCTTTCTCAAAAACCAAACCACTTTGGACATAATCAAATTATAACCAAAGACTTTCTCCAAACATGGTTTTCCAACACTTTGGGAATAAAATGATTAAACCAAAGACTTCCTCAAACTCCAAAAGTTTGAAACTAAACCCATCTTAGTTGTCATTTCTGAACAAATAAGAACTACTCTTTAGCCAAGGCTAAACACTTTGGTTTCTATTCCAGAAAACCAAACCAAGTTCCAAACTTACAAGCAATTTAAAAATTGCTACAACCAAATACATGCATATAAAATGCTTCTAATAATATAAGCAAATAAAACTTGCTGCTTCAAATTGGTAAACAAACCAACTAAATCTCTGAAGCCCTCTTGGCTGTTGCTCTCTAGCAAACTCAAACCTTAAGACACTTTAGCTGAAGCCCTCTGGCAAACTGTAGCCCTCCGTCTAATGCATTCTTTGCAAACTTCAAATGTTCTCATGCTCTCTAGTAGAAAATGAAGCCCTCTTGCTAAAATGAAGCCTACTGGCTTTGCTCAACTCATGCCCTCTGGCAAAAAATTTCTTCAAATATAAAGGAAAAATAAACCAATCCAATTGAGGATTATAAGTAGTCCATACAATTCCTTTCTACGCTTAGGTATGCCTACAAAGAGAGTTAGTAGCAAACGGCAACATAATATAAAGCAACTAATCTAAAGCAATTGTACATACAATCAGATATTATTTAACCTTCTAGCAAATCATAGAATAGCAAAATAACTAAGGAATTAAGATACTATACAAGTTACAAAACCTTATAACTTCTACATAAATTACAAAACTTTAATTCATCCAATTAAATCACACACTATTCATGGAAATAAATACACAAGTTACAAACCTTAAAATTTATGATCTCAAATACTAAAATTAAATTTATTGCCATGAGTTATAAAAGAATTATTAAATAATTGTTAGAAACCAATAACCAGTTAGCAATTAACATGAAAAAAATTCTAAAGATTAAATCATGCAAATCATGGTAGTGGAATGATGAACCATACGCATAAAATAAGATCAGATTAATACAATTAAGTATACAAATTATGATAGAGCATTCTAATTAAACTAAGCAATTAGAGAATCACATTGCATAATTTACAATCATTGAAATAGGGAGCAATTCCGCAACAGTTCCTAGTAACATTATACAATTGTCTATATAAATCTATTCGATCAATTTCATAGAAAATATATATAAAATCTGTTTTAAGCTTGTTGTTCATCTTGTGAAATTAAATAAATAGATTTATGAAGAAATCAAATTATATACCAAGAACATATGCTGATAATAACAACTAAATTTCAACATAAATACACAAAACAATAAAAGCGTAAAGAGACGAAACCGAAGCCTGCATGGAAGCAGTTTCCTTAAAACAGATTTCGCCGCCTCACAGGTCGAGTGCTTGAGGAATCTCGGTGTCTGTCTCCCAGGATACGACAGTCAAAACCAGCTACAACAGAAGCACTTTCTGTCTAGCTTAGCGAACAAAAAACAGTGGCAGCACTCTCTCAATATAGGAACTTTCTGGCAAACTGACTAAAGAATGGAAGAAACAATTTCTGTGTTAGAGACTTGACAGGAGGGTCTCAATTTATACATGTATAGGGGAGAGAGGAGAAGCCTCCAGCATTTATGGCTGGTCACTAATGCACCATTAACCTCTGCAATAAAGGCAGGAGTTACAAACCCCATTAATGCACTATTAAACTCTGCAATAAAGGCAGGAGTTATAAACCCCATTAACTCTTTCATGAAGCTAACTTCATGGGGCAATTTCTCATTCAATTTTCAATAGTTTTTGGCTATACTATTTGTGGTGTAAAGATCTCATTGCAAAGTATCTAGACCCACTTGGACCCAACACAATAGATGGTTGGGACCCACTTTAATATTTAATTAAAGTCACCAAAAAACCATTTTTTCCAACATGACCCGCCCGAGGCCTAGTGTCATTTTTAGTGGAAAATAATAAAATTTTGGCCTAAAAAATAAAACAAAAAAAAAATGTTCAGGCCACCCAAGCCTGAAACAAGCCTGAGTCGAGACCACTGGCTAGGCCCGTCCAAGGCCCAAATACCCCTTGGGCCTAGGCCTAATTTTTTAGCTCGTGGGCCAGCCCGGCCCCAAATTTCAATAGGAGCCCACGAGGTCCGACATGGGCTGGCCCCAGCCCAAGTGGACCAAGTCAAGCCGGGTTAGGCCAAATTTACATCCCTACCCACGACATCTTATGGTTGGTGGGATCCCATCCCCTTATCAAGCAAACAAAATTCCTTAAATTTTTTTTATTTATATTGTCAATATTTTATTTTATATATGTTCGAAACTTTTAAAAAATTAAACCACTCCATTAAATAAAAAAAAATGTTAAATACAATAGTGATATCATATCGTTAGAATCAATATCCAATAACATATTATCATTTACCTTGTCATATATATGCGGCAAGGGAGTTGTTATATTCTTATAACAGCGTCCAATCTCCACATGTAGGTTTCTTTTTTGTTAGTAGGTAATACCACATGCTAATGGTGACATGGTATCACTATGATACTGAATTTTTACTCTGTTTGGTAAATAATTTTAAAAAACAGTTCATGATTTTTTTTGTTTTTCGCGTTGATTATCTTTGTAAATTTTTTAAATATTTTGAGAAGATTTTTTTTTTTTTTACTTTTTAAATTCACTTAATCTAAATATATTTAAAAAGTCAAATATTTTCGAATTTTTTTTTTTAAATTTCTAAATATAAAAAATATAAAAATTCAATACATTTTTTACAAATATTTTATTTTTAAGTGCATATAAAAAAATGACTAATATATATTGTACGGGTGAGAAATATTTGTTGCGTCCGTACTTCGTGCCTCCAAGCTCGTATTGCTCTAAACGACGTCTTGCTTCCTGAAAACACAACGAAGGTGAGCTACCCAGTAGGTGTTTTGCCGAAAATCCCTCCAACAGTCAAGTTAGCACGCTTGGGAGATTAAGGAATGTAGAGAGAGTGAATAGTGTAGGATTGCTTACCCTTTTTCTGAGTGATGTCGTGCTGTATAGCTTTCCGAGGTTGTACGCGTACTACTTCCTTTGTCCTTACAAAGGCAAAGCAATGACCCAGGCTTAATGGATTGTCCCCGAACCATACTCCACTAGTCGGTTAGAATTCTCTTCGACTAAACAAATCACAGTTTTTCATTGAAAGTTGGCAAGCAAAATTAGCTCGGCAACTTACTTCTTGGCGAGCAAAACCAACTCGTCAAGGAATTTCAAAGTTGGATGAACCGCCATCTTACTTTGAGCAAAATCACCTTGGCAAGAAATTTTAAAGTTGATCAAAACCATCAACAAATCTCTTGTCGAGCAAAATCTACTCGGCAAGAAATTCCTATAACGCCCCAAAAAGATTAATATTGAACCCAGCACATAATAGTGATATAATTGATTAATAATCTCATATCTTCTATTCATTGTATCTTTGATCATTACAAAAGATGACATATGCAATATATATTCATAAATCCTAGATTCTAAATCTATAGCATATGACATGGATACAAGAGTAGAAATAAAATTAAAATCAAATAAAGAGATGCCCTAATGGCTTACAACTTTCCAAGACGATACTTGGTTACAACAAAATGAGTTTAAACTCAATACAAGTAAAACCCAAGGCTTGAACAAAATATTTACATCAAGAAACAAAAAGTGAAGCCTTAAGCTCTAAGTCCTTCTAAGCAATGTCCTTGGCGGAGGCATATCATCAGCACTTGAAAGTTGTTTTCCACGTAGGGTGAGCCAAAGCCCGGTAGGAATACTCTAACACAGTATATGAGTCTTAACAAAATCATAAGGTGTATGCACAATGCAAGCCATTATCCAAACATTTCTCGTTTTTCATCTCAAAACTATGCAATGTCAGATTATATATCCATTCACGAAAATAATCCTTTTATACAGAAAACAGGACAATGGATACAACACACTGGGAATGTCTAGGTACGTGTCTGCAAGTAGGCTATACAAACATTACCAAAGCCATTTTACCGGTATTAACCGAAAGGATTGGCACCTAACCGCACGGGTTTCTGTACTTTCACTGAGGACAGACAGGCCGACATAATATAAATCACAACCACACCCCCTAACCAGATTCATCACGGTATTCACCTATTTTTCTTAAAATCAATACATTTACAATGTATAATATGTAGTGATGCTCAACGCACAATGTATGAGAAATTAGTTTCAATTCAACCTAATCCTCATGCAATGTATACAACAATCAAGACTATCCTCCATCGATACCCCAAAATAGATATTTCTATTCCATAGATAAATTCAATTCAAAATATATAATTTCATCAATTAATATGGAAGTGATAATACATATTCAACTCCACATCATCATCAACATAAACCTTGTTCCAATTTCACAATTTCCAAATATTCAAAATTAGGGCAAAACCCCATTTTCTTACAAAAAGCAATTTGAAGAAAAACTTTCCATCATCTCAACATCAATCATCCATAACCATCTTTCCACAATCATTTTCAAGAATCAATTTGGAAAACTTTTGATTTCAAAATCAAACCCTGGGTTTTACCAAAATTTCCCAAATAAGTAACCCTTTTAAAATGGCAAATAACTAAGTTGAAAATCACATAAAGAGTCAAAGAAATTCATACCTCAAAGTAGAAGACACAAGTAAAAGATGGGTAGAACTTGACGGAGTCAAAAACACCAAATACTCCGATTAAAACGAAGCCCTTGACATGCTCAATGTTTTTTTTCTTAAGGACTAGGGTGAAGAAACTCACGGATTGAGAGTATTTGGAGTTAGAGTTCAAGAACTAAGAGAGAGAGAGAGAGAGAGAGAGAAAGAGAGACAGTAGATCTAAGGTTTTGGAATGTTTAGAGAGAGAGAGAGAGAGGTGAAAAAGTAATTGAAAATTGCTTCCTCTCGGACTGATATACGTGCGGACCTCTCGAGTGAAGGAATGGTCGCTCGAGCGACCGACACAAAAAGAAAACACTGCTTGAGAGACCAAAACCACCGCTCGAGCCACAATGACCCCTTCTCAGTAGTTTTAGACTTGCAAAAGTTCGTTTGTGCGCAAGAAAGACCGCTCGAGTGAAGAATTCAAACTCTCAGTAGTTTTGTAGACTGTAAAAGACCACTCAAGCGCGGGAATGGTTGCTCGAGTGAACAAGCCAAATTCTTAGCAACAACACTTTGAAAAACTAACTTCCCAACCTGGTTCAAACACAACCAAAACTCCCAATAGCCAAACTCAACAAATAACAAGATGAAAATGAGTTGAACAACAGTTAAATACACGATTTCTCGGATCCAAAAGCAATAAAAGAGTCAGGTTTGAACCAGAATCATTATAATCTCTCCCCCTTGAGGAATTTCGTCCTCGAAATTTAAAATCAACTAATCATTAAAAGAAGTTAAAACAACTCACATATCATCCAGATTCATCATAAGGATACACCAAATCTTTCCACACTAACTACCATAATTCAATCTTCCCAAAACATATGCAATGTTCTTACATTACAATATTTACAAAATTTTCTACATAAGTTTCAAAAATCAACAAATAAGTCAGGATATTTCTCACAGACTTCTGCCTCACGCTTCCAAATCGTCTCCTCAACCCGGTGGTGTCACTACAACACTTTAACTAATGAAATAATCTTGCCTTGTAAGACCTTTTCCCGAGAGTCGAAAACCCGTATAGGTCTCTCCTCATACGAAGCATCCTCATCTATCTCTAACTCGGTCCAATCCAACAAGTGTGAAGGATTAGGCTTATACTTCTAGAGCATACATATATGAAACATGTCATGAACCCCAGACAATTGAGGCAGCAAAGCCAAACGATAAGCTACTTCCCTGATCCGCTTTACGATCTTAAAAGGCCCAACAAATCTAGGGAACGACTTCTTGCTCTCATAAACCTCGCCTCGGTGATATCTTCAAGAACATGTGATCTCCTATCTCAAAAGACAATGATCTCCTCTTATGGTCAACATAGCTTTTCTGGCGACTTTTAGCCGAAGCCAACCTCTTACGAATAAGCGCGACTTTCTCAGTCGTTTCTGGGGCTAGTTCAGGAGATCTACACGGTCGGCCATACAAGGCCTCAAATGATGCCATAGCAATACTCGCCTGAAAGCTGTTATTGTAGGCAAACTCCACTAAAGGTAAATGCCTCTCCCATGACCCCTAAAAATCAAGAACACAACCCTAAAGCATGTCCTCTAATATCTGAATAGTCCGCTCGGACTGCCTATCAGTCTGAGATTGATAGGTGGTGCTAAAAGTCAATCTAGTGTCCAAGGTATTTTGTAGGCTCTGCCATAGTTAGGCCGTAAAACGAGGATCTCTATCTGGAATGATAGTCACAAAGACCCCATGAAGTTGAACTATGTCCCTAACATAAAGGTCAGCAAGATAATCTACCAAGTCACTCATGCGCATAGGTACGAAATGTGCTGACTTACTTAACCGGTCGACTATTACCCACACGGCATCATTACCCCATTAAGTCCTCAGAAGACCCACAACAAAATCAATCGTGACATGCTCCCACTTCCACTCGGCTATAGGCAAAAGTTGTAACAAACCTGCTGGTCGTTGATGTTTGGCCTTTACTTGTTGACAAGTAAGGCTCCTCAAAACAAACAAGGTTACGTCTCTCTTCATCCCCCTCCACCAAAACTGGGGGCTAAGGTCGTGGTACATTTTTGTGCCTCCCGGATGTACCGCAAGACGCAAATGGTGAAACTCTCGGAGTACCTCACACTCGAGTCAGACTATACGTTCAAATCCTTTTTAACCTTTCCATTGGATATCTTCCCTCGGATAGCCTCTACCTCAAGATCACCCCTCTATGCTTCTATAACTTGGTTTACAACTGTAGGTTGTGCAACTATAATAAACAAAATGGCCGACTCAACGGACTTGCTAAGGTGCAAGTCAAACTCGCCAATAGCACCCAACATCTCCTATTCTCGAATAACAATACTAGCTATACTGCTTACTGGCTTCCTACTCAAAGCTTCGGCCACTACATTGGCCTTTCCCTGATGATAGTGTAACTCAAAGTCATAATCCTCCATAAACTCCATCTACCTCCTTTGCCTCAAATTCAAATCTTTCTGTGAAAACAGATACTTCAAACTCTTATGATCGAAAAACACCTCGAATTTCTCACCATATAAGTAATGCCTCCAGATCTTTAAGGCAAAAATCACTGCCGCTAGTTCTAGGTCATGAATAGGATAATTTCTCTCATGAGATTTCAACTACCGCGAACTATATGCTATTACCTTCCTCTCTTGTATCAACACACAACCTAAACCTTCTTGTGATGCATCACAATAAACCGAATAGTCCAAATCCCTCTCCGGAATAATCAATATTGGAGCAGTGGTGAGCCTAACCTTAAGCTTTCGGAATGACTTTTCACAAGTTTGACTCCACATAAACTTCTCGTCAATCTAGTCAATGGTGAGGCCAATCTAGAGAAATCTTTCACAAAACATCGATAATACCCAGTTAAGCCCAAGAAACTCCGAATCTCAAAGGCATTCTTAGATTGCTTCCAATCATGCACAGCCTCTATCTTAGAAGAGTCTACTGTTACCCCTTTCCTATATACTACATGGCCTAAGAACTTAACTTCTTTCAACCAAAATTTGCACTTCCTAAACTTAGCATACAAACAATGGGCTCTAAGTAACTCAAGTACAACCCACAAGTGTTCCTCGTATTCCTCCTCAGAAGGTGAAGATGTCGTCAACAAAGACAACCACAAAATGGTCTCAGAACTCACGAAAAATTCAATTCATCAAGTCCATAAACGAAGCCGGTGCGTTTGGTTAGCCGAAAAGGCATCACTAAGAACTTGTAGTGGCTATACCATTTATGAAGTGTCATTTTCTGAATATCTCCTCTTCATCCTCAATTGGTGATGACCCGATCTCAAATCAATTTGGAAAAACAACAAGACCTCTTTAACTGGTCAAACAAATCATTTATACGAGGTAATGGGTACTTGTTCTTAATAGTTACCCGGTTTAGCTTCCGATAATCAATACATAGTCGCAATGTTCCATTCTTCTTCTTAGCAATGAGAGTCGGTGCTCCCTAAGGCGATGTACTAAGGCGAATAAAACCCTTATCTAACAGCTCTTGGAGTTGAATCTTCAACTCACACAACTTGGCAAGTGCAAATCTATACGGCGCCATGGAAATCGGTGTCGTACCAGACACTAAATCAATGGAGAACTAGATCTCCTGGTAGGGTGGCAAACTAGTAAGATCCTCAGAAAAAACATCTAGGATTTCAAAAACTACCCTCGACAATTCAATTCAGACCACATCACTCTCAGTACCCAAGAGAGTTGTAAGAAGACAATTAAGCTTGCCTCTACCATGAGGGTCACAAACTAGGGATAAGACTCTATTAGCTCAGTCCCCTAGAAAATAAAAACAGTCACCACTCAAGGTGCGCACCGTAACTCTCTAACGGTAACAATCAATAACAACACAATACAAAGACAACCAATCCATGCCTAAAATGACATCAAAGCCCGACATGTCTAACAACACAAATGCAAAAGGAAGTCGGCGCCCAGCAACCACGACATCCCCAGTCCAAGTCAACCTTACTCCCAACTATTGACTCTACCCTGAGTGAAGATGCTAACTGAGACACCTCTAATCCCAAAACTGACGCAAATGCAAACGAAATGAAGAAATGAGATGCACCAGTATCAATCAACACATTGGCAATAGAATTAAATAACAAGAAGTTACCTCTCAAACTAGAGGGTGTTGGCAACTAATCTACCATGGTAACAGCATACACACGCCTCGTAGATCTCTACTCCACCTGCATACCCCTCGGAGCATAAGACTGATAAGCTAACTGAGCCGAAAAGGCTTCCTGAGTGGCCATCAAGGCCTGTACTGACTAGGTAAGCTGATGACTCTGTATCTATCTTGAACCAGACGCACTAGGTGTGCCACATGCCTGAGGGCAAAATCTCTTAAAATGCCCTGACTGCCTGCACTGATAACAGATAGGCGGCTGCCCTCTCCACTGACTCTGGCTCTAAGAACGAGCTACAGACAGCGCAACTTGCTGCCCTCCTCCTCTCTGCAGGCAAACTGGAGACTTGTGGCCCAGCTGACCATATTTAAAGCAATTGATCCCACTCGGACTGCCTCTCCTGAACCAGAACTCCGTACAAGAAAAGTGGATCTAAACTGTGCTGCGTAGGACTGTTGTGAGGTAGAACCCCTTTGCCTCTTGTTGTCTCTTGTCTCCCGTTGAACCTCCTAATTTCTCTGCGTAGAGCCCCTCATCCTGTCTTTCTCTGTCTGAATCACGGTCTCTAAATGAGCCACTGCCTCTACAAGACGACCATAATCCCTAATCATGGACGCAACCACCTTGAAAAGGAGCCCAATCCTCTGTCACTTCTCAAACTCGATGTAACGACATTCCTCAGTGGCCACAAACTTCGGTGCAAACCTAGAGAGACTAGTAAAAGCTATCTCGAACTTTACTACAGGCTCATTCAGTTGCTTGAGCTTTAAGAACTGATCCCTTAATTTCTCCCTAGTGGTGAAAGGTAAGAACTTGTCTTGGAAGGCGTTGGCAAAGGCCTCCCAAGTTACCCCAATGTGCCCGCGCACATACTTCCACAATTGACCCGTATCTTCCATCAGTTGGAAGGATGCCAAGGTCACTGTCAAGCCATTGTCCTCAATGCCAAGCATCTCGAATGTCTTCACCATTGCTCTAGCCATTCATCAGCCTTTAGTGGCTCCTTCGAATCTCAAAAAACTCATCTAGATTTGAATGCAAGAACTTCATCTTCAGAAAAGATGACCCTATCACAGCAACATGGGGCTAGACTTGATTATCAGCCCTGAGAATGTCCATGGATTCCCTCAAAGAACCAGCTATTTCCTTGGCCAAAGCGCCCATGGCTTGCTGACTTGTTGGTTCGGCCACATTGGCCTAACTAACTCCCTCTTTTTGCACAGAATTTCATCCAGTAACAGCATCTCCTGCCGGCTAGGCCTACCATGCATACCACCACCACGTCCATGTTATGACATCCTAATGAAGGTAACGCAACAAATTAGCACATTTACAAATGTGCCGAAGCTAATTCACTCATATCCTAAAGCGATGGACAACAATTGATTCACTCCACATAAGCACCTAATCACATAAACACAAACGAACTTCTTTCTAGATAGTGACCGTCCCACGACATTGCCAGAGTTCCAGTTAGAAATAGTAGTGATCAAGTGATCTTCTAACAGGACTTCTAGAAACTTGTAGACCCAATCAATATCTAAGAAATTAAATCTCATACTCATTTAGTCACATAAGCATTTATCACATAGCATACAAGGTCTATTTCTAACATTATCTAGCAAAAGAACCCATTGTGGCAATAACTACTTCCACAATCCCAAAGTATTCAACCTGGTAGCTCTGGTAGCTCTGATACCAAGTTATAACAACTCGAAAAGATTAACATTGAACCCAACTCATAATAGTGATACAATTGATCAATAATCTCGTATCTTCTATTCATTTTATCTTTGATCATTGCAAAAGATAACATATACAATATATATTCATAAATCCTAGATTCTAAATCTATAGCATATGACATAGATATAAGAGTGGAAATGAAATTAAAATCAAATAAAGATATGCCCTAATGGCTTACAACTTTCCAAGACGATACTTGGTTACAACAAAATGAGTTTAAACTCAATATAAGAAAAGTTTGAGGCCTATACAAAATATTTACATTAAGAAGCAAAAAGTGAAGCCTTAAGCTTTAAGTTCTCCTATGTTATGTCCTTGGCGGAGGCACATATCATCAGCACCTGAAAGTTGTTTTCCACGTAGGGTGAGCCAAAGCCTGGTAGGAATACTCTAACACAGTATATGAGTCTTAACAAAATCATAAGGTGTATGCACAATGCATGCCATTATCCAAACATTTCTCGTTTTTCATCTCAAAACTATGCAATGCCAGATTATATATTCATTCATGAAAATAATCCTTTTATACACAAAATTGGGCAGTGGATACAACACATTGAGAATCTCTAGGTACGTGTCTGCAAGTAAGCCATACAAGTACTACCAAAGCCATTTTACCGGTACTAACCAGAAGGATCGACACCAAACTGCGCGGGTTTCTGGACTTTCACTAAAGACAAATAGGCCAACATAATAAAAACTACAACCACACCCCCTAACTAGATTCACCGCGGTATTCACTCATTTTTCTCAAAATTAGTAAATTTACAATGTATAATATGTAGTGATGCTAAATGCACAATGTATGAGAAATTAGTTTAAATTCAACCTAATCCTCATGCAATGTCGACAATAATCAAGACTATCCTCCACTGATAGTCCAAAATAGATATTTCTATTCCATAGATAAATTCAATTCAAAATATACAATTTCATCAATTACAATAGGAGTGATAGTACATATCCAACTCCACCATCATCATCAACACAAACCTTGTTTCAATTTCACAATTTCCAAATATTCAAAATTAAGGCAAAACCCCATTTTCTTACAAAAATCAATTTTAAGAAAAGGTTTCCATCATCTCAACACCAATCATCTATAACCATCTTCCCACAATCATTTTCAAGAATCAATTTGGAAAACCTGTCTTTTGATTTCCAAACCAAACCCTAGGTTTTACCAAAATTTCCCAAATAAGTAGCCTTTATAAAAAGGCAAATAACTAAGCTAAAATCATATAAAGAGTCAAAGAAATCCATACCTCAAAGTAAAACACACAAGGAACATATGGGTAGAACTTGACGGAGTAAAAAACACCAAATGCTCCGATTAAAATGAAGCCCTCGACGTGCTCAACGTTTTTCTCCAAAGGACTAGGGTGAAGAAACTCACAGATTGGGAATATTTGGAGTAAGAGTTCAAGAATTAGAGAGAAAGAGAGTAGATTGGGAAGATTTCAAACTCTCAGTAAGAATGGTCGCTCGAGTGAACAAGCCAAAATCTGGGCAACAACACTTTGAAAAACTAACTTCTTAACATGTTTCAAACACAACCAAAACTTCCAATAGCCAAACCCAACAAACAACAAGATGGAAATAAGTTGAACAAGTTAAATACATGGTTTCTCGGATCCAAAAGCAATAAAAAAGTTGGGTTTGAACCAGAATCATTATAATTCCAAAGTTGAACCAAACCTTCAACAAACCTCTCACTGAGAAAATTCCACTCAGCAAGGGATTCAAAAATTGGTCAAATCATCCACAAACCTCTTGTCGAGCAAATTTCGCTCGGTGAGGAATTTCAAAGTTGAACAAAACAGTAGCTTTCAACTTGCCGAGTAAACAAAGATCGACAATGAATTCCAAAGTTGAATAAAATACCAACTTTCATCTTGCCGAGCAAAATCAGCCCGGCAAGGAATTTCAAAGTTGAACAAAACACCAACTTTCATCTTGCCAAGCAAAATCAGCCCAACAAGGAATTTCAATTGTGTCCTCAGAGTGATTGTCGATTGCCCATTGGATCGCGCTAAATCTTCTCGACTGGGCTTAGTACAGTAAACCAAAATGAAAGTATACGAAAATACAACAATTTCTAAGAAAACGATCTACTTGTTTCATTACGTCAATAGTGTGAAGGGTTACAAAAGTAGAACTAAACATAAAACTTTAGATTGGAAGTGTTCCATGTTCTGGGAATAGATCAGCTATTTATATCTTGCAAATTGTATGCCTTTTATCCTCGGCCATTTTGCCGATGTCTTCCAAAACGATCTCCCTAGATCTCTTCAATTGATCACTTCTTGAGGAGGGACGTCTTTGATTACCAAGCCATTTGGCAAGGCCTTCTTTTGAGGAGTCGCCTTAACCCTTCTATCAACGTAGCAATCAAAATGCTCTACATCCATCAATTCTTCCAAGCGTAATTTGAGCAACGTGCAATCTTCTGTTTTGTACCCACTCTCATCATGAAAGGTGCAATGGTATCTTGAATTAAACCCTTTCTGAGCATCTGCCAGCTTGGTCAGCCACCAGACGTATGTCTCGTCACGAATTTTTCTTAATATGCGATAAATCGGTATCTTGAAGACTGTAGTGATGCCAGTCTGGGCTTTCAAATTTCTTCTGGCATTTTCCTAATCGTCGCGTGGATTGTTAGCCCAGTCATTGTTTCTGTTTCGATTTCGGTTATTGGGGTTGATGTCGCGGTTGTGCTCTCTTTCGTGATTGTCTGGACGGTTATCCTCCTGTCGATGACATGAACTTTCCTGGTGACTTTTTTGTCTGTCACTACCAGATTTGTCTTCACAGTGGCCTCGTCCGTGTCTTCCTCAACCCTTATATGTTCGTTAATCCTCTATATTAACAACTCCATCGTTGAGGGCCAATTCATTGTAAGGGAGTCTCTCAGCCTATATCCAACTATTAAACCTCACTTGTATTGAGCGACAGTTAGGTTAATGGGACAATCATGAATCTCATTGAATGTTTTCCAATATCTGGTGTTATACACCTTCAGTGACTCTCCTTGTTCCATGTGTTACTCTTGAAAGATGGTCAACTTCATTTGGCGTCGTTGTGTTTGTCTCAAATCTGGTGGCAAACACCTTCGCCAGCTGCTGCCAACTATCGATGCTCTCCTCAGTAACCCCTTGAACCTTTTCAAGCCCAACACGCCCAAACTCGATGGGAAGAGAATGCCTAATAAGGCATCTTTGCACCTATGAACAACCATAACGTGCTGGAAACGGCTTACGTGTAGGTAAGGATCAGTTTTCTCATCATAGATTGGGTTGGTGGAAGCCTAAGGAAAGAGGTGCATTCTCAATCTCAATAGAAAAAGGGATGGCATTCAATCTTGCCAAATATCAGTATGCACACCACAACATATGGTGGCAGTATTACCATCTCTTTATTGCCATGGGACCTAAGGGTCAGCCTCTGTAATACCAGCACTCATTGGGCCTTCTTCCGGTGTGCCCTCTTTTCTAAGACGTCTTTCAGGTCCTCCAATCAAGTGGAGTAAAAATATTTGGACATCGTCGACGAACGTGAAGAGTGATAACTACTGTCCTGAGTATAAGACATTTTCGTCCATGACGTGGAATCACTAGTTCTGAAGCTCCTAGTTATGGAGAGCACATGTGTTTCTCGTCTCCTCCGGTCGCCTGAAAAATATGATAGGGCAAGTTCATTATGGTCCTCTATTCTAGCTACACTATTTCCCTTTAACTATTGCTCCATCGTTTCCATCTTCATTACCATCTTTTAGATGATGGTGTCTTGGTTCCTCACTTTATTTTTCAGGTGCTGAGTATGCGATCCTTCTCCATCACCGGCGCCCCCTAGGGCTCTGCAAATGTTCTGGGCTCTTTGCATGCTTATCTCACGCATCTTTAGACAGCTTCTGCCTGGAAGACTCCAAACCTGCCATCGTTGGCACGGGAGGCAAATCTTCACGCCTCTTAACAGACTTTGGTATTACTTCATTGATGGCAGAGAGAGAAGGGTCTTTATTGTTTGCCATTGAGATTGCTCAGGGAGACTTGGATAACAAGGTTTTGTCTATCAAAATTCCATAGGCAACGCCATTTGTACGAGTGAGAAATATTCATCTCGTTCGTATTCGCTACACCCAAGCTCGTATTGCTCTAAAGGACGTCTTGCTTCCTAAAAACACAATGAATGTGAGCTACCCGGTGGGTGTTTTGTCGAAAAATCCCTTAAACGGTCAAGTTAGCACCCTTGGGAGATGAAGGAATGTAGATAGAGTGAATAGTGTAGGATTGCTTACCTTTGTCTAAGTGAAGTCGTTCGCTTTATCGAAACTGTTGTATTGCTTTTCAAGGTTGTGTGTGCACTACTTCCTTTGTCCATTGTTGGATGCATGGATGTACTGCTTTCTCCTTTCCTTCCATGTGTGTACGCCAATACTGCCAAACAGTATTGGCCAAACTTCCAAAAGTATTGATGCATACTTTGAGCGGATTCTTCCCATTGTGTTCTATTTGGCCACATGGTATACTCTGACTGAGCCATATTTAGCCGAGCTAACTTCGACTACACACATATCGAGCTAACCCTGGCCGACTTGTGCTCGACTAAATTCACCAGCTCAGCCATAGCTCTTCAAGACTCTTCGCTATATTTAGCCGAGCTAACTTTGCATGTTCACCACTCAGATAGACCTTTCTAGCCTAGCTCAATGCATAGTTGTGGTCGCCTACTCGGAGCTTGATCGCGGCCTCAAGCTAGCTCAGCTTGACCCATACTTGTGACCGCACTCTAGCTTAGCTCGGCCGATGCTTATGGCCTCGCTTAAGCTTACCCTAGCTCAATACCAAGGCGCAAGCGCAGCTCGGCACACAACCCAAGTTCATCACCCGACTTGGTCCAACATCCGAGACAATGCGCTATTCTAGTTATGCAACCTAAAACGAAGGTCCGTTCTAGGTTTAGTTCAGTCCATTTGTTCGGCACAAATTCCCCTCTCATATATATATAATTTGCTAGAAACAACAAAACACAAAAAATAAAAATAAAAACTCAAAAATTATTTTAAAAATTCAAAACCAAACAAAATAAATGTTATTTAGTTTAAGCTTATGAAGTGACCTAATCACCAAATGCTTAGAATGTGCGTAGAACAAGTCATTTAAACCATATGTAAGAAACAATTACAATGCACACACTTATAGGTGGCTGCATTCTAATTGGATTTTGCTTATCTTAAGTCGGTCATCTCAATTTGAGAGAGCGTTTAGACTTGATAAACTTATTTTAGGATCGATTTTGGTAATCTGAACCGTTCACTTTTTAGGACTCGTTGGAATATTTATGCAAAAAATCAAGATCAGATGACAATTGCTTCCAAAATATGCCTACCAAAACCAAACGCTCTCTCAAATTAAGATGATAACTTGAGAGAAATCAAGCTTATTTTAAAACATGCCATTCCTTGCAAAATAAGTAGTTAAATCCTATTTCTTTTCGTGATTCGTAAGGGTGTACACGAATCAGATTGACCCGATTTTAGAGTAAATCAAGAATTGATTCATAGGAATTGGTTCTAAAAAAATTAGAACCGTAACCGAATTGTTAAACTATGGAACTGAACAAGAACCGAACCATAGAAAATGGTTTGTTTCTGTTCGATTTTATTGTTCTAGAAATTTTATGTAACAATAAATATTATATATATATATATATTTTATGTTAGTAAACAAATTAACGATAATTAATTTGATTAAATTTGTTAGAATTTATCAATTTCACAATAAATGTTAGTCTTGAAATCTTAGAAGAGACATTTTATACATATAAAAATATATGTCATGGTTCAGTTCGGAACCATAGCGAAAGCCTTAGAATTATAAACCAAACCGATTCGAACGACTTCATAATTTTCAAAACCAGAAACAGAATTGAAATTAATAAAATCAGACCAAACCAACTATTTAGACTGAATTGGGATCGGTTTACCGCTTCACCAATTTATTTACTGAGAAATTCTTCAGAATTACCATTTTATAATTTAGATTTATTCTATATATTAACCCACACTATATAAATTTAATCTTTACCATACAATCTACTATCCAAAAAAATCTTAGGCTTTATTTTATTATTATTATTATTGTGTACATCCCTGGTGATCTGACGCGTACAGAATTCTCTCTCCTCTCCCCCATTAGAAACCAACTCTATTGGTGAGGAAGTTTACTGTGAGTTTCACCCACACAGTATAGAAAATCAACAACCGTTGAAAGTGGAAGATTCTCAAATTGATTAAGATCACAAAATTCAAAGGTCCCAAACTCTTTTGACAATATCTGAGCTAACACACAGTATTAGGAAATCACGACCCTTTTAATGCGGCAAAATGGGCCCACCAAATCGGATGACAGGTGACTAATTTCAATCGTACGGATGTTATTGGTCCAGCAGGGAGTGAGATGAAGAGACGGTGATCGTACGATAGAAAAGAGCCACCTGTCAACCGAACAGCCACGGCGGCACCGTAACATTGCAGCGTGTCACAGAGAGCAGCTATTGCATTGAATTCTAGGAAAAGGTTTTGTATATCATCAAGGTGTTTTGAGAAGATGGTTAGAAACTCAATTTTTAATTTATTTTGACTTTTTTTGAAAAAATATATAAATAATGTGAGAGATGATATGATCTAGGAGTGTTCGCGGTTCGATTTTGAATGGTTTGCAAATTAGTTTGGACCCGCCCATATGTATGTGATTTGAGAAAAATTCAATCTGCAATCACCTACAATGTGGGTTGCGGTTTGTGCGGATAAGATTTGCGAATGTACGGGCGGTTGCAAGCGGTTTGCAGATTGAACTTTTTTCAATTTCTAAATTTAATTTCAATTTCCAGATTCAATATAATATAAGATTGATTTCAATTTCAAAAGTAATTAACAGATTTAATTTCCTCTCTATGAAGAAGTAGATTCAATTTCCTACAATGTTCACAAAGCAAACAAAAACATTCAAAAACAATATTCTCTACAACATTTCTTTTTGTATCATGAAATTAGGGTTTGGTGAGTTGGCTAAAAATATCTAAGATAGAATGAATGAAATCAACGGTCTAAAAAAAAAAATCTAAGCGCGGACGGATTATTGCAGGTGCGGGTTAAACCCGCAACCCACTCGCAACCCACAATTATGTCATATTTCAAACCGCATCCGTCTGTATTGTGTCTGTGAAATCGCCCATTTGTATGCGGATCGGTTTAGGTTAAGCGGGTTGGGCAGTTCAGATAACCCTATGCTCAGCCCTAATGATCTAAAATGGGTTAAAAGTTGAAAGATGACTTTTAACTATCTTTCTAAAATAGCCCACAATATACGTTACATTATTTGTCATCAATCACAAATGTATATGTGTCTTTTTATTTCTCAAACATTTAAGTTACATTTGATTGGGGGATTTGAAAAAGAATTGAGAAATAGAAAAATAAAATATAAGTGAAATTTGAATAAAATATATATACATTTCATGCAAATTCACACACATTTTTCCCTTTCCTTTCTAAATCTTTCTCCAAATTCCTAACCAAACACAACCTTAACATAAATATAGTGGACCCCATTACCAAATCGAATCACATAGTTATTTGGAATGATATAAATAAGTGTAGACATACCAAAAATTAAAGAAACAATATGACAAAAATAAATACTTATATTTATCATACCAAACAACCCCACAATAATGTGGGTGTTTGGAAGTGGGTTTTTTTTTGTAGATTTTTAGTTGTAGGATATATTGAAAAATTTTTTTTTTGTGTTTGGGTAGTTAGTTTTTTTGTGGTTGGATGTGATGTTTGTGAGAGAAAAAGTGAAATGATTATGGGTTTGATTTATTTTTGTTGGATTTATTTATTTTTTTGTTTGTAACCAATTTTCTTTTAGTAAAAAAAAAAAAAAAAACCCCCCAACTTCCAAAGAGCACCAATAGAAGATATCAAATTCAAAAATGATTTAGAGCTCTAAATCCACTAGTGAGGTGAAAAACAAAAAAAGAAGAAAAAAAAAAGAAGGCACAGCACACAGTATGACAATAAGTGGCATCCACTACTACATCATTAGTGATAACACTAATTAGTGGTCTCTAACATTATTGGTATCAAATTAGATACTCCTATCTGCATTAAAAAAAAACTACTTTAAATTCTAGAGATATAGAGATGAGGGAGAAGCTAACTTTTATTATCTCATCGTGGGCCCCACACTAGAGTTTGTACCCATCCACACACTCGCGCTCGACTACGTTAACAGCTACTCGCTTCCAAGTCCGTATGGGCCTCACCGTGGTTATTTTTGTTCGAAGCCACTTTACACGCTCCATGTTGGAGCGTGTTGCACACTCATTTCACACCAAACAATTTTCCCACTAATAAAAACCATTACAGCTATGTTAGGTATCATAAAAATCATTTCATGAAAATAATCATGAAAATTTTATGATTCTTGAATTACACTTAGAATAAAGCACTATACACTAATCAAGGTAATTCAAGGATCATAAATCTTTCATGATCATTTTCATGAAAAAATTTTCATGATCCCTAACTTTTCTCAATCCCTTATTGCATCACAATGGAAAATAAATTGCTTAATTTTGAGACTTAGGGGTGGTTTAGCATAACCTATTTTAGTTCATCTTTTTATCTTTTTGAGTCACATCAATCACACATTTTCTCTCTACTTTTCTACACTTTTTTTAAAAAGTCAAAAAGTGTACTATTTAGGACATCTCAAACCACCCCTTAAGTTTTTCTTAAATTCACAGAACTTTAAAAAAAAATTAAAGAGTTTGTATGACTCATCATGAATTGTGTTTCGATAATTTAAATTGTTTATTTTGTAATGATCTCAATGTATATCAATCATGAAAAAAAATAATTTAATCTAATAATTATAATATTTTCATTTTATGACATTTGTTTTCGAAATAATGAACCATAAATATATTTTAGAAAACCTATCTTTTTTTTAGAGAAAATGACAAAATAAAAAAATTATAATTATCAAATTGATCTAATTTTTTAAGAGAGATGATATATATTGAAAGTCTTACAAAATGAACGATTCGAACTATCGAAATGGGATAAATGGTGAACCTTACGGACCACCCAAATTCTCTTAGGTTGATATGTAAAAATGAGAGAAGCCCAATCTTAATTTCAGTATTCATATATTTGCAATTCTCTTGCACTCATCATGAGACTACGATATGTGAGATGCAAAATATGTAAATAATTTTTGTATTAATTTGTGAAAAGAAAAGGAAATTGAAAGGAAACTAAAATGTCATTAAAGAAGTTAAATTTTTAATTTTTTTGAAGGTATAAGAAAATAAAATTTAAATTATATATGTATGTATTATGAGTAAAAAATAAATATGTACAAATAATTTTTTTGGTAAATTCAAAATATAAAAATAATTAATATCTTTTAGAATTTCTAAATACAAATTACGTACCTTTTACATTATGCATGTTTATTACTACTATTAAAAGAGAGTTATGTATAATGAATAGAAATTGTAAATACATAAAAAATAAAAATAAATAAAAATAAAAAATTACATTAAAAGACCATTTGGAGAAGTATTTAAAAAAATAAAAATATTTTGGTAAAAAATAAAAATAAATAAATAAACACTCAATATTTTCATATGATTTTCCCTTCTTTATGAAAAAGAGATTAAAATATTTTTTAATGTTTATTTTCATCAAACTCACTTCTATGTTTTTGAAAAGAAAAAAACCAAAAAACTAATTATGAAACAAAAATTAATTTAAATTTTTTATTTTATATTTTATTTTACAATTTACCTAACTCAAAATTTTAATATAACTAATAATTGGAAGTGTATTATAACATGAGTTTTGCTAAAGTATAGTTTTAAGATTACATATATAAACTAACTAAAAAGATTGTATAATCTTTTTAATTGGCTTACATATAATTTAAAAGTACACAAGTTAACAAAACATTATAATATAAAAACAGTAATTAGAGGCAAATCCTTTGCTCCAAAACTGAATTAAAGGATGTTTGAGAATTGATATTTTTAATAATTTTTAGTTTTTACAATATATATATATATAAGAAAATAAAGAAAATAATTTAATAGTTTTTAATATTTTTTTAAAAATATTTAACTAAAAACTTAAGGAGTGTAATTATATCTATTAATATATCATCTATATTTTGACTTCTAATAAAATAAAAAAAAGAAAGAGTAGAATGAGATAAAGACAAGAAAGATACAAAGGCCAAGTTTGGGAAGACTAAATAAGTGTACTTTTTGACTTTTTATGAAATATGGGTTGGATTTGGGTTGGGTTTGAAGTGATGTGTTAGAGAGGTGATGTGACTTAAATAAGATGATGTGACTTAAATAGGATAGTGACTTTTTGACTTTTTGGATTTTTTTGAAGATGCCAAGAGTGAATTAATTCCATATCATTAAAAATAGATCATAGATTTACGCTATGCTTGACATATTAGTTTTGGACTAAAATAGTTAATAAAAAATAAAGTAAATTAAAAAATTAATAAAATATAACATTACTTTTAAATCATAATTATTTTATTTTTTCTCCTTAAGCATTTTTCAAACATCGCGAACGAGCTTAATGTGGGTCCGTTTGGAAGATGGTTTGTGGTTAAAATAGCCACAAAAGACAAAATAGGCTATTTTAGTCACAACAAATAAAATATCACATCTAATTTATAATCATTACACTATTCTCTTATAAAAAAAGTCAAAAAAGTTAAAAAGTCAAAAGGCCCTTTCCAAACTAAACTTTTTAGCCCAGATTAAAATAGCCAAAAGAATCAAAAAGCTAAAAAATCAACCTACTTCACAAACCAGCCCAAGTTAAAATAGCTAAAAAAAATCAAAAAATTAAAAAATCAACCCACTTTCCAAACCAACCCCGGCAGTGGGCTGAAATTCCCATTACGACGCCACTAGTACAAGTGAGCGCGTGTGACTCCTCTCCTCATTTGCTTAAGACATTGAGGATAGATGTATTATAAATGGGATTTATTGTAAATTGCCCACATTGCATACATTGGCCATCCTTTTGACATTTTTATGAAGTCAATCCTAAAAGCAGAAGCTATTTTTATTTTTTTTGTACTCTCTCTCTCTCTTTCTCTCTCTCTCTCTAGCCAAACCAAAACGCCAAAACCCACCGCATTAAACCAAATATATATATATATATATTATCTACTAATTATCTTATTTACGCATCATTAAATTTACAAAATAAATTTATATATCATTTTTATAAAAAAATTAATTATTATATCATCATAGATTATCATTGATACATAATTGAGAATTATTATGTAATTATGATGCATATTATATTATGTAAGTGGGTTGAGTTAGATTGATAATATTATATTAAAAAAATTACAAATTAGTAGAAAGATAAAAAAATAAAAAAAATTATAAATCAACGATAAAATTTATCAACTTTAATAATTAAAATGATAAAATTTTCTATGATTTTATAATTTTTTTGAAATCTTTTTGCTGATTTATAATTTTCTTTTATATTTTTATAGTGAAATTCGCTCCCTTTTATGTTATTCTATTATGAAAAAATATATAAAAATTTATTCTATTCTAAATCTATTCTATATCTCTAGAATTCATTGCAAAAGTTACTTTGTGACACGTTACTCTCTATTGTAAAAGAGATAATTTCTTAACATTTTAACAGACTTTCATATTATTAAATTTAATTTTTAAATTAAAATAATATTCTTTTTTAATTATTAGATAGTGATACTATATGTAAATTTAGGCCTCATTTAGGAATAAATTATTTTAGTAACTTTTTGATTTTTTATAAAAAAATGTGTAGAAAAAAAAATGTGACAATTTATAATGATTTTTTGACTTTTTAATTAAAAATATAATTGTCAAACGAGATCTTAAGAGCATCCACAATGGATGTGTTAGTGCCAGTGGCTAAATTTTACATAAGGTACTTTCACTTTTGTCTTCACAATGGAGTAGCTAAGTAGTGTCAGATGCTAGTGTGTTGTTAACTTGTGTGTTAACTGTGACTAGTGTTTTAGCCAGCGAGAGAGAGAGAGAGGACGTGGGAAGTGCCATGAGATCGTCCGGCTAGTCATCCCCAATCGTCTGAACCCTTCAAGTAAAAAAAAATAAATTTGAGTCTGGCCGTCTTCCCTCTCCAATTGCTACTAACTATTTATATACTATATATATAATATATATATTTTTTAACAAATCTTAACACACTTTAACATATCCATTGTGAGAAAAATTAGGGGTCATGAAATAATCATGAAAAATTTATGATATTTGGATTATTTTAATTAGTGTGTGGTGCTTTATTCTAAGTGTAATCCAAGGATCACAAAGCTTTCATGATTATTTTCATGAAAGGTTTTTCATGATACCTAGCATTGCTGATCCATTGTACCACTACTCACTCTCTAAAATTAATAAACACTTAACACACCTTAACACATATTTTTGAATCTTATTTTTATCACTTTTTGTCATATAATACACTTTTATAAATAATTTTAACTGTGTCATTTTGATGCTCTAATATCACAGTGCATTGAACACCACTTGCTTTTCCTCACTACACACAGTGGACATGTTCTGTTCCTTCTATAAATAATTAAGAAATCCGGGAAAGTGCTCCACCCCTCTCCTCTCTCTAAATCTCTCTGAACCCCTAAGTCAGCGCCCTCCTGGGCCCCTCCCTCTCTCCCTCTCTCTGTCTTTTTGTGATGTGAGCCCAATATAAATGGGGACATCGGAGAAACAGTGGCAGAGAGATTGTGAGGCATAACAGTGAGTGAGTAAGTGAATGAGTGAGTGGGGTTGGTGAGATTATCGCAAGGTTCGAGGCAGTCCCCCACACCCGCTGAAATGGATGACGAATGGGATCTGCGTGCGGTGGTGAAACGCCCCACAACCGCCGCCATTAACACCACCCAATTCAACAACACCACCATAGAAAACCCTTTACCGGATTTCTCTTCTCTTAGCTTCCAAAACAATGATCCCCCATTTGACTATCCTCCTCTTGCTCACCAACCAAGCTTCCAATTTCAAGGTTTGGATGAAATTTATAAGGATTTTATTTCTCAGCCCGCCGCCGCCGCAGCCGCCAATCAACCCCACCTACGCGGCCCCCTTTTTCGGAGGACTCGTAAATCAACAGCCTCAACTACTTCCTCCACCACCACCACCACCACCACCACCACCACTGCCGCAGATACCACAACAGCAGCAACTAATGCAGCCCCTCTTCAACAACAACTCTCTCACCGGTTCCTCTTCTCAAACCGGTGGTCGATCTCGAAAAAGGTAAACATAGTAGAATTTTACAGAACGCACTCACGTTTTATATTTCCTAATTCTCGATCTTTTTTTACAGGAAGAATCACCAGACAAAGTTAGTGCGTCAGATGACTCGCGAGGAACTGTTGGCAGATTCGTGGGCGTGGAGGAAGTACGGTCAGAAACCCATCAAAGGCACCCCAAATCCGAGGTTTTTGTGTCCCCGGATTACTTTACTCATCATTTCCCATGTTGTCATATTTTTTTTCTTTTTCTTTTTCTTTTCTTCCCTAATTTTCCTGGAAAAATCTATATATATATATGAGCGCAGGAACTACTACAGATGCAGCACGTCGAAAGGTTGTGCAGCGAGGAAGCAAGTGGAGAAAAGCCCCTCGGATCCGGACATTTACGTGGTCTATTACAGCGGTGAACACACCCACCCTCGTCCAACTCAGCGGAATTCTCTGGCCGGAACTACCCGCAACAAGTTCTCAAATAAACTTCGCAAACCCATTTCCGGCGAAGCACCACCACCGTCCGCCGCCATCGTGCCCAACCCCTCGTGTTCGTCGTCGTCACCAGTCTCTGCTGCCTCAAGTTTCTCTCCATCAACCCCATTGATGGAAGGCGAAAGTGTACCTCACGACAACACTCAAAGTCAACCCCCCAAAACAACAACAACAACAACAACAACGGATACGCTGAAATGGAGGAGGACTCTGAGAATGATGACGACATTCTCATCCCTAATATACTTATGAGTGAAGATATAATCAAGGGGTTTCAAGAGCTCAGCAGAGGCTATCCTGGTTGTACTGGTTTGGATTCGAGGTATGACATCGGCGGCAAGTTTTCGACTCGATTTCCGGCTCCATGAACACCTCCTCCGCCGCCAAATCCACCTCTTCCGCCGACGGAGGTCGTTGTTGAGCGGCCGCTAAAGCCGGGAGGCTTGGATTTTCCAGAGTCCGCTTTTTTATCTTTGTCTGCCAAATGGGACGAAGGAGATATAGGAAGCATCTCTTCCTTCTCCACCACCACCTTTTTCTTTACTTTTTGTCTTTTTGTCTTTGTATTTTTGTATTTTTGTTTTTTGTGTTTGTTCTTCTTTAATTTAAATTTTGTATATACTTCACCAACATAGTTGTCCTCTCTGTTCACCGCGTCATTACAATAGATAGTTTTATGTTTGATGTGCATCATGGTATCAATTTATGGGTGAAGCATGTTTTGATTTACTGCAAGATTATAAATTTAGAATTATTTATTCATGATTTATTTAAAAATAAGAATTAATGGTTAAATTCATTGATTTCATATTTTATCAATTTAATTTTCACTACATATATTCATTCTGAATAAGTTCTGAGACCTAAGTTTTTTTGTTTGATTTAATATGATTTAAGAAAAAATAAATCATTAAATCATTAATTACGGTTTTGTAAGATTTAAAATTAACCTAAAAGAACAAATTTTTAAAAACAAAATCAAATAGTATCAATAAAACTCATGCAGTTTGAATTAGAATTACGGCTTCTAAAAAACATTTCATCATTCACAACACAAGCTCATGTAACATTATTCATATCAAATAACATGTCATCATTTTTTAAACAAAAATTATATAAATGATTTAGAACTTGTTCTACTAGTATACATCAACATGCTTGTAAGTATAGTTATATCCTACTTTTCTTCAATTTAAATCATTTTACGTTACAACTGTTGCTCATATATATGTGTGAACAATTCTACAATCCCAGACATAAAAAACCAGAAAATATTCAGAATTTAATATCAATCAGGTAACGGGTCCACAACACTAATTTCAAATGTCATTCATAGATTTCATATTCGTATTTTTATTTTTTTATTTGTGGCTCCCTTTCTTGGAACCATAGAATTACTGTATATGTACATATCTACATGGTCCAATTCAATTCCAAATTAAAATCATAATTTTAAAATCCTAAATCAATCTGTAAAATTCGATTCACCTCTTTTAAAAAGTAAGACCAAATTGTGACAACCAATCAAATCATACAATTTGATTTGAATCGGATCATATCTTATGATTTTTTTTTTTCACATTCATATCAATTGCATCACATTAAAATTGACATAGTATAAAAAATTAAATAATATAAAAATAATAAATATTAAATGACAATATATAGAGTTCACCTCACCAAATGCAGCGTTATTCATTGGTTTCTTCAAGGAAAATGGCTGGTAGCTCGAAAGTGAATGGTCGAATGGGTCGAAAATATTCTCTTATCGGTAAGAGAATACAAAAAAAGCCTAAAACGACGTCGTTTTGGGATTTCGAGCCATTCGACCCTCTGATATTTCGAGCTACCAATCGGAGTTGTTTCTTCAAAATGTGGGTTTACATACAATTGATTAAGTTTATTATGATTATTAAATGATAGAATGTGACAACACAATAATAGTGTACAAAATCCTTTATTATGATTTTTTTTATTATAATATTATGTGTCCTTTTATTTTTGACTTTTTATTTTAAATGGGATGTGTCCTTTTATTTATAGATAAAAATTGGTAGCTTAATCAACCACATGGCATATCATTTAACATGTTAAGGCGCTTTAAATTGAGCTTCAAACTATTAGATGATGAGTTGTTTTATTCAAGTTCAACAATTAGATTTATTTTTTAAAATTTAATGATGTGATAATATATTAAAATATCTAAAGTAAATCTATCTCAAATATTTTTTTTTTAATTGTCTATCGATCATCTTATTTACACATGATTGAGTCTATAAAGTGAATTTGTAAATCATTTTCCTTAAATGATATGATCTTCAATTGGGCATTATGCAATTTTTTGAGCCACTAAAAATCTCATTTGAAGGTAAAATAAAAGCATTCATTTGATACCTATGAAAGGGCAAGTCTTAACCTCCAAGAAGGAAAGGAGTAATGCTATTCTAATCAAAAAATTAGATTCATTTTTCAAGTTTAATGATCAACTAACTAATCATTCTCATGTACTATTTGTCTCCCTTATGTTTGATCTAATTATTAGTTAATAACCTCACTTATATATCATTGGATCTAAAAAATAGGTTTTAAAAGTGAGCTTGTATATCATTTTTTAAAAAGGGTTATTAGTATTAATTAGGTAAAGTTGCAATTTATCTTGAGATTAGATTTAGCAGATTTGAAATTTGATATAATAATTACTCTTAATAATTCTTTATACTCATTTGTGATATTAATGCATGTCACTTATCTGTTGTTTTAATGGACTTCACTTTTTATTTTCATATTTTGTTATTTTAAGTAAAAATTTTTTTTTTCATATTTTAATTAAATATTTTTTATTTTTTAGATGTGCCTAATCTTGACTTGGGTTGGCGTTGTACCTTCTAGGAACAACACAAAGCCCATGAAGGTGTGTCACAAATTTATTTTAAAGAATTTATGAGTAGGTCCTAATAGGTAGATTTATTGTCAGATAGGTCCTATGATATTTTAATACATTTTTCATCAAACACTAATAAAAAACGTTACTAATTATTAATTTTCAGCGACAGTTTGAAAATTTTATCACCAAAAATATCACTAATTATAAATTTTAGTGACAGTTTAAGAAATCATAAAAAGAAAGTCACTAATTTTCAACTTTCAGCGACAGTTTGAAAAATTCGTCATAAAAAAAGTCACTGATTGTAAGTTTTAGCTATAATTTATAAAAATCGTGACAAAAAAAGTTACTAATTGTCAACTTTTAGCAACATGCAAAAATCATCACAAAAAATTATTTTTAGCAACGATTTTATTAGGATTTATTTTCAATAGGACTTGATGTATTGGTAGTTTACCCTTCATTTTAATAATTTGAACCCTTTGTACTGTAGGGTTTGTCGAGTAGATCATTTATGAATTTTTTTAAAGTTAATTAGACATCTATAACTCACAACAATATCACTTTTATGTTTAAGAAAAAAAAATAGCTAGTACGATTTTAATAATTTTTTAAAAAGTAATTAGTATTTGATCATGGGGCTATACTTATTTGATTAACCTCATTTTTTATGTAAATGATATGTTCAACAAATCTTATAATATGAACGGTTCTGATTATCAAAATATGATCGGAATAAATCTCCCGGGATGTGACAACACGAGTTGTAAATAGTGAAGAAATTAAAATAGATTGTGAAAAAATGACAAAGACTAGATATACTTAAAAATTAAAATATTTGTGAAGAAATTTATAAAAAAAAATAAAAATCAATAAATATGAAAATGTATTGAATTTTTATATTTTTCGTATTTAGTGAATTTTTAAATATAAATTTTTTGTGTGTGCAAGTTTTGTAATATAAGTGAACCTAAATAATAATAATAGAAAAAAAAAACTGATTAGAATATTAAAAAAATCATTAAAAACAAAAAATAATACGGATTCAAAATTTTAAAATTATTTTTCAAAACTCCAAGTCAAACAGATAGAATATGTGTTTTTTAATACAATAGTTTTTTTAGTTGAATAAAAAGTTATGATAAAAAAAAAATAATTGATTGATGTGTATGATGTAACCATTTGCTATTGTTGGGGTTGAATTTTAGATTTTTTGACACTTATCTATACTATATATTATAAGCAAAAACATTATTGATTCATTAAGGCTCAAAATTCTCACTCTATTTTCATAAATTTTTGAATTAAAAAATTATAAAAGTACACATGGCATATTATCATTGGTTATTCTATTTTAATATTTTAATTAAGTCCTTGATTAATATGAAAAGTATTTTAAATTCATTAATTATGAACTATTTATGGTGTCTATTATCATTACAATCTATATCTCTATTCTATATCTATAATTTTAAATTTCAAAATTCTTATATCAAAAGTCAAAAAATGAAATTTAGTCATATCTTTTATCAAAATCTAAGTCATATCTAATTGAAATTAAAAAAAATTTAAAACAATATTTCAAATGTAATTTTATCCTTATAAATTTGAACATATTTTTTTAAAATATATATATATATATATAATATATAATGTGATATGAAACACGTGTGGCATAAAAATATTGGCATATCTAGCCATATCTAATTTTAAATTTTAAAAAAAATGTAAATGGAATTTCAAAACAAAAATTTATCCATGCTTAACCCTACAACTAATTTAAAATTTAGAAGAAAAATCAAAATGAAATTTTAATAATAATAATTTATAAAGGGTTATAAAATTCAAATATACATGTCCTAATCCTATTAAGAAAATGTGAAATTAAAACTTATAATTTTAAATATAAAGTTTAAATTAATAATTAACATTGCACTTCTCTTAAGTAAGTTTTAGGCCAAAAGCATAGCACATGCCTGGTCTAATATTGGATAATGTTTTCAAACGTAAATATACCTTAATATTAATAAAATAAACAATAGTTATATTTTAAGAATAAATATATAAATTTCATAATTTAAATTTTAAAATGTTAATAAATATGCAAAAACAAATATATATATATATATATATACATATAACAATTTAATACAAATAAATAAATAAGTAGACAAGTAACTCATTGATTGACCATCAAGTAACAATTGTTCAATAACTGGATTTAGGACAATAATGATATACAATAGAGTCGCTTAGAGAAGGAAGATTCATGTAGCCAACCCAATTTGATGAGACTTAAGACTTAGTTTAGTTTGGTTTGGTTTAGTGTCAAATCCAATTGTAACACTCCTAAGTTAATACATGCTTGTTACAACCTACAAAATTATTATATAATTTTAACTAATTATTTACCGAATGTTTACTCATTGATAGATAAATTTTCTTAGTTAGGTCCAAGCATAGGGTTATAACATGATCATGGGGTATCTAACTCAATTTGGTCTTGGATTATTTTTTTTTCATACAAAAATACATCTAAATATTAATTTAATAAATTTGAATATTAATAAAATAAATTTTTACCCAAGTCTAATTTTTTTTAATAAACATGCATAAATATGTATATATTTTTTATTTTCATCATGAAAAAAATATTAAAGATATGTATTTCCCAATTTAAAATATATTTACATAAATAAGTTTATCAAGTAGCTCTTCAATTTGTATTGGTTGACAAATCCTGACATAGCTCATAATAGTTCAATTATCTCATAGAATTTTAGAAATTTAAAAAATACTCTTACATTTTAAGGTCAACTTAAATTTATTTTACCATATTATTTAATTATTTTTTAAACCGTAATATGACACACAGTAATTCGAGTAATATTTCTAATATAGTTATTCAATTAAATATAAAATTTAAATCTTTCATTTTATTTCTTTTTTTTAGGCCACATGGCATTAACTCCTAAAATCTGAACCTACTCAGCCATAAAAACTCACTCCTATCACCACAAGAAGTTCTTTTTATAACTAAAATCCACCCCAAAATCAAAATTATATATAAAATTTAAGTCTTTTCAATAAAATAAAATAAAATAAAAATAAAGAAAAGATGGAAGAGAGAGCTAGAGATGTGAAAATAAAATAAAATAGTATTTTTATGTTATCTAACACATTTTGATATGAAATATTATAATTATGAAAATTTTATAGACAGAATATAATTATACTAACATAAAACAGTTTTGTAATTTATGCAAATTTATTTGCTTTTAATTTTACAAATTGAATTATGATATATGTATTTTATTATAGAATAAAATACTTATAGAATGTTCAAATAATTACTGCAACTTACTTAATCTTATCCATAGATTTATTTTTAAATTATTTGTAATTAATTTTAAAATAAAATTTTGAGTCATTGTCTAAAACCGTGTACAACACAGATTTTACACTAATATATATATATACATATATATTTGAATTTTTTACCAAAAAATTCACTTCCAAATAACCTCATGGTTTGCCGGTTCACTGTGGGGCAAGTTTGGACCGCTACCAACTCCGGTTCAGTCGGTATGACACACTTTTTACGAGACACATCCACACTCAAAACACTAGATATACCCTTTTTTTTTTTTTTTTGGGTCTGTTCGCACATTATATATAGTCTCTTCTAGTTGTTCAAAGGTCAAAACATTTTTTAGGAGTTGTTGGATGTCTTAAATAAGTGTACTTTTTGATTTTTTAGACTAAAAAGTTGAGGAAAAAAATATGATTGTTTGGGTTAATTGTTTGACTTTTTATGGAAAAATGTGTATTAAAAAATTGTATAAATTAGTTTGTTGTAGGGGAAAATTAGGATTGAGAGTTGTGCAGCCGTAATTTTTGACTTTTGGTGAATAGTGATAACTTTTAACTTTTTGATTAACTTTTTGACTTTTTTGACTTTTTTCAACTTGCCAAACTTGGCCTTAATCTTACATACATAGGATAGAAGGGTCAAATATATTTTATTGGGCTTCATATCTTTGATTTAAATATTACGTCCCACAAAGTATATTTATTTTTGTATAGAAAATTAAATTATCAATGTATGCATTCTACCATTATGTATCATCCCTGAGATGGTTCAAGAATCTCATGATGTAAAATAGTGACAACAAGTTGTTAGGATAATTAATCTTAATTGCTTATTTAATTCAAGAAATTGTGAGTAGAGGCCAACTCATCTTTAGTGTTTAGATAGAGGTCATTTCTCTCCCATTAATGAAAAGGCTATTACTCTTTTTGCCTAATTTGAGTATGTTAATGTTATCTGTGGATTCTAAATTCAGCAATGCTAGGTATCATGAAAAATCTTTTATGAAAATAATCATGAAAATTTTGTGACTCTTGGATTACACTTAGAATAAAGTACTACACACTAATCAAGGTAATCCAAGGATCATAACTCTTTCATGATTATTTTCATGAAAAAATTTTCATGATCCCTAACTTTTCTCTTCTAAATTTTATTAAGAAAAATAAAATGCAAGTTAAAAGAATAACAAATTTAAGATTCAAGCATATCATACTTAAATTATTGATATTTTATATAAAAGAATAACAATTTCAATAGAGACATTTTATTTACTTCCTTTAATTATAATGTATACCTTGGGTCCAATTTTACAGGTGAATAATGAATTAATGAAAGTAATACCTCAGATATTTTTTTTTTAAAAATTTTTATTTTATGAGATTTACATATATATTCACACCTTATACTCATTATTATCATTTTTGTTGGAAAGAGATATTCACAGGAAATGAATGAAATGTAGGTCTAACAATCATATTCAATAGTGATGTTACTTACCAGAGTGACATTTGAGTTTGAATCTCATTGCTGCTCCCTTCTCCTATTTTATCAGTACATTGTCCAAACTCGAATATTACTGATATTCGATGTAACTTATTCCCCTATATTTTCCTTATTCTGATTATACAAAGAAGGAAAAAAAATCATAAAAAACCATAGGAAATATTACGGAATTAACAATAATAATCATGAATGTTCTCAATAAGTAACTCATAAAAAAGGATCAAGTACATGAATAGACATAGATTTAACTTGTGATTAGTAAACAAAATAAAAGGGTCGATTGTTTCTAACAGGGTCAATGAAAGTTTTGTATTAATGAAGTCTTTGTCATTCATTTTTAAAAACTAGTTCTAACAATTTTTGAAAGTGCTTGTTTATCCTCCAATTCAATTATACATTTGGAATTCAAAAATTTAGAAATCAAAATTCTAACAATTTTTAAGAGTGCTCGCTTATCCTCCAATTCAATTATACATTTGGAATTCAAAAATTTAGAAATCAAATATCCACATGAAACTCATCTAAATGGACAGAAAGTGATTGAATTGGACGAAAATGAAAAGCTCTTATAAATGGATAGAGGCATTGGATCCTTCAATCTCACAAATAGCTACATAATTTAGGTTCCGTTTGTTTTGGGAACATATTTTTCAATAGAAAATATTTTTTACAAAAAAATATTTAATTACATCTTTGAATCTAATGTACTAACAGTTACATTGGTGGCGGTGGTAGTGGTGGCGGTGGAATAGAGATGGAGGTGTTGGAGTAGTTGTGGCAGTAGTGGTGGAGTGGGCGTCAGTGACAGTGGTGATGGTGATGGCGGTGATGGCGGTCGCGGTCATAGTGAAGGTGATGGTAGCAGTGATAATGGAGTGACATTGGTAAAATGTTAATTTAAAAAATATTTTTATCTTTTAAAAGTAAAAAATATTTCCGGTCTAAATAAGCTTTTTTTTTTTTTTTCAACATGAAATACATTTTGGGTTGACTTTTTTTTTTTGGTACCAAATATTAAAAATTATGAAAAACATTTTTTGAAAGTATTTTTTAAAAAATATTTTCACAACAAACGTAGTGTTAGTCTTAAAACACTTTCCAGAAAAAAGGATGGAAAAATGAGTAATGAGCGATAGAGGAATTTCATCCATTAACTCTAAACATTTTCTCCACCGACTGATGCAAGACATAATTCATAAGTAATTGCATAAAATATTAGAGATCAAACTAATCACTTCAATTTTTTATTTCATTTTATTTTAAGACAATAAAAGAAAATTTGATCACTTTTTAAGAAAGTACAAAGTCACTATAAGGAGAAAACTATATTGAATAGTCAAGATTTTAAAATTGTGAAATCCATATTTTATAGTGAAGGATTTTTAAAACAGCAATGCTAGGTATCATGAAAAACCTTTCATGAAAATAATCATGAAAGTTTTGTGACTCTTAGATTACACTTAGAATAAAGCACCACACACTAATCAAGGTAATCCAAGAATCATAAATCTTTCATAATCATTTTCATGAAAAAATTTTCATGATTCCTAACTTTTCTCTTTTTAAAATTGTGAATCTTTGATTAATTTAAAAGTTCAAATCCAGTCCCCGTCTAATTTTTTTTTTTGCCCAAAATTTTAATCTAACTTTGGATATAAAAACTTTTGATGGTAAAAAATCTTACACGACTACGTTTATACAAATTCAACTTGGTTGATTATCCTGTATATATTATGTATATTCATATAATCATATTATTTAGTTACATTGATGTGTAGATTGTTTATGAAAAAAATCAAATAAATTCAATAATTATATTCATATTATTTTGTTACATTCATTTTCAAAAATATATATATATATATATATATATATATATTTTTAAAATCATTTTTATCATCAATTCTTTTGAAGAAAAATGTGATTTTTTTTTATTTATTTAATTATTGAATTGATCTGAATTTTTTTATTGAGGATCTGCATATTAGGTAAACCCCACAAGTGGATTGTCTAGTGCACAAATGTGGTTAAAATCTCGTTAATTTTATGGGATATTAAAAAGCAAGTTTGATGATTTGATCAACAGTGGTGCTAGAGACTACTAATTTAGTGGTTCTAAATCCACCATTAATGAGGTGACAAAGCAAAAAAGAAAAAAAAAAAAAAAAAAGACACAATATATACTGTGGCAGTGGGTGGGACCCATTGCCACATCATTAGTAGTAGCTCTAATTAGAGTTCCCACTCATTTTCCTTTGATCAATTAGTTTTTTTTATCTTTTCATGCGTTGATTATTCATAAAAAAAAATTATCTCAATTTCAGAATTGTAATTACTTAATTTAATCATATTTATTTTTTTAAAAACAAACACAAAAAAGCGAATGGTATGTTCTTAAAATTGTATTTATTATTATTATTATTTTTTTGTTGAGACAATTGTGTTAAAATCATGTGACTATAATTATTAGATAAATATCATTTTTTTTTTTGTGTGGATGATATATAAACTTAGATTTGAGAGTTCAACGAATCAAATCATCAACATATGACCCATGGTAGACCCACAAACCCAAACTAGACCGGTCCAATTCACAAACTCCATACAAGACCAACTCTTATTTGAATACACCATTGATATATTTTTTTTTTATAAAAAAGTTAGACAATTTGTACCACCAAATATGGTTGCAAATTTTGTGTTTTTATAAAGGAAAACTCTAGATTAAATAAGCTTTAAAATTCCAAATCAAGAAATTAAAAAAAAAAATAAAAATGAATGGATATTGCACATCACAAATACAAAAGGTACACAAAAGAAAATGTACTGAAATTAGCATTAAATCTATAAACTAGTAGTAAGCATGTAGATCTACAATAAATCCTACATTCCTAATTAAATAAGTTTTAAAAAGTGATAAGGAATTTGTAAAAGGAAATGGGTGGTTTCAAATCTTGTATGTTACCTGCTGATCCATTTGATAACTCTTTCATGCTACAATTGGTATATTCTTGGAATGGAAACAATTGTTCTGCATAAAAATTAGATAATTGGCGTAAGAAAAATTAGATCTACAAAAAGGTAAGGTGTTATGAAAAGGATCATGAGTTTGACAATGTACAAATCAACAAATAACAATCAAAAATAGAAAAGGTAGTAGATTTATTGTGAAACATGAGATTTCAAATTAAACTTAGGGAGGCATAAGAAATTATGCTAAAATAGAGTAATTAGTGATAAACATGCCATTCCATAATTCATATATACTACCTAATTTATCGAAACGTTGATTGAATTACATCAAGTATCATGATGCTTCTCTTCTCTCTCTTGCCCCTTATTCCCCCCTCCCCCTCTCTCTCTTTCTCTATGTAACGGCGAAGATAACGAGGGACAATGAAAACTAGAGCCTGCTCTTTCCTTCCTCCTCCCTCTTTCTTTCTACTCTAGTGGGTACATATACAAGGTAGAGATTATGAGGGATGAAGAGAATTAGGGTTTCTCTATCTCACTTTTATTGTATTTTGTCTAGCGAAGATAACTAGGGGCGAAGAAAAACTAAGGTCTATCTGTCTCTTTCTCTCAAGCCTTTCAACTCACGGTATATATAGACAAAAAGACATAAATAATAGGAATAAATGAAATCACGGTCGCCCCTGGTTTTGTAAATCCATATATCGCCTCTGGTTTTGCAAATCCATATATCGTCCCTGGTTTTGCTTGATGATACTTTTCTTATAATTCATTTGGCATCATTTTGTATTTAAAGAAAATGCATTAATTTACTAATTTTGACACAAATTTAAGGGTTAATGCTATCAAGATCCTCTTAACTATTAGCAAATGTCACTTTATTGTATTCATTATATATTCGTACATATTGACTCTCTCAACTATGAAAATTATACAAATAGACCCTTTTTAAAAGTAGTTTGGATGGGGGGAAAAGCAATATATTTTTATAACCGGGAGAGTCAAAATGTAAAAATTCATAGATGAGAGGAGTAAAGTAATGTTCACTAATAATTAAGGGTGTCTTGGTATAATTAACTTTAAAGTTAGGAAATGGGTCCTCTTCGTACCACTTTTCTTCATATCTCTTCATTTGTGGACCTCACTTTGAGCCCACAACGATGATCCAAATCGTTCATCACGTAATCTTGCAGTGAAGTCTGTTTGCACAAAAAATCATTTTTATTGGATATCGATGAATAGATGAACAAATTGCATTTTATTTTATAAATGGACGGTTTAAGTTTGAACTCATTGTTGTTGTTCATTTTAAAAAATAAAATATAATTTGTTCATATCTCTAGTGATGTTCGATGAAATTCATTTTTTTGCACAAATGGTATTCACTATGAGATTTACGAAATGAGTGGTGCGGATTATTGTTGTGAGTCCAAAACAGGACTTATAAAATTAAGTATGAAAGGATATGAAAGATAATGGTATGTAGAGGAGCCATTGCCACTCCTCTAAATTTAACTAATTTGAGGTCATTTTAAGCATCTCTAACTACCATCAAAGGTACATTTGTCTTTCTATCAAATAACGTTGCTTCTTGAGAGATTGATGATTGTTTTGGGAATTGACTATTTTAGCTAAATTTTTGACCTTTTTTTTTACAAAATGATGTATAAAGAAATAGATAGAATAGTTGACTTTTTGGCTATTTGCTAATTGCCAAAAGCCTAAATAGAAGTGTGAATCACGGTTAAATAATTAAATAAGCTTATCACCTTAAAAAAAGTTAACAACACTTAGGGAGACTTACATGTAGGTCCTATTAAGTGGACTTATTATCCAACAGGTTCTATGATAATTAATGAAATTTTTTAGCATACACTATTAAAAAACGTCACTAAATGTTAATTTTAATCGGCAGTTTGAAAATTTTGTCACAAAAAATGCCAATAATTATAAGTTTTAGCGATAGTTTAAAAAAATCATCACAAAAAAGTCACTAATTTTCAACTTTCAGCGATAGTTTGAAAAATTCATTATAGAAAAACGTCACTAATTATAAGTTTTAGCAACAATTTATAAAAATCGTGATAAGAAAAGTCACTAATTATTAATTTTTAGCGATATATGTAAAATTCGTCACAAAAAATTATTTTTAGCGAAGATTGTACTAAGACTTATTTTAAATATGACTTAATGGGAACTAAGTTCAACTATTAAGAAATATTGATAGTTTACCATAATACATGTTAATGCTTAATTGTTAAGCAACTATATTATTATTATTTTTATTTTTATCAATCGATAGGGATGACCATTTTTCTCTGCCTTGCATCCCCTACCTTGCCTCATATAGACTTTTTCTGCCCTGATGAGAAAGTGGGGCTGGGTCGGTTTTGTTTGCCCCACCCTGTTTTAACCTGCTTTGGTCACACCTTAGAATTTAGGATCCTTTTTATAGTTACCAATTCAATTATTGATACTCAATTTCATGGTATAAGTATGAATAGAATAGAATAATTACAGTAATCTTACAAAACAAATACATCTTTTCTCCTAAATCTCTCACAATGTTACATACATTAGATTACAATATAGGTAAAATAAAAAGGGAAAGAGAATCCATCAAAAGTGCTCTAAGGACTTATATTTTTCAAGGATGAGGCCTTGATTACAACAAAAATATAATCCTATCCCGGACAACTAAGCTCAAGAGCTATAAACAAAGAAAACATCAAAATGACCTTCCAGGCTCCATGAAGATCTCCGCTTGCTCCTCAACACAGTGGAGGCACATTATCATAACTTGGAAATTTGAATATCCAGTCCATAAAATAGATTGAGCTTTGACGCTCAATAGGAATAATCTTAACATCATATCTATATCTATATCTATATATATGTATATATATGTTTCTTATGATTATGATCATGATCATGCAATGCATATAATATGTACAAGACTCTCTACTTCCTTTACAACCAATACTCAATGTATCATTTCAAAACCCAAATTTGACCTAAACACTTGGACATTCGTTAAACATTTTAAAACCTTTTTGGTGACAAATCCTCAATATGTTACATTTACCGGCCATAGAGCATGTAAGGGCAATTGGGCACTTATCACATTTTCCAAAATCACTCCCACATTTTGTGAGGCCCCTAATTTTTGTAAACTATATTAAAACCCTAGCATTTGGGTTATTACAATAAAGTCCTAAGTTTCTCGTTTACTTGCGAACTAAACCCTATTCTCGTTTATCGCCATTTTCGCCCGATTACTCACCTTTAATTTCAAAATGATGTAGTGAGACCTGAATTATCTTTCCTATCTATATTTTAATTAATTTTATATTTGAAATAGGTATTTTAATTCATAAATTTAGTGCATGCCCTCATACTTTATTATTATTGCATTTTAACCCTAATTTCACTACTTATATATATATACATCCTATTATTATATTATTTGTCCCTAAAATATCTACAATATTTTGAACTTAATTGTACAAAAAATAAGATGAATCTTCTAGGTCTAAGGTGATGATGGTTGCCACCCTAGGAAAGGATTTTGTGATGTACTTTTAAAAACACATTTCATGAAATCAAGGAAAAAGAAGATTTGGAATTGATATAGAATTGTACCAATGTACTTTGTGCCTTCTCTAATTGGGAACTATTTAGTTTTAAGTCTAATCATACTTAATTAACACTAATCCACCTTGATTTAAATCCATTCTAACTAGATCACATTTCTATATACTTAGAATTCAACTATACTCTTTACATCATTTTTCTTTTTACACCCACCTCACTTGCCTATTGTCAACTGCCCCTATCGGAAATAGAATTGACTACGGATTCGAGCCATAGCACATGGTTTCATAAAACCGCACGATTTTCCTGATCTAAATCAAGCAGGTTTTACATGAAAAAGATTTGGCTCAGCATGTTCTATTCGATACAGGTAAGAGAAGAACCCGACTCGGTTCTTAAAAAAATAGAGGAAGCAGAACCAAGTCAAGATGATACGGATCAACCCCCTCTTCTTGCGCCAAAGATCTTACCATTTCCGAAGGAACTGGAGTTACATCTCTTTTCCATTTCCATTCAAGAGTTCTTATGTGTTTTCACGCCCCTTTGAGACCCCGAAAAATGGACAAATTCCTTTTCTTAGGAACACATACAAGATGCGTCACTACAAATAAAAGCACCCTCAAGCTCTTTTACACACTTCAAACACCACCACCTCTTTGAAAGAGAAAGAGTGAGCTTGAGAGGAAGAAAACCAAAACCAAACCAAATGAAACCAAACCTTAAGTCCCATCAAATGAAGTTGGCTGCATGAATCATTCTTCTCCACTCAACTCTATCCAAGGCTATTTTGTTAGTCAAATTAAGGAGATTCATATCTTTATTTACTACACTGATCCACGCCAATCTAGGTCTACTTTTTTCCCTAACACTACCATCTACCGTCATTGTATTGCATCTTTTCACTACTGCCTCTGTTGGTCTCCGTTGTATATGACCAAACCTTCTCAATCTATTCTCTCCTAACTTATTTTTATCGGTATTACTCCTATCCACTCTCGAATATACTCATTCCTAACTCTGTCTTTTCTAGTCTTGCCACACATTCACCTTAGCATCCTCATATCAGCAACACTCATCTTATCTATATGTTATTTCTTAGTTGTCTAACATTCTGTCCCATACAACATCGCTGGTCTAATAGTCGTTGTATAAAACTTCCCTTTTAGTCTAATGGATACTCGTTTATCGCACAGTACTCCAGACACACTTCTCTACTTAAGCCATCCTCCTTAATTTTGTGGACTACATCTGCTCCAATCTCCCTAGTTGTTAGTTGCATTGAAACAGGTTGGAAGTTAATTTTTCAAAAGAGTTGTTGTCCATTTCTTTCCTTGTTCACTCAAGCGGTGTTTTGGTCGCTTGAGCGGTCTTTGAGATGTCCCAACATTTTTGCAGGTCTATAAAACTTCTTAGAGTAGGGTGATCTTCGCTCAAGTGATCTTTTCTTCACTTGAGTGGTGTCACTTATTGTGTCTAACACTCGAGCGGTGGTTTGGTCGCTTGAGTGGTCTGTGTGTATATCAAATCGAGAGAAAGCCTTTTTCAGTCATTTTTTCATTTCTCTTTCTCTCTCTAAAATACTTTTATACCTAATTTCTTCACTCTCTCTCTACTTCTTACCTAAATACCTCAAATACACCCCAATCCATTGATTTTTTTTGCTATAGTTCCTTGGGAAAAAAGGTAGAGCTCGTTGAAAGCTTTATTTTAATTAGAGAAGATTTCATTTTCGGTGTCGTCAAACTTCTACTCTTACTCTCTTCCTCTTCTATTCTTGAGGTAGGGATTTCTTCAACCTTTGTATGATTCTTAGCTTGGTTATTTGTTCCTTAAAAGGGTTTATTGATTTGGGATTTTAGGGTTTGAATCTAATGTTTGATTTTGAAATGTAAAAGAGAGGTTTTCAAAAGAAATCTTGAGAAAGGTTGGGGGAGTGTGAATATTGATGGGTTGTGTTAAAATGTTGGAAATTTCTTCCTAAAACGTGAATTTTGAAAGTAAAGGATGTTTTATTAGAAAATCATTGACGTTTGATTTATGAAAGAAAGGAAATAATGTGGAGTTTGAAAAATATAAGATGGATATATCTACTGATGATGCGAGTGGAGTTGGATATATATATATATATATATTATTTACTCCTATTTTGAAATTTATGAAATTATATCTATTGTTGGAAAATTATCTGTTGAGTAGAGATATCTATCTTGGGCTATCGGTGGAAGATAGCTTTGATTGTTGTAGAAATTGCATGAGGATTAGGTTAACTGAAACAAATTACTCATACATCTTGCATTGAGCATTGTTTCATACTTAAACATTGAAAATGTATTGTTTTGAGAAAAATGGGTGTATACTTTGATAAATCTGGTTAGGGGGGTGTGGTTGTGATTTATTATGTTGGCCTGTGTGTCATTGGTGAAAGTCCAAAAACTAGTAAAATGGCTTTGGTAGTGCTTGTATAGTATAGACATCCCATTTTGACTGACCCTAAGGCTTGGGCGCTTCCTTTTGATTACTCGATGATGACAATCAGAATGTGTTTCTCACACAATCCTCAGGAAGAGAGATGAAATTTGAGCTTTATTTCCAACCCTAAGCCCATTTTGGTCAAGTGTTTAAGCCCCATTAGACATCCGGAGCGAAGTTGGATTGAACCGGTGCGAAACGGAGTCGAACCGGAGCAAAACGGGCATTTTCTTCTCTGGCCGATCAATCGGCCGGTTGACCGCCCAGAGACAGATTTGCTCAATTTTTGTGTTGGTTCGGGTGGGGCACTTCACAATCCATTTTTCTGACCCGTTATGCATTGAATGCATGTATACTCATCCTTCATTACTTAGTGCTTAATCCATTGAAGGTAATGCTCTATTTTTGTCTTCCATTAACTCTATTAGTGCTTAATTAGTACTCCATTATCTTCATTAATGCTCCATTCTTTTCTTCTACCATTTCTCCACTTGAATTGCCTATATGAATACATCAGATTGTTGAGAGAAGGAGGAGAATAGATTGAGTAGAGAAGGCTAGAGATAGAGAAGAAGAGAGTTTAAGCTTTGAATTCAAGAGTTAGCCAAAATTAAGTGTTAGTTGTGAACTTCCTTTCCCAAGCTATACACCATATCTCATCTCCTATTACAAAAGCCATCCTAGTCATGTTATTATAGTTAAATCCTAGAGATTTGATCAAAGAGAGGGTAGTCTTTGCCAAGTTAAAGAACCGAGCACTCATTTCCTACACTTGTCCGAAACCACTGTTCTAGCTCATATTCCAAAATTTTGAATTGATGATTAAGAACACAATTCATAACCTTGAGGGTGATCAAGACGAAGTTTGGAAATCTAGAAGTTCAATCTTTCTTTGGAAAGTGAATTTTCAATTCTTTCATTTTCCTTGCATTTTCTATCTTGTATTCGTTTTCTTGCTTTTATTTCATATTGTTTTGTTGTAATCTAACCGGAAGTAATTAGTTTTCAATTCTTCGTTTTCTTGCAATTTATATCCTATATTTGTTTTCTTGTTTTAGTTTCACATTAGTTTTATTGTAATCTAACCAGGAGTGGTTAAGTTGAGCCACCTACATATTCCTTGTTTGTTCTTTTCGTAGTGTTGCAACAAGACAAGTTTTGTTAGGCCTAGTTGGCTGGCCAGCCAGCTAACTTCTTTTGGATGGAACGGAGTAGTCTTCCAGCGTTGAGCATACTAACTTCTGATGGTCTTCGAGGCGCTTGAAGCTATTGTTTTTATTTTAATTTGAGAGTTTTGTGAGATTTTTATTTTGATGTAATATTCTCTCTCTCTCTCTCTCTCTCTCTCTCTCTCTCTCTCCCATTTGGCTTGTAATTATTTTTTCAATTGTTGTAATAATTTCCTGCTCCTCTTCTTTCTATCCCGTTCTTTACTTGCTTTACTTATTTGTACATATGTATCATATTTTGTTTTTAATTCTATCCATGCTTTGCATCCATGTTTCATACATCTTGATTTGGCTAAGTTCGCATTTGTAGATTTAATCAATTCCTATATGATTATGTACAGTACCTCATGTTCTTGAGATGATTCACATGTTATATATTATAAGCATTACTACAAAATCATAAATAGATCACACTTTTTATGTGTGATGTATGTTATTTAATCACACGTTTTAAGTTTTGTCAAAGTGTGATATTTGGGAGTGTGATTAAAAACGGTCATTTTTAATCAAACGTTTTGAGTGTCATTAAAAGATGGCTCAATCACACGTTTTGTGTGTGATAATAAATATTTAGATCACATCATTTAAATGTGATTAATAACATTTAGATCACATCTTTTGAGTATGATTAATATCTAATAAAACCTGTGATAATAGACATTTAAATCACAAATTTTAAGTGTGATTAATAACCAATAAAACCTGAGATTGAACTTAAATAATCCATTATTAATAATGATATAATATTACAATTATATGCATTTCTCATCACGGTTAGTGCGTGTGACAAAAAAAAAAGATTGAACCACAAAATGTGACTATCAATCACAGCATATAAACTGTAATTAAAATCTGAACATAACTAATATCTAAAATATAATCAATATTATTTGTACAAGAATTTTCTTTAAATCACAACATTGATCACATATGAATAACTAATAACCTTATATATTTCATAAATGAAAATCGAATATTGAAAAAATATATACAACAAAGTTAAGGAATAAAAGGTTTTTTACTATGATTACACAATAAAAATCTCATTAAAAAAAAAAACCTTAAGAAAAACTCAAAATTCTTGAATGTTCTGTCTTCTTTGATCATATTTTCCATCTCTCCAAGCAATTTTTGACCTGAATAAAGAATTTTTGTTATTAGGTACCAGAAAATATCTTCAACAAAACAAAATTAAAAGGCCATTTGTTTGTATTTACCCCAACAATTTCTAAGCAACCAAACAAAAAAAATTAAAGAACTAAAGAAACACTTAAATATCAGCCAAGCAAAAACAAAAAGAAAAAAACTAAAAACCAAAAATTATAAATTCTTCTTGTTTCTTTGCATTTTTTCCAATTTTTTGACCAGCCAAATAGAAAATCAATAAACATAAAAAATAAAATAAAAAATTTAACATCTACAAAAAATTGTAGGATATAAAAGAAGAAATGGAACAAAGCTACAATGGTAAGGCATTTATAGGCTTGAAGGAGTCTTTATGGATGAAATGGGTCCCTACACATATAATTAAAGGAACTGTCTTTGGGAGATGGCAAATTCAACTAATGATTCATGTACAATAAGAGCAATTTTCAATCTGAGAGAGTTGGCTTAGCCTTTGATTAGAGATATCCCAATCCACATTAAAAAATAATCATGCTAGAACAAGAGATATCCTAAAATCTTCAAAGGTTAGGTTGGTTATCCATCCAAATATAATAATAAAGAAGGTAATCCAATCGCAAATGAAAATGAATGAATCAACTAGGCAACTCCAACACAATTAAGGTCAATACCAAATGAGGACCCAAATGACATACCTGATATAGTTGTGGACCCTTGTCATGAAAGCCAGCAACCAACAGTGAAACACTGAAAGGCCTTACACCACTATACAGGAAACAGAAGGATAAGAAATTGCATAAAAAATTAGCATATGCAAGAGCTAAGATAAATCACATGAGAAGTCATAGAAGCAGAGATAAGTCTTAGTGTGAAACCTAAGAGGAGGTGAACATAAGTTCCAAAGAGATTATTTCATTTTCACCCCTATACTTTTACACGATTTTTAATGACACCCCCAAACTACTCTTATTTTCACGCATACCCCCATACTATTTAAGTTACTATCAATTTTTCCCCTGCCGTCACATTTGAAACGAAAAACGTTAAAAAAATTACATTTTGGCCCCAAATTTCAAAAGAAAGATGTAAACCCACCCTTTCCTACCAGCAAACCACCACCACCAACCACCACTTCAAGCCTTTTTATCTCCTTCGAAATAACTCCGTTTTGTCTCATTTTTACGTCGTTGGATTCAACTCACGGTCTAGTTTTCGTATCACATCTCATACGTCTCGTTCTTTCTCTTTTTGCATGCTATCAGAGCTTCGAAAGTTGATAAAAAAATAAGACTTTTCTTCGAGCTATCTTTCGGAGTTCATATCTTTCTCAATTCTTGACGGTTCTACTTCATTCTTTCGCCATTCTCTTCACCCCACTTCCTACTTCGCCCTACACTACCTCGCTTTCTCACTTCTTCGTGTAATGGGCGATTTTGGTATGCCGAAAGTTGTCTGAATAATAATTTTGAAAATTTCAAAACATTACAACCCATATGGTGCAGTTATGTGAAAAAAAGTGTTTGGTACCATTCCCTTGCATCTCTCGCCACCATATCTTTGACACTCCCATCTGCGGAGCCAGTGAAGACCAACCCATCAAATCCGGTAACCACCGTATTCACCGCGTCATCATGAACATGAATCGATTCCAAGCATTTCGAATTCGATACTCTCCAAACCTTCATTGTCTTATCCCAAGAAGCTGAGCATAACAAAGATTTGTCTTCGCTCAAACTAAGACACGAAATCACATGGAAATGTTTGATCCAAACCGTATTTCGATTCCTTCTCACCTCAACATAATTGCTCGGATTGATCATGCTCTTTATATAAGGTTTCAACATGGGTAAAGTCCCGATTCGTTTGTGAATTGTTGGATTCTTCGCAGACACTTTCCATAATTGAATCTTCTAGTCTTGATGGCCCATGAAAATGGTTTCATTTGCAATTACAATGGCTTTAACTAAACCACTATTCAATTTGAACCCAGAAAACTCTTTTTGATTCTTCCACACCCGAATGTTCTTGCTATCAAAACTAGTGTATAACAAGTTGCCAGAGATGGCAAGCGAGTATATATAGCCTTGTTTGCGAACAAGAGAACCCATTAGACCTGTGTATGAATAGTAATCGTCTATTTGAGCGGTGTGAGAGGACCATGGAGATTTCGATAATGGCGAGGATTCATCTCAGGAAGTCATGTTTGGTGGAGAAGTGTTAGGAGGGCTAATGTCGACATTGTTGAATCGAAACGATTTGTCTGCGGGCTAGAGAAGTGTTAGAAGGCCTGGTTTGCATCTTTCTTTTGAAATTTGGGGCCAAAATGTAATTTTTTTAATGTTTTTCGTTTCAAATGTGACGGTAGGGGCAAAATTGATAGTAACTTAAATAGTATGGGGGTACGTATGAAAATAAGAGTAGTCTGATGGGGTCATTGAAAATCGTGTAAAAGTATAGGGGTAAAAATGAAATAATCTCAATTCCAAAACCATTACAGATGTTCGGGTTAGCTTCAAAATCTTCAAGATCGAAGTATCTTGTCTCAGACAGAAATTATAAGTAATTAACTTGACTGTGTAAAACAATTATTGAATTTTTGAAACCCAAATAAATACAAAATAACTTAATCCCAAAGTATACCCCAAACTTGTTAATGTATAAGCAAAATATTTTAGCATTCTTGACTGGTAAGATTGCATTATATCATTAAATCTTACTTTCTTAATTCATGAATGGTTTACATGTAAGCTTTGTCTCTTTGTGCCAAATATAGAAGATGAAAACTGATAATTTAAACTTCACTTGCCTTAAGCCCGAGTTTCCTCAGTAATCTTGCAATGCCCTTGTAGGGAGTACCATTCGCATCCATAACTATGACCTTGGACCTATCCTATATGTAATAAAAGACATTACTTTGAAGCATCATATTAAAATTCAGATAGAAACAAGGGAATATATTACTGAAAAGCACATGATATAATCTCATTGCCACTAAAATAGCCCCATCATACATCTTAAAAACTAATATTTTCCCTTCAAATATTAACCATTAGATCTATTCACCTCCAAATTTTAATTTTATTTTTGCTTCAGATAGATGGCAAAAATTTTTAAAAAAAAAATTTTAAAAATTAAGTTTTCTCCAAGCCAAGACTTTTCTCCAACCTTTCTAAAGTAATGTAAATCTGCTTATGGCACATGTGAGATCAGAATAAAAGATACCATGAGACAAAAATGTTAATACGCCTAAAATTAAATTAGATCTCAAACAGATATATGATTAGCATAGATATTGCAGGTTTCCAAAAACACCTCTACTATTTGAAAGTTGATTTCAAAAAGGACTATTTTTCTCAACCATTCAGAATAATTTAATTAGACAAACTAACAAATACTCTTGAGGATGATTTCTTACCTAAAAGATTTTGAGATGGGAACCAACCGCTGAATCATCTACATCAATAATCAACTCGTCATGGATCCATGTATATGGCTGTATGCTAAGGAAAAGAAAAAGAATTGAACATACCTGCTGAAATGCTGTCCCAACTGGCCTTAAGATTTTTACTACCCTCTCTTCAGACAAACTTAGCACATTCTGGGCTTTTGGAGGAAGCAAATCCTTTGTTGATCCATATGCATAAACAACATAGGTGGCACCTTGATATACAGAATCCTCAATTTGAATAATTGTACGCCTCAAGATATTGAATAAATGGTAATTGGATGTAAACCAATTTGTATCTTTGAAACCAAGTGACCTGGATAATTTCTTGGCTACAAAAGAACTCAGAAAACCAAACCAAACCAAACCAAGCATTAAGTCCCATCACAAAAAAACTTAGAAAAAAAAATTTAATTAAAATTCAGAAATAGTAGGAACTTCCCATTTAAAAGTCAAGTGCCATCACATTCTGGAGCAATAATTAGTGCCATCAGTTGTGGAAAGAGTGCTTGAAAGCTTTTACCTAGACAATATATGTTACAGAAGGACAATAACACTTTCCAAATGTACATAAAAATTTTAAGATCTTTTCTGATAAGTTGAACAAGAATCATAACTCCTATGACAAGAATCCATTAGGCATTAAGAGATACAACAATAATTTAATAATCAAAGATGGGTAGCTGTTAAGTGTTAAAGTAGGCTTGAATAAATAAGAAGTCAAAAACTGAAACTAGAAAATAGATTTAATTTGCATATGTAGCATTTTACATTGTGGAAGGAAAGCAAGTTAAAAATAACATTAACAAGACACAAGCTTAAAACACTGATTAGATATTAATTGTAATACTCCATAAAGCTTGAATGGTGAATATAGATTGAAAAACATGTAAATATTCTCAGGCCCCATGAAACCATGAAAAATGAAGTATCCAGCAAGAAATATGAACCTATAATGGCAGAGGAGTGATGATATCCAGAAGAAACTTTAATAATTTCCTTGGGAAGTCTAGAAACTTTGAGGGGCTCTTGCATTAATAATACAACCAGATTACATAGTCAATTCAAAAGGAACTTCGAAAACATTACAAATAACAATCTAAACAATCACATCTCTTTTTCCTTTTTATTGGTACTAAAATAGTCAAAGAAGATAGTGAGTGAAATTAACCAAAATAAACAGAAGTAGAAAAATAATATGTAGTTTGAGTGGGGAATTTATGCAAACATGTGTGAAGCATTGTAAAAAAACACAACCAAAATACAAGATTAGTAAACCCATTTGATATTTTGAATCCATGAATCAAGATCATCATATCATTAAAAAAAAAAATTCAAAATTCCAATCATTCGTCAATGGCGGTGTGTTGGTCGATTTGGGGGTGGGTTTGCGTGAAGGTATGTGAATGAAACAAAAAAACCCTAGAGGTCGAAATTGGAGGAAGAGAGATAGAGATAGAGAAACACACACACAGAGAGTGAAAAATATAAAGGACATACTTAGGGGTAGTGCTCCAATAGTGGATCGTGCTGCGAGATAAGAAGAAAATGGTTGCTGGTTTGCTATGGTGATATCAATGGCGGTGGTGGTCATCGAGGCAATGGTGAACGGCGGTGGCCATGTGATGATGTGCGATGATGAGCGACGGTGGAAGACACTATGTGGTCCTAGGTGACATTGAGATGAGTGACGGTAGTGACTCTATGTGTGTGTGTGTGTGTGTGAGTCAGAGAGAGAGAGAGAGAGAACCTGTTTGTGAAGAAAAAAAATTTGAGAGAGAAAGATACAAAATAATGGCACATATTTGTAATTTTGGGAATATTATTTTATATAAAAATAAAATTGAAAAAATATATACAATCACACTTATAATAAAAATGAGATGTTTTTAATTTCTCTTGTATGATCTTTAATTATTGTAGTAGTGTATATATAATCACACGTTAATTAGAAGGTGTGATTAAAATATATATATATATATATATTATATATATAATCATACTTAATTGAAAAGTGACATAAAAAATAAATATTATCACATTCAATCAATTTAAGTGTGATTAAAATATCAATCTAATTTTTTTTTTAATCACAATTCCAATAAAAGTGAGATATTTTCATTTATCAAAGTGTAATCTTTAACTGTTTTTGTAGTAGTGACATTGAATCTTTAACTACATCTCATGAGTAAATTGTATTAAGATTTTGTATATAAGATTATGCATATTTTGCTAACTTTATTTTGTAGCTGTTCGCGGGACGTCGATAAACATATAAGTTCTTATACTTTAGCATCCCGCTTGTGTGTGTGTTTTTCTTACTATGTTTAGCATTCTACCATGAGGCTACTTCCTTACTTAATATAACTGTACGAATTACTGGTGGATGGAGGTTGTGTTGCTTAATTTGGAATGATGCTGATTTTCATGTTTGTAAACTCAATTTCTTTGAGTTGAACATCTTCAAGTTGTTCCAAAGTGAGTGGCATAGTCTACTTATATGCTTCACATAGTAAATTGTAGGAGTTAATAACCAGAATATGAACATATAAAGTTAATAAAACTCATATCATGGTTTAGTAGAAGCCGATTTTTTGATCGGGTGAGCAGAGTTGCTCAATTAATGACCTTCCCCTTCATACCTAAGGTTCTAAGCCAAGCATCCTTGGGTACAATGAACATTGGCCTTGGCATGAGTCACGGGTTTTCGAATTTTCCCAAGAATATTAGGTGGCGACTTAAGATTTGGTGATGTAGTCCATTTTTGGAAAAGATTTTTGTCACGACCCAAACCTGCCCCTATAGGTTTAGCGTCGTAACCGGCCAGTAATCTGAGATTACTAAAGGTCTTTCTGTACAAATTAAAATAATCGGGGCTAACATAAGTTTATAACATAAAGACAACAAATAGTCCATTGAGTTGTGGATCTATATTCACAAATTCAGATGTATATAAACGTTAATTTACCCACTGTACAATACATACATAATATCATGCACAAAACATCATTCATGTACATGTATACATATAACAAAAACCCGACAATATGATCACAAACTATACAACGGTCTTCTCGACCTAGACTTACTTGGAGGCACCAAAAACTTAGTAAGGCTTCAACGGGTGGCTCAGCTAAAGGAACCCTTCTAGGCTTGATCTCCAGGACACTCACCTATACACACATGTATATATATATACAAACAGTGAGCTATAGCCCAATGAATAACATTAAAGTAAAGAGGTTAGTGAACGAATTCCAAACATTTCTTAAACATAGCACAAATCATATCAGAATCATTCTTATATCATAATATAATAGTGGTACATCCAAAAACAGAACATATCGTCTTCCGACTAGAGTAATTGGTTCCGGATACTGATTAAACACATCACCACATTATCCCATGGCTAATGAGATCTCATAGTCACATATATGTCATGGACCCACATTAATATGTTGTCTCCCATGACTTGGGACCATTCTTTGGATGCCACAGTAGATTTAAAACCAGATATTTGTTCACATTCACAAAATACCATTTCAGAAAAACATAACTTATCAAATAGCATTTCAAAGATAATTCATATAAACATATCATTACAGCAATGTTACTCACAGTTCTTGGTCAGATGATGATACTCCGTAACAGCTCAATTGGTAGAAACATAACTAGGCACAACAAAACACATTTCATTCAATTTGTTCAATACTTATTTGTTTAGTTCCTCCAATTCTTCCGTTAATTTCTCTTGTGTTCATGAAATGCAAATGCATATGAAAAACACTTGGAAAGTATGCAAACGGAGGCTCGGAAGTGAAAGAAAACAAGCAAAAAACAAAACTGAGCTGACCCTGCTGACCGCACGTGCGGTGGCCTGGGCTACTCATGTGAGCAAATGTTATTGAGGCTCGGCCGCTCATGCGGTGGCCCGACCGCTCATGCGGCAACCCCGCCGCACTAGCGGCAAGAAAGCATAATGTGAAGTTGAGAAAAAAGACTTGGCCGCTTGTGCGGTGGCCTCGGCCGCTTGAGCAGTCTGGGTGCAAAACCAATTCAAAAATCTGAAAAAAAAAATGGAGTTTTTCCCTTTGCCAAAACCAACTCTCATTTTATGCAATCAAGGCTCAAAAGTCTTAAAAACATGATGAATGACCAACTTCTAACTTCAAATTAAACTATATCTTCAAAACAAACCCATTTGCATTGTAAAAACAAAGATCAAAACTTTGAATTTAAGGACAAATCAAGAACCATGGAAATGTTAAGTTTCAAACTCAAAATCCTTGGAGTTTCATCCTCCATCGTCAAGAATCAAGCAAGAAACAAGTGATTGATCATGAAAAATTCCATGTATGACAAGATTTAGGCTATTTCCTACAATTTCTCTTATCTTGGTCATGCATATATACTACATCATAACACCACTAAGTAAGCTTGATTTCTTCCTTATTCAACCCAAACTCTAGAGGATCATGAGTATGACATCTCAACTTCATGAATTAGAGGAGAAATCTTACCTTTGCTAGTTAATTTGTTAAAGATTAAACCCTAATCTCCCTTGCTCTTCTTCTTTCTCTTCTTTTCTTCTTTCTTTTCTTAGTCTCCAGAACTCTCTCACTCTCTTTCTCTCCCCAAATTTTTTTTTTTTTTTGTTGAAGCTAAGGCTCAACTAAGGTTCTTCTACTCAGATTTTTGCAAAACTTCATATTAGGCTCTAAAAATCATGCTGATCACAAATATTAATCAATTTTGGTTTTTGGTGCCTCTAAGACCTTTAATTTTCAGTTTAAAGTTGTAATTTTAACAAGTTTTTCTACAATCTATAGATATAAAGTCAAATCCTTCTAATTCACATACAATTTCTCATTAAACACATAATCAATTAGCACATAACAATGCAATTAGATGATTATTTAATCAGATGCATGTCCGGGTCATTACATTATCCTCACCTTAGGAAGTTTGGTCCTCCAAACTTGTCTTATTATGTCACAAATCAAATTCAGGTCCCGTGTATCATTTTATTTTCCCATTGCACCACTAATTCCTCTTTTAATACGGTAATATAAAAGGTTGATAAAAACCCATGATCACAATAATCCGTCAAGTAAACAAGTAACATTTCTCACTTCTTCCCGCAATTTTCAAAATAGGGTGCGTTATATTCCCACAGAAATCTATACAATTCCCGTATGTCATATAAGTAAGTCATTCATGTAGTTCAGTCAGTTGGCAGAAGTAGATTATATTAATTTCATTAACGGTCTCATAATTTCTGTTCAGTAAACATATCCATCCGGATTCCAAAACTGCAAGAGGATAGTCAGTACTGTAACAAAGAAATCTCTATTCATGCTTAGCCTCAGAAAACCAATATCATAATTAGTAGACCTCAACAAAGCCGGTTCGATATTGTAGCAAATAAGTTTTCAGTCTTACTCGCAATCCCAAGCAATTTTTATCAATCAATCCATCTATTGAATGAGACAAAATCAAATAATCATTCAATTTGTTATTCCGTATAAGCAATTGGTAGTAGATGTCATAGCAAAGGTTTCATGAACAAAATTAGAGTAAATGTCATTAATCCATTACAATATTCCAAACGAAGTCATGGCTCAGAATGTACTCAATACCCCATATCATAGTTAATCATGGTATACTCCCATGTCTATTCATTTGTAGCATAGTTCAAATTATTATGCATAACAGTTCGTATTACATACTTAGTATGAAGGATTACCCTAGCAAATGCTCAAAATTCATATGTCCAAACATTTTCCGTAGCAAGGGTAATTTGTCAAATTCATATAAGTCTCAAGAGCATTCATTAGCTACTATTATGTTCAAAATAAACCGTCATCTGTCGATTCTAATAATAGTCCACATATCAATAGGAATCAAAGTAGAAGGCATAGGTTCATAATTCCAACAATTCAATGAGTTCAGTCAACATGTTCAACATTTATATCAAGCCAAAGAGTGTATGACTCTCAAACTAATTCCCACATAAACATTTTGCACATAATGAAGGTCATACCTACGTCAGGTGTCTCGGTATTCTGGGTCTTTTCTGAAACTAGGGCGTAAACCCTTCCTTGCTTGAGATTGTTTCCCTTAGAAGTAAAAGTTGCCTTTGTTCTTGATACCGGAGTGGAATTAGCCATACTAGCATTTGGCCTATTATTCTTCGGATGGGCTTGTGGGCAAGACTTAGCCAAGTGTACTTTCTGTCCACATAGAAAACAGGCTCAAGAGAGGCGGCGACAAATGTCCCAATGTTGTTTCCCACATTCCCGACACGTAGGTATATCTTTGCTCCCTTTACTATCTCTTGAATTTGATTTTTTATTTACAGAAGTCATTGAATCACTGGTCGTTTCAAATTTCTGCTTCTTTTGTTTCTTACTCTCTCCTTTGGTTGTTGATATTAACTTGGACATTTTCAACGTGTCAATATTTGCTTCAAACAGCAAGGCTCTATCAAGGACATCCGCATACTTTGTCAATTTTAAAACATTTACATGGTCAAGCACATTAACATTTAGTCCACCCTCAAATTTCCTTGCCTTTTTGTAATTCGTATCAACCGTATGGGGTGTTATCGGGCTAATTCAAAAAATTTTGCCTTATATTCGGCCACAATCATGTCACCTTGGTTTAGTTGTTCAGATTCAGATACCTTCATATCTCGAATGCATTGGGGGAAGTATTTTTCATAGAAAATTTCTTTAAATTGATCCCACGTCAAGTCTCTATTCTCATCCCGGACAAGCATCCACCATCGTCTAGCTTCCTCTTGTAAGGTAAAGGTTACCAATAAAACCTTTTGTGCCTCAGTCACGGAAAAACCTCAAACAATTTCTCAATTTCCAATACCCACGCCTTGGCTTTCAAAGGTTCAATGCCGCCCTGGGAGGTTGGCGGCTTCATTTTGTTGAACTTCTGTGTGAGAACAATGATATCATCATTATTTAGCTCCATTTGGACTGGAGGTGGCGGAGGAGGTAAGGGTTGTTGCCTTTGCCCTTATTGTTGTCTCACCAGTTTAGTTAAAACTTCCACTATTCTTTCTAACCGATCTATTCTAGCATTAGAAGATTCTAATTCATCTACATTTCTTGCGTTCGCTATTGGTCATGGGAAATAATAAACGCAAGAAATTTCATGTTCATATATGTCACTTATTCCATGGCAAATGAGATATTGATCCACATAACTTCTTGTTCATACTCATTCCACATGGTCGTCTAGATGATACGACTTTCATATACTTCATACGCAATAAGAGAATGAGAAAAGAACAGATAAGTATATAACTTTTATTCTCATGTTCACATAGAGATCTTCACTCACACACTTGTAACACAATGCAAATGTTCCTAACTCTTTTCTAGACTTCCTATAGCTCAATTGGACACGTGTGTGGGTCAATTAAATCGTGTATAGGTTTAGCGTCGTAACCGGCCAGTAATCCGAGATTACCAAAGGTCTTTCTGTACAAATCAAAATAATCGGGCTAGCAGAAGCTTATAACATAAAGACAACAAATAGTCCATTGAGCTGTGGATCTATATTCACAAATTCAGATGTATATAAACATTAATTTACCCACTGCACAATACATACATAATATCATGCACAAAACATCATTCATGTACATGTATACAAATAACAAAAACCTGACAATATGATCACAAACTATACAACGGTCTGCTCGACCTAGCCACACTTGGAGGCACCAAAAACTTAGTAGGGCTTCAATGGCTGGCTCAGCTAAAGGAACCCTTCTAGGCTTGATCTCCAGGACACTTACCTATACATATATATATATATACAAACAGTAAGCTATAGCCCAATGAATAACATTAAAGTAAAGAGGTTAGTGAACGAATTCCAAACATTTCTTAAACATAACACAAATCATATCAGAACCATTCTTATATCGGAACATAATAGTGGTATATCCAACAGAACAGAACATATCGTCTTCCAACTAGAGTAATTGGTTCTGGATACCAATTAAACACATCACCACGTTATCCCATGGCTAACAAGATCTTGTAGTCACATATATGTCATGGATGCCACAGTAGATTCAAAACTAGATATTCGTTTACATTCACAAAATACCATTTCAGAAAAACATAACTTATCAAATAGCATTTCAAAGATAATTCATATAAACATATCTTTACAGTAATGTTACTCACAGTTCTTGGTCAGATGATGATACTCTGTAACAGCTCAACTTGTAGAAACATAACCAAGCACAGCAAAACACATTTCATTCAATTTGTTCAATCGGTTCCTTCATTACTTATTCGTTTTGTTCCTCAAATTCTTCCTTTAATTTCTCTTGTGTTCATGTAATGCAAATGCATATGAAAAACACTTGGAAAGTATGCAAACAGAGGCCCAAAACTAAGAGAAAACAAGCAGAAAACAAAACTGAGCTGACCTTGTTGACTGCACGTGTGGTGGCCTGGGCCGCTTTTCCGAGCAAATGCCATTGAGGCCCGGCCGCTTGTGCGGTGGTCCGGCCGCTCGTGTGGTGACCCGGCCACACTAGCGGTAAAAAAACAGAATGTGAAGTTGAGAAAAAATCCCAGGCCGCTGGAGTGGTCTGGGTGCAAATCTAGTTTGAAAATCTGAAAAAATGGAGTTTTTCCCCTTTTGCCAAAACCCACTCTTATTTTATGCAATCAAGGCTCAAAACTCTCAAATACATGTTGAATGACCAACTTCTAACTTCAAATTAAACCATGTCTTCAAAACAAACCCATTTGTATTGTAAAAACAAAGATCAAAACTTTGAATTTAAGGGCAAATCAAGAACCATGGAAATGTTAAGTTTCAAACACAAAATCCATGGAGTTTCATTCTCCATCATCAAGAATCAAGCAAGAAACAAGTGATTGATCATGAAAAATGCCATGTATGACAAGATTTATGCTATTTCCTACAATTTTTCTCTTATCTTGGTCATGCATATATACTACATCATAACACCACTAAGTAAGCTTGATTTCTTCCTTATTCAACCCAAATTCTAGAGGATCATGAGTATGACATCTCAACTTCATGAATTAGAGGAGAAATCTTACCTTTGCTAGTTAATTTGTTAAAGATTAAACCCTAATCTCCCTTACTCTTCTTCTTTCTTCTCTTAGTCTCCAGAACTCTCTCACTCTCTCTCTTTCCCCAATATATATATATATATATATATTTTTTTGTTGAAGTTAAGGCTCAACTAAGGTTCTTATACTCAAATTTTTACAAAACTTCATATTAGGCTCTAAAAATCATGTTGATCATAAATATTGAATCAATTTTGGTTTTTGGTGCCTTTATGACCATCAATTTTTAGTTTAAAGTTGTAAGTTCAACAGGTTTTTCTACAATCTATAGATATAAAGTCAAATCCTTCTAATTCACATACAATTTCTCATCAAACACATAATCAATTAGCACATAACAATGCAATTAGATGATTAATTGATCAGATGCATGTCCGAGTCATTACAATTTTGTATTAAAATGGATTTTCCATAAAAGTTGCCAAATTTGGACTCTCATCTATATTTCAATTGCACTCGTGAGACTAGATCAAAGAAGTCGAGAGCCCGAATTGTTTAACATGCACGAGTACCAGTAGACACCTCATTTTGACCGCTCTTAAGACTTGGGTGCTTCACTTTGAACACTCGATGATGAAATATTACACTGTGCAATCGTTCACATCTTCAGCAAAAGGATTCTGTTTTGAGCTTCAAAACCTAAACCTTGCACCCTATTTTGATCAAAACCTTATTTTTTTTCTAGCTTGACCACTTAGTGAATTGTTAGCCAACAGATGGCCAGTAGGCCATTTTGATTGTGCTTGCTGTACATCCTCATGGTCGGCCGACCATGTTCAGCGAAAACAGATATTTTGTAGCAACCACCTTCTCCTATGCACACACTTTGGACCAGCTGTCCCTTTTGCAGATATTTCCAACGTGAGAAATTGATTTTTCTATAAATACAACACCCTCCTCATGGTTTGGGGTTAGAAAAAATCTCCAAGAGCCTATAGCTTGTCCAACACACTTCTCTTCTATCTTGCAATATACATACACAATAGATACACCATATAAGCTTGAACTTTAAGGTTTTTGTTGAGATTTTGAATACAATTTTAGGTCCTTGATTGAACTAAGAAGATCATCCTCTCTTTCAAGAGGTGAACTTTGAACTCTTCCATCATCTTTTCTCGCTCTTTTTCTTATTCTTTCATACTGATTTGAGAGTTATTTTAAGCATAAAATGTGATTAAAATTTGTTAAAAGTGAGTGAGCTAGCCACCTTTTCATTGGCTAGTTCACTAGTTGTGCACCCCTTTGTTTTTTTTCTTTTTCTTTACTTTCTTTTCACTTCATTTGGTTAAATTTCAATACCTTTTTAGCACTGTTTTTAGATTGTTTTTCTGTGATACGACTTGAATATGGGCTTATAAAAGGGTCCTAGTCCTCCTCGCTACATGTGCTCTTACTTCTTATGCTTTAAATATCATATTTGTGTTGTTGTAAGTCCTCTCGGATTTGGCGTGTTTAGGACATAGCGGCCAATCCATTGGAGTTGATCGTTTTTACCTTGTTATAGTTTAACTTGGAACTTGTGGTCATAGGAGGATTAGAGCTTAGGCTTAGCCACCCTGCCACAAGTTTGCTTATCTAGCGTTAAATTTCTTGCTTTCATAGTTGTTCTCCACCTTGAAGCTAGGTAGTAGCTTCTGTGTTCAAAGTGTTGAAAAACTCTCTTATTGATCATTTTCGAAACATGGAAATGGATGTCTCATCCTTGTTCCATGAAAAAGAGGAGTTATCAACAATTTTGACAACTTGTGTGTTTAAGCTTTGGTAGATAGCTTGCTTTTTGTCTTTTTTTTCTTACTTACTTTGTTGCTCCTAGAAAGCTCTTTCTTGAGAAGTGTTGAAAACTTTCTCCTAATTCTACTTTGTAGCATAGAAATGGATGTTTCATCCTTATTCCATGAGTAGGGAGATGAGTTGACAACAATTTTTGAGTTGTTGTTTATTTTCATTCTAGTTGCTCTATGATCATCACATACTATTGTAGACGTCCCCGAACGTCGCAGGAGAAATCTCGTTTTGTTTATTGGGCTTACTATAGTTCGGACTCAAATGTCACGGTTCTGAATCTAATCCCGCAAAGTGCAATGCGAGACCGATAAATCACCAAAGAGTCCAAATCCGGCAAATCGTTTTGAAAAATAGATTTTTAAAAAGAAGTGCCAAACATGGACTGCTTTGCCAGATACAGAGTCGCCACCTAAATATTTTGTTTTGGGGAATTTAGAAAACCCTGACTCGTGCCTAAGGCCACGTGTCCGCCATCACCAAAGTTGCCTCGGCTCGGGAACTTGGGTACAATTGGGGAAGGTCATTTCATGAGCACCCCCGCTCGCCCAATCGAAGATCGGCCACTACTAAGTATGATATCTTGTTTTTTGAAAACACATGTGCTCTTATTCCGGTTATTAACCTAGATTACTATGTGATGCGCACACAACATACAAAGTATAGACTAGATTGCCTAAGTTGGAACAAAACATCGCATATCCGTTTGTTTTGAAAATGGATTGAAGTTTGCTACTCGCAAGTAGGCTAAAACACAGGTTTCGACGAATTATTCCAATTCAAGCAACCCAACCTTCACCCACAGGCATTCAGACAGTTATACCACATAAGCGCATAGCCTCATGGTAAGCATTGCTATTCATGCAGTCACTCACACGCATGCAAGGATGCTAAAGCATAAACACTTACCGAGTACTCCGAGCCAAAGAAAGAAGCTAATTAGAAAACATGCATGAATCCTAACTATGCTGAGATGCCTAATGCAACACATGCAAGAATGCAACTAAGATAGGCTCGGCTATTCTAAAATGGCATATGAGATGCTACAGGTAACATGTATTCAACTTGGCATTGAAATACAATGCAGTTAGTATGATGCGCCGAGCCTGGTGCATGCAAGACAGATGAATGGATGCAATCATGCGAGCATAAGGATGCTAATTGAAACATGCCCTAAAACTAACCATCGTAAGCTGGTAAATTAAAGGGAGAAAGACGTGGGGTTGGAAGAAATACATCACACACACGCACACTTATTACAACAGTTGGCCCTCTCGACGGAAGGTCTGAATAAATAATACAGAACCAACTAGCTAATCTAAGCTAATTAAACTAGTTATTACACAACCGAAATGAATAATGAATTACAGCTAAATATTACACAACATTAATTAATTAACAAATTAAACTAAGGAAGCAAATAAATTAGCATGCAAGCTACATGAAATGGACTGCCTCAGCTCTGTTTTGAATGATAAAGGATGCATGCATGCTCGAGTCGCCTTGTCGGGAAATCCATCGCAATGCCCCAGCTTGCCTTTGTTTGCAATTGATCTCAGAAACTGCACAAGGCTCCAGAAGGCTGAAACTCCACCCTGGGAATCTGTGGGAAGGCTGTCGACCAGCTATTGGCCTTGGAGACCACCTGCCGACCACCTTTTGTGGGAGAAACCAAAAGGGGTGGTCGGCTTGCCAGAAAAGCTGGTCGGCCGACCAGTTTCTGCCTCTGGTTTCTGATTTTCTGTAACAAAGGGAAAGAGAGGGGCACGGCAAAGTATTTGCAACACATGTGTGCACGACCACTCTCCCCATCATTGCATAGGCTCAAGGGAGTGTATGTCTCAACCCTCGAGCCACCAATCACGCATCTCGATGCATGATGGCCGAGGGGCCGAATTGCGCAACTCAATATGGAAATGAATGCGCAAGTAAGCACCTAAAGCCAACAACTCCATCATGGGTAGTCAAGAATGTCGGCGACCGGGAATCGAGGCACGTTTCGTCACTTTGAGTACGAAATGTCCCTCGTTTCCCGTGTTTGGGCTAACTCCTATCCCAAACAGAATGCAACAAATAATATGGCATGGCATACACAAATGCAACTCTAGCATGCAAACATGCAATGCAACCTAAGCATGCGAATATGCAAGGGACATGATGACCTACACAATGCCAATATGAAATACAACATGGACAACCTAACAAGGCTAATGGCATGCACAATGCACAATGCTAAAGCACACATGCTCAATGCAAGACAACATATGCAACAATATGACAAAATGTGACTAGCATACACAATGCGAATATCAAATAGCATACTCAATGCGATGAACTACATGGCATGCGCAATGCTATGAACTATAATGGCATACTCAATGTAAAATGGACTTAAACCAAAATGAATGGGCGTCAGCCACACCCAAATCAGTGGCCAATGGGATGAAATGAAGGCACAAAATACAAAGCATGCATGCACAATGCATTGGCCAATACAAGAGGCCCAAGAGCACAACTCTCAAGAGTGCTCAAAGAGTGACAAATGTGCAAGTGTAAAGACACTAAGTGCCCTAAAATTAAGTAAGGAATGATGCCAAATCATTCAAACAAAACAAGTAGAGCATGCAAGGGTCCTAAGGCATGAGAGCTATCAAAGAGGACTACACATGAGGCATGCAATGCATGGCAAATATGAATGAACTAAGCATGGACAGAGTTGAAATAGGTCTTAACAAAGACCAAAATGTGCTAAGATGAGGGCCCAAAGCCCTAGGCATGCAAGCATACACACTAAGGCATGAACTAGGCAACAATGCATAACCATCAAAGGCATTCAAAACATGAATGAAGTGAGAACATGGAAAGTCTATATGTTCTGAAATGTGATGTTAAGTGATGCCAAATCAAGTACACAACACAAATAAAGCATGCAATGGTGCTCAAAGCTTGAGGCAAGCAAGAGCATTTACACTACAGGTATACAAAACATGAAGCATGTGATTAAGGCAACCAAAAAATAGTCCTAGTACATGTTAATATGAGACTAAAACATGCATGGATGGAAGCCAAAATGTGCTAGCATGAGGGGCATGGGGCATAATGCATACAAGGCAAATAAGGTGGATTACACTACACCTATTAGGACCAAGCATGGGATGACTCCACCAACAAAAATCAGAGTTATATAATGGCAAAATAACCCCAAATAAGCACTTAAATGATGGCTCGCAAGCAAAGGCATGAATGCATACACAATGGCTCATGTTAAGGCATAAAGGGGGAACCCTCCAACGCATTGATTGAGTGACAAATGCAAGTGCACGGCCATGAAACATGGACTGAAATAGTATAACTAATGATGCCAAATCATTGAAATGAGCCAAGTAATGCATGCTAATGGACCCGATGCACAAAGCAAACAAGCTAGGTTGAACCAAAGCTATACAAAGCAAGTCATGGATGATCAAGACAAACAAAATCAGACCTTAAACATGGAAAAACATGAACAAAGTCTTCTTGAAGTCAAGCCAAAAGCATGCTAAAAAGACACGTGCCAACATGATGCATGTTAGGCTATTTCATGGGATTGCATGGCAAGTGTATGGAGCATGCAAAGGCCAACCAAACCAAACCAAAAGAGTCATGAAATGGTAAAACATCACCAAAAACATGCTGAAATGGGAAGAAAACAAGCTAGAATGACATGTCAAGGCATGAAGCATATAAAGCTAGTTTAAGGGATTTACACTACAAGCATGCATGGCAAGCATCATTCGACCAAGGGACCTCAAAACGGAGCTAGGGAAACCCAAAATATGAACAAAATCATGTTGGAGCATGGCCAAAATATGCTAGCATAGTGAGCCAAAACATCATGCATTCTAAGCTAGTGAACATGATTTGCACTACAAGCATATGAAGCATTCAAGAGGCCACTGAACCAGCAAAAGAAAGAGGTATGAAATGCCAAATAAAGCCCAAAAACCCACTGAAACATGATCAATGCATGCAAGAATGTCATGCTCTTTTGATAGGCTATAAGAGGGGTTATTCTACACATGCAAGAGACACACCCAAGGTGACAAAACCAACTCTAGACAGAGCCTAGGCAGGCCCTAAAAGTCACTTAAAAGGGCCTGAAACAAGGCTTGTAGGTGTGCAAATGAAGGCTCCCTTGTAAGGCAAAAAATGCTAGTGAACAAGACAAGGAGGGAGAGGGTCACCCCTCTCTGATTTTGGCTCTCAAAAACACATGTTAACCACTGAAAATCCGCTGGATTTTGGTGGTTAAAATTCCAAGTAAAGGTCAACACAAAGGCCTAAGGGCATGGCTCAAAACAAGGCAAAATGAAGCATGCAAGGGCGTAGATGACCCCCAACAACAAAATGACCTTAAACAAACATCAAAAGGACCTCAAAAAAAGACTTTTTTCAGTTGACAACAAAGCTCAAATATACATTCAAATAAGGCTAAGAGAAGGATCAAAACAATGCTTAAAAGAGGGAAAAGGAGTTACCCTTGTAGCTCAGCAAAACCAGCAACTTCTCCAGCCCAAAACCAACTCTTTGAGACCTCTCAAGACCCTCCAAGAACCTTAGAACAATGGTGGAGGTGTGTGGCTATGAGGTGTGGTGTAATAGGTCAAGAACAAGACCCTTTTGAACCCAAAATATAGAGATATAGATAGAGATATGTATTTTTGCCTTAAGCAATTTCAGAACTTGGTATATGGAGAGGGAGGCCTTCCTTTATAGGCAAAGGAGGCCAAAGCTTCTCAAAGAAGCTAAAAAACAAGGTTGAAGATCCTCCATACACGTGTATGGAGGATCCAGTCTGTGCCTTCCAGCTAGCACAGCTGGCAACAACTCACAGAGACAAAACTGGATGGAGTAGGCCGACCAGTTCAGGTGGTCGGCCTGCTACTTTTAGTGGTTGGCCAGCCAGTTCAAAAGGGTCAACTCAAAGAAAGGTGGTCGGCAGCCCCATTTGGTGGTCTCCACATTGAATGTAAGCTAGTGGTATGGTGGGAGACCAGTAAATGTGGCTCAAAGACCAAGGAGACCAGCTTCCTGACAAGAAAATCGGCTGGCGGGAGAAAAGTGGTCTCCAAGGAGAAAAGGTGGTCTCCCACCCTTGTACCACCTCCCAAACAATGAAAACAAGGTCCATGCCAAAAATGAACCTAGACGGATGCAAAACGAGGGTTCGGGGGTCAAAATACGCAGCCGGGTGCCTCGAAAACAGGTTGTTAAGCAACGAAAGTGGCGTGCGACCACAAAGGTGGTCTCCCGGGCCACAGTGTCCCTCTAGAGAGAGGAAGCAAGGTGTGCTCTAAAAACCGGGGCAAACGGAGAATGTTAAGCGGTCCCGAGCCGAGGCGCACGACCGACGGCCCCAAAAACCAGAAACTAGTCTCCAAACGGGAACAGTGGCCTACGACCACGAAAAGTAGTCTACGACCACTGAGAGATGGTCTACAAGACTTCTCCCTCCCTTTGAGAAGAGAAAACAAGACCTGGTCCGCAAACCGAGTCAAAGCACAAAAAGTTCCGAGGCCCGGAGGCAAGGCTCTCAAGCCAAAACTCCGGAGACTCGAAACGAGCACAACATGCACCATCACCGAGCGCTCAATCGATGACGTCTGAGTCTTAAGGTCGGTCAAAAATGGGGTGTCTACAATTATCTAGTGATGTATGATGATTTGTGGAGCATGTCTACCTCTTCCTTGACATAATTTCATGATAGGAAAGAGGTAAGGAGAATAACACTTTTTTGGTGTCTAGCTAAGTCTTCTCCTTTTGCTTTTAAAGATCATCATGCAACAAATTTGCAATGATTGATGATTTGGGAAGCAAACCTACTCCCTTCTTGAAAATCTTCATGATAGGACGGAGTTGGAAGGATGAACAGCTTTTGGAAACACTCTGTTATGCTTTGTTCCAATTCTACTGCAGTAGGGTATTCCTCAGAAACAGTGGTTGGCCAACCATTATTTTGTACGGCCGACCACCTGATCAGGCCGGTCGACCAAGCAAAGTTGTACGACAGTGGTAGTTTTCTAGCAAAACAGAGTAGATTTTGAGGCTAAAATAAAACTGTTTTTTGAATGCTAACAGGGCAACTTTTGGCAGCAAACAGAGAGGTTTTTGGAGGATGTTCTCGCTTGTGCACATGTGACTCACCGCTCATTCAAGTCCATTAGATTAGTAGCCTTGATATTTATTTTGTAATAATTAGTTAATTAATTAGCTCATTCATTAATGTTTGTAATAATTAGTTAATTAGGTCATTCAGACCCTCTTGTACGAGGGCAAATTTGTAATATATGATGTGTGTCTTCCAACCCCCATTTCTTTCTCCCTTTTATTTACATGCTTACCATAGTTGTATGTAGTATCATGTTTTCGTTTCATATCATTGCCATACTTTGCATCCATTTTTGCATGTATTAAGGTTCGGTTCATCATTTTTTAATATCATTGCCGTTTCCTACTTGCTTGAATACATGCATGCTTTGAGTTAATCCATATGACATGTTAATAAGCCAAACTTAATAGTTGCATTCTTGTATGTGTTGCATTAGTCATGTGCATTGTTAAGGTCATACATTTTCCTAATTGCTTTTTTTTTTTCTTTAGCTTACTTCGGAGTACTAGGTGAGCATTTTTGGGCTTTAGCATATTCATGGGTTTGATTGTTGCCATGCTTAGCATCTTACCATGAGGCTACGTGCTTACTTGAAATAAACTATTTGAATGCCTGTGGATGAAAGTTATTTTACTTGCATTGGGGATGATTTTGACAAATGTATGGACAAGCTCATTTCTTTCCTTTTGAGTTGTGTACACTCAAAACTCTTTCAAAAATCACATAAAATCAAGTCATTTCCAAAGCAAGCAAAACAGTCTATACTTGTGTGCCTCACACAGTGAGTTAGCATAATAAAATCAGAACAAGAGCATAGAATATTGATAAAATTCACATCATGATTAGTAGAGGCTGATCTTTGATCGGGTGAGGGGGGTGCTCAATTCATGACCTTCCCCTCTCATACCTAAGTTCTTGAACCGAGACAGCTTTGGTTACGATGGACAAGTGGCCTTTGGCACGAGTCACGGACTTCCTAAATTCTCCAAAAATATTTACGCGGTGACTCTGAAATCTGGTAATCCAGTTCGTTTTTGCCATCTCTAATGATTAATGGACTTTCTAAGATTTGCCAAATTTAGACTCTCATTCTCATTTGTTTTTTCTATTTCACATTGCACTTATGAAACTAGATTCAGAACCATGGGAGTCCAAACTGTAGGGCTATCGTACCCAGGAGACTAAACCCCTCCAAGGAGCGTGAAAAACTAGCTACAACACCCCCCGGGCATGTTATAGTTTTTGGCAACTCTGTTGTGGATTTTATGAAACCTTGACTCAAACTTCATGATATGACTTTTATTTTCAATTATATGTTCATTGCATTGCATGCATTGGTGTACTTAAACTCCTTGTGTTGCCCAGATACTGGTGGGAGCACAGGCAAACTTTTTTGTGACATTACACCTATCTTTACATTACTTTTGAGGCCTTGTGTTATAACCTTTTGAGATCTGTCAAAAAGGTAGCTCTGCTATCTAAGGTTCTCAAACTTCGAAAAGAGGCTGTATTGAGTTTTCTGACTTTTTGGGATCTTCATTGGTTATTATCCAAAGGACTTTTTGGTAATGTCACATTGACTTCAACCCCTAGAGTAGAGCTAACCTTGTACATATAGTGAGTTATAGTACCTTCCAAAATTAGGACATGATGCTCTTCCATTTCTAGGAGGTATGATACCGCTTGTTTGAATAGTGAAGCCCTAGATCATTTCAAAGCTAGGATAGGGTAACCTTAGCCCCCATAGAGGTGTTTGTTCTCTTTCATGCTATGTGCAACGTATGGGATCAATACAGGGATTCTCAAATTCAGATGAATGGTTTAGGCATTTTAGTTTGTGGGGTTGAGTTTAGTTTTTCAACATGATTTAGCAGTAATCAGTTGAGTCGGTATGCTGTTGAAATTTTGATTTGGGGTTCCATTTTATTTTTGCAAGGTAGTGTGGCACCATAGGTTCAGAACGGTCTGATATCCCTCAAGTTCTGTGGACTCGTGTTGGTAGACTCTGTACGACTACAGATTTGGTTCAAAGACAACCAGTGTTAGTTTTTTTGCCACAGGTTACATGAAGAAGAAAAGCAAAAGCCTCATCGACTGTTCAACATACCCCTTCTTCACCAGCTAGATCATCTCCACTCAGTTCATCGGCATCAGTGATGGCTCAGGTTCCAAAAAATATAGTGGATATGTTGTTGGCCCTTTAATGCAGCATAGATGTTATTGCTAATACAGTTGCCACACATGGTGATTCTTTTGCTGAAGTGCGACGCCCATCTAGGGCATCTGCTACTTAACCACCTCCGGTGACTCATCCAATACCACCTCCACCAGCTGAGGAATTTCCTACACCTAACTTACCAGAAGACTTAAGGGTTTCTATGCAATCATCGGAAGGACTTTTTCCCCTTCCACAACCAACGGGAGAGCTCTTTCCCCTGGGAACAAATGAGTTTGATCCGACTATGCTGAAACTGGCCACATTGGAGAAAATATTTAAAAGGTCACAAGGAATCAACCCTATCCCAGACATCGAGGATGGGTATACAAAAACAACTGTCAAGTTGCCGGAACGATTCAAGATGCCATAGATTGACAGATTCGATAGATCTGGTGACCCCATGGTGCATATCCACTTATTTTCTGATGTTCTAAAGCCTATTGGTTTAACTCGTCTACAAAAGCTATCTTTGTTCAGACGAATACTATTGGGAGTGGTTGCTAAATGGTATGCTAAGCTAGAAGATTCGGTGAAACAAAGTTGGGAAGAATTGGCTGAGGCTTTTATCACCCAATATGCTTACAATACTTAGATTGAAGTAACCACTTGGGAGTTAGAAGCAACACGGCAGGAACCAAACGAGGGTTTTATAGCCTTTATTACCAGATAGAGGGCCAAGGTGGTGATGATGACTAATAGACCACTAGAGAAAGATCAAATCCGCATGGTAGTAAGAAATCTGCATGGAAAAATGTTGCAAAAAATAATAGTCTTTTCACTTTTCAATTTCAAAGAACTACATGAAATGGGAGTTCAGATAGAGGATGCCATTAAGTAGGGAATTATAGTGGATAATAAAGAGCCGGAACGGAAGACCTTTGGTTGCAACCAAACACTGCCACCAGCAGTAGCATGGCACAGAAACCTTCTGAGGTCAACTTAGTCACTACCACCGCCATCAAAATAGCCGACTCATTTGCCAAAGCCGGTCCACAAACAACAAACTCAGCCCAAGCCTCAACCAGAACCTTCAACCCACTCCATATGTCCCTTATCAAAGCCATGAAGATCTTGATGGAAAGAGGATATCTCAAATCTCTTGTTCCATGACCTCTTCCAAACCCTTTCCCAGCCAAACATGACCCTGCCAAATACCGTGCCTTCCACCAACAGCTTGGACACGATACCGACTGTTGTTTCCATCTCCGTCATGAGATTCAAGATCTTATTGACAATAAAGTCATAGCTCCCTTACAGCCACCAAAATCTAATGTAACTACTAACCCATTGTCACCCCATGATAAAGTCTCACCACCTCATTGTATTAACTTTATCCATACACTATCGCCCACTTTTGACCCTAGCATCTATATCACACCCTCTCATCTACTTAAACTTGAGGTACATATTCTTGAGAGCACTAATCTATGCATGATGGATGCACCTCCAACCCAGCCAAAACCTGAGAACCCAATGGTGGTAGTGGTAAAAGCCAAAGAGGAAACAACCAAAGTGTTTGTGATTGGGGCTAGGAAACTACCAGAGGAAGGATATGATCCTAGAAAGTATATTGTTCCCATTGGTCAACTGAAGCCTGAGGTTGTTCTGCCTGACTCATTTTCTGTCACGACCCAAACCCACCTCTATGGGTTTAGTACCGTAACCGGCCAGTATTCCGAGATTACCGAACGCCTGCTTAACAGTAAGACAGTAATACAGATACAGGGGCTGGCGAAAGCCAAAACAGTAATAAAAGATGTCCAATGAGCTGTGACAGTCTGTATGCAAAAAGACTTTTCATAGATATCCACATAAACAGTACATATACATTCATATACAATTATCCAGGACAGGGATCTAATCCCTATCAGAGTAGTACAATACAGGTACAGTCAGTCTATACAAAAACAGAGACAGAAGGGATGAATCTAAAACACCCCAGAAAGCCCTAGCTTGAAGGACTCGGAACCTCACAGTGAGGCACAGTGGTTGGCTTGACAAAAGAGAGTTTAAACCCAACGCTCCTAGCTCCAATCCGGTGCCTAGACACCTACATATATATATAAACAGTGAGCTAAAGCCCAGTGAATATCATATGCGTAAAGAGGTTAAGAATGAATGTCCTTTCAGTATGTAAAACAGTCATTTGAACAGTATATTAGTTATTCGATCATAGCAGTCATAAGTGGTATATCCAATAGCAAATAGTACAGTAGGTCTTAACAGACCGAACAGTCAGTTGATGGCCATCGTATCAGTAAACAGTAGTGGTTCCAAACATGGGAATTGACAGAGATCTCTGTGACAGTAGCAGTACAGTACAGTAACAATAAATTGCTATGGATGCCACGAATACAGTTCACAAATAGGACAAGCATTCATTCAGTAAGAAATATTATTTCAGAAAGCAGTACAGTTGATTATTCAGAAAATATTCATGATTGAATATATATCTTTACAACATTGTTACTCACAGAGTATTGGGCTATAAGCAGCTAGGGCGTCCTCGGATGCCAACCCTACACAGTTACAGAACGAACACACACTAAGCTACACAGTTGGGAAATAATAACTTAATCCCCAATTTGCCTCGGTATGGTTCTACATCAATATCCTCATTAAGATGCCTTAAACATGCCCTAGGAATGCCTAGGATGGAAAGAGGATGCAAAGATGCACTTTTAAACACTTTTCAAAATTTTCAGAAAACAGGGTTCCTGCTCGAGCGTGTCTTTATACGCTCGAGCGGACATGCAGACAAAGGATCCCCGCTCGAGCGTCACTGTCCTCGCTCGAGCGGACTGTAAAACATGGCAAAAGTACTGGATGCACGAAATTCACGCTCGACGGGCGCTCTACCCCTGCTACTTTATGAGTAAACTGGGTCACATTTCTGGGATGGGGTTAGGACAAAGTGCCAGGAAAGGTATTGCTATAGCCGGTGAAATACCTCATAAACCGCATGCATTCAGACTAGGGTACGCACCTATAGTAGATGACTAGAAAAGGAAAAGTGAAGAGATCAAGGAAAGGATCAAGGCAAAGAGAACAAGGCGACAGTTTGAGTTGGTCCATAAGCCAATTTATGGAACCTTGAACAGGCGCTTTGTCCCAAAAAAAGAGAATTTCCCTTTCTGTGGGTTTTCTGGAGCCATGGATTGACCAAGAGGAAAAGAAGAGATATCATGGGTTTGAAATCTTCTTCGATCATTAGCTTTCTGATGGCAGTGAGGAGCAAGTAGATCCAAGCATTGACATCGGTCAAGATAGTGATGTCAATTTTGAAAGTGGTACAGAGGACGTCCTGGGTCTGACACTGGTTGATTTGTTAAAAGAGTTTGATACTAGTGCTAAACCAATGAACTTGGGAGATATGACTATTTCTATGATTGGGGAAGGACCACCTGTCGATTTCTCAAGCTTCATCGTGGATGTAGTGAATGGTACGCAAGCAAATTGGCATGTTGAAAAATGTTTTATTGAGAATTCTGAATTGGTTATTGAGTCTGAGTTCGTTGGGCTTGTGGGGTTGGAGTCAGATTTGAGTTTGTTTGAGATGTTAGAGTCTTTTTTTGCTTTTTCTTTTTCTTTTGAGTCTGTTGCAACTGTTGAGCCCGAGATTCTGAATGAAGATGTTGTGATTTCTGCTTACTTCTCTGTACCTATAGTTCATAGCATTGATCAGAATTTTCAGAATTTTGATGAAAACGAAGAGGAAGAAATTTCATAGGCTTTGAAAAATTTAATCAACTAGGAGGAAGAAAGGCTTGCTAAGCCATTAATCACGAAATTGTTTATGTAAATTGGGTACTGAAATAAATCCTCACTTGGTCCAGATTGGTTCCACTTTATCTTCAGAGGACGCGAGCAATTAGTTGCTTTATTAAAAGAATTCAAAGATGTTTTTGCATAGTCCTATGAAGATATGCTTGAAATTGATCTGAGATTGTATAACATAGGATTCCTTTTAATCCTGAGGCCCAACCTGTCAAATAGAAGCTTTGCAAAATTTGTCCGGATTAGGCATTAAAAATCAAAGAATATGTTACTAAACAGATCAATGCCGAGTTCTTGCTCGTATCAAAATATCCGACTTGGTTAGCAAACATTGTGCCAATCCGAAGAAAGATGGTAGAATTAGGGTTTGCGTTGACTTCCAAGATTTGAACAAAGCTAGTCCGAAAGATGACTTTCCATTACCATATATTGATGAATTGGTAGACTTCACTACAGGCATGCCTTACTTTCGAGGTATAACCAGATCCTTATGGCTCTAGAGGACAGAGAAAAGACCGCATTTACTAAACCATGAGGGACATATTGTTACAGGGTTATGCCATTCGGTTTGAAAAATGCCGGGGCCACTTTTAGGGAGCCGTCACCATATGTTGCATGATATGATCCACAAGGAAGTTGAGGTGTATATAGATGACATGATTGTCAAGTCCAAAAATTGGGAAGGCCATTATACTGTATTGAATAAATTCTTTGAGAGAATCAGGAAATACAGGCTGAGGCTGAATCCACAGAAATGCACATTTGGGGGTAACTGTAGGCAAGATATTGATATTTTTGATCACATAGCGGGGAATTGAAGTTAGTCCATCCAAAATTAAGGCCATCTTAGAAATGCTGCCACTAATGACTGAAAAGGAGGTACGGGGTTTTCTAGGTAAAGTGTAATTCATAAGGAGGTTTATTTCTAAATTAACCTTGACCTGTGAACCTCTTTTTGGTTTGTTAAAGAAAGGAAAGAAATTCTAATGGGATAATCGGTGTCAATTTGCCTTCGAGCAAGTTAAGCAGTATTTGCAGAATCCGCTTGTGTTATCACCACCTGAGCCAGGAAAACCATTGATTTTGTATTTATCAGTGACGGAATCAATCGTGGGATGTACTCTTGTGCAAGAGTCAGGCGAGAAAGTGGAGAAAGCCATCTACTACGTGAGCAAGAAGATGCTTGAATACGAAACCCACTACACTCACTTGGAAAAGGCTTGCTTGGCTTTGGTTTGGGCCACCAGAAAATTGAGACACTAATTGTTAGCTCACTCGGTAATTCTGGTTTCAAAATTAGACCCATCAAATATCTCTTTGAGAAACCAGCGCTTACTGATCGGCTAGCTCGTTGGCTGCTTTTGTTTTTTAAATTCGACCTCAAGTATGTCGCTCACAAATTTTTTAAAGGAAGGGTCGTGGCAGATTTTTTGGCTGATCACCCGATTGAAGGAGAAGAAGATATGGATTATTCATTCCCAAATGAGGAGGTCATGCAGGTGGAAGAAGACACTTGGAAGTTGTACTTTTATAGAGCATCCAATCAATTTGGCTACGAATAGGTGTGTTGCTTATAGCGCCAGATGATTCCCATATCCCTTTAGCTTTCAAACTCCGATTCAAGGTATCCAACAACCAAGCAAAGTATGAGCCATGCATTGCCAGAATGGAAGCAACTCCAGAACTAGGGGCAATAAGGTTAGATGTGATTGGGGATTCGAACTTGGTCGTCTCTTAAGCCGATGGAGACTGGAAGGTTAAAGAGGAGAAAATAAAAGTCTATCATCAGACCTTGGACATGTTGATCCTGAGGTTCGAAAGACTGACATTTACACACCTGTTGAGAGAAAATAACCAATTTGCTGATGTGTTGGCAACCTTTGGCGTCCATGATAGATATACCGGTTGGGGTTAAGATGCGCCCAATCTTGATAGAACAAAGATATATGCCCATATATCAAATGGTAGCTACAAAGAAGAAGTTCAAGATAAAAACCCTTGGTACTTTGATATTTTTAACTTTTTGGAAAGTAGTACATACCTGCAAGGGGCAAATGCTAAGGACAAAAGGCAGATACGACCTCTGGCTGCTCAATTCATCATTTGCAGAGATAGGTTGTATAAAAGAGGACATCCGAAAATATATAAGTTGTGTGTGTAGGAAGAAGATACAAAACATATCATGGAAACCATCCATGGAAGAGGGTGTGGAGCCCATATGAACGATATAATGCTGGCTAGAAAGATCCTTAGACAAGGATACTATTGGTTAACCATGGAGGGTGATTGTATCGACTTTGTTAGGAGATGCCACTAATGTGAAATCCATGCCAATCGTATGAACATCCCGCCATCAAAACTCTACAACATGACTTCACCTTGTCTTTTTCTCAGTTTAGGGCATAGACATTATTCGGGCAATCACACCGAAGGGTTCAAATGGGCATCAGTTTATCTTGGTTGCCATCGATCATTTTACCAAGTGGGTTGAAGCACAGTCATTCTCAGTGTTGAAAGCATCACACGTGGCCAAATTCATCAGAAATAACGTCATTTGCAGATATGAGGTGCCAAATGAAGTAATTTCAAACAATGGCTCACACTTTAGAGGAGAAGTGGCAGTTCTACTTGAGAAATATAACATGGCTTTTCACAAGTCATCAACTTACATGCCACAAACCAATAGAGCCGTTGAAGCTGCAAGTAAGAACATCAAGACTATTCTGTAAGACGGTGGAAACTTATAGAGATTGGCCAGATAAACTACTTTTTGCGCTTTGGAAATACAGGACATCAATTCAAACATCTACAGGGGCAACCCTTTACTCTTTGGTATATGGAATGGAGGTTGTTTTGCCAATCAAATTAGATGTACCTTTGTTAAGGATTATGGCTGAATGTTAGATAACAAAAGCTGATTGGCAACATAATCGATTTGAGAAGTTGATGATGTTTGATGAGTGAAAATTGAAGGCGTTATACCATGTTCAAGGGTATTAACGCAGGATTACCAGAGCATTCAACAAAAAGGTCAAATCCAAGAATTTGAGGGAAGGGGACTTAGTGCTGAAGACAATTAAGCTCCTGTCCACGACCCTAAGGGCAAGGCCTAATTGGACGGGTCCCTACATCATCAAGTCAATTTGGTCAAGGGGAGCAGTCATTCTCATGGATTTAGATGGTTTGGAGTTCTCGCAACCAATCAACATGGACAAGCGAAAGAAGTACTATCCTTGATAGGTTTGCTGGGTCGAAAACTCGAAAAGGTGGCCCAGGAAAAAGTTAGAGCATAAAAAATAAAAAAAATAAAAAAATGAAAAAAAACTCGCAAGGTCAAAAACCCGAAAGGGCGGTTTGGGCAAAAGTTATAGCACAAAAGGAAAGTGTTAGTACCCGAGTGAACCTTAGTCGGAACTATGTATGGCCTGATTCCTATCTTTGGGATACGTAGGTAGCTTCATCTTGAAGTTCGGCCCTAATTATTTATCAACTCACTCATCCCGTCCATGTTTGATTAGTGCATCTTTATTCGACTTGGCTATCTTATCTATGTTTGATTAGCTCATCCTGTTCGACTCAATTGTCCTATTTCTCTTTTATGACGAGTTCAGTTGCAAGACAAATTCAGTTGTGCATCTCAAGGGTTCATTTCATGTTGGTCGGGTAGTGGTCATTTACAAAAATAGATTTTGAGGATTTTTAATAAAGTTGACTAATTTTCTTGACAATTATTTCTTTTTTGCAAAACCCAAACCATTCTTTGGACCAAAATGGAAAAATTTTTAGTGCTCGCTGCCTGACTTACATGATTTCAAAATGGAGAAGTGGAACAAGCATGCTAAGTAAACTCTCACATTGATGAAAATCCTTTTAGTAGAAAACCAAAAGAAAAAAGTCAAAGCGATGAACTAGGGGCACATTCAAGTCAGGTTTTCTATCTTTTCCCTACACTCATGAGTCCTCGTTGTATTTTTTCTTCAAGTCGAGCACTCACCGAAAAATGCACAGTAGTTGTCTCTAGCGATGTCCATTAGTTGGGTGGTTGACCAGGTGATCGACTGGTGATATTTTGTTTTGTGTATATTTTATTCTAGCAAGCATAAAGGGGTGCTTTTGGGATGGTTTTTGCTTTATTTTCCTTAAGTTATATTTTGTGTTTTAGTTAATGATTGGCTCAATATTCAGTTCAGAACTCATTGAAATGCAACCATTTTCCATTTCAAAATTCAAAATAAAATGGTTTTCATGCTCAATGTTGTGCCATTCATGCCATTCGGATTTGAAAAACAAAACTCTTTTTGTTATATGTCAGTGATCAAACCTCAGTCAAAGTGGTACAGAAGAGAGTTGAAGCTTCAAGTGCCCACTCCTAAGTAAAAATACACAAAAAAAAAACAAAAACAAAAACAAAAAAAGAAGAAGAAGAAGAAGAAGAAGAAGAAGAAGAAGAAGAAGAAGAAGAAAGAGACAGAGACAAAGAAAACAAAAAGAAAGATGAATGAATGTTCTTGGATCACTGGTGGCAGCCCAGTGATTACAAACCAATGTCATTTGTAGATGGCTTCATTGCTTGATTCTCCGTCAGTTGCCTCACCACATCTTCACTCCTTGGAACCTCTTGAAGACTTTACTTCAGCATTTGCAAAGCTTCCAAAAAAGATGACTCCTTGTCGTCCATCAAATGAGGAGCACTAAGGAGCTCTGAATTAGGCTGCGGAGGTTGCCTGGCATTTCAGCTCTGTATTTTGTTTTTTTTAGTTGGTTAATCTCCTTTTGGGCATTTTGAAACATGCTGTGGAAAAGAGAAAGTTGTGCTTTCAGTCGTTGCACCTCATTTGTCCTGCTATGTAGCCGGTGGAACAAATTGGAGACCGCGGTTACGGTCTCCACATAGGATTTTAATGTATAAGAGTTGGCATCATTGTTAGACTACACTGCCATCAATTGTTCGATTGACAGCACAGGAAAACTAAAAACAGGGGCAGAGGCATGGGCACTCTGTCGAGGCTTAGAGGAGTTGGCGTCAGTAATCTCTATCGAGGATTCATTAAGGTCTAGAAAAAGGGAAAAAGTACGGTGGGAAGAGGCCATGTGAAAGGGGAGTAATGCCAAAGGGAGAGGTGGTAGAGTAATGGCAGAGAGAGTTTTGTTTAGCGGCCTTCTGCTCTATCTTGCTTGCAAGCTGGGTTAAGAAGAAGACGAAAGCGAAGAACAAGATAGTAGGGAGATCGAGGCAATCATTGAAGATCAAGGTAGGTCTAGCTTTGTCAGTCGGGTGCCGTGATTGTTGAAATCACTCGCCAAACGCAACAGTTGAAGAAGACGAGTGAGAGAGAGAGAGAAACTAGAACAGGGAAGAGAGAGAAATGTGTATATCGTATATGTATGTGTCTACTGTATTTATATATTGTGTATATATGTATGCTATACATTGTATATATGTTATCTATATGTATATAGGTATATATTTATATGCGTCCGTATGTATATGTGTAACTGTATGTCTGTTTGTATATATATGTATATGTATCTACATATGTACATGTATGTATATGTATCTGTATATGTATATGTATGAATACATTTGGTATGTATATATATATGTCTGTATATATAATGTATGTACTAATGTAAGTTGTATGTATACTAATGTATTTGTGCATCACTTAAATACGGTTAAAACCTTTCCCCTTTCCGTATGAGATACGGTTAGGTACGCTTGTTAGTTACACCACCTTTTCTCCTTTCACGTAAAACATGTTAGGATTTGCAGTTTACTCAGTTAAAACCTTTCCCTTTTCCGTATGAGATAGGGTTAGGTACACCTGTTAGTTACACCACATTTTCTCCTTCCACGTGAAACGTGTTAGGATTTATAGTTTATTTCGTTAAAACCTTTCCCCTTTTCGTATGAGATATGGTTAGGTACGCCTGTTGGTTACACCACATTTTCTCCTTTCACGTGAAACGTGTTAGGATTTATAATTTATTCGATTAAAACCTTCCCCCTCTCCATATGAAATATAGTTAGGCACTACATTTCCTCATTTCACAAGAAATGTGTTAGGATTTGAAGTCTACCTGATTAAAACCTTCCTCCTCTCCATATGAAATACAGTTAGGTACGCCTGTTGGTTATACCGCTATTTCTCCTCTCACGTGAGACGCGTTTAGATTTTGAGTTCAATATTCCTCCTCTCGCGTAAAACGCGTTTGGATTTCAGGTTCACTTTTTCTCCTCTCGCATGAGACGTGTTTGGATCTCAAGTTCACTATTCCTTCTCTCGTGTGAGACATGTTTGGATTTCGAGTTCACATTTCCCCTCCATTATTTATGTTGTGGCACATTTATATGTGATGCACCTCTTGTTATGCTTCATATCGTTTGCATGAGGCTTGCCTCTCCTGTTGCCATCTTCATATCTTTATCATTATTGCATTGCATTGCATTGTATAATCATGAATTTTTAGAAAACAAATTGGTTACGCGAAGCGTGTAAGTCCAACTTTCAAATTGTATTTCGAGCATGTCATTTGTATTCTACCCCTGAACTATGCTGGTTTAATTCCTTGCAAAAGGATATGTAGGCCACCTTCGAATTCAATCAACTGCATCTGCATCTTGTTTGATTGTCCAAGTCTTACGGCCTTGTCAAAAGGATCGTCTTCGGGCTTTGACATTCACTCACGTCATGAAATGACTTCGAGCTCTGTCAAAGAAGGGAAACTGTAGACACCTATTTTGACCGGCCCTAAGACTTAGGTGTTTCCTTTTGATTTCTTGATGATGACAATCATAATGTGTTTCTTACACAATCCTTAGGAAGAGAGATGTAATTTAAGCTTTATTCCCAACCCTAAGCCTATTTTGGTCAAGTGTTTAAGCCCTGTCAGACACCTGGAGCGAAGTTGGACTGAACCAGAGTGAAACAGAGTCGAACCGGAGCAAAACGAGTGTTTTTTTCTCTGGCTGGTCGACCGCCCAGTTGTTTAGCTGGTTGACTGCCCAGAGACAGATTCGTCCATTTTTTGTGTTGGTTCGAGTAGGGCACTTCACAACCCATTTTTATGACCCATTATGCATTGAATGCATGTATACTCACCCTCCATTGCCTAGTGCTTAATCCATTGAAGTTAATGCTCCACTTTTGTCTTCCATTAGCTCCATTAGTGCTCCATTAGTGCTTCATGAGTGCTCAATTTGCTCTATTGTCTTCATTAATGCTCCACTCTTGTCTTCCCCCATTTCTCCACTTGCATTGCCTATATGAATACATCAGATTGTTGAGGGAAAGAGGATGATAGATTGAGTAGAGAATGCTAGAGATAAAGAAGAACAGAGAATAAGCTTTGAATTCAAGAATTAGCCAAAATTAAGTGTTAGTTGTGAACTTCCAATTTCTCAAGCTATACACCATATCTCTCTCCTATTACAAAATTCATCCAAGTCATGTTATTATAGTTAAATCCTAGAGCTTTGATAAAGAAAGGGTAGTCTTTACCAAGTTGAAGAACCGAGCACTCATTTCCTACACTTGTCTGAAACCACCATTCTAGCTCACATTCCAAAATTTTGAATTAAGGATCAAGAATGCAATTCATAACCTTGAGGGTGATCAAGAGGAAGTTTGGAAATCAATAAGTTTAATATTTCTTTGGAAGGTAAATCTTTTGTTCTTTCATTTTCCTTGCATTTTCTATCTTGTATTCGTTTTCTTGCTTTCATTGTATATTGTTTTTTTGTAATCTGACCAGAAGTAATTAGTTTTCAATTCTTCATTTTTTTGCACTTTCTATCTTATATTTGTTTTCTTGTTTTAGGTTCACATTAGTTTTATTGTATTCTAACCGGGAGAGGTTAAGTTGAGGCACCTACATATTCCTTGTTTGTTCTTTTCCCGGTGTTATAATAAGACAGGTTTTGCTAGGCCTAGTTGGCCGGTCGGCTAGCTAACTTCTTTTGGATGGAACGGAGTAGTCTTCCGGTATTGAGCATACCAACTTCCGATGGTCTCCGAGGCGCTTGAAGCTATTGTTTTTCTTTTCATTTGAGAGTTTTGTGTGGTTTTCATTTTGTTGTAATATTCTCTCTCTTTCATTTGGTTTGTAATTATTCTTTCAAGTGTTGTAATAATTCTCTGCTCCGTTTCTTTTTATCCCATTTTTTACTTGCTTTCCATATTTGTACATAAGCATCATATTTTGTTTTTAATCCTATCCATGCTTTGCATCCATGTTTCATGCATTTTGATTTGGCTAAGTCTGCATTTGTGAATTTAATCAATTCCTATGCAATTATGTACGCTATCTCATGTTCTTGAGATGATTCACATATAATACATTAGAAGCCGAATCTTGAGTTGCATCTCATGAGTGAATTGCATTAGGATTTTGTATATAAGATCATGCATATTTTGCTAACTTTATTTTATAACTGTTCGCGGGACGTCGGTAAACATGTAAGTTTTTATGCTTTAGCATCCTGCTTGTGTATGTTTTTCTTTCTATGTTTAGCATTCTACCATGAGGCTATTTGCTTACTTGATATAATTGTATGAATGCTGGTGGATGGAGGTTGTGTCGCTTAATTTGGAATGATGCTGATTTTCATGTTTGTAAACTTAATCTCTTTGAGTTGTACGTCTTCAAAACTTTTTCAAACTACATGAAATCAAGTTGTTCCAAAGTGGGTGGCATTGTCTATACTTGTATGTTTCACATAGTAAATTGTAGGAGTTATTTAATAACCAGAATATGAACATATAAAGTTAATAAAACTTATATCATGGTTTAGTAGTAGCTGATTTTTTGATCGGGTGAGCTGGGGTGCTCAATTAATGACTTTCTCTTCTCATACCTAAGGTTTCGAGCCAAGCATCATTGGTTACGATGAACAATGGCCTTGGCACGAGTCAAGAGTTTCCAAATTTTTCCAAGAATATTAGGTGGCAATTCTAAGATCTGGTGATGTAGTCCATTTTTGGCAAAGATTTTGTATTAAAATAGATTTTCTATAAAAGTTGCCAAATCTTGACTCTCATCTATGTTTCACATTGCACTCGTGAGACTAGATCAAAGAAGTCGAGAGTCTGAACTGTTTAACGCGCACGAGTACCCCCAAGCATGTTATAAATTGCCTACTGGCAGACACGTACCTAGAGATTCCTAGTGTTTTTGTGAGGGTCAAAGCATGCATAGCATTCATACATGTAATAATGTTAAGCAACTGTCATGACCTGAACCTGCCCCTATAGATTAGGATCATAACCGGTCTGTAATCATGGGATTACCTATGGCCTTAGATAGAAATCAACTCATGATTAATAATAGGAGGCCAAAAGCAGAAGCAAAATGTAAAGATTTTCCAATGAGCTTGTGCATATATGGCATGGAACAAAAACTTTTTACTCATATTTTAAATAACTCACACATTCATACAAAACAATATCATACATGTCCAGGAACATTCATCACACAGTCTTCCAAGTCAAAACTTATATACATAAACGGTCATACGTGACCAGCAAAAGCAACCCAAGGACAAACAAAAGATTAAGAATAAAGCCTCTTCTATGAGGCATCCCGGGTTGACCTCTCAAAACTTGGTTTTCTCACATATCACTGGGGCTGGGGCTGGACATCCCGCTGCACACCTATATACATATAAATAAAGAGTGAGCTAACGTTCAGTGAATAATATCAGAGTAAAGAGGTTAATGAATGAGATTCGTATTAAATAAATCATACTTGTACTTATTACATATAGAATGCACTTCCCATTCATAACATACTTAAACAAATCATAATGAAATGACCTCGGGTCCAATCATTATACTTAGTACATGTCGAAGAGAGGAAACAACCTTAGGTCCAAACATTTTTCATAACTGATCATAACCTATGTGCTAAGCAACCTCGAGTCCAACATTTTCATATTCTTATTCATGCGCATATTGAAGTGCATATTCAAATTCAAGACCATGTTCACATTTAATGGATCCATGCACAATTGACGATCTGGTCCTTCACATCGTATGTACAAACGATCTTACGTCCATCATTTCCAAATTCACATTCATGAGCGCGTTGATAATCATGACCATGTTCACATTCATATTCACATTCAAAACGACCTTGGTCCAATCAATTGCTTATTCAAAATGACCTTTGGTCCATTTAATGATCATAGAAAATGACCTTCAATCCAATTCATATGCAAGTTGACCTTAGGTCTATCTTGTCAAACATTCTAAACGGCCATAGGCCCATTCCGTGTCTTTGTCAAAGATACCAAACGACCTTGGGCCCATTTCATATTCTCATCAAACATACCAAATGGCCTTAGGCCCATTGCGTATTCATACAAAATGACCTTTGGTCCAATCTTATAATTTCATGCTTATCAATCACGTTTCAAGTCCTTTACAAATCGAATACGTAGAATACTCATTCATAATACAAAGTCATGAATTCGGAAGACTTACCACATGGGTAGCATTTAGAAAATAACATACATGAAAATATCTTTACTAAGATATTACTCATGGTGTTCAGATGGTTGATTCGTCCTTGCGATAACACATATGGAAATCGGGTCACAATACAATTCAATCCGTCCTTTAACTCATTTATTCTTCTTAGGCTTCTTTCTAACTCTTTAGTTCATTTAGGATGCTCAATGTATGCCTAAGAATTCTCAGAAATGAAAAAGAATAGAAATTGAAACATAAAACAAATTTTCAAAGTTTCCTGAAATAGGGCACTTCGCTCGAGCGCAACATTGGTCGCTCGAGCGAATCCCTTGGTTTACAAAAGTACTGGATGCTCACATTTTACACTCGAGCCAACTTCTTGGTCACTCGAGCCAAGACAAAAAATAAAGGGTGGTCGCTCAAGCCAACCCCTAATGTCTGCAAAAGTACTGGGAGCTTGAAATATATGCTCGAACCACCTTTCCATCGCTCGAGCAGTAAGTCAAATTTATGGAATTTCTAGATTTGAAGAACAAGGCTTCAAGCTTGATTTCAACACTTAAATGCATGCATGACTTGTCCAAAAGCTTGAAAACATGTAATTGAACATTAATACTTGATGAATTACATCTCTTATGCCCAAGGCTTCATAAATTTGATAAAATAGAACTCTAAACTTTCATGCATGTATGAATTTAGCTTGAATTGTTGTTCTATCATCTTTGAATGGAATTGAGTTTCATAACTTCATAATTCATGAATGCATATGCTAAGTAACTCCCAATTTAACATGATTATCATGTTTCATGCTTAAATATGAAGAATTATAACAAATTTACACATGCATGCACATATTGATCCTAATCTCCACATATTCAACTCAATTATTGCATTTATTTACATACTCTTTTTGAATTAATGTACTTATGGACTTAAACTCATGAATTAGAGTTCAAATACTCACTTGGAGCCTTCAATCCTACCAACTCTAGCAAATTCTTGAGCCTAGCTTCCCAAATCTTCAATTACCAAGTCAAGTCTTCAAGAATTTGGTTCTTCTCTCTCTAAATTGATATTTCTCTCTCTCTATACTTCTCTTGGCAAATTTCTTGAGCTCAAAAATGAGCTAAGCACCTTAATTAGCATATATATAGGCTAGGTTAACTTAATTCACTAATCCATGATTAAGCTAAGTAATTGGAGCTTAGTTTAATTAATTAAAGGCTTATTTTAATTGAATTAATCAAATTAATTCAGTCTTAATCAAATTTTAATCAAACTTCACCATAGGCTCTAAAAATTATGCCGATTACAATGATTCAATCAATTTTGGTTTATGAAGCCGATAAGGCCTTCAATTTCAGATTATAGCCGCATATAGGATAGATATCTCCACAAGGGACATATATAAATTCAAAAACACATATAATCACATGCTTAGCATCCAAAATCATATTAAACACATAATCACAAGTATAATAAAGGATTAACAATATAACACGGAATAGGGTTATCACGTAAACATCCTCATATCATTGGCATAAAGCGTATGTATTGTTTGCTAGGTAGAGATTGTGAAATCATGAAGGGAACTTAGAAGACTTTGAGGAATTTTAAGGTGGGAAGCCTTAATAAGTAATGGAAAGTTAGGGAGGTTATTTGAGTTAGTGATTTGAACATCTAGACAACTTAGAAAACCTTAAGTGAGGAGCTTAATGGACTTAGTCTAAAGAATAGAGTCTTAGGAGTACCTAATAAAAATTGAGTATGATTAGTGAAAATTAAGCAAAATTAATTAAGCCTAAATGGGGTTAGTTAGCCTAATCTAGATTAAGATCAAAACATGATTAATTAGAGTAAAGCTTGATTAATAGGATTAATAGGGAAATTAGAGAACTAAGCTAATCATGTAGTATAAAAGAGAAAGAACTAGAAAGATGGAGAGAAGATGAGAGTTTGAAGGTCGTGAGAACTGTGACAACCCTGCTTCGTATTAAGTTATTAATTCATTAATTATACATATGATTATGTGTTTAATGTAATTTGAATGCTAATTATGTGTTTCGTAAGGGTTTTGAATCCATATCTGTTCATCGTAAGAAAATCTATTATGAATTTTGCGAAAATCTATTATGAATTTTGCTAAAATCTAAAATTGAGGGTCGTAAAGGCGACAAAAATCGAAATTAATTACTTTATTGTGATTAGTGTAATTTTTAGATTCTATTGTGAAATTTAATTAAAAATTGATTTGGATCGAATTAATTAGATTACATTCAATTAAACTAAGCTTTAATTATTTAACTTAAGCCTTGATTAACTAATCAAACTAATTAAGCCTAAATCACATTAGTACAATTAAGTTTAACTTAATCTAAATTATTATATGATGATTTGATTAGGTATGTGATTGGTATAATTTAATTCAGGATGATGAATTAGCCTAAATCTAATCTAACTTTAGTATAATATTAGATTAGTGGCGAAACATAAACCTATTCATCAATATAGTCAAGAAAAAAGAAACCAAGAGAGAGAGTGAGTGCATTATGTTGGAGATATACACTTGAGAGAGGAGATAAAGCTCCAGAGAGCACAAGAAGATAAAGAAAAGAAGGGAAAGAAGAAGATCAAGGGAGATCAAGCTATAATTGCACCAATTCAACCATTAAAGGTAGGAATTCTCCTCTAATTTTATGAAATTGAAGTGTTATACTCATGAGATTGTTGAATCTAAGTTGAAATAAGGAGAAATCATGGATAATTGGGAAGTTAATGATGTTTAAAAATTCATATGAACATAAAAGAGAAGAAATTGTAAGAATTAGTTCAAGAACATGACATGCATGGTTAGATTTGAAGAATTTAGCTCAAGGTTTTGACATGCATGACTTCATTTCATGAAACTCTTGTTCAGACATTTGATTTCTTGTATATTTCTTCAAATTGGAGAAGGAAACTCCATGGATTTTAAATTTAGAGCTCAAAATAGGCATGTTTTGTAATTTTCCAAATTAATTGAAATTTTGATCTTTCAATTGAACACTTGAGCTTTGTTTTAAAGTTCTAATTGTGTTTCATGTTGGAAATTCATGTCCATACTTTTATGTTTCCTTGCATGGCTTAAAGGAATTCAAAAGAATTTTCCATGGAAGATGAATTTGGAACTCAAACTTGCATGTTTTATGATTTTACACTTAAATTCTAGATTTTGATCTTTTAAGTGGAAATTGGGTTTTGTTAATGAAGTTGTGATTTTTATTTGAAGTTAGAAATGTTGAATTCAAGTTATATTTGAGGAGGTTTGGAGTTGAAATGCATAAAATTGAAGTTGTGTTTGCAAAAGAATGAGTTCCAACATTGAAGCAAAATTTCGGATTGAATTTGGCCCAGAACTGCACGTGCAGATGTGAGCCCTGCATGTGCGGAAAATAGAACACAGCAAGGCTGAAATACTGTTTTAATTACACGTGCGGAGTGTACAAGTGGTGGTGGTTCTGCACGTGCGGCCGGGCCTTCTGCACGTACAATTTTCAGGATGATTTCGGTTTTTTATTTTTTATTTTATTTTATTTTATTTTATTTTATTTTTTTGATGTTACGAGCCTTCATTTGCATGGTTTTAACATTAGTTTTAAACTCATATGCATATCATGAACATGAAAGAAATTAAAGAACGAATAGAAATAGCCGAACGAACAAGTACTGAATGAATTGGATAAGTTTAAGAACCAACTGAATGAATTGAACATGTTTTGAGATATTGTGCTTGAATGTGTTTGTGTAGGTTAGACGCCGCACTATGATCATGTGTTTCAAGGAGCCAACTGTGAGTAACAATATTGTAAAGCTGTCCGAGATTGATGTACACAGGGGTGGTGATGACACTAGTGATGGTGATCCTGGTCTGTCCATTTCGGAGGTTGGTGTTAGCAAAGAGGAAGTTGATCGTAGAGGATCAGTCATTATAGACCCCGCAGAATTTTCTAATGTTTTACGAAATGTAATCATTAGTGTAAAAAATAGTGATGTGACTCAAGATGTAATAGTTGATGATAAGGGAAATGTAGTAAGTAAATAAAACTTTGTGTGGTTTCATAAATAAAATTAATAAAATTTTTCATTAATCATGACAGTTGTTACATTAACATCAAACCATTCTCTCATTTTTGGAGACATTGCATCTAACCAACTACTGTCCCCATTAGTTAATATAATACAAGGAATTCCTCCTCTAATAGTGAGATCTGGTTCGAATTCAACAAATACATGGAAGTCTCTCCGGCAACCAACTAAATTCTTCATTAATTCGGTAGGGATTGTCGAGTATTTGATGTCGTCTATGACATTGTAGATGGCGTCTTGATTGTAGTCCTTGAAGCTTAATCTGCCGGAGAAGTAATTGTGTCATCCGAGGCTTCTGGCCGAGGCGGTTTTGCCTGTTCTTGAGGATCCTTCTAGGTAGAGGGAGACTAGGTGGATGGGTCGCTGTTCTAGTTCCTGTTATCAGACGAGGAGGAGAGTTCTTCGTCAGTATATAAATTGTTGATATTATTTTTGTGTATCCCTAATCTAAGGAAGTCGTCTTCCCTCCAAACGGAGAGACAACAATTTTGACATAACTTGTACTGAACGAAACTTCGACTTACAAACAAAATATTATTTTCTGCCCATTTTTTTACTTCTTCATTTAAGAAAGGAAATGAATTAAAGGGGCTAGTATATGGGGGCCTCTCTCTTTTGTAATGATCCCTCGAAAATGTTTTTAATTTGGGATATTTTATGACGAAATCGGTGGGACATCTTTCTTTGTAGAGTGCAAAGAATTGTTCCTCCATTTCTGCTTCTCCAAGTATTTCCCTCCATAGTTCGTCTCTGTTTTTTGAAGGACTTTTCCCCTTGGATGAAAATTCTCCTCGTTCGATGAACTCGCCCCCTTTTTGTATATACCGTCGACTTATTGTTGGCGAGTAGAGTTTTTCTATATTTGGATGATAGATTCTGCCGTTGGTTCCAGTGAGATTGAAGGTGAGGGTTTCCATCTTCGTGGAGATCTCTTGCGACAAGTATGAAGTATGGCTGACAGGCTAGTTAGAGTTGTTCTTTTAGGCATGGGCATTGTGGGTAGGTGAGGAAAACATTCTTGGCATAAAAACGGAAAGAGGCTTGGTGAGACATTTTGTAGTGGTAATGTAATAACCCCAAAATTCGTATCCGAAATTACTTTTATGTCCTTATGGGTTGATGCATTTTAATTTAATGATATCTGTTCAAATTGAGAAATTATATGTTGAGTCACAGCTTTAAAATTGAAATTACCAACCTTTACGGGTTCAGAAATCAAAATTGGGTACTTGGGTATGTTAATGGGAATTTTTAGAACTATTTGGGAAAATTAATTGAAAATCTGATTTGTCTGATTCGTTAATGCATGTTTGGGTGGTTAACTTTGTACTGTAAATTGAAGGCCTTAGAGGCTTCAGAAACCAGAACAGGGGACATATTTATGATCAGCACAATTTTTAGAGTTATCTGGAGGGTTTAATTGGAATTTGATTTCGTACGATTCGTAAGGCCACGTTTGGCTCTCCCTATTGTGTTAAGTTTGTGTGTGTGTGTATATTTATATAATGGGTGCCTTATGAGTTGATGGACTCATCTTTTAGAACCAAAAATATATAGAGAAAAGGGGGAGCCACGTGAGAAAGGGAGAGATAGAGAACTCAGAGAAGAAGGAAGGAAGAGCTTGAGAATGAAGAGGAAAGATGGGGAAATTGATAGAATTAAAGTAGACTTCAAGGGATTGGCTCAAGGTATGTGAAATCAACTTAACCCCTTAAGATTGATCTATTACTAGTTTAAATTCATGATCTAAAATGAAGAGAAACCACCTAATTGAGTTGGGGTTGAGAAATATAAGTTAAAATGAACTCTTTTCATGAATTGAACCTTGATTCCTTAAGAGTCGTTTACTTGAAGAGTTAAATTCTTGATATTGGTTTATCTTGAGGTTGATTATGGAAGTTGAGCTCCCATCTTGAGGTTTTGCATAGTTAGCTATATATGTGAATAAAATATATGTAAATATGTAAGAAGTGAGCTTGAATCCCAAACCATGGCTATTTTATGCTTTTGGTGTTCTAATTCTTACCCTTGTTTTTGTGCTTGGGAATTGGGTAGTATTTTGAGATTATGATGCTTAATGGAAGCTAAGAATGTGAAATTTATCATGTATTAAAGGGTTTTGGGCTTTGAATTACATGAAATTGAAGTTTGGTTTTGAAAATGAGAAGTTCCAAATCAAAGAGCTATTTTCGGACTGAAAGTTACCCAGAGCCGCACGTGCGGTGGCTCTTCCCACAGGTGCAGCAGTACAGTTCCAAAACCAAAGTTGAATCTGCTAAAAAAGCACGTTCTCCCGCACGTGCGGCCCCATTCCCACGCGTGCGGCTCTGTTTCCCGCACGTGCGGGAGACAGCTCTGTTCAGCCAACTTTGAATAAGCATATCTTTTGCCTCCGGACTCCGTTTTGAGTGATTCTTGAGCCTAAAATCAATCCCCAGAAGTCTAGTTTCCAATGGTGGTAATCTCACTCCCAAATTATAAATACCGAAATAGTTATGCTCAAATTAGTGACGACTGTTCACTTTCTGTCAACCAGTTTTGTACCATTTCTTTGCCTAAACCATTTCCCATTGATTCCTCTTGTTTTCTGAGACATAGATTATAACTTATCAAGGAATAATGAGCTTGGTACCACCAAGGCTAATTGATTGAATGATCAAATAAAATAAGTAAGGGATTGGTTATAATCTCATATTATGTGTTGTGCACTGTACTTGGAGGTCGAGACGAGGACATCGTCCCATTACTACCAGGAGCCGATCACTGTGAGTAATAGTACTGGAGTAATACGTTTTGCTTACTGTTAATAGTTAATATTAACGACCTGTTATCTGCAAGTTAACTTTATTGATTTATGGTGAACAAATGGAACATACGTGTATTGTGGAACAATGATATCTTTGTGTATCTGGAATCATTTTGTTTTGCCAATGATGGGCCTGAGGCCGTTATGATGTGAATTGTTCTGTCCCTATTAAGCGTACGGTAGTGATATATGTGCCTTCTGTTAATAGTTGTTATTAATATTCTGTTATACGCAAGACAGCTATGTCGACTTGTCATAAACCATAGGGAAATTTATGTGCACCATTGTGTAATGGTGTTCTTATGAATATGTGATTATTCTGTTTTGTTAATATCTGGGCCAGAGGCTAATCTGTTAATATCTGGGCTAGAGGCCAATCTGTATAATCTGTTAGGCCAGAGGCCATTCTGTATAATCTATTAGGCTAGTGGCCGTTCTGTATAATCTGTTGGGCCTGAGGCCGCTCTGCATAGTATGTTGAGCCTAAGGCCGTTTTGTATTCTGCATAGGCTTGAGGCCAGTCTGTATTACATATGGGTTTGAAGCCAGTCTGTATTATATGTGAGCCTGAGACCGTCTTGAAATATAGTTATGGATAAGACTGTATATAGTTGGTATCTGTCTATTTATTTTATCCAAGGTTTTGCTTATTCAATTAAACTCCTTACATTGCTATTATTCACTGAGCTTTGCTCATTCCGTTTTATGTATATTTCTGTAGTGAGCCATCAGGGGATTGACACTAGAGTTGTACTGAGGTTCGCCTGTCTGCCAAGTCACCTGGGGTATGTCTCCACGAGGTGGCTTTATTTTGTGTTGGGAGTCATATAAATTATTAAGTCTTATGTAAGTGTGTGTGAGATCTATATAAATTCTGTGATTGTATATGTAACTCTGGGAGTGTATTTAAATGCTTAATCTAATTAAGCCAACATGTATGCACAAGCTCAATGGATGTTGTCTTTTATTGATATTGCTTCCGCTTAAGGCCCCGTATGTGGTTAAATATTATTTTAAAATTCTATTTTGAGGCCTATGTACAGGCCGGTCATAGACCAAACTTTTAGGACGGGTTTGGGTCGTGACAGGTAAATAGTGAACTCACACCAGCCGTACAAGGCCTCCCTATTAGTTAAAAAACTTGGTGTGAATGGTGTGAGTGGTGTGAATGGGGGGGTGCTGTATTAATATTACCAGCGCCCCCCCTCTGCTGATCTGGGTTGTCCATTGTTGTACTTATGGACATGTGTATGGATATGGTTAAAAGGAAGTCACACCCAGGCCCAGGTGTGAGTGGTGTGAATACTTTTGATTCCTTTGCCAAATAGTGCTATACACGTGTCACTTTTCTGGTGGTTTGCGTGGTTGTAAAGTAAATATTCCTACAGAATGATAGACAAAAAGCAAAAGCAGAAAAATAAATGTGTTTGAATTATTTTGAATAGGGAATCTTCGTTCCTTACACGTGGGCCAATTTTGCTATATATTTGGTACCATAAAACATTTTATGGCAAAAGGAATATGCTTTTGTAGTGGGATAGCTATTGTGGTGAAGTTGTTTTTTGGTGCCTTGTTTTGTCCCTTCTTTTCAGTCTTTTTTTGTTGTTGATTGTTTTGGTATACAATGTTGTACTCCTTAGAAGAGTATCCCAAGAATTACAGGCAGTTCACTCAAATGTGTGTAGATCATTTTTTGATGTGGCAAATAGGACTGTGGGAAGAGAGACGACACTCAGCTCCGGCGAAGTTTGTTCATGGGTACGAGGAGCTGAGGGAAAAAATATCAAAGCTAAGGTGTCTGAACAGAAGGGTTAGCAGAGGTAAGAGAATCTGCAGAATTTGTAGGATAAAAGATTTGGAGTGTTTTATAAAAAATGGAATGAGATATGGGCAACCAGTATCGGACTCCCCTTGCGCACCAGAGGTTAAGGACACTAGCGGTCAGTGAATATAAGCGGAGTTACCATGGTCGTGCACCTTTGAAGGTGGCATATGTTCACCGACGGTACGTTTAGAATATTTCCCATTATATTAAGAAGACTAAGAGGGGAGTAAGGAAGTTATAACTGTACGATAAACAATTAAGGAACATTAAATTTGTTAATAAAAGTGTGGCGAGATTGCTTAATGGTATTGAGTTGGGTAATAAGAGATGTGATCGTCAATCAGACAAGATCGTGGTTAAGGGTATAAAATTAATTGGGAATGTTCAATTGGGACAAGATACTAAAGACGAAGCTGTGGTCCACCACATATTGTTTTTCATCATAAGTGATAATAGTCCGTCAGATTCCGTCCCCACACCAGACAAGATATTTATTGGAGTTGGCGAGGGTAATCCTGAGAACTGGATTGTTGATCCTGACCAGTCCGACCGGTTTCGGATGCTAAAGAAAATGAGATTCAAGCTAGTTGATGGCAAGGACAAAGAGTACGATCGTCACAGGATAGAAGTTGTGGACCGGTTCTTCCTAGTTGATGTTTGGACGGACTACAAAGATACGCTGTTGGGAAATGTTAGAAGTATTCAAAAGGGTGCCATATATTTAGTGGCTGCTACTGTTAGTGGAAAAGAATGCAAAATTACTTTAAGGAGTCAAATGTACTTTAAAACTATTTAGAATTGTAATTTTATGTATTTTTATTTGTAATGTTTAGGTTAATGGAGGTGCACAATATAAATACTGGTGTTGTTGAAGGTGTTTCAGCAAGTGATTTCAGTTGTATTAAACTTGCTTTGCCTAATTTATTTTCTCAGTTAAGGTTGAGATACAAACAAAAGAGTATTAAGGTTGATAACATATTCCCCCCTTTGCGCACCCAATGCCAGCAGGTTGGTCAGAGTAAATGTCTATGATCGGAGGTTAGATGGTAATGATAGTCTGCAGGTGTGGTTTCTTTTCCCTGTGGATTGTCAATGCGAATTAGTCTATTATGGGAATGGTTATTATTCAATTAACGACAAACAAGTGCCATGGATGGTGAAGTATCGACTCGAAAATTCGAATATTAAAAGGGGGATTACGTATTGTCAAATGAAGGGGTATCTGAAGTATTCTACGAGTGACATGCCAGAAGATTTGCAAATGAGGGCCCTTCTATATGTTCAAATTATTAATTATTTTCTAACTGAAAATATGCTTTGTTTATGAAATGATATTGTTTATTAAATGAATGATTGTCCTATTTTATGAACTGTATTTGTGGCATCCATAGCATCTATTACTGCTACTGTTACTGTTACTGTTATGTTACTGCTACTGTTACAGATATCTCTGTCAGTTCTAACTCTTGGAACTACTATTTACTGTATTGATGGCCATCAAATGAATGTTCAGTCTTTAAGATCTACTGTACTGTTCTGCTATTAGATGTACCACGTATGAATGCTATGATTTTCGAACGACTGATATGTTATGAGAGATACTGATTGAGCAAATGATCTACTGATGAAATTGACTGTTTCAATTACTGTAAGGACATCATTCATAACCCCTTTACACAGTTGTTATTTACTGGGCTCTAACTCATTGTTTTATATTTATATGTAGGTGATCAAGTGCAATAGCGGACTTAGTGGGGTCAACCTAAACGCTGCTTTGTCAAGCCAACTTCTATGCCTCACTTTGAGGTTCCCATTGAGACAAGCATCAAGGCTTCATAGGTGGTTTAGAGTTCACCTTTTTGTTTTGAACGTTACTGAGACTAGTTTTGGTTGTTATCATATCTGAAGTTAAGACTGGTTTTGTTACTGGGATTTAATCCCTAATTATGTTGTGTTTTTGTCCATAAGCTTGATGCTTGGACTGATGTATATATACATAGATGAAAGTTGTTTTGTCTTCACAGCTCATTAGACGTTATACTTTATTATTTATAGGCTTTCGCCAGCCCCTATTATTGGATTGCTGATAAGCAGGCCTTTGGTAATCTTGAATTATTGCCGGTCAAGACGTTAAACCTATAGGGGTGGGTTTGGGTCGTGACAAGAACTCAAGAGAAAAGGAAGGAGAAAATGAAGAGAAAAAGAAAGGAAAATCAAAGAGAGCTAGAAATCAAGCCTAGAAATCCAAAGAAAATCACAAGAAGTAAAGAATCTAACCCTCTAGCATAGTATATAATCAAAATACAACTAAAAATTCAATTAGGATAAATTTGAAAGGATTAAATAGAAGAAAAAAAAAAAAAAGATTGGAAGGTAGGAAAGGGTTTGGTAAATGGAGGTGAAGCATATGTTTTGAGTTGTTTTTATTATAGATTTGGAATATAGGAGTATTAAGTCATTAATTTCCAGCAATTCTTCACACCTAGGAACCCTTGAATCTTGCTTTGAAAAATTAAAGAGGATGAGGTGACAAAAAGTTAGGAAAAGATATGAATTCATGATCAAAACTTATCTTTTGATTGTTTTCATCTCAAAATCATTCATATAAATGAGTTTTATTCATTTCGCATGATAATTACATGTTTAGGGACCTTGCTTATCATGTTTGGGAGTTGAAAGTGTAGGAAAATCAAGTAGAACCACACAAGAATTGTCTAGAACAGAGCAGGTTTGCGAACTGCAATTCTGCTCTACAAACCACTGCTCGAGCAATAGAATGACCGCTCGAGCAGACTGAGCTAACTTTCAGTACTTCATTCTACAGACCTGAACTTCGGGAGCCTCATTTTTTTGCTCAAGCCACCCTATAACCGCTCGAACGAACTGTCTCTATGTAAGCTCACCGCTCGAGCACTGGAGTGATCGATCGAGTAGTTCGTCCAATCCAGCCCAATTTTGAAAGGCACTCATATGCTCGTGTTTTCTTCCCTTCTTTTTTCTAAGCCCTTGTATGCATATTTTTATGGTTAATTAAAGACTAAATATAATTAGAAATCAATTGAAGTCACGCTTAGTTAGAAAACAAAAACTAAGAAAAGATGGTTAGCTGTTTTGATTATATTTTATCAATGTGTGCATTTGAATTATGTAGGTTAAATCCATAAGGAAGCTAAGTCAGGCATGAGCCATTTAGGAGCAATATTATTGTAACGTTATGTTTAAACTGTTTTAGAAAGCTTAGTACTGTACAATGAATTATGAATTCTTTTTGCACTTGAATGAATAAATTTCCTCTATTTTGCATAAAGTTATCAATGGCATCCTTAGATTAATCCTAAGTCATGGGGGACGACAACAAGGTCCATGACCTATTTGAGATCTCTTAGCCACTGAGGATGTGGCGTTGTTTAACTAGTACCTGGGCCGGTTATTCTATTAAGTAGTTCTAATGGATGTACCATTTATTACGCTTATTTATGAAATGTATAAATATTGTGAATTGGAATTTCATTATGAGTTTGGAGTTCATTCATTGTGCTTGGCTCATTCTTTATATATATATATATATATATGTGTGTGTGTGATCAAGAGGAGGAGCACCAGTAGTGAGTGTGGACTTGTATGGAGTTTTCTTTGTTCATTTTTCTTCTTTTGTTACCTTTTATACGTTGGGATAAGTTTTGAGAGATGAGTTGTATGTATAAGCAAGTTCTGCACTTATGGATGTTATATTACATTTCTCGTTTGTATATGTAAATGATGTACATTATACAGGATATGGTTAATAAAGTTGTGTGTTTCTCATGGAACTTATGCACTGCTCTATGGACTTAAAAAGTAATTAATGAATTCTGTTGTATAGCCATATATATTAGTTTACATAGTTTTGTTAAGGCTGGCCTTTGGTAATCCCAGGGATTACTGGCTGATCACTGCTCTAGCCAATAGGGGTCGGGTTAGGATCGTGACAGGGTGGTATCAGAGCATAAGTCATACCTATGCCCGTCCATACGAGCAATAGGATTCCTTAGAATGAATTCTAGGAATTGCATTCATTTGTGAATGTGTATGACAAGGTGTGCATTCATGAAGCATACATTGAACATAGCATATAGGTATATATTTGTGTAATTATGTGATAAATGCTTAGGATTCATGTTCATATACATAGAATAATGGTGAGAACAAGGTCAGATGAAGAAACAGAGTCTTCCACAGCCCGTATTGATCAATTAGAGGGATGTTTGAGGGATTAGTGAAAACTTTAAGGCAACAGCAACAACAATAGCAACCCCACAGCCACCACCATAACCAGAGCCACTAATACCACTGAGGCGAGAACCTGAGCAGTTACCAGCTCAAGATAACCAGGCAAACGATCGAACCATAACTCTTACAAAGGAGTTCAAAAAGATGAAACCTCTAACATTCAAAGGTGGACTTAATCCATTAAAGGCTGAAGCTTGAGTATTGGGAATAGAAAATTTATTCGGGATTTTACATGTACTGTGGCGCAGAAAATTCTGCTTGCCACCTTCATGCTAGAAAAGGATGCCCGGAGATAGTGGATGCTTGTTAGGGACGAAAATGAAGGTCTTGGTTGGACCCAATTTCTAGAGATCTTCTATGAACAATATTTTCCGCAATGTGTATGAAATCGGAAGGTATTGAAGTTCGAGGGGTTAAAGCAAGGTAGTAAAATAGTGGCCGAGTATGAGGCTCAGTTCACGGAGTTAGTAAGGAAATTTGAAGGGGGGCTTCAGGGAGACATCCTTGAGACGGTGAATGTATTGAAGTTGCCCAAATACTTTGATGTCCTTGATCGCCGAGGCCAATATTGCAGAACAAAATAGATTCACAAGGTGGAAAGGGAAAAGACCAAGGATTTGAAGTAAATAAAGGATTGGTGCCTACAATTAACAAAAAGCCAAATATGGGAGCACTTAGCAATTCCAATCAAGAAGGAAACGTGATAGCAATTTGTCCAGAATGCAGGAAGCGTCATTGAGGAGTGTGTCGCAAACTTTCTGGGGATTGCTTTAAGTGTGGGAAAGTAGGCCATTTAGCAAGAAATTTTCCCCAAAATTACCAAGGCAACAATAAACCTACTGCCAGTTCATCTGGTTTAGCCTCAACGTCGGTTCCAGCACCAAAGACAAGTGTAAAGCCTACAATGGGATGGGAGAATATCCGGCAAGGAAGAGTATTTTTTTTAAGTGTCAGGAGACACCCAGAATACTCAATCAGTTGTCTAAGGTATCCTCTCTATTTGTGCTTAGAGTGCGTATGTATTGATTGATTCAGGATCTACATATTCTTTTGTTTTAACATTGTTTTCTAGTAATTGAATCTGCCATTGGAACTATTAGAATATCTATTGTCTGTTTCTTCACCAACTAGAGGGTCCATGTTTATCTATTCCACATGTGAGATTTTAATTGGAAATGTTAGTTTATTCATTGATTTACTACCTTCAGATATGGATCATTTTGATGTCATACTGGGAATGGATTGGCTGTCCAAATACCATGCTACAATCGATTGTGTTGCCAAGAAAGTTTTATTTCAACCTCCAGAAGAAAGGAAGTTTTCTTTTAAGGGTAATGAAGTTGTTCCACCACCTTATCTTATTTCTTCTATGAGAGCTTATAAGTTACTCAAAAAAGGATGTAGAGGTTACTTGTGTAGTGTTTTGGATACACAGACAGTGGATGTTAGTCTTGACAACATTTCAGTGGTTCAAGATTTTTCGAATGTATTTCCAGATGATTTACTAGGGGGTGTTATTGATAGGGAAATTGAGTTTACTGTTGATGTAGTACCGGGTACATAACCAATTTCAAAGGCTTCATACAAAATGTCACCTGCAGAGTTAAAAAAGCTCAAAGTGTAGTTACAAGAATTATTAGACAAGCACTTCATTTGACCTAGTACATCACCTTGGGTGCACCAGTCTATTTGTCAAGAAAAAAGATGGAACAACTTGGTTATGTATTGATTATCGGGAGTTGAATAAAGTTACAATAAAAAATAAGTACTATTTATCCTAGATTGATGACCTATTTGACTAACTATAGGGGGCATGAATATTTTTGAAGATTGATCTTAGATCTGGGGTATCACCAACTAAAGGTCAAAGTTGAAAATGTAGAGAAGACGGCTTTTCAGATGAGGTATGGCCATTATGAATTTTTTGGTTATGCCTTGTGGAGTTACTAATGCACCTGCCACTTTTATGAATCTGATGAATCGGGTATTCAAACCCTATTTGGATGTATTTGTCATTGTCTTCGTAGATGATGTTTGGATTTACTCCAAGACTAAGGATGAGCATGAGCAACACTTAAGGATTATTTTTCAAACTCTTAGGGAAAAGAAATTATATGCTAAACTAAAAAAGTGTGAGTTTTGGTTAGATAGGGTCATGTTTTTGGGTCAGATCATTAACCAAGACAGTATTTTAGTCGATCCACAGAAAATAGAAGTCATTATCAATTGACCTAGGCCAATTACTGTTACCGGGGTTCGGAGCTTCATGGGTTTGTCAGGTTATTACTGAAGGTTTGTTAAGGATTTTTCAAAAATTGCAGTACCGCTCACTAAGTTAACTCAAAAAGTGGTACCATTTGAGTAGACTGATCAAGGGTATCCATTTTTTAAGAACTCAAGACGAGACTAGTCACGGCACCAATTCTAAAGTTCTTAATTTTGGATATTTAGAATATAGCTTAGTTGCATCAAGCCCTTTTCTCTTTGTCAAACCTTCAAAAAAAAAAAATTTTTGAAAAACCTCTTTGGATTTTTAATATATTTTGATCCACATAATCTGATTTGCTTTTGGAATTGAATCAACTGCATTATTGGTAACCACTGGAAATAAGAACCTCAAAATGAAATTGGTGGGTATTGAATTAACTCACAATTAAATATGATCACAATTGCCATAATAGTTAAAGTAGAGACTTTGGGCAAATTATAACCTCTTTTCTTGTATACTTTTTTGTTATGAACCTACTCTTTTGTGAGATGTAGACTCCTCTCTACCCAGTTCAAAGAGGATCAAGCTAATGATGGCAGCTACCACTATCTGTATTAAAGTCTCATGCCTTTGTATAACCTGTGCATACTTTTAGTAATGTTCTACAGTCCTGTTTTTACTTAGCTGTTAATGTGGTTGGCATACCTAGTCTCCGTTGCAGGTCTTCTTGGATTTAAGGCCCTTTGTGTGAAGCTGTGCCCATCATTTCCCCTAATAATTTCTTATAGGTCTTGCTAGTACATGTTTAGGGATGTTACGGGTTGAGTGACTGTGAGATCTATATGCCAGGCTCCTGATATATGATTGTTTGTGAGGCTGTTTATACTAACTATTTTTTTATTTTTTATTTTTTTTTTTGCAGGCTATTCAACTGGTCTTTCTTTAGGGAATGTGTGTTGAGTGATGTAAGCCAGATATTGCTAGGTAGTCATACTTGTGTAGAGCTGGTGAGACTTGTGGGTTGAGTGATGTTGAGTACATAAATATTTTTTCTAATGATTGTTGTGCAGATTGGCAAGCTGGTACATATTGTGACGGAATTTTTTGCTTGGTGGGTTGAGATGAATGTGAGCATATATTTTGTTGAGTGCTTTATGTGTGAGTTGAGAGTGTGGGTTGAGTGGCTAAGGACTATGCTATGTGTTTGTTCTCAACCTGATTTGTTTTTTTTCCTTTTGGACCTAATTGGTGGTTGTTATTCTATTCTAAGTGGGTCACTCATGTGTTCAACCGCCCATAACCCCTGCCATGTGGTAGTTGAATAGATGTAATCCTATGTTTGAGCTAGTGCATTTGTTCTTGGGTTTCTTGAAGCTGTGGTAGTGGTTAGTTCTAGTCTACCTGATGCTGGTATTGTTTTATCGGGGTTTTATGCTCCTTAAGCTGAGCTACACTGCAGGCCATGATGTAGCTGTGTTATAGCCTGAAATCTGGGACTATTGTTGGAAGCTATTTGTTACTGTTGCATCTGATGCAGCCATCTGCATTGCTGGAACTGTAAATCCTGCTGGAGTTGTGCAATTGGCTACTGCTACTGTAACTAGTGCAGCTGGTTGCTGTTGGCTGCTTGTTGGCAACTGAATGGTGTTACTGGTGTTGCTGGTGTAGACACCCTATTTTTGACCAACCTCAAGACTTAGATGTCATCGTTTGTTCGCTCGATGATTGTGCTTGTTTGTGCTCGTTTTGAGTGCCCGAAGTTCTCGGCTGAACACCTTGTCTTTGAGCCTCTAAACCCTCTTTGTTTTGTGCTTGTTTTTGGACCAAACCTTGGTGCCTCTTGCCTAGAGGAGGGAAGGGCCTTGTCGGCCACTTGAAGTGGTCGGTCGGCTAGGTGAGGTGGCTGGCCAGCCACCTAAAGTGGCCAACGGCCATTTTTCTCCTTTTTCAGATATTTTCTTTGCCAACTATGCCAGCTGTTGATCACTGAATGCCATCTCCATACACGTGTATGGAGGGATGAATGCAAGCTTTTGGCTTGGATTTCTATATAATGGGGGGTCTCTCCCCCATTTGAGGAGGTTGGATATTTTGTGAGCAAATTTCCTCTCTCTCTCTTTAGAATTCTCTTTCTCTCTCCCTATTTTGTGCTTGAAAGTGGGAATTCTCTACACTTTTGCAAAGAGACCCTTAACCAAACATCCTCATCTTGGAGTTGAGGTTCTTTGAGGCTTAGTTCGAGCTCTTAAGGTTGGTTTGAGCTGGAATTTGGACCTGTTTAGTGATGTGCTTCAAGAGGTATAAGAGTTACCTTGTAAGCTTTGTTTAAGTTGCTTGAATTGCCATATTTTTACACTATTTTTGGCCTGGTTTTCAACTACAAAAAACTCTGATTTTTGTGTCTTAACATGTTGGTTTAAGATCATTTTGTGCAAAGGGGTTGTCTACCCTTCTTGTTGCCTAATTGTGAAGCTTCTTGCATCATCTTTTAGCATATTCAAACCAAACCTTTTGGCCCTTTAAACCACTGAAATTCAGAGTTATTTCAGTGATAAAAAGTATGTTTTGAAGTCCAAAAATGGAGGGGTAGCCTCCCCTCCTTGTGTCTCACTTCCATGCCTAGTTAGCATCCTATGGTAGCATGTTTTTATGGCTTAACCTAGCTTAATTCAAGTATGTTTTAGGCTCTATTTGGCATGATTTAGCTCTGTTTTGGGTTGCTTTGATCATATGAACCATGTTTTGTATAGTTATAGTGCAAATGCCTCACTAGTTTAGTGTTTTAGGCCTCTAAACATGTTTTGCTTGAGATGATTGCATGTTGTAGTGTCATTTAACATGTGATTTCAGTGTATATAGCTCTGTCACACTCTCACTTATTTCACTCTTTCATTGCTTTTGAGAGTTGTGCTTTGAGTCTTGTTTGCAGGCTAACATGTGAGCATATTTTTCTAGTCTTTTATGCTTCACTCAACATGTTTAGCCACTGTTTTGGCATGTTTTTGCCTTTTTTGAGCTGGTTGGATCAGTCCGAGCTTTGGTATTGCATTCTCTAATGTAGTGCTCTTCACTAGTTAGTGTTTTTGGCTTTTGAACATGTTGTGCATGAGTTGCTTGCATGTTGTAGGATCATTTTTCATACCATTTCAGCACTGAAATATCTGCAACCTCCCTCATTTCTTCACTTTTTCATTTGTTTTGAGGGTTGGTTAACCTTAAGGTTGTGTTTAAGCTTGAGATAGAGCTTGTGCTCAATGGTTTTAATCCTCTTTTGAGGGTTTCTACTAACCAACGGCATGATCTCTCTCATGTCTTAAGTCATCCTTTGGTTGACCCCTCTCTCATTAGAGGACACGCACCTTGGACTTAATCAATTAAAGGACTAATCGGTAATGTAAAATATGTAAATAAAATGAACCAAGTAAAACTTGAGCACGTTAAGCATGTTGTGTTGCATTGCATGTGTTTGGGATCGGACGTTAATCCTACACAAGAAATGTGGACGTTTCATACTCAAAGTTGATGAAACGTGTCACGTTTCTTGGTCGCCGTCACCCTTAATCAGCATGATAGGGTGGTGTGGTTCTTTGAGTCTTATTTTGAATTCATTAAGCTTGTACAAGCTGACTCTTTGGCCATCATGCATTGAAAATGCTTGGTTGATGGCTTAGAGCCAAGTACTATACTCCTTTGAGCTTAAGAAATGATAAGGAGGGTGGCAGTATACACATCCCTTGAAAAATGCATTGCTTTGCCTCTGTTGCTCTCTGTTGCAGCAAAAACAGAAGTCTGGAAAAAGGGGTGGCCGACCGGCCACTTAAACTAGCCGACCGGCCAGTTAAGGTTGGCCGACAGCCACTTTTTGTGGCCGACCGCCACCAGTCAATTTTTGTGCAAATGTGTTCCTGTGTTGGAGCAGAGGCATTCTGGAAGTTGGTACGATGTTCAGAGATCACAGCAAGTGCAAACAGAGGCAACCGATGGCAAGGCGATGGATTTTTGGGAAGAAGCCAACCGAGCATGCATGTCTCCCTCACCTCCGAGGCCATTTACTTGCTTTATTTAAATTGCTCTAGTTAGTTAACGTAGCTAATTGTTCAATTCAAGTGTTGTAATTAATAAGTTTAATTTGGTTTGTAATATTTTAGCTAGCTTAGAATAGTTAGTTAATTTATTTCAATTGTGTTGTTGTAATTAATTAGCTAGAATAGTTAATTAGTTCATTTTGTAATAATTAGTTTAGCTTAGTGTAGCTTAGCTTATTCATTTGGACCCTCCTTCGAAAAGGCGCAATGTTGTAATAAGTGTGCGTGCTTGTGTGCCTGTCTTCCAACCCTACGTCTTTCTCCCTTTTATTTAACCGCTTTCGATGGTTAGTTTAGGGACATTTTCAATTAGTTTACCTTATGCTTGCACGATTGCATCATTCATTTGTCTTACATGCACCGAGGCTCGGCGCATCATTCAAACTGCATTGTTAATTCAATGTTTCTTTGAATACATGTTTCAAAGCATGCTATCAAAGTGTTGCAAATGCCATTTTAGTAGCCGAGCCTATTAAATTGCATATTGCATGTGTTGTATTAGGCATCTTGACATAGTTAGGATCATGCATTGTTTCTAACTAGTTTTTGTTTTGGCTTGGAGTACACTGTAAGTTTTATGCTTTAGCATGCTTGCATGAGTGTGAGTGTTGCCATGATAGCATGCTTGCCATGAGGCTATTTGCTTAAGTGATTAACTGCATGAATGCTTGTGGATGAATGCTTTGTTGCTTAAATTCGAACAATTCGATGATTGTGAGTTTTAAGCCCACTTTGCGAAGTGGCAAATCATGTTTTAAGTCCACTTGAGGTGGCAAATCCGCGTTTTAGCCCACTTGAGGGTAGCAATTTCAAACCATTTTTGAAAACAAACATGAGTTGATTTGTTCCAAATCTTGCGACTTAGTCTATATTTGATTGTATGTGCATCACATAGTAAAGTTAGCTAATAACCGGAATAAGAACACATGAGGTTTATAAAACAACATATCATGATTAGTAGAGGCAGATCTTTTGATCGGGCGAGCGGGGGTGCTCATTTCATAGGACCTTCCCCTCTCGTACCCAAGTTCCCGAGTCGAGGCAAACTTTGGTGATGATAGACACGTGGCCTTTGGCACGAGTCAGGGTTTCCTAAATTTCCCAAAAACAAATATTTAGGTGGCGACTCTGTAATCTGGCAAACAATCCACTTTTGACATTATTTCATTTAAAATCTGATTTTTCCAAAATGATTTGCCGAATTGGACTCTTTGGTGTTTATTAGTTTCACATTACACTTTGTGAAATTAGATTCAGAACTGTGACAGGAGTTCGAATTGTAGGACAAATTCAAGCTCTCCGAAAGGGGGCACGAAGAAAGTCGAGCTACAGTCTCTTTGACAGAACTTGGAAGTCATGAAATGACGGGAATAAATGTCAAAGCCCAAAGACGACCCATTTTTGACAAGGCTGAAGACTCAGACAAACAAGCAATCAAAACAAAGAACGGTTGCGCCCGCAGGCTACCTACGTATCCCTTTGCAAAGAATCAAACCAGTGTAGTTCTGGGGCAAGATGCAAATGATATGCACGATGCAAAACATAACTTATGATCATGCAATGAGGGCTGTAATGAAACATCTAGATGCAAATGTTATGCAAAGAAATGCTACAGCAAACTCGTACATAAGCAAGTAAACATGAACCAAACCATCTTTCACGCAGAAAGGGTGTAAGAAAATTATGCAAGCTTAACTGCGCATCACGCAGGAAAGGTAAAGAACCATAACTGTTGGGCGCACCCGGGCGGCAAACAAGATCCAACGCATGGCACACGCAGGAGAGAAGATGGTGCGAACCTAGGGACACATCCTAAGGTTCCGAGCCATAGAGAACTGTGATAACAAGTGAAACACATTCAACCATTATGCAACCAAAACAAATAGCGACATAAGCATTGGAATTCGTCCAGATGCATTTAACCAAAGCATCCTAACGCGCCGCGCGCGAGAGGGAAAAGAGAGCGGTGGAAACACCGGAGGGTGGTATAAGCATCAGAGCACATTCTAATGTTTCTAACCAAAACAGAGTGGTATAAGCATCGAAATACGTTCCAAACACTTTTAACCAAGGAAGTGGTATAAACATCGAGCACATGTCCAAATGTTTCTAACCAAAGAGGCAGTATAAGTGTCGGAATATGTTCCAAACGCTTTTAACCAAGGAAGTGGTATAAAGATTGGGCACACGTCCTAATGTTTCTAACCAAAAAGGCAGTATAAGCGTCGGACACACGTCCCAAACGCTTCTAACCGGGAAGTGGTATAAACATCGGGCACACGTCCCAATGTTTCTAACCAAAGAGACGGTATAAGCGTTGGACAAACGTCCCAAATGCTTTTAACCAAGGAGTGGTATAAACATCGGGCACACGTCCCAATGTTTCTAACCAAAGCAAGGTGGTATAAGCGTCAGACACACGTCCCAAACGCTTTTAACCAAAGGAAGTAGTATAAACATCGGGCACACGTCCCAATGTTTCTAACCAAAGCAAGGAGTGGTATAAGCACTGGGCGTACCCGAGTATTTCTAACCAAAAGGGGTCCCAAGGACAGGAATGATCTTACCTGGAATTCCTCTAAATGAACCGTACATACAATATCGTCTGGTTGGACCAGCTTTGAATGAACCGTACATACAATATCGTGCATGCACAAGAAAGAAACTTAACAGATACAGGGAGATAGGAATGCATGTTCTATGTGTAGACACCCCATTTTTGACCGATCTCAAGACTTTGATGTCATCGTTTGTGCACTCGGTGATTACGCATGTTTGTGCTCGTTTTGAGTTTCCGGAGCTTTTGGCTGAGTGCCTTGTCTCGGGACCTCTTAACTCTCTTCTTTCTTGGTTTGTTTTTGGCCCATGCCTTGGTGCCTTTGCCTGGAGGGAGAGAGAGGCCTGTAGGCCACTTTTTGTAGCTGTAGGCTACTTTTCCCTCTTGTAGGCCACTTGCAGTGGCCGGTAGGCTAGTTTCCGGAGCTTTCGGCTAAGTGCCTGTCTTGGGGCCTCTTAGCTCTCTTCTTTTTGGTTGATTTTTGGACCATACCTTGTTACCCCTTGCCTGGAGGGAGGGGGGCCTGTCGGCCACTTTTTGCAGTTGTAGGCCACTTTCTCCTCCTGTAGGCCACTTGAAGTGGCCGGTAGGCTAGTGGAAGTGGCCTACGGCCAATTTTCTATTTTTTTAGATATTTTTGGTGCCAGCTGTGCCAGTTGTTGGGCACAGAAGGCATCCTCCATACACATGTATGAACGGATTGTAACAAGCTTCTAGCTTGTCAAACAAGCTTGAGGCTTGTAATTCTATATAAAGGGAGGTGCCTCCCCCTTCTAAGGGGTCAGAATTTTTGAAGAGCTAAAAATATCCCTCTCACTAGAATTCTCCCTCTCTCTCTATATTTGTGCTTAGAAGTGTTATTTCTTCATACTTTTGCACACAAACACCTAGTCAAACACCTTCACCTTGTTGTTGAGGTACTTGGAAGCCTTATTTGAGTTCTAACAGCTGGTTTTGGCTCAAAAGTGGTGTTGTTGTTGCTGTGCTTCAAGGGTGAGTCCCATAGCCTCTTTAAAGCTTTATTTTCATTGCTTATTTGGCCCTCTTCGCATGCTATTTTAGGCCTAACTTGCAACTACAAAAACCTTTGTTTTAAAGTGTTGAAAATGGTTGTCTAAGGTTTGAGTTAGGGGTGGTCTACCCCATTTTGTGGCTTATTTTTCTTTGCTTTATGCTATCCTTTAAGGCCTTTGAGATCACCTTTGTTTGGCCTTTTTACCACTGAATTCTAGAGGAATTTCAGTGGTGGAAAGTGGGTTTTAAGTCCCAAAATGGATGGGGGTGGTCCTCCCCTTTTGAGCTTTGTTTGCATGTGTTGTTGGCTTAACACTTTGGCATGTTTTTCTACCTTCTTAAGGCTCTATCTTAGCATGTTTTAGGCCTTATTTTAACATGATATAACTCTGTTTTGGGTTGGTTTGGCCTCTTGTTGTTTGCTCTTTACACTTGTAGTGTAATCTTGTTCACTAGCCTAACATGCTTCATGAGTTAGCTTGTTATTCTAGCATGTATTGGCTTCACTCCAGCATGTTTTTGGTGTTATTTTGACATGCTTTAACTCTGATTTTAGTTGGTGGGGTCACCTCTTGCTTGGTTTTTGTACTTGTAGTGCAATCCTCCTTGTAGGCTTAACATGCATCATGCTTTATGCCTCTAATACTAGCTTGTTTTAGCTCTGTTTCAGCATGCTTTTGGCCTTGATTTAGCATGCTTAAACTCTATTCCAAGTGGTCTTGGTCATGTATGGCTTGCCTTGTAGGGCTATAGTGTGAATGGCCTTTGCTAGTCTTGTGTCTTGAGACCCTTAGCATGCCTTATTTGTGACATTTGTGTGATATAGCATCATTTGGCATGTGAATTCAGAGCATAAACTTCAGTCATACTCTCATGTTTATCACTCTTTCATTGTGTTTAAGAGTTGTGCCTTTATGACTTGTGTTGGTGGCCTAATACATGAGCATGTGTTTCTCTCATTTGATAGCTTAGTCCAAGCATGTTTTCGTGACTTTTTGGACCTGCTGTAACTCTGTTTTGGGTTGGTTTGATCATTGGTTTCTTGCATCTTACACTTGTAGTGCAATCCTACTTGTTGGCCTAACATGCATCATGCTTTATGCCTCTCATTCTAGCTTATGTTAGCTCTATCTCAGCATGTTTTTGCCAGTATTTTAGCATGCCTCAGCTCTGTTTTGAATGGTTTCGGCCATGTGAGACTTGCCTTGCATGGTTGTAGTGTAAAGGGCCTTGACTAGTTTCGAGTTTCAAAGTCCCTAGCATGCTTTGCTTGGGTTGTTTGCATGCCTTGACTTCATTTCTCACATGATTTCAGTGCATATAGCATGGTCACACTCTCATATATTCTAGTCTTTCAATGTTTTTAAGAGTTGCGCCTTATGCCTCGTTTATGAGCCAATGCAAGAACATCATTTTCTTGCCTTTCACGCTATCTTCTCGGTTCATTTTAGCCACTATTTTGGCCTGTTATAGCTCTGTTTTGCGCTGGTTTGGTTGTTTGTGCATAGTAGTGCATGCCTCATGTGTAATGTTCTTCACTTGATTTAGTGCTCTTGGTCCCTTAACATTGTCTTGCATGCATTGATTACATGATAGAGCCTTGTGCACACCTCTCTAACATTGATGGACAAGCATGTTGTTTGCATGTATGTTGCATTGCATGTGTTTGGATCAGACGTTAATCCAAACATGAGAAACGAGAGGCGTTTCATACTCGAAGTGATGAAACGTGCCTCATTTCTTGATCGCTGTCCCCCTTGATTGTGCATGATAGGGTGGAGGCCTCTTGAGTCTTGTGTGTTATTTGTGCATTCATTGACTTATACAAACTTGGCTTCTCGGCCATCGTGCATTGCGATGCTCGGTTGGTGGCCCGAGAGCTAAGTACCACACTCCTTTGAGCTTGAGAAATAATAAGAAGGGTGGTTGTCACATATACCCTGCAAATGCCTTGCTTTGCCCCTTTTGTACTCTATTTGCAGCAAAATTGGAGTGTGCAGGAGCAAGTGGCCGACCGACCAAGGCAAGTGGCCTACCGTCCATTTAGGTGGCCTACAGCTTTCAGGCTTAGAGGTGGTCAAGAGTTGTTCTGGTTCTAGAGCAAAAACAACCTGGAGATTGGTTCGGTGTTCAGGAATCAAGGCAAATGCGAACAAAGGCAACCGGTGGCAGGGCGACGGATTTTCGGGAGGATGCTGATCAAGCATGCATGCATCCCTCGTCCCGAGGCCTTTTTTAACTGTTTTGCTTAGTTGGTTAATTCGTTGGTTCTGTAATTAGTTAGTTAAGTGTTTAATTAATTAATTTGGTTTGTAACTAATTAGCTTAGATTAGCTAGTTATTCAATTGTGTTCTAATTAATTAGCTAGAGTAGTTAGTTAATTAGTTAGTTTGTAATAGTTAGCTTAATTAGCGTAGCTACTTAGCTTAGCTTATTATTCGGACCCTCCGTCGAAAGGGCAAATGTTGTAATAAGTGTGCGTGTGTGTGTGAATGTCTTTCAACCCCACGTTTTTCTCCCTTTTATTTATCCGCTTTCGATGGTTAGATTAGAGCATATTTCAATTAGCATATCTTATGCTTTGCATGCGTGCATCATTCATTTCTATTGCATGCACCGGGCTCGGTGCATCATCCAAACTGCATTGTATTTCAATACACTTACTTGAATACATGTTTCAAAGCATGTTATCGAGTGTTGCATTCATATGCCATCTTAGATAGCCGAGCCTGTTTAGTTGCAGTTTTGCATGTGTTGCGTTAGGCATCTTAACATAGCTAGGATCATGCATTGATTTCTAACTAGTTTTTATGTTTTGGCTCGGAGTACACTGTAAGTGTTTACGCTTTAGCATACTTGCATGAGTGTGAGTGTTGCCATGACAGCATGCTTGCCACGAGGCTATTTGCTTAATTGCTTTAACTGCATGAATGCTTGTGGATGAAGGCTTTATTACTTGAATTAGGACAATTCATTGATTGTGAGTTTTAAGCCCACTTTGAGGAGTGGCACATCATGTTTTAAAGCCCACTTGAGAGTGGCAAATCCGCGCTTTAGCCCACCGTGATGGTGGGGCTTTCAAACCATTTTCGAAAACACAAACATGAATTGTTTTGTTCCAATTCTTGCGATTGAGTCTATACTCGTGTGTTGTGCGCATCACATAGTAAGTTAGTTAATAATCAGAATAAGAACACATGTGTTTATAAAAACAACATATCATGTTAGTAGAGGCCGATCCTTTGATCGGGCAAGCGGGGGTGCTCATTTCAGGACCTTCCCCTCTCGTACCCAAGTTCCCAAGCCGAGGCAACTTTGGTGATGACGGACACGTGGCCTTTGGCACGAGTCAGGGTTTCCTAAATTTCCCAAAACAAAATATTTAGGTGGCAACTCCGTAATCTGGCAAAGCAATCCATGTTTGGCGCTTTTTCATTCAAAATTGATTTTTTAAAACCAATTGCTGGATTTGGACTTTTTGGTGATTTATCAGTCTCACATTATACTTTGTGAGATTAGATTCAGCACCGTGATAGGAGTCCGAATTGTAGTAGCTAGAACTCAATTCGTGCCCTCTCCGAAAGGGGGGCGCACGGAGCGAGTTCGGGCAATCTACACTATGCAAGACGAATAACCATAACACAACGCTTAGAGGGGCATGCTTCATGCACATCATGCAAGGAACAAAACAGAAGCATATTCTATGCAACAAGAAATGGAGCATGTTCTATGCAACACCGAATGCATGTTCAATGCAACAGGTACGGACGTTTTCTATGCGAATGTGAGGGCATGCACAATGCAATACAACGCAACATGCATATTCTATGCAAACATAAGAACATGTGTAGTGCAATGCAACGCAGTATACACATTCTATGCACAATAATCAATGTATATTCAATGCAACATCAATAGCATATTCGATACAAAACACTGAATAAAGAAATGCGCATCTTAACAAGACTGATTCAGTTGTAACCTCCGATTTACCTCTCGGAGGAGTTACAATGTATTTCAAAAGGATACATGTCGTTCGTGCCGGCTGACGATGAGTCATGCATCGAAGACATGAGTTGAAACTTCCGCAGAGACATTTCGAGCCGAAAAGTGAACCTTTCTTGCACTTTCTCGAGAGACAAGGACACAAAACAGCATAAAAACACATAGGGAGAACACTGAACACCTGCCGGCCACCTTGAAGCCATGTCGGCCACCTAAAAATCCTGTCAGCCACCTAAGTGGCCGATCGGCCACAAAAACTAGCCGGTCGGCCAGTTGTGATAATTCTGGGCTATTTCGGTCTTTTTGCATGGAGATCTTTAAAAACACATTCCCAAATCTCATTTTCTTACACCCACAGTGCCGAAATTGTCTCTTCTTCATCCCTAGACACTTTTTCTTCTTAGATCCGTGCTTTACACGCATTTTCCAACGCCCCTCGCGAAGTTGATTCGCTAAAACCTTTCGATTTCCTCCAGTTTGAACCGATAAAAATTTGTTTTCGAAGCTTTTTCCTCCATTTTCACCACTTGAGGTTTGTTTCCCTTAAGTTTGTCTTGAGTTTGACGCCTTTTTCTAGGTTTGACTTTTTCTCCCATTTTCTCTATCCGAGAGTTGACTTTTGTTGACTTTTGGCATTTTCCGCCTATTTTGCTCATTTTCGCCTACTTTCTCACCTTCTTTCTAGATGGTAGACGACGTTCCACATGACGGGGGTTCTCCGGGGTTGGAGGGAGAGCTTGAGTACATACCGTTGTCGCCTAGAATGCGACCTTTCGATCCAGAGAGGTACTGCCCCGAGGTGCATGCATTACCACCCAGTACAGTCCGTCACTTCAGCGGGTTTGCACGACGCGCACCAACAGATCTCTTGCTACGAGAGCCAGAGTCTCATCTGTCCCACGGTGCCTCCGAGGTATGTACTACATTCTTACATTTCTGCGATGTACTTTACATTTCTTGCATAGCTCGCACTTTTGCACTGTATTTCATCTACTCATTCTGGACACACTCACACACTGTATTTATGCTCATTCTGAACACAGGTAGATTCCTGTTTTACCCGTGGATATGGGTCCACCGCAGCGAGGGAGTGGTAGATGGACCTCCCCGATAGCATTCGCCAGATCATCGATAAGGCGGGGTTCAGTTTGTTCTACATGGGACTATCGCACCTCATGGCGAGCAGGACCCTCTTAGGTGCATTGGCAGAGAGATGGTGGGATACCACCAACTCTTTGCATTTCTCTACCACCGGGGATATGACGATGACCCCATATGATTTCGCCATGTTGACGGGCCTTGAGGTGGGAGGCCAGCCGACCCCATACGACTCCGATATGGGTGAGTGAGAGGCCGCTTGGACCTATTTGCTGGGAGCACACCCGCCTATCTTCTGATCAGGGATGGTCCGATACACCTGGTTCGCGGACCACTACAGAGGGACAGACCCAGCGACTGTGGAGGGGACTGAGTAGTATGCCTGAGGTTTCCTGATGTTCCTCTTCGGCACTACCTTGTTTGCTGATAGGGCGAACACAATCGGGCTATATCTTTTGAGCGCCTTAGTGGACTTATCTCAGGTTCGGCATTATGATTGGGGCGGCGCCGGCCTCGCTACCCTATACTGCTATATGAACTCGACCTCCCGCAGGAGCGGGAACAGAGTTGGCGGCTATTGGAGAGCCTGGGAGGTATGCTTTACTTTTTGCTTTACATTTTCTGCCATGCTTTTTGCTTTGCACTTTCTATACACTGCACACTGTACACACAAAGTCTAGTCTCCGCTCTGCGCTTGTACTTTCTTTACACTGTACTACACACCTTGCTTTCCGCATTATCTATGTTTATCTGTATTCTCACTGCCGCCTTCTTGCTTTTCACAGCTATGGGTGTAGGCCTATTTCCCAGCGCTTGCTCCTGAGCCGGAGGTCGAGACGCCCTTTGAGGTGCCATACTCGCATCGATACGACGGTCGGTGCCTGCCGAGGACCCGGGAGACCCTCTCATTCCTTCGCCGGTATTTTGACATAGAAAGGACGGTAGAGGTAACTCAAAACTCACAATTCTTTCTGCTTTCAGCTCTAATTCATTTTACATATCTAATGGCAATTAACAAATCCATGCACTTGCTATCTGCAGGTCACATGGCAGCCCTGGGCGACGATGCCAGAGGGTGCCAGATTTCAGTTCGCCGGAGCTTGGGGTGCTTCCCGGTATCGGCTCCTGCTTGAGGGGCTAGTAGGATGAGCCTGGTTCCTAGGCGAGCGTTTCATGCGCCAGACGCTGGGTTTGCCATTACAGTCAGTTCCTTTACCACCTCTGCCCTCCATGCGAGCCACAAAGAGTCTTTTCCCTTAGGAGATTATTGACTTCATGCGGGGTGGAGATGCAGACCTCTTCATCGGAGAGGGGGACTATACGACTTATCTTTAGACGTACCTCATGCCTCCATTGATAGGTGTTCATGCTCACACGGGGAGGGCAGCTGATATCCCTTCGTCAAGCAAGGCCCGAGCAGCAGATGCCCCTTCGACGAGCAGGACCCGAGCACTGAGGGGCGGGGCTAGAGGATACCCCATGTTAGGTAGAGTTTTGAATGGCCAGACCTTCCGACCGAGCTGACGGGTTGGCGATACTCTGGAGACCCTTATCAAATCCCGATTGAGCCTCCATTGCTTGGTCACAGATATGTCAGGACACCCGATGCACCACCGGTATGCATTACAGCTTTCATTTATCGCTCAGATACTCAGACATTCATTCATTCACTAATCATTTCAACTTGCATTTGCAGCCCTCCACCGGATACGTCGAGGGATTACTTGAGGTGTTGGCCTCATTTGAGGGCATGATCTTGAGGAGAGAGACGATGCTTAGCTCCCACGGCATTCAGGTAATTTTTCAGCTTTCTTGTATTTCGGTTATCATATTTCTACTGATATACTGAAACTAACATCCCAACTGAACATTATCCCACACTGCAGTGACACACTGCATGTATAGATCACATCTGACACATTGCATTCACATACTGTATCTGACTTCTACATGTACTCACCCTGCACACCATACTTGCATCTGATACTCATACTATGGCTAATATATTCAAATTGCCTTTTCAGGTCACACCTCTACAGACAGGACCCTCAGAGCCTTCTCCAGCAGTAAGGAGAGAGATTCCGGCATGCGGCAGAGGAAGACGTTGGGAGCCTATCATGCGTGATGACGATGATAAGACCAGTGAGGATGAGGAGCCAACAAGTCCCCAGTTAGAGTCATCTGAGGGTAGAGACGACAACACTGGCTCGGGTTCTGAGGGTGGTGACGATACTGAGGAGGGCTCCGAGGATAGGAGCGGAGGCAGCTCTAGTTCAGGCTCCGGCTCAGATTCGGACAGTGGCGCCGATGGAGATAGCTTCGAGTCCATGCCCAGGAAGAGGACGAAGAGGGCCTCTCGATCCTGAGATGGGTGGCACTGATTTAGATGCTTTTTGCTTAGTTTTCTTTTTACTAGTAGTGTTAGCACATTGTACAGCCTTAAGCAGTTTTATTTTCTTTAAAACTTGTACTCTTTGTAAAAAGAAACCATAATTGGAATGAAAACGACTTTTGATTAAAAAGTGTTGCATTTTGCATTCTGAGCATCACATTGCACCATTTTACACAAAAAGGGGATTTGCTGGAAATTGAATATTGTACATTGTCTTGACAATTGCTTAGTCAGGTAGTGAACCAACCAAAACAAACAGAGTAAAACAACTCAAACATATATATAAAAAAAAAATAATAATAATTCAACAATTCGACAACAAAACAACAACTCGATAGACGAAACAAATGCAACTTAACAAAACAACTCGATAAACAAATTGCGACAACTCGATAAACAAATTGAAACAACTTAAAAATGACTCAACAAAGCCACAGCAGAATGCATCCAGAGTAGAACAAAACACAGGTTCTCAACATTTTCAACACACAGGAAGACCAAAGGAATTCTGCTGGACACAAACAGTGGTTGTCGGCCACTTGGTGGTGATTGTCGGCCACAAAAGGTGGTCGGCTGGCCAGTGATGTCTCCAGATTGCTGCCACTTGTCTTCCACTCAGTGCCTTATCTTCTACAAAAGTTAGGACTTCGTAGTTTCTTCATTTCAGCTCTGATTTTGCCACAAATGGAGCCATTCTTCACAAAAAAACTCTCTGATTGGATTGCAAATTTAGATGGCTCAGAAAAGCTAAATTTCCAGGGTTTTGGGATAAATGCACTATTCTCGCTAAGTCGTACTCCGCTGTGTTTTCCGTTCCTTCACGCTGCGGCTAGATGTTGGAACCTGGTTACGCATGTGTTTAGCGTCGGAGGACAAGAGATATGTCCCACAATCGAAGAATTCCAAGCTTTGATGGAATCCCAGCGTGATGAGGAGATTTTGTCCCAGTCTCATTTTGGCCACATCCAAGCTTTAGGACGGATATGTAGGCTCACTTTACATGATGCTCAATCTTTAGTTCACAACGGAGAACTTGACATTCCCAATCTCATTCACCGATTTTCTGACGCCGACAACCGTGGCGACCGTCTTTGGCAAAGTTTTCAGCAGCATGCCCTTTGCTTGTGTATGTTGGTTCAATTTCATCTTGCCCTTGGCTTCGGAGGGTCTAGCATTCGCTTGATAGAAGTTGCCTAAGGCTTGAAGGAGGGCAAGAGCTGCATTGGCTTGACACTAGCTGAGACTTTAATGGGTTTGGATGCTTTCCATCGCCGGGAGACGACCAGGTTCGCAAGAAGTCCACTACTCTTGCAGGTAATGTTTCCCACCCTTCTCACATGTGTTTCTCACATCACTCGGCCCTCAGGCTCTGTTTTTCTTTTAAAACCCTTTTCTCACTTTTCTCTCAACGTACACCTCTCTATTCTTTAATCTCTCTTATTTTTCGTCCCTCCCCAGGTATGGCTCATGGACAATTTGAAAGTAGTGGATGCTTGCCTTGCATATTCAGCGCATGGCTATTTCTTTCGCGCACACCTAGTTGATTTCCCAAACGAGGGGTGGTGGTGCCATTGGATGTGCAACAGATCTGCTATTGACATTGCTTGGCGTTGCCCCTGTTTGATCTGCCTGAGATGAGCTACAGCATGTCTCGATAACCCGGCATTCAGTTGATTGGCTTGACGCACTGTGTCTTCTATTTTCTATTCCGGTTCAGGCGTCAGTTCGGACATGATCAGACTTGCCCAGAAGAGGGGATGGAGTACCCAGCTTCATTTTCAATCCGAGGCTCACAGCCAGCTCGGTATTCTACTGCATGGAGGACAAGAGAACTTCTGGCCCCCGCTCCCAATTTCAGTTGCGCCCTTTCTGGTGAATGCATAGCTTGGCTTGAAGATGAGGCACAAACCGGGCCTACTTTGGCATCTGAAGCTTCCACAAGCTCTAGGAGGGGAGACAGGAACACCTGACTCAACTATGCCCCAAGTTTATTACTTTAATCTGTACTTTCAAGTTTTCCTTTTGAATGTAATAAAAAAGCAACTTCGATTTGTATTGAGAGTCGGAGAACTCTGTATTGAAATCAATGAAATTGAAGGTTGTGGGTACTGAAAATTTTCCTTTTGGTCCAAAAATGGTCTAAGTTGTAAAAAGATTAATTTGAACAAAATCAACTTTTATTAAAACTTTTCAAAACCATTTTCGATAAAGATCACAACTGGACACACCCGGAGTCGATCCTTGAGATGTACAACCCCAAATCCAATAACTGGAAAGTTGTCCCTTGTCTGAATAGCACTGCACTGCCCTGGAGATTACAACCGAACTCTTCGATGTAGAATAGACGAAGATGACCAGAACAATCTCATGGACACAGCTGATTTGGAAGTATTTACGGCTGGACTTCAGAATGAAGTTGCCTACGTATCCCGAATATGGGAATCAAGCCTTACGTAGATCGGTTCGGGTTCACTCAGGTATTAACACTCTCCTTTTGGGCTCTAACTTTTGCCAAGGCCGCCCTTTCCGGGTTTTCAACCTTGCGAGCTCAGTTTTTCTTGTTTCAAATTTTTTGTGCTCTAACTTTTGCCTAGGTCGCCCTTTTGGGTTTTTGGCCTAGCGAGCCTCTCAAGGGTAGTATTTCTTCAACTTGTCCATGTTGATTGGTTGGGAGAATTCAAGGCCATCTAAGTCCATAAGAATGACAACTCCACCCGACCAAATAGATTTGATGATGTAAGGACCAGTCCAATTGGGTCTGAACTTGCCCCTAGGGTCACGGATGGGAGCTCGTTGTCTTTGAGCACCAAATCTCTTTTTTTCAAATTCTTGGACTTATTTTCTTGTTGAAAACCCTGGCAATCCTTCATTGATAACCTTGGACATGGTACAGTGCTTTCAGCCTCCTCTCGCCGAACAACAGAAGTTCCTCAAACCTGCTCTGCTGCCAATCTGCTTCTGCTATCTGGCACTCAGCCATAACCCGCAGCGACGGAACCTCAACTTTGATCGGCAGAACAGCTTCCATTCCATAAACCAAAGAATACGGAGTTACTCCAGTAGAAGTTTGAATTGATGTTCTGTAGCCCCAAAGAGAAAATGACAGCTTATCTGGCTAGTCCCTATATGTTTCCTCCATCTTCTGTAAGATATGCTTGATGTTCTTGTTGGCGGCCTCAACAGCTCCATTGGTTTGTGGCCGATATGTGGACGACTTATGAAAAGCCACATTGTATTTCTCCAACAAGTCGGTCACCTCTTTCTTGAAGTGAGAACCATTGTCCGAAATGATCTCATTCGGGACCCCATAACGACAGATGATATTATTCCTGATGAACTTGGCCACATGTGACGCTTTCAGCAATGCATAGGATTGGGCCTCGACCCACTTTGTAAAGTAATCTATTGCCACCAGGATATACTCATGCCCGTTTGATCCCTTCGGAGTAACTGCCCCAATAACATCAATTCCCCAGACTAAAAATGGCCATGGTGAAGTCTTGTTGTACAGCTTCGACGGCGGGATGTTCATGCGATTTGCATGGATCTGACATTTGTGGCATCGCCGAACAAAACCAATACAATTTTCCTCCATGGTTGACCAGTAGTAACCCTACCTGAGAATCTTCCGAGTTAGCATCACTCCGTTCATGTGCGCTCCGCACTCTCCTCCGTAGATGGCCTCCATTAGGCGCTTCGATTCTTCTACATCAACACACAGCTTATGCATTCCCAGATGGCCCCATTTGTATAATTTACCCCCGCAGATGATAAACTGAGCAGCCATTCGCCGTATTGCCCTATTATCTTTGGTTTTGCCCCTAGTGGATAAGCCTCATTTTCCAAGAAGTTCCAGATGTCATGATACCAGGGGTTCTGATCTTGTACTTCATTTATCGCGGCAATTAACTCATAAGCCGGCACATATCTCTGTTCAATAATGATTGGACGCATCCGGACTCCCAAAGAGATGTCTATCATGGAAGATAGAGTTGATAAAGCGTCAGCGAACCTATTGCTCTCTCTTAACAAATGGGTGAAGGTTAGCTTCTCAAACTTGGGAATCAGAATGTCCAGGGTTTAGTGATAAATTTTCATCCTCTCTTCTTTAACCTTCCAGTCTCCTTTCGCTTGAGATACAACCAGGTTCGAGTCCCCAATGACATCCAACCGTTTTGCCCTAGTTTCAGGGCGGCTTCCAAGCCAGCGATATATGCCTCATATTCTACTTCATTGTTAGATACCTGAACTGGAGTTTGAAAGCTAAAGGTATGTGGGAATTGTCGGGCGCGATCAGCAACACCCCTATCCCATACCCGTACTGGTTAGATGCCCCGTCAAAGTACATAGTCCAAATCTCTTCTTCGACCTGCAGAATGGCCTCATCTGGGAATAGATACTCTACTGCTTCATCTCCCTCCACTGGGTGATCGGCTAGGAACTCCGTTACCGCTCTCCCTTTCACGGACTTGCGAGTCATATACTTCAAATCAAATTCGGAGAGAAGAAGCAACCAACTGGCAAGCCTACCCGTAAGTGCTGGTTTCTCGAAGAGATATTTGATGGGATCCAATCTCGAAACCAGAATTATGGAGTGAGCTAACTGATAGTGCCTCAACTTCCTGGTATCCCATACCAAAACTAAGCAAGCCTTCTTGAGCAGAGTGTAACGGGTCTCATATTCCAGCATCTTCTTGCTCAGGTAATAGATGGCCTTCTCCACTCTGTCCTCAAATTCCTACGCAAGCATGCAGCCCATAGTCGTGTCGGTTACTGACAGATACAAAATCAACAGCTTCCCCGGCTCTGGCGGTGACAACACAGGTGGGTTTTGTAGATACTGCTTGATCTGCTCGAAAGCAACTTGGCATCGGTCATCCCATTGGAATTTATTTCCTTTCTTCAGGAGACCAAATAGTGGTTCACAAGTCAAGGTTAATTTTGCAATAAACCATCTTATGAATTGCACTTTACCCAGAAAGCCTCGCACCTCCTTTCCAGTCCTTGGTGGTGGCATTTCTAGTATGGCCTTGATTTTGGAAGGATCGACTTCAATGCCCCTTTGTGTAATCAAGAACCCTAGCATTTTCCCTACTGTGACACCAAAAGTGCATTTCTGAGGATTCAGTCACAATCAATATTCCCTAATCCGTTGGAAAATTTTCTTCAAGGCGGTGTAGTGGCCTTCTCTTTCCTTGGACTTAACAATCATGTCATCTACATACACCTCAACCTCTTTGTGGATCATATTGTGCAAGATAGTGGTTGCAGCCCGTTGATAAGTAGCCCCAGCATTCTTCAAACCGAACGGCATCACCCTATAGCAGTAGGTTCCCCACGGCATGGTGAAGGCAGTCTTCTCCCTATCCTCGGGTGCCATCAAGATCTAGTTGTACCCAGAAAACCCATTTACAAAGGAAAGCAACAAATTGCCTGCGGTGAAGTCCGCCAATTCGTCGATGTGCGGTAGAGGAAAGTCGTCCTTCAGACTAGCTTTGTTCAAATCTCTGAAATCCACACACACCTGAATTCTGCCATCTTTCTTCGGCATCGGAACAATGTTGGCCAACCAAGTAGGATACTCAGATACTAGTAAGATCCCTGCATTTATCTGCTTGGTAACCTCTTCCTTGATTTTCAGAGCCCAATCCGGGCGTATTCTCCAAAGCTTCTGCTTGACGGGTTGGGCCTCAGGGTCAAGAGAGATCCGGTGCTGTACAATCTTAGGATCGATTCAAGGCATGTCTTCGTAGGACCACGCAAAAACATCTTTGAAATCTTTTAATAAAGCGATTAAGCGCTCGCGTTCCTCCGAAGACAACATAGACCCGATTTGGACCAAACGTGGATCCTTCTCAATACCAACATTAATTGAAGCAATTTCATCAACCAGAGGTTTTACAAACCTCTCCTCCTCTCGATCAATCAAATGTTTCAAAACCGGAGGAATTTCTTCCTCGTCGTTTTTATCAAAGTTTTGAAAGTCCTGATTAATGTAGTAAACAAGTGGCACAGAAAAGTACTCAGAAACAGCAATGGTACCATTCTCATTCACAACTTCCAGTTAGTCCAATTCCTCGGTTACAACAGACTCAAAAGAAAAGGAAAAAGACGACCTAGACAAAATAACGGCATCCGGGTTATCAACCCCAGGAATATCGGACTCTGACTCAAAAGAACTAGAATCTAATTCTGACTCCATAGACTCTGTGGAATCAGATTCTGGTTCACCACCTGATTTAGAACTGTAGGACAAAAAGCTTTCCTCGTATTGCCAAACGAGGAAGGGTGCGATAGATGCATCCAGAATGCCGGAAGAAGGGTCCACAACTGTTTGATCCCCAATTATGGAAATAGAGAAGTCATCCCCCAAGCTCTCCGGTGTGATCTGAGGATCTGAGAGGAGACAAGTCAGCGCTGCTCCTATTTCAAGTTCTATGCCATCGGACTCATCCTCTATACACTGTTCAGCCACAGCTGGTAGGCTAGTCTACTATTCTGTAACTTCATCCCCTTGCAACTGTAGGTCAAAAAAGATCTCGAAGCCGGGAAAATGCCGCTTCTCAGAGTTCAGCCATGGCTCAAGAAAGCCATAAAACGGGAAATCTTCCCCCTCCCAGACAAAGCGGCCGTTCAGGGTTCCTTGAATAGGTCTATGCACCAACTCATAGTGTTTCAAACCGATAGCATACGCCGTGCACGACGGACACACATTAATTGCAGACCCGGTATCAACCAAGGCAACTAGTATCCACTTCTCTTTACATTCCACAGAGATGTATAGTGGCTTGTTGTGCTCAAAGCCCTCAGGTGGCAATTCTTTATCTGTGAAAGTCAAAGTCGGTGAGGCACCTCCCGGGAACACCAGTCCCACTAACTGCTCAGGGGTTGTGTTGATGGAAAGCTTAGCCTTATCCATTGCTGATAGGACGGCTTGTCTATGCACCCGTGAAGCCATGAGCAAACCCCAAATGGATATGTCCGCTTGAATCTTTTTCACCTGTTTCAGTACAGCTTCCTCTGCCAACAGTTTATCTTTCTGTTTCTCAGCTTCCTTATCTTTTCCTGACGCTTCTGGTTAGTCCAGGTGTGGGGGCTTAAAGTACCGCCCACTCCGAGTCATGTGATCGACTTCCTCGGCATACCATGTATCATCTGGCAGGTTGTGTCTCCAATCTTCATCCGTGTGGGCGAGATGCAAATCCTCATCTTCCCACCACATTCCCTCGGTAACTGACAAACAACTGTCCGGTTCCACTGTAATCAATCCTGTGTTTATGACATAATTAGTCCCCGCGAGGACTTTGGCTTTTCTGGCCTTCTGATCAGTCTCAGTTCTTTCCTGCTCAAACCGCTTCAGTGCGGCCTCCTATTCTGTATCGGCTGTACACAAGCTACCCAATTCTTGAGCAAAATTCTCAGTATCGGTGCTCTTCGGCAACTTCCCCTTATTGTCGACCGTTTCGGACGTTGTAGATGTTCCTGTTTCCAACTGTCCCTGCCTTGGTTAAGACCCCTCATCAAAATCTGACTCATCACTAAGTCACTCTGTATTATCCGTTGATCCGTTCATATCAAACCAGCCAATCTATACACTCCCCAGATCCTGTTCATCAAAGAACTGCAGATTACTGATGTCCTCCTCAAGCTCAGCTAAGTCATCCAGCCCCTGGCTTGGCCCGTCCTCCCGGACTACATTAACCTCCATCCCCATCGATAATTCCACCCCTGGCTTGGCCCAATCAGCTGGCACAATGTAGCGACCGGGGTTGTATGATTCCTTAATTAAGTTCACGGAGCCCTCAAGCATGCCTTCTTCTACAATAGCCACCACCACGGGTTCGGGTTGGGATATGGAGGCGTTCATCATATACAAGTCTGTGCTTTCTGGGATGAACAGTGCCGGCTTAGATAGGTGGGAGGGAGTGATGTATATGCTGGGGTCGTATGGGACGGCTGTTGTTTGGATAAGGTTTACTTGCCTGGGTGGAGAAGGGGGTTGGTTATGTGGGGAGAGAGGATTTGTAGTGACGTTAGGCTTCTCAGGAGGCACTATCACTTTGTTGTCAATGAGATCCTGAATCTCATGACAGAGTCTAAAGCATAGGTCGGTATCATGACCATGCTACTAGTGGAAGGCGCAATACTTGGCCGATTTGTGTGTAGGAGGGACGGGATTAGGCAATGGGCACGGCTCCAGGGGCTTCAGATGCCCCTTTCTGATCAGGACCCTCAAGGCTGCCGATAGAGACATGTAGAGTGGGGTGAAAACCCTCTGGCCCCGGGGTGGGTACTTTACAGGTTGTGGGGTAGTTTTGGATGTGCCGGTAAATGGGGTGGCTATTTTCGGTGTGGTGGTGACCATACCAACATCAGAAGTCCTTGTAGTTGCATTACTACTCGTGGCCGCATTTGAACTGCATGTAAAGGCCCTCTTGGGCTGCTCCTTTTCATGGTCAATCAGACCCTGTTTCATCGCATCCTCTATCTGTACCCCTATCTCATAAAGGTCGGCAAATGTAGGGAGGGGTAAGATAATCACCTTTTGTAGTAGCTTTAGTTGTAGATTACGAACGACCATTCTTATCTGGTCCTTCTCAACTGGCCTGGTGCTCATCATGGAGGCCTTGGCCCTCTACCGAGTGACGAAGTCGGAAAAGCCCTCCTTCGGCTCTTACCGAGTAGCCTCGAGATCATGAGTTGTGACCTAGATTTGAGTGTTATAAGAATATTGGGCAACAAATGCCTCAGCCATCTCTTCCCAACTCCTTTTCACAGAATCCTCCAGTTTAGCATACCAAATAGCTGCGATACCCGACAGGATCCGGCCGAAGAGGGATAGCTTCTGGAGTCTAGTCAGGCCCATCGACTGCAGAATATCTGAAAATACCCGAATCGTCAAAGCGGTCTATGTGTGGCATTTTAAATCTATCCGATAATGTCACCGTCGAATCTGTATAGCTGTCCTCTATGTCCGGGATCGAGTTAACACCCTAAGCCCTCTTAAAAAACTTCTTAAGCTTGATGACTTTCAGAGCGGTAGGGTCGACCTCAAACTCAAAGGGGGCCTCCGTTAGGTAGGCTGGTGCTTTGGAAGTTTGGGGTGGAATTGGATCCACTGGGATGTCCGCATTTTCCTGGACATTGGCGTGGGAGCAGGAGCTCTGGGTACTGGAATATCTACAGGACGTGGGTGGGATGCGGAAACTATTACATGTTGCGGTTGTTGTTACTGTTGCTGTTGAAGCCTAGCAATCAGTTCAGCCTGCTGGGCTGCAACCTCTGTTTGGCGAGCGGTAACTTCCACTTGGCGAGTAGCGTCCCGTTGTATGGCCTTGATGGTCTGTTGAAGTTGGCGCATCATATCCTCCATACTGTCTACGGAATGCTGATTTATCAGATCCGATGTATACTGTCTTTCTGAGATAGAAGTAAAAAACTGGGCCCAACTACACACAGGTGACGTAGATAGTGACCGCTGAATTGGCGACTGTTGAACCGGTGATCTATGCCTGATTGTCCTCCGTCTCGTAACTGGGGGTAGCGAAGCAAACACTGGTTGTCCTCCAATAAGATCCTCAGATCGGTAAATCCTTCTGACTCTAGTCCAGAGTGCTCGGGGGGAAACTGGCTCGTCGGAAGCAATTGTGAAATACTACCTTGCAAAAAGAAAATAAAGCAAAAAAAGGAAAACAACAATCAGCAAACTCACAGCACCACGACTTAGACAAAGACAACACACAGTTGAAATCATAAGCTGGACAATCTGTACTCAAACACTGATTTCTGCTCCAAATTTCTATCTCAAAACTGATACCCAGACTTGCAACTGATACATACATTCCTGCATAGTCACACTCTAAAAGCACATATCAAGCAAGAGAGAGCCAAGACACCCCTATGTTGGGGTAGGGCTTCCCTGTCCTAATTTCGTCAAGAGCTAGGGGTTCACTACGCACACATGCGGTTTCAAACAATCCTGCATTCGGATGAGAAACTTGTACTAGTTTGGAACAGTCTCTAAGGCTTCTAATATGCAACTAGGTCGAGTGGTCAAAAAGGGTGCCTCAGCAAGACCACCTAATATATCTCTCGCTCCTAACACCGAGAAGTGAAAGGAGGATCAAACGGTACAGTGGTAGGCCAAATTCAAGGTTTGTGTTCCCATCGTGGCAGAGCCCGCAATCGGTTAGCCTTATGGCATGATTTTCCAAGCAAGCCTCCGGCAAACCGTTCAGGAATAGCAAATAGCAAACACTGTGACTTAATCGCACCAATGCAAATGCAATGCAAAGAAACACATAAGTGTGAATAAAACAACATATCATGAGTTCGAGTCAAGTTCTCTAAATTCCCCAGCGGAGTCGCCAGAAACTGTAGCTCGACTTTCTTCGCGCCCCCTTTCGAAGAGCTCGAATTGGTCCTACAGTTCGGACTCCTGTCATGGTTCTGAATCTAATTTCACAAAGTGCAATGTGAAACTGATAAACACCAAAGAGTCCAATCCGGCAAATCATTTTGAAAAATTAGATTTTAAATCAAATAATGCCAAAACTAGACTGCTTTGCCAGATTACAGAGTCGTCACCTAAATATTTTGTTTTTGAGAAATTTAGGAAACCCTAACTCGTGCCAAAGGCCACATGTCCGTCATCACCAAACTTGCCTCAGCTCGGGAACTTGGGTACGAGAGGGGAAGGTCCTGAAATGGGCACCCCTGCTCGCCCGATCAAAAGATCGGCCTCTACTAATTATGATATGTTGTTATAGAAACCTCATGTGTTCTTATTCCGGTTATTAGATAACTTTACTATGTGACGCACACACAATCAAATATAGACTAAGTCGCAAGGCTTGGAACAAATCAACTCATGTTTGTTTTCGAAAATGGTTTGAAATTGCCACCCTCAAGTGGGCTAAAACGCGGATTTGCCACCTCAAGTGGGCTTAAAACATGATTTGCCACTTCGCAAAGTAGGCTTAAAACTCACAATCATCGAATTGTTCCAATTCAAGCAACAAAGCCTTCATCCACAGGCATTCATGTAGTCAATCACTTAAGCAAATAGCCTCATGGCAAGCATGCTATCATGGAAACACTCACACTCATGCAAACATGCTAAAGCGTAAAACTTACAGTGTACTCCATGCTAAAACAAAAACTAGTTAGAAACAATGCATGATCCTAACTATGTCAAGATGCCTAATGCAACACATGCAATATGCAATTTGCAATTTAATAGGCTCGACTACTAAGATGGCATTTGCAACACTTCAATAGCATGCTTTGAAACACGTATTGAAAGAAGTATTGAATTGACAATGCAGTTTGAATGATGCGCCGAGCCTTGGTGCATACAAGACAAATGAATGATGCAATCATGCAAGCATAAGGTAGGCTAATTGAAAATGTCCCTAAACTAACCATCGAAAGCGATTAAATCAAAGGGAGAAAGACGTGGGGTTGGAAGACATGCATACACGCACGCACACTTATTACAACATTGCGCCCTCTCGAAAGAGGGTCCGAATGAATAAGCTAAGCTACACTAAGCTAAGTTAATTATTACAAAACGAACTAATTAACTATTCTAGCTAATTAATTACAACAACACAATTGAAATAAATTAACTAACTATTCTAAGCTAGCTAAAATATTACAAACCAAATTAAACTTATTAATTACAACACTTGAATTGAACAATTAGCTACGCTTACTAACTAGAGCAATTTAAATAAAGCAAGTAAATGGCCTCGGAGGCGAGGGAGACTGTAGCACGCCCGCGAGGGGGCCTCGGCCACAGTTCGGACTCCCTGTTTTGTTTGTTGCGGTTCTAAATCTGAACCAAAGAGTCCAACTCTGGCAAATCGTTTTGAAGAAAAATAGATTTTTTTTGAAAAGTAGTGCCAAACATGGACTGCTTTGCTAGATACAGAGTCGCCACCTAAATATTTTAAAATGGGAAATTTAGGAAACCCTGACTCGGTGCCGAAGGCCACGTGTCCGTCATCACCAAAATAGTCTTGGCACGAGAGCTTGGGTACGATCGGGGAAGGTCAGCTATGAGCACCCCCTTTCGCCCGGTCCGAAGGCCGGCCTCTACTAACCGTGATATCCAATTTTGAAAACGTCATGCGTTCTTATTCCAATTATTAGCCTAGATTTACTATGTTATGCACGCAGCAAACAAGTATAGACTAGATTGCCTAATTCAGAAATAATCATTGCATATCCATTTGTTTTGAAAGCGTTTCGGGTTTTGCTACTCGCAAGTAGGCTAAAATACGGATTTCAATGAGTTTTCCAACTCAAGCAACCCAACCTCCACCCACAGGCATTCAAACAGTTTATCTCACATAAGCACTTAGCCGCATGGTAAGCATACTGTCATGGCAACACTCACACGCATGTGGTATGCTAAAGCGTAAAATACTTACATCGTACTCCGTGCCAAAACAGAAGCTTATTAGAAATCCATGCATGGACCTAAGCATACTGAAATGTCTAATGCAACACATGCAAAGATGTAATCTAGGCAGGCTCGGCTATCCTAGACATGGCATGTGAAATGTTACAACTATCACGTATTCAATTTGGAATTGAAAGTACGATGCAGTTTGTATGATGCGCCAAGCCTGATGTATGTCAACAAATGCATGGATGCACGCATGCATTGCATAAGGTATGCTAATTTTAAATATGCCCTAATCTACCATCATAAGCAGGTAAATAAAAGGGAAGAAAGAAATGGGGGTTGGAAGACATACACACACTCACCCACACTTATTACAATTATGCCCTCACACGGAGGGACCAAAAGAATATACAGTCCCAAATAGTACAGTCCAAATACAGAATAAATTAATTATTACAGAAATTTCTAATTATCAAATTAAATTCAGTATATAACAAAAAAAAAAAAAAAAGAGGGGCCTCAGCCCTGCCTCGAGATGCGCGAATGATGCATGCTCGAATTCGACTCGCCCGGAAACCCGCATCATGACACTGCTGCCTCTGTTCTTACTGCCCTGTCTCTCCAAAAATTGCCAAAGTCCCAGAACACCTTCCTTGCATGCTGCTGTACACCACCGGCTGGATGGAATGGCCACCGGCCATGTAAAATGACCACCGGCTGCTTGAGAGGTTATCGGCTACCCATAAAGTGCCGGTCGGCACTCTATACTGTCGGTCGGCACAAAATTCCTGCAGAGGATGGTTTGACAGCAACAGCAGGCAGACAGTGCATGATATGGATTTTAGAGCAAATGTAAGCATGGTCAATGCTCCCTATCATGTATGGGACTCAAGGAAGCATGACCCTTGGTTCTTGGGCCATCAATTATGCATCTTGGTGCATGATAGCCTAAGGAACCAAGATTGCATTTTAATGTAAAAATGCATGCAAACACACGAATGAAACCAAGACCTTATCATGTTTTGGTCAAGGGCCTTGGGGATCAAGAGTTGAAACAAGTTGCACCACTTGTAGTGTGAACTTCCCTCAACCCTTATGCTTGGTTTGACAACCCCAAACCAAGCCATGAAATGCATGTATGCAACATAGCTCAAATGATGCAACATGGGAATTAGGATGCAAGCACACCAAATGTCATGCAACTACCATGTTAAGCATGCAAAATGCAAGAGTATACAAGATGCAAATGTCATGCAAACATGGACCAATCAAGCAATAAGACCAACATGCTACAACACTTAATGAATCAATTAAGCAATAGACATGAGGCAAGCATGTGATGGTGGACTAGACCACAATGGGGCAGCCCTCAAACCAACCCAAAAGTGGCAAAACATGCCCAAAATGGTGACCAATTACCTATGCAAACATGCAAGTCAAAGGGCCTAAGGTTAAGGCACAAAGGGAGCACTCTTTGCTACCATTAACATGGCCACTCATGGGATATATTAGACCACCAAAAACAGATTTTAACAAATGAAATGAGCCCCAAAACCCAACAACAAGGCAGCCCAAATGCTCTAAACATACAAGCATGCACAATGCTCACTTTAAAGCATAAGAGACCAACATTTCAAAAGATGGGAGAGATGATACATGGAGGCATATAAGCATGGCATAAGGACTGAGATAGCATATTAGATGATTCCAAATCACTAAAATAGCCTAACCAAATGCATGCTAAGAACTCACATCTTAAGACTAACAAGCCTTAATGCAAAACAACTTTGCCAAACATACCAAACATGGCAAAATCAGTGGCCTTCAGCCTCTAGGCATGGCAAAATGATGCTAATATCTTCATGAAGTGAGGCTCATACATGCAAGAAACATGGCCTAAACTCATGGCTCATTTCTAGGCAAACTAGAGCATTACAAAGCAAGTATAAGAAGCACGCTAAGGACCACAAAACCAACCAAAAACAGTGATGATATATGATCCAAAAACCCAAATAAGCTCTGAAATGAAGGCATATAAGGCTAAAAATGCATGCTACTATGTGAGCCAAAGTAAAGACCAAAGAGGGACAAAGGGGAGGGGGTGTCCCTCCCCTATATACGACTCCAAAATACCTCCCTCACCACTGAAAACCCACTGGTTTTCAGTGGTGAGAAGACCAAAAACACCAAGTTAAACAAGGCTTCAAGAAAAGGGACTAAAAAGGTCAAAACAAGGCCTAGGAGGGTGAGTTTGTGCTCAAACCCCCAAGTGACCTTAATGAAGGTTCTAAAGCAAGAAAATATAAGACTTTTTTATGTTGAACACAAAGCCAAAAACACAAAGCAAGACAGGTAGAAAGCTAGTGCAAGTTTGGGGAAACTAAAGCAACATGCTTACCCTTGAAGACTCCTTGAAGAACAAGTGGTGCAGCCCTCCTCTAATGATCAAAACCAGTCCAAAATCACAACAAACAACCCTCCAAGTCCCTCAATCTCGGAGCTAGGTGTGATAGTGTGTGGAATGGTGCAAAAGTAAGGTAAAACACACTATTTAGGCTCAAAACACACACACAAGGGATGAGGGAAGGGAAGATATAGATATAGATAGATATATATCAGAGATATAAAGATATAAGCTCTGGTTTTGTGTTGGAAATGGCTAACCTCCAACAAATGGAGAGAAGGGTTGCTTATATAGACCAAGGCAAGCCTAAGACTTAGTGGCTAAGCAAAAGACAAAAGGTTCAAGGGGTGCAAAGGGGTCTTGGCTTCTTGGAGAAGCCAAGACAGCTGGCCAAGCTTCTTCAAGAAGCTTTGGCCAAAGGGTCAAGCTTCTAGAAGCTTAGGGGGTTCAAGGGTGCAAAGGGTGCAAAATGGTCACACCTGTGCACGGAGGAGTGTGATGGTGCATTCCAGCTGGCACAGCTGGCATGCACCATGTCCCAGGGGTTCAAAGGGTGCATGCCGGGCGACCAAAACAGTCACCGGCACAAAAAAGTGTAAACACTTCATTTTGACTTACTATTAAGACTTAGGCGCTTGAAAACTTCTCGATGATGAAATGGTAATTATTTCTTCCTTAGAGATGTTTGGGGTTGATAAGAGTTGCTCTGTAACTCTGTTTTAGCCAAAAATCATATTTTAAAAAAAATGACCATTTTGCCCTTGAACCTATTTTTATCCGAAACCTACTTTTTGATCCCCACTAAGGATATAAAAGTTCGATTGAGTCTGAACTGATAGATATTTTCAAAACCATTACTTATTTTGTGTAAAAATAAATGTCAATGGAGAGTCAAACAAACCTAATTAGGCAATAGGAAAGTCCAAAAGCTTAGAAACACATATCTATGCATGCATCGAGGGTATATGCGCCCACACCAAGTGCCTCGGCATACGTTCGGTTGCACATGGGTTGTACAGCCACACAACCTATAGATAGTGCTTATTGAATTTTGATTACAAATTGATTAGGAGGCGCATGGAGAAAGCGATGGGGTACCCTTAGGAACCCTAGGGTGTTCTTCTTCCATAACCTATAAATAAGACCCCTACACCTCCTCTTTGAAGACCAAGCTTTTAGATAATTTTTGGAGTGTTTGGAGTGAGTTAGAGTGTCTTTTCTCCACCTCCACCCTCAAATTCGAAAATCATAAGCCTGAACAACAGCTCTACAACTAAAAGTAGATCTAGGGTTTGAAGCAAAGCGAATCAAAGCAAAGCCTAAGCCTGAGGAAAGCTTTCAAGCTTGGAATATCATCTTTTCTCGTCTTTTTTGCTTGTTTTTCGATTTGACAATCAAACCAGCAAGTAAGTTCTTCTTTTTCTGTATTTTAAATATGATTTAATCATGTTTTTATTATTAGATCATGGTTAGCGAGTTAGCAAGTATGTATAATCATATAGGTTAGTAATTTTGCATGTTTTTCGCTTTGTTTTGCATGTTCCAATTAGTTGTATGCGTGCTGCATGTTTACATTAGTTTAGTCTCCATATAAACATACATATATCCTAGTTTAATTATCATATATTTAGCATGTAGATTTGTTTCGTGTTAGTTGCTTTTTGTGCATTAAATCATGATAGTAGCCTTAAACTAGGCTTAGGTTTGCATTGTGTGTTCAGTAGCATGTTTTGGATCACATCACCTATCTACTTTTCTGCGCATCTTTTCATAATCTTTAGCCTTTCCCAAACAACCCCTTAATTTATTCAAATCACATAGTTTTAGGTTTAGTAATGGATTAGGGTTAACAATGAATTTTGTAGAATAATTAATTATCTAATCTCATAAAATAAAAAGTTAGTAGAGGCCAATCTTCAAATTAGGCAAAAAATGGAGTGCTTTCATTCAATGACCTTCCCTTTTGTACCTTAATTCTCGAATCTTGATTATTTCATTGTGACGGATCAAGTCTTGTACTTAGTTTTCATCGTTTAAAGGTTCTTAGTTTCCCGTAAAAATGAAGTGGCGACTCTTGAAAGCAAGTTGGTACAATATTCGGTGGAAATGTGCCTTGTACCCAAAAAAGGTACGGCGTCCACTATTATATAATAAGAACAAATGTGTTATCCCAAGTCTAACCCAATCCGATATCATACCTAATTTTGAAATATCCTAAGCCCAAATCTAAAATAGCTTTTAAAGCACAACCCTGCTCAATTTGCCCTGTATATGTGAACTATTGATTATTTTAGGGATAATTACAAAAAAAAATCTAAAGTTTAATCTTTATAACAAAATAAAGCCTGAACTTTTAATTTTGTCAACTTAAATACTAAGCTTTTGATTTGTTTTCAATCTAAATCATTTGTCTATTTTTGTTAAGTAAAATTGACTAAAAAATGATATTTTAGTCATTCAACTTAATAAAAAGGGGTATTTTAGACATTTTATTTATACTTACATTGAGTTTAATGATTAAAATACTCTTTAACTATTGGTTTTACTTAACAAAAATAGGTGAATGGTTTATGATGATGCAGTTTGATCGGTGAGAGATGGATCAGACTGATCCAAGCACTCTACGAGATAATTAACCTTCGTCCTCCTAGTCGCACCTGCAATAAGTCTAGTAGGAAGGTTCCGAAATGGGGATGGTTCCTTTCTTTGGACCCCCCGACGATCAAATTAGATAAAAATGTAGTCGGAATAGTAACTTAGAGAGAAAGTTGAGAATAGTGTGTGTGAGAGAGAGAGTGAATTACTTGTTACCAAACCTTCTTCAAAGGCTTCCTTATATCTCTTACTAATCGTTTCTTTGTCCATTCAAGTTGTCTCATTAGGCGAAAGTCTATAGTCTATTTGTCGTCGGTTGTGGTGGTTTCACCATGCCCCAAAGCGAGAGGTCTTGTTGCATTTAATGCCATGACAGCCTCATTTAATGCCTGATGTATGGTTTCAATAACTCTGCAAGATCTTTGTCTGCCATGTGACTAACTCTTTACCTGACACATGTCCAAATGTCACTAGGCTTGGACTAGTGCAGGTTCCCCACTGGACCTGCTGGACTTTAACCAAGTGACTATTTGGGCAACTCAAGACAACCGTGGGTTGGGCCCTCCTGAGCCATGGCCATCAGTTTATATTGAAAATAAATTAAAAGATTAGAATTTAAATTGACAAAATTAAAAATTTAGGATTTATTTTGTCAAAAGTTCAAACCTTAGGATTATTTATTTATTTATTGTAATTGTGCCTAAATAAAATTACAATTATACCAAAATGCAAAAGTTATACCCAACATAATAAAAGTTTTCTTTTTGTATTTTTATTTTAATTTATTATATAACTAAATAGGGCAAATTACAAAAAGAAAATTCAAAATTTCGCATATTTTTTAATTTAAATTTTAATATTACTTCCGTATCACAATTTAGGTCTCCGTCATCTCCGTTTAATAAACTATGGAGGCTATCTTTATGCTTTTCCAAACCTCTCTATTTTTCACCTCTCTCAATGGTTCAATAATCAAAAAAGAAAAAAAAGAGTTTCAATAATCAAATCTCAATATCTTGACAAATATCAAGCTGCAAAATTGAAGAAAATTCAAAACTCATTTTGGCGTTTCACTCATTGATTCACATAGATTTGTTAAACAACGTAATGACTTTTTGCTTTGTTTTATTTTTTTTTCTTAGTTGATGTTCTACGATTCTTAAACCTCCCCTACCATCACCAACTCCAGCCAGTAGCCTCGTTGTTGTCGCTGGCCTATCCAAAGTCTGGACCCACCACCCCCGCCTCTCTTCCAGCGACCATCCTTCTCCAGCCTCCGTCGTTGTCTACCGTATCAACAAATCTACTTGATAAAAGTGTAAGAAGCCTATAGTAATAAAACATTCCTACATATAAATATAAATATAATTATATATATATATCAAATTCAAGGGCAAGCAAAACATTCAAACGGAAGCTAGACCACACAACGGTGTGGACATATCAAGAATTGGAATTCTAAATAATGGTGGCTCCTATTTTTTACTTGCTTCTTCTCTTGGGAATTTATTTGAACACACTTCCACTTTCCATCTTCCAATCCAAACTCCCTTCTTGTCTCCGTCTCTCTCTCTCTCTCTTTCGCTCATTTTCGTCAAAACCACTTTGTTCGAATCAATCCTCTAAACCTATCATCTGCCTTGCTCAACAAATCCTAATGATGAAAAGGCTTTTATATGGGACTGAAGCAAAATGACATCATTTTGGGCTAAAAATGGAAACACGAATGTAATATAGGTTTTAACAGTAATGATAGAGGCCTCTACAAAACACAACCCCCACAACCCCCAAAATGATCTAAACCATTAATGTCACTGTCAGACACAACTCTCAAAAAAAATTCAAACACATCAACGGTCAATTGAGAAGGGGATTTACGCCGAACTGTGGACCGAACTGGATACGGCACAGCTGCGTTGGGCCGAGTTTGGGTAAGCGCGGAAATGGTGCTAGGCTAAGTAAAGGCCGTACAGCAGTCGTATTAAGTTGCGTCGACCTGGAACGATTCTTGGTGCGATCGATCTAAATTCATCGCCGCAGATTGAAAGAGCACTGAGAGGACCCTCGTGACCAAGATAACGGACAGTACACCTGCATTTGGCCAGTCTGAAGAAATGTGGGCTAGGCTTCGATCGAGCAGCCAGCTGTCCATATTCAGCCTAGTATGAGGGAGACCATGTTTGACGTAATTCGACCTTGACGCCAAGGGAACGGCCGATCAGACTTACCCCGGTATTAGGAAAGTCAGAGTTGGTGCTGTTTATTGCCAAGTAATAGTTCGGTCAACTATTCCATGTGGACTAATAACGAGAAGAGAAGAATCTACTCCTAGTATGTGTCAATACCGTTTAGTGGTGCGACAAACATTGTTTGATTGTTTTGGTCTCTACATGTGTAAGAAATGTAGAAAGGAGCACAGCCGCCTGTCAATGAAAGACAGTAGAGGTAGTGCATCCACAATCTCTGAGACTACATGGCCAGTCTTGAAAATGAGGGGCATGCAGACGTTGGAGGTAAGCAATTTTGTGCAACTCTCTCTCTCTCTCTAGTGTGCTCTGCCTTCTCTCTTCTCCAAGAAAGCTAACTCGATTGTGAAAGGGTTTTCCGGCAAACCCACTTGCCGGTAGCTCTCTTTCATTTGTTTCCAGTGTGACAGAGTTCTAACGGAGTGCAACGAGCTTGGCAGCAAGAAAGAACGGAGCGAGGTGAATATTTCTCTCCCGTACAATTGGCACCGTCTGTGGGAATTCATTGACAGACAAACCTTGTCTTTCAAGATTTTTTAACTGTTTTCCATGACGAACAACAACGAAACACCGATGTCCATCGTCGATAGTATCACTCCAGAGTCAGTCTGGAGAAGGGATGGCCCTTCTACCATTTCGACTATGACGGGCTTGGAAACCTCTCATAGAGGGCTACCCAGAGACGTGCGAAACAAACGTGTAAGGAGCACTGACCACTCACGAAGTTCTGATGGGCGCCGGTGATGAGGAGAGTCACACGCTCAATGCCTGGAGCACAAACTCAGAGACCAAGATGCCTTCATATGGAGGATGGCGGCTGAGATGGAGACGCTAAAGCGGCAGATCAAAGGGAAGGGTGTTGCTAGAGTAGGAAACCACAATAAACGCACCCAACCCTATCGTTCAGGTAGCCAGCACCAACGAGGGGCACCCTCCCTCTCCATTACCAGGAGCTACGGTGTTGGCGATTCCAACCCACTAGCGGAGAGGTAATGCACACGAGACAGCAACTACAATCCCTCGCGTCCGTTGACGACGTCGAGATACCCTTACTCCGCTTGTTCAGAGGACCCAAGGGACGTCTTGGAGGAACGTGCACACCACAGAAAGGCCTAAAGAGTGCCAGCGCTGCAAAGGCTGAGTCCCAGAATCCATTGTAGTGAAGAAGTGGCCATGCCGCCACCTAGAATGGTCGTTCCAGCACCGGTGGACAGAGACTTGGCAAGACTCATTGCCACCCCGCTGTCTCTAAAGATTGAGAGCACACCCCTCCCCACCAAATTCCATCAACCTAAGTTCACGTTGTTCAATGGCAAGACAGATCTATACATGCACGTTAGTCATTATCGGTAAGTAATGGCAGGCTATCGGCACAACGATGCCTTGATGTGTCTCATATTCCCAGCGAGTTTGGGAGAATTGGGCCTGAAATGGTTCGAAAGGCTCCCAGAGGGAAGTATCAGCAACTAGGGAAAGCCTTCGTTCCCAGATTTAAGACTAATACTCGAACACCGAAGGAGGTCGATCACCTCCTGGGTATCAAGATGGAATCAGAAAGTTCTTTGAAAGCATACAATGCCAAGTATTGGAAGACCTACAATAAGATCCTCGATTGCCCCACTAATTTGGCAATCGCCCAATACAAGCGAGGCCTACTAGTCGGACATAGACTACGAGACTCGCTTGCGATGCACCATCCCACAACCATGGAATCATTAATGCAGCGGATTAACGAGCACATCCGAGTTAAGGATGATGCCGCCACTGCCACCAAGAAGGCAAATCCGGTGGCCGCGGACAAACGTGCGGTTGGAAAGGTTCACTCGGTGGGGCTGGAGGATAACCGCTCCAATAACTGAGCCAGAGAGCAACATCGTGGTGCTGGCTGCAATTACAAAAACAAACATTGTGGGAATGACCGAGCTAACGTTTCTCGCAATCAAGAAGAGGACACCAAAAGGAAGTTGAAGGCATGAACCGGCATCACTACTGTCTTCAAAATCCAATTTATCGAATCCTCAGTGAGATTAGAGGTGAGCTGTTTATTCAGTGGCCAACGAAATTGGGGGATAGTCAGAGGGGTTTTAACTCAAGATACCGCTGCACTTATCATGAAGTAAAAGGGCACCGCACGGAGGACTGTGTGCCGTTGAAACAACACTTGAAAGAGCTGGTTGCAGCCGGACAATTAGACCAGTACATAGACGGCGGTATGAGGGCCGCTCCACACGGGCAAGCTGAGCCAAATGGGATGGCCGTCCTAGACACGGTGCCCCAATGAGTAATCAACGTCATTCACGGAATCATCGAGTCGACGCGAGTATGTGAGCTTAGGGGGATGATTAAAAGGCTGAGTACATGAGGGAAGTGCTCTCTGTTTAGCCCGACGTGAAGAAGGGGAAGACTGAGATACAAGACATCATGAGCTTTTCCAACAAAGACTTGGAAAAAATTCAAACCCCTCACAATGACGCCTTAGTTGTGACATTTCACATCAAGGACTTCAACATCAAGAGAATACTGATCAACTAAGGGAGTTCGGTCGAGATCATATACTATGATGCGTTCAAATAGATGAAGTTAGAGGGCAAGGACTTGGCTCCAGAAACGTCTCCTTTGGTCGGCTTTAACTCGCAGCCAAAATGGCCAATCGAGAAGATCATATTGCCCGTCAAAGCGAGGTCAGTAACGAAGCGAGTAGAGTTCTGGGTGCTAAAGGTCCCATTGACATACAATCTGATCTTGGGAAGGGGTTGGTTACAAGCCATGCAAGCAGTGGCTTCAACTTATCACCAGGTCATGCACTTTCCAAGCCCAACTGGGCAAATAGAAGAAGTTTGGGGAGACCAAGTCATGTCAAAACAATGCTTTGTCATGGTCAATGGCAGCCGGGCGACAAAGGGCTTCATCTAGATGATAGAAAGACCAGAAGGCAAGGAGGTCCTGGAAGATGTGGGACGAAAAGCCGAAGAGAAATCAGTTGAAGACTTAGTGGAGGTTCAAATTAATGAGAACGATCCGAGCAAATTCTTTATCTTGGGCTCGTCATTATCCAGCACCGAGCGGTTAGACTATGTCAACTTTCTAGTCTCCAATATTGAGGTCTTTGCATGGACACCTAACGATATGTCTGGTGTTGACCCAAGCTTCATTTGCCATCAATTGAATGTCTTTCCAAATGCTCGGCCGGTCATACAGAGAACTCGGCGCTCAGCTTTACACCATGTTGAGATAGTAGTAGAGGAGGCCAAAAACTTGCTAGAGACTAGGGCAATTGAAGAGGTGTAATACCCAGATGGATCTCTAACATGGTGGTAGTGCCGAAGAATAATAGGAAATGGTAGGTATGCGTTGATTACAAGACGGTCAACCGTGCCTGCCCAAAGGATAGCTTTTCACTCCCAAGGATTGACCAGCTAGTGGATCTTACCGTTGGTCACCAAAGGTTTAGCTTCCTAGATGCATACCGCGGCTACCACCAAATAGCCATATACAAGCCAAACAGAGAGATCACATCGTTCACCATGCCAAGAGGCTTGTACTGCTACAAGGTTATGCCCTTTGGCCTCAAGAACGCTGAGGCAAGCTTTCAAAAGATGGTGACCAAAATGTTTGCCCTCTCTCCTTGGCCGCACTATGGAAGCCTACATTGATGACATGGTAGTGAAGAGCAAATATGCGTCCCAACACCTCGTCGACCTAGCTGAGATGTTTGCTATACTCAAACTCTACAAATTGTGCTTAAATGCGTCCAAGTGTGCTTTCGAAGTAGGAACTGGAAAATTTCTAGGGTTTTTGGTCACCAACCGAGCAATTGAAGCTAACCCTTCACAGATCAAGGCAATCCAAGAGCTAGAACCAAATTCCACAAAGGACGTGCAACATCTTGCTAGAATGGCAGCCGTGCTAAATAGATTTATCAGCCGGTCATCAGATCGTTGTAGGCCCTTTTTCAAGACTTTGAAAGCCAAGTTTTTCTAGGATGCAGAATGCGACCGTGCTTTGATGGACCTAAAGGCATATCTTTCTTCCGTCCCAATCCTGGTCACTTCACAGCTAGGTGAAGAGCTTTATCTGTACTTAGCCATTTCTCAGCACGCAGTGAGTGTGGTGCTCATCCGAGCTAAGGGAATTCAACACCTTCTTATTTTCTATGTTAGCAAAACATTACTCCCAGCCAAATCGAGATATCTGTTGCTTGAAAAATTGGCTCTAGCTCTCATGATGGCCTTCAAAAAGTTGGCGTATTATTTCTACGCCTACACAATAGTAGTGCTAATTGAATTTCCACTCAAGGTGCTCTTTGAGAAGGTGAATTTTACGGGTAGAATTTTGAAGTGTGTGGTAGAGCTGGGGTAGTACGACATCAAGTTTCAGCTGCAAAAAGCCATAAGGGCACAAGCCCTGGCTAACTTTGTGGCGGAATTTGCCCCTCGCACTCACCCTGTTTGTCCTATTGATTTGGCTAGTGCAGATTTAGCACAGCCCACAGGTTCAATGCCACTGAAGGGGGGGTGAGGTACAAGCAATAGAAAGGCAAGACAGTCCCAAGCGAGCAGAGGAAGAGCCGGCTGACCTATCGAATGAAAAGCTAGATGATCATGTAGGAAAGCACATGCAGAGCCGACCCGTGCCTTGGATTTAAGAAACTCTCAAAGCCCATCCAACTCTTGGAAATTGTTCATTGGCGAGATGTAAAAGCTCTTCGTTAATGAAGCCTCCAATAGACATGGCGTTGGGCTGGGGATTGTATTAACCTTACCAGACGGAGTAACCATTGAGCATGCTATCATGCTTGGATTCCCAGCGTCCAACAATGAGGCAGAATATGAAGCCCTCCTCACCAGCCTGAAGAGCGCTCTACGAATGAAGGCATCTAAGCTTATGGTATTCAGCGACTCCAAACTAGTGGTCAATATGAGGGCAAGGACGAAAGGATGGCCAAGTATCAAGCATTGGTACGCGCTGAGATCAAAAAATTTGCCGCAATAAGAATAGAGCAAATCGGCTGTGAGGAGAATAGTTAAGCAGATCAATTGGCCGGCCTGGAATCTATGCAAACCACCTTTCCTAATCCTTTGATGATCGAGCTTTTACCCCAACCTAGCATCGAAGAACCAGAGGTGTCCGAAGTACTCTACGCCGACTGGGACCATCATGGATAGACCTTATCATCACCTTCCTAAAAGATCGAGTCCTGCCTGCCGAAAAGAAAGAAGCCAACAAGATAAGGGCTAAGTCGGAACGATTTTGGCTTTCTCCATCGGCACCCTGTATAAAAAGTCCTTTATTGGGCCGTACCTAAAATGCGTCTATCCCAGCAAGGTTGAAGCTTTCCTCTTTGAAATTTATGAAGGCATGTGTGGTAACCACATTGGGGGCAGATCACTGGCGTATCGATCAATTTCTTAAGGCTATTGGTGGCCGCGTATGTAGGCCGATATGTAGAAATATGTTCGCAAATATAAAAAATGCCAGAAATTTGCTCACTAGATCCACCAGCCGGCCAGAGAGATGCTCCCCTTAACGAGTCCTTAGCCATTTGCACTTTGAGAGCTGGACATTGTGGAACCATTTCCAACCGCTCCTGGCAACTGCAAATTTTTCATTGTTGTTACTGACTACTTCACCGAATGGGTGGAAGCCGAGCCGTTGGCTACCATCAAGAAGAAAGATGTAAAGAAGTTTGTCTGGCAGAATGTCATTACTCGGTTTGGCGTCTCAAGGGCCCTTATCTCGGATAATGGTACGCTATTTGTTGGGAAACTCTTCCGCAGATTTTGCGAAGAGTTGAAGATTGAGTTCTACAATTCTACACCGGCCTACTCTCAATCAAATAGTCAAGCTGAAGCTTCAAAAAAGACTATCTTGGATGGGCTAAAGAAACGGCTGGAGAAAGCCAAAGGGAGGTGGGCTAAGAAACTCTCCAATGTGCTCTAGGCATACCGAACTACCCCAGACTTTCCACCGGGGAAACTCTATTCGCCCTGGCTTATGGCATAGAGGCAGTCATACCTTTAGAAATTGGTATGCCAACTATCCGGTTTGAAAATTTTGAACCAGACTTGAACAGTGAAGCAATTGCCCTGGACTTGGACCTTGTTGAGGAAAGGAGAGAAAAGGCACTGATTCACATTACGGCCTATCAACAAGAGCTCTCCAAGAAATACAATAAAACCGTACATCCACGTTTATTTAAAGTTAGAGACTAGGTCTTAAGGAAAGTAATGGGCAATACACTGGTTCCTAGAGAGGGGAAATTGGAAGTAAATTAGGAAGGGCTGTACAAGATAATTGCCCTTACTAGCAAAAGGGCATACCATTTGGGGGAATACCATTTGGAAGACCTGGACGGCAAAGCCATTCCAAGACCATGGAACCCAGCCAACCTCAAGTTGTTTTACTTTTTAGATGTGACTCTTTTTTCCCGTACTTGGTTTCTTTTTTGTCCAAATATAGCCTTTTGGCGCTGAATGTAATACTTTTTAGATTAGAGCAACGAAATGCACCTTCCTATTTTGCTTTGTCTTATGACACCTTGTGTAAACTCCTCGAATTAAAGTGTTGCATTATGTTTCTGGGCACTAGGGGCAATTTCCTTGCAGCTAATATAGTGCCGTACAGAAAGTTGGCATTATGCTCAGCTTGGGACACAAGACCGAGCTGATTTTGCTCGCCTCCTGAGCTGATTTTACTCGCACCTGGGCGGATTTTGCTCGCCCTTTTCCCGAGCTAACCTTGCTCGTTGAAAGGGATTCGTTATCCCCAATTTCGACCATAAAACCCGAGCTGATTTTGCTCGCCTCCTCCGAGCTAATTTTTGCTTACCGGGAACAAAGTTGCCGTCTTGCCCAACATTAATAATCACGCTGAGATGATTTCGCTCGACTTCCCAAGCTAGTTTTTGCTCGCTTGGAAGAAAGTTGGTTGTTTTCCGAGCTAATTTTGCTCGAAACCGAGCTAATTTTGCCGTTACCCTGAACTAATTTTGCTCACCAGGGAAATAGTTGGTGTAATTAAAATAGAGCTACCTTTTTGTCCTCTAACTGAGTTGATTTTGCTCACTGGAGGGAAGTAAAGATCTTGTCCGAGTAGAAATTAGCTCGGCCTGATGAAATGCACTTCGCATATGGATGAAGCGAGCAGTTTTATCTTGGCGAAAATAAAAGATAGTGTTGCAATCATTTAGACAAAGCGGTAAAATTGAAGAATATAAATACGTGAGGCGGGCAAAAAGTTGATAATTTTCATTTATAATGTACTTCGGTTACAAAAAGTGGTGCTTATAGCCCGGATACACAAAAAAAAAAAAAAAAAAAGAGGAAAAAAAAAAAGGAAAAAAGCAAAAAGAAAATACAAGGGAAAGAGTAAATTCGAGCTAAGTCCTAATCTATGTTCACTGCGTTTTCTGGGTCAGCCACCTTTTCGCCAGTTACGTTTAGCGCGGTCTCCACACCAGAACTAAGGACCGAATCGGCTTCTCCCTCAGCTTGGTCGATGCTTGGAGATGCCTCTTCAGAACTAATAGGTAGCAGAGCATTGTCAGTTGTCTGAGGAGCTTGCTCCTCCACCGTACTATCCGTTTGGGCCGCCTCGATTAGCTTTTGCTGCACGGCGGCAGCGTAAGCCTGTATATATGAAGGAATGAAAGCAAAAGGGGGGTCTGGAAGACATTAGACTCTAGCACTTGGACAAGCTTCTTCGCGGTAGCTTTCCAGCCGCACTGAAAGAATATGTCCTTCGTGCCCTCCATCTATCGTTCATAAACCTTCTCGCCCTCCGCGTAACCGCGGTCCTCAGTCTTGTAAACTTGCTCCTTTAGCTCGACCTTGTGAGCAGCGCGATGTTTTTGCAGTTCGGCAAGATGCCTTGCCTTCTTGGCTTGGAGAGCCTTTTGCTTGTCCTCCTCAGCCTACGAAAGTTGCTCGGCCAGCTGGTCCCTCTCGGCCGAAATGGTAGCTAAAGCAGCTTCGACCTTTAAGAGCTCAGCCATCTTTGCCTTGTTGTCTGCAATAGCCTTGCGCAGACTTTTTTGCACGACAATCATCTACTCGTGCGCTACATAGTTCTTTTGGGCGGCCTGCAAAAAATGAGAAGTCAGCATTAAGGAACTGACCAAGAATACAACAATTCCAAGATAGTTGTACTTACCAAGATGAGGGACTTTGTAGTTGAGCGGATGGCCTTCAGATCGGACAGCTCCTCATGCCTCTTCATGTCCTCAAGAAAGAGCAAACCCTTAGTCAAATTGAAGCCCAGGGACAACTCTTTATCGGCATAGACAAAGTCAGCCTCGGTCACAGCTCGGCCTTTATATTTGAGCTCGGGTGCCCAGACTAGGGGGGCAGTGGGGCGAGTAGAATGCTCAACCAAGGTCTATTCAGTTTGTTTTCCCTATCCAGCGGAAGGAAGCTTGGTGGAATCATCGTCGACCAGTCGCTGCTCGGTCAAGGTTTGCCTCGGTCTCTTCTTCGACCGACCAGTAACTTGTTCACTAGCAAGAGCCAACACTGGTCCTTTTCGCACGGCTGGCCTAGAAGATTAGCCTTCAGTCGTCTTGCCCTACTGGGAATCGCTGGGCCCGCTAGTAATCATGGTCTTGATGGCACGGATTTTAGTCATCGCTTACTCGATGGTCAGAGGGACAAGATTGATCGGCGGAAGATTTGGGTCGGGCTGAGGCGAGGGCTCACCCAAGAAATTGGTGACCTTGCTTTTGTGCAGTGCACAATGTCAGTAGCTCGGTTAGTAGCTGAGCAGTTTGTAGCACTCACGTTCTTCTACCGGATACCGCAAAGCAACCCTGATAACCTCTTGGTTGATACGAGAATAATCTTCCGCTAAGAGTGTGTAATCTGCATGAAATTGAGAAGTGTTAGATCGGCAAACATAGATTAAATACAAAAACATAAATTGTGCTATGCTGCTCACCAGCACTCCCGAAATCCTTACGGATGTACCAACCCAGTATGGGCACCTTAGTGTCTTCGTAATTCCTAAACACCCATAGAAAATCATCATCGTTTAATTCTTTGTCTGGGTTACCCTCAATGAGTTTTGCTCGGCCCTTTCTAACCTTCAGGTACTAGTAGAAACCCCATTTATTATTGCTAAGTGTGTATTAGTGGAATATCTCGACAAGGCTGAGGTTCAAACCTAGAATCCGGTTCAACGCGACCACGCCGTTTATTATTTTGTAAGTGTTGTTGGAGACTTGGGTTGGGCACAACCTAGTCTGCCTAAAAAACTTGCAGGCTAGGGGTTGGACTGGAAAGCGAAGGCCACCTTCGACTATGGACACAACGGTAAAGGGGTAGGCATCCAATTTACTCTATGGTGTATCTCCCTTCTTGGCTAACTCAATTTGGACGTCATCCGGGATGCTGAACTCCCTACGGAACTCGGCTATGGCCCCAGGCAAGTTGACCATAAAGCGGTATTTGTCCATTTATCCCGATTTTATTTCGTTTATTAAATCTAATTTATTGCCGGGAGGATGGTTGCTTGGTCTGCGAGCGTCACCAGTTTGCAAGGTTGAGGTGTGCCTGCTTGGTCCTAGTTCGGTCTGCATAATAGAAATCAAGTGCAAGTGTTAGCGCAACATAGTCTGCATGGCTTCAAGATTAAAAGACATTTTAGCTCAGCTACTAGAATGAAGCCTGTTAGTTCGGTTTGGGACCTGGGGTGTTAGGCCAGCTTTGGGCTTAGTGTCTACTATTTGTGCTCCTGTCTTGGTTCGGTGTTCTTGCGAGCTTCTAGCGTGGACACAATCACTTGGAAGAACCACAAACAAGTTTTAGCCTAGCTCAATCCTATTTTTGATCTAAAAGTTGGATTTTGCTCGGTTTTGTCCATAATTTGTGTTGTTTATCCTAAATACAAGGTTGCTTACGGAAACTCAGGGGAATGAGGGGCATAGAGGCCCCACGCATGTTTTTAGTTGCGGTTTTGTCTAATTTCTACAAGTATCCATCGGTTTTACCCCAAGAAGAGGGCACCGGCAGGATATTAACAATCCCAAATGAGAAAAGTTTGAAGAACACAAAGAACAAGGACAAAATGAAAGGGTTCGAAGAAACTCACCAAAAAACGACATAGGATGTTGACTTAATCGGATGGAAGGCCTCAATGGGTGGTGGCGAGTCCGACAGAGCAAGAAAAATGACCTGAAACACGTGAAGTGGTGGCAGCAATGGCGGTAGAAGCTCAGAGGTTTAGGGTTTAGCGTGAGAGAGAAGATGAACAGTGATGGGGTGTTTGGCCTCTTACGCATATATATGGGGGGAAACCCAAAAGACGGTAACTTTTCAAATTTTGGACATAGTGGAGACAACTATGGCGTTGCACTGAACAAAGGGGGAAGTGCCACGTAGCACAGAGTTGATGGGTTGTCAGTACGACTAATAGACCATCAATACGGCTGATTGATTGATGACAAGACAACTGACGCAAGTCTTAACGAGCCGGACAAAGTCGGTAGCTCGGTTGACAAAGGTAATCCCAACCACGTTTAGCACAGATGAGATTAAGGGCAATTGAGAAGGAGATTTATACCGAATTGTGGACCGAGCTAGGTACGACACGGTTGCGTTGCACTGAGTTTAGGTAAGCGCATAAATGGCGCTGGGCTAAGTAAAGGCTGTACAGCAGTCGTACTGAGCCATGCCGACTTGGAATGATTCTTGGTGCGGCCGATCTAAATTCGTCACCGCAGATTGAAAGAGCACTGAGAGAACCCTCGTGACCGGGATGATGGATAGCATGCCTGCGTTTGGTCGGTCTGAAGAAATATGGGCTAGGTTCTGATCGAGCTGCCAGCTACCTATATTCAGTCCGGTGTTAGGGAGACAATGTTTGACGTAATTCGGCCTTGACGCCGAGGGAACAGTCGATCAAACTTACCCTGGTATTAGAGAAGTCAGAGTTGGTGCTATTTATCGCCAAGTAATAGTTCGGTCAACTATTCCACGTGGACCAATAACGAGAAGAGAAAAATCTACTCCTGATATGCATCAATACCGTTTGGCAGTGCGACAAACACTGTTTGGTGGTTTTGGTTTCTACAAGTATAAGAAATGTAGAGGGGAGCACGACCGCTTGTCCAATGAAGAACAGCAGAGATAGTGTACCCACAATCTCTAAGACTGCATGGCCAGCCTTAAAAAGGAGGGGCATACAGACGTTGGAGGTAAGCAATTTTTTGCAACTCTCTCTTTCTCTCTACTGTGCTCTGTCTTCTCTCTTCTCCAAGAACGCTAACTTGACCGTCGGAGGGGTTTTCCGGCAAATCCATCCGTTGGGTAGCTCTCATTCGTTTTGTTTATAGTGTGACGGAGTTCTAACGAAGTGCGACGAGTTTGGTAGCAAGGAAGCATGAAGCGAGGCGAATATTTCTTTCCCGTACATCAATACATCAGTAGGGGTCATGGGGGTCTTCTTTTGTAGGGATCCCAAACATTTTTCTAGGTTTTAATTGTTAAAATTGAAATTTTGAAATTTAAATTAAAAAATACGTGAAATTTTGATTTTTTTTTTTTTAAGTTACCCAACTAAGTATTATAAAATTTAAAATTAATATTTTATAAATAGGTAAATTACGCTCACAATTTTCTGAAATTTGAAGAAAATATTAGTTTCACACTTTTGACATAATTACATTGGTGTCTCTCAAAATTTATATTTACATAATACATATGTTATTTTTTATCAATAATTTGTGAGTCATATGAATGAAAATGTGATATTATTATTATTATTTTACTAAAATGTATATTTACCATTGTTTATTTTATTATTTACTCACTATATGCATTAATTTTGATCAATTCAACTTTATTAAATAAGAAATCAGTGTAATTATTTTAAACTTGTGGGATTAATTGTATTTTTTTTCAAAATTTAATGGAGGTGAGAGGTGAGTCTAATTTAGGGGATTCTATTTGCATTTAAAAAATTATTAAGTACACTTAATTTTTAATACTCTCGATTAAATTATTTAAGTGCAAATAAAATCACCGGTGTAATTTATCTTTTATAAAAAGGCGGGCCGAATTGGAAAGAAACTCGGCGGAAAAAATAAAAGGGAAAAAAAAATGGGGAAATTACTGGGAGGTCCCATGTGAAACATGTGGTGACCATTTAATCCCAAAACTTTTTGAGTGCCCCAAAAAGTCCTTTCCTTTATCTCTCTGGTTTTTGCCTCTCTTGTTACGTGTTCATCATCAACAATGGGTTCATCAACATCAACAAAAAAAAATCTTCAGATCTGGAAATTTTCTGCAGATTTTTCATCATCATCAACAATGCGTTTTTCATCAACAATGCGTTCTTCAGATCAATTTCGCATCCCAAAATTCGATGCTCTGTTTCTTCTTCTTCATCATCGACACCATCATCGTCAGTGTCGACGAAATTCGATCTTCGAACCTATTGGATGACTCTGATAGAAGAAATCAACCAGAAGCTAGATGAGGCCGTGCTGTGAAGTACCCACAGCAGATCTACGAAGTTTGCTGTAGCTGTTGTAAGAATCTGCCATGAATATGGTTTGTCAATTTCTCTCTCTTTCTCTCTTATTTACAGATTTTTTTTTGGGATAGTTGTTGATCTATGGTTGTTGTTGTTGATGATAAAATAGATCTATAATATCATTGAAATAGATCTGTAATGACTTAGATTTGTACAGCTATCACACAGATTTGTAATGAGAAAATTTTCGAATTCTGAACAAGTAATTTTCGAGTTTTAGTTACAGGCGGTGAAAACTGTAAAATTTTGCAGTTTGAATTTTTTTTTTTGGTGCTGGAATGAATCATGGTTTAAAACTGTAAAATTTTGCAGTTTTATAACATGCAAATTTTTTTTTTTTTTTTTTTACAGTTTCATAACATGTTTTAAACATTCCGACGACTTTCTGACGATGTTGAACATTCCGACGAGTCTCCGGCGACCGTTTGACGGAAGTCCGACGATAGTAAGATGTGAACAGTGTCTGTAAATTAAAAAAAAAAAAAAAGGATTTTTGGTAACAATTAAAAATGTGTTGGACTAATTGGTACAAATATTTTGTTTTGGGATTAGCTGAATCTTGAACTTAGTACATGGGACTTATCAGTAAGTTCCCCCAAAAAAAATTTATTCTGTCCCAGCCCAATTTAAAATATCAGACTTAACTGGACCGATTGGGCGAGCCGCACAGGACCTCAAGCCACCGAATTTGTAGGTAGCGATTTGTGGTAATGGGCCGAATGGGAACTTACTATTAATCTTAATTAAATGTTAATTCAGATCTCGTTTGACTGTCTTTAATTTTAGTGTTGGTTTAGGTTAATCTAAGTAAGTGTTTTTTATTTATTTTATATATATATATATACTTATTTGAGTCACATTAATTAACATCTATCAATATCTATCAACATCTCCTTTTTACTTTTTAAATTACTTTATCTATTTTTTTACACATTTTTTTATTATAAAAAGTCAAAAAGTACACTTATTTAGCATTTGTTTGGTTTTTTTGGCTATTTCAGACATAAAAAACAAAATAAATTTTTTAACCCAATAAGATAAAACATCACATTCAACCTATAATAATTACATTCATTCTCTAAAAAAAAGTCAAAAAAATCAAAAGTTTTTCCCAAACTAAACTTTTTAACCCCAGACTAAAATAATAAAAAAAAAGTAAAAAAAAATTAAAAAACCAATTTACTCCCCAAACGAAAACATCTCAAACTATCCCTTAGTTAAAAAAAATTAAAAAATTATTAACAATTATCACATTATTTTTATTTGGAAGACTTATTTATAAGTCCTTTTCAGAACCTTATGCTAGGCTAAGTCCTGTGTAATTTCTTATAAAGTCTCAAGTCCTATTTTCATAAGAATGTATTCCACAAGATCCTAATGTGACATGACACTTACATAAACGTAACGTAACGTGACACCTATATATACGTAACGTAACGTGACACCAATATGAACGTAACGTGATACCTACATAAACGTAACGTAACGTGACACCTATATAAACGTAACGTGATACTTACATAAACGTAACGTAATGTGTCACGTTACGTTTCGCAACTTAATAATTTTTTATTTTTTAATCCGTTTGTTTTGAAATAGATAATAATCTTAATGTATTTTTATTTGTATTATTAATTGTAAAATTTAAAAAATTATTCAATAATATATGTGAAATCTAAATTAATTAATAAAAATAGAAAGGACAAAAGCACATCGGAAAAACAACACTCGCAAATCACACGCTATCTATGAGTGGACATGGGTGGGTGGTTTGGGGAAGAAAGTTACTTACTCATCTTCAAACATGAGACACACTTCATCAATATTGATGAATTGCTGGAGCTAAGCCATCATAGCTATAACAAGATGATTTGACATTCTTGTTGAAGAAGACATCTATGGAAGGACAAACTATCCAAAAGTAAGTATTTTCGGTATTCTTTATCATAATCTTATCTTGCCTTTGCTGATGAAAAAAAAGTAAATCATAATGTGAAAGAAAATGGCATTTGCCTGCTCTTCATGCTGTTTTAATAATTCTATAGGGCAGAGGGCGGAGAGTTTGTTTAACTCTCTGTGGACTGAAATGTGATTTATGAATAATTATTTTTTGGTTAATTAATTGTGTTTGAATTCAGTAATTTGGTTGTTTGGCTGTCTCAAAAAAATCCAAAAAATAAATAAAATCAATTTCCTATATAAAAAATTGAATGTTACCATAGATCATATGTGTCACGTTACGTTTATGTAGGTGTCACGTTACGTTACGTTTATGTAGATATGTCACGTTACGTTTATATATGTGTCACGTTACGTTACGTTTATGTAGATATGTCACGTTACGTATAGTGTCACGTTACGTTTATGTAGGTGTCACGTTACGTTACGTTTATATCAATTTCCTATATATGGTTTTTATTATTTATGATATTAACAACTAATATTGAGGGTAAATGTGTCAACAAACTTCTCACAGGACTTATGGGAACATAAGTTTTTTAATAGGACCATATGTAGCATAAGTCTCCCTAATAGGACTTCTAAATAATTTTTTCTTTTTATTTTTTATTTTTTTTTATATATTCTTTTATAAAAAATTAAAAAAAATTATTAAAATAATCCAAACAACGGCTCATATATTACTTCTCTGAAGAACTAAAAATCAAGAGGAAGAGTCGACGAGAGAGAGAGAGAGAGAGAGAGAAGAAAAGATGTTTTTAAGGATGGTGGCGAGGCCGTTGATGGCGAAGGTGAAGGAGACAACGGGGATAGTGGGGCTAGAGGTGGTGCCGAACGCGAGAGAAGTGTTGATCAGTCTCTACAGCAAAACCCTAAAGGAGATCCAGGCCGTCCCGGAGGACGAGGGCTACCGGAAGGCCGTCGAGAGCTTCACTCGCCACCGCCTCAAGGTCTGCCAGGAGGAAGACGACTGGGAAATCATCGAGAAGCGCCTCGCTAGTGGCCAGGTCGAAGAGCTCATCGAAGAAGCCCAGGACGAGCTCAAGCTCATCGCCAAGATGATCGGTACCTACATTTCAATACTCTCTCTCTCTCTCTCTCTCTCTCACACACACACACACACACACACACACACACATTACTAAATTCAATTTTAATTTTCACTCTATCTCTGTGTCTCTTTAGGTTTTTAGAACAATGTAGGGTGATCCGAAGAATAAGAAGGAAAATTTGAGTTTTAGGGCCTGTTTGGTTCCACGAATTGCATTCCTTCATTTTCAATGAACTTAAATTCAAATTTTATCTAGGATTTGAATCTCCCAACTGTAGATTAGGCAAGGATGGATCCACCACCACCCCCAAAAATTTGAAAAATATCATATATTATACTAGAAAATTTAAAATTTGTACCCCAAACATACTTTCACACCCCATAGTGATAATCCTGTATCTGTCCCTGAGATTTGTTTTAGGTCATTTTTTTTGTGTGTAAAAGAGATCTGCAATTTTAAAGTTTTGTAAAGAAAGTTAGTTTAATGAATTTTTATTTGTTGAATTTTTACAATTAAATATATCCAACTATCATGTATAAATATCCAATTCTATAATGATTCTACCCGAAATTCTTTTCTAACTTTTGGATAAACAAACTGGCTCTTAATTTTTTTTATTGCCTAGGGCTTGAATTAAACAAGATTGATTTTTTTTTTCCTTACTTTCTTTTAATTAGCTTTCCTGGTTGTGAAGGTTTTAATGTTTCTTTAAATTCTCTCTACTTTTTCTTTCCTCAATAATTTGGGGATGGTACATTTGTTGAGATGATACCTTATGCTAGCATGTGCATTGCCTTTCTTTTTAGGTTGGATTCATTTTGAGAGAATTTGAATGGGGTTAAGCCATCACAAATTTGTATGAGTTCTCTGGAATAATGGTCCAGTATTTATACATACATACATATATATATATATATATATATGTAATTTTTATTTTGGTAAGTAATAAATTTTATAGAAGAAAAATGAAAGTACAAAGAAACACGGGGAAGAAACCCCAAAAAAGTTAAAAAACTATGCAACTAAAAACATCAGCAACAAACACCAAAACTGATAGCTAAATACGAGGAAATAATTGATTGTTCCACCAAGGCAACTATAACAGATCTCAATCAAGCAACAAAAATATATATATATATATATATATATATTTATCAACAACTAAGTCTGAAGGACATTTGTTGGAATGTTCCACATTGAGCACAACTACCAGTTAGCCTAGGAATCATGCACCATTCTCCAAGAACTAGTTCTGAATCTCACATCCTCCTCTGCTACCCTGAGGATTACTGGACTATCCTTCCTTTTCTGAGTGAAAATTCAATTGTTTTCATTCTTTCCAAATCTGATAAACAGTTGATGCAAGTGAAAGATTGTAAATGACACTTCTGAAATTCTTCTTATTATGATGCTGAATAGCCCATACAATTTCATCATCCCAGATCAAAGGATTTCTGTCAACCCCATTTTTGCAAAGTGTGCTTCCCCAAATAATGGCTGAATAGGGGACAAATGAAGAAAATATTTTGATGAGTCCATTGAGCTTGGTTGCACAGAACACAATTAGGATCCACATCATGCCCTAACTGTTAATTTTAGTGGACAATCTGCCTTGACATAACACCCAGAGGATGAAGGCACATTTGGGTATGTTTTGCTTGAACCAGACTATACCAGGGGACTTGGTTATACAACTTTTTAATTGATTCCGAAGCAGTTTTTGTAGAGAATGAACCATTTGAGGAATGGGACCAGACAACTTCATCAGGTTTATTTGTTGAAGGAGTAAAAGAGCTAGGAGTATTTACCATGATCTCTTGGATGCACCTGCTCCTCTGTCTTGGCCAATTCCAGCAGCCTTGCTGAATTATGTCTACGACTTTCATCCTGAAGGCATTTCCTATATTATGGACCACCCTTTATCCATATTGTTTATATAAGGGCCCCATTAGATGCCAATTATCCATCCACAAAAAAATGGATTGACCATTAATAACAATGTATTTTATAAGTGGTTGTTTGAAATCCCAGAGACAAAATTTTCACTGTCCAAGAAGATTCTGCTGGAATAAGCGCCCCCTACAAGCTGTTATGCTTTATTATACAAGTATGAACACACTTCACCCATAAAGAATCAGTTTTCTTGCTAAGGGCCCACAAATGTCTATGGATTATAGCATTGTTCCATTCTGTAAGCAATCTGATACCAAGAGCTCCCTTATTTTTGGGAGCACACACAACACTCCAGTGAACTTTTGTGCCCTTATATTTTAGATCAGCCCCAGGCCAAAGGAAATACCTTAATATACTTCCGATCTTCTTTAAAACTTTCTGAGGAAGAATGAATAAAGCACTCGAGTAAACTTGTATGTTGAACGACACAGATTGCACCAACTAAAGTCTACCCCCATAGGACAATAGTCTATCAGACCATCCCTGGATTCTGCTAAGAATCTTCTCAATCATCTGCTTACAAAGATCTGCTTAAATTAGTAGAGATCAAAGGAACTCCTAAGTATTTCACTGGAAGAGTCTCTCAGGAATACTCAGGATATTTTCTAATGTTTCTTTTTCTGCAGCAGAGACACCTGAGTAAAAAACAGCACTTTTTTTGCAGATTTGGTTTCAAGATGGCATAGTGAAAAAAATCATTCAAAGTATCTTTGATCAATTAAAAAGATTTCTTATCAGCTTTGCATAAGATAACAAGTCATCAGCTAAAGTCAAGTGAGATAGCTTTAGCTGATAGCATTATGGTGATAACTGAAGCCACCTTTAGAAATATTCCAAATCAGAAGGGCCGTATATCCTTCCATAACCAACAAGGAAAGATTGGATCCCCTTGTCTTTAACCTTTGTCACCTTAGAAAAAACCTTCCAAAGCACCATTAATCACTACTGAATATTTTGCAGTAGAGATGTACTCTCTTACCCAATGAATGAATTGAAGAGGGAAGTTAAAAATTTCCATACTGTCGTGAAAGTCCCAATCAACAGTCATAAGCCTTCATAAGATCAATTTTAATGGCACATCTAGGTGACAAATCTTCTCTGTGATAGTTTTGAACCAATTCTTACATCAACAACACATATACTTCTTCCTTTTATAAAAGCTGACTGATTTTCATCAGTGATTATAGGAAGCACCGGTTGAATTCTCTAAGTTAATACCTTAGTGATAGCTTTGTAAGTAACATTGTAAAAAGAGTTAGGCCTATATTCTTTCATGCAATTAGGATTGCTTAATTTAGGAATAATAGATAAAGCAGTACAATTCCATACCTTAAACAGGTGACCAGTTTTAAAGAAGCACTGAATAGCAGCTACAACATCATTGTCATGACCCGAACCCAACCCTAAAGGTCTAGATCATAACCGGCTAGTAATCACATGATTACCTACGGCCTCAAACAGAATACAAAATATTTTATATAATGGGGCCTAAAGCGGAAGTAAAATTGACAATTAATGAAGTCCATTGAGCAGTGCATAAATAATCAAAGATAAAACATTTCTCATATGTAGCATCAAACCCATACATAGATTATATACATCAAGTAAACTTCCATACATTAAATTTACATATCCAAAAAAATTCAACTTAACAAAAAGCAAAAGCTTAGCATGAAAACTCAAAAGCCCCAAGTTGGAGGCAAGACACATTAGGTTTACAAAAGCAACTCCTCAGGCGACTCTACGGTAGATCTCCACGTTAATCACCTACATACATATAAGGGAAAGGGGAATAATAACAATGTAAAGGGTTAATGAATGAGTCAGATTTAAAGAAAAGCAAAACATTTAACTTAAATCAAAAAGTTTTCTGACATATAGTATTCAATAACATTGCTCATATCCAAATATAACAGAATGACCTTGGGTCTAATATGAAGCGGAACGACCTTTGGTCCAATCATTAAACGGAACGACCTCTGGTCCAATCATACAAATGACCTCTAGTTCAACATAATTAACAGCTGTTCAAAATGATCTCAGGTCTAATCATCTCATAGAGTAAACAGAACGACCTTAGGTCCATCATATCATAGATTGAACAGAACGATCTCGAGTCCACATATCATTCATATAACATTCATTAAAGAACTCATTCATTTGAATTAAAACATAATTTCAGAAATATATAACATGCCATATGTTTCAAAATAATAATTAGAGCATATTTTTACAAAATTATTACTCCCAACGTGTTTGATCTTGCGTTGTTCCCTCGAGCAAACGACCTACATAACACATCATACGAATTCTGTAAAACGGAACATTCATACTTAAACTTTTCTTTACTTAGTCAACATAATTCAAATGGGTTTATAAATGTCTTTTAATTTCCTGGAGGGTCAAAATGACTTCAAAAATATATTCAGAAGGTCAAAAAGATCAAAAGAAATTAAACTACTTTTCCCTTGTTTTTCGCAAGTGCAAAAGCCCCCAGCCGCACGTGCATCGCACGTGCAATAAAAGCAGTAGCCTCGCCCTGTTTTGGTCTGTCTTTTGCACGTGCGGGGCTCATAACTGCACGTGCGGTTCTGGGTTGGGCGGGGCTCACAACCGCACGTGCGGTTCTAGGTGATTTTGAGCATTCCGAAAATTCGTCAAGTGTAAGCCTTCAAAACCCAATTTGGTGTCCAAAACTTGTACAAACACCTCATCAAACATGAAGATTACACATGAACTATGTTCAATTTCAACTCAATTAAATCAAAACTTTATTTAATTTTAAAATCAAACTTCCAAATCTCATGAATTTAAGAATTCAATAACTTTATCTTTAAAATCAATTATATACTCACTTGCATGGATGAATTTCTCAAATAAACTTGTTGCATGTAAACCCTAGAACTCATTTCTTGTATAATTCCCCAAAAATTGAACTCAAATTTAGCAAATTCAAATAATTGAGCTCATGTTCTTGAAACTAGCTTCATTACTCTTACAAAACCCAATTTCCTAACAAATTATATGATTAATCCTCAAACTTCTTGAATTCAAGTAATTGATGAGTTATCTACAAGATTTTGGTTTGAATTTACATACCTTATGTTAAATTCCTGACGTCTCCTTCAATTCCCTCTCTTTCCCTAAGCTTTCTCCTTCCACACCTTGAATCGTCTTTTTTGAGCCTTCTTTCTTTTCTTCCTATTCTTCTAATGCCTTTCTCCAGCACAAAATTTGTTGAGTCTAGCTAACTCTAGACTTTAGTCTCAATATAAATATATGTCCGCTTAATGAACTCAACTTAGATTATGTTAATTGCTAAATAGGCTTAATGAATCAACTAATTTAACTCCTAATTAAATATGACATTAATTAATTAATCTTTCCTTAATTGACTCAAAGATTATGATTAAAACTTAATCCAATTATTTAATCTAATCTTAATTTAAGCTCAATTAATTATTTGTAATTTATATTAGTTTGAATCAAATTCTTAATTAAACTCCCATAAGATTCTAAATATTCAAAATAGTTGATTAAGCTCGTTGCTTAAAGTTTTCTAGGTCATTTCTAGGTCATATAGACATTCAATTTCTGATTTAAAACATAGCACCTAACAAATATTTTCACACACATCCAAATCACAACAGATAATAACATCAAAATCAAAGTTTCCTACAATTAAATAGATGCAAGCATGACATGCATGGTTGGGTTATTATAATCATCCCCAACCAATTCCCCCAATTCTGCTGAAAATAAGCAGAGGTATAGCCATCGGCCCAGGGGCCTCTTCCCCACTAATAGGGAAACCAACTTTCCTTGTTTCTTTTGTAGTCACAGCTCAAAAAAGGGACATTTTCGAATCCTCAGTAACTTTAATTCTGATAGTTTCATGTTATGAAGCACGGATACGGGATACAGTGATACGGATACGACGGTACATCAAAATCTGAAAAAGTAGGATACGGGTGCGGTAGGGTTACGTTTGTAAAAAAAATTATTTTTTTATAATTTTAATAATATAATATGCATGAAAATAAAACATAAAGCAAATAAATAAATAAAGAGAGGAATTCCTATTAAATAAAGAAATACCAACATTAAAGTTCCTAAAATTAAAAATTTGGTAAAGAAATACTTACATTAAAACAGTGTAGGGGGGAAAAAAAAAAAAAAGAGAAGAAGAAGAAGGAGGAGACCATTGAAAAAATATAAATATAAAAATAATAAAAAAAATTAGAAAAAACATTATATACTTATTTGGCATATTAAAATATAAAAAATAAAAAAATAGGAAAAAAAAAAGATACTTATTTGGCGTATCCCTCACATATCCTTCATGTATCATACCATATCCCTCAAGTATCCTTCGTGTATCCCTCCCGTATCCGGGGAAGGGAAAAAAATCAAAAAAAAATAAATAAATAAATAAAATTGGATACTTATTTGCTGTATCCAATACTCATACGATACCTTTTTTAAAGTATCCGTGCTTCGTAGGTTTCATGTATCCTATTTTTATCATTAATTTTCTCATCAAACTTCATTCCAGGTAACCTTTTGCATAAACTAACTGCCTCATTTTTTAACCCTAGTAGGATCCAACCTACTTTGACAAACATGCCGTACCCATATCGGATACTTACCTGCTTATGGTATTTCGTATGGTACTGCTGCATACGTACCGGGCACACGAAACATGTACTTAAATTTTTTCTTTTTAATTTTTGGCATGAAGCTCATTACACACCCAAACGCAACATATTCTTCGAAGAGGAAAAACATACTGAATGGCTCCTTAAAACCTTGTCACCAAAATCTAACTTATGGTTTTATGAAAACTAGCCCACGGTCTAGGCTCATTAGTCACCACAACAAGCACCACAATGTAGCACACCAGCCACTAAATATATATAATTATATATTTTACACGTGTTTCCCACGTGTCGTGTCCTACATTTTAAAAAATAAAAAAAATTCATGTCGGTATGTTTGTGTCGTGTCCGTATGTCGTGTCCGTGTTCCTGTTTCTTGGTTGCAAAGAAAGAGTCATTGTGGGAATGAAGACAACACACCCTTCGAAGAGGGAACACACACCTAATGACTACTTAAAACCTCTTTGTCACCAAAATCTAGCCTACGGTTGTGTTATGAAGCATGGGTATTTCGACAAACATGCTGTACCCGTACCGGATATATACCGGCGTATGGTACTTCTACATGTGTACCAGGTACACGAAACATGTACTCAATTTTTTTCTTCTTAATTTTTGGAGTACCCAGACGTACTTAGTATATACCCAAGCCATATTATACCTTAGTCAAAACAATATTTTCTTCTACTACAGAGATAAAATTCCTTTCATTAGACTTTTTATTTTTTTATTTTTAGTTTTATACTTAGCATGCTGTTAAAAGTAAGCTACGGTTTGTAAGTTATTTAATATAATGACATTTAATTTTGGGTTATACATTTACTTTTGGCATTAAATGTTAATTGTAGGTTGGGTCTTAACAAATTAAACCATTTAATCAAGTTTTGCATAACTCCAAATTAAAAATAAATATTTTTTTTACAAACGTACCAAGTTGAAGCCATGCCCGTACCCTACTTTTTTTGGATTTTACCGTATCGACGTATCCATATCGTACCGGTACCCGTACTTGTACCCCGTACCCGTGCTACATAGGACCCAACTTTCTCTCATTGCTATGATACCAGCTCAATATTTTGTTCTACATTGCCGCATTTTTAACCTCATTAGGATCCAACTTCCTCTCATTGCTATGATACCGGCTCAATATTTTGTTCTACATTGTGCGGCTGTTCACTTTATTATGGTAAAACTGGTCATGAATGGTTCATAATATTAATGGTCCAGAAATTTTATATGTAATGGGTATTGTATCCAATGTGAGAAAGCAGGGCACATAGATTGATTGAGTGTTATAGCAACATTAACCTATTTTGGAAACACTTGCATTCAGCTCATTTTTGCTTGTATCTGTTGTTTGTGGTATACATTGTTTTATAATATGAGGATTTTAAATCACCACAATTGACATATTTTTCTGCCTTCAAGTAGTTGTTGAAGCGCCATTTGCATGATTTGTAATTTTGCTCTTTATTGTTGTCATGTTGGTCTTGATTGCATTTGAATAAACCATTTGAACGTACCTGTATTTATCAATTTATTTAATTTGTAAATGTAATTTGAAGACTTTCATTGGTATTCCAAAAATGTGTTATTTCCAAATATGTGACGTGCGAGCATAAAAAGTAGCCATTATCATTTGATATTTTGGCAATGAGAATGAATAGCTTTAGGAAGGGGTGAGGAGGAATTTCGTGGAAATTTTTTCTCCCAGTAGTATGACCTTTGTGGAAGCATGCCATTTGTTAGATGGCATAGATTATAGAGTTTCTAAATCATCTAAGGTTTGTTTTGGTTCATAAATGAAAATATTTAGGTTGCCTCAATCAAGATACTAGAACATTTATCACCCTGATCGGTTGCTTGACGACTATAAGCAATAGAGTATTGCACCCTGTTCAAGAATTAGACATTTCCATTTGAATTTTAGGAGTAGGCTTCAATGTTCTCCAGCAAGCATAATTCAAACAGTAGTGACAACTATGGAAAGACTGATACTACAATTTTAAGGGAAATAGTGACGCATACATGGATGCAGTGACACATAAATGCATGCTTTTTGTATAATGTCAGTTTTGTGTATTGTTGGTGGAAGCTCAGTGAGCTGACAGAGGGAACCTTTAGGGAAATATGGTGGTTGCTGAGATGGCACTAGGCTATGAATCATCAATACTTCAAAACAGAAGTGTTGTAGGGGTGTCAGACATGGGGACACAGCGGGGGACACGTATGGGATACGATGCTTGGTGTGTCCCTTTATTTAATTAAATTAATTTGGGGACACTTCATGGACACTCTGGGCACACAAGGGACACGATAGGGGCATGCTGGGGACACAACTAGTATTTTCCTCATTTCTTTAGTGCTTTTGATGGATGCGGATGTTTATTACTTTTTGCTTAGATTTAAATTAGTGTTGATTTAAAAGTGATTTTTTTTTTTTTTTTACATATCGAATTAATATTAGTTTTTGTTAATTTTAATTGGTTGTGGATATAATATCAATTACATAGCAAATAAAAATATATTAAAAAATATATTTTATTACTCTGTCCCTATCGTGTTCTTGTCCCAATTTTTTTAAAATCACCGTGTCCTATGTCTGTGTCCGTGCTTCTTAGGCGCTAGGTGTAGCCTATAGGTAGCATTGAGTCATTGACTAGGGGTCATCAAGGGTTCACTGGAGAGTGGAAGCACATGTCATGGACATTGGGGACAAATGGGATGTTTGAGAGAGAGAGAGAGAGGCCACCTTCAGTCACCACCTCTAGCCAGAAACCACCTTCGCTCACCACCTAATGGCCCTGTTTGGTAGAGCTGTGGGAAAGTGCTTATAGCTTATACCTTAACAGCTTATAGCTTATAACTATGAACATAAGCTGATTTCTGACTTATAAATTAAGCTTCTCCTGCCCCACTCAAAGAATAAGTTGATTTCTGACTTACAAAAAGCTATAAGCTGTATTGTTAAGCTAAACCAAACACATCAAAATGGCTTAAATTAAGCTGAAATTAAGCTGTACCAAACAGGGCCAATGTGGCCAGCGAACTGTCATTTGCAACCACTTTCGGTTACCACCTCCGCAGTTGGCACCTACCTTTGGCTACTGCCAACCATGGTTGTTAGAATCTTATGATTCATGATTTGATACGAGTTTCAATTAAAAATTCACTTCAAACTATTGAATCTTAAATTGAGTGAATTTTGTGATCTAATTGCAATTTAGTACAATTCACGATTTGACAACTACGAGGCCAACCACCTAACACTGGTGGCAATCGCCGTCAGCCACCACCTCCCACAACCAACAACCACCTTCGACCACCACCTCCAGCTATTGATAACCACCTCTGACGGGACACCCTTTACTTGCATTCAAAACAAAATTTTTACATGTCTATTGAACATGTTTTTTTATTTTTATTTTTTCAAAAAATAAACATAAATATGTTTAATGTTTCTTTAAACTAAAAACTGTAAAATTTAAGGAACAACACCCAAGGGTTTTTTTGTACGAGTTAAATTTTATGAAACTAATTAGTGTGTTTAGTTTGAGTTTTCTGAATTAAGTTTTTTGAAAATTGAGTTTTTTGTTTTTCGTGTTTTCTTTTTTTTAGTGAATATTTTAAAAATATTTTAAAAAATTAATAAATATACAAAAATACGAAAAATGTATTGAATTTTCGTTTTTTTTTTTTAGTGAATTTTTTAAAGTTTTTTTTTTTCACAAAAATTATACTTTTTAAGCGTATTTATGTTAGGTGTGTCTAAAAATTAAAAAATTGCTCAAAATATTAAAAAAATTCAGTAAAAAATAAAAAACAAAAAATACGGAAAATAAGAAAGTAGAATTTTCTGAAAAGTGTTTTTAGATAACTCAAACTAAGCAAAGTGAATAATCTTCATTAGATAAAATTATTCATAAAAATGTTTAATTTCAACTCACTTCCATTTATCTAATTTCAAAAAACCAAACCCCTATTTTAAAATATTTTTTGTTTACTGTATTGACTCCAAAATAATAAATAAAAGGATCAAATTATCTCAAATTGAAAAAAATATTTTTTGTTTACTCTTTCTGTGGGTTTTCTTGCATAGAGAGTTGCACCCCCATGTTTATGTAATTCATTTTACATTGAATTGTAATTCCCCCAATAGAAAACAAGAAGACTATATTGATCCCATGGTATAACAATCGCGGTAACTCAATCCTCGTGAAGCGCTAAAGTATTCGCTTAGACTATTGTGGTGCTTCAGGTGTTTGGTATGACATCCACAGTAAGACTTACACATTTTGTAAGTGCTAGTGAGCCCCTTGATGTCAAAGACATGATTTCCAACATGTGTCCCCTAAGGGCTGATACGTGTGGAGTGTTGAGCTGACATGTCAACCACACGTCATCATCCACGTGTCTACACAACACGTGGTGATCTAGTAGATATCCACACTAGTTCGTTGGCTATGTGAGAGCAAGGTTGTCAAAATCGAGATTCTATATTGGATCGTTGGAGGCCTATTCAAGATCGATTATCGAATCGATGATTGTAAGATCCTACTAGAAAAGAAAAATCACATAATAATTTAATTTGAATAAATGTTTCTTAAAAAGTATAGACAAAATAAGCGTATATACTGAAAAGAAGAAATATTGTGAAAAATATACTATTCCATGAAAAATGTAAATATAATATTATAAAATAAGAAACTTAGGCTAGGTTTGGCATAATCTAAAAAAGTCAAAAAGTCACTATCTTATTTAAGTCACATTATCTCTACCACATTACTTCAAACCCAACTCATATTTCACGTTTTTTTGTAAAAAGTCAAAAAGTGCACTTATTTAGATCATTCCAAACAACCCAACCCTTAGTAGTAAAAGTTTTGCCTGTTATCAAAAGGTGGAGTTTTCTAATAGTAATAACTTAATGAAGTTAAATTTGAAAATAAATTGAAAACTCAAAAGAGAAGAAAAAAGAGATTCTCTAAGAAACCAAAACAAAAATAATTGAAGAAGTAAATAGTCTTCAGCTGTTTTATTAAATAGAGAGAAGGGAGAGAGAAGAAAAAAAAAAGGCAAAACGATTTACTATGCAATGAGAGAGTTGTTTCGACTGGCTAGTTTTCCTAAATTACTAGAGTCTGTGAATGTTTATTTTCCTAGTTTGTTTTTTTAGTAGTATATTGAATTAATATTTTTATTCATTTGAACCATGTAAAATTGGTATTTAGGCAACAAGCATAAAATTTACAATAAGTAGCCCAAACAATACCAAACAAGGCTTAAAGATTGGATTGGGATTCCACGATCCTATAAGATCCAACTATCAGGATTGAATGATCCTACCTACAAGGGATTTTCCACACAATCTAGATCGATTTCGTCCAAATGGATCGTTAGATCTGGTGTGGATTCTGACAACCACGTCTGAAAGTAGAGTTGATATTAGGAGAGGAAGCAATAAATGCTTTAAAATAATTTTTATTGTCCTTTCAAACACTAGGAATAAAAATTATTTCTAACAATGGTTGAGCAAATGGTATTACATGTTTATGGCAACCAGTGGTTGCATTTTGTGACGAGCAGATGGTATTGCACTGCCTTAACAAGCACCTGAAATTCATCCTCTTCAAAATACTGAAACTGGTAGCAAGGCAATAGCTTTTTTCCGTTTACTTTAACTATGCATTTGTATCCTTTAACTACTCATTTGGAAGCTAGTCAAGTGTTGCATGATTCAGAAATTTGAAAATTCCCCCTTTATATTCTAGGCCTAGAATATTGTGTTCCTATCAAATGCAAGCTAGGGCAACAAGAAATAGGAGAACCATTTTGTCAAGGTCACCTCTTTAGTTGTTGACAGTATGCATATTTTGGTATTGGATTGCAGAGTGGGATCCATGGGGTGTGCCTGACGACTATGAATGTGAAGTCATTGAGAATGATGCTCCAGTTCCTAAGCATATTCCCCTACACCGACCCGGTCCTCTTCCCGAGGAGTTCTATAAGACGTTGGAGGCTGTTACTTCAGGCACATTGCAAGATGCTATTTCACTCTCGAAAAAGGTTGAACCAGCAATCAGCTCTGGGGCTTCGCAATCAAAGGAGTAATATATGCTGCTGGCTGGCACTCATTTTGGATATTCATAAAGAGACGTCTAGCTTTGGATCTGAATCTTTGTCCTCTTTTATGTTTCTTGTTTGTTACTTACTTCATATTGTGTGTTCGCTGTGGATTTAAACAGACTTTAATTGTTGGGATTAAAGCTTGAACCGTAATTAATAATCTCCACTCGGGCTGCTTTCAACAGATTTAATTTAATTTTCAAGCTTTCTTCTTGTTTTTATGAGGAAATGAAAGCACCTGTTCTAAGTAGAACAGGATTCCCAGTTCCAGCGCCTCAAGCCCTCTCATGTTTTATCGTATTGATTGGAATTTGGAATCATTCTAAAATCCGATCTACTGAAAGCACCATGACTGCAACCAATCAAACACTGAGAACATGAAAATTGTTTCTCCAGGAAACAATGCTTCAAGTCTAATAACATTAACGTCAAGAGACAAAAAATTTAACATAATCAAGATCACACCATGTAAATTAATCATCAATTTGGGGCATGTACTTGCCCAAGAAACACTGACCTTACATCAGTGTTGGGTTTGATTCCTTTTTCTTTCCTTTTGTTTTATATTTTTTTAGCAAATAAAAATATAATAAAAAAAGGCCAAAATTGAAAACCTAGGGTTTGATTCATGATAAACAGCATATTCTCAAAGGCAATGGCAATGAAAACAAATTACATATTTAGGTATGATTCCGATGCAAAAATTAATGGAAAATTTCTATTTGCTATCATGTCAGTACACATCATTCTTATGTCACAACACACTTAATTTGAATTTTTGATATTTTTACAATTTACACAAAATAATATTAAAATATCTTCATCTTTTTCAATTTTCAAACCCTAGCCCTAGCTCATCTGTTGCCACCACCATCAATTGCCATAGTTGCCACCACCACCTCCACCTCCCAAGCCCCATTGACCCTCCCTTGCCCTCTCTTTACCGGTCCTCCTTTCCCTTTCTCATCTCATCCTTTCCTTACTCCTGCAACTTTTATTCGTCGCCACTCCCTGCTCCCGCTTATTTCATCCTCATTTTTTTCTTTTACGAACCCTAAATATAAAAACCAAGAACACAAGATCTCTTCCTTACTCTTTCTCTCTCATACTATGGGATGTGGGGCTAGAGATGGGGGTTGTGCGGGTGGTGGTTGTTGGGGACAACGGATGGAGGTAGGGAGTAAGTGGTGGAGGTTGATGGTGATAGTGGGGTGGCTAGTGGTGATGGTAGTTGCTAGTTGCATGTATTGAGAAAGTGCGGCTTAGAATTGTCCAAAAGGGTAATTTAAATAAAGAATGCAAATGTAATTTAAAAAAAAGAAAAAAAAGAAATTAAGGAGACGGTGTATATTGAGATAAATAATGGTGTGCAACTAAAATTTCTCAAATTAGCGAAAGGTTCAAAATACACCGATGATTTTTTCTCAACTCATACATACAAATTTTTTTTTTTTTTTAAAGTACAAGATTAACAATGCATGTAGCTGGTGTTCACTTTTTCTTTGCATCTGTATGTGTAACTTTTTATTTTCTCAATGTATTGTGTTGTTTCAATTGTGTTAATATAATATTTTAATATATATTAGTGTTACAATTTCGTATTTCGATAGATCTGTTGTATTTATATTTTAGCATGATTTAATTTTTACAATATGATATGATCTTATGCACGTAATTATAGAGTATTCAGTGTTTTAAATTAAAATTTTAATTAAAATATTTGTAATTCAATAATTAATATTAAATTTTCATTTCATTAGCTTACTTCAAGCTTATATGAAATAAATAAATAAAATTGATGGTTAATATTTTCAAATAGCAAGCGTTCAAATTATATTTTGAATTAAATTATTTTAATATGACAATTAGATTTTTTTGTAAATATTAATTTTTATAAATATGTTAACTTTATTGAATTTATATAAAATATATATGATAATGATATGACATTTTCTTAGAAATAATATAAGAATAAAGTTGAAGAGGACAATAGTCAAATATTTTTCATGCTAAAATTTTACTTGAGAGATCATTATTTTAAATTTGACACGATAAATAACTTGAAGTGCGTAATTTATACCTATTGTACTAAATTTTAAAACTAGAACAATTGATTAGCAATTGTAGGAGTTGCTCTACATGTAATTGGTAGGAATGCCAACGGGTTGGCCGGGGATTACACTGTCAGTCCCCAATCCTCAAAGGTATCATCGTCCCCATCCCTACCCCCACCCCCTAACAGGGATCAGGTTTTCCCGATCCCGAAAAATGCCTGACCTTTATTTTTTTTAATTTTTAATTTTACATATCCCATTTTATTTTTTATTTTTTTTGAGGCAAATAAAAATAATATATATAAAAAACTGGATGTTGAACCCTGTGTTCAGCAATCAAATATGGTGATCATAGAGAATCTCAAAGCTTTCCCAGAAAATCTATCTCCCCCATTATGAATAGAAAAATAATAGAGAAATGAGAAGGCAAAATAGTGGTCTTGAATATAGGAAAAGTTACCATATCATTGGAAGTAACAAATGAATGAGTGTGCATGTGTTTCTTTTTGTTAGTTTTTGTGTAACTTTATTTTGCAAAACAGAGGGTGATGTAAAGCAAAACAAGGATTTGGAAATTTACATTTTTTTTTTTGGATAAATTAGAAATTTACAAATTTTATTATAGATTCACTGAATAGGCAATTGCAAAGCCCTTCACAAGAATTTGCAAGAAAGCAAAAAAGCAAGCATCAAAGAAGAGGAAGCTAAAATGAACAACCCTTCTTACAAGTAATGAAGAAGAGACAACAATTAGTATGTCTTAAAAAAATCTCTAGAGAAACACACACATATATATAGAGGGGAATAATAGTAATTTCAGTTTGGGGCGGAAATGAGGACGAGGTCGAGGACGGAGAGGGGCCGAGGTCAGGGCTGGGGCTGGAGTGGGGAAACCTATCACTGTCCCAGCCCGAAAGTTGTCGGGGATTCATTTTCGAATACCATCCCCGGCCCATTGGAGGTACTTTTTGGGAAAAACCATTCTAATCGAGGTCGGGGCGCGGGTTCAAATTGCCATCCCTAGTAATTGATGTAGAGAAAAATTCAGTGGATCTGGTTAGAAGCTTCCAAATAGGCAGAGATGGAATCAGGATTTCATGTAATTACCTGGCCCTCTCCTATGCTTTAATTCCCTCTTATATGTGTGATTATATCTGTGGTTAAATGTTTGATATGAAATTACATGGTTCATTGTGTGAATTACATGTTTATACATTCTTATCTGTTGGTTATGAGAAAATCTGTTGAAATTGTGACCTTTGGATTGAAATTAAAAGCCTTAGAGGTGCGATAACCGGAAATGGACTTCACAGTTATGATGAGTATAATTTTTAGGACATAATATGAAGTTTTGTAAAAATTTGATTCATAATGATTTAATTGACTTTATTTGGTTAATTTCCTAATTAAAATTTCATTTTGGACTCAATAAGCTTAGATAGATATAGATATGTATACTTGAGCTTTAATGTCAGGACTTGGGGACTCAACAAAAACAAAAAATATCTCCTGGAGGAGACTTAGAGAAGAAAAGAAGAGGAGAGAGAGAGAGAGAGAGAGAGAGAGAGAGAGAGAGAGAAGAGAACTCCTTAGAGCTTGAAAAGTTGCAAGAAGATTCAAAGATTTGACTCAAGGTAAGTGTTAATTAACTTAAATACTTGAAATATCTCTCCAATTAGTTAGAATCAAGTCTTAAATTGAAGCTTTAACACTCATGAAAGCTAGGGTTTTGGTTTATGATCTAAACTTATCAACTCTCATGAAATTGAGCATGTAATCTTTTAAGTTGGCTAGATTCTTGTGTTTTGGGTTATCTTGAGTTAGATCGTGAGCCATTGCCTTGTTATCTTTAGTTTTTGGCATGCCTTGGACTCATGTATACATGTTTGTATATGTATATATATATATCTATGTCATGAAAATGTAAGCATTGGAAATTAGAGTTGTATATGCCATGCTAAAATAAGTTATGATCGACTTGAGGTTGGATTTCATGTTTATTATGCTCATATATCATGTTTTTGAGGTGAAATTGCTTGGATTGAGCCTTGATAGTGCATATGGAAAGCCTAAACTTGATATAGATTTTCAGACTGAAATTTTCAACCCAGACCGCTCATGGGGCCTGGGCCACCGCACGAGAAGCCAACCCTGCTTTGGACAATTTCGATTTGAAGTTCGCCCGCTCGTGTAGCCAAGGCCACTGCACGTGCAGCCAAGGCCACTGCACGTGCAGCCAATAGGGCTGATTTTTTCGGTTTTGTTTTCTTTCCTTTTTCTGACTTCTGTGCCTCCAATTACATGGTTTCCAACTATTCTCATGTGGATATGTATTGTACAAACACGAGAGAAAACGAAGGAATGAATGGAACGGATTAAAATTCATTAAAGAAACTTGGAAAAGAACTAAGTGCTTATTAAGTTGTGTGTGTGCCATGTGTAGGTCACTTGCCGAAAAGGACCATTACGTGACCGAATCACTGTGAGTAATAGTAATGTCACAATATGTTGCAAGCTACAAATTTTATATTTTTGTCCATGAATGATATGGCTTATACAACTTGTGCTTTGGTTAACTGGTTAGACATTTGACCGTAATGACATATGAATTGGGCCCGAAAGGGACCATTACGCGACCGAATCACTGTGAGTAATAGTAATGTCACAATATGTTGTAAAGTTACAAATTTATATTTTTGTCCTTGAATGATATGGTTTATACAACTTGTGCTTTGGTTAAACTGGTTAGATATTTGACCGTAATGACATATGAATTGGGTCCGAGGCCGTTCTGTTATTATTGGGCCCAAGAACGTTCTGTTATTATTGGGCCTGAGGTCGTTCTGTTATCATTGGGCCTAAGGCTGTTCAGGAATGAGTTGATGAAAAGGACATACATGGAATACGTATATATTCTACAAGACACATGCTTATTTACATGCCTTCATATGTTATTATTATTCACTGAGCTTGGCTTATTCCGTATTCATGCATGTTTTGTAGGTAGTCAGCTTGGAGACCAGCCCTAGGTCAGCTTCAAGAGCCTTTCTGTGGACATTTTTGTGAAGTCCTACATTGGAGTCTTTTGTCTCTTGAGGAGTGCAATGCCACATTTTTGTTAAGTTCTTGGTGGCTTTTGTTACACATTTGGTGATTATGTAACTTTTGGGGTTCTTAACTCTTTGTACATACGCATGCTTGGATTGTATTTATATTTGAATGGTGCATGTAAACTAATCCGTCTACGAGAAGATGTATAAAGATCTTGGCATATAGACACTACTCAATGGATGTTCTATTGTTTGATTGCTTCCGTTTTAGGCCCCACAAATGAGTAAATTATGTTATTTAATGTTGTTGTGAGGCCTATATATGGGCTGGTCATGACCTAAACTTTTAGGGGTAGGTTTGGGTCGTGACAGTTGGTATCAGAGCACGAATAACTATCTCACACATGTGTCCATTGAGCTATAAGGAGTCTAAAAAAGACTTAGGCTACATGCATGATGTTTCTCTATGTTGCGAATTTCTTACGAAAGATGATTAATGATCATTGTCTATATACATTTGTGTCTCTTTTTGTGTGTGTTATAATCCTTTGATATGTAGATCATGGTGAGGACAAGAATGGATGATATGAAAGACTTACCTCCGCATGGCTTGATCGGTTGGAAAGGATGATTGCGGACATGGCAGAAACTATGAGACAGCAACAGGAACAACAACAACAGCAACCACCACCGCCACCAGTAGTGCAAGACCATCATGCCAAGGATCGAACCATTGCACTGACAAAAGAGTTTAAGAAGATGAAGCCGCCATCGTTTAAGGAGGGCATTGAACCAATGAAAGCCGAGGCATGGGTATTAGTTATAGAGAAGTTGTTTGAAGTCTTTCGTTGTACCGAGGCACAGAAAGTACAACTTGTAGCTTTTACTCTTGAGGATGAAGCACGGGGGTGGTGAATACTCACTCGAAATGAACATCAAGGTTTGACCTGGGCTCGATTTTTGGAGCTTTTCTATGATAAGTATTTCCCACAGTGCATGTGAGATGAGAAAGTGACAAAATTTGAGACTTTGAGGCAAGGGAACAAGACGATAGCAGAGTATGAAGCACAGTTTTCAGAGTTAGCCCGTTTCGCACCACACATGGTGGACATGGACTACAAGAAAGCAAGAAAATTTGAAGGAGGACTCTGGAATGCTATCTTGGATCGGATTAATGTGTTGAAATTGCCTACCTATGTTGATGTGTTGGAAAGGACGATAGTAGCTGAAGGTAATATAGTTGCTCAAAATCGAATCTCTGAGTGAAAGGGGAAAAGATAGAATGCACAAGCACTAAGGGACTGGTGGCATTGCAGAACAAGAAACTAAACTTGGGCACCTCAAGTACTTCTGCCTCTACTCACGAATCAGCACCAGTTTGTTTGGACTGTGGGAGGAGACACCATGGGACATGTTACCAAGTAACTGGGGCTTGCTTCAAATGTGGAAAGACGAGACATTTAGTACGAGATTGCCCTCAGAGAGACCGATAGAATGGGAATAGAACTACTACACGTTTAGTCGATTCAACTCTAGCTCTAACAACAATGATGTCTGTTGCCAAAGCTACTGGGACCAGAAATGATGTGAGACAGGACGAGTGTTTGCCCTTATTCCTGGTGATGTGCAAAAGATAGAGGCTGTGGTATCAGGTACATTCTCTATTGATGGTTACTCCACTCACGTATTATTTGATTAGGGATCTACCCATTCTTTTGTGTCAGAAACCTTTGCTAGTAATTTGAATAGACCTAAGGAATCATTGCATTATGTGTTATGTGTCTCTTCGTCATCGGGGGGTTCCATGTTATGTAAGTCTGTTTATCCTGCATGTGAGATCTTGATTTAGGATGTTCAATTATATGCTGACCTGTTGCCTCTTGATATGGATTATTTTGATATAATATTGGGAATAGATTGGCTAAGTAAATACCATGTGACTATTGAGTGTATGTCTAAGCAAGTCATTTTTCGCCCTCCGGGACAATCTGAATTCATTTTTCGCCATACTTGATCTCAGCTATGAAAGCATGTAAACTGTTGCAAAAGGGTTGTTAGGGGTATTTGTGTAGTATTTTGAATTAACAACCAACAGATGTGTGTGTTATAATATTCCAATTGTTCGTGAATTCTCAGATGTTTTTTCGGAAGAGTTTCCAGGAGATCTAGTGGACTGTGAAATTGAATTTGCAATTGATCTAGTGCCGCGAACTCAACCAATCTCAAAAACTCCGTATAGAATGTCACTGGCTGAAATGAAAGAATTGAAGGCACAGTTGCAAGACTTGCTAGAGAAAGGGTTCATTTGCCCCGAGTACCTCTCCATGGGGCGCACTGGTTCTTTTCGTAAAGAAGAAAGATGGGACACTGCGGTTATGTGTTAACTACCGGGAGCTCATTAAAGTAACTGTAAAGAATAAGTATCTCTTGCCCAGAATCGATGATTTATTTGATCAACTACAATGTGCACAAGTCTTTTCAAAAATAGATTTGTGGTCCGAGTATCATCAATTAAAGGTGAAAGCTGAAGACATTGAAAAGACTGCCTTCCGAACTAGATACGAGCATTACGAGTTTTTGGTTATGCCATTCGGGGTTACTAATGCACCGGCAGCCTTTATGGATTTAATGAACCGCGGTTTTAAACCTTATTTGGATGACTTTGTGGTTGTGTTTATTGACAACATACTCATCTATTCGAAAAGTACGGAAGCTCATGAGAACCATTTACGATTAATTCTTCAAACCTTGAGAGAGAAGAAATTATATGCGAAATTGAAGAAGTGTGAATTTTGGTTGCATGAGGTGATATTCTTGGGGCATGTCATTAATAAGGAGGGGGTCTCTGTTGATCCACACAAGATAGAAGCCATAGTGAAGTGGCCTACTTCGATGAATGTGACAAAAGTCTGTAGCTTCTAGGGTCTAGCGAGATACTATCGAAGGTTTGTTAGAGACTTTTCCAAGATAGCAGTGCCACTTACCCAATTGACCCAAAAGGGTGTTCTGTTTGAGTAGACTGAACAAAGAGAATCTGCTTTCCATGATTTGAAAACAAGGTCAACTACAGCACGAGTTCTTGCTCTACCAATCGGTACCGAGGGGTTTGTTATCTACAGTGACGCTTCTTACAAGGGATTGAGCTGTGTACTCATGCAGAATAGAAGAGTCATTTCCTATGCTTCTCGCCAACTCAAGCCTCATGAAAAGAATTATCCCACACATGATTTGGAGTTAGCCGCTGTGGTGTTTGCTTTGAAGATATGGCGGCATTATTTGTATGGTACCACATGTGAGGTTTATACCGACCATAAGAGCTTAAAGTACTTATTTACCCAAAAGGAGTTAAATATGAGGCAAAGACGGTGGTTAGAGTTGATCATAGATTGCGACTTGCAAATCCATTATCACCCTGGCAAAACTAATACAATTACAGATGCTCTTAGTAGAAAAGTTCTGGAGAACTTGGCGAGTTTACTCATAGGGCAAAAACAGTTGCTATTTGAACAGGAAAGAATGGATATGGAAATTGTGCTACATGGGCAAGATGCAGTTTTAGCAGCAATGTCAGCTCAACCGACACTTGTTGAAGAAATCAAACAAAAACAAATGGAAGATGAGTTCCTAAAGAAAATTTGTGATGAAATAGAAATGAAGCCAAGGCCCGGGTTCATTCTTGAAAATTCAGTGTTGAAATTTAAAGGTAGATTGTGTATTCCAAATGTTACAAAAATTAAGAGAAGGATTATGGAGAAAGCACATAAGTCTAAGTTTTCATTGCATCCTGGCAATACTAAAATGTACCAAGACCTGAAGCAAAATTTTTGGTGGCCAAGTATGAAGAAGGAAATTGCAAAATTTGTTTCGAAATAATTGCAATGTCAGCAAGTAAAAGCAGAGCACCAACGACCGGCGGTTTACTTTAACCCCTCCCAATCCCAGAGTGGAAATGGGAACATCTAACTATGGATTTTGTTGTTGGCTTACCCCGAACACCTCGAGGTACGAAATTCCATATGGTTATTGTTGATAGTTTAACTAAATCTGCCCATTTCTTGGTCGTGAAAACTCAATATAATGCTGATAAACTTGCTACTGTGTATATGAATGAAATTGTGCGGCTACATGGTGTTCCAGTTTCAATTGTATCCGATAGAGATCCGAAATTTGTCTCCAGATTTTGGCAGAGTTTACAAGATGCAATGGGAACAGAGTTGAAATTCAATATGGCATTCCACTCCTAAACTAATGGCCAATCAAAGAGAACGATACAAACATTGGAGGATATGCTTCAGATGTGTGTCTTGGATTTCCAAGGGAGTTAGGAAACGTATCTACCGTTGGCGGAATTTGCATACAACAATAGTATCCACTCAAGCATAGGAATGGCACCATATGAAGCTTTGTATGGAAGGAAATGTCGCTCTCCAGTGTGTTGGACTGAAGTTGGCGATAGATCATTGTTTGGACCTGAAATTGTACAATTGACAATGGAGAAGATTAAAATCATGCATCAAAGATTGAAAACAACCCAAAGTAGACAAAAGAGTTATGCGGATCACCGACGAAGAGATTTGGAATTTGAGGTTGGTAATTATGTTTTTGTGAAAGTCACTCCGATGAAAGGGCACACTAGATTTGGCAAGAAAGGGAAATTAGCACCCCGGTACGTTGGTCCATTTCAAATTCTGGAAAGAGTGGGTCCAGTGGCTTATTGTGTTGCTCTTCCACCAAGTATGGAGCAAGTACATAACGTTTTTCACGTGTCCATGTTACGGGGCTACCTCCAAGATCCGTTCCATATTATAGATTACCAATAGATTTCTTTGGACGACAACTTGATCTATGAAGAAAAACCGATTCAAATTTTGGATCGACAAGTGAAATAGTTATGGAACAAGACAATTCCGATGGTGAAAGTTGAATGGTAGGAACACTACGGAAAAGAAGCCACTTGGGAAAGAGAAGAGGAAATGAAACAACGGTACTCGGAGTTATTTTCAACTTGAGGTAACATAAGTTTGAGGGACCAAACTTCTTAAAGGGGGGAAGAGTGTAATAACCTGACCCTTTCCTATGCTTTAATTCCTCTTATATGTATGATTATATATGTGGTTAAATGTTTGATATGAAATTACATGCTTCAATGTGTAAATTACATGTTTATACATTTTTATCTGTCGGTTATGAGAAAATCTATTGAAATTGTAATCTTTGGATTGAATTGGAAGCCTTAGAGGCGCGATAACCGGAAATGGACTTTACAATTATGATGAGTATGATTTTTGGGACATAATATGAAGTTTTGTAAAAATTTGATTCGTAATGATTTAATTGATTTTATTTGGTTAAATTCCTAATTAAAGTTCCATTTTGGACTCAATAAGCTTAGATAGATATAAACATGTATACTTGAGCTTTAATGTTAGGACATGGGGACTTAACAAAAACAAAAAAATATCTCCTGGAGGAGACTTAGAGAAGAAAAGAAGAGAAAAGAGAGAGAGAGAGAGAAAGAAGAGAACTCAATCTAGGAGCTCAGAGCTTGAAAAGTTGCAAGAAGATTCAAAGATTTGGCTCAAGGTAAGTGTTAATCAACTTAAATACTTGAAATATCTCTCCAATTAGTTAGAATCAAATCTTAAATTGAATTTTTAACAGTCATGAAAGCCAGGGTTTTAGTTTATGATCTAAACTTATCAACTCTCATGAAATTGAGCATGTACTCTTTTGAGTTGGCTAGATTCTTGTGTTTTGGGTTATCTTGAGTTAGATTGTGAGCCATTGCCCTGTTATCTTTAGTTTTTGGCATGCCTTGGACTCATGTATACATGTTTGTATATGTATATTGATGGGTCGTTGAACACACCAAAAATAATCACTAAACTATACCAAATTCTATCAGAATAATGGCAAGTCCAGGTATCGATCCACAGGGACAATTGTGAAATTAATCTAATTTAATTGTTAAATTCCTAAATTAATTTTGATAAATAGATTGATGGTTCATAATCTAATTTAATAACAAATAAAATAAACTAAGGAATTAAATTATCAATAATAATTGAAATTGGGTTTATTGAATTGGGGAAAAATCCTAGGGTAGAGAATTCACCACTAACCACATGAATGAGACTTAACATCAACTACCAATCGCAATTCGGTTTGAACAACCCAATATTTCACAACTACAAGTTTGAAATATTGATCAAGAGGGTTATTGCATTCAATGTATAGGCACGAATCATCCCGAGTAGTACGAGTCGTTTGCTCTAAACTAAGTTAGCAAAACGACCCGTCTCTTATAGCATGACTCGTTTCATACTTTGAATACAAACACAAAGAATACTAATGTATGGAAAGCATTAAACAATCACAGAGAGTAAAATGCTTGAAGAGAAGAACGAAACAATTATTTATAAACTTCTAAAACATCCATACATTTATTCAAACCAATTTACAATTAAAGCTCATGAAAAATTCCATTACATGGCTAGGGTTTCATCAAAACCCTAGAAAAGACGACTAGCCACTCATGGAGGAGGGAAGGAGGAAGAAGATGAGGAAGAAACCACCATGGGAGACATCCTTGAAGCTTTTTGTTTCTCTTCCCTTCCAAACCCTAGCCTCTCCCTTAGGTCAAAACAACTTCAGAACCCTAGAAAAGCCTTTTCCTTTTCTTTTTATACTTCTACTCACTTCCAAACAAGTTTAAAACATCGGTTTGACTTTTTCAGAAAAAGTCAACTCTGTCCAAATTTTTTCTTTTTGCCCATTTTATGCTCCGATGATGTACAACTTGATTGACATTCAACAAACATAAAGTATACAGTTTGACCAGCAAGTGAAGTTAAGAGATTTTAATTAACAGCCTCAATGATGTACAATTCGGCCTTAATTATATATATATATATATAATATATCTATGTCATGAAAATATGAAAGCATTGGAAATTAGAGTTGTATATGCCAAATTAAAATGAGTTATGATCGACTTGAGGTAGGATTTCATGTTTATTATGCTCATATATCATGTTTTTGTGGTGAAATTGCTTGGATTGAGCCTTGATAGTGCATATGGAAAGCCTGAACTTGATATAGATTTTTAGACTGAAATTTTCAACCCAGACCGCTCGTGGGGCTGGGCCACCGCATGAGCGGCCAACCCTGTTTTGGACAATTTTGATTCTAAAGTTTGCCCTCTCGTGCGGCCAAGGCCACCGTACGTGTGACCAACAGGGCTGATTTTTCCGATTTTGTTTTCTTTCTTTTTTCTAACTTTCAGGCCTCTAATTACATGGTTTCCAACTATTCTCATGTGCATATGTATTGTACAAACACGAGAGAAAATGAAGGAACGAATGGAAAAATTCATTAAAGAAACTGGAAAAGAACTAAGTGCTTATTAAGTTATGTGTGTGCCATGTGTAGGTCACTCGCCGGAAGGGACCATTACGCGACCAAATCACTTGAGTAATAGTAATGTCACAATATGTTGCAAGTTACAAATTTTATATTTTTGTCCATGAATGATATGGTTTATACAACTTGTGCTTTGGTTAAACTAGTTGGACATTTGACCACAATGACATATGAATTAGGCCCGAGGTCATTTTGTTATGATTGGGCCGAGGCCGTTCTGTTATTATTGGGCCTGAGGTTGTTCTGTTATCATTGGGCTAAGGCTGTTCTAGAATGAGTTGATAAAAGGACATACATGCAATACGTATATATTCTAGAAGACACATGCTTATTTACATGCCTTCATACGTTATTTTTATTCACTGAGCCTGGCTCATTCTATATTCATGTATGTTTTGTAGGTGGTCAGCTTGGAGGCCAGCCCTAGGTCAGCTTCAGGAGCCTTTTGTGGACATTTTTGTGAAGTCCTACGTTGGAGTCTTTTGTCTCTTAAGGGGTTCAATGCCACATTTTTGTTAAGTTCTTGGTGGCTTTTGTTACACATTTGGTAATTATGTAACTTTTGGGGTTCTTAACTGTTTGTATATAAGCATGCTTGGATTGTATTATATTTGAATGGTGCGTGTAAACTAATCCATCTACGAGAAGATGTATAAAGATCCTAGCATATAGACACTGCTCAATGGACGTTCTATTATTTGATTGCTTCATTTTAGGCCCCACTAACGAGTAAATTATGTTATTTAATGTTGTTTTGAGGCCTATGTATGGGTCAGTCATGACCTAAACTTTTAGGGCAGGTTTGGGTTGTGACATTTCATTACCGAAGGGGTTAAAAGACAAATAATTTTTTTTCCATCATATACACGTGAAAGATAAACTAACAATGACGAAGATCGATAATCCCGTGAGGGTGTTTATTATGCAAGAAAATCGAGGATTTGGGAGAGAACAAAAACAGAATGATTCAAGTGGGTTGCAACTTCACTTGCCTTGAGTATTTATATACATCATGGTGGCTATTGGGAATGGTCACACCTATTGAGTTTGTTTCACAATAATAACAGGTACCACCTTTCATAATAACCTTTCACCAATGATTATATCATTTGGTGTTTGAAATTCAAGCTCACAACTTGCAGATTGTTCTCAACTTTCTTGTGGGAAGGCTTGTACATCACCACTTTGTAAGTTATGATTCGGTGTGAGAGAGTCCATCATATTATGGTGTGATCACCTCTTATACCTTCATCTCCCACTTGATCACACTTATAATGTGATGATAAACTTGAGTTGGTCATGTTTACTTTCTTACCAAAATTTTGCCTCATACCAACTTTCATCTATGAAATTACCTCATAGATTAACTTCCGATTGTGACTTGGCCATGCGTGCGCACGTTTTTGCCATCAATTTGACCGCATCCGTATGAATGTGTTCTCCCACGACAACACACTGTAGATGTTGACAAGGCTTCTTCCAAAAAATGAATGGGAAGATCAGCATCTGCCATCATAGACCTTGTCATTTCCATTAGAGTACGATTTCGTCTTTTTGCAATCCCATTTTGTTGTAGAGTGTATGGCATTGTAAACAAATGTTTTATGTCATTTTTTTGCAGAAAGAATGCATAGCTTCATATTCGCCACCTCCTTCATTATTCAAGTTTTTAATGGACCGACCAATTTGCTTTTCTACCTGTAATTTATATTCCTTAAACTTTTCAATTGCCTCTGATTTGTGTTTAAGAAGGTAGATGTGTCCATATCTTGAATAATTATCAGTGAAAGTAATAGTATTTCATGCCTCGATGAGTCTTAGTTCTTAAAGGGCCACAAATGTCATAATGAATTACTTTAAGTAATTCCGATGATTTCCAATGTTTTGAAAATGGCTTGCTAGTCAATTTTCCTTTGATGCATGGTTCACATGTATCAAAATCATCGGAACACACTTTAGGCAATAGTTCACTTTTACACATTCTAGACATTTTATTTTTATTAATGTGACCTTAATTGCCATAAATAAGAACTATTACTAGTAGAGATATGCAAATAGTCAGAAATACATACTTTATTTTTATCAATAGGAAGAGAGTACATGTCATTCATTCTTACACTTTTCACTAATACACTTCCTTTCTTGATCAACATTGTGTCAAGCCTAAAATTAATCTCAAAACCCTTTGGGTTAACACTGGAACTGAAATTAAATTTCTTTTGATGCTGGGTACATAAAGCACATCATGAAGTATGATGGAAGATCCATTAATAGAGAATTTACAGTTGTCGATGCCCAAAACATCACTGTAAAAGTTGTTGCCCATATAGATTCTGTGTTCACTAATCTTCTTTTCAGTGAAATCCACGAACATTTCTTTGCTTTGCACTATGTGTCTAGTTGTTGCAAAATCAATCCACTATGAATTTGATGAAGGTTCAATTACCATTACTTCAGAAACCGTCATGGCAATGGAGTTATGATCCTTTCTCGGCTTGTTGTTAGGGCATATGGCTTTGATGTGACCTTTCTGATGGCAATTGTAGCATGGGCCTGACTGGTTTTTGTTATTTTGTTATTTTTGCCACCCTTGCTGCTTTTGCCACGCTTTTGGAATCCTTTCTTCCATCTTTTCTTGAAATGAGTAGTTTTCCACTTATTAAATGGTGTGTGAGAATTATTCTGTGGTTGTGTCGAAAATTGTGCCATCAACAAGTTAGAAGAAAAGCCTTCTCTGTGCCTCTGCTTTATTCTTTCTTCTTTCTTCTTCTGAAACTAGGAGTACAAGCAAAGTTACCATTGAAATCTCTCTTCCATTGTAACAGTTGAATTTGTGGACCACTCGAGTGGTCGTTTGGTCACTCGAGCAAAGAGTCACAACTCTTAGTAGTTACCATTTTGCAGGTGAGACCGCTCGAGTGGGGAAGTGGTTGCTCGAGCATAGATTGCATGCTCCAAGTATTTTCACTGTAGCTCTGCAAAACTTCTGGGACCTCTTGTTTTTTGCTTGAGCCGTAGAAAGGTCACTTAAGTGATCCCCTCGAAATTGTGTTGTTCGCTTGAGCGATGAAAATTTCGCTCAAGCAATCTGTCGGGGCAGCTAACTTAAAAAGCCGATCTTTACTCATTTTCTTTCCACTTTTACATATTCTATCTCTCTCAAACCCTATTTTTTGAAAACCCCAGCTTAGAAACACTAAATTCTCTAACTTTTAACCAAGATTCACTCCAAATCTTTCAAGAAAATGGAAGAGCAAGTCAAGCTTTGGATTTTCATCGATTTTTTCACTATTTTTTGAAGTTTCACGTGGATTCTCATCTCTAGCTTCTATTCTTAAGGTAGGGGTGTCTTTAACTTGTTATATCTTTAATTTGAAACTCATATGTGGTAATTTCATTAGATACTCATCATATGTGTATATATATATATATATATATCTATTGGGGAATATATATACATAGAGATTGTTTTGTGTTAATGAAGGGATTGAACAAAATTGAGCAATGTTTCATGATTATGGAAGGATTGTGTTTATTATTGATGATTATTGTTGTTTGTGATGAACATTAGCTTCAATTTCATGAAAGGGAGGAAATCCCTACATTTTATATAAAACCCTAGTTTTGGAAATTGTTCAATAAAAAGGGGTTTTGCTTAATTGATTTCAAAAACATGAAATTGAAGGTATTTGCTTAACTTTGAGGCTGAAATGTATGATTTGAAATGTTTTTTTTCTATATACACCTTGTGTTGGTGATGATTGTTAAATGAGTAATCTTTATTATTGAAGAGTGAAATAGTGAATTGTTGTGAATTTGAATCATTTTAGGGGAAATCGAGAATTTACAAATTCATGCATTATATGCATTATTAAATTTATTTTATGATACAATAATAATGCGAACAGTGGAAAGTTGAAAGGGGTAAATTGTCGATGAGTCCGAGTAGTGAGTCGGGTTGGGTTGTGTATTGTATTTGGTACCTATGTGGGGAGTCAAGGTGCCCAATTGCCCTATTTGCGCATATCGCCAGATGAATGTGAGAAAATATTTTTGGGTGTCCACAAGCCTGCCGTTTCTGGAGTCGGCAAATGTGGAAAAACATGGTTTTGGGTGTTCATGTCCCTGCCATTTCTGTAGTCGGCAAATGTGGAAAGACAAAAGGTTTTTGGGTTCCCATCACCCAGCCATTTCTGGTGTCGGCAAATGTGGGACTATTTTAAGTATACAAAATCTCTATCTAAGTATGTATTTTAAATTACGGCTCTTACTTGGAATGTCATAGTAAAATCAAGAAATGCGACTTTAACCTTAACATTGCTCATTTCATACTCATGCATAAATGCACCTATACATTTAAATATAACAAAATTTACTAAATGTTTGCATCGCATGATCATGTGTTTTTCAATTGATGTTATAACCTGTTAAATGCATTACCTACTGAGCTTTTGCTCACCCCAAACTAACCAAATTTCAGGAAATGAAGACGAAGCCCCTCCTAAGTGACTGTTTTGAGAAGAAGAAAACTTTTGGGATGTGAAAGCTTTTGTTTGAAATCATATTATGTGTATGTCTAAGGCAATTTTGGTGACTATATGTCGATTTGTATTTTGGTGTAACAAGGAGCAGATTTTGAGGGAAGGTTAACTTATAACTGATTTTGTTATATCATTCCTTACTTGTTGAACTACTTTATTTTATTTATGAATGTAATAAGACAATGTTGTAAAGCTTGGAAATAGTTAAAAAGGGAACGAATGTTGTTGATGTTATTCCATTACTATTTTTGTCTTGTTTTCATTGTTGATTGTATATTGGGAATGCCCAGATGAACGAGGTTAGGGAGGTTCATTGCCAGGGCGTTATAAATGGGTATCAGTGCTAATCGGGTTTGAATACCTGGAGCTCATGGGAAACAGCTTTGCCATATCATGTTAGAAAGGGACGTTAGTTTGCTTTGTGTGTTTTACTGTTTGTGTGATTATGTGGGTATGGAGTTAACCTCTTGGGATATGACTTGTGTCTATTGCAGTCATCAAAATCCTTTTGGAAAGGCACCTAATCAATGCTTTTTTCCACTAGGAGGTCCTTGAGTGCCATGGGACTAGTTGGAATCTTGAGAGAGTAACTCATGGGTGCTCTATGTGTTTATATGACTATGCAGTGTGCTTTATGTGACATAGACATCTGTATAGGCATGTGTCTAACTCGTGTGTGACGTATGGGTTGACATATAATGTATGGATTGTGAGTTAAATTTTTCTTTCTCACTTTTATATATAGGATGTCTAGATGTGGTACAGGTTGTGGCAGGCCACGTAGAGGTAGCCAAGACATGCTGGCTCAGCAAGATCTACCTCTCTAAGAAAAAAGGGCGGGACAGAATGATACGGCCGTCCCTCCGGCCCAGATACAATAGGGGCATTAGCTTGAGAGATGGCTGGGGCTCTTTGTGAGTCCATGGAAATACTCTAAGCCGAGCAAGAGGCGAGGACAATAGTGGGGAGACTCAAACATTTTTCTTGAAGAATTTCATTCTAACCCAGCTGAGTTTAGTGGTAGACCTGGCCCAATGAAGGCGGACAAATGGTTGGAGCAGATTATTAAGTCATTTGAGATCCTACACATCCGTGATGGAGAACTTCAGAGGGCCTTGGCAGCTTATCAGTTAAAAGAGGAAATCGGTCAATGGTGGAAATCTATTAAACACAGAGTAGAGCATACTTGGGAGGCCTTCACCCACGCCTTCCAAGAGAAGTTCTTGCCTCCCATGGCTAGAGAGAGGTTGAGGACGCAGTTCGAAGAACTTAGACAGTTGAACACCCCAGTAGAGGAATTTGAGGTCACCTTTACTAGTTTAGCACATTTTTCACCTGAGCTCATAGCGACCGAGGAGCGTCAGTGCCTAGAGTTTGAGAAGAGATTGAGGCCCAAAATTTTGATGAAGGTGATAGGTAATGTGCATAAGGAGTATGTTAGACTGGAGGAGGCTACAGCTCATGTAGAGATTATGTTAGAGGTGGAGGAAGCTAGCAAGGCATAAGAGGCCGAGTGGCACGGAATCCAGGGTGATACTCGATCTTCCAAGAAATCTAGGGGTTCTTCTTCCTTCCAGCCTATGCCCAACAAGCTAAGTCATCGGGGTCTGTTTTATGAGAGTTCTGGAAGTACGGGTCCTATCCTTGTTACTTGTTTTAGATGTGGCCAGTAAGGTCACAAAGAATCGGAATGCAAACAGAATCCTAGTCATCAACAACAAACTCGCTCTCAAAGCCAAGCTTAGGGAAGCGTTGCATGCGTGTTACCTTTGTGGGCAATCAAGACATATAAGGAGGTCTTGTCCACAATTAGTCGGGACATAAAGTGCTTCTAGATCTCGAAATTCTGGGAGTTATCAGGCAGACCAAGGTCAGAGGCAGAATTACCAATCAGTTCAGTCTGGACAGACATCAAGGGCAGTACAAGGGGCTACATCAGCATAGTCAACACAACCGGCCAACGTTTTGAGAGGTGATCGGGGTGAATAGAGGCCCTAAGGGCGAGTTTATGCAGTCACTGCCTCTGAACCAATCATCTGGACCATTAGTGATGAGAGGTACCTATCTTATCTACAACACTTGGGCTAACGTATTGATAGACATTGGAGCATCACATTCATTTATGGTATCTATATTTGCATCCACGTTGGGCTTAAAAGTAGAACAACTAGAGTCTTACTTATGGTTGAGACCAATCGGGGGTCAGGCTATCTTAGGGGTGTCATGGGTGTGTAATCAAGGTAGTTGAACGCCAACTCCCTTTTAATGTCGTGCTATTAGAGATATAGGGTTTTGATGTCCTTCTTGGTATGGACTGGTTGTCTCTTATCGTGTCGTCATAGATTGCTACAGTGGAAGAGTTACAGTGTGTACCGTTTTTCTGTTTTTATTTTCTGGGGGATACAGCCGAGGGAGATTTTTGCCCTTGTATGACCCACGAAGTTGAGGCAAGCTTACTTTTCTTCTTGCAACTATTATAGATGAGGAGAGTCATACAGTTTGGGAGATATTTCCTTAGGTAGTTTATGAGTATCCAAATGTTTTTCCTAGGACCTCATTGAGTTACTGCCTCATCGTTTGGTGCCTGGTATGACTACCTAAGGAAATATCTATAGATTTGGTGCCTGGTACAACACCCATCTCCATGGCACCATATAGATTTGCCCCCAGCATAGCTACTTGTCCTAAAGGAGCAATTACAATAATTGTTAGACAAGGGTTTTATATGCCCTAGTATCTCGCCATGGGAAGCAGCAACTCTTTTTACCAAGAAGAAAGATGGTTTCGTTGGGACTATGCATTGACTATCGTAAGTTAAATACAGTTACAATCAAAAACAAATATCCCTTGACCAACTTAAGGGTTCTCACTACTTCTCAAAGATAGATCTAAAATTGGGTTATCATTAGCTGCGAGTGAAGGGGGAGGATATCCCTAAGATGGGCTTTCGTACGCGATACGGTCACTATGAATTCCTTGTGATGCCATTTGGTCTAACTAATGCTCCCGCCACCTTTATTGACTTAATGAATAGAGTCTTATAAGATTATCTTGATAGTTCGTGGTAGTCTTCATGGACGATATACTTATTATTCACCCCTTGAAGAGGAGCACGAGAAACACCTTCACATTGTTTTACAATTGCTTCGGGAACAATGATTGTATGCTAAATTTGAAAAGTGTGAGTTTTAACTTTCGGAAGTGAAGTTTTTGGGCCACGTTGTCTCGAGAGAGGGAGTCACTGTAGATTCTTCAAAAATTGAAGCAGTGTTGAAGTGGGAATGACCCAAGAACATTTTCAAGATTTGTAGCTTTTTGGGTCTTGCAGGATATTATAGACGGTTTGTGAAAGATTTTTCCATCCTAGCAGCACCACTAACTAAATTGACCAGAAAAGGGGTGAAATTCATTTGGAATGACTCATGTGAAAAGTCTTTCTCAGAATTGAAGACTAGATTGACCTCAACACCAATCTTAATTATCCCAGAGAGAGGGTTGGGTTATACAGTTTTCTATGATGCTTATGGAGAGGGTTTAGGGTGTGTTTTGATGCAAGAAGGTAAAGTTGTGGCATATGGTTCACGTCAATTTAAAACCCATGAGAGAAACCACTCCACTCATGATCTTGAATTAACCGAAGTCATTTTTGCTTTGAAGCTTTGGAGACACTACCTTTACGGAGAGAAATTTGATGTATTCTCAGACCATAAGAGTCTCAAGTATTTATTCTCTCAGAAAGATTTAAATTTGTGCCAAAGGTGTGGATGGAATACATGGAATATTATGACTTTGAATTGCATTATCATCCTAGGAAGGCCAATGTGGTGGCCGATGCTTTGAGTAGAAAGTTGATGAGTACGGTTGCTAGCCTTGCCTTGAGGGAGTGGAAGATGTTGGGCGATCTAAGCGAATTTGATGTGTAACTAGGTGAATCATCTTCTCAAGCTACTTTAGTTTCAGTTTTAGCTCAGCCGACACTAGTCACACAAGTTTTAGAAGCATAGCAAAATGATCTGGAAGTAGAAGCAATTAGAGAGAAAATCCTATGAGGGAAAGAAGAAAAAGGGTTGATGGTGCATTTTGACTCAAGTATCCGATATGTAGATCGCCTTTTGTACAAAAATCTTGTAGAGATGGAGTACTTCGAGAGTTTTATCACTACTGTCTTGCAGTCCATCCCGAAGGCACAAAAATGTATCATGATCTGAGCCATCAATTTTGGTAGAGGGGCATGAAGAAGGATGTAGCCTTATTTGTGTCTAAATGCCTAACTTGTCAACAAGTTACAGTGGAGCATCAAAGGCCAGCCGGGTTGTTACAACCTTTACTTGTAGCTGAATGGGAGTGGGAACATATCACAATGGATTTCGTTTGGCCTTCCTAGAACTCAGAAGGGTAATGACATCGTTTGGGTCATAGTAGACCAACTAATTAAGTCAGCACATTTTCTTGTGATGTGTATGGGCGACTTAGTGGATTACATAGCAGAACTCTATGTTATGGAGATTGTTCGGCTTCATGGGGTTCTGGTGAGAATTGTCTCAGATAGAGATCCTCGTTTTACCGAATGATTATGGCAGAGCTTACAAACCGTTATGGGGACTCAGTTGACCTTTAGTACTGCTCACCATCCTCAAATCAACGGTTAGTCTAAACACACAATTCAAATTTTGGAGACATGTTGAGAGCATGTGTACTAGATTTCAAAGGGTCTTTGAAGCCCTATATGGGCATCCTTGTAGGTCACCGGTGTGTTGGGCTAAGGTACGAGATTCACTGTTGCTTGGACCAAATTTTTTTTTTGTGAAACCACTGAAAAAGTAGCTATCATCCGGAAGAGGGTAATCATGGCACAAAGTCGATAAAAGACCTATGCAGATAGGAGAAGAAGGCCCTTATCTTTTGAAGTAGGTGACCATGTGTTTTTTAAGATATCACCTAGGAAAGGTTTGATCAGATTTGGCCAGAGCGGAAAGTTATCACCTAGGTTCATCAGTTCCTTTGATATCATTGGACAAGTGGGTGAAGTTGTCTATCGCCTTGCCTTGCCTCCGCAATTATCCGAGATACATGACGTGTTTCACATCTCAATGCTCCGCAAGTATGAGCTCGATCCTTCTCATGTTCTGGATTGGATGAACTTAGAAGTAGATGAAAATGTTTCCTAAAAAGAAAAACCCGTAAAGATTCTAGACTCCCGAGAGCAAGTTTTGAGAGGTAAAAATATACCTCTAGTCAAAGTGTTATGGCATCATCATGGAGTAGAAGAAGCCACTTGGGAAAGGGAAACCAAAGTTCATGAGAAATACCCTGATTTGTTTAATAATGTATGATTTTGTTACCCTTTTATTATATTGACATTGTATTGTGGTTAGTGGGACATAAACAAGTCTTGCGTTGATGCTATGTATTGTGATTATAAGCGATGCGTGAACTTTGAACCTTGGAGAATTCGACTCCATATGTTGTGATAATGTTACGATGAATAGAGCTATTGTAAGAATAATAGTTATCTTCCTTGAGAGTTGTTGGAGTTGTTTTGATAGGGATTATGGTAATTTTGGGGACGAAATTCTTTAAGGATGGTAGGCTGTAACAGTTGAATTTGGCAGACTGCTCGAGTGGTCATTTGGTTGCTCAAGCAAAGATTCACAACTCTCAGTAGTTTACCATTTTGCAAGCGAGACCATTCCAGTGGTTAAGTGGTCGCTCGAGCGCAAATTGCATGCTCCCAATATTTTCACTGTAGCTCTGCAAAACTTTTGGGACCTCTTGTTTTTCGCTCGAGCGGTAGAAAGGTCGCTCGAGCGATCCCCTCGAAATTGTGCTATTCCCTCGAGTGATGAAAAGTTTGCTCGAGTGGTTTGTTGGGGTAGTTAACTTAAAAAGTCAATCTTTACTCATTTTCTTTCCACTTTTACATATTCTCTCTCTCTCTCTCCTCTCTCAAACCCTATTTTCTAAAAACCCCAGCCTAGAAACACTAAATTTCTCTAACTTTTAACCAAGATTTACTCCAAATCTTTCAAGAAAATTGAAAGGCAAGTCAAGCTTTGGATTTTCACCGATTATTTCACTATTTTGTTGAAGTTTCTTGTGGATTCTTATCTCTAGCTTCTATTCTTGAGGTAGGTGTGTCTTTAACTTGTTATATCTTTAATTTGAAACTCATATGCGATAATTTCATTAGATATTCATTATATATATATATATATATATATTGTGGTAGCCGAATAATTGGCGAAGATAAAGGAGGTATATTTCAGAAGCTTGACGCTAGACGGCAAATATCCCGCAAGGATAAGGGGCCGAACAGGATAAATAGGCCGAATGGAGAAGGATCCCTAGAGCCGAATAGTGGAAAAGATAATGATTGAAAAAGTAGGCCCTGGCCCCGAGGATCAGAAGAAACGAGTATAAATATAATGGCAATGGACTAGTAAAGGTATGTAAGAGTCACTTCTAAAAACTTAGTGAACAAGCTTTCTTAAGTAGAGGAACTGACTTGTCCGTCGGAGTGCTAATTCCAGCACCCCGACCGGAGTATTTGTATCTTTGCAGGTGACTAGCTGAGGATCATTGGCGTCTTCCAGGATCTGAAGAGTATTTCCAAACCACTTCCCCACAATTGGCGCCGTCTGTGGGAATACTCGAATACATCCATGGAAGGCGTGACCGAAGATCCTCCGATAGCCACCGACGAGATCACACAGGTAGACGACCTCACCCCAGCTAATATGCTCAAAAGAAACCATCGCGGCACGACGCATCTTGAACTTCGATTCGCCAACAACTTCAGCACAAGAAACAATGCAGGCTATCATAGAACAAGCAAAGCAGAACGAACAAAGGCTCGAGAACATGATCGCTGAGAACGAACGACTCCGTCAAGATTTGGCCCTGGAGGTAGCAAAATCTAGAGAGGCCATGCGCCAGGAACCAGAGCGACCTCCGAGGGCAGACGGGCAAAGACCTCGGGCCCGACCAAAGGATACCGATAGCAACTCCAACTCATCATCCACGGAGCTGGACGCAAGGGACGATCCGAAACCTCCAGCTCCTCCGAAAAGGATCTGCGAACAAGGAACAAGCGCAGGAGAATCAGCTCAAACGAGGAAGACCAGCACGATCCTTTCGTTCGACGGATCGCAAGGGCGTCCCTGCCCAAGAAATTCAAAGCTCTGTCGTTCACTCTTTACGACGGAAAATCAGACCCCACTGATCATATCCGTCATTACAAACAGGCCATGACGCTGCATGCAGACAATGAAGCCCTCATGTGCCGAATATTCCCTAGCAGCCTAGGTCCACTGGCCGTCAGGTGGTATTACAAGTTGGAGCCAGCTTCGATTAAAAGCTTCCGAAAACTGCAGAAAATCCTTCAGGGCCAGGTTCATCACCAACGAGGTACAACCGAAACAGGCCGACTCCCTCTGGGCTATGCAGATCCAGTCGGGAGAGACGCTCAGAGCGTACTCGGCACGATATTGGGAGTGCTTCAACCTTGTTGACGACGCTTGCAACGACTCCATGGCCATCACCGCCTTCAAAATGGGTTTACATCCTGATAGTGCTCTGCGCAGTTCCCTGACCAGAAGGCCCCCAAAACAGTCTGGGCGTTGATGAAGAAAGTTGAAGAATATTGTAAAGTCGAAGATGATGCCCTGAGGATAAAAGCCGGACAAATCTCCAGCAAAACGGCCCTCCCCGAAATTGCTCGACCAATAAGCTCCGTGCCGCCACCGAGGCCTGAGCCCCGGCAACGAACCAAACGAGATAAAAGGCGGGACTCCCGCTGATCAAGCGATCAGTGCTCCCACCAACGAACGAACAACTACAAGTCGACAGCAGACGCTCAAGGCGAACCGACAAGAAGTATACGGAGTTGACGAGCCGATCGCGGCAATAATGACCAAAGTCCAGCACCTTCCATTCTTCAAGTGGCCGTCGAAGATGGTGGGGCCTCCCGACACACGGAGGAGGGACAGACGATGCGAATACCACAAAGATCACGGCCACAAAACCGAGAGCTGTTATGCGCTAAAGGATCATCTGGAAGAACTGGTGCAAGATGGTCGACTGCAGCAATACGTGAGCAAGGGAAGGCCAACCAAAGCATTAGCCTTGAGACAGGATTCACCTCCGCTTGGTGTGATCCACATAATCTACGGTCTGCCGGCATCCCCGACCGTGCATACAATCCAATCGCACCCAATTCCCCAAAAACATAACATGTCAACCGGCAGGCCCAGAGAAACTCCGACAATTAAGTTCGATGACTCCGACCTCGTCGGAACAGTGGCCAGCCACGTCGATCCTTTGGTCATCAAATTACGCGTACGTCAGTTCAGCGTTGAACGCATTCTCATAGACCCAGGAAGCACTTCGGAAATCTTGTACTACAGAACTTTTGTTGAACTCGGCCTCAACGAGTCGGACCTATCACCGTCGTCTCAGCCACTGTTCGCTTCAACACGAATCCAGAGTACCCGTTGGGAAGGTCGTGCTACCTGTTCGAGCGGGCTCAAAAATGGTTGACGTGGAATTCTTGGTTGTTAAGCTTCCGTCGCCGTATAATGCCATCATGGGGCACCCCTGGTTGCATATCATGAAGGCTGTCCCAAGAACCTACCATCAGCTTATGCGCTTCCCAACAGACCGTGGCATTGAGAAGATCCGTGGCTCACCGCAATCCGCACGAACGTAGACTTTATGAAGATCCATTTACGGACCCGACTTGTGGGATCTGATGCTTGTACTGGTACCACGTTTTAAATGAAAATGATTTTCTCTGTCACTCTCCTTCAAGCCTAGGCCCAATTAAGTCTTGGATTCGGAGCCCCCTGACACCTTAGGGCTGAATAAGCCTCCGAATTCGGAGCGCCCTTCGTGGATGTCACGATTGGCCAAATTAAGTCTCCGAATTCGGAGCCCCCTTTGGTGCATGACACCTTAGGGCCGAATAAGTCTCCGGATTCGGAGCCCCCTTTGGTGCATGACACCTTAGGGCCGAATAAGTCTCCGGATTCGGAGCCCCCTTTGGTGCATGACACCTTAGGGCCGATTAAGTCTCCGGATTCGGAGCCCCCTTTGGTGCATGACACCTTAGGGCCGAATAAGCCTCCAGATTCGGAGCGCCTTTTGGTGCAGGATTCGGAGCGCCCTTCGTGGATATCACGATTGGCCAAAATAAGTCTCCGATCCGGAGCCCGTTTTAATCAACTAATTAAGCCGGAATCATAATGGTTCGCGGACAAGGCGTGCCTTAGCCGGCCCACGAATACGACCCATTCCGGTTAAGTTCGCATCCCGCTAAGGCAAGGGCCGATCCTGAATACAGGAAAAAATATTTAAGCAAAAATATTTTAAGCTACACAAAAGTTCCGGTAGCAACTTTCGATAGCAAACTATTAAACCATACGAAATGACGTGCTTAACCATTAAAAGTTGGGATCAGGAACATTCATCGGCATAGCTAAACAAAAGATTTTCAGAGTAAGACTCAACTATATGAAATAACACTTTTATTTGATTAAAAAGTTGTTACAATAGATGCAATCCGCGTTCGAACATTACAATATCTATCTCTAACTTCTAAGAAAATCACGTATCGATCTAACCGCGCCCGATCGGCATGTCGCGGGCTCTGACACCATCGACAATGTCAAGGCCAGATCCAAGACAAGTGCCTCTGACACCATCGACAATGTCAAGCCAGATCCAAGACAAGTGAGGTTAGGGGCAGCGGTCGTTGTGTCTCCTTTCGGGGCGATTTGCTTCAACGACTTGGAGGCTGACGTGTTTCAGTTTCTCCTCTTTCAGCGGTCCACTCCCACATCGGAGAATCTCCGCGCAAACGGAGACTCCGCCGCAAACCGTCTGAGCGCCAAGTTCGGCCGGAATTTGAGCTCCTGCAAACTATCATCACCATCTGATGGTGAGAACTCTTGATCATCCCACGCAATAGATGCTGGTGAGCCAAATATGTTTGATTGCATGAGGCGCCTGCCGCTTTTATTCTCAGTAATGGCCACGATCTCGAGGCCCAAATCCTGAAGTGATTTTATCAACACTAAACCCCACGAGATAGGCGTCGGTCAACATTCTCCATGACCTAGTTAACCCAATGGTTGGCTAAAATGCGTGCGCATAGGCTGCGCAAGGGCAAAAATTACCTAGCTCAATCGGCTAGACATCTGGCATTCGAGCTAAGTCAAAATGCCGTAGCCCCTCCGATCTCTGGCTCACGGTTTCTTCAAATTTCAACAACACACGCCGCAATGGCTTTATTCAAAAGTAAACGGCCATTACATGTAGGCCGATCACGCACAACGAATCGGCGCATCGATTTAACATGCCGAGTCCGATTGATGTATTTACGTCTATCCAAACATTTATGCAATCAAATTAAACACGCACACGCCGAATGCGGGAGACAATTTGATATTTTCAATAAAGCATCTTTTATTCAAAAAACCAAGAAATTACATAATTGCAAACGCGACCAGCGTTCGAACCTTACAATAATTAAAGTCAGACGGCGTCGCCCTCATCCTCACTCTTCTCAACCTCGAAAGCAGAAAACGGAAAATCCTTACTGTGGTAGAGAGGTGACGCCGAATCGATGCCTGACAAGCGAAGAGATTCGGCGACTTGAGATGCCTTGATCCAACCATGCCTGAACCACGATTTTCACATCGGCAAACCTCTTCGGCAAGCTTCTCCTTGGTCTTTTGGATTCCAACCAAGCGCCCTTCGTGAAAACCTTTTTCATAAGACCTCCCCTTGGCGGACTCCAATGCGAACATGCTCGCCGTTTCACGATCGGCAATGGCAGCGCTTATAAGCCGATTGGTAACCCTCTCTTCCACGATTGGATTCACCTGCCCTGCTGGTTGTACTTGAGCCGCTTTGATCTTTCTTAACTCACGTTCAGCCGCCTCCACGCGAGCCTCCAAACTGCGGATATGCTCTTCCTTTTTCTCCATTTCTCGGCGGGCGGCGCGCAATCGCATGCCGACTTCATAAGCCGTATAGAGCCCTTTCACCGCCCCATGAATGCCCTCGCGAAACACTTCGTAGTCCTGACGACCAACCATTGACTGCTGAACTTCCGGAGGAAATATTTGTCGAGCAAACTCGACCGCCACGTCTGGATCTCGAACGATCAAGTCCGCTTCCGTCATGGGCTTATTCTTCACAAATACTGCAAAACTTAATGGGCACGGATTCGTGTCTGATCTCCTTTCAACTTGGGCGTGTGGCGATCTCCCCTGGGACTGCCTATCCCGTCTGGGTGACCTACTACGACGTCGAGGAGATTGACGCCTCTCTCGACCCATAGCACTCTTACTCCCAGCACGCAGGGGCACCACGGTGTTCACTTCGATTCATATCACCACCAAGCTCAGCCAGTGTCTTGGCTTCCCCTTTGCTGTTTAAAGAAGAGTTTGTTCGACATTAGCACAATAGATTTTTCTCAAGAGTCTGAATCAATACCTACCAGACTCTTAAAAGCTTGTACCTTTGATCATTTAACACTCGCAGAGGCAGCACGATCGAGGCAAGTTCATTAATCGCGAACCAATCGCCTGACGCCGACTAAGTTGACGGCAGGACAAGCTTTTGGCTCAAGATCTGCGGCCTAAGTGCGTAGTACCCCAGCCGGCTCACAAGTTGATTCGGGCAAGAGCAGATTCATCAATCTATTCGGCTCGAGTACCCCAGCCGGCTCACAAGTTGATTCGAGCAAGAGCAGATTCATCAATCTATTCGGCTCGAGTACCCCAGCCGGCTCACAAGTTGATTCGGGCAAGAGCAGATTCATCAATCTGTTCGGCTAAACTACCCCAGCCGGCTCACGAATTGATTCAGAGCCAGAGTTCTTATCATGAACCCCCTGGGGCAAGGGCAGATTCATCAATCTAAGGCCCAAGATCAGTAGGCAGTGAAATTGCCAAATGTGATTTTGATGGGATATGTATTGAATCTGCAGGAACCAGATATTGACCAATCTTTTCCTCTCTACCTTCAGTGGTTAGCGACTTCAGATTCAAGTAAGGAAAAAACAAAGTTTGGACAAACGATATTCTATGTACGGTTTGTGTAGAAGAATTCTAGATAAATCATTCGTGCCACAGTAAAATCATCCGCTCACGAGTTGACTGGCAAGAGCAGATTTATCAATCTATTCGGACCAAGTACCCCAGCCGGCTCACAAGTTGATTCAGAGCTAGAATTCTTTTTATGAACCCCTGGGGCAAGGGCAGATTCACAAATTAGGGTTTTCCCACAGTATATGCAATTCCATTTTACCAAATGCATTGACAAACCACAAACTCTTTCATTAAAATTAAACCACAGAACTCTTTCATACAAGTGTGTGGTGTAGCAAAAAATTACAAGGAAATTTCATTAATAAATTGCGCGCAGATGCTAACCAATTTATACATGAAAACTACCCTGAACCAACAAAGCACTATCCAAAAGAAGAAAAAACAAAAACAAAAAAGACGCCTGCTCAGTAAACGGCTCCCAGATCATTCGTCAGTATTGGATTCAAGTGGCTCAACATCCACCTGCTCATAAAGAATTAGCAAATCCAATGTAACCTCAGCGGCAGCAAGGGCTTTGAGCCACCCATGTTTGAACCCGCGATTCTCAAATTTGGACACTTCTTCAACATATTCCGTCAGAGCGGCGCCTCTCCCTGCCTCGAAGGCCTCCGATTCGGCTTTCTCGCGGGCCGCCTTAAGCTCCTCTAACTGAGCTTCCGCTTCAGCAAGTGCTTCCTTGGAAAGTCTGAGCGATTCCTCGCTCGCATTTGCCCTACCCTCAGCATCAACACGAAGCTGTTCGGCGATGCAAACCCTCTCTTTCTCCGCTTCAGCTCGCGCGCTCTCCATTTCAGCTCTCATAATTTCGAACTCGACCCTACTTTTTTGACCCTGCACCTCTGTTTGCAAATGGTCAATTCTCCTGAGAGCATCACGTAGGCGGCGACCCAAGTCGGCGATCCTTCTGATCGTTTGCAAAATAATTCGGTATGATTAGATGCCTTTAACAAACAAGAGCGAAATGAAGGTGACCTACCAGGAGTGCCGATTGAGCAGTTAGGGCAACGACCATAATATCAGGCACGGCACCAAAGGCTTTGTTGTCAGCCGGCAGAGAAATTGAGGCCGCCAGGCTCAGTGCCACGGCTGGATCTCGATGGCCGAAGCGTCGGATAAAATCGGCATATATCCCTGATCTTTGGCTGAATACGAACGGAGCAACCACGTCCGGTTCTTCAAGCCGAGGCCGTTTGCTATCAGGGCCAGCTTCTAAACTCGCTTCTCCTCGGCACCACGCTTTTGGCCTTGCTCCGGAATCAGCCGTTCCCCATCGCCCTGTTCTCCACCCTCTTTTCCCGTATCGGACACAGCAACCTCAACTGTCCCCTCAGAAACGGGTACGAAGGCTTGATCAAGCCGGATCTAATGCGGCGCATTCAGCCTTCTTACGGTGGCCATCCGCTCGGCATTTCTTTTACGTGCCATCTGCGTCAAGCTTTCCTTCGCCATACCCTCAAAGAAATCGCCGGGTAGATCCCCCAAATTCGCAAAATATCCCCGGAAGAGAAATCTGCTCATCCTGAGGCGGATGGCTCGGAGGCCTCAAATGCCGAGCGTACGGCCTCGTCGCCCCCTACAACCCCCTCAGTAGACTCCCCAGCCGGATCGACAATCACCTCTACAACCGGCTCGGCGTCTTCCCCCGATCAGAAGGTACGAGACCGATCTGCCTAAGGTTTTGAAGCTGGGGAGATAAGGGCCGAGAGCTGTTGATTGCCGGCTAGAATCGGAAATGTTATCTGCAGCGAGAAAGTAGTGTAAGTAGGTTCGTACCGAAGGAGAATAGGGCGGCTCTCCCTTGCTGTTGTACGTTTGGGCGTCCGAAATATGTGAGTGCAGTCTTAATTTCCCCAAGAACCACGTCGTCAACCGAAGTCAGAATTTTCTTCAACCCATTACCTGCAGAAGATAAAAAGCGATTCAGGGAAAAGAGCCGAATAAGAGATAGACCAACAAACAAGACATTGCGTGGCAACCTGGGTCACCCTTATGTCTGGGAATAGGGTCCAGGCGATCCTCCCCTTCAGCGAACTCCCAATTACCTCGGACGTTGACCATTACGTCGTCAACCCGTTTACCAGAACTGGCAAGCATAGTCACCAAGTGATGGTCAGTATCTTTGGCCATGAGGAAATATCGCCCCAGCCGACCGGAGGATTTGGCTAAGGCGTAACAATGCCGAATGGCCGGAATCCCAAGGTTAATCCTAAGGCGTCGATTCAACTCTACAACCCCCATGATGATTCGAAAGAAATTTACATTGGGTTGAGAAGGAATCAAACCCCAATAGCGGAGAACGGCCCTAAGAAGTGGGTGTAGGGGAAACGAACCCCGCCCTCCGCAATGGATAAAAGAGGGAATACGATCGTGTTTTGATCTTCCCTCTCCATGTCGAGAGCATTGTCCGTTACAAGGGATAAATGGACGTCGTCAGGAATAGAAAAATGTGTTGCCGGAAACCGGAGATACGATCCTCAGAAAGGAGGTCTTTCAAATGTTTGGCCATCTTAGCAAAGAACTAAATATTCACTGAAGCTAAAATAGCAAATAGAAAACAGGGTTACAAAGAAGGGATAAGGAAACTTACGAAGAGCAGATGAGACAAGGGAAGACGGGAAGAAGTTGCAGAAAATACGAGTTACGGAGGGATATGCACTGGCGATCCAAAAGTCTCAAAAAATCGACGAAATGTGAATTCGAAAGGACCAAAGTTTCAAATCGTAATAAATGCTGAGATACACATGAATAGAGCGGGAAAGCGTAATGATGAGCAAAAAGGCGCGCGCCTCCTGACATATATTGGGGCACGCGAAGCCGCTTGACGCTAAACTTCTCAAATTCTGAACCAAACACGCCGATTGACTGCCGTCAACAGGGAGTTCGGAGGGCAATTGTGGTAGCCGAATAATTGGCGAAGATAAAGGAGGTATATTTCAGAAGCTTGATGCTAGACGGCAAATATCCCGCAAGGATAAGGGGCCGAATAGGATAAATAGGCCGAATGGAGAAGGATCCCTGGAGCCGAATAGTGGAAAAGATAATGATTGAAAAAGTAGGCCCTGGCCCCGAGGATCAGAAGAAACGAGTATAAATATAATGGCAATGGACTAGTAAAGGTATGTAAGAGTCACTTCTAAAAACTTAGTGCACAAGCTTTCTTGAGTAGAGGAACTGACTTGTCCGTCGGAGTGCTAATTCCGGCACCCCCGACCGGAGTATTTGTATCTTTGCAGGTGACTAGCTGAGGATCATTGGCGTCTTCCAGGATCTGAAGAGTATTTCCAAACCACTTCCCCACAATTGGCGCCGTCTGTGGGAATACTCGAATACATCCATGGAAGGCGTGACCGAAGATCCTCCGATAGCCACCGACCGAAGATCCTCCGATACCATTCCATTAATATTTTGTCTCGTTCTCGTTGTTGATTGTATATTGGGAATGCTCGGATGAACAGGAATAGGGAGGTTCATTGCCAGGCATTACATCTGCTATGAGTTAGAGATGTAAAAACATGATCCTAAGACAATGAAAGACTATTAAGTATGGTAGTTACTTGCGTCTTGTCTGACAAAGGATGATTAGCGATGGATAATTCTTTTGCAATTTGTTCCAATTGATTAACATGATCACCAACGCTATCATTTTCACTCATACGAGTGTTATTGTATTTCTAGTGCTTCCATCATTTGCTTTGCAGACTCATGTTCTTCAAACAATGGAATGGTATTATCTTTCATGTTGCGTAACATGGTTGCTTTTGCTATTGCATCATCTTCTATCCATTTGTTTCGAATCCAATTAGAATCATCATTTGGTTTATAAGTGGATAGAATATACAAAGTTTTCTCATGTGTAAGAAGATAAGAAATGTGACGCTTCCATACTCGAAAATTACTTCCATTAAGCATTTCAATTTTTGAAGCATCAATAGCACTCTTAATTGCCATAATGTGTATTAGTAAAAATAAAATTCCTCCCTTGTTTTTTTTTTTCCCCCACAGTCTTTGAACGAGTCAAATTTGACTTTGAAAGGGGAAAAAAAAAAAGAGAGGCCAAAACACCAAATAAATAATAATGATAATAAATAAATGCCTTTTTGATCTAGGCTTATATTTTAATTTGGTGGATGCAAAAGTAATGGATAGTGTTGTATAGGCCCTTAAGAAAACAATGCCGCTCCAAGAACGATGTCGTTCCACTTATTATTCAGCTAACCAACTTGATCTGATTGTGGCTCTGCTTGGCAATTGAAATGGTTTGACGGCTAATTCAAGCTAGAAAATTCAGCAACAGTAATATTATGATTCTTGTTGTCTTTTTCGGCAACAGGAGGTTGGAGACCAAAGTCTGAAATTTGTTTTGCAGGATCAGTTTGTTGTCATTTGTTTTTACTATGAAAAACGTAGTCTCGTTCAAAATTCTGCTATGAACACGATGGAGAAGATGGCGACTTGTTTCCGCAACTGAAAAATAATTTGTAAAACTTCCTCCACTAATGGTATTCAAAAACAAATAAATTCTAAATTTTTTCTCTCTTACAAATTGTAATTCGACACTTGCGTACTTAGTTTAACGCTACTCTAATACCACTAAAAGATAAAATGACAATGGTGAAGATCGATAATCCCTTGAGGGTGTTTATCACGCAAGAAATCGAGGATTTGGGAGAGAACAAAAATAGAATGATTCAAGTTGGTTGCAACTTCACTTGCCATGAGTATTTATATACATCATGGTGGCTATTGGGAATGGTCACACCTATTGAGTTTTTTTCACAATACTAACATGTACCACTTTCCATAATAACCTTTCACCAATGATTATATCATTTGGTGTTTGAAGTTCAAACACACAACTTGCAGATTGTTCTCAACTTTCCTGTGGGAAGGTTTGTACATCACCACTTTGTAAGTTATGATTCGGTGTGAGAGGATCCATCATATTATGGTGTGATTACCTCTTATACCTTCAACATGTGCACCCATATATGTATGATATGATATGTAAATTATATATATATATATGTGTGTGTGTAAAATATTTTCAATACTATGGAAGTAATCTATGACACGATAAAGAAACTTTTTTTTGTGCAAAACAAGAAAAGAATGCAGAAGAATGAGATATATGTATATATACTAGCGTAATACCCATGCTATGCACAACTTTAAATAAATAATTAACAATTAATTTTAAAATTAAATAGTAAAAAAATAGAATTAATTAAATGTTAACTATTTTTATCATAATTTCACTTACGATTTTTTTTTCCCCTACCATTAATGCTATACTTTCAGTTCTAAATAACATATATGTGAATCATATTGTAATTAGCAAAAATTAAATAAAAAATATGGTAAACTATAAAATTGCACTTTTTATTTTTGTTTTTAGGAACAAAAACTACACCTATGATAAAATATAAATACATTATTATGTTCTAAGGGCTTCATAATTTAAGTTTGTCATATATTATATTCATATAATGATATAGTAGATTATGTGTATATATATAATAGTTTGCCTTTTTTTTTTAATATCTAAAAAAATAAATTGTGTGAAACTCAATCTAGCAAAATTTGTTTAAATTAAAAATTGAGTAGCAAAATGAAAATGACAAATAATGAACTACTAGTGGCCTCTATCCTTTTGTCCTTCATAAAATCAATATTAACATACCAAGTACAACTCCTAGATTTTCTCACACTCACTAACTTTTACAGCTCACATTGGGCCCTTTTTTTGTCCTCCTCTCTTACTCACCTCGTGACTTTCATGACCCCAATCATCTAACCTTTCTCCTACCAAAAACATCTTAACTTCTCTTTGTTAGTTACCCTTTCCTTGTCACCACCATTTTGATAAACCCCTAAACTCAATTATATTTGTATATAAAATATTGAATTTGGATAATCTACATTTTTTTATATTTTTAAATTGAGTAATGTTAGAATGATCATATTTGGATATTATATGATCTGACATCTTACATGACATTAATTATATCATTCGACAAGATCCATATGATATATATATAGTGTCATCTAAAGCATGATATGTAACGCCCCCAATTTTATTACTCGGATACTTTACCAAATTCTTATAAAAGTCCATTTCCAAATTACAGTTGTGGAATTAACACAAGCTGAATAGAATAATTAAGGCCCTCTCTTACACAAATACAATAATAGAATGTTTAATACAAATAATAACAATACATGCCCCATGGGCTTACATTGAAGATTACTAAATAAATATTTATAATAGACAAAAACAACATTTTAATCTTTCATCTACAATCTATACATGAAGGATTCACAACGAAATGAATAACTTTTTGATCTTCAAATTGATGTAACCGACTCCGTCCCTGAAAATGGTTAAACAACATGGGATGAACAAATATGTCCAGTAGGGATCTACAATGATTCTCGACAATAAAATCAATAGATATATGTGATCATGAATGCTAACAAGTGATAAGTAGATAAATAATGCATTATTTTATATCCAAAATAAAATATACATAGGTAGATACTTTCTTCACAAAATCCCACTTCACATTTAAAAGAAAACTTGTTTGTTATCTTCTCATCTTATCAGTATTGATTCAAAGAATTTCTTAATTTCTTTTACCTTAAAAAAAAGATCTTACGCCAACTAATCATGTACTCCTCCTAGTCATATATCATACACATTAATTACACTACCACCCATTACCTTACCATAATCCACATAACACCAAACACACATACGCTGACATGTTTCATATAACTAAGCGATAAGATTCAATTCATTATAGACGTATTCCAATCACACACTTCGAACCTCTAACTCCAAACCACCATGTTCACACATATCAATACAATCGCATAACTAGTAATGAGCACCAACATACCAACAACCGGCTTCATCAAGCCATTCCAACACAGTTTACTGGGTGCTACTTCAGATGGAAATCTAGAACCTACCTCAAGAGCCATGATTTACTGATGGCTAACCAGAAAGAAAGCAAAACCTCCATATAGCCCAACAATCCAAACACTTTCTTAGGCACTACTCCGGAAGGAAGGTGAAACCTCTATCAAGTGCTACGCTTTACCGGTCACAAGCCAAAACGAAACTGACCTTCTTTCCAACAATTTAAATCCATCAATTCCCCATATCATTCATCATTTTAATTTATAAAATTATACCAACAACACACTACACATATAACTCCTACAATCAACCAATACCATTCTCCACCGATGGCTAAGGACAAAACCTCTACACATTTAATAATAATATAAATTCATCTCGATAAACGAATATGATTATTCACAACATTTCCATACTTCAATATCAACTCCCTTTTATTCAAGTTACATCAACGCATTTATTATCATGCGCTTCTCATAGTTTATAATGCCAATTATAATTAACAATTTTCGTGGTATGAACTAACTTTCATTATAGTTATTTCCACAGCAGCTAGAAACCAACATTCATACCCATTTATTTTAAATATCAACCAAATTTCATGATTTAAGGCCCAATTGAAACAAACTTCATCTTTAGGGTAAAGTTCAAGACTAGGGTTTGGATAAAATTTAGGGCTTTTTACCTTGAAGTACATAAACATGTTCCAACGGCTCAAAACTTCCATAATCTACTACAAACCATAAGTTTAACCTCTTTATTTCAAAACCGTAACTTTCCTCTACATGCTTTTCAAGAAAATCTCTTCCAATATGATGATTTATGCAATAGAAAAATACCACCCATCTATCTATACGAAAGTATTGAGGAAAGCAAAGAAATCCCTACCTTAAGCAAGAAGAGAAGAAAACCCAGAAATCCAACTTCGATAAAAACACGATCCGCTCAGATTAAAAGAAGCTCTCATCATGCTCTACATTTTGGTATATAGAACTAGGGTGAGATTTTAAGTGAAAGAAGATGAAACCCAAGCTTGAAAGCTTAGGGTTTTGAAAATGGAGGAAAGAGAGAAATGAGAGCGAAGAGTGACAGAAAAGTGAGCAAAAAGTGACTTTTTAAAATGTTGATCCCAAACAAACTGCTTGAGCGATAAATCAAGCGCTCGAGCGTTGGAGACATAAGACTGTTCAAGTGGTAAAACCTTTGCTTGAGCGTAGAACTCACGCTCCCAAAATCTCAGACTGTACAATGAATAGACCGCTCGAGTGAATTTCAAAAACTCACTGAATCCTGAACTTTGGACCAAAGTACTAGACGATTTGAAAGACCGCTTGAGCAAAGAGGAAATCTCAAAGTGCTACAACCTGCACACCTTAGGAAATTTCGTTCTAAAATTAAAGATATGCCCAAACTCAAAGTGAAATAATAACCAAAGAACTACACCTTTAACCAGAAGCTTAGATCTAACCTTGGGATAACTTTCAGGATCCCCAACGTAACACCTCAGTATTCCCTAGACCCCAAGTAACAAGATCAATAAGATAAAGAATAGTGAGGCACTCTCGACTCGTCTACTATAATAGAAAGGAAATTGGCCAATCAAAACGAAATCCCCCACAAGGTATAGGTTTCGAAACAACAATCCAACCATCAGATCTTGGACATGCTGATCCCAAAATTTGAAAGACTAAAATTCATACACCAGTTGTGAGAGAACAGCCGGTTTGCCAATGCTTTGGCGACCCTGGCTTCGATGGTGGACATACCAATCGGGGTCAAGATGCGTGCAATTCTTATGGAGCAGAGGTATGCACCTGCATATGAGATGATAGTTGCGATAGAAGAAGTGCAAGATGAAAACCCTTAGTACTTTGACTTCTGGAATTTTCTACAAAGTGATACATACCCGCAAGGGGCAAATGCCAAGGACAAAAGGGGGATACGGTGTCTGGCCGCTCAGTTCATCTTCTGTGGAGATAAGCTATACAAGATGGGACATCTAGGGATACACAAGTTATGTGTAGAAAAAAATGAAGTGAAGAACATTATGAAGGCCATTTATAGAGGAGAATATGGGGCCCATATGAATAGTATAATGCTAGCAAGGAAAATCCTCAGGCAAGGGTACTACTGGTCAACTATAGGGGATGATTGTATCAACTTTGTTCAGTGATGCCACAAATGTCATATTCATGCTAATCACATGAACATTCCGCCGTCAAAACTCTACAACATGACCTCACCATGGCCTTTTCGGTCTAGGAAATAAATATTATTGGGGCAGTTACACTAAAGGGTTCAAAAGGACATGAGTTAATCTTAGTGGCCATTGACTACTTCACTAAATAGGTAGAAGCGCAGTCTTACTCAGTGTTGAAAGCATCACATGTAGAGAAGTTCATCAAGAACGACATCATTTGCAAGTATAGAATGCCTAATGAAATTATTTCAAACAATGGCTCGCATTTCAAATGGGAAGTAATTGATCTAATGTGCCCTTTCACAAGTCATCAACATATAGGCCACAGACCAATGAAGCCGTTGAAGCTACAAATAATAATGTCAAGAATATCCTGTGCAAAAAGGTGGAAACCTACAAGGATTGGCCAGAAAAGCTGCCTTTCATGCTTTGGGGATATAGGACATCGATTCGAACATCTACAGGGGCAACCCCTTAGTCTTTGGTATATGGGATGGAGGTTGTGCTGCCAATTGAGATAGAGGTACCCTTGTTGAGGATCATGACTGAATGTCAAATAGTAAAGGCTGATTGGCAACAGAACATGCTTGAAGAACTTATACTATTTGATGAGAGGAGATTGAAAGCACTATACCATGTTCACAGGTATCACGCAAGATTGCCCGAGCATTCGACAAAAATGTCAAATCCAGGAACCTGAGAGAAGGAGTTATAGTGCTAAAAGACAACAGAGCTCCTATCCATGACCCTAGAGCAAGTTCAAACCCAATTGGACCGGTCCTCACATCATCATGTCAATTTAGTTAGAAGAAGTAGTTATTTTAATGGATTTGAATGGCTTGGCATTCTCTCAACCAATCAACATGGACAAGTTTAAGAAATACTATCCTTGAGAGGCTCGTTGGGTCAAAAATCTAAAAGGGCGACCCAGGAAAAAGTAAGTGCATGTAAAAAGGAAGAATAAGAGAAATAAACAGAGACTGCAAGGTCGAAAACTCGAAAGGCAGTTTTGGCAAAAATTAGAGCACAAAAGGAGAGAGTAAACACCCGAGTGAACCCTAGTCATGAACTACGTAAGGCCTGATCCCTATCTTTAAGATACATAGGTAACTTCATCATAAAGTTCGGCCCCAACTATTTAACTTGGTTGTCCAGCTCTTGTTTGATTTGTTCATCTTAGCCCATGTTTGTTTGACCTACCGTTTTCTCCGTGATGGTTTCAATTGCAAAGAAGATCAAGTGGTGGTACAATGGGGAAGATGAATCCAGTATGTCCTGTTTTGGGCTATTTGATTTGAGATTGTGCATCTTGAGAGTTGATTTCACTTCCTGACTAGTATTATCATAGGCCCGGATTAATTGACTAGTGGGCGTGAAATCTTTCGGCTTTAGCCCTATCGCATAGGCAATGCGCGTAGGGCAGACATTGATGGCTGACCCAGTGTCAATCAAAATGATCAGGACCCATTTTTTCTACACTCTAGTGACATATATAGAGGCTTATTATGTCCTGATCCTTCTGGTGGCAGCACTTTGTTGGCAAAAGTTATTGATGGGACTGTTTCTCTCGGGGTAATTAGTGACACCAACTGTTCAGGAGTTGTATCAATTGACAGCTTAGCCTTGCTCAAAGCTGACAACATTGCTTGTTAGTGGTCTCGGGAATCCATGAGAAGCCCCCAGATGGAAATGTTTGCCTGGATCTTTTTCAGTTGTTTTAGAACCATGTCTTCTTCAACCTCTTTTTTTTTCTCCTTTTCTTTCTTAACCTCTTTGTCTTTGCCAGAGGACTTTCCTTGGTCTAGATGTAGAGGCTTGAAGTAACACCCACTCCTAGTCATATGATCAATTTCTTCTGAGTACCACGTCTCGTCAGGCACACTACTTATCCATTCATCATCAATATGGGCGAGCTACAAGTCACTATCATCCCACTATTCACCTTCATTGACTGAAAGGCAATTATTAGGCTCTGCTCGAATCATTCCCATAATATACTCTGAATGGCTTTCTGGCTCTTCTTCTTTTCCTCTAGAACCCTTTCCTTTACTACTATCATCAGGCTTTCTGGTGTTGATTTTTGGTTCATCCTTTTTTCTCTCAGTTTGTTCATCAGAAACTTCGCTGCTGCTTGTCCCACCATAACTAGCATTGGAATTTCTCAGATCCCACCATCCTATCTGTACATTCCCAAGGTCCAATTCTTCAAAGAACTAGAAATTGTCTAAGTATTTCTCTAAGTTGGCTAAGTCATCCAACCCCTGTTCGAGGACATCTTTCCTAACAACATTGATCGAAGATGAGTCAGGAAGAACAACCTTAGGCTTCAGTTGACCAATGGAAACAATATACTAGCTTGGATCATAATCCTCCTCCGATAGTTTGCCAGCCTCAAGCATGGGTACTTTGGTTGTTTTCTTTAACACTACCACCACAGGGCTTTTGGGTTTTGGCTGGGTTGGAAGTGCACCCATCATGCACAGATCAATGCTCTTAGGAATGTACACCTTGGGTTTTGGTAGATGAGAGGGTGTGATGTAGATACTAGGGTCAAAAGTGGGCAAAATTGTATGGATACAGTTGAGGTGAGATAGTGGTAGGGCATTATCGTAGAGAGGCAATGAGTTGGTTGTGACATTGGATTTTGGCGACTGTGGGGGAGATATGATCTTATTGTCAATGAGATCTAGAATCACATGATGAAGATGAAAGTAGCGATCGATATCATGCCCAAGCTGTTGGTGAAACGCACAGTATTTGGTGGGGTCGTGTTTGGCTAAGAGAGGATCTGGAAGGGGTCGAGCATCAAGAGGTTTGAGATACCCTCTTTTTACCAAGATTTTCATGGCTTTAGTAAGGGACATATGGAGTGGGGTGAATGTTCTGTTTATGGCTCGGGCTGAGTTTGTTGTTTGTGGACCAGCGTGGGCAAAGGGGTCAGCTATTTTGGTGGTGGTCGTGACTGAGTTGATCTCAGAAGGCTTTACAACTGTGCTACTACTGGTAGTAGCATTGGAACTACGTTCAAAGGTTTTCCATATAGGTTCTTTGTCGTTGACAATGATTCCCTGCTTAATGGCATCTTCTATTTGGACCCCTATTTCATGTAGTTCTTTAAAAATGAATAGTGGGAGAACTATTATCTTTTGCAGCATTTTGCCATGCAAATTCCTTACTACCATGCAAATTTGATATTTATCTGGTGGTCTAGTGGTCATCATTGCCGCCTTGGCCCTCCATCTGGTGATGAAGGCCACAAAACTTTCATTCGGCTCTTGGCAGGGTTGCCTTTAACTGTCTAGTGGTCACTTCAATTTGTGTGTTATAGGCATACTAAGTGATAAAGGCCTCAAGTAATTCTTCCCAGCTTTGTTTTACTAAGTCCTCTAACTTAGAATACCAAATGGCAACTACACCAATAATGTTCTTCCAAACAAGGAAAGTTTTTCTGGCTAAGTCAAGCCCATGGGTTTTAGGATATCCGATAAGAGGCGAATATGAACCATAGGGTCTCCAGCTCCATCAAACCTGTCAATATGTGGCATTTTAAATCGTTCTGGCAATTTGATAGTTGTTTCCGTATACCCATCATCAATGTCTAGGATTGAGTTGATTCCCTGTGACGTTTTAAACATCTACTCTAACTTGGCTAGTTTCATCATAGTCGGATCACCCTCATTCGTTTATAGGGGAAAGAGCCCTCTCGTTCCTCAGCTAGTGGGGGTGGAATTGGATGAGCCACCGAGGTGGTTGAGTAGCGGATGACCCAGATGGGCACCGTAATTCAGCAAGAGCATCACCATAGGTGGCCACTGTATTGGCCATAGCATCTAAACTTTGTTGAAGGGCCAACAATGTCCACTATATTCTTTGGAACCTAAGCCATCGCGGATGCCGATGAACTAGGTGGGCATGATCTAGCTGGTGGAGAAAGAGTATTCTGATAGTTGATACGACTTTTGTTCTTCTTTTTCGTGTGCTCGGTGGCAAAAAAACTAACACTGGTTGTCGTTGAACCAAATATGTAGTTTTACAGAGTCTACTAACACTAGTCCACAGAACTTGAGGGATATTTGACTGTTCTGAAGCTGTGGTGCCCAACTACCTTGCAAAAACATAAAACAAAACCCTCAATCAAATTTCAGCAGCATGTCGGCTCAACCGATTACTACTAAATCACACTGAAAAAGAACTTAACTCAATCCCACAAACTGAAATACCTGAACCACTGAATTTGAGAAGCCTTGTATAGATCCCATACATTGCACATAACACAGCAGAAAAGAAAACAAACACCCCTATGGGGGTTAGGGTTACCCTGTCCTAGCTTTGAAATGATTAGGGCTTTCCTATTCAAACAAGCGGCATCATACATTCTAGAATGGGAGAGCATCTTATCCTAATTTTGGAAGGTACTATAGCTCACTATATGTACAAGATGGGCTCTACTCTAGGGGTTGAAGTCAAGTGACATTAGAGAAGAGTCCTTTAGGTTATAACCAATGAAGATCCCAAGAAATCAAAAGAGTCAATATCGCCTCTCGTTGAAGTCTAAGAACCTTAGATAGCAAAGCTAACTTTTTGACAGATCTCAAAAACTTATAACACAAGGCCTCAAAAGTAACGTATAGATAGGTGTAGTGTCACAAAAAGTTTTCCTGTGCTATGACCAGTGTCTGGGCAACATAGGGACTTTAAGTGCACTAATGCATGCAATGCAAGGAACATATAATTGAAAATAAAAGTCATATCATGGAGTTCGAGTCAAGATTTCATAAAAACCCCAGCAAAGTTGCCAAAAACTGTAACATGCCCGGGAGGTACTCGTGCGCGTTAAACAGTTTGGACTCTCGATCTCTTTGATCTAGTCTCACGAGTGCAATGTGAAACATAGATGAGAGTCTAGATTTGTAAACTTTATAGAAAATCCATTTTATTGCAAAACCATTGCCAGAAAATAGACTGCATCACCAAATCTTAGAGTTGCCATATTTGAAAAAATTAGGAAACCCATGACTCATGCCAAGGCCACTGCTCGCCATAACCAAAGATGCTTGGCTCAAAACCTTAGGTATAAGAGGAGAAGGTCATTAATGAGCACCCCCGCTCACCCGATCAAGAGATCGGCCTCCACTAAACGATGATATGAGTTTTATTAACATTATATGTTCATATTCTGGTTATTAATAAATCCTAAAATTTACTATGTAAAGCATACAAGTATAGACTATGCCACTCATTTTGGAACAAATTAATTCCATATATTTTGAAGGAGTTTTGAAGATGTATAATCCAAAGAAATTAAGTTCACAAACATGAAAATCAACATCATTCCAAATTAAGCGACACAACCTCCATCCATTAGCATTCATATAGTTATATCAAGTACGCAAGTAGCCACATGGTAAGACGCAAAACATAGTAAGAAAAACATACAAAAGCAGGATGCTAAAGTATAAAAACTCACATATTTACTGTCATGCTGCGAACAACTACAAAACAAAGTTAGTAAAGTATGCATAATCTTATGTACAAAATCCTAATGCACTTCACATACGAGATGCAACTAAAGATTCGGCTTCTAAGATATGACATGTGAATCATCTCAAGAACATAGGATAGAGTATATAATCACATAGGAATTGATTAAATCCATAAATGCAAATGCAGCCGAATCAAGATGCATGAAACATGGATACAAAGTATGAACATAATGAAAAACAAAACATGATGCATACTCAAAAATAAGGAAAGAAAATAAAAGAACGAGATAGAAAGAAGCGAGGCGGGGAATTATTACAACACTTTGAATAAATTATTACAAACCTTATTAGAGAGGGAGGAGGAGAAGGAAAATATTACAACATAAATAAAACCTCACAAAACACTCAAATAAAAATAAACAAATGAAAAACTTCAAGCGCCTTGGAAACCACCGGAATTGGTCAACATCGGAAGGCTACGCCGTCTTGTCCAAAAGAACAAAACCTGTCTTGTTGTAACACTGAGAAAAGAACAAACAAAGAATATGTAGGTGACTCAACTAACCACTTCCGGTTAGATTAAAACAAGAAAACGAATATAAAATACAAAGTGCAAAATTACAACAAAACAAACATGAAACAAACAAGATAAACAAACATAAGATAGAAAGTGAAAGATTACAACAAAACTAATATGAAACTAAAACAAGAAAAACAAATATAAGATAGAAAGTGTCAGATTATAACAAAACTAATATCAAACTAAAACATGCAAGATTACAACAAAACTAGCATGAAACTAAAACAAAAAAACAAATATAAGATAGAACATGCAAGATTACAACAAAACTAATATGAAACTAAAACAAGAAAACAAATATAAGCAAGAAAAAGAATGAAAGAATTGAAAATTCACCTTCTAAAGAAAGATTGAACTTCTTGATTTCCAAACTTCCTCTTAATCACCCTCAAGATTGTGAATTGTGTTCCTAATCCTCAATTCAAGAGCTTGGAATTTAAGCTTCAAAGGTGGCTTTGGACAAATGTGAAGCAATCACTCTTTTCTTACACTTGGCAAGGAGTATTCTCTCTTGGAACAAGGCTCTAGGACTTGGTTCTTGAGTGATTTTTGCAAGGGAAGATGAGATGTATAGAGGCTTGGTAATTTCACTAGTTTGGCAAGACAACTCTCTTGTTTTCAAGGCATTCTTTTCTCTCAAATTCTAATTCAAATTTAGCATTCTCTCTACTCTTCTCTTCTCATCCATCCCTAAATTCAAGACTAGAGCTCTCATTATATAAGCAATGAAAGTGGGCAATGGTGGAAGACAAAATTGAGGACAAAATGGAAGACAAAGTGGAAGACAAAGTGGAGTATTTAGGGAAGATAATGGAGCTAATAGGGCACTAATGAAGCTAATAGGAGACAATGTATAACGGAGGTGAATGGTGAGTGGTGATGGTGGTGTGTGATTAGAAAAGTGGATGGTGAGTGGGGATAGTAGGGTGTGATTATGAAAGTGAATGGAGAGTGGGGATTGATGGGGTATGATTAGGAAAGTGGATAGTGAGTGGGAATTGATGGGGTGTGATTATGAAAGTGGATGATGAGTGGGGATTGATGGGGTATGATTATGAAAGTGGATAGTGAGTGGGGATTGATGTATAGAAACTTTGGTAGTGGAGATTGAAGAGACAAGATTCTTTTGGTAGTGGAGTTTGGTGATTTTTGGATAAAAAATAATTTGGCCAAAAAAAATGTGTGAAGGTTGGGATTAAAGCTCAAATTTCATCTCTCTTACTAAGGATTCTGTGAGAAACACATTTTGATTGTCATTATCGGGTAATCAAAAGAAAGTGCCCAAGTCTTGGGGCCGGTCAAAATGGGGTGTCTACAATTGGTTAGCATGCTTCATGTCATTTGCATAAGGCTCACCTCATCCCTTGCCATCTTTGCAACTTTATTATCATTCTATAATGTCGTATTCAAGTGCATTCGCATCATCAAGCTTTTTAAAACCCGACAATGTGGTACATGTAAGCCCAACTTTCGAGCAACTGACTCCCCGTAATGTGTAAGTCTAACTTTCAAATTGCATTTTGAGCATATTATTTGCATCATGCCCCTAAACTACGCTGGTTTGATTCCTTGCAAAAGGATACATAGGCAACCTACAGGTTCAACCAATTGCATTTACATTTTGTTTGTTTGCCCAAAGTCTTACGGCCTTGTCAAAAGGGTCGTCTTCGGGCTTTGACATTCACTCACGTCATAAAATGACACATCAAGCTCTATCAAAGAGGGGCAACTGTAGACACCCTATTTTGACCAGTCTTAAGATTTGGGGACTCCGTTCCAAACACCCGATGATAAAAATCAAGATATGCTAATCTTATGAATTCCTCAACAAGGAGTCCGAACTCAAGCTTTAAATCCAACCTTAGACATATTTTGGCCAAAATGTTTTAGACCAAATTAAAACCTTTTTCAAAATACGTTTGGTTGTACAGTTTCAAACATTTCTACAACATTTTGAGGCTCACCTTTTCAAAACTTCAAACATTGTCATTTCAGTAGACCAAATGGAGAATATAGTAGGAATGAATGGAAAGGGTGAAATCCTCTAAAATAACTGTTTCTCCTTTCAAATCATGTGATAAAGTCCTCATGGATGGGTTGGGAAGTAGAAAGTAGCCACCCATCCATTGAGTTGATTGTTTCTTTCCCTTTTCTACATGTTGGTGTTCATTTATTGCTTTCTAGAGGTATAGTTCATTGTTGTTGTATGTAAATATGCTAATTGGAACCTTGTGGATGGATTGGGAGTTAGAAAGCAGCCACTCATCCACAAATTTGATTATATGGTGCAATTTCTTTCATATCTTTGCACTTCCTTATCACTTATCTAATCATTCAAGGATGTTGGTTCATGTGCTTCAATCTCTACTCAATCTTGATGAGTTGATGTGGTTATTGCATGAAACCATTTGAATGATCCTTTAGATTTGAGGTTGAGGAAGTTGTTGGTTTTGTTATTTTGATTGTTTTTCCCTTTACCTTCGAAGTAAAGTAAGAGATTTTAGGTTAAATATATTGAAAACTCTCCCCTCAATCTTTTGTGAATATGGAAAGGGATGGAAATATCTTTATTTCATGAATAGGAAAGGAGTTTTCAATAGCCTTTGATGAATCTCTTACTAAAATGGCAAAGCTTCCACCAAGAAATAGTGGGTATTAATCTACTCTCTCTAATTAATAGCATGAATTTGGATATTAACCTTCCCTTATCAACAAAGAGATGATTGTAGGTTCTCTTTAATTTCTTAGGCTTGAATTTCTTCCAACCTCTATTTTTTTTTTTTCATTTGATTGGTTGTTGTATATATCATGTTATTAGTAGTTTGTTAGTAGTTTGTTGTGTTGCTAATTGTGGGTTAAGGCTTCTCCACCTCTTCCTTGAGTTTACCAATGAAAGAGAGAGGTGGAGAGGATGATCATCTCCTAAAAGGCGTGTTTTGGTTTAGCTTCGTTGTTTTGTACAAACAGTGTTCATCTTGGAGGTTAAGACTGGCCAAACCTATTTCCATTCGGCTAGATGATTTTGTGTATGGCCCAGTGAACGTTGTCCTCGGACAAAGCAGAGCAAAACATGGCAGTTTATGGGGAGTGCTCTCCTGGACATTTGTGGTTGCTGCTTGTAGTTCATTTTCCTTTATCTCATGATTTGTTTGATTCAATTTAATTTGGCTAAATCAATTCAAATATTGTAATAGCTTCCAACTCTATGTCTTCAATTCATTCAAATATTGTAACTTCTTCAATTCATTTAAATGTTGTAACAACTTCCAACCTCACGTCTTTCTACCTCTTCTATTTATAGGCTTCTTGTATATTGCAAAGCATCATGTTTTATTCATCATACCTATGTTGTGCATCCATTTTTCATGCATATGGATTCGGTTCATTTGCATTTGTGGATTTTATCAATTTAAAGGTGATTTTGTGCACTAATCTCATGCCTTGAAATGATACACATGTGACGTGATGGTAGATGAATCCTTAGTTGCATCTTGTGAGTGCATAGTATTAGCTATCAGTGTGGAAGATCATGCATGTGTATATAGCATATTATTTTTGCTTACCATAGAGGAGTACTAGCTGAGCATTTTTAGCTTTAGCATTCTACATGTACATGTTACTTACTATATTCGGCATTTTACCATGTGGATATGTGCTTAAGTGGAATATCTATGTAAATGCCAGCAGATGAAGGTTGTGTTACTTGTGTTGGAATGCGGTTGATTCTTATGCTTCTAACTCCTTTTTATTGGGAGTTGTGCAAAATGATTTTTCAAAACGCATGAAATCAAAGCATAACCAAAACAAGTGACACAATCTATACTTATTTGCTTCAAATAGTAAAGTTAACATTATTAAAAACCAGAACATGAATATATGGAGATTATAAAACTCACATCATGACTTAGTAGAGGCCAATCTTTCGATCGGGTAAGTGGGGGTGCTCAATTCATTACCTTTCCCCCTCATACCTAAATTCCTGAGCGTGACACTTTGGTTATGATGGACAATGGCCTTTGGCACGAGTCACGGGTTTCTTAGTCTTTCCAAAAAATTAGGTGGCGACTCTGAGATCTAGTGATGTAATCCATTTTCAGGCAAAGATTTTGCAATAAAAATGGATTTTTTGTACATATTGTTAGATCTAGACTCTCATTTATGTTTCACATTGCACTCGTGAAACTAGATTAAGAGATCGAGAGTCTGAATTGTTGGGCGTGCCCGGTAACCCAAAAAAGCATCCTATAAAGTCCATTTCCAAATAATAGTTGTGGAAGTAACACAAGCTGAATAAAATAATTAAGGTCCTCTCTCACATAAATACAATGGTAGAATGTTTAATACAAATAATAACAATACATACCCCATGGGCTTACATTGAAGATTACTAAATAAATATTTGTAATAGACAAGCAACATCATCTCTACAACATTTTAATCTTTCATCTACAATCTATATGTGATGCTTCAAAATCTACACTAAGGGTTGTAGTCAAGGGAAGTCACTAATGAGTCCTATGGCCAATAACCAAGCAAGATCCCAGATCACCGGAGGAGTCAAATTAGCCTCCCTTTTAAGTCCAGCTTTCGTAGGTAGCACACTATCCTTTTGACAAATCTTAAAAGGCGTTGACGCAAGGTCTCATAAGCAACGTAGGGAACTATATTGGTTTTAAAAAAGACAAGCATATAATAATAAGAGAATAGATACATAATGTACTTAGTTACAAAAATTAGTTCCATCAATATTACATTTAAAAATTAAAATTCGAGATGGACTATACAAAGCACAAAAAGAAATTTCTAGCTTCTCTTGGACAACCAAAAGTCTTCAAAAGTTTCTAGCTCATCGTTTTTTGCTACAGGCTCCTCTTTGGCACCTAGCATGATACGCCGTGAGTTTTGAATGCCTAGTAAACGCGCACACACCCTGTCTCCTTTTTCCCAATCTAATACACAAAAGTAATTACAACAATAGGGGAAAAGAACATGACATTCAAGTAATTAACACAGGTTACAAGATTAGTTGTTAGTAATCTAGAAGTCCCTCAAAGAGATTTCATCATCCCAACCCCAAGAATCGAACTCGGATTATTCGGTATACCACCTCTTTTGCTGCTTTGTAGACCTTACCCTGGATGACTACCAACGGTTACATACCATGTAGAGCCAACCAAGGACCACAAAAGAGACGGTAAAATATGGCCTTGCCCATTCCCTCCTTACACCAAACCACATAGGGTCCGAATACAACCGCTCTGTTCAAGGGTTCCGAACAACCACTTACGCAAGACTTTAACTTTCCAAAAGGGAACACGTCCCGCTAACAAATTCAATTTGAACATAACTTCATCTTATAATAACACTCATGTGATCAAAATACCATTAGCCCCCATTAAGTTTTCTATTTAGATTAACGTTTTAAGTTAGTACAAGCAAATAACAAGAATAAATTTGCATAAGTGTAAGCATCATCGAAGGACTAAAATAAAAGAAATACAACCATGACATGTGTAATATCATGCCAAGACATGATCATATATTAATAAGCATATTCATGAACACATGAGCATAAAATACCAATGCCAAATAGAATTTCCAGATTCAGTACCCTTAAAGATTAAGATCAAAAAATTTATTTCAGATTTTTCCTGAACTCGGCCTTGCTATGGTTTGTAGAGAATTTAATCTAGTTTTCAAAACATTTTTGGAAATGGAATATATTTTCTAGATTTTTAGTTATTTAAGAAACAGTCCAACGCTGTCCAAATTCATTGACCGTTACGAAAATCGAATTTTCTTACAAACCACTCATTCTTTTTCAATGAAACCAATTTTCCTTGAAATCGGACTCCTTAAGGAAGATTTTGACATAAAACTGAGGTCCAGAAGATTTTTCTACATGTTTCTAGAATATTTGAAAGTTGGCTATAAAATAGATTTTTCATGCACAATACTCAAAATAAGAAGATTTGTGAGAAAAGAGGCCAACTAAGGGAAATTTTCCACTTCTTTTGTTATGAAAACATACTAAATAATGTATCAATAACTTAGATATTTAGAGTGATGGTATGCCTTTAAAAAATGTGAGATATGGGAAGAAAAAGGTAGTTTTGCATTTATTAAGAGAAAATATGAATATAAGAAGGATTAAAGCCCAATTCATCAACTTTAAACACATGAACACCAATACAAAAAATCTGAAAATATGATTTCAAGACTCTAATAACATGTATTTGAAAAAGGAAATAGAATGAGAGATGGTGATGTGGCTTACTTGAGGCTTGGTTTGTTAGCTAGTAGGACCTTTCCTTTCTCCACTTTCCTCCACCAAGCTCACTCTCTTCTCTTCTCTCCCTCTCAGCCAAATGAAGTGTTTATGTTCGTGTTCTTGTATGTAAAATGCTAAGGGAGGGGTTGTTTTTATAATAAAATTGGTGCAAAAGGTCCAAAATTCCCATTGGTTGGAATTGGATTGGATATTTTGGATTTAGTTTGAATTCAATGGAATAGTGGTTGATTAGAGGCCTTAATTGAGTACCTAAGCATTATCTTGTTAGGGTTTTATCTTAATCAAACCAACCTAGTTACAAGTACAATGCATATATACATTTATATATAAGTATGTACCCATGGTCAAAGATTTTTTTCTTAATTCATGCAAGTTTGTCTCAAAAGTACACTCATTGTATCTATATAGGTATTGGCCGACCACATGATGGTGATTTGAGTGACTTGTTTTTTTATTTTTTTTCTTGTGTACAATTGTTAGAAATTGTAAAATATAGCGTATAAAATAAATTTTAGGGTACAAGTGTATATATATAATGGTACTTGTTTGGGGTCAATTTGTGATTTAATAAAAATGTGGGAGCTTTGGGTTTAATTTATGAATTGGAACATTTATTTTAGTGTAGAATTAAATTAAATTGGGGTTAGAGAGTCTAATTCAGTTTAGATTTCTTGTTTTGAATAAAAAGGCAATCAACCGACGAATGTGATAAAGATCGGAAAAATCTGGGGTTTTCAAGTGGTAATTCCATATTTAGAGAGTCCATTAATCATTATCATGGTATTAGAAATTATTTCTAAGTTACCAAAATCGATTAGGGTTTGCGGGTTTTCAGTTGGCGCATGCATTTTGATCTTAGGATTAAAATTGCAATTAATTAAGAAATTGAGGGATTTCAAAGAAATAATTTAAAAAAGTAAGGGACTTTTAATTTTCAAGGGCCCACTACAAGAATTTTCACTTTTGGCGACTAAATTTTTAGTCGTCAAAAGTCAATTTTTAATCGCCGAAAGGCTTTAGCGACTAAATTATTTGGTCGCAGAATTAGTAGCAGAAGAATTGTCGGGAAAGCTAATTGGCGACTAAAATTATTTTAGTTGCCAAATGTATTCAATTGCCGACTAAATTTTTAGTCGCCAAAAGGTTAGAAATAAAATTAAATAACAAATTTTCGGCGACCAATTTTTTTGTCGCCAAAAGCCTCAATTATTGTTAACGACTAAACATTTAGTCGCGGAAAAAGTTTTTAGCTACTAAATATATTAGTCGCCTAAAGTAAATACTTGTGTTTTGGCTACTAAAATTTTAGTCGCCTAAAGTCAAATTTTTTTGGCTACTAAAGATTTAGTCGCCTAAAGTCCCACATTTTTTGCTACTAAAATTTTAGTCGGCAAATAGTTTTTGTTTTGGCTACTAAACATTTAGTCGCCTAAACTCCCACATTTTTTGCTACTAAATTTTTAGTCGGCAAAAGTGTTTTTATTCTTCAGCTTTTGTTTTTAGCTACGAAATAACTTAGTTGGCAAATGTTTGATTTTCTTTTGGCTACAAAACTTTTAGTCACCAAATGCTTGCTTCTCTTTTGGCTACAAAACTTTTAGTCACCAAATGTTTGATTTTCTTTTGGCTACAAAAATTTTAGTCACCAAATTTTTTCTTTTCTTTTCGCTACAAAACTTTTGGTCACCAAATGTTTATTTATTTATTTTTTTACTACAAAACTTTTAGTCGCCCAAACTATTTTCCCAATTTCTTTTTAACTACTAATTGTTTAGTCGCCAAAAACATGATATTATGTTTTATTGCGAAATTATAATTTATCCATAACCTGTCTATATTCCATGCAACCTGTAATACGTATATAAACAAAATGATACATATACTATTAATCATTTCACAATCTACAACCGTATACAAAAAATAAATAACTTTAAATGTCAAAGTCCATACAAACAAACTATTGTCCAAACTAAAATAATAATTCCATACAAAATATAGAATCATACAAAAATCAAAGTCCTCCATATACAAAAAATACATTTACTACCATGTGAAATGACCATTTGGCATGGTACAAATTACCATCGTAATTTGTACCACAACAACAGGTGATGTATGTACCAAGACAAAAGTACATCTATGTATCACGACAAAAGGTCATATATATGTACGATGACAGAAGGTGATCTATGTACCATGCTAGTAATTATCTGTTGGCTGCCAAAAGTCTTTTGTATCAGTAATAGTGAACTGCACACAAGCCGGGGATGACAAAAGTATTATATTAGTTCTATACAAAAGTGAAATTTCTTCTCCATACACCAAATGGATTATCCACAAGTCCACGCAACAAAGAAAAAAAAAAAAAAAAAAAAAAACATTAGAATTGGACCAAAAAATGCCTAACTTCATGAATTAATTTGGCAACAAGTGACAAATAACATATCAAAGAAGCAACCTTCCATGATGAATCAATTATCAGTCTTTCTAAAATCTTTTGTTATAAAGAACATTGTTAAATTAGTAAATCTGTCATTACTAACATAAAGGTAATGTAACAATCTTCTATTTGTATGCAACATCTATCCAAATTCTGTGGGTAAACCAATATCAAAGCCCAATGTGAATAGAAAGTATTCTTTTTACTAACTTCCTCATTAATTGTTTGCAAAAGGCACTTGAATCATTAGATTGGATATAAAACTATCCCTACTTATTAATGTCTGTCAGTGCCATTTCATTCAGGATATTAGAACATGTGAGAAAAAAAATAACAAAAATAAAGTTCAATCACAAAAGAAAATATGTAGAAATGTATGTTGAGACACCCATAAATGGTTCATCAAAGAAAGAATACTTGATATCTCATGAAGCTGCCCGCGAGAGCCACATGCTGGTTCGGGGGCTGTTTTGAATTTTCGCCCCCGGAAAGCCTTTTTTCGAGTAATTTTAGGGCGTATTTGGCTCTAACTCCCAACCTACGGGTTCGGATTACATTCCGTCAATTGTCACAAGTCCTATTTTTCATGGGAAAACTATCCATGAGAGCCACACGATGGTTCAGGGGTTGTTTTGAATTTTCGCCCCTGAAACGCCTTTTTTCGACTAAGTTTAGGGCGTATTCGGCTCTAACTCTCAACCTACAAGTCCGAATTACATTCCGTTAGTTGTCACAAGTCCTATTTGTCATGGGAAAGCTTCCCGTGAGAGTCACATAATGATTTGGGGTCTATTTTGAATTTTTGCCCCTGAAACGCCCTTTTTTAACTAAGTTTAGGGCGTATTCGGCTCTAACTCCCAACCTATGGGTCTGAATTACATTCCGTTAGTTGTCACAACTCCGATTTGTCATGGGAAAGCTGCCCGTGAGAGTTACAGAGTGATTCGGGGACTATTTTGAATTTTTGCTCCCGAAACGCCCTTTTCCGACTAAGTTTAGGGCGTATTCGGCTCTAACTCCCAACCTACGAGTCCAAATTACATTCCGTCAGTTGTCACAAGTCCTATTTGTCATGGGTAAACTTTTCGTGAGAGCCACACGGTGGTTCAGGGGCTATTTTGAATTTTTACCCCCGAAACTCCCTTTTCGACTAAGTTTAGGGAGTATTCGGCTCTAACTCCCAATCTACGGTTCTGAATTACATTCTGTCAGTTGTCACAAGTCCTATATGTCATGAGGAAGCTGCCCGTGAGAGTCACATGGTGATTCGGGGGCTGTTTTGAATTTTCGCCCCCGAAACGCCCTTTTCGACTAAGTTTAGGGCGTATTCGACTCTAACTCCCAACCTACGGGTCCAAATTACATTCCGTCAGTTGTCACAAGTCCTATTTGTCATAGGAAAACTGTCCGTGAGAGCCACATTGTGGTTCGGGGGCTGTTTTGAATTTTCGCCCCTGAAACACCCTTTTTCGACTAAGTTTTGGGCGTATTCGGCTCTAACTCCCAACCTATGAGTCCGAATTACATTCTGTCAGTTGTCACAAGTCCTATTTGTCATGGAGAAGCTGCCAATGAGAATCACATGGTGATTTGGGGGCTATTTTGAATTTTCGCCCCCGAAACGCCCTTTTTCGACTAAGTTTTGGGCGCATTCGGCTCTAACTCCCAACCTACGGGTCCGAATTACATTCCGTCAGTTGTCACAAGTCCTAAATGTCATGGGGAAGCTGCCCATGAGAGCCACATGCTGGTTCATGTGTTGTTTTGAATTTTCGCCCCCGGAAAGCCTTTTTTCGAGTAAGTTTAAGGCGTATTCAGCTCTAACTCCCAACCTACGGGTCTGGACTACATTCCGTCAATTGTCACAAGTCCTATTTGTCTTCGGGAAATTGTCCGTTAGAGCCACATGGTGGTTTGGGGGCTGTTTTGAATTTTTGCCCCCGAAACACCCTTTTTCGACTAAGTTTAGGGCGTTTGCGGCTTGTTATCAAAATAATTGTGGAGATGTGGCAATAAGGACAAGGCCTTATGAAAAAATTTGTTTGCTCTAAATATGAATCTATTGGTGGGAGATGGATGCCATTCTTGGACGATATTAGCAGAGTTTCAAGAGTATGGGGTGACATTCTTTCGGTTAGAAACAAATATATCCACTGCCCATGTCAAACTAATTTTATTATTCATGAGGCACTGAGGAACACTTTAATCATGACATAATAATTAAGCACTCAAGTAATCTTCTCCAAGTAGTTGGGATTTCTGCTTGTGTCTATTTATGAAAATGAAAATGAATTCTAATAAAAAAAAATTAGACCAATGTTATTGCACATCAAAATTAGAAGTAGAGTCTACTCATTAGAAGCATACCTCATATCCTATCTAAGCAACTGAAGCAATCACTGTTCCTGCTAATGCATTTGAGAACTTTCTATAAATATCCAACTTGACACAACTCCTCTTTGCCTGGATAGAGAGAAAAATATCATTATACAAAGTCTGAGAATGAAAATAGTAAAGTTGCTCTAATGGAAAAATAATTTAATGTTGCAACTAATCAGTTTCCCAAATTCTACCTATCCCCATGAAAATGGTACTAAAGAAGCCTTCTTGATGATGTTAACAAAGCTTTATTTTGTCTCGTGAGTCCTTTTGCAAATATAGTGTGATGGTTAACATCTATATTTAGTAGGCCACTGTTTCAACTAGAGAAGTTTAAAATTTTTAAAATTTTACACTTAATAATGGGGAACTTGCACTACAAGAAAAAATACTTTTGGCGACCACCTATTTTGAGTTGGTCGCAAATAGTCCACTTTCTGCGATTAAAATTTTTTTGGTCGCTGATGGGTATGTGTCGCAACCCACAATTTTTTGGTGGCTAATAGCTAATTTTTGGCGACCAAATACAAATTTGGTCGCAGAAGGTCGTCTTTTGGCGACAAAAAAATAAGTTGGTCGCAAATGACTTAACTATTGGCAACCAACTACAAATTTGGTCGCGGAAGATCACCTTTTGGCAATCAAAAAATAAGTTGGTCGCGAATGCTTAACTATTGGTGACCAACTACAAATTTGGTCGCGGAAGATCACCTTTTGGCGACCAAAAAATAAGTTAGTCACAGAAAGTTATGGTGGGATAAATTAAAAAAAAAATAAGTACTACTGTAATTACATTCTATTTTTCTGTTTGGGCATTGAAGGTTTTATGAAATAATATATAACCCAATTTTTATGGGTTATATATTTTCTCTGCCAAATGTGAACAACAAGCATGTTAATAGCAGAGTGGATTGGGCGCATGGGCAGAGTGGATTGGGCGCATAGAGAGTGACTCCTTGGTCAGGAGTTCAACTCCCAGGCAGCGCAAAAGAATATTTTTCTTTGGGTGAAGGCACTGACTTTTGGCGACCAACTATAACTTTGGTCACTAAAAGTTACCTTTTGGCTAATATGGATTGGACTTTCCGCGACCAATTATTTGGTCGCCAATGGTCTCTTTTAGCGACCAACTAAGGCATTGGATGAAGACATATTTATAAGATCCTAAAAATGAACAAGGGAAAGTACCAAAGCAGCGCATGTAAATGCTAGTCATATCCATTAATCAATGGGAGCCAAATCAAATGATATAGAAAATATATAGATGTCAATATAGCTTTTTAAAGAAAAAAAGTAGTCTCAAAACTTGATATATCGTTTTTATATGTTGTAGATGTCAATACAGCTTTTTAAGTTTGAGGCGTTTTTGGCTCTTACTCCCAACCTACAAGTGTAAATTACATTTCATCTATTGTCACAGGTCCTATTTGTGATAGGGAAGCTGTTCGTGACAGCCACATGATGGTTCGATAGCTGTTTCGTAGTTTCGCCCCCTTAACGCCCTTTTTCGGTTAAGTCTGAGGTGTTTTTCGCTCTAACTCCCAACCTACAAGTTCAAATTACATTCCGTCTATTGTCACAGGTCCTATTTGTGATGGGGAAGCTGTTCGTGATAGCCACACGGTGATTTGGGAGCAGTTTCATAGTTTCGCTCTCTTAACGCCCTTTTTCGGTTAAGTTTGAGGCGTTTTTGGCTCTAACTCCCAACCTACAAATGCAAATTACATTTCGTCTATTGTCACAAGTCTGATTTGTGATGGGGAAGCTATTTGTGATAGCCATACGGTGGTTTGGGAGCTGTTTCGTAGTTTCACCCCCTTAACGCCTTTTTTCGGTTAAGTTTGAGGCGTTTTGAGCTCTAACTCCCAACCTACAAGTGTAAATTGCATTCCGTTTGTTGTCACAGGTCCGATTTGTGATGGGGAAGCTGTACGTGACAGCCACATGGTGGTTCAGGGGCAGTTTTATAGTTTTGCCCCCTTAACGTCCTTTTTCGGTTAAGTTTGAGGCGTTTTTGGCTCTAACTCCCAACCTACAAGTGCAAATTACATTCCGTCTGTTGTCACAGGTCCTATTTGTGATGGGGAAGCTGTTCGTTATAGCCACACGGTGGTTCCAGGGCTGTTTCATAGTTTCGCCCCCTTAACGTCCTTTTTCGGTTAAGTTTGAGGTGTTTTCGGCTCTAACTCCTAACCTACAAGTGCTTCCCAGACATTTTCAAACAGCTTGGGTTTGGTTTGGCAGCTTCGCATTGAGCCCATCCTTCTAAAACTTGTCGTGAAATTTGGCCAGAGTTATTCTTCTTGAGGCCAACTGCTGGATTTTCCATGACTGGAGCAAATCAGTAATGTTCTTATAGGTATAATTGGTTACTGATTTACACATGTAACCACATATTTGAATGAAGCTCAGGCTTTAAAATTTATTCAATGAACCATTAAAGGTTATGTTGATGAGCGAAAGTGCAAGACTATTATGAATAGATGATGTGAAAGAAATCAGTTAAGTAGACAGTTTAGGCACATATGATCACAGTGCTCGATTGTTTTATCAAATCCACATAGGCAATTTAACAAGGATGCCACAATTGCAAGCAGCAGACAAATTTGAATTTCTTCAAATTCAAGTCACAAAAATATTAGGAATGCAAATAAAAATTTTTAAAGCAACAGAGCATATACCCATAACAAAGCTAAGAAGGTAAGGCACTGTGATATGAAGTTCATTGGGCATAGCCTCCAGGAGAGGGAACAAAGGTAGCAGCTGTGACCAGCCAAATGAACTTGCTAAAACAAATAATTGAGTACATTAGTTACTAGCAATAATTTGGCCAACCAGAAGGGCAATCATAAATGTCCTCTAAAAATGACAATGAAATGCTTAAATTCTCTATCTGAAAGCTGACCTGGATTTGCTGATATTACTACTAGGTTAATGGTTGGATTATGAGCTACGACAGCAAGTGCTAGGCATCCCCCAAAGGAATTGCCCACAAGATAAATTGGCTTATTTGGAAATGAAGCATGTTCAAGCCTTACAATTTCTTCCACAAATTTCACCAAGTCTACACGCAATAAAATGTAAATTTTAATTAATTTGAAGAGGATCTGAAAAAATTGTGAACAAAGGCATACAAGATACACAAACAAACTCACTATTCAAGAAAATAATAATAATAGTAATAATAAGAATAATAAAAGAACGAAATTAACTTGCAACATTATTTAACTATATCAACAGCACAAATGAACTATCATAAGTAGCACTGCAACACAAAGAAATACTTATAAAGATATTTACAAGTTACAGAAGTTTAAGACATTCGAATGGTGTTCGGTCATAAACAGGAATATGCAGGCACTAAACTTCAAAAGCTCTGTATTCAAAGCAATCCCATATTAGAATTAGGGTTACAAATAATCAAAAAGTACCAAACTATACATGAATTTCCATTATCATAGTATTACTCAAACAAAACAATGCAATTGTAAGACAAGAAATTTCTTTGATCAGCATATATGCAGATTCTATCACAATGGACCCAAGAAAAATGAAACAGAACAAATTAAGAACTTCTATTGCAATACAAGCATAGTTTCACCCCCTTAACGCCCTTTTATCCTGATTTTTTATTGTTGACACTAACTGCTTAACCAAGATCTAGATTGCACCAATTGAGATCATGCAAGTCAAACAATTCAGGCCTCTATTGTTTCTTCCCCGCCCACAACCTATTTTGTATTTATTCCACTTCTTACTCTTCTTTCCTCCTTGTTAAACCATAGTTATCAGCCATTATTCTCACAGATCCTAAAGACATCTAGAGTAACACTTATTTCCTGGCCATTACATTTCTAACTAGTACAAATTCATTTACCAAACTCATTGAAAAAGACATTGCACTATTTTGCAAGCACTAAATTATATCATGATGTAGCTCAAGAAACTCCCTTAGGTAGACTTTAGACCTTTTTTTCTTAAAACAATAAAAAAAAAAAAAGGAGAAGAAAAATGGAGAGATGGAGACAGAGAGAGGGGAAGGTAAAGAATTAGAAAACTCTAGTGCTCAAAGGAAAAATGTCCATACCTTCCAACAACAGATTTGGCATTTGAAATATAATCAAGGGTCACTTTCAATTATCAGAGACACTAAGAAATAAAGGTAGTTCACATCCCATACCAAAATAAACAAAAGGGAAAATTCAGTCCCTGTGAAAATCCATAATTACTCCCTCATCACATGATGTTCAATTTAGTTCATCTCAGCAAATTAAATTGTCAGCATTAACAACAATATAGATGGCAGTCATCGTCAACTCACAAGAAAGGAATACAAAATTCATAGGAATATCATTTAGTACCCAAAAAAAAATTATAATTACAGTATTTTGAATGCTAGGCTATGGGTATGACAATGTCAAAGTGAAAGATTGTGGTCAAAGACTAGTGATCTTGGAAAGATAAAATCTGAAGCTCTGTTTTTCCATAAGAATGGTATGTAACCCTAAATTATTTCGTCAAACATCTTGTGAGCAATACATACGTGATCAACAAAATGAAAAATATAGGGATCCAATCATTTGGGCATAAAACAGAGCAGCTTCCAAACCTAAAGGTTGTGAGAAAAGTTGAAGCTATGAAACTGAAATAAACTATATATAAACAGGAGACACTGCACATCCAAGGGAGATTGAAACTCTTGCATTGCAACCCATTACTTGCAACGTCCAAGGGAAAAAAAAAGGAGGGAGGGGAACCGCAACAAAAAAAAAAAAAATCAGAAAAGGGGGAAACAAAGGAACAATCTAAATGAACACGAAATTAAACCCTAAATGAACAATCAGAAAAGGGGAAGACAAAGGATGGGAGAGAGCGAGAGACAGAGATAGACAGAGAGAGACTATGAGCGAGAGAGAGAGAGACACACACAGACAGACCGAGAGCGCGAGAGAGTGAGAAAGAGAACCTGTGATCTGCGGCTGTGGCAGTGGTGATTTCCGGCTGTGAGAAGCCGTGCCGACGTCCTCCGTACGGTGGGCTGCGGTGAAGTGATTTCGTGTGAGGTTTGGTGGTGAGACAATCTGGGTGGGAGAGAGTTTGAATATCATTTCGTCTAACAGAGGAAGCGCGGGCAACAATATTGTTTCCCTCCCAAAACTCATATCATTTAGCGACTCAATCAATTTTTTGTCGGCAAATGTATTAAAATTTATTTTTTTAATATTCTTTGTATTTGTTGAATTTTTTAAAAAAAGTTTCACAGATATTATATTTTTTAAGCATATTTGGATAAAGTGTATCTAAAAAATAAATATTTATAAAATTCACTAAAAAACAAAAAATATATATAAAAAAAAAATCAATTTGTAGTATAGCAAAAAAAAAAAAAAAAATTCAACCAAATGGCCAACGGTTAAAAAAAGAGGGCATCAAGAAGATAAAGAGTTTTTTTGTTTTTTTGCTGAGTAGGCTAAGAGTTGTTAAAAAAATAAAAATAAATAAATAAATAAATTATTTATAAGATAAGGGAAAATATCTATATATACAATAATGCTATATGTAAACTATAAAAGTGTACAAATAAACTCCTTAATTATAAAAATGTATCAATTGAACCCCCTAATAGAAGGGGTCAAAGTGAAACATATCAATAGTTTAGGGGCAAAGTAATACTTCTCAATAATTTAAGAGGTCTATTTATATGTTTGTATAATTTAAGGAATCAAAATAATATTTTTTTTTTATAGTTTAAGAGATTTGTATGTAAATACTTACTTAAAAAAAAATTAAAATATTATTGCATATATATATATGTATAAAACTTACCCTAAACAAATCTGCATAAATATGACCCACCATTCTCTAATATTCAGCCACGCTTGGAAGTGTTGATTTTAGTGGAAAAGTTGAAAAAAGTATTAGAAAGTTTAAAAAAATTATGTGTTTGGTTCTGTATTTGGTTCTTTGTGTGCGTATCATTACTGTTATTTTTTTGTACCTCACATTTTAGTCAAAAAGTTACTAAAAAAATCATTTCCCAAATGGACCTTATATAAGCATGACTCTTCTAAAGGTTTAATCCTAAGGAGAGATCATAAGTTCAATTCTACCTAAAGGGAGTTGAATTAGGAGAAAAACACAAGAATGAGAAGATGAACTCTTATAAATGTCAATCAACCTAATAAAATTAGCTTATGATAGAAACTCCTATACAAAAGAAAACAAGTGGAACAAAATAAAGAATAAATTATACTGACCTTTTTGAGATTAAAAAAAAAAAAATCTACAAATTTAACATAATTATATTGAGGGCTTTTTTTAATAAGTTATACCAAATGAAATTAATGCAAAAATTAGAGTGAATAAGAAGGAATCTTTAACTTTTTTTTTATATGAGTTGAATTTTTTTTAAGTTTTTGACTTTTTGAATGACTTTGACAATTGTTTTTACTAAAATAGCCCGTTGTCAAGCGGATTGTAACTTCCAGGTATATTTTTTTAAAACAAATTATTTATTTTTAAATAAATAAATATAATAAGAATAAAATCAACTATTTAAACCACTAGAATAAGATTTGTGATGAGCTCTGTGGGCTCAGTTGCACGTTCAGTCCACATGAAAATGGATTCCACAGAAGCTTGTTTCATGTGAATACAATTGATTTTTTTCAATAGGAAATATAAAAAATAAAAATAAAAAGTTTGTTTAACCTTTATCCCATAAATTATTATTATTATTTTTTCACCCTTAAGTTATCACTTACATTTATTTATTATTTATGTCAACTTATGTGGTACGATTGAAAACAACTATCTAAATTAATAACTTTTAAAGCTTAATTTTATGGACAAAAAAGTCCTTGTAAAATTTGAACAATACTTAAATGATAGTAGGGAAAGGGGGAGTACTATAGGACTTGGTAAAATTCAAATCTAAGGATTCATACTTCCCAGTTAATGAGGATGAGATAAGTTACATTTCACTTTAATTTTCGTAATTTCAATTAGAACTATTCAAACCTCATACTTTCAATTTTAGTGCAATGTGATCAGTTCATTATGTGTTGTTAACATTTTTGAAAGGGAAAATATCACATAAGGGTGCAACTTGGGTGGGCTCAACCCAACCAACGTGAACCCAGCCTAGATTTTTTTAGGGCTTTGACAAGATATTTTCAAATTCGGTACGAGTTTGGGTAAAAATTCAAAAGTCTGAATTAAATTTGGGCAAGTTTGGACAAAGACGTCAAACAACTCGAGCAATCCGAAACTCGAATTATACATATATAGATATATAAAAATATTAAATATACATATAAATTATTAGTCATTACATGATATAAAGTAATTTAGATTATTAAATCATATTGAGTATATATTTTATATACAAATAATATAAAATCTTACTTTTTTTATTTTTTTTATTTTTATCATAAATTGTCAGGACTACTATAGATGCATCTCTTTTACATTCTATAGATTATTTGTTTTGATGGTATTAATGATTTTATATAAATAAATAAAAATGTAAATAGAGTTGCTGGTTTGTTGCAGTTTGGGTTGGAAACAAAATACATATATAATTAATAACAATTCGCGACTAAATATTTTAGTCACTAATTACTTGTTTAATCCCTCCAAAATTTGAAATCTCCCTTCAAATATTTTAGTTTTTTGGCGACTAAAATATACTTTTGGCGACCAAACTTTTGGTCGCCAAAGATAAAAATATATTTTTTTCTTTTCATTTGGCTACTAAACAATTTTAGTAGCTAAAACTAACTATATGGCTACTAAAATATTATTTTGTCACTGAAAATTTACTTTTGGCGACCATAATTTTGGTCGCCGGAGATAAAAAATAATTTTTTTCTTTTCATTCAGCTACTAAACAATTTTAGTAGCTAAAACTAACTATAAGGCCACTAAAAAATTCTTTTGTCGCTGAAAATATACTTTTGGCAACCAAAATTTTGGTCGCTGAAGATAAAAAATAATTTTTTTCCTTTCATTCGGCTACTAAACAATTTTAGTAGCTAAAACTAACTATACGACTACTAAAATATCTTTTGTCGCTGAAAATATACTATTGGCAACTAAACTTTTCGTCACCAAAGATAAAAAGTAATTTTTTTCTTTTCATTCGGCTACTAAACAATTTTAGTAGCCAAAACTAGCTATACGGCTACTAATATTTTTTTTAGTCGCCAATTGTAATATTTTTAGCGACGAAATTTTTTTTTAGTTGCCAATAATTAATATTCCCCGACTAAAAAAAATTAGTAGCTAAATATTTAACTTTTGCCGACTAATATTAGTTTTAGTCGCCAATTCCATGACTTTTGGTGACTAAATTTTTTTTGGTCGCCAAAAGTGCATTTTGTTGTAATGGCCTTACATTATACATGAAGGATTCATAACAAAATAAATAACTTTTTGATCTTCAAATTGATGTAACCGACGCTGTCCCTGAAAATGGTTAAACAACAAGGGATGAACAAATATGTCCAGTAAGGATCTACAATATTTCTCGACAATAAAATCAATAGATATATGTGATCATGAATGCTAATAAGTGATAAGTAGAGAAATAATGTGTTCTTTTATATCCAAAATAAAATATACATAGGTAGATACTTCACAAAATCCCACTTGACATTTCAAAGAAAACTCATTTGTTATCTCCTCATCTTATCAGTATTGATTCAAAGAATTTCTTAAATCCCTTTTGCCTTAAAAAAATATCTTAGTCCAACTAATCATGTACTCCTTCTGATCATATATCATACACATTAAATACACTACCACCTGTCACCTTACCATAATCCACATAACACCAATCACACACACACCGACATGTTTCATATGACTACGCGATGAGATTCAATTCATTATAGACGTACTCCAATCACACACTTCGAACCTCTAACTCCAAACCACCACGTTATATATCAATACAATCGCATAACTAACAATGAGCACGAACATACCAACAACCGGCTTCATCAAACCATTCATCAAGCCATTCCAACACAGTTTATCGAGCGCTACTTCGGAAAGAAATCTAGAACCTATCTCTAGAACCACGATTTACCGATGGCTAACCGGAGGGAAACAAAACCTCCATATAGCCCAACAGTCCACACGCTTTACTGGGCACTACTCCAGAAGGAAGGCAAAACCTCTATCAAGTGCTACGCTTTACTAGTCACAAGCCAGAAAGAAACGAACCTTCTTTCCAACATTTTAAATCTATCAATTCCTGATATCATTCATCATTTCAATTTATAGAATTATACCAACAACACACCACACATATAACTCCTTCTACAATCAACCAATACCATCCTCCACCGGCCAAGGATAAAACCTCTACACATTTAATAATAATAATATAAATTCAACTCAATAAACAAATATGATTATTCACAATATTTCCATACTTCAATATCAACTCCCTTTTATTCAAGCTACATCAACACATTTACTATCATGCACTTCTCATAGTTTATGACGCCAATTCTAATTAACAATTTCTGTGATATGAACTAACTTTTACCATAGTTATTCTTGCAACAGCTATCAACCAACATTTATACCCATTTCTTTTAAATATCAACCCAATTTCATGATTTAAGGCCTAATTTATAGCGGCCCAAATTAAGACCCGACCCTTTTATACTCTTTGGTTTTGGGTTTTATATTTGATTGGTGTTGTTGACATCTATTCTGATCCTATGTCGTCTTTTGGAGTTGAGAATTGGATTTTTGAGTTATGTTGAAATAGGTGAGATTTGGAATTTTCTAGGGAGGTTTTGGTTGTGTGGTCTTGAGTTCACTCAAGCGGTGTTTTAGTTGCTCGAGCGGTCTTTCCTTTCTCCCAGATTCTGTGTTTGCAGTCTGAACTTCTGGGAGTATGGATTTCTTCACTCGAGCACTGTTTTGGTCGCTCGAGCAATCTGTTTACAATCTAAACTTTTGGGAGTTTGGTTTCTTCGCTCGAGCCTAGGTTTCGTCGCTCGAGCTA